>OX940879.1:50826264-52247854 GCA_954870665.1 Stratiomys singularior
TGAATTTACAGCTGCGATTATTTCCCTCATCTCGTTTCCGGGTTTATGTAGTTTCGGCATGCACCTAATTCGTGGAAGGCATGGGTTTGATGTCTTCGCCGATTGAGGGATCTCGATAATTTGTTCACACTTCTTGATTGCTTCATTTATTCTTTTTACTGAGCCAGGGAGAGGATCTTTCCTTAGTTCCATGAACTTGCCGTTATTCAAAATTTTGTTTACTTCTGCCTCGTAGTATTATTGGTTCAAAATAACTATATTATTGCCTTTGTCTGCTTCTATATAGACAACAGGTTTCTCGTTTAGCTGTTTGATCAAAACATCATGTCTTGATTTTGGTACGCTTATTATCCTCTGGATCATATTTCCAAGTTGATGTCTAATATTCTGCTTGGATTCATTTGTCTCAAATTTTATTGCTGCTTCTACGTCTATGATGACATCCTCCACCGCTCCAAGGTTGCTTGTTGTGGCAAAGTTGAGTCCCATGTTGAGAAGTTTTAATTGTTCTGCCGTGAATATTTCTTTTGATTTATTGATAAAAAAATTAGGTATTATTTCTACACTTGTTGAGGACTCCTGGTTTTGTTGTGTATTTGTTAGGTTATTTAATTTATGTGTAAGGATGTTCCGTTTTCGTCTTTTCACACTTTCCCAGGATCTGTCCACTTTTTCCAAGATTTCACACATATCTCCCTTCTTGTGGTCTGCATTCGCTATTTTAAGGTGCATCGCATACGTTTTCAAGATAATGGTATTTTGTTTAATGTAAAGGGACTTTATGCTACTTTTTATCAGAACTCGTTCTAAGTTATACTTTTGTTTTTCTGAAGATATTAAGGTGCTATTAAGTTTAATCTTGTGACTTTTTGGAGTGACTTTAAATTTCAGGCATAACTTCAGGAATCTTATGTCCTCGCTGATTGTTCCATGTTGTTGTCTAAGTTTTAAGAATCTATTATAGTCCGATTGAAGCTTGGTTGCCATGACTAATATTAAGTTGTTTGGACTGCTTTGCTATGGTTGGTTTAGATAGTTATTGAAAAATATGCAATTTTCCTTTAAACCATAGAATTTATTTAATAAGTTTTTTTAAACAAATACCGATATTTCGGAAGACAGTTGCTTCCTTCCTCAGTGCTAACTGATTCTTAACTTGGAAAAACAACCCTATATATACATGCCTATCCTAATTAAACTTAATTATCCCCTAATTAACAAAAGGAACCATTGTACATTATTTTTATTGGCAGTATACCTTTATCTAACTTATTTAGCAGTAAGGCTTAATCCCTCATAAGGTTATTATTTTGGGTGAATTTGAAAAGAGATGAATAGGCGTTACCTTGATCTTGATTCATCCTGTTGGTTTTCGGTATTTTGAAAATCTCCAGGCTTTCGATGACGTCTAATTTTTGGAACTGTCTTACCTGTTTGATCACTTTTAGATCCTCCGTCCTGATCTTGTGTCCCGTTTCCACAATATGTTTTGCCACCGTTGATTTTATTTCCTGTGTGCTTCGTTTCTTTTTCAACCCGTTCTCTGCTTATATTATAAAAACTTATTAAATAAATTCTATGGTTTAAAGGAAAATTGCATATTTTTCAATAACTATCTAAACCAACCATAGCAAAGCAGTCCAAACAACTTAATATCTATCCTGCACTCAAAAGTTAGCTTGAGTTGATTATCTTTAATTTTACGGAAGTTATTATTCAATTTATTTGCGTTAAAGCATTCAAGGTTTTGCAGTTCTCGTTTATAATTCCAGTGTCGAGTATGTTACTTATACCTACAATAGATCTAGATTGTACAACCCGTAAAATATATGTATTTGTATTATATGTAATAAAAAAAATTGGTCTAGAATTGATTCTCGTGATGTCCCAATTGCAATGCAGTTTTGAGATTTCTTCCGCATAAATAATTCTTTTCAGATTCTACCTGAAAAAGTTCGTAATTTTCTAACTAAACAAACTATTTTTGAAAGTCGAAAAATATGACCATTACAAAATGTATCTTATCTAAGAAAGAATTTATATCTCCTCTAGCTATTGGCAGAGCATTAGCAGTAAAGTCGTAAGTTAGAAATTTTACTCTATTAATTTAGCGATTTTATAAAAATTATATTAAAGAAAAGAAAATTTACTTTAAATATTTCATGAAATATTTAAAAATCTGCTCTATGTTTGCATTGCATTCAATACAGAAAGGCAAATAAGGTGTATGTGTTTGCTAGATTTGAAAGCATTCGTACCAAATGCCATATAAATCATAGAGTTGCATTTCACATAATAAATTTTTATTTATTTTATTAAAATGAATGAATTCGCAAGAAAAAATTAACTAATATATATTTATATATTAATATTTACCTTTCGTCAATTGTATAAGTAAAAGTAAAGCATCGTTTCGTATAACTTCCCGGCTATCAATTAGTAAATCCATTAATTTCGAAACGGCCATTGGACTAACAAGAACAATCTCTTGTATATCTTTAGTTTTATTTGCTAGTAACGTAGTCAACAGTTTGATAGCCGACCACCGTACTCTGAAATCATATTCTTCTAGATAGCCAAGAACCAAAGTGACGTTTTCCGCATTTTTCAGAAACATTTCTGTGAATTGCTCTCCAATGTTAACAGACACAGCGGGATTGTCAGCCTCCTCCTCGAATTGTTCCGGAGTGACAATATGGCATAATGTATCAAGGGCATAGCTAATTATTTCGCAATCCGCCCGGTCCATTTGAAGAATTTGAATCAATGCATCCATACCCTGAGCTCCCACCTCAATCCGATATTTACGAGATAGGGCCTTCAGTGCACGACATGCATCGCGCCGGTCATCGAGAAGCGTTGAAGAATTTACACGCTCTACAAGCCGTTCAACCTGAACAAAATACATTGTAATGAATGATTTGCAATATGAATAATTCAACTACGATGTGATAAAAAACTAAAAATAAAACGGCCAAACTAATTATACACCATCGATGAATTCAGCGTACATGACTTATACGTTTACTTTGATATAATTGGTGATGACAATAAAGAATTAGATTCTAGGAGCGGCCTTCACCCGCCGGATCATCCTATTTTCGGTGGCACTGTCATGATTTTAACAGACAAGTGCCCCAGAATCGAGAATACTTTTGATAAGCATTCGGCATTTTTTATGTAATGCAAAATTATACACATGTACTAACCGTTTCAGCTCCAGTTGGTTGCTGACCTGGCTCTGGTGTACCAAGAACAGTTTTCAGACCACTCTTGAAGAAATCCATTACTAACTCGGGCTGTTTTCACTGAAAAACCACTGGAAAGCACTCAAGGTGCCATCGGCACAAAACATGTAAGTCAAACAGTTTGGCAATTGTACACGTCAAATGTTTAGTGCATGAACTGACGTTCGGGCCGATGAACTGCATTGTTAACATTAATTGGTGGAATTTCGAACTTTCGAAGACGAATATTAGTCACAATTAAACCTTTCATGAAAAGGATTTACACGATGTCTAAAGAATCTCAAAATATTTATCGATATTCTATAATTTATCTGTAAGTGGCGTTATATGGCGTTACGTTAAATAGCTACTCTTGTCATTACAAAAGATGTTGAAGAGGTTGACGTTGTTAAGAATGTTGGAAGTTTCTATGCCAAGATTTACTTCTAGAGAATTTGTTCTTGCGCTAAGTCAACGACAATTTCAAAAAATTAGGTGGCAATCGCATCCTCTAAGTACTTAAAAGGAAGAGAACTGCCAAGAAACCAGATTTTTTCACAAAATTCCAAACAATTATGTTAGATATAAAATGTATTGCTGATTTTGGATCAGGTTCCTCTCTCGGTACCAAAGAATAATAATTTCATTTGTAAGTTTCGAACTTGTACTATTTAATTACATTTACAATTGGTCATCTTTTATGTAACTTGCTGAACTATATATATTAGCAAATTGACGATGTCCGGCCATTATGTATCAAAATAGGAAATAGTTTAAGCACAAGTATTCTATGCACGAATTGTGTTAACTTATCTATATGTTGCCGTCGGGTTTACTTCCGGCGGAAACACTTTCAACAACATGACAATTAGATTTGTCATTGTTTTTGACACTTGTCTGGTGCATTGACATTTTCAAAACGCATTCGCGTAGGGGATTTCGCCTATTTTTCTGCTGTTTACTGTCGTGGTTGCTTACAGCTTGTATTTTTATAACCAAATAAACAAAAAGTGTAAAATGTCCTCTATACAAACACTTATTGATATGGGTTTCGACAAGGTTCGAGCGTAAGTACATCATTAGGAAAGAATTTAGACCAAACAATGGTTAGCCGGTTCACGGTGCATCATTTTCAGGGAACGAGCCCTACAAGTTACAAATAACAAGGGAGTAGAACCAGCAATGGAATGGTTGCTTGCACATGCTGATGAAGATATTTCGGCAGAGACACCAGATGCAACGATAGCTGATCCAGCTCAACCCTCGCCGAATGAAGGCCCCTCTCAATCCTCCGAAGCAGATGCAAATACAGCAGAGGATGATGCTCCTAAGGAGGAAGCGAAGTCTTTACGTTGCGATACTTGCAGTAAACTATTTGCTAGCAATGCTGAAGTAGAATTTCATGCTGCGAAAACTGGGCATACCGGTTTCTCGGAATCGACAGAAGAAAAGAAACCCTTGACTGAAGAAGAAAAGAAAGCACAGCTTGCCTTGATCGAAGAAAAGCTAAAGAAAAAACGAGCAGAACGTGAGGAACAAGAGCGATTCGATGCTCTTGAAAGGGAAAAGACTAGAATTAAATCCGGTAAAGATATGACCGAAGCTAAAAGGAAAATGGAAGAACTCGAAATGCAAAAGATAGTGGAACAAAGAAAAAGAGAAAAAGCTGAAGAAAAGGCTGCCAGAGAACGAGTAAAAGCCCAAATTGAAGCGGATAAAGCTGCAAGGAAGGCTCGACTAGCTGCGTGAGTACTTTAACATTTAAAAAATTATTAGAAATGCTGGATTCAAAACGACATAGACATGGGATTGTACTGAATTTTCGTCCCTCATTTCCATTTTGCACTTTGCAAAAAGTCGCCATCATTTTATTATCTTTTATCATGTCATCTTGGTTCTTGAATTAAGGAACATAATTTGAAAATTGTAATAATTCTCAATAGATATTGACGTATGCTCTACCGATCACGATATTTTTCAAATTGCTTCCTTTTTAAATTGCAGTGAAACGGGGCAACCGATTCTGTTACCATCACAACCAGTTCAATCACCAGCAACTTCGTCAACTACACCCAGCGAAACAACCGCAAAAAAAGACTACACTAACACACGCATTCAAATTCGATTGCAGGACGGCCGAACTCTAACCGAAACATTTGGCGTTAAAGAACAACTTTCAGCCGTTAAAGTGTTTATTCAAATGAAATCAGGCAACGATTTGCCTTTCGGCCTTATGACATCATTTCCACGAAAGATTTTCTCAGAAGATGATTATGAAAAGCCTTTAGAAGTTTTAGGTTTAGTACCTTCAGCTGTAATTATTGTCACAAAAGCTGTTTGAAAATTTGATGCCGTCATAGGAGAGATAAAAAATCATTAATTCAGAAGCGTGTGAGTTGAATACTTGTTGTTTTTAATATTATTTCGTATTTTAAAATTAAACTTTTTTTTAAAAAGAACATTTTCTATAAAAATATATATGATTACTTAAGGGAATGGGTGCTTTGATTTTGGATTCCTCAACTATTTCTATTGAAGTGTTGAGCGGTTTTTCCTGATAATTTCAAGGGATGGATTCTTTTTTCATCGTGGTTTATAACCATCTTCCTTCGCTGTTTATCTCTTCCTCTATTTTTTTGTTTATGTGACAATAGTAATCTTCTAAAACAATTTTTATGAAACTCATTTTGGAAAATCACAGTTATTTATCCTTTATAGATCCTTTCATCGTCTAAATTATTTATTTCAATCATGCTGCCGAGAGAATCCTATATACTTGACTCTTGGATATTTAAACATAAAATAAAAATCAAAGATGGTGATTTAATACCAACATGAACTATAGCTATAGCGAAACTTATATATAATGAAAGCATTCTGCTGCAGAACTTGAGTCTGAAATTTTTGCTGCTTAATTTTGACAGAGTCGAAGTATTTCGCGCATTCTATAATAGGCCTACGTTTAACTGCACTAATTTGATTGTGGCGTTAGCTAACGTCAATCTACATGTGATTCCATCATTTCTACATGAAATTCCATCATTAGGCAAATGGCATAAACAAAAAATGCAATTTCTGCCTTTTTGTATCTATAGCCTATAAGCTAAAGACAATGAAAGGAATCCTATTCATAGCGAAAGTAGTATTCATACATATTTCATTTCGTTCCTATCATTAATTCCAAATATAAAATAAATTTATTAAAAGTCAGTTCGATTACTCAATTATTTGTTGATGATGGTCATAATGTTAAAGAAAGGTGATGAATGGAAATGACAGTTTGATAACAAACCATAGAATATTACTTTTTGTTTCAAGCGATGAACAACTTGAAATATGACTAAAAGAAAATGATAAAATGAAAGACAGAATCAAAACACGGTAAGCAGAAAAGGATCAGTATTTTCTGTTGAAGAGAATTTACTGTTTGGGAGGCGCTGTTTTATTTCCATTAAATGTAAAGACGAGCTGGACTAGCTATGAATGGGTTGGGAGTTTTTCTGTTCCGCTAAGAAATGCAAATCACAGGTTCATGTAATAAAAATTATTTGGGTAACCTTTCATCGTTTCATTTGCGCCAATGTCAATCTTCTGATAAACCTTGCTCAATTGTCTTCCTTATGATAGAAAGCTACAAACTTTGAAAAAGATGACCATTTGCCAAAGTTAAAAAACCATGGGCTGAAAAATATTGTAGAAAGTATTTCCCAAAATTGGGCATCGTAACACTGTGGAAGTATATTAAACGGCAACCATCAAAAGCGTAGACGGTTTGTTTTTGTTTAATGCATTTACAATACTTACCAGTGATGTTAGGACTACAACCAGCGACTATTTTCTTCGTTGAAATTGCATCTTAAGAAAATCTATACTATAGAATTTTATTCATACTGTAGAAGTGAAATATGCAATGAATGCGCAGAAAACTGAAGTAAATAAGCGAATGCATATTTGGTAGTGGTAGAAAGCGAGCGTATGTGACGAATCTCTAGACAAGTGTGCAATTAGATAAGTCTTCTAGGCAGAGAAAATACTGTGACAAGAATCATAAAAATGGTGTGAAATTGAAACTTGTTTCGAATTAGTTCCTCTACCAAACCCTGACTCACTCAGGGCTCAAATACTTTCAGATATCAGTCAAGCGAAGGTGTTCGATTTTAAATACATAAAGTCCGAACTACAAGTTTTTCCAATAAAGCATTGATTTCCGCCCTAATAAAGAATTTTAATCTTCTTGATTATTTTATTGAATATGAAAACTTTTGTCGCCTATTTGGTAAAATAAGCAACAAGATATTATGCAGTACTTAAATTCCCAATGATGTCCAAATGTTTTATGTTAGTCCCTGCCTTAATTACGTCCCAAGCAATAGAAAGTCAGTTTTTGTAGTAGATCTGCCCGCGCTGTGGGTTGACTTCGACCTTCTTTTTGTGGCTACTAGATGTAACTGCACGTATTCCAACAATATATTGAACAATGCATATTTCATAAGGCAATTCAAAATGGCTTAAGTGTGCTCAATTTTAAATGAATGGAATGGGTTGGGTCATAATGACCACCTTATGCTAATAATATTAGGTTGGAGTGAAAGTTATATCGTATTTTAAAGAAAATATTTGAATTCATTTATAATAATACGTGTTTAATATTAATCAATTATACATGCTCCGTTATTTGTTACAACCTGTTGCCATTGCAGTATGCGGTCGCACATTATCGTGGTGGAACACTATTTCTTTTCTACACGCTAATGCAGGCCTTTTTTCTGTGAAAGCTGCATTCAATTTATCCAGCTGATTGCAGTACAGATCTGCGTTAATGGTTGTTCCCTGTTTCAGCAACTCGTAGTACACTGGACCTTTCCTGTCCCGCCACAAACAAAGCAGTATTTTTCGTTGATGGATACCTGGATTTGAAACTGTTTCTGATGATGCTCCTGGTTTGCAGTAAGATTTTTTTTCTCTTAATATTCTCGTAAAGAATCCAATTTTCATCTCCAGTAACCAGCTTGTCCAAAATCGGACCCACATTGTGTCTAATCAGATGTGATGAACACATTCTTACACGATCAGACAAATTTTCCGTTAATTCATGTGGAACCCAAGAGATTTTATATGATCTCCAACACATGTATGATGAATGTCAAACTCTTCTGCAATATCTCGGCTTGTTAAATATGTATTATTTTGCAACATGGATCGCACAACATCATTATCAATCTTGCATTGTCGTCCAGATCTTTCTTTGAGGCTCAGATCCCCGGAACGAAATTTGGTAAACCATCTGTGACAAGTACGAACATTTTCAATATCTTTTCCAAATACCGCCCATAAATTTTTACATGCAACCGATGTGTTGCTTCCTTTTTGGAACTCATACAAAATGTAGTCTCGTAAATGCACTTTATCTACTCACATGTTTTTCACTTTAAATATCACATGTAAATGATGAACGGTAAAAAAGGACTCCTTTTATATTATACAGCAGCTGAAAAAATGTTTTATGTAAAAAGCAATGGATTGGGTCATAATTAGAGGATTCGATCCCGGTCGATTGTTCTAATCCCAGGATTTGGGGATTATCTATAGTTAATCCCGAGATCCCGGGATTGTATTGGTAATAGAAAGTGGTAACAAAAAGACAGTAAACCATATCAAAATCAACTTTTTATTTTAAATCTTTAGTTAAATCTTCAAAAAACAAAATTGTACTTTCTTCAGATAAAATAAACAAACTAGGCACTTCTGTAAATAATTTATGAAATAGTTTCATAAGTTATTTACAGAATTGTCCAGTTTGTTTATTTTATTTTACAAAAAACTTAAAAAAATCAACTTCTTGAGACTTGTTTAGATATACTATAAAAAAGATTATATGCTAAAAGGATCAATGTTTATAGGTACTCATATTTTAAATTAAATAGACCATGTCTTTGAAAATTTATAAACTTTATAAATTACTTATTTAAGCCACGAAAATAAAATCTAAGGAATAACAATGCATCCAACGTTCGTTTCCGTTTCCGAAAGCATACTTCTCAATTTGTTGCACAAATAGGAAGAGGCGGAAAAGCGCGTTCAGGCGCGATGGAAGTTGCAGGAATCGTCAATAAATTCTTCTCCAAATTATAACCTCGTGTGGAACTAGCCTTCACTAAATCACAAACGGCTAAATGAATGCCATGTGCAAAACAAACTTGGTCTTCTGCATTAACATGTTTCCAACCTTTAGCATTACATTTGGACCATCAGTCACTATTGCCACAATATCGCTATCTAATGAGATATGGAAATCCAAAAGCCTCAAAAGGAACTCATAAAGTATGAACACAAGTTTCGGATGTCAGCGATTTATTTATTCGAATAAGTCCCAAATTCCAATTTTCTTTGACTGAATGAATATTTAAATTCATATATCTCTTATTTGAGCTAGACGTCCATTCATCAAAACTTAGACTAAGTCGTTGTCCTCCTTTTTTCAATGTAGGTAGTTCAGCTGTCATTTGTTTTTTTATTTTTCGACTGTAGTCTACTACTCTGCTGCGGATTGTTGAAGTAGATTTAGGTAAGTCTGAGTAGCCTTTTGCTAATAGTAACGATCTTAAATCGTTTGATGTCACAAATACGCTAAAAGGAAAGCCATCTAGCGCAGTCATACGGGCCAAAACATCGTCAAGAGTATCAGATTTCACAAAATAGTCGGCGAGGAAGATGCCTTAGCAGAATCTACTTTCACGGAATGTTTTGAAGATAGATGAGTATTTAGGCCTTTGGTTGATCCTCCTAAGGTCTTTAAAATAGCTAAGCAACGCTTACATTGTGCTGAGCTGCCCGCTTTATCGACTAAAAAATGACTCCACACTGACGGAACATCTTCATCTATTTTATGCTTGACATAAAAACTTTCTTTGGATAATGACATTGTTTACTTCTTAAATCTAAACAAAAATTAAAAGAACATTTGAGTCTATGCACAACATAAACATAATGTTGAAATGTTAGGATAGTTTTGGGCGGGTTTGCTTTAAATAATTTCACACACGTACACAAATATTGGTTTAATATAAGTTCTGTAAAAGCATTCTTTATTTATTCTAAAGCACAGTCTATCAGTCTTTAATTAACGTATTATATATTAATGTAATCACACAAAGTAACAAACACAGTCGTCTTGGATACTCAGCAACAAGTAGTGAGCCCGGTGTGAGACATGCGCGTGAGCGTAAACCGTAGAGATAGCAGCGCTGCGGGAGCGCAGTGTATTACGTGGCGCCAAATATGAAGCGCTGTCTTTTCCTGTACGAGGACCGACAATGTCCATACCTCTTACACATAATCTCTTAGAGCTACAGAAAATAACACTCGTTGGTTGTCTGTCATCTATATTTACTCAGACACATTAATGCATTGTTGTTTTTTAATAAATTCATTGATGATTACCAATTAACAAAAAAAAAAAATCAATACTTACACGACGTGAAGCGGAATTTTTTCACACTTTTACACATAATCCGGTACAGGTCGTTAGCAAAAATAAATGAAGTCAGCTGTGAAAACAAGATGGCTATCAAAACGTCAAATGAAAGTAAGTGCGTTTCATTTCACGCTCATTTTTATTGACTTACACTACCGGTCAAAAGTTTAAGTTCACCTCGTAATTTCTATAAAATGTAAAACAAAACAATATTTTCGTCAGTTATTATTATTTATTAGCATTATTTATAGAAAGTAATTATTTTGTAGTCAAAATAGGTCGAATTTTAGCAAAATTTAGCATTATTTTTTCATATTTTAGATTCTTCAAAATATCCGCCTTTTGCTCGTATAACAGCAGCGCATACTCTGGGCATCCTTGCAATCAGTTTATGCAATGATTCCGTTGAAATTTGATCCCAACAAGTTTGTAGAAATATTCAAAGCTGTTTTTGATTGGTTGCCTGCATTGTTCTCACTTTTCTATCCAACTCGTCCCACAGGAACTCGATCGGGTTACAGTCAGGCGATTGAGGAGGCCATTCCATATATTTTAGTTCTTTTTGCTTCTTTTTCGCTGCGATATAATTTCGGCAAAATTTAGATGTGTGTTTAGGATCATTATCCTGTTGAAAAACGAATCCGCGACCTACAAGTTTTTTCCCACACGGAAAAGCATGTCGTTGGAGAATGCTGTGGTACATTTTGTTGTCCATGATTCACAAGGTTACCAACTTTGTCTCCAGCAAAGCATCCCCAGGCTAAGACAGATCCTCCACCATGCTTGACGGTTGGAATTATGTTTTGCGCAATCATGCGTTCACCCACCAAACGAACATATTGTCGACGTCGTCCTCCAAAAATTTCGAACTTCGATTCATCCGTGAACAATACTTTGTACCATTGTTCAATGGTCCAATCTTTATGTATGCCCAAGCCAATCTTTTGACTTTATTTTGTTTCCGTAGTAGCGGTTTTTTGGTGGCCACGCATTCTTTTAAACCGTAATTGCGCAGACGACGCTGCACTGTTGAAACAGATACTGGTGTTTCCCGCGTAGAATTCACTTGCTCGCGAATTTCGGGAGCTGTGCGCGTACGATTTCTGTTGCTTTCGACACAGATAAACTGGTCCTCTTGTTTTCACGTTACCTTAGGCCTCCCAGAACGTTGACGACTCTGATTGCACCCTGTTTCGTTCTTTCTGTGTAACGCTCCCACAACTGCACTTTGAGATACTTTGGTTTTTGAAGCAATTTTTCGCGTCGAATAACCTTCTTCGTGTAATGCCACAATGACTGCTCGTGTTTCAACACTCAGCTCTGCTTTTCGGCCCATTTCTTTACAATCGAAACATAAAATATGTAATTGCTTTCACATTTTAATAATAAGTCTTTAGTCTTCGAATTATGTCAAATTAGATGACAATTTTTTTAGAACCGATACGATATTCATTACGAAAAATGTTTTACTTACCTTTTTGTAAAGAAACCACAAAAAAAACCGTGGAAAATATAATTTTTTGCGTGAAATCTTATAGCACAAAGAGATTATACGCGGTATAAACTAAGCGCGTCGAGACACCGACGAGTTTAAGCTCGATCTGTGTATGGCCCTAGCACGCGAAACGCTCCAGACAGAAGTATTTTTACACTTGTTTGTTTACAAGACGCACGTTGTCTATAGAATCCACTTAGTTGCCGACTAAATTGTGTAGATTTTCAAAATAAAGCAGGTGAACGTAAACTTTTGACCGGTAGTGTATATGAAAAATATATCAATCCCGAAAATCCCGGGATTCATTACATTTAATCCCGAAATTTTCGGGACTAAAATATGACCGGGATCCCGGGATCAAATCCTCTAGTCATAATGCCCACCTTATGCTTGGTCATTATGTCCCAATCCTTTAGCAGCCTCACATCGTGGTTTTTGAGATTATATTGAAAAATAGAAATTGATTTTCATCGTCCGGTCAACAACCGCGTATCTATTTTAATTACCAAGGTAGAATTCTCCCAATCGTCTCCTCGAAAAATACGACCTTTTGAGCCCCAAAAACTGAAGTAGTTGGACGCCTCTTTTTCGTAAAATTTTTTTTTAGAATCTATCATCCAATAACATTTAAGAACTATCAAATCTGCTACCTCCTACGATCAATGACCAGGTACCCGCGTTCTCTCCTTCTTCGTAGCAATACAGCCCCTCTCGGGCGTTCGCTTATAGCAGCAAGCGGTCCCAACTGTTTCAGTTCATTGACCGCGTCCTTCAATTTTGAAATCCGAGCAGCCATGAACTGACTCAACAGAGTCAGACCAGCACTGGTCTCCGCCATTTAGTTCACCCGACGAAAACCTTTTTGGGTATCCGTTGTTCGTCTATACGATTCATATGGCCAGCAGTTTGGACCTCCAGCTTGATGTCTGATCGTCAGTTCTGCCACGGTTTTAACCCCATATTTATACCCATAGCTCGTTGCTTCTTTTCAGCGAAGTATCTGATAAGATGGGACCTAGCTGGTTGTCCGTTAAATTTTTGGCAACAGACAAAGTTTGAAGCCTTTCGATGTCGAGCTTTTGTAGAGGGTTGTCTACGTCAAATACGCCTTTGAAAAGCGACATCGATATATAAATTTAATCAAGTAGTGATCCGAGTTACAATTTGTTCATAGGTATGTGAAACGTCAATCCTGCTCAACGTTTTTGGGTTTGGGCATGATCGATCTGATTTTGTGTGTTGCCATCCAGTGATACCCGTCATTTTGTGTAGGGAAGCAAGTCGAACGTATGATCGTACCTACGTACGTATTGACTTAAAGCCGGGTTTATATACACCAATGTTTTCAGGTAACTGACTTTTGAATAGAATATAAGCAATGTCGTATGTAATTTCCAAGCAAAGAAAGTAGATAAAAAAAACATAATTCTGTTTTTATTTATCATTTTTTAATATTTTACTATTCATTTATTAATAACTATTGAGTTTATAATAAGATAGTGCTATATAAAAATCAAAGTTAATTTCATAATTTGGTACATTCTTCACATGCCGTGTTAGTAATAAACAAGTAAATTTAATTAATTCGTATACCCTTCACATGTTTCGGTTGTTATACAGTGTTCACCACAAATAGAAACCTGACATACCGAACATATTCTAGTTTTGCGATATGTTTTAAATTCACTTAAATTTTAATATTCGTATAAATATGTCAGTTATTAGTTATTAGTTAGTTACGTTCACCAATCGTACAAACTTTTCCTCTTTGGTTTGTTGTATCTGCAAAGTAAATAAATTTAATAAAGTAGTGGTATTCAAAAACTAAATGAAAACGTAAAATTTGCGCGAAAAGCTACTACCGAGAAATAAAATGGGTGAAATTTAACAGTTCCAGACGAAAAAACTTTTATGTAAATTTCAGAGATTTGTATTTTCTGTCTGGAGAAGAAACAAAAAACAGTAAACCTAGCAAATTTTACAATTTCTGGGAGTTGTGCAAATAAACATTCCCAAAACACTGAATGATCAATTTTGAAGTTAAAGGATAAAGAACTATCTGAACGAAAAGCGCAGCCAGTCGCTTGATAATCATGAGATCGCATTCCTTCAAGTATTTTCACAACCACATTCTTTGCAATAAAGCGAAGCATGTCAGAATCTACAGCTGTTTTGTATATTCTTTCAGTAAAACCCAATCAAAAAACACCCTCCACCCTTTCTTATACCAAGCATAGTTCATCTTAATTAAACCGAGTGTTCAAACTTGCTGTATATCCATTATATCCAAATCAATCTTTTTTATCTATTGCTTTCACACTTAAGTTGAAAATTATCAACTTATGTGGTCTCATCGTCTTAGCACTTAACACTTCATATATGAATTCACGCTAATGGAACAATGCTGCAGCTTGTTTCGCCCGAGATATTCAATATATGCTTATCTTTACGAAGAATCCATAATCCAAGTTTTTTCGGCTGTCTTCAAGGTAATCCGTCTAAAAACTAAAAAAAAGTGTTTTCTGGAAACATAAAATTGCTCTATTTGTCAACAACCTTTATAAAATTATTTAGCTAACTCCGCAATTTCAAGAAATCAAACAAAAAAACCTACCCGCGCATTTGGCACTCTAAGCTTAATCCATGGAACGCTCAGATTGTGTTAGTGAAGAACAAAAACTCAGCTGTACTCGCTTTGATATCGACCATCGGAAATTGAAAAATTTAAAGTATAGAGACAGATATCCTTTGTCAACAATTGATGATACATTAGACAAATTAGTAACAAAAATAACGTGCTGCGAAAATCTTTTCAGTTCTCGGGAATTTGCATGAGTTGCCAAATTCCGATAGTAGTGCTGCCCTCGCCAAAATAAATTCCCACTTAAGTGGCCAGGAAAGAGACTTTAGAGTTCACCGTTTCACTGTAGTGTTTGGCAGTCTTAAAATTGATATTCCTTTATACTTGAAATCCTCGATATATTAAAATTGGGATCGTCAAAAGTGAACATAAAAAATATTAACTATTAGTCTTGCTCTTGTCGCAATTGCCATTATTTGAAGTAGACATTTAAGAAAATGACTTGTTGCATTTGTATACAAAAGGAAGGCGCAATATGCGCGTCAGCCATTGGAATCGATTTGCGGTATTTACAAGACCTAAGCCAACACTCTGAAAACAATGTATTTCCTGTGAATTGCGATGCGGAGGTTCTCTTTTTTTTCTCTTTTTTCTTTTATCTTGTTTAGTGGTTTATACAACGTTTTCCGCCCTGAATTTCATGATCGTACACAAGTTGTTGTGTACTTAACATGTTCAAGACTATAATCGTTAACCATGCGATTTGATGTCATTTTATAGGCTATCTTTGACAACCAAGCTTTGCCGAGTATTTCTGGTATTAAGTGGAACTTTACGTTTCAACTTATCAGAAAAGGCTAAACCAGCACCTTTTAATTTAATACCTTTAAATTATTGAAGCTTTGAACTTGACCTACGAAGTTGTTGTCCCTTCGAAATAAGGTCATCAACAGTCAAAGCATCTGGGTTTAACATTTGCTGGTTTTGCCAACAAAGTAAGAAGTCTCCAAGAGTTAACGAAGAAGAAACAACAATTTGAATGGAATACGTAACATCTTGTTGCGTTTACGAAACTTCAAGACCGCCTCTTCTACAATGCAGTATTAGGCTATCCGCCTTCTGATGAAAAAGATAGATTTCACGCGGCGGTGATACAACTCAATGATAAGCAAGAAAGTGTAATAGCATTTTACATGCTTAATACCGGAACTGACTGTTCCATGGTACCTTGGACTGCTGTCGTACGAGATCCGCTTATTTATACCAATCGTTTTTCTCTTTAATTTCAGCATTCATTAATTCATTCGCTCCGTCCGCACTCAATTAATTCCTCGCAAGCTAATACATTTTCGTCCTCTACGAAGGTCATATAATGTTTGGGCACTTTAAATAAATACTTCCTTTCTAGTTTCAATGAAAATTCCATCAAAACAAATATTTTGAAACACACGATAAACTTTTAATATAAATCTTTATTTTACAATTACAAATAAATATGCTCAAAAGCCAGAAACAATTCAAACTATGTTCTCTAAGTTGCATGAATTTCTCATTAAAAAAATAGATAGAGATAAACAATTAAGTGGACATCAATTTGCCGCAAAACTAGTTGAAAATAAAATGTTTACAGAAGATATTTTAATTGGTCTCGTTCAATAAAAAATTAGCTTAAATGTCTATATGTACAGCAACGAATAGAACCGCAGCAGAAATTACAATAATGCATATCTTCTTTCGGTCAATATAAAAAACAAATTAAAGCGTAAACCACATTACGAAATTCAAAAGTTTATAAAGATTCACAAATGGAAATTTCCAGGTTTTTTGTGGAATTGGCGGAACGACGCTTGGGTAGAGCACAGGTTTGGAAATATGACAATTAGTTATAACTTTTCCGCCAGGATAATCAATCGCAACATGTGCCCCTGGAATCCCATCGCAATCTATCAAGTCCAATGTTTTGTTGAAGCAGATTCTAATTTCTGACAGATAACTTGTTTCTGTCCGACGGTCGTAGACACAATGTATGGAAGGATTTTTTCCAAGTTTCTTTTTTAAGGCGTTTTGAAGAGCGATGACGGTATTTGCCGAGTCAGGATGAATTCCAGATTCTCCCAAGATATTCGAAATAAGATAATTTTCGCGCCAACTGAGACCCTGACCGAAGTAACGACGTTCGTTTTCCAATTCAGTTAGGTTGGCAGCGCAAGTTCCGTGTTTTAGCCACTCATGTTTCCATAAAAATTCTGAATCTTGATGCAGTTCAATAGTGGGCCAATAAAGCTTCAGGGAATTTTCAATCGGCTCCAACTGTTTCATATCAAATTCAGCGGATTTGTTGCAAAAGTTTGGACCAACAATTCCATATTTCGTAGGCCAAACGCCATGAATAGTCCAAAACTCTTTTCCAGTCGGCAGACTACATTCGTTTGTGTGATTTTCTTCAATCCAATGAAAACAAGTCGTCACTGGCCATTGTTGAGTGAATATAAGTACATCCCAATCATAGTCGTGCGTTTCTTGGTCGTAATAGTCCACTTCGTTGTTGCTGAAAGGGTTCACATTACATTGAAATTAGTCATAAATGTGAAGTAATATGGGTGAAAACAAGGAATTTGCAATAAAAACAATGAATAATCTCTAACTACAACTCGACTAAAGTCCGTATACCGTCGTACCTACAAACCACAAACGACACAAGTGAGATTAGAAAGTAGCCTGGAAGCAGCAACCTTGACACGCGAGCCATGTTCCTCGAAGTCACTGTTTGTTTATTCCGACACCATGTAAACTTGCTTCTTATCACGTTGATGATTTGTAAATATTGAGACCTATAGAGACTCTCCAAATAAACACAGAAGTGCAATGATAAACGAATACCTCGACTATGGCATGTAAATAAAGAAATGTCAAATTCCAAATAGATTGTGTTGTCTGCCCGTTAGCGCCACCTGTTTGTTAACTTTAGGGTTAATAGAGGAATTTGTAGATTCCGAAACAATTTAAATATTAAAAGAACAATTTAAATATTAAGAAGAATTCAAAATTTGAACCTACATTACCCATTATTATCTGATATTGTTGATAGAATATGTTTTTTGTTTGTACGGCGGTTTGTACGGAATAAATCAACCCAAAATAAGTTGAAATTTGTTTTCTAAATCCTGTTTCGTTTTCGAGTTTTGAAGTTTTTGCTTATGCATAGCGTAGAGATATAAGGCCCTATAGAGAAGTTATTCACGTTTATTTGTCCGCGAGCGTTCAAACATTTTCCGCTAGTGTTTGCCGTGTTCGTTTCTAGAACTGTCATCGAGTTTAAAGTTCCGTTAGAAGATGTATTATACACGAGGGTAAGTTCAATCTCAAAGTTCGTCAAATTGATTTAGTTTTCATTGTTTTATTCAATTTACTTTGCAAAACTCTAAGTACTTCACAAACCAAAATGCAATAAATATAGATAATTGACTATCTTAATTCTCTTCAAGAATGTCAATTACATTTAGTATGAAATATATGACGCACCATCACCTCAATTACTTAACATATATGGGAACTAAGTAGGATTTTGGAACTTGGTCACATGCTCATCTGGCTCTTTGAAAATTTGCTCGAAGTAGAGTGAATGTCAAATTTAAAATTTTTAAATTTAAAATCAAATAAAAGATTTTGTTTAAATGTATTTGTTGACAACAGTATTTACTAATTAGTTTTATTGTTATTCTAAAAATACTGATACTATTGATTTCTAAAATATAGAACACAAGGCAATTCCAAAAGCTGTAAATGTATCAAGAAATTGACCTACATGGCTCTATAAACTTATACAATATTAATATTCAAAATAAGTGAATAAAACAGAATCTTCAATTGTCATATTATTGTTTTATTATATATTTTACATCTGTTCGATAAAACGGAGAAAAACATACCAACAATTATCAATATATACCTATATATGAATAAAACAAAAAACACAATACAAGAGTGATCCTTCAACTCTTCTTATCCGGATATAATTATATCACAACATACTTAACTTAAATTTTAAAACTTATACTTATTAATGTAACTATAATAAGCTGAAAATCAAAAAGAATTAACAAGACACACAAACTACGAATGATTTAGCCATAGGTATTCAGTCAGTAATACCTAAATTGACCCGTTCCAGCCGGACCAAATGACTTTCAGTTATACGCCGTATACCGGCGTATACCTGACGACGAATGAGTCAATGCCATCTTTTCAAACTAGACTGGACGCGCTGGAGGATGTTGTTCTGAATACAGATGGCAAAGTACTCGTAGCAGGAGACTTCAACGCGAGAGCCGTTGAGTGGGGCATGTCTCAAGACGATTCCAGAGGGCAACGCATTCTGGACATGTCGGCGAGACCGGGTTCGTGGTATTGAATACCGGTAATGTACCTACCTTCCGGCAGCCGGGAAAGTGTTCGAAAAGCTCATCAAAAGAAGACTCACAGACGCAATTCGTGCTGCAGGGGACCTATCTCCTCGGCAGTATGGCTTTAGAGCAGGGCGATCTACTTCCAATGCCATCATGGAAGTGGTGAATGCAGTCCGTCGAGCCGAAGCGCACAAAACTGAAAAACGAGTTGTCTTGCTAGTGACGCTTGACGTCAGAAATGCCTTCAACTCCGCCAGATGGTCGGATATTCTTGGCACATTGGAAAATTTTTTCCGATTGCCAGGGTATCTGATGCGGATTTTGAGGGATTATTTAAAGGACCGCAGACTGCTCTATGACACACAAGATGGGCGACGCAGTATGGAGATAACGTCTGGTGTAGCGCAAGGCTCCATACTGGGACCAGACTTGTGGAACGCCACATATGACGGACTATTGAGGCTTGAGCTGCCAGATGAGTCGCGCTTAGTCGGATATGCAGATGATATAGCAGCACTGGTCGCCGGACGAACAGTCGAACATGCGCAGCGCATACTGGGAATGCGAATGCGTCGAGTGAAGGAGTGGATGACCACCCGCGGGTTCAGGTTGGCACTAGAGAAAACCGAGGTGGTCATTCTCACGAAGAAAAGAATTCCCACGGTAATTCTCTTGCAGATCGGAGATGCGACTGTTGAGTCTAAACTTGCAATAAAATATTTGGGACTATTGATCGATTCGAAAATCGGCTTTTCGGAACAGATCAGGGCAACGGCGCAAAAGGCCGCGATAAGCGTTTCGGCTTTAAGTCAACTAATGTGCAACATCGGTGGGCCCACACCAAGCTAACGCCGACTCCTCATGAGTGCTGTACAGTCAGTGCTACTGTACGGCCCTAAGGTCTGGGCCGGAGCTCTCAGCAAGGAGCTGTACCGAAAGCACTTGGCGCAGGCACAGAGACAAGCAGCTTTGTGGGTTGCTTCTACATACCAGACTGTCTCTGTGTCGGTGGTGTTGGTGATCGCAGGAGTGATACCCATCGCCCTCCTTGCTAGAGAGCGACGGAGAATTTACGACAGAAAAGGGGATGGTTCTAGATATGCTGTCAGCCGAGAGGAGAGCCAGCGCACGATAATTGGGTGGAAACAGTCCTGGAAAGGCGATTCTAATGACCGCTGGACTGCCCGCCTTATAGGGGACGTGGGATCGTGGCTCAATCGAAGGTACGGTAAGGCTGATTATTACCTTACTCAGCTTCTTAGCGGTGTGGGTATTTTCAGTCTTACCTGCACAAAATTGGTAAGTCACAGTCGCTAGACTGAATTTTCTGCCCAGGGGAAAGGGTCTTCAACTGTAGAACGTAGAACGGGATGCGGAAGGACTTGAGGGAAGTAATGGGAGACGTTTCTCCAGACAATCTGGTCGGAGAAATGCTGAACATTATTAACAAATGGAACTGTGTGGCACATTACTCCCAGGCAATACTTATATTGAAAAAAGATATCATGGGCCCTGCGTCTGGTGGTCTCCTTTCCAGCAGTCTTCCTCCATCCTGCCCCCTCTCCCTGGGAGGAGATTTTCTCTAGGCTGACGGCGACCTAGGGCGAGGAAAAAAGAGGCCTAGCCCGAAGTAATGTATTGAAAAGTTCCAGGCTAGGGTCTTTTGACAAGGGGGATGTTTAGTGGATAGTCTGGTAGCGTGCGCTATAAGGGGTCCCACTAATTTTCTAGGGAAAACATTTTACTTATTCAAAATACTGGCGAGGGGTATTCTACACATTTCGCTCATTTTTCAGGTAAGGTATGAATACCATTCTAGAAAAACTGTTTGTCTTTTGCGGCAAACGATTCGTTGAGCAACCTTCCAACTTTCTCGAAATTGCAGAAGTGCTGCTCTGTGAGCTGGTGCCACATTGATGCGAAGAGGTCATTGTCAGACGGCGCAAAGTCTAAGGAGTACGGCAAGTGCAGAAGAATGCCCAAGCGTTTATCTTTTAATGGTTTTGCTGTGTGCGACGACCCGTTGTCGTTTAACAATATCACTTTGCTATGTTGATGCAAAGATGATGATTGTTCATTTGTTGATAATTTTTTCGCTTCGGGGTGTCAAAATTCATCCATTTTTCGTCACCCGTCACAATCCGATGCATAAACGATTGAAATGTCGTTTGTGTCAAATTATTACGCTGCGTACTTTTCTTTGGTGACATCTCTCAGTAAAACCGGAAAAAACTTATGCATACACGTTCTGCATACCGGGTTATGGGAGCTGTTGAGAAAACTAAATGTTAAAGAAACTAAATAAAAGGGTGCACTTTTAAAAGTGTTTTAAAATCTAAATGTGTATCGAGACAAGTGAATTCATATCTAAATGAATTTAAGTGAATTCATATGGTTACGAGATAAGTCGGAAAATTGTTTTGGTTATACGACTGTTAGGTGTTTAATTCGACTGAGGTATTCTACATGAAACTCTAACAAATATTCAATACTGCTGCAGCTTATGACCTTATCTTCAAGGTCTAAACATCAAAGCTCTGTCATTTTCAGGCTATGCATAATAAATGTGACGCTCTGGCTCTTCCTTGGTCAATTATCAGGATCTTATCTTCAAAAAGTTCGCTCCAGTATTTAAAATAAATTTTTTATACGGGAAAAGATAACAGGGCTAACCCTATAAACCATATTTGACAGCATTGCCCTATTAAACACGACAATCAAAAGGCATTATAAAATTTACAGATCTCAAACCTCTGTTGAATAGCAGTTCTTGCTTAGGAATGGGATATCAGGATGCATCACCGCACACCCGATTCAAAGTAACAAATAAAGGAATAAATGGGGTCCTTTTTTATGGTTCCTGATATTGTCGGTCCAAATAATTGACTGAAAGGCTTCGAGGTTAGCTTTTTAGCTGGAATTGTGGAATTGTGAAAGGAATGACAAGAGACTATAAATGCTCAATATACGATGGTGAAACTCAAGTCTCACCAGGTTTCAGCAGTTCGTAATACAAATGTCCCTTACTATCCCACCAAACACACAGCGAAGTCTTCTTTCCATGAATATTTCGGACTGGTTGTGATGTTGATGGCTTGGGTCTAACCATGATTTTTTTCGCTTGGGATTGTCGAAATAAATCCACTTTTCATCGCCAGTAACAATCCGATGCAATTTTGCTTGCCAGACAGAAAAGAAAAGGTTCTTCTCTGTCTGGCAACCAAAATTTCACAAACAGATTTTCGCCTTTCAATGTATTTTTCTTTCAATTGATACGGCACCCATTTTCCAGCTTTTTGGATCTTTCCCATGGCTTTGAAACTTGTGAAGCGCCTCATACGACGGACTATTGAGGCTTGAGCTGCCAGATGAGTCGCACTTGGTCGGCTATGCGGATGATGTAGCAACACTGGTCGCCAGAAGCACAGTCGAACATGCGTAGCGCCGACTGGGAATGCTTATGCGTCGGGTGAGTGAGTGGATGACCACCCGCGGGTTCAGTTTGGCACTGGAGAAAACCGAGGTGGTCATTCTCACGAAGAAAAGAATTCCCAAGGTAATTCCTTTGCTGATCGGAGATGCGACTGTTGAGTCTAAACTTGCAATAAAATATTTGGAACTATTGATTGATTCGAAAATGAGCTTTTCGGAACAGATCAGGGCAACTGCGAAAAAGGCCGTGATAAGCGTTTCGTCTTTAATTCGACTAATGTGCAACATCGGTGGGCCCACATGAAGCAAACGCCGACTCCTCATGAGTGCTGTACAGTCAGTGCTACTGTACAGCTCTGAGGTCTGGACCGGAGCTCTCACTAAGGAGCTGTACCGAAAGCGCTTGGCCCAGGTACAGAGACGAGGAGCTTTGCGGGTCGCGTCTGCATACCGCACTGTCTCTGAGTCGGCGGTGTTGGCGATCGCAGGAGTGATACCCATCGCCCTCCTTGCTAGGTGCGACGGAGAATTTATGACCGAAAAGTGGAGGGTTCAAGATATGCTGTCAACCAAGAGGAGAGGCAGCGCACAATACTCGAGTGGCAACAGTCCTGGGAAGGCGACTCTAATGGCCGCTGGACTGCCCACCTTATAAGGGACGTGGGATCGTGGATAAATCGAAGGCACGGTGAGACTGATTATTACCTTACTCAGCTTCTTAGCGGGCATGGGTATTTTCAGTCTTACTTGCACAAGATTGGTGAATCACGGTCCCCAGACTGCATTTTCTGCCCCGAAGAAACGGACAACGCATGTCACACGTTCTTCAACTATAGAAGGTGGAACAGGATGCGGCAGGACTTGTGGGAGGTGATGGGAGGAGAAATGCTGAAAAGTTTCGACAAATGGACCTGTGTGGCACATCACTCTCGGGCAATACTTACTGCCAAAAAATGTACCATGGATAACCTTTGGCGCGGGGTCTAGGGGGGTCTCCTTTCCAGCAGTCCTCCTTCATCCTGCCCCCTCCCACTGGGGGGGCGAGGATATTTCACTAGGCGGAAGGCGCCCTAGGGCGAAGTAAAAAGAGGCCTAGCCCGAAGTAATGTGTCAAACAGTTCCAGGCTAGGGATCTTGACAGGGGGGGGGTTGTTTAGTGGGTAGTCTGGTAGCATGCGCTCCCAGGAGTCACACACTCCGGACGAAAATTGCCTTCACCCCCCAACCCAAAAAAAAAGGTAGAAGATCCGGATCCACTCAGTCACATAGATTGCGCGTTAAACAACTTAGATTATTATGATTCGATAAATTATAGTTTTTAATTTATTATATTGTAGAAGACTTACGCTAAGAACACTGTGAAGCTTATACTTTCCTTATTTGTTAATAAGTTAAAATCAAGTTTTAGGTCAAGATATGTGATAGTTCTTATAGTTGGTTGATTTTTCTTGATTTATCCTATCCGAGGAAACATTTAAGAACAGAGATTGTTTGTTTTTGCTTTCACTTGCATGTTAAAATTTCTGTTGACCTTTACCACAGCTTTAGTGTCTTCAGTATTTTCCATTAATCTCTTTTTATAAAGTGAAGATGTTAAAAATTGGCTTCATTGTGTTCGTCTTTTCCTAGCAGCATAATTAATAACTAACTAAAAACTAACACAATCAACTTGGCATTTCCGCTTTTGAGGTAGCTAACGACTTTGATGGAACGCCAACTGCTGGTTCATCGTCCGTGGTCGGTATTGTTTCGTGAAGTCAGGAGGCTATAGACGACACGGATAGAGCGATAGTTGACGGTTAATTTTCAGGTGCCGCAGGACTAGAAGCCTGGATCTATATCGAGATCTTTCTCTAATCGGTATATCAGTCAATGCAGAACCTACAAAGTCTAGGTTGCGATTAAAGGACTGGATGCCTGTGCAACGGAAAGAATTTTGAGCCAGCAGTTTTGAGTTTTTCAAACACACGATTTAATTGCTGAAGCTTAAGTGTTATGTGGAGCGGTGTGCTCAGCATATAAACGTAGTTATCTTTAGCATATTCAATGACTTTCATATGTATTTTGAGGAATATTTTCGTATTCAGCCAACCGCTTTCAGGGCAGCACCAATGCTTTTTGGTTTTGCGCAATCATAAGTCATCCATTCTTATCCATTTTCTTCTCAGGAAAAATTAACATAGACGCACAAAGTAACCCGATTCACTCATAGAAATCATATTAATGATGTTACGTCCTCGATCAACTGAAGTAAGTTTTCCCACCTTTGGTGTTCGTCTGACAAAGCACTATCATTTTCGAGCAACTTGAGGTTGATTGAAATTCGTGCTCGTTGTCTCAGCATATTTTGATGCCATTTCCGAATTTTTTGACCCGAGAATAAATCTTTTCCAACTTTTTGTTTGTCTTCATTAAACCTGTAAGGAGTTTTTATTAAGTCTGCCTAATCAAACGCAAGGCGCAATAAATCAATTCTTGTCGAAGTTATAATCAAAGGATCTGTTATTCATTGATTATTTCTTCAGGTAGGATATAAAAATGAATTAGAGTTGAATCAGCAAGTTTTAGGTCTTCTGGTATTGATTACAAGATCAGTGCCGTATTTTTTTTTTAATTCAGACCAAATATACATTCGAATGGCTCCTCTACAAAGCTTAGACACTCCAAAAGAACAAAAGTAAATTAAAGTGACACAATTACAAAGGAAACTAGAATTAATTGCTTTGATTTATAATTGCCAAAGGAATATGTCGGTTGAGAACGGTTTTTTCATTGCGAATAAGTATAACCCAAAAAGGTCTTAACTATTATAAAGTGACTTCAGTTCTTTGATTTATTTCAGTTTCCAAAAAATTAGCATTTTTGTGTTGTAGGATGTAATTTTTTAAAACGCAGAGATGGTATGTAGCTTGAATAGGAAGTCTGAAGATCTTAACATTGAATATCCCTTTGAAAATTGAGAATTTAACTAAGCAATTGACAAATAATGCAAAGAACTTAATTAAGAATTTTGATTTATATGCATTTAATCTATTTCAAATTAAATCTTAATTCTGCTATCAAAATATTCTGATCAACATTGCTTTAACATGGAGGCTTTAAAGCGCCAAATTTTTATTTAACCTTCTGTGTTTTAGAAAGGCTATTCAACTGGACAGAGAAAATGTTAAAGCAAGCGAAGTGTCTGACTTTGTTGTCAACATTTTGCGTGGTATCCACTATCCAAACCTTTCCCCTAATAACTCAAACTCGTCCAAAAGCTCTTCCATCGAATTTTCGAATTCTCCAATCGTTAAATACCTGTTAATATGCGCAACAGTTCACCATGAAACTTAGGCCGTGTGGCGTGTTAAGAGCTTCCTTGTTTCAAGACAAAATCGCAAACTGTGATCTTGTCAAAATCATTCTTGACTTTGATAATTTCCAAGGTGATTATTTAGACAACAGAAAAATATACAAGTACCACTGTCACCAGTGGAGTTCGAACCCGACATCAGCTACATTGAAGGCTACTCCAACCAATAAACCCTCCTGAGTACTAGCGTAAATTAAAAAATAACTCACTGATATGCACAAATAGCCTATGCCAAAACAGCGGATAACCTCCCGGATGAATTTTCACAGAAAGAGAAAGAAAGAACATAGGTAGACAAAAAGTCTCAATACGATATTTTTTTTCTTAATTCGCAAAAATATACTTGATTAATTTGAACATTATTTATTCTGATAATAAGTGTGTTTTCTACAACTCTTTAGCTACAAGAAATAGTGAGAATAACCAAAAATATTCCCAAAATTTAGTACAGTAATTCATTAAAGTAAATAATTCAAAATCCGTACCAACTTAAAATAAATAAATAAAGTTAAAAGTAAAAAAAAATATATTATTGATTTGATTCAATATTTAGTGGCAATATCTTTGGCTTTAATGACTGCTGCCAAACGTCTTAGACGTTACTTCCGCTCCGATCGTATACCACTCTTCCTGGAGTTTGCTGTTAACATTTTGTTTAGATTTTATTGCGTTTCATCGCGACGGGCGTCGTTGTCTTCATATAAGTTCGCAAATTCAAATCGCTTCCCGCAATTGACTTGCGAAATCAGCGGCTTATGCCAGGGTTTCCGACCGTGGAAATTGGGCTTACGTAGTCCGTTTCTAATCGTTTCGTTACTCACTTTTATATCAAATTCTCTT
This sequence comes from Stratiomys singularior, assembly GCA_954870665.1. NCBI lineage: Eukaryota > Metazoa > Arthropoda > Insecta > Diptera > Stratiomyidae > Stratiomys > Stratiomys singularior. The sequence continues at coordinate 50,853,075 of OX940879.1, forward strand.
CTTATCTCCTCCGATTTTTTTGGTGTGCTGGTCCTTGGATTTTCCTTAAATATTCGCCTTATTGACCGTTGAGCAGTAGCACTTAAAATTCTCGGACATCCAGAACGGTCCTGACTTTTAAGTGAAACGGTTTCTCCATATTGTTCAATTACGTACTGTATACATAGTGTTGGGCTTTCAGTGATGGGTTCGATACCTGAACGTATCTTTAAAAAATGTGATTAAGGATGTTAAATCAAAGGAACGGTTTTTACAAGAAAAAATTATTTTTATTTTTAAGTTCGATTTGATTCTTACAACGCCGAGTCTAAGACTGAAGACATATCTCTAATTTACTTAACTATATACCTCGGAGACGCCTGGGATTTCAAGTAGCATTTCACATAATTCCTAGATAAGCATTTCGAATAAACCTTTAGATAAAAATTTAAATTAACCAAACATTGGGTGGACAATCGTATTCAGACGTCAAGTATAAACATTCCTTCCTGCGTATCAGATGTCAAGTGTAAACATCCCTTCATTCGTGCGCGATAGTTTGTAAACAATATCGCACTTATCGTCTCAAATTAATTTAGGTACTTTTGTGATAATATATGTGGAGTGGCTATTAGTAAGTAGGGAGTGATATGGGAGGAGAGGTATCGATGTAGTTTATAATAAGGATTCCGGAGTAGGATCGGTGTGCGATATTGTGACTTCACCCCCCCCCCCAGGATTCGGCTCCTGACGAATTTTTCTACGCCGCTCAGGAATTTAACTCTTGAGGTGTTTAACTCTTGAGTTTCAAATATAGGTAAATTGAAATAATAATGATTGCTATTATGATCAAAATATCTGTAGAAATGCTAATCCATCCGCCTTCCGAATGCTTGTATTTAGTAATTTTAATTTTGGCCAGGTTCTCCAAGGTTTTCGCATGTACTTTTTCTAATACAAGTGGTTCTGTTTCAGTATAATTTATGTTCTTAAGTGTATTTGGCAAGATTACATAATCGTTATATGTTTCTATGAAATTCTTGAAGGTTAAATTTTGGATTGAAATTTTACACTGTTCAAATTTGATTATGTTATTCCCCTGAATAGCTTTATGTTGGTTATTACAATTTTGATAAATATACATATGTTTGGTTTAAGATTTTTGTTATAATAATATTTGGGGCAACTTTTTCAATAGTGGGGGTTACATTTTGTTGCATCTTACAATTTTGCATGTTATTTGATAGTATGTTTCGGATACATTCATCTGGTACAATTTCCAATTTTTTCTTAATATTTTTTGTGGAGGATGTATAAACAGTCTTGTGATCGGTAATAATCTCTTTGTAAGGTGTATGTAGTTCTAGGTTTTTATCTTTATTCGGGACATATATATATTATTCGAGACAAATATATTTTATTCGGTACAATAGATGTTTTGAAATACTTATCAGACGTGAAATTTGGTATTTGAAGGACAATATAAATCAACATATTTTGTTGTGCCACAGACACTCTGATATTCTGTAATTTACTTATATCTATTCTATATTTAGTGATTTCTTCGTTACTTAAAATACTTTTGCTTAAAATGCCAGATTTACAAGTCATAATTATATTTTCAATGTTCGTCAAAGCATCCAAAATGGTCCTCAAATTCTCTTTTAATTCCTGTAGTAATTTGTATTCTTCGAATGATTTACGCAAAAGATTAGTTTCGGTTGATAGTCTGTTGATTTCGTTATTTATTGCTGTTTGTTGTTTGTTGATATGGTCTGTGAGTTATTTTATGTTATTGTTGATGTCTGTATTAATTTTTATCTGTTTATTTATATTGTTGGCAATGTTAGTTATGTCTTGTTCAGTTTTGTCAAAATGATTCTCTATGTCGCGCCTATCATCGTCGTTCATACTCCCTCCGAGCCATCTCAAGAGTTTGCCATGCAGGTTAATGAGACCTCTTGCAAATCTATGTGGTTTTAGTGACTGCAATTTCTCAAGGACATGTTGTTCGATTATGTTTCATGATCTGTTGTCTTGAAAACTTGTATTATGAATATTATTCGCGACAGATTCCAAAGCCTTCTCGAAGAGTGTAAGGTTTACGATATGGATAGTGTTTGCAAAATCCTCAATGGTGTCGATCGGTTCCGTGCGAGTTAGTATAAATCCGTTTCCCTGTTTCACTTCACTAATTTCGATAAATTGTGTTGTTGCAATTGGGATGAAGAGACATAAGGTGAGCAGGATGATGCTTCCTGGAATTAAATTCTATTAGCTTGAAACTTTCGTGCTTTTTTGAAGAGGTTTTTGTGAATGGGATTCTTTTGTTTTACTTTATACTCAAAATGGGGTTCTAACTTTGTTCCTATGTTTGTTATGGTAAGTAAGTCTTTTTTGTTGAGTTCTTTGAATTTTTTCTTTAATATTCGGAATAATTTCAAGAGGTATGGTGCCGTTATGAATTTCAATAGGTCGTTCCCCCGTAGTGGTGTGATGGGTACGATTGTAATACTTTACAGCTTATTGCACACATACGTAGTTACCCGGATTGTTTCGTTTTTCCACATTCATTAATCGAATATGTTCATTGAGAGTCCCATGAAATCTCTCGATGTCAGAATTATCTGTTTTTATACCTGGAGTAGTAAAGTGTAGTTGAACGTTTTCTTTATCTAGAAAATTTTGTAAATTTGCACTTAAAGTGGACTCGTTGTCTGTAATTATTTTCTTCGGTGTGAAGCATGATCCAAAGTATGAATTCAAGGCGGTTTTAATATCAGGCCAGTTTCTGCTTTGTATGGGAATAGCTTGGGCAAATTTCGAGAATTTGTCGATTATGGTCAAAAACATGGAATTTTTATCCCTGAACCAAATATCCATATGGACCACCTCGTGGGGTCTGTCTGGGATCTCTGTTTTAAAGAATGGAGGTTTATACGGATTTCGGTCAACCTTTGCCACGTTACAAGTGGTGCAATTGTTAACCACTTTGGTTATTTCAGTTTTAAGGTTTGGGTAATAATATTTACTTTTCATCTCTCGGAAGGTCTCATCAATTCCCCTGTGGTTATTTCTCATGTGTTCCCTCAAAATTTCTTCTTGGATCTCGCTTAGATTCTCACAATCGTACAGCATGTAAGGGCACTTCACCACTCTGACCTTGAAGTGAGGACTAATCCATTTCAGATATTCTTTCTGAAATGTGTTAAATATCCTGATGTCCGGGATGTAGACTCCGACCATTCCCTTTTCGGGCATGTGATTTTTAAGGATATAGTTCATGAATCTTTCATCAGGTTCACGACTTGAAAATTAAATTTTGTTTCGACCAAATATTTTGAGCTTCTTTGTGGAATTAGTTTTACCTTTTTTAGTTACAATCTGGTTTTTATAAATGTTAATTGGTTTCTCGGAAATTTGAATGTATTGAGTGTTTTCCTCCAGTGCACTATGGATAGTGGCTGCAGCTGAGTCTATCACGTCCTCTTGTTCGTTTGAAAACACATGAGGTCTTGAAAGGAAGTCTGCGACGGTGTTATCTTTACCCTTGATATACTCTATGTCATAGTTGTACTCTTCGAGCTTGCATTTCCACCTTTGCAGCTTGGAGTTTGGTTCTTTGAGATTAGAGATCCATGTGAGTGGTCTGTGGTCGGTTCGGATTGTGAATTTCCTACCATAAAGGTAAGGACGGAAATATTTTGTGGACCAAACGATAGCGAGGAGTTCTTTCTCAACTGTCGAGTACCTAATTTCATGTTGGTTTAAGGTTCTGCTCTCAAAACAAATTGGGTGGGAGTCCTGTGAGAGCACCGCTCCAATGGCGTAGTTGGATGCATCTGTTGTAAGTATGAATTTCTTTGTGAAGTCAGGATAGGCCAAAATGGGTTCGCTCGTTATTAAAAGTTTGAGTTTTTCAAACGATTCAACGAAATCCTTATCCTGATGGTTAATCTTGTTGTCTTTTTTAAGACGTAACGTCAAAGGTTTTGCAACTTTTGCGAAGTCTTTAATAAATTTTCTATAAAAACCAACCAATCCGAGAAATTGTTTGATTTGTTTGGCTGTTTTTGGAATGGAATGGAATTTTTGGAATGTTTTTGGGTTGGGTTTGATACCATTAGTAGAGACGATGTGTCCCAGAAATTTTGTTTCTTTCTTGAGAAATTCGCTCTTGTTTAATTGTATTTTAATATTAGCCTGCTTCAGAACCTTGAGTATCGTGTCCAGCGATTGGAGATGTTCTTCCAGACTTGTGCTGAAGATGATTATATCATCTAAGTACACATAACAAATTTTCCCAATGTACGGTCGCAAGACATTGTTCATCAGTCTCTGAAAGGTTGCCGGAGCATTTTTCAGACCGAAAGGTATCCTCAAAAATTCGTAGTGTCCCGTACCCATGGAAAATGCTGTCTTCTGAATATCAGATTCCTCGATTTCTATCTGATGGAATCTTTTCGCAAGGTCGAGTGTGGTAAAATACATAGCCCTTCCCAACTTGTCCAGGATGTCATCAATCACAGGGATGGGATGTCTATCGTCCACCGTGATGTCGTTTAATTTCCTGTAATCCACTACTATTCTCCATTTCTTCTCTCCGCTGGCGTCCATCTTCTTTGGTACGATCCAAATTGGGGAAGAGTATGGGGACAAGCTTGGGCGTATGATGTTTTGGTCGAGCATTTCATGTATCTGTTTATTTACTTCTTGCTTGTGAATTTCGGGATACCTATATAATTTACTATAAACTGGTGTATTATTTATGGTTTTTATTTTATGTCTGATGGCATTAGTAAAGGTCAGGTCAGAATTTTCTTGGTAGAAAACTGATTTGTAATTACAAAGAGTTTTTAGTAACTTTTCAACTTCGTCAGAATTTAAATGACCAGTACAAATCTGTGCGAGAGGGTCCTTACATGGCTCTCTCTCAGACTCTTTGCTTAGGAAAAATGAGACACCTTCGTCGCATTCTTCGTCCTCGCGTGAAAAGTACAGAGGAATTGTTTTGCCATCGATTATTATTTTATTGTTTGTGTACTTGATCACAGTATTATAATTCTTTAAAATGTTGTTACCGATGAGACCTGTAAAATGGTTGTGGAAAGGTACTTCCACAAATTCCATGTTTTTCACACCCCCAAACTCCTGAAAAGGTTTTATACTGTACACAAAGTCACAATTAATTGTGGTGCGCAAACGCCTGGGTTTATGATGCTGACACTAGCGCCTATATCAATAATAAACCTAAGGGGCATCTTTCGAGAGTCTATTCGTATATAGGGAAGGTTTGTTTTTGGGGTGCTGTTTCCGAGGCAGAGTTCGGAAAATCCTCTATCCTATAGAATTCGCAAACTGAGTGGAAGCGTCGATCTCCATCGGTGTCGGTCGTCCAAATCTTTAAATTCTGCTTTGAGAAGAGTCTGTACGATGATTGTTTTGTTGGTAATCTGTTCTGTTTTGCTGTCTCCTATTATTTCTAAAACTTAAACCCGGCTGAAAGTTTTGGGTGCTTTGGCGAATTTGGCCACTTTGATAATTAAAAGAATTACTGGGCACTTGAAAAAAGTTTTTGGTTTGTACATATTGATTATAAATTGAATTTGGTTTTCGCACTCTATAATTAAAGTCGCCTTCCTCTTGTAAAAAGCTTAAAGCTTCCTCAAGCGTATTTGGTTTATTACACTTGAGGTAACTTTTAACTGGTTCAAATAATTTATTCCTAAACACATTTAAAGCTAGACGTTTATTTGATTCTATTTTAAGTCCAAATTCGAGGTCGCATTTGCTCATTTCTTGCTCCGTCTTGATGTTGAGCTCGTACAGTTTTTCTTCTATTTTATTATAGAAGTCAAGGATTGTGGTTTGAAGTTGAATGGACAAGAGCTCATCAGCGATGAGAAAGCTGTTTTTACAGTTAGTTTAAAAACAATAAGGACCTTATGTCTTCCCATTTTGTAACATGTGCGTTGATCTCTTTGATTCTACGGGCCCTATCTGTAAGCCTTGATTTTATTGCATTCGAAATCAGGAGTTGCGATGTAACGTCGTATTTTGCGAATGATGGTGTTAGGGCATCCACTGCGTTCACGAAACTTTTCAGATTAGTGCTACTTCCATCAAACTTGGGGATTCTGTCCACGTATGATATCGGGTCCACTTGTATGGTCATCCTTAGGGTTTCTGTGCTAGTTCCTGATGTTGCCATGTTTCTTGGAGCTTGAGACTTTTTCTTATTTTTATTTCTTTTAGTGCATGTGGCTATATTATATATATATATATATACTCACTACCCTTAATTTTTGTCTCACAGATTCCTTTGCACAATTATTCTTCCACTATGTTAATTCTTCTTATTTTTTTTTTCAATTATTCACGATGTCACTTTTTCGCGTTTTCATTTACCTACAACACTTCCACTGTATTAGATTATGACACTATTTGTTATTTATTCCTTATTAATTTTTATTGTTACTAGACGCCTCACTACCAGACTCAGTAGTAAGAATTTGGACCAATTTGTGTCTACGATCCACGTCTAAATCACGAACGCGTTTATATTACGCGGTTAAAGAGGTTTATATTTCTATTAGAAGGGACTTCTACTTTAAGATTATACACACTTCACGAGTTTTAATTTAGTGTGAATAATACACACTTCACGGTTTTTTTTAAATTTTACGTGAATAATACACACTTCACGAGTTTTAAAATTTACATGAATAATACACACTTCACGAGTCTTAGAATTCACGACGATTTAACGTCTTTTCGAGCGCGAACGACTTTATTTGCGTTAGGCACTACCGACTGCGCCAGTGATGGGTTCGATACCTGAACGTATCTTTAAAAAATGTGATTAAGGATGTTAAATCAAAGGAACGGTTTTTACAAGAAAAAATTATTTTTATTTTTAAGTTCGATTTGATTCTTACAACGCCGAGTCTAAGACTGAAGACATATCTCTAATTTACTTAACTATATACCTCAGAGACGCCTGGGATTTCAAGTAGAATTTCGCATAATTCCTAGATAAGCATTTCGAATAAATCTTTAGATAAAAATTTAAATTAACCAAACATTGGGTGGACAATCGTATTCAGACGTCAAGTATAAACATTCCTTCCTGCGTATCAGATGTCAAGTGTAAACATCCCTTCATTCGTGCGCGATAGTTTGTAAACAATATCGCACTTATCGTCTCAAATTAATTTAGGTACTTTTGTGATAATATATGTGGAGTGGCCATTGGTAAGTAGGGAGTGATATGGGAGAAGAGGTATCGATGTAGTTTAAAATAAGGATTCCGGAGTAGGATCGGTGTGCGATATTGTGACTTTTCAATATGAAGTTATCTCCAAAGTAATTTTTATAAAACTCATATTCTTCGTTACGGTATTCAGGATGCGTCTCCAAACAAACGCAAAACTCGTTAAACATTAAAGCATCTAAACATTGTACACGTCTGCCGTTGGAATGAGAAGCCTTTCAGGAGAATAATTGAACTTGCTCCCCGATGGTCGCTTTTTGCAGCGATGGAATTGAGTTTTACGGTTACCTCGTTTCCCGTGTAAAGGAGCAACACCATTTATTGACACGAAAAAGCGCGATTTAAAGAAGTTTTGAATAGAGTCCATTAGCAATAGCTATTGGACTCCAATAGAATTTTGAAGAATTCCAATAGCAGAAAGATTGTAAATATTTTTATGTTCAGTAAGCAAACTCTCAAATTATACAAACAAAAATTATTCAATTATTGTTGTTATTATTATGAACGAAATAGCGTCTGATCATATATATTTTGACGTCTATAGCCAAGTCAAAAAATAAAAACAGGGTCAACTCTCCGACGCATTTTCCACCGAAAATTTTCTGAAATTAAATACTCAAAAAGAATTACATTTCGTGTGATGTAAAGTATCATTTGAAAGTTAAATTAAAATCTTAATTGCAATGCATCATTATTTTAATCGTAATTTTTAAATTATATTTTTAAATTCAAATTAATAAAATGGTTTCTAGTGAAACAACGTTTTTAGTTGAAAATAATGGAAAAATAAATATTTTGGCCTCGTGTTAAACAAGAATGCTAGCTTAGCATATGAGGTATATGTAGTTAGAATTTCAGAATTGTTTGTAATGCATGAAAAAACGTGGTTTTCAGGAAAACGCCTTACAGCAATAAGTATAAAAATAGTACTTGCAGCAAAAGCAGTGATGTCGGATCCATACAAAATCCGTTGAATTTCTTGCGATCTGCTGTCTGTTCTCCTCGTTCTAGTAGAAGATGCTTACTTCAAGGCCATAGCACATGTTGAAAATCTCGTTATTTTGAGTAAGGCCGCCTAACCATCTTTCTAACAAAGAGTCGATCGGGAGTCTTAATATATATTCTTAAAATTTATCGCGCTTAATCAGAGGATGCAGGAGCATGATTATTTCCCTGTAAGAGATTCGCACCACGAATTGATGTAGGATGTGGATTGATGTCGACAAACTGGAGATATGCTGAATAAATCACGTTGTGCATCTCCAGACAGAATTGATATTCCTTGAAGTGGCTGGTCCAAAAAAGTAGATGATTCTTGCTTGCATTATTTTTTACGTCAAATCTGAGGCTTTTGAAGCGGCGACTTCGTTCATTTTTGACCCGTACTTTTGCGCCTGATGTTTTGCTTCTACGTTTTATGTTCGTTTCAAGGGGTGTGCATTAATTAAATCTTTCTTACCCTTAGTTGTTCGTTTATAAAGTCATTTTTCACAAGGAGTGCACATTCTAACATTTATACAATCAGTTCATCACCATACGGTGCCTTACTGGTATGCAGAACGCATAACTTTATTGCTACACCAAGCACTTTATATACGATATACGGATTCTAGTCTGGTCGCTTTTGCAATAGCTCGATCGCACCGCAACGTTCAAAACTTTACAACTATATTTTCCACGAATGAAAAACGATGCCTACTAGCGTAGTAAACCCTTTTCCGCCCACAATCCTTGACCAGTAACTGATAAATTTTTTCTGATCTTTGCGGTCTGGACATTCAATTGACAGCTTGCAGAAATAAATAGGAAAACACAGTTACAATGACCATTATATATGTGTTCTCCTGTTAGCTATTTTATTGTGACAATTTGAAGTAAATGCAATTCCTAAACAAGCTTAATCGTCAAATAATTGTATACGTTGACGACCGCTTCCAAACGATGAGGTTACGGAAACCATTTGAAAGTTAATTTCATAGCCGGTCCCAACCATCGGGCACGAATTTAACTTCATCTTACATCTTCCTCTTAATTTAAAACCAAATTGTTTTAAATTTATTTCACCATTTTGCCAGTATCGACTGAATGGTAGCCCACAGTCACAGTCTTAATATTTCGCTCTATTCTCCAACACTGAAAATCTAAACAAAATAGTTGAAGTGTAAGAACGTTTCACTTTTTTGTGAACATTTCACCCAAGTCTTTTGGAAGAATTTTGCATAAGGATCTCGTTATGAATGTGAACATAGATCAATTAATGCAAGAACTGAGGCCACATGACCAGCAGAGGCATTTTTGGTTTGTTCAATGGACCGAATACCGCTTGATCGAAAGTGAGTACTCTTACCGAAAAGTCATCTTTTCAGCTGAAGCTCATTTCCACTTCGGAAGATACGTCAATAAGTCAAATTATTGTAACTGGGGCTCAGAAAATCGATACGTCACTGTGGGAAAACCAATGCACCCACAACGGTTGATCGTCTGGTGCGGATTTTCGTCTAACGGCACTCTTTTGCAATGTTTCTAAGGAATTGAGCAAGAAAACGCCGTTACAGTGAATGATGATCACTACCGTGCCATGCTAAGCGATTTCCCTAAATTGAGAAGGATGACATAGACGACATACGTTTCAAGAAGATGGCGCTACGTGCCACACATGTAGGTATTAACTTGCTGTGGAAATATGAACACATAAAACAAATTCATACAACCACTATATTTCAAATAAGTTCCAAAACACAATTTCCTAAAGTAATATCGGCTTAAGGTAAATTCGATGACTCTCCTCGATGACGGTCGTAGAAAGAAGAAAGCTGCAACATCTATCTAGAGTCGTCAGCGCTGTGGTGGCGAGCTCCATAACCTAATTTTGTTGTAGCATAGGTGGCGGTTTACGAGTTTGAGTATCGCTACACACAGCCAACGTAGCAATCGATGTTTTTCGCACTGTTTACGAACATCTTATAATGAGCCGAAAGGGCAATGCCAATTGGCCACCTCGAAGTTCTGATTTGACTCTGTTGGACCCTTTTTCTTGTGGGGAGTTATTAAGGACAAGTGATACGCCAACCGCTTGTCACATGAGACCGATGTTACCGCTGACGAAACAGAGACCCAATCAATTGATAATGTGCTGAAAAATTCGACTGATTGGATGGGGTATTGTAAGACTAGCCGTGGCAGTAATTTGAATGCTGTTGTTTTCCATTCCTAAATGTAAAGGTCCGATCTTTACAATAAACCCATAACTTTATCATATAGTCCCCTATCATCTCTAGTCCCCTGTATTGGTAATCTCGTCTCTTTCAAGTCTCCAGCTATAGCGTTCCCTCAGGTTTTCTTACCGCCTCTATTCATATCTATTAATCTATTCGTATTCTTAGAGCGCTAAGCCTGTAGTTTTGATGCCATTGTTTAGGACTATGTTTTACGGTCATCTCTTTTGGCTTTATTATATTAGATAGTAAATTTTGCTTTTTTTTCTAACCAGAGGCTTCAGTTACATAAGAGTTTGTAGAAAAGAACTTTGCTCATTTTCCGTCTCGATGCATCGAAATTTTGTAAACATTTCTAAACGTTCTGAAAAAATCTGACATATTGTTTTATTGTGATGATTAAAATTCTATTAAGTACCTAATAAATATTAAGTCTACCGGAATGATCTGTCCATTTTTGCATTGAAAGAAAATAACACAATTTTCATACATTTAATAATATTTAGTGCAGAGTATACTTTCCATCATTTCTTATGACTTCGCCAGCGTGATGGCAACTGGTAAATGCCATTTTTTAAAAATGATTTATTTTTAGAGGCGAAGAACTCAATTAGTGCTTGGTTAACATCGGTTTCAGTTTTGAATTTTTTTCCAGTAAAAAGTTCTGCAAAGAGAGAAACAAGTCTAGGGAGTATGATAGATGTGAAAGAATTTCCCAACCTACCTCTGCGATTTTCTGACGAGTCGCCACAGCAGCGTGTGGTGTGGCATTATCATGATGCAGTATGGCGTGCTTCCTATTGTGCATCGGTGGTTTCAAAAGCTAGTATTGTATCGGTCCTTCGATGTCCCACCATATACACAACAGTCTCTTCTCCAGGTTCAAGCTCGGCTTAGAAGTGGGCAGGCTATCCAGGCTCGCAATATGCTCTTTTTCTCACGATTTTTTCGTATCTAATACATTTTTATCCGGTCCACGAAAGGTTTGTTTTTGGATTGAGCAAGCAGAGATATGCATATGACCACTGAATCAATTGTTCTCACTTAACTGATGAGGCACCCATCTAGAATCTTTATGGACCAATCTTAGCTTCCGAGTATGGTCGGAAATGGTTTGTTGAGTTGAATTCAACTTCTCTGCAATCTCCGATGTGGTCGAAAAGTGATCTTGCTCTATCATAATCTTAATATTGTCATCATCGATCAAAGATGGCCGCCCCGAACGTGGCTTGTCGGCTTGTCAGTAAGGTAGAAATCACTTGCTTCTAACTTTTCCAACCATGCACGTTCTATCAACAACAACATCTGCACCAAAAACTTTCAAATTTCTTCTTTGTTGGAATTCGTACAAAATACAGTGGTGTAAATGAACTTTATCGGTACTCATGTTTTCACGATCGCGTCTTACTTGATAATGACATGAGACATCATTATTTAATTTTTTTGGGAGAGTAAGTCGTACCTGACCCAACATGTGCATATGGATTGAAACTTGAAATGACTCTATCGGACAGAATTTTCCGGGTGATTTAATAGTTGATATCAACAATATCAAGTGAATTATTGCTTATCCGCATTTGTTGAAGAAGATTACTACATATTAAGATTTAAAACAAAAGGTTACACCACTTATTAAAAAGATCAAAATTATAAAATTGATTCTTACATGCAACCTGTTGACAGTTGTACTGATGTAATTAGCGGAATTAATAATTAATAATTAGAGGAATAACAGAATTTTTAACCTTGGGCACACATTCAATGTTCTTTGGATTTGTTGCCTTTATGTAGTAAACTGTGTTTTTACCAACAATTTTAGTAACAACTAGGTTATAGGTTTTTTTGGATATGGGATCTTTTTGCAGTTAGCCATTTAATTTAAGTTGAATTTAAAATGGGAGGATCTTCATCGTCATAATTGCTATGTTATCTGTCATGACGAGTCCCAAGGGTGAGGTCTATAATTTTATTTTCGCTCAATATTTTATTGACTTATAATTCCTCTATATCGTTAAATGATAGATCATCGAATCCATCTCCGCAATTTGTATGTGCCACCGTTGTTATGTCAGTAAAAGCGAAGTTAATATGGGTAATAGGATCAGGACCATTGCTTTGCACGCAATCGTAAATATTTTTCCAACATGCGTTCAAGGCTCTTAGCGTTAAAACACTTAACGCTAATCGAAGTTGATTAATGCAGTCTATAAAAGGACAACTTTCCACTCATCAATAAATGTAAAGTCCTCATAATGGTCTTATTTGTCTAACACGTATTGGAATGAAAGCTTTATGTAGTACATTTTAAAAGTAGCAAATCAGTAGTTGTATTAGGGACGTAGCGGTAGGTAGAAAAGTGCTACAAGACAAGATGGTCGGATGCATTGTCCAGGATGAAAAGAAGTTAAATTCTAGACAATATGCACTTATGTACTGTCTAACTACTAGGAGCAATCGCACTGGTCATCCAGGCCTTTTTGTTTGCAGTCAAGCGAATTGACAATTTAATGAAATCCACACCTTTCATCGAGTGTCGTTTTAAAGTATAATTTACTATCAATAGTTTTAACATATGTTCTCAAGGAACATTGGACCAAACAACAATTTTAGAATCTTTTACCACTTTGAAACCACTAGCAGTTTATTGTGATTTTGCAGTATAAGGTCTGCTCGGTATTTTTTTTAAAAAAAAGGCTAATTTAAGCGATTTCCAAACTTGACCTTGGATATATCTACCAACTTCAACATTTTTGCCAAGTTAGTCATTTCGACAGTCAATTAACCAGCAGAAGCAGTCTTTCCCTTAATTTTTAAATTATCGAGAGCATGTCGTTTATGAAACCTGTTCTTTTAGCAAATTGCGGATGCTAGAGAGATGGCTAACTCAACTTTATAACATTTTTAGATTCTTCCCGCTGGTATTCTTGTTTGTGGTTTATATTCAATCCATAAATCAAAGTATTTTAAGCTCAAAACAGGAGATCAAAACCTGATGTAATTCACGTCTCAGGTCTAATCTCTCTCTCAGTAATCTTTCTCTCAGTAATCTCTCTCACAGTAATCTCTCTCTCTCAGTAATTTGAGAGACCGTGGGGGAGTCGACGGTTATCGGTCGTGGTAGTTGGAATATTATATTCCGAGTGCGCTCCCAGGATAGTATCGCGAGTTGAATTGCGATTTTGCCGCAACGTTAAATGCCGTGCCGGCTCCTCAGGGTGAGTAGGATGGGTGATGTTCTTGAGGAGCGTACGGTTTATGTTTACGCGATTGAATATTGTTTATAGTTTATATGATATAAATAAATATCTTGAAAAAAGTGAAGTAAAAAAGCAGCAAAAACAGCGAGTTTTTGCAATTAAGCATGTTCTATCTCATTTGTTTTTAAGACGTATCCAGTCATCTTGACTGTGTCTCTGACTCTGGCTACAGCAGCTTAGTAACTTTGATATGTGCCCCAAATCAGAATGTTTAATGATCTATATATGTATTGGGTATGCGAATAGGTTTCCACCATTTTTTCGACAACGTTTTCAGTTTATTTCAACATTAAAGATTACAGTAATGTCATTCAAAGTATGCACCATGTGAAGCTATGACCTTCTCCCATCTTTCTGGTAGTTGATGGATTCTTCAACGGAAAAAAACCCCATCCTTCGATTCCATCCAGTCATCGAACCATTTGGATGTCTTCATTAGAAGCAAATCGTTCACCAGTGAGCTCGGATTGTATGTAGCGGAACAAATGGAAATCCAGAAAAGATTTCCCGATTCAAACATTCTAAATATTTTTTGACCGGCTTGGGTACGTGTGGTTTTGCATTGTCATTCCTTCGTGTCTATCATTCCACCCTGGCCGTTTTTCCTTCAGAGCTTGATTCAAGCGGATGGGTTGCCGTTGGTACACATCCCCAGTGATTGTTTCAAATGGTTTCAGGAGTTCGTAATAGATGACGCCACTGTGATCCTACCAGATGCACAACATGATCTTGGAAGCGTGAATATTCCATATTGGCGACGTGGACCTGGTTCACTTGGCATTACTCAATGTTTTGGTCACTAAGAGTTGTCGTCCATTTCTCATCCCCTGTCACAATTCGTTGCAAGGAAGCCATTCTTTCTTGACGTTGAAGAAGCATCTGGCACGTCACCAAACGCCGTTCGATGCTGATGCGGCACCAAAGTCCCAGCTTTTTGGACCACTCCCATTGTGTACAAGCGCTTACCGATGGTAATTCTGTCAACATTTAACTCTTGCTACAATTCTTCAAGCCTTCGACTTGAATCTTCATACAACAATTCCCGTAGTTGTGAATCTACACACTTTTTCGGTGTCCCTTCACGATCTTTATCAGTCACGTCAAAATCACCATTTATAAAACGCCTAAACTACTCTCTGCAAGTCGTCTCAGATGGAGCATGATCACCGTAAACATCGAGCATTATACCATAAGTTTCCGCAGCACTTTTCTTGAGAATGAAATAATGAACTAAGACTTCCCGCAAATGCAGCTTTTTCGTTATGAAAGTCGACATTTTCAACACGAGAAAAAACGTTGCTCACGCTTTGAGAAATGTCGACTACTTCGTTCGTGAGACTTCTAATACTACCACAGCAGATACTAAAATAATATCTGTAAGACATCCGTCTACCAACGGTGGCAACTTATTCCTATACCCAATATAAAATTTTTAATTTTGAATCGACGTAAATTAAGATTTTTCTGCGTTCGGGACAAATTTTTTTGAATGAAAAGTTTTTTTGCGTGAAAAATTAAAAATGCTACAAGGCAAGCCAGTTAAAAAGCTAATCGAAAAGATGAACGAAAGAGAAAAGAACTATATTATATACTTTGTAATAAAAATAAATAACTCTCATGGAAACAAATCACGTATGTATATCAACATATGTACAACAAAAACAAGAAAACCATACAATCCTGTAAATATTGTGACAAAAAACCACTATTAAGATTGAAAGAATTATATAGAATATAATTATGAGTATTATAGAAAACATGAACACAAAGTTAAAATATTCATTTCGACAGAACTTATAAGAGGAGAGGTTATAAATATTTTGTGTAAAATAGTAATGGAAACATATGCAGATAAATAGACACAAACAATTTTATGCTAAGCATTAAAAATGAAATAAAACATGATTTTTGTTTGAAGAAAAAATAAACTAGATATACATATCAATAAAAAAAGAATAACGGATGATTTGCTAAAGCAGAAACCATGATTTTCCTTCCACTGATCATTTCAGGATGAAAGTGGCTGGGTACAGCTAAGTGCAACGTGGTTTAGGGCATCATTTTTTTCGTTAGTCGGGTTTGTCGTGCCGTAGTTTGTGGATTCAGTCGGTGTTTTGAATTCGTGGATTAGATCGGTAGTCCAACTAACGTAGTTCGTAATATCGGGTACGGAGCGATTGAGTCTAATAACGATTTGAATTGATTGGAATTTGAAACTGATCAAAGCAAAGCAAAATTGCTTTCTTCGAAATGTCGTGTATGGGAAATCGGGATAATGGAACCGGAGCGGAAGCCCACTAGTGGTCCGAATCACGTCCGCATATCTCGAAGAACGTAGCTAGTCCGGCAGCAGCCACATCTTAGCGGACTTCCGAATGGCCGGACATTTACCCCGAAAGGTAAAGTTCGTTGCCACAATCCTCGGACTTCACGTCCTGAAGTCGGTGCGTGGCCGAATTGTCATGGATTTGCGTGGACAGGCGACTGTTCATTGACTCCTCAATAAATACTTTGAAAACAGCGTTGCAGCATAACGGAAACAAACTTTCTTCTGTGCCGGTGGCTCTTTATTCCGATATTAGAGAGTCTTTAGAAAAATATGAGATTTCATCTTGAAAAGAAAAGGTTTAACACAATAAGCACGCTTGGCAAATTGGTGGGGATGAAAAGTGTTGGAACTAGCATCGTTATCGACCCAACGCCCAAAATAGTTATATTCTACATCGCGCGCCATCTGTCATGTAACGCACGAACTATTACGATCGCACTCGCAGCCCTAGCGTCTCCACGCATTGTAAAACTCTTTAACTCCTTACTAGAATTGTTCGCGAGGACAACGGGCGTCGCCGCCATAGGGGACATGGGGAACGCCCCCCCCCAATATTTTGATTAGTCAGTTTTGCCCCCCCCCCCTAAATTTTATAAGAAATTTAACAGAAATCGTGATAATTTTTTAAGAGTGCATAAATAACACAGAGATCGGGAGGCATGCCCGCCCGATCGTTCGCTGCCTGCAAGCACGGTGCTAGCTTGGCTCGTCGCCGCTTGGCGCTCCGCACTGCCCCCTCTCCCTGCCATTCCACGACTCGCAAGTGCTCCTGCGAGCTCCTCCTGCTCCTGGTCACTTGTTCAATTATATTCCAAAATTTTGTCGAAGTCGAGGTCCCGGTGCTACTAGAACTAGAGTATTTATTTACAAAGAAAGGTGGAAAGGCTCAAGCTGAAGACATCCTCAAGGCATCCACCTAGCTGGTAGTGCCAATCGATGCGTCCCAGCCTGTGAGTTGGCACCTGACGAGAAGCGGCAGGGACGCGGGTTCGAAACCAGCTTGAGCTCTCTCCACCTTTCTTTGTAAATATTCAAATTCACTTTCGAGTTATTCGACAAATTTTATCAGAACTTTCGCACCCATGAGTCTTCGCTGAGTTAGCTAGCAAGAGTATAAATCACTTATAAGTTGTAAGTGAAAATGGATAAATTGATCTACCAAAAACTTTTAGAATAGAGTAGGTACTTCAGAAGTCATATTTAAAATGTAACTTTGTGTTAGATAAAGAAATTGATGAAGAACCTATTACACTTGAAAAAAAGGTAATATTATCACCACCGAGTTCTGGAGCTGTGTCATCATCGGTTTGCTCTCCATCAACTGAAGCACAGCAAGACGGAAGAAACAACCAAGACATAGTGGCATCAGTGGACTCCTCTGTTCGTCACAATTCTCTTCATCAACCTCAGAAATTTCCTTGACTACATGTGGCTGGAGCAGAAGGGGTAAGCTGTTTTTACTGTATAAGATATGCTCAATTTTGCCCAGGCAAAACGCTGATAAGGCAGATAAGGCTTTTAGTGAAAAAGGGTTCAATAACTGGAAAAACAACAGTTTGCAAACCACCAAACGAGTGATGCTCATTCCGGAGCTGTTTTAAGTTACTCTCAGTAACAAGCACCTATTGAGTCACAACTGTCACATGATAAACTGGAACAACAAGAAATTGCTTTAGAATCTCTTATGAGTATAATTAGTAGTGTAAAGTATCTTGTTAGACAAGTTCTGGCAGTAAGAGGTCACAAAAATGATGAAGGTAACCTAATGAAACTATTGAAAATTCGCTGTGAGGACCAGCCGTCTTTGAAACGGTGGCTAGAAAAAGATATTACCTATATCCACCCTACCATACAAAACGAAATCATGCAGATATTTGGAAACGAAATCGTGCCCAGTATAGTTCAGAGAATTCAGTTAAGCAACCCTTTGATGTACTCTGTCATTTATGATGGGACGCTAGATATTGCCGGCAATGAACACGTCAGTGTTTGTCTCAAGTGAGTTGATGGTGATCTCCAACCTTACGAAAGTTTTTTGGGTTTTATGAATCGGCAAATCCATGTGGAACACATATAGCAGCACTTATTTTAGACGCGTTGCTTAGGTTGCAGCTCCCTTTGTCCAATCTTCGTGGGCAAACTTACGATGGAGCTGGTAACATGAGTGGTATCCATAAGGGAACTTAGTCGGTAGTAATAGACAAACAACCACTTGCTGACTACATTCATAGTGGTGCTAACCGTGTCAATCTAGTAATGAAAGCAAGCTGTAAGACTTCAAGAACTGTCAAAAACGCAATGGATTGGGCTCATCAGCTAGGAGTATTGTTTTGAACACAAAAGCTATAGATGAATACAAACATATATTTGAAGATGTAGCTCAAGGTCCAATCAGTAACATTGCAAAAATAAAACTTCTGTGTCCCACAAGATGGATATACCAGAAAGGAGAAATCAATGGAATTTTACACAAGTATCCATTAATTTTGAAAACTTTGAATAAACTCACAGAACGTAAGTACGAAGGAGCCGGTGGTTTGTTGAGTGTGTTTGAAAATGGGACCACATATTTTATTGAACTTATGAAATTACTGAACAAAAGTTTTCAAGGCGAGAAGAAAACAGTGGCTGGGTTATGTGAATCTGTTAAACTCATTGTTGATGGTCTGCAAAACTTCAGAACCAACCAACAGTTTTCTTCTGTGTACGAAGAGTGTACCAGGTACATAGCTGAGCTGGGCCTTGAAGAGTTACGACTCCCAAGACGAAAAAAAGTGCCTTAAACGATATCTGAGAGAAATGCTGATGGTTACGAATTTACTTCAACAAAAGAACACTTCAAACTCGTATACTTGAACAGGGTGGTATGAAAAAAACAAATTCAGCTCGAGAAAGTCCTGCTAAAAAGAGAAGGTTATGATGTCAATGTTCTAGCGCCATATCCGGAAATCAACGGTCAAATGTTGAAATTACCTAAGTCACCTAAGAAACAAGATAAAAAATTTAAAAGACGCCAAGGATGTGTTGACCTCTATGGCAAATAAGGTCAGGGAGCTGTTCTTCAATGTTGAAGTTCTGGTGAGACTAATGCTTGTATGTCCAGCTTCAAGTTGTGAAGCAGAGCGAAGTTTTAGTACTCTGCGAAAACTGAAAACCTACCTAACATCAACCATGACTCAAAAAAGGTTGAATTTTGTTGCTGTTTGTTACGTTCACAAAGTAAGGTACAAGGTTGGACAAGGTAGAAGCAAAAAATGTTGCAAAACTGTTTATTTCAAAATGTGAAACTAGGAGAGATGTTTTTGGTTACATAAAGGATAATAAATAAACCACTTTGGGGTTGTTTCGGTTCCAGTATACCTCCTTTAAGCAAGGGGTCAATTTGGATTTTTATAATGTACTGTAAAGAGACAAGTTTAAAATTTTAAAGTTAATGTTTACGTTGTAATGTGATAGACCGCATTTAATAACAGTAGTGTGTGTAAAATAAAGCATATTAAACCTGATAATAAGTTCCTATTTTATACCTATATATATTTTAGTATGTGTTTTCAATTGTATGTTTAGACATGTTTTCAGATCAAAAACAAATTGTTTCAATGAAAATCCTGCTTGTACAAATGTAAGATTTTGGGTTTAAATTAGTGTTCAAACGTAATTTCAAGCTCAAATTTTTTCAGAAATTTTACAGGAGAATTTATTTTCAATTAAATTTTCTAAGAAACCATAAGCTGGAAAATTACAAACACTAAACAAATGACTTTATTATGTCATGAGAAGCTTTGGGGTGTATGTCTTTTATAACACATATTCTGAGCTGTCATGTGGATTCGGTTCCATCAGGACATTTCCTTAATGGTGAAGCGCTGTAAAATTGGCTGTAAAACAAGTAGATTATTCTTGGAGACTTAGAAAGGGACTACTAAAACTCAAGTTTTAGCGAAAATTATAAGTATTTATTGTAAACTTATCTATAATTTCTCGTATAGATGATTTGTTAAAAAGTTTAGATTTTCATTCTTGTAGTGTTTATGACAAAAATATATGGGTTTAAGTCACAAGGAGACCTGACGTGTAATTGTGTGAATTTTTTCTATTGGCTAGATTAAAAGACACAGTGGAAACAGAATTAATTTGGAAAGAAACTTTATTGACTGTGAACTGATCTGGACGAATGTTAAAAAAGAACTGAACAAAGGTTACATATTTAGAAATCAAAATGGGGAAAACAAAAGGCGGTGCCAACAGAATAAAATGAAACAAGCAAAATAGGCGCGATAATTGAAAACTCCAACACTTCCCCTCAATTTGAAGACTATTTTGACTCTATATAGAAAAAGGAGAATTTAATGAGATAGAAGTCCCAAACCGCGAATACAATTTTCAAGTTTAACTCCCGACAGTGATTTGGTGAGAATATCGCCGGTCATCTCTTCGGTTGGTAGACTCTATATCTGCAGAGAGTGGACCTGGATCGCCTGTTGGATGAAATGACGTTTGATGTCCACGTGTTTCGTTCGAGCGTGGAAGAAGGGATTGTGGACCAACTTCCCCGCGGACTGATTGTCATTAAAAATCGTGATCCTCGACAACTTCTCAATGCCGAGCTCCTTAACGAAGCTGGACAAGTGAATTGCCTCTCTGGTCGCTTCTGATAGGCTTACATACTCGGCTTCTGTCGAGGATAAAGCCACGATTCGCTGCTTCCGTGAGCTCCAGGAGATAGCAGCGCCTGACAGGGTGAACGTGTACCCCGTATAGGATTTTCTGTCGATGACGCAATTGCCCCAATCCGCGTCTGCGTATCCCAGGATGCCCTCGTCGTCTCGTGCATAGCTCAAATTCATGCTGATGGTACCTTGGAGATATCGCAAGACTCTCTTGGCGGCGAGCCAATGGGCCTGGTCATGTTTGGTGTTGAATTGACTCAACATTTTGACGGCATACGATATGTCCGGGCGAGTGCCGATGGCGATGCACATTAGGGCTCCGATCAGCTCCCTGTAGGGAATCTGTGCATTTCCTTCAGCGCTGGTCGGAAATTCCAATTGAGTGCCGGGTGCCAAGGGCGACTTCACAGCCTTGCACTCAGCCATCCCGAACTTCTGGAGCACTTCTCAGATGTATCCTCGCTGGCACAATGTGATCCGGTCCTTAGTCTGCTCGACTTCGATTCCGAGACAGAATCGGATGTTCCCCAGGTCCTTGATTTGGAAATCGGTCGCAAGCTTTTGCTTGATTTCTTCGACGCGCCTCGGGTTCCGGGAAATAAGAAGGACGTCATCGACATATATGAGTGCATATGTTTCGTCCTTCTCGTCAACGTAGATGCAGGGATCTGAGGTCGTTGGAAACAGGCCGTACGATTTCATCTTGTTGCCCAATTTGACGTACCATTGTCGGCCGGCTTGTTTTAATCCATATAGGGCCTTGGAGAGTTTGTAGACCTGGTCGCCAGACTTCAAATCTCGTAACATCTTTTTGGCTTTGGTGACCAAGGTCGTGTCCGTTTCAACTTGGACCATCTTCTCCAAGGTCTCGGCCAACAGGACTTGCGGCTCCATGTAGACCAGGGTATCAATGTCTCCGTTGAGATAGGCAGTTGTCACGTCCAGCTGATGAATTTCAAGTCCGAGCTTCGCTGCCAGTGCCATCAGGAGGCGGAACGAGTCGAGACCTGCCACGGGTGCGAAAGTTTCCGTGAAGTCGATGCCTGGACGTTGAGCGAAACCACGCGCGATAACACGGGCCTTGCGTTGATTCAAGGTTCCGACCGGGTGGAACTTGTTCCGAAGAACGGTGCGGCAGCCGATCACTTTGTGATCTTTGGGCCTGTTGACTAACTCCCACGTGTTGTTCGCGACCAAGCACTTTGTTTCCGAATATATGGCATCGAACCACTCCTTTTTGTCTTCGCTCTCCAAGGCTTCGCTGATTGGCACTTCCACGGCACTCATTACGATGCACTGGTCGTCGGCGAGATTCTCCTGGATGTCGTCTTCTGCTGGAACTGAGTCGGCTGAAGGTGAGTCGCATTCGCGTCCGTTGATTGGTCTCTCGTCAGGAACATGATCACGAACCGATGCAGATAGCTCCTGCTCGTCGTCGTCGTCAGGTTCGTCCAGTAGGACCTCGCTGTACTGTTTTTTTGGTCGACCTCTTCTGCCCGTCCTCAAGACTTGAGGTCTGCCGCGACCTCTTTTCGTTTGCCCTCTGGCTCTGACTTCCTCATTTTCGTCGATTTCGTCTGCACCAGGTGTTTCTGGTACTTCAAAGCCGTGAAAAGGTTGAAACTCGTCGTTCTCGTTCTCGTCCGCTGGATGGCGTCCAACACGATTTCGCGATAAGTGCACACGTCCTTTTTGGTGGCCTCTTCTGGTCAGCGTGATGTCTCGGGTTGAGCCGGGCTGAACTCGTTCAGGAATTTGACGTCTCTGGAGGTGCGAATCTGGTGCTCACCTGGTATCCAAACGCGGTAGGCCTTGGATTCTACCGAATAACCTACGAATATTCCTGGAGTGGGTCGAACTTCCCCTTCCCCGGCGTCTTATCCAAGAAGAAGACCTTCTCGCCAAACGAGCGTAGGTGAGAAAGGTTTGGCTTCTTTCCTGTCCATCTCTCGTGAGGAGTCATCCCGTTCGGTAGCGCTTTGGTCAAGCAGCGGTTCCGCAAGTAATTCGCCGTGGAGATGGCTTCGGCCCAGAGTGATGGTGGTCGCATCAAGTTGCATGCAGCGAGCGGCTTCTACCAGCGTTCGGTTTTTGCGCTCTGCAACGCCGTTCTGTTCTGGAGTGTGCGGGACTGTCAGGCGATGCTGGATGCCTGAGGCCTTCAGTAGATTTGCCATTTTCCCGTTCACATACTCTCGGCCGTTGTCCGATTGGATCCGTTTTATTTTTCGCCCTAGCTGGTTCTCGACGAGATTTTTGAATTCTTCGAATTGTCGATGACTTCGGCTTTACTTTTCAAAAAGTAAACGTAGCAAGTTCGGCTGTAATCGTCGATGAACGTGACGAAATAGCGCGCGCCTGTTCTTGACGCTGTGCGCATCGGCCCGCAAACGTCGGTATGGATCAGCTCGAGAAGGTCGGAGGAGAAGCCGAGACGAGTGTGCAGTTCCTGTCCAGGTGTCTGAGACGAGTGTGCAGTTCCTGGATCTCGGACTTCGTCCGCCTCGCTTCCGCTGCGACGTGTGCGCGTTGTTCGGTTTCGCCGCGCACATAAAACAAGTCTCCGATGCGTTTCGCGACCATTTTTATGTCACCGTTCTCGTCCGTCACAACCGCGTTCGATTTGCTAAAAGTGACCTCGCAGTCGCGGTCGACGATTTTAGTGATCGAAACAAGATTCGATCTGAGGTCAGGGACGTACAGCGTGTTTTCCAGCGTAACAACATTGTCCGGGCTGTCCGCGATCGCGACGCGTACGTCTCTCTTTCCCTCCACTCGCGTTTCCGAGTTGTTAGCGAGTTTTAGTTTTCCGCACTTATCACTCGTGTTTATGAATGCGTCTTTGTCGCCACATAAATGTGAAGTGCATCCCGTATCCAAACACCACAGATCGTCCGCGTTGGTCGATTCGCGCGCGTTATCGACGAAGCTGGTTTCCGATTTGTCCTGGTTGCTGCCTTCTGCGTTCGCTTTTTGCTTTTCCCAACACTCGTTTCTTTTATGTCCGTTTTTGTGACAATACCCGCACTTGTATTTACGTCTCACTTCACTTCGTTTGCCTTGGTTTTGTCCGAAATTGTCACTTGCACTGCCGTTGTTTTTCGAACCACTAGCGCCACCTTTGGACTTTTGTGGGAACTTGTTTGGTTTCTTTGAAGATGGCCGTCCTCTCGCAAACAAGGTGGTGCCGGCGTCTTCTTTTCCGGTCCTGGATTCGCGCGTTATGTTCTTCGATGATTTTCACTTTCAGCGACTCGGCTTCCGGTAGTTTTTCCCGGGATTCGATGGAGCAACGGAAATTCTCGTAGCTGGCGGGCAGGCTGTAAAGTAGCATGATAGCGAGAAGTTCGTCGGGAATGTCGATGTTCATTGCTTTCAGCTTGTCCGCGGCGTCAAAGAATTCGGCAAGGTGCTTGATCAGGTCTTCGCCTTCCTGCATTTTGGCATGGGCGAGGCGTTTGAGGAGGGTGGCCTTTCTGACCGGACCTTTTGATGCGTACACTGATTCCAGTTTGAGCCAGACTTCTCTTGAGGTGTTGCAACCTCGAGTCTGGGCGAGCTCTGACGGGTTGATCGCCAGGATCAGGTCCGCTTTCGCCTTGCGATCGTTCGTCAGCCATGCCTTGGTTGCAGCTTCTGCGGCTACCAGCGCTTTGCCTGCGCATTCCACGGCTGGTTGCACAATTTCGCCGGAGACGTATCCCCACGTATCGTTTCGTATGAGAATAGCCTCGGCTTGGATGCGCCACGTGTCGTAATTATCTCGCGATAAAGTCTCGAGTCGCGTGGTCGTTGTCGCATGCGCCATTTTGTTTGGCTGGCTACGATTCTTCGCGTTGCGTTTTTCGACTTTTTAACTTCGCGTTGATATAATTTTCGATACGTGATTATCTGCGTTCCGTGCTGTCTGGTCCCATAACCTATTGGCTATGTTAAAAGACACAGTGGAAACACAGAATTAATTTGGAAAGAAACTTTATTGACTGTGAACTGATCTGGACGAATGTTAAAAAAGAACTGAACAAAGGTTACATATTTAGAAATCAAAATGGGGAAAACAAAAGGCGGTGCCAACAGAATAAAATGAAACAA
The DNA here is from genome assembly GCA_954870665.1 of Stratiomys singularior. Classification (NCBI taxonomy): domain Eukaryota; kingdom Metazoa; phylum Arthropoda; class Insecta; order Diptera; family Stratiomyidae; genus Stratiomys; species Stratiomys singularior. Next base: position 50,877,890 of record OX940879.1, read on the forward strand.
GCAAAATAGGCGCGATAATTGAAAACTCCAACATTTTCCATTGATATGTCATTGTTTGGTGCCTCGTGTAGACTCAAAATTTCATACGAATTTTTTATGTGATAAAAACCAATTTAAAATTTTGCCGACCAGTTTAATTTCTTATGTCGTGTTGTCCATTTTAATCAATTTCCGCCAAAATATTTTGGTCTCTATGTGCATTTAATACAAAATTATGGCAGATTTTTCATTCTATTTCTGTCTATTCCGAAATCTTAATACTCGAATGCATGATTTTTTATATTGACTTGGAATAATATTTCTTAGATTTTAACCACGTACAATAACATAATTTCAAATTTCTGCTTAACATAACGATTATATGGGTAAAAAAAAGTATGTAGCCACTAGACAGCACTATGCGTAAAGATCAAAAATAAGTAGCCTCGTACTTTCCATCTACCTTTTGGTGCACATCTATCCAACTTGATATCTTGCAGAAAAACGGGTTTCTCCTCTCCTGTGGGTCCTGTACTTCCAGGTTCAGAGTCACCATAGGCCAAAGCCGAAAAAAAACAGTTTATTTCCTTTCCAGCATGTTTCTGAAATGTCAACACCCTGGAAATCTTGTTCTTTCACAGCATGCAGCTTGCGATTTCTTCGAGTCTCCTACTTACGGAGTATACGTCCCTGAGTTTTCCGAAAATGTAATAACCGAATGAATATGTAGAAATTTTCAAAATATGTTATGCTCCTTCATTTTTAGTACTGAACGATATAAACAAATTCCTATGTTTCCAGCAGCATCAAGGTCTTGTGCACCAAGAAGAATTTTAGAGTCTGCCATTCTAGAGTAAATTTGAAAGTTGTACGCTTATATCCTGAGAGTGAACATAGAACAAATACCTTGAAACCCTTCATGAAATTTAATCGGTGTCTTTAGGCATTTCTTATCACTACTATGGAGGATACTCACTTCTCTTTGAGAATGTAAATGTATTCGCTGCGTTAAATAAAGGCTTTAAGTCTTTCTCTTGCAGCTTCGTATTCCTTTGCTGCTAGAACATACACCTTCTGTCTGACTCCTTAATACAGTGCTGTGAAAAATTATAGACTCAAGCTTGTGTTTCACATTTTTTCCAGAGTAGATCTAGAAAATGGAACTTAATGGAAATGGAAATCCAGGATGCTTAATTTTAGAGAATTATCAAATATAAATTGCTAGACATTTGAGCTTAGACTGTGAGCCGTTTAATGAGAAACTGAATAGTGACTAGGAAAACATTCAAGTATCAAAAAGTTTGCAAAAGTTAAAATTGAAGAAATGACATATTAATGCTGGATTGAAATTCCTCAATTTTATACAGAAACCAAACACTCGAGATTGTTTGATCTCAGCGATGAAAAAATTAAATATTTTTTGCGGCAGAAACGAAAAATCATCTAAAGAAGAGCACATGAAGGCGGATCTGTTATGGTTTGGGAAACGTTCAAAAAAATTCTCAAGGCGAAAAAGCTGACTAAAATGGAAGAATTAGTGCCGCTAGTTACAAGGTGTGTCTAGAGAAAAATCTATTAACTTTTGCGGCACTTACAGGAGATGAAAACATCATCATCCAGCAGCATAACGTACCCATCCACTCAGTATCCTTCACCATACATTGGTATTGGACTAAACTTTTGCGGTCGCTCTGATCTAGGGGAATTTCTTAAATGTTGGCTAATGAAATACCTGTCAATAAAATTTTTCATTGTCGAATGAGTCCCTTCAACAAACCTTTCAATTTCCCGAATCGGTTTCCCTTCGCTACGAAGGTTCACCATCATTTAGCTTCCTTCTACCATAATTTCGCTTTGTTTGTGGCACGTTTTTATTTAAGGATTCGAATGAAATCACTCTCGAGCAAGGAAATTTACATTTAAATGGAAGCGAAAAATCTATTGGATGAATTCCGAACTTTCAACATTGATTATTAGCCTTAAAAAATACCGTTATTTACCCGTTAACTGAGAAAGACTCTTACGTGAGTGAATACTGTATACTGCGAATAATTTGGGTGCATTTATTAGAACTAGAACCTTTTATTTTTTCATGTTGTGTAAGTATATCCTTAAAATACATTTTTGTTTATATAACTCGTTAGAGTACATAGACGCCTATAAAAATATATCTTTCAGTTTCGTTGAGCTATTTTCGCTAATATTTGGGTTTTGTAGAAGTAAATTTATCAAATTCACTGGTGAGCGAATACTTTTTGGAGCCTCTGTGTCGCTTTTCGAATTTTTCATAGTAAACGATTTTTCACAACAAATCAAAGGCGTTTGCGGAAAACAATAAACAAATATTCGCTTCCAGTAACACGCAAACCTCTTCCCCTTCGAAAAGTTATGTGAAATTATTCGAGAACACACGCCATATTAAATTTGTGAAGTTGCCTGACTTGTCAAGCTGCCTGATTGAGGGTACAACTCGAAGTAAAATAACTGCAGGTGATGACAATACAAAAAAAAATACTTTACTGCAAGAGATATGTTAACATACAAACAATAGTACGCTATAAGACATATAATGAACAAAAATTATCTCGATTGAAGCACAGTCTCCTCGGATTTCTCGCAAATTTATCCACCACTTTATTGTTGAAATCTGACAAGTTCCCCGCAATAATTTTTCGGTGAACACTCATCATTGCCAGGCCATTCAGTTGAGTTTCCACCATGGTACTTCGGAGCCAAGTTTTGATACGCCTTTGCCTGCTGAAGGAGCGTTCTTCGGTACAAGTGGTGCAAGGCAAAACTTTCAAGATTTTTAGAGCTCTAGCGAATTCCGAAAAAAATGGCTTCGTGGCTTCTAGCACTTCAAAAACGGTCAAATCAGTTGCATTGGGTTGCTTTTCCCACAATTTATGCCACAATGCAATTTCATTTTTTATAGTTGGCAAATTATAATATTCGCTGAAAGTTTCGGAAGCTTCACTTAAATTTTAGGTACATGGTTTGCATTCGGGCAGGGTGCAACTTTGATAATGCGAAAGCTGGAGTGTTGTCGTCAGCAAAAGGTTCTTTTAAGGATTTATAATGGAATCTAAATACGGGATTACCAAAGACCTCCTCAAAAATTCTGATGGGCTATCTGCTGGATGGTTGCTCCGATAACGCTCCGTCCAACAAGGCGGGGAATTGCCCAAATATTTTCACCCAATCCGAGTTTTTCTACTATGGTGACTCGATCTAAATCATCATTGTGCATTTTGAAAAGTGTGTTTCTGGGCGTACTATTGCCGCCGACTGATAGGGTATCTAATGCCTCCATTATTGCACAGAAGTGTTCTTTAAAAACTCTGCGGTTCTTGTGTTTCTCGCTTCACCATGTTTCACAGAGCTGCGAAATATTGGGTATTAATTTTCTTCTCAAAATCGACTTCCGGAAAAATTCAATCATACCTTTGGAGGTTCCCATGGTGTTACGGATTTCAGGTAAAGCATTGAGATCATTAATTAATAAATTCAGCTTGTGTGACGAACAATGAAGGAACAAAGCTTTGATGTATTTTTTCGCAAGATCGCTTGTACACAACCGTCTTTCCCAGCCATAGTTTCACAACCATTGAGTCCCAATCCAACGCATTTTGCTAGGTCAACCCGTTCCCTTGCTAGAAAGTCATTAATTACCTTTGCAATACATTTCGCGTCAAGGCCGTTTAGCTCAACGAACCCAACGAGTTCTTTTTCAACTGCATTGGTTTTTTCACAAAAATATCGCAGACCAATGGGTAATTGCTCATTCCCAGATATGTCAGCTGTCTCGTCTGCCAATACAATGTAACCGTCTGCTGATTTTACTTTGGCAATAAGATCCGCCTTCAGCACGTCGCCACAATTCTCAATTATTTGATTTTGAATGTCAGAAGAACGATAACTCGGATTTTTTCCCGTACTCAATGGGTGACTTTAAAACCGCATCCACGGAATCAATTCGAAGCTTGAACAAATCCTCCAGTTTTTCGCCATGATTTTTGCCTCGCAGTGCTGTCGTGAGCCCTACAAAATTTAATACTAGAAATAATGGATGTTATAATTTTTCCGTTTTCTGAGATCAGATTCAGGTAGTAATTATTAAGTTGCACATCCACAGCCAAACTTCGAATAAATGACCTAGAACTTTCGGTCGCCGCCTTATAAATGTGAGTTTCCGCAAGCTTTTTGCACTGCTTATGAATGCCCTTGAATTTGCAAAACAGCGCAACAATAAATGAGTCCAGGACACCTCGGAAAGAATTTGACATTTTCGTTTCAAATCAACAGCTTCTTCTGCGAAGTTATGACTTCTGGGAGGCATCCAGCGATTTTCGAGTAACTCTTTCTTTGTTACAGCGGACAAAAGTGAGGCACAATCTATAAAATGACCAATATCATTTTGATTGCATTCATTTACCATAAAAACACAGCATTGCTCCGGTTCGGCTTGTATTCCCGTAACAAATCCACAATTTTGCGCGAAAATTTTTGAGCTCTTCCCTTGTATGTCTTCATGTTGCTCATCGGTGTCGCTTTCCCGTTCTTCGACCCTTTTTCTTTTTCAATTTACTGGAAAACGGAACACGGAAAATTGTGAAAATATATCTCAAAAAGTAGTGGCAATTGATTTTGGCCTTCTTTGCAGAATACTCACCGCAAAACTTTCTTATGTCCATTATGAAGGGAAAACGAAAAAAAACACTGAATCCTTTGTCTTTCGCGGCGATTGCCTTACGATACTCAAGGAAGTTTGAGAGAAAGAGAACTTAATCAAATCGTTGACACGGCGCTTCACTTGAAATTTTTTAATTATGCTTTCGGAATATAAGCATAATTTACGAAGAAGATATGCTAACAGAAAGAGCATGTCAACAGCTGTTTCAACACTTCCGAAATAGAGAAAAACAGTTTCAAATTCAGTCGAGATCAGGATGCCCCAAGGATATGGCCAAAAGTGATCTTTTGAAAGTCACAAAAGGGCGTAATAAACTGACCAGCGCAGAATTATCGGAGAGGTTCCAGATCCACAGAACCCCTGTAGAAAGAAGAACATATGAGCCTATAGATAGAAGAATGGTGCTTCCCAATTTCCTCGTAAAACTGATATAAAATTTCTCCAACGGAAGGTTAACGGAAATGAAAAGTGGGTTCTTTACTACAAAGTGAGTAGCGGGTTTCTCGGGGAATTATTTATTGTTAGCTTCTGGAAAGAAATCAAACGTTTAATACGGACTTGTACTGCCATAAATTAGTGCGGCTTCTACAAACAAAGCGTGATAAACGTTCTGCATTAGTCAATCGTCTTATATTAATCAATCTTTCACCACGACAATACGCGCCCGCACACAGTGTAATGGATCGTCACGGCAACGAAAGCAGGACGAGTCGGTCTCGCACCGACATCCGGGCGTGAAGTCCTAGAGACGTGACAACGAGTTGTACCCTGAGGATCAACGACTCCAACGGCACTGCGGAACTGCACTTACCTTCGCGCCATCACTTTCCTCCTGAAAACAAGGTCCGATGCAAGTAAGAATAGATTTCAAATTAGCAATTCTTTTTTTTTATTCCAAAAGATGCAATAATGGTGAAAATCCTATTAACAATTTTAACGTTAAATTCTTGTCTTATAAGTATACAATTATATATAATTATGCAATTATGTACAATTAACAACGATCAAATGTGAAACGATAGCTAATTAAAATATTAGGAAATGAAGAAAAAGTTGATTGAACTGAAGAGTATTCATATTAATATTATTTTTTTAAAGTAATAGATACCATTTCTTTAGTAATTTAATGGAAATATCCAAATTAGTAAATTAGTAATGTTAGTAATGCTTTAATGTGTTTCATGAGAAATTTTAGGGACCAATTACCGAGACAATAAACTTAATATAATAAACTTATTCGGACCTTCTTCGAATGTTGTTTTCGTTGTTTTGTTCTTCTATCTTTGCGAATCTATATTTACGAGATTGTTGTATATCTACCGATGAGGGTGGATTCACACAGCATGACCTAGCACAATCCTTAAAATTTTCATTCAATGAGGTGTGCACAATTTCGAGAGATATATTTTTGTACTTTTATGATGCGAACCTCAGTTCTAGCAAATTTCAGTTCATCACGAAATTACACAAATGCACAGTTTTGAACAAATTGTAATGGATTTTTTGTAACTCGTATTCCTATTTTTTCATTAATTTTAGTAAGCATTCAATTTTCGCCTCACAACATTAAAACATAATCACCCGAAACCGGCGGGACTAATTGGGCAGCGAGAATACTAGAAATCACAGGGGGACAATTCAGTCCAAGATGCAACGAGTCATGGCTGCTGTTCTCGCGGTCAAGCACTACATTTTCGAGCGTCATTTGCACGCTCTCGGGTTGAATTCACGGAGGCCACTTGGCTTGGAAATTCGGGCCAGATCTTTTGTTAACTGCCAAATGATTTTTGCAGGTAACTCTACAAGACAACTGACCCTTTTCCCGTCGCCGATCTTCCGCGCACACTCTCCTTTCGATTCAAAAAACACTTTTGTTTTGGTTTTGCCACACACGTTTCGGGGAATAATGATATTGGAACTGTAGTTTGCACTGCAACAAAATAAAATCCACGCGGCACAATATTACGAAAATTTCCTATTATTCGCTGGCTTTCATCAATCGAATTTTGGAATTTTCTACATATTTGGAGATCTCAGCACAGAACAAGAATGAGATAGAGAGTAAAATCATAAGATAACAATGTAATTCGCTTGCAAAGGACACCGTACACGTGTCAAGGAGCGGAATTCAAAACGCAGGTCCGCGTTTCTAATTCGAATATTCGTCCCAGAATCAGGATCTTGACACCGTTAAGTAACCACGGAATTTACAGTTGAAACCACCTAGGCTTTCCCTTCGTTGGTATGTTAATTACGTGTGTGCACTTTAGGTGTGCATACGTGCACTTCTAATTTTAAAAGCAAAAAGAGAAGTTTTTGTAAATTAATTTTATTTGTTAAGAATAAGTTTCTCCTTCAATAGAGTGATACTTACTGACTAGCTATACAAAATGTATCTCTATTTATACTTAAAATCTATTGCAAGGATATGGTATTGGTATGGATAACTTAGATTCTAAGAATTCACACATTTTACATTTTCTTTTCCTTATTTCTATGACCCTCAATAAAACATAATTATTTCCAGACATTATTAGTCTGGTTGTTCTTGAAATCCCGACAGTGTCATAAAAAAGGGAAAAAAATTATTGTTTATTGAGGATGGTCGGCAGATGTGGTGCATGATGTAACTTGTTTCTCCGTTTACCATTCCGCGCACCTTTTTTTTCAAATTTTAATTTTGTAATTACAGTTAACGGGCTCGTCGTGGGGTTGTCACTGGTTGGAGTCGCAGTCACCCGCGCGCACTATTTTCACCAACATTTTGGCTTGTTCGCGGCGTAGCTGTCGCACAGGATGTCGCTCAGTTCGAATACACTTATATCCCGGAATGTTTGTGGTTTTCCGGTTTTCAATCCACCCAAAGCGTCTACGGTCTCGCACGAACCCGCATACTCCGTCAAGCACGAACCGCTCGTCGGTGATGGGATCCCATGCGTGTTCCTCGTGGTGGCTTTTTTTTTCTGTCAGCATGTCGCCGTGACGGCATTGTCCCACTTGCGAGGTGAATTTAGGGTAAACTCGTAACTCTCAAGTGTGACACCTTGGCGAAATTGCCACACTTGAGAGGCGAATTACTGCAACAGCTGCAAATACCCAGTTTGGTTAATTAACCAAAATGGCAGAGAACTTTAGACCCACCCTCTATATTCTCCCGATCTTTCTCAAACGGATTTCACTTGTCACTCGACAACTACCTACCGGGAAGGGTATGCAACACTGAAGATGATCTCCGTGCAGGACTAGCAAATTTTGTCGAGGGTAAGGGGGAAGATTTCTACTAGAGAGAGGTACGATAATAACGAAAAGATAATAACGGTCATTTTATATTAGATTAAGTTTAAATTAATTCGTGATTTTGAAAAATTATTTGATTCAAAATCGAAAAAACTTGTGCACAAGTCTTATATTACACGTCGCCCCTACTGACAAATTTTCTGATATGTCATTAAAAAACCACATATATAATAGTTGAAAAACTTAAAAATGACGTGCCAACATTTATTAAAAAAATGAAAACCAGTATAACTATTTTACAGCCAAAACTGGTGATTGATTACAACGAAACCTAGGGAGGTCTAGGGATAGATCGACATTGCAAGAAAAAGGAGCAAAACGTATAATGTAAATTATTCTCTCAGCTGTTAGACCTCAGCATTTGAAAAGTATTTGTTTAACATATAAAAATCAAGTAAAAAAAGTAACTTAGACTAAACTAAACTAAACAATTAGTCCAAAAAATAATACGAAATTGAAACAGTGACACAAATTTAAAAAAAATTCGTGATACCAAAACCTTGTGGAATTCTGTGACTTACGAACTTTCACTCACTTGCCGAGTTTTATTCAGACGGCTCTAAAAAGGAAGTTCCGCCAGATACTGCACCGTGTATTGTGCTAAAAGGAGTAGCAAAGGGAAACGGAAATGGCAAGAAAGTCATTATGTGCGTCAAAGTTCCAACGTCTTTGTTCAGCAACATGCTTCGAAGCACATCATACACAAAAAAAATTCACATCATATAAAACACGACTTTTTATCTCCTGAAAGACTGTAAATGTATATTTTAACTCACCAAATATGGTTGTGTTGGGAACGTTTATTCAAAAAAAAAATAAATAAATTGCAATATTTGTCGATTGATTATGTCTCTTTTTTGTCGAAATATAGTTTTAAAACGTGTTTTCTTATATAACGAAATATATTTTTTAGCGGTATTATTTGTTTTTTCAAAAAAAAAAAATTGTTTGTTGAGTGGCTAGACTTTAATGTAGGACGGATAAGATTTACCATGAATTGATAAATGAAGATATTCCAAAGTGGTCCAGAAATGGTATTGCCACTAGGAAAATGTTCGGAAGGCTTTTAATGTTGCGGTTCAATAGTCTTATCCTTATTTCCTGCTTTTTGATTGCAAAATCTTTGAATGTGCATTTTAATTTGCAAATTGAAACTTAATTTTCATCGAAATGACAGATACCTCTAAAAAGATAGCAACAATTGTTAACAACATGGAATAGACAACGTTGCTAGTATACCTAACATAATTACTTAACCTACTTAATTACTCCCCCACTTAACTATACTCTTTAAGTGATCAAGACTTGCATGCATGAATCTGAATTTTTTGAAGACTTCAAAAATTATGACTTTCTGTTTTGTTTAAATATGCGCTGAGCTTTATTTGATCTAAGGTACATTTAATGCCGAAATACAATAGCGCGAGACTGCGACACGAAAGCGCGACGAGAGTCTCACCGCAAATGTCAAGCAGTTTTCGTAACATGCATTTGTATGCGACATCGTACAATGATGCGTCGATGCGAGGCGGGAAATATTCGGAAAAACGAAAATTCCTCGCAACGATGTGCGTGACATTTGTCAAATGCAATATGGCCCTTAAATAAAATTTGAAATTCAAACGCCTTAATTACTTTTTAAGTACATTGGTTATTATGAATTAATTTCGAAAGAGAATTTCGTGCATTTTAGTTAAGGCTTTTATTTGATAAACGAAGGAACATACCAAATTCAAAACTTTTATAAAATCAAAAACAATTTCCAGCAAATTTCATTTAAAATGTCACCAATTTGATATTTGTCATATGAACATAATGTTCCCCGCATCGCGTGCATTGTAAATTGAATGCGTTGTGACGACGAGGGAGAATCGCATCGCGATCACGTATCGCCGTCACGCAGTATTGAATTTCGGCCTTTAAACAATGAGTGCATGCGCTGCCCAAGCATCCAATAAATAAACGAATTTATGGAACATTCCCAAAAAAGGAATAAGTTTATGGCGATGGTACCGGCATCTTTTATATATATCGTAACATTAATTAGGGATTTTCTAAATTACGTTTATTGAAGACAAATAAATGAGTAAGAAAATTTGTATGAAAAGCAAATATATGCTTGAAAATACATCGAACCAGTCGATGATGAGCATTGAACAGTGACGGAAGTGCACGACCTACACTAAACAAAAACTCATCAAAAAAAGGATTATCTGTGCAGTGAAGTGATTACGATCATTTTTAGTAAACAACTCCGGAATGTCAATCATTTGTGTTAAACAATCACGTAGAATTATTGCGGGTTGAGTGAAAACTGCGATACAATCAACAGCCAAAAGAGACACCCGATCGGAAAATTTAAAAAAAAAAAACTGACGAAAGGATATTCTTGGGTGAGTCAATTTCTTTGCTTGCTGTGACTTGTCTTAGGAACTAGGATAGAACAAACATACATTTTGCTTACAGGTATAAGATAAGAGTTAGGTATAATTATTATTATTAATTGAAAACCTCGAGCCTAATCCCAAAATATCGAAGGAAAGATGGGACCGGACGAAGAAGAACGAAGAATCAGGTAAACAATTTAAAATACTATAAAGTCAGGCCAGCCAACTAAGACACATACAAAACCATTCTCTAAAATACAACTGCAGAAAGCTCACGAAGAAGTTCGTGAAGAAAGAAATAGCAGGACCTGCAGGCAACACTACTTACAAAAAGAGCCATAAGAAGGCAAACAAAAAAAGGAAAGGTGAACTCGCCCTCACCATTGGTTGAGTTAGTCTTCATCAGGGAAAAATCGGCCGAGACTTGATATAAGAGTATGAGACTCCGGAAGATGCAGAAGGTAGTGAGGAGGAGGCGGAGGAAGATAGAAACGAAGAGGAGTTCCCACGTCTCCCATCCACAAAACCAGCTGTCTGTTTCTCGGACATGAAAGTTGCCTCAAAAACCATCTACCTCCAGTTGCCCTTCAAGTTCACTCAATGCAAAGCTTGAAGCCGATTAGAAACGAGCTGTGCTGACTATTGTGCGTGAACTGGAGAAATCGATAGGACTGGCAAGAACACTAAGTCAACGAAAAATAAATTTTGGTTCGGTGAAAGGGTATAGCTGGTTATAAAAATATTACCTGAAATCACACTGATGAATACTGACGGAAATTATTGCCCACTGTCACACCTATTGCCTTCCCGAGTAGAAAAAGTGAATGATGTCCTGCAAGGAGTTCATGGCCATAGCTGTGAAGACATCAAGGAAGCGATGGAGGTTCAAGGCTTTCTACCCATTGAAGTCTTCTGTATCATCAAACAACCAGGCCCTTCTAAACTGGCCAAAGTTCCGCTCCCAAAAGAGAATACAAACATATATAATACAACTCCAGTCTGCTATTTAATCTCTCACGTTGAGGCTCTCAAACCACGTAATGGTCCGGCAATGAGCCATAACTACCAACAATTTGGCGAAAATTCCAAGGAACAAACATCAAATTGCGTCAATTGCAAGGATGAACATCTGGCAAGCTAAGGAGGTTGTCCCAAAAATTTAAAGAACATCAAGAAAACATTCGCAACAAATAGCTGCACAAAATAACACAAAAAACAAAAACAAAAACGCCTACCATAAACAATATGCACACAAACCACAACCACATACAATCCTATGGGTACATACAAGCATGGGTCAATTGTTTGCATCCATCAAATCTCAGTTTGAACTAATGGTACAAGATGATGCAAACATAAGCACCAACAACAACACAAATAAACAATAATGGATCTGATGAATCACATATCCTTTCTTACGTGGAATGCAAATTTCTTGTTTCATAAGATCGGAGAGTGTTCGAAATCATCAGATCTTAGCAAGAACAGAAGCCACAGCCATCCAAACGCAAACAAGCTCCTTTGAGTTCTCTTTAATTTCTCTGTGCAAGCCCGAACTAGCCATGAATTTGCGCAAGGCCTCCACTGTCTCTTCACCCTTGATGGGTCATCTTCTGATCATTGAGGACTTAACTGTCCATCATCGCGATCGGGTTCAACAAGTTCATCACACGCGTACAACCAACACACTACGGGCGAAATACTCCAACCACCCTAGACGTTTGAATCCCCCGCTAATTCCACCATAATATAAGAATCAAATTCCTTAACGAGCTCTCCTATGATAAACCGGTTTACTTTCTCAGAAAGAACGTCTTCATTGACTAGCCACAAGAAGAAAATAAAACAACAGATTCAAAGGCTTCCCAGGACGCTCTAGCACATGAAACTTTCACCCAAGAGCTGAAAACAGCTAGTGATGTAGCGAAAATGTTTGAAGAATGTACCAAAATCATCAAGCACGCAAAAGAGAGTCACACAGCCACAACTCCGGCCAGGGAACACAGTCTCTGTGAATTCCCTCAAGAATTAAAAAAACAGATATGAAGGAAAAACCAAGCCCGGAAAAGCGCTAGGAACACGAATGATTCTAGATAACAAAGTGTCAGTTTTCAAGTTTACTAACAAAAAAGGAAACGCATCTTAGATTTTCACAACAATCAATGGGAAAGTTTCTTATAAAGCTTGGAACCTGGCGAGAGTACCTTCTGAAAGATAACTGATATTTCCACATAAAAACGAAGGCAGTAGTGCCATCAATCTCAAACAAAACGGACTTCGATGAGATGGCTTCGGTAAGACGGAAGCTTTAAGACACACATTGGAACAATAGTTCCATAAAAGCTCCTCCCAGGAGGAAGATCTGGACGAGGAGGAGGCTATCCTGACAAAAGTAAACGATATAGTATCCTTAACAACAGAAGAAAAAGAGGACAACAATAGCACGAAGAATGTATGATACGACCACTTGATCTTCACGAGACAAAGGACATTATGTTGGGGCTAAACTAAAGAAAACTAGCTTGTCCAGACCTGCTAACCAACAGTTTGTTAACACGGCTTCCAGGCAAAATACTGCAGACAATAACAAACACATTAAACTCAATTTTCCGCTTCCGGAAATATGCTAAGTCATGGAAATTTTCTACCATAATTGTCATCTCGAAACTAGGTAAACATCAACCTTCCCTCAAAAGGGAAGACTTTTAAGGCTCCTCTCTTCTCTATCAAAAATCACCGAAAGAGCAGTTTTATATAGACTCCAGGTCAAAACAATTTGGCCTTCGAGCAGCTCATTCCCGTGAACTTCAGCTCACTTGGGTGGTCCAACATTTAGGTAATAGGATGAAACACAGAAAGTCAACGGTCTTAGTTATGTTTGACAGAGCCAATGCAATAAAGTGTCGCATGTAGAATTAGACATTAAAATGCATAAACTTCATATCCCATTTTAAATCTTACAAAAAGTCAGTTAGACTAGATAACAATCTCTCTGACACGCGATTAACCAAAGCTGGATTTCCGCAAGGATCACCTATCTATCTTATCTTAGACAGTTTATATACCGCAAAGTTTGCCAAACAACCTAAACTTTTCTCTTTACGCCGATGATACGTGTATTTTCTTTACATCGCGACAAGCAGAATCCGTTACTTCACAACTACAAAACTCTATTGATACTCTTCTAGATTACTCTCGCAAATAGAAAATAAAACTGAATGGAATGGAACTGCAAAATATAAAGGAATAACATTCCATCATCGTCATCGGAAAACATTTCATCATCCAACCTTAAATCCAGCCGCCTTAACATGACTAATAAAATTATCATTTATAAACAGGTAATAACCCCGACTTTACTCTACGGCAGTATTGCGTTTACCCAAGCATCAAAGGCAAACAGGAAAGCACTCCAGGTATTGTAGAATAGGGAATGAGACAGATCGGTTCAATTCCATGGTATATTAGAAATGTGGACATACATACGGACTTCAGACTCCAAACAATGGACAGATACTTACGCGATCGACCACTCAAACTCTTCGATTTAATAGACAGACACCCTCACGAAACAATAGAATTCCTCAAGACCCAAATAATAGACGAACACAAGTATACTCAATTCTAAGATTAACTACAGGCTAGACAGGAACTAATGTAAATTTCAGTTGCAAAAAGTGCTCAATTTCCGGTAGACAGAAAACGGGTCTGGTTGTGGCCCGTGTTTTATTAACACACTCAAGGACATAAATTTTATCATTGGATGAACTGAGGCCTAAGCCCTTATATTTTCACTGCATCTGGGAAGGAGTTAATAATTATTTCTTGCATATTTAGGGTGTGTATGTCTTGTTTAATTTAAGAATTTGTTGTTCAGTGGGCGAACAAAAGTCTTAGTCCTTAATTCCATGCCGAGGCCGGTAATGAGCTGAACTTTGATGTATTTTATTATGTATTTATATTGCATTCGGTATAAAATTATTTATTTTCCCTGTTTATAAAATGAATGCACCTGCTAGGATTTCTCTAAATCATCCCGCATCCGATATATAGCAATAAATAGCAGGGATCGGTGATTTGGCAGCACGGTGGATACCTCCAAGACAAAAGCCGCTTTTGCTCGATCTCCTAGAAAAATCTACAAAGGAGTTGCAAAAAATTCGGGGAAATATACAAGAAGAGTTCTTGCGAGATCTTTTGAGCAGTTGTAATTTACAACCTCATGTTCCTTCTGAGGCTTTGCCTGTAGATTTTAACGGTGAGTCCGATCAAGAAAAGCCTAAGAAAATGACCTATTGTGTCTCCGACTCCGGAACCGACTTCCAAGCACTCAGTAAACCTGCAACGAGCATGCGAAAAAAATCGGCTCGATGCCTCGAAGTCCGACAGGACAGTGAACAGTTCTACACGAACTGCCGTTACACCTACAAGCAACACAAGAACCTAAAAGGACATATACATACTTTTTAAAATGGGATATGGTCGCCTGCTAAGTATATGCACTCCAAACTGAAAAAAACTGACCCTGTTACTAAAGTGTGTGCTACTTCCAACAAAAACAATCATGTTAAGGATGAACTATTGGCCCTCCTAAGGGAGGTTATTTTTGGAGCCAAACAGTTCTCAACTGCAGGCTCAAGGGAGGAAAAGAAATCTCTTTCTTCCTTCCTTATTGAATTTATGCCATACCTTTACGTCATAAAGCATGTTGTGGTAAAAACGCTCTAATACTGAAAGGTACAGTCGCAGCATTTGACTAAATCCAACACGTCCCAATGTTTCAATTGGCAACGTTTTGGCCATGTTGCCTCTAACTGCGGAATGAAAACCCCACAACAAATTCCAATATGTTAAATATGATAAGCACCCTTAGTCAAAGGACTGCCCCATTGAGATGGAAGAGGGAAAAGATGCGGTTTTCTGCGTAAATAACAATAGTAAAGGCCACCCTGTGAATTTCAGAGGCTGTTCTAAAGCGAAGGAAACTGAAGAGAGAAGACGGAATTTTCAAAAAAAAACGGAAGAAAGAAGGGACTTTTTACTGTTTCCTTGAAAAATTCCATTCAAAATGGGGTTTCATTCGCTAATAAAGCAATAGGTGAAGCCCACCCAAACTGCAAAGAAGACTGTAAGGCAAGCCAATGCAGGTAATAGCCAGCAATAGCAAAAGGACAAGACATCTGTAATTTACAATCACGGCAACCAATTCCACGGCTGACTGACTTTGACTTTTTGACTCTTATTCGCAAAGTGGATTCCTTCATGCAGTGAGAAAAAGGCGGCGTACTTGAACTTCACCTTCAAAATTTGATGCCTCGATGAGCTCAATTAAGCTCCCCACCGTCAGCATATGGTCATGAGCCTCACGATTAAAGGAACTTTGTCCAGGAATACATGGCCATTTATACTCTAGATTTCTTGTTCTTCACAGATATAAGACTGAAAATTAAACCCAAAGTTCACTTGAGGAAGTATAAAGTCATAGTCATAAAGTCATAGAAGCATCCTTAGAGAAACAATATAAAGAGGAGAAACATCTCAAAGTCGAATGACACTATCAGTGCCTACAAATCAAACGACACTGTCATACAAGTCTAAAGTGCACTATACCAAGCTCAGTTTTGAAAGGGTCCACTTTTCTATTTTTCGGAATGCACGTTAAACAGGAATATTAGAGAGGTGATCTCATTGAAAACGTACTTACCTTATATCGTGAAAAAAGTTTAGGTTCTTTTCAACAGGGGGTGAATTCAATACAAGACATCCTTTATGGCGAAATGACGTTTCCAATGGAAATGGAGCGGTTCTGTATAATAAGGTGCAAGCAGCAAATATAGACCTCATTTTGATTACACCGCATGAGCCTACCTTGAAAGAAGTTCGTCAACAATCAACGTCTTCATTGTGTAATTATCTCACGGAATCGGAACATTTCAAAGATCAAATTCTCGACGCCATTTCGCCTTTTCAAAAAGATGACTAGTTCTCTAGTCAAAAGCTAACGAAAAGCTAACGTTAAGAGTAAGAAAGGGTGTCAAGTTAGAGGCAGCAAATACTCACCTTTTTATTCCATATAAGCGGATCGACTGGAAAGCAGTTGGAGCAATCAAAACATCTCTCAACCACCGAAATGGCTTTCAGAAATCGTTTGTCTAAATTCGACGCTTACAATGATTATCTCAATGATCTTCATAAAAAACACCTCCAAGAATTGACTTTATAAAGATTTATCAAAAGACATTTTGGAACTTTGGGATAGACGTATAAAAACTTTCAGGAATAATATATCGCAACTCGGAGGCAGTAAACTGGTGGTAACAGCGGGTTCATCCTTCTTATAATCTTTTGTCCATCTCGGAAAGAAAATCTGGATTTGTCAATGAGAGATTCGAATAGACCCTATCAAGCATCAGATCCAATGCGTGTTTGTTCCCTCAAATCAATAAAATAACTGTCAGCGGCTGTCAGTTGGTTTCAGCAGTTCTCACTCATAACGGTTCTATGCTCGTGCATCGTAATACCCTTGCTGGCTCTATCACAGCTCATTTTGGCAGTTTTTCAAGAGGAGTCTCATGATAACCCATTTTGACTTATCTTCAAGGGGTAAAGCAATTGAGTAATCTGCTTTCAACTCGATGGTCAAGAGGCCAACTTGTGCTTGACTACATTCACCCAATCCAATTCCTCGAATACTCCTGTTTCAAAAACTCTATTTTTGAACACCCTTAGGATGCGCGCACTTGAGAGAAATTCCTGAAAATCAGTTGGGGCTGGTGGAATTTCAAAGTTGTTCTTAAAAAAGCTTCCCCATACGTGTTTCGTTCTTCTCTCAGTCCACTTTAACAACTGCTCTAACATTTGCTACTTTCCTCAACAATAGAAATGCGCCAAAATATTTGCTACCTGAAAGTGTCGAACAGTACAGATGTAGTGGATACTCGTCCGACACTTCTCTTTTGTCCAATGTGGGCAAATTACTCCAAAGGGCAATTCTCCAATGTTTCACACGGTTCTCTTACCAGGACAAGGAATCGATCCTGTTAAGAAAAGTGGTCCTTTTAAGAGAATTCGGCTTTAAACGAGCTCACTCAACAGAACACATTGGCTGTTTTCCAAATAAGTTTTAAAAAGAAACTGCTGGCCAGTAAGGCCGTGGTAGCGTGCCTCATTGATGTAGAAAAACCCTTTGATTCGGTGTGGATCGGTGGGCTTATCTTAAAAACTAATGGTGTATTTTAAAAATAGTAGGTGGATTCAAGAAGGGACGGATTGCTATTGTGCTGTCTGGTGGAGCTAGTTCTGAATTCTTTGGTATCAATTCGAAGCTCCCTGAGGGTCCTATACTAGGGTCCCTTCTCTTTATTTTATTTTCATCTGATATCAGAGATGAATTTAAACCTGGAATCGGGGTGAATCTCTTTGCTGATTATCTAGTGATGTGGTCATTTGAACACAATCTCCGCTTTGCAAGAACGAGACTTCCAAGGTACCTGGACTCATTAATTTGCTACTTCCAAAATTGGGGCATGAGGATTAGCACTAAGAAACGCGGGCTGATTGTGTCTAAAGATCCACATCAAAAATATGTACGACGAACGCAAAGCATCTATGATATTCGAGTTAAGTTGAACGGGCAGATGCACTGCTCTAACGGAAGTATCTGGGGAGGTTTTCCGATACGAAAAACAGGATCAGTGCTCACGTAGATTCTGTTTGAAAGAAAATTATTTAAACATACATTCATCTTCATTCTTATGCTTCTTGTCCGGAAGCAGTCAGCGACGGGTAAGCAAGTAAAAATTATAGCGTATAAGGTCTTAATAACGCCGATAATTCTTTATGCTGTTTATTTGGCAGTCGACGCCAAATTACAAATGACGCAATTTCTGAAGCGAAAAATCTTCGGGCTTGCACGGAGTTTGACAAGAGGGATAACGGACGCTCCACCCTAACCTATTCGCGTACCGGGAGGCGGCTATCGATCCGATTCAAATTTGCGCCAAGAAGCTGTTCGAGCGTGCAGCGAAAAGTATGACGGAGCAAGAGCCTGCTATACTCAGCAACGCGGCCGACAATCGAGCAATGGAAGAAGCCATCGGATAAAATAATAAGCTTATAATATTGAAGTAGGATGTAAGTAGCAAATAAAAATACGATTTCGTGTCACGATTTACGTATAAGAGTGTTCAATAAAAAAAGATCCATTTGAGGCGAATCAATAATAAATAAATTCAATAATAAACTAACAGAAAATACAACAAGATGTCACACTTTGGGCGTGAGTGAAGGAATAATTTGTTAGATAATAAAAATTGTGATAAGGATTACAGAATGCCACTAGGCAAAATCCTTAGGTTGAGTTTTAGCTTGATAATAATTGTAAATATTGTTAGTAATAACCCTAATTAACGTGACCCTTAAAAAATATGTCAGTCGTGTCCAGAAAATAACTCCACAGTTTTTATTTCAGACGGGCCGGGACGCTTTTCCTGGTTTCAGCATTGAAGGAAGCGACTAAAACCCTGATGACTTGACAATTTTAACTGTTCCTACTGATATGGCGATTCTTCTTTCTAAGTCACCCTGCACTCTTTACAGGAATCAAGCAATTCTCGTGTTTAAAAGCTAGCATCCTAAGTCATTTTTTCCGATACACAGCCTGAAATAACTCTTTGTCTTTTGTTTAAAAAATTTATTGAAATAACCATATTTTACAAATATCAATACAATTGTTCAAGGAATCTGTAAAGTTATATTAAACATATTATAAGTTTCTAGCAAATAGTACTTTTATTTAAAAAATCAAATAGAGTCCTTTTCTCGAATGCCAATCTACCCGTCTCACTCGACTTTAATTGGAATAATGTATCAATCGGTCTTAAGTGTTGGGATGTTCCTCTCTTACCAAAAAAGAATATGATGTTGACGTATGTACAATGACAAACGCCAGAAGGTACGGTAAAAAGCACTAACCCTATTATTGTTTATTGCTTCATACATTCAACATAGGTAAATTGTTGCAATTTCTTCAATCCTCTGAGACAAATGAAATATCAAATTGCTGCATGGACGAACTCAGATGACGTGATTTTTGAAACTTTTCAGAGAATCCGAAAATCAGGATTAAAGTTGAAACTTGTCGAAGGATTGTGGCACCCGTATCAAAGTTTCTCTTCCGACGCAGCAACTGGCACTGACGATGAAAGGAATTGTAATTTGAGTCATTTCGCATGCACTGCTCTGATTCACCAGACCCAATAAATCTGCCAAAGTTCTGGAAAAAAGACTGGGGCTGGCGGCAGAGTAGTCATAGGTACATTTCCACTTATGATGCGGCGCAACAACTGGCGAATATTTGCTTTCCTACGGCATCCAAACGTGACTCAACTGAAACAAAAAATAAATCAATTATGTGACACAATTCGCGACATTGTAAAGGCTAAAAATACAAGTTGATAATCATGTACACATGATTGTCTTTCCTTTGATTAGTGCGCAATAATTCGACAGGTCACTGGGAGGGAATGCTGCGGCGGGCACTAGGACGACTGCGAGTTGCTGGCCAAAGTGCAATTTAACATGTGGGCATGGTGAGGAATTACCGTTTTATTGCTCCAGCACTTTTGGTTATTGGGAAAGTCGTTGAGTGGTTGAATTCTTTGTCTCGATGCCCCGGCGAATGAACTCTGCAAGCACGTACCACCCACTGTCTAGACAGCGCAACATTGCTGTTGCGAAATTTGTGAGACGTTTTAGTGTAAGATGGAAATTTTTCTGCGACTTTGGCATTGCTAAATTATTAATCGACTTACCTTCGCCTTGCTGACGGTGGGCCACCGCTGCTGGGAAGCGCGGAGCGAAGCTGAAATTATAGATTGGTGCGCATCAACTGGAAATGAAATCAGGTGAGCCGGCCGCAAGGGCGGCGACGAACACAAAGAAGACCATTGTCCGCATATTGAATGTACTTCAACATGTGCCGGGTTTCGAGACCACCAGAGCACCTGATGAAGTACAATAGACATGGGACAACTTGACGAATTGCAGACGTGCGAAGCTGTTGCTGCGCTGCCACCAGTACCGTTGCTTCCTTCCGCCTGTTGGCTGTCGGGGCGGTCGGCGCGGCGGGATGTCTCGGCGCTCGCTGAATGCGTCTCACACTGCGCGCGCTACTTCAGGTACCTGACTGCAAATAATCAGCCCTGGCGCCTGCTTAGCGCGCAAAGTGCCCAGACAGTGTCGAAAGCAAATATTGGTCCGCGACCATGTCGGGTCCCACGAAGTGCAGGAGACCTGAAAAACTCCACCACGCCGGTCCCGATCCCTCTGAAATGCTTTTCGCATGACTAACGACCATATTACACAGATTCTATTACCGAGAAGTTGATAAGTCATCGTCACGTTACGCCTTTTGTAGGCCTTTAATTTTTCAGTAATAACCGCGACGGGGTGGTTGGCGAGATCTCGGTGTCCGGAACGGGCCCGTCGCGAGGTCGCGCGGCGGTGAGGGGCCTCGAAGCGCTTCTAAATTTAACTATGCGTATGCAGTGGCGACTTGAATGTTCACACTTCGCACCGACCATGCATAGGTATTCCGTCTTGTCTTTCGGCGACATTCTTTCCTCGAGCAGATGATCGATTTGCCTTCGAGGAGGCATTCGCGTTCGAGAAAATTCGATATTCTAGCTCTCGACGGACACACAGCAGCCAAAACCGGAAGATGACGTGATTGCACCGAAAGTCGAGCAAGAACAACCGAAATTTTCCGTGCACACAACGTTGTGGCCATTATAATCGCGACGGGAGGACTTCGCGAAAATTATCACCGATTTGCATAAGCGACCGATTTCCATTCAACGTGGCGGTGGCAATAAAGGCGTTGCAGTTGCCACCGTCGCCAAAGTGCATTGCAACCGGCGTCAAAGCCTGCCGCGGCTTACCGACATCACCACTAACACCACCGTCACCAACACGGCTCCACTTAATCACAAACGCATCTAAAGAATTGCTGGCCGGCCGGCGAACACAAGATATAACTGCAGCGAACTGAGGGACATCAGACAGCTGTCTCAGCCAACTAGAGCCCCACGATTGCAGAGCTTTCGTCGAGAGCTTTGCGCTCTACAGTGGGGGCCAACTATGAATCATCTGCTCAGCCCACCAGGTACCCCGACCTTCAGCCTCATCGTTCCGCATGCGATTCGACCGAACACTCACGTTCACGCTCCACGTCTTCGCTATCAGTTCCCGCTGATAACGCGCTCCCCAGTCACCGTCTTCAGCGGGGAGAAGCTTATGTACTTGCACACACTCGCATTCAGGTAGCTTGCAATTTGCGAAGATGTCTCCAGTTGGGGTCGGAATTGATTGAAGCTCTTGCTCTCAGCTTTGGGGACGAACGAGGGCACTCCATCCACATCCCCGCCACCCAACGACTGAGTGGTGGGCGCTAACTGCAGTTCGTTGTCTGCCATTCGTCCTTGAGAGCGTTGTACTCAGTCATTCTTGCAAATTTCTTTTTTTTCGGGCTGCGGAATGGCAATAAAAAAATTCGCGTGCGACTACCACACTTACATCCAGGCGGCATGGTTTGGAGACTGACACCGATACAAGCTTAGCTATGTGCGAATGAGGCCCCCAGAAACTTTCCGGGCCAGGCTTTTGTATTCGCGAGCCGATAAGATTTCCTTGTGCCGGTTGGGGAACAGGCGCAGGGGGCAAAGCGGTGTCATTGGACTAAATTTTTCACTTACCAACCGTCTCGTGGCTGTCGCTGCGTCAGCTCACACGGACGCGATTCCACAAGTTTGCGATTTGCACAGTGCTGCCGGCAATTGTCGAAAAGATAACTCGGTTTTTCCGCAGCATATGTATGTATATCAAATTTTACGAATCTGAACAAGCATGCACCTTGAAATCAACAAGAAAAAAGGATTTGAAGAAGAGAATAGATTAGTAACTGTAGATTTTTTTCCAGCATATATTATAAGGTTTGTAACCAACTGGTTGTTTGCATAAATGCACAATTTGGAGCAATCGTTTGCCACGCATTTCATATATTTCCCAACAAATTTTCTTCTCGTCTGTCTGGCAGAATTTCCCGCAAAATTTCTGTCTGTCCTGGTTGCCTCGAATCGAATCATTTTCCGATATAATTTACATTGTGCGGTTACTCGCTTCTCTGTTTAATTTGATTTGTTTTATTTTTCTAGCGAATATTTTGTGCATGTAAGAACTGATTAGCAGCAAATTGTTCGCCGATCAATTCGCTGTCATACTAATAAATTTTTTTTGGCTCAATCGTGGAAGCAGAAAAAGAAATCAGAATACGATGTTGTGTCTTTTTAACGCTGCACGTGAAACTAAACCCAATCGTTTTACATGCGTTTTACCTAAAGTTCGCACTATAGCAATTAGCATTATAGGAACGTCAAATAATATAAAGATGGATATAATCGATGGAATAATGTATCGATGGAATTTCGGCCAAAAAATACAAAATAGAAAAAGTTTTTATCAAAGAATCTAATTTCAATTTGGGACAGGATAGGATTTCTCCATCGAAAATGTGAACTGCATAGAGATGAACACGACACAACAACCGTATTTCTCCTCATATTGTGATTTCAAACCACCGCCGTTCATAGAAGTGATGAGTTCAAGCTCCTTGAAAGACCAGTGAATGCTACCAGATCCTAGGAAATATTTATGTAGCAAACTACACCAACCATCGAAGACCTGAAGGAAAATTTCGGTAGCCCCATATTTCTTAACAACTTAACCCTTTCCCACGGAACACATTTTGTTAGTTTCGGCAAACAAAATGATAATAATAATTGTAACTTAAATATTTGTATTGAAGTCCAGAGAACTTAAAGCAAAAAGTAAAAGCCAGGCGTTTTGTCATGGCCAGCAATAGTCTTGGAAATTTACGATCTTTCGTTTGGAGAAAAAATAAAATGCCGCACACATATCAGAAACCAAAGAATACCATTGAAATGGCATGCACAGTGAGATAAGCCCAGAAAAGCTAGCGAAATTTTAGGAACAATTCAAACTGTCATTATATTTGAGCCAATAGCAATAATGTATTAGATTACGTTAATTTGTATAATAATTTTTTAATAATTAAATCTGTCTGAAAATTAAACACCTAAACCGATTACTTTCACTAAATACTATTCAAACACACGAAAATTGTGATTTTACGTTTTTTTTATTTAAAATAGCTTCTAGTCCTGAAACACATTTTGTAGTTTAATGGTGACTTTGAATAAACAGCCATATAAAGATCAAATAAAAAAAAGTATTGAATGTATTTTAAGAAGTGAAGTAATGATTACTATGGGGTCTGCCTCGTAAAACGAGGCATTTTAGCCGTAAGCTTCGAGTATTGTGATAAATTCTGGATGTATACTTTTTTAAGTTGCTACGTACGTATGCCTCATGCATGGATATGTCTAATGATTGTGTATCAGACAGTCAATGGGCACTTGAGGAAAATTTATGATAATTCGTTTCCCTTTTCGATCATTGCTCTTAACTTTTTCGAAAATTTCGCAATTTATTGCAATGTATATGAGAAAATTTTAAACAATTCAGATAAAGTAGTGAACCTTAAAAATAGATACAGATTGAACTTTTTTTGGAATCACTCTCCATACATTCATGCAATTCACAGGAATACGAATATATTTATAATATTATAATTGCAGCATTCAAATTACATATGGGACATTCTTCATCATCAGTATTATCTGAGCTTTCTTTACGGGCTATAAGTTTGCACACCAAAAGTAACAGAAAAGTTCAACGTCGTGTCCTAAAGATAATGTTTGGATAAAATTTGGATAATAACATACATAGGCATACAAACTATGAAACGAAACCACACATCAAAGAAAGCAAACCGCCGAATCGTGTATATGATACAAGGAAATTGACGAACAACGACGGAAGTTCATTCATAGGACAGGAAAAAAACAGCATAATCCTCGAACATCCTTAAGAAATAAATCACCTTTGGATCAGAGAAACCTAACCAAGCGTAACCACTGGTAAGCGCTATTATGAAGAACGCATTACCAATCCAACGGCAGCGTAATAAATAAACCACGAGAATACTCCCGAGCCACTTTTGACAGAAAGAGGTAAAAAGGAAATAGTAGATTTATATTTATACTGCATTTTTCATGAATTAATTCAAAAGTGTTGCACTTGTTCATCAAAATTATAAGAAAAAAACCACCAATACAAATAAAATTCGACTGGTTTCGGTTTAATATCGTTACATTGGGAGTATGTTTGAAGTTTGCTTCCTGATTGGTGTTTGCGCTATGCTAAAAGGTTACGGTCAATGTATTCCTAGGAGCATTGGCGTTTGTAAAAAAAACTGGGTGGAGTACGGAAATAAAATTGAAGTTCAGCAAGAAGCGCATAAAATTTCTTCAAAAATAATATATGTTTGTGTATGAAAACATTGACTCACATATGAAAATTTTGTGTAAACAGAAGAGCTTTACTGGTAATGTACTTATGTTCATGAAGCCAGCCATGTCATTCTTGTCGGTTAATTTTCGCGTTCTCAATATTGCATTAATTCGTTTTATTTGCTTCACTCTTTTGTCACACTTTGGAGGCGCTTTCTTTTGGTTGCGCTAGTGTCTAAAATATAAAAAGGCACTCTTACCGACTATTCACTACAAGTTTGTGATCACTGCAGGTAGACCAAACTCGCACTGCCTTAGAACTGCAATATGGTCGTATACAACTTCAATACTGAATTACTAACAAGTGGTAGACATATGTTACATAAGTAAAAATATACTGATTCGATTGATTAACATATTTAAATAATGCATTAGAACTACAGTATGGCCTAATACAACTACAATACTGTATTACTTACACAAACTAGATAAATATAGGTAACAATATACTGGTTCAATTGATTATTATATTCAAATAATCAATTTTAAAAACAATATGAGAGTACAAGAAAAATCTAATTATAAATATAAGCCTGCCTAAAACGGTGACTAGTACTTCTTTAATTAATTTGAATTATACCGATATCCTGTCAATTTAATAATCATGATATGTGTCAGTTATATTATTATAGATATTAAAAATATATTGTAGTACAGATTAATGCCGATCGAAAAATAAGGCTCGTATTCAGTATGGAATGAAGAAATTCCGGAAAATCCTAGTATAAAGTCATGAAAATTCTGGGTATTCATAATCACGTTTGCCCAATTTTCTCTCTGGGATTTATGTTTCACTAACAGTAGTTTTTTTGTTTCAATTCTACTTTTTCTCTTGATTGATTTTGAATATTAAGTATTTAATATTGTTTTGTTGTTAATTGTTGAGATTTTAAGGGAAAATGTCAAGACTTTAGACCAAAGTTCAGGCAAACCCCCGGAAAAACCGAAAATGACGAAATAAAACATCGTTTCTTGAGAAGTTCTTCATTTGCTTATTCTACACTTGCTTATTCCAAGTGGCGATTCAGGGGGCATCCCAAGGATTTAACTGTAATTGAATTTAATACCATTTAATACACATCAAAACCGGGGTTTCAAAAAATTCAAAAAGAAAAATTAAAAAAAGATAAATTCAAAAGAAACTAGTTTTCAACATCCTGTTGTAGTGCTGCGAATATAACCATTCATTTAAAAGTATTGTACCATGGCGATATGCTGAACAATTTACGTATTTTAAATTGGAATTGTATGTGAAATTAATGCCTTTTGTGAATGAAATAAATCATTTTCCAAGATCTGATGTATAATCGAGATGTAATTCAGAAAACACCTTCAAGGGGTAAGATGGTTTTTTTGTTCTAAAAGATTGCAATTCATGTATTGAGAATTGTCAGTTTTTAATGAATAACACTATTTAGTTGTAAAATATTTAATTATATATAAAAATCATCTCAGTTATGTCCATTTTTTCATTTTTAGTCAAACGAATAACTTCCTATTTTCCTTTATAATAAGAAAACCGAAAAATTTCGTATACGTATTAAAATGGATGACAAGATTGAATATGTTATTTAATTTTTATTCGTTCTTTTTCATTTCTTGAGACATCCCTCCACCACATCCTCTCTCTTTTCCCCAATATCTAAATTATATGTTTTTTGTTTTGATTAAAGTGGCCCAGCACGGGCAGTGATCTTCCACACAGAACCCTGACAGATTGAGCGCAGCCGGCCTTAGAGAGTCACCTAGGGGACCCAAAGATTACTGCCACGTTAATGTCCGCGACTGCGGCTGCCATGGTTCGCAACGGGTTCAAGAGCTAAAGGCTAAATCTGATGAATCCATTTATCTGGTTTTTGTTTGTAACTAATTGCCATTGTGTTAAATGAATTTTAGGGTATATGGGCGAAGCATTATGGAAAACTGGAGGCATATTGCAATACAATTATTTTCAATTTGGTGGATGAAGTCGGTATGAATAATAATCTTCACCTTTTAGTGGAGAATCGTGTGGTCTAAAGCGGTTGTGGTGCTTCTACGTCGTCATCTTATATATACTAGAGACACAACACAGTTCTCGGATTTTAAAAGATAAAACTATATAAAATGAAAATAGAATGCAAAGATGTTGATATAGTTATTCCTATCAAGTAAAAGCATGAGCTGGTTCAGAAAGTCCGGTAGAGTAACTCATGGAACCGAAGTTTAAATTATATGCAAATTATATTTAAGTATTATATAGAATTATTGTTTAAATCTCATTGACCTTCGTTACTTTTTAATACGAAAAAAGTAATTCGGGGACAAGGGTCCATTCCGCCGTGGGATGAATGGAATCACCAAAGGATATCGTTTTGTAAATTATGGACTTCCCTTTTCAAGCACTTTCAAGCGAAAATTCCATCAAAAAACAAAAGGCCTGCAAGAGGACTGTTCTTCTTTATGATTTGTTGAGATTTGTTTAAAGTGTTTTCCCCGGTCATATTAAAGGATCTAAGGAAAAAACTGCTAAATAATTTCGAAAACAAAGAGTAAGGACGAGTTAGAATTAAAAAATGATTAGAATCTGTGCATGTGTAGTGCACCAAGAGAAAAATCTATTAATTATAGAATCGATTCTTTCCAAATTGCTACAATCCCCAAATGTGTCTGACCACATACCATATTAAAAACTGTGCATAGACATGGTGCGTAATAAAATATTTTACGGCCAAAGCTTTGGTTATTTGGCAGTCGGCCGTGTCTATTTTCGTCGATGAACTGTCTGCAAACGAATTCAAATTAATAAATCAGTCGGACTCCATCTCGGCAACACTTATTTGTCGTATCGGCAATTTTAAGACCAGCGCGCAATGCCGCTTTGAGGTCTCGTACTTGACCGCCCTCCTCGTCATTGACGAGGTCATATTCGCGAATTTTCCTGGCATACGAAAATCATTGTCATTCCATGATCGCCCCTTCTACCACAACGTATCCGTTCAATCATCTACAACACGTATCCATTATGTATCCACCATTGGTGATCAACTTTTGATTGTTGGAAGTACGTTGCTTCCGTCGCGTACTGTATCATATAAGTACATATTAATGAGAATTGACGTTGCGAACATTCTATTCTGTATTTAGCTTTTTCGAGTTCGTTGACAGCCACTGTAAATACTTGAAGACACACGTGCTGGCTAATGGGCGTTTTAAATTAGAAAATTCTCAATTGACGATGGAGTAGATAGAAGCTCATGATTCTGAGACAAGTAACCATATTGGAGCAGATAAGACCAGCCCACTCGTGCCTCCATTCTCGGGGCAATATAATCGGCGGCTTTCCTGCGTTCCATGGACTTCCGTTCAGGAAAAAGGCGATGTAAGTATGTTTCTGGGTCAAGCAGGTCGAGAAACGCTAACAATAATTACTTTTACTTCTCGCATTTCCTCTGAACATTTCGAATAACATCAACAGTTGATGGAAGCGACATGTGTGGCCAGAAATTTTGTTAGCGCTTTTCACCTACAACAGTGCAAAAATGTCCGATCTACTTATGGAGGCTGATATCCCGGCACCACAGCCCGACAGGACAAACAGAGCACTGCAACGCCATTTCGATTGACCACATTTTTTTTATATGGCTCAACTCGAATGATTTTTGGCTACCACAACATGTGATGCGCGTGGAAGAGGAAGGAAAACACGCAACCCACGGCGGAAGTGTGCGATGACGTGACGACTTCACGGTTTCGATATTTTCCACGATAACTCCATTGGTGGCTTGATAAAAGAATGCCTTCCCACTCGGAAGACGAAGAAATAAACGAAGTTGAGTTTAATTATTACTTACACGTATGGGATAGTTGCTCGTCTAACTCTTTAAGAAAATTTTGTGAAACTGATTCATAAGTGTAATACGCATTGAATTTAACAATAATGAAACATTTTGATAATATATACAAAATGGAATGATCCTCACCGGATCTGGCATGAAGCACGCAATAACAAATTATTGAAAAATTTAGCGGCAAATACAGAATAAGAATTAGCGAAATACTGTCATCACGGTGGTGAAGGGGTAACGATATGGGTTTGTATGACTCCAAACGGATAAGGAGATTTTGAATTTGTCGAGACCACCATGGATAATGTTAATTACCTGAAATATTATAAAACGATGTGAAAAAATTGGCCGCGTACTTAAATTTAGTCATAATTTCTAATTCAAACACGACAGCGAACCGAAACACACATCTGCTGTTGTTCGTATGTGGAACATGTGGAATCTCCCGTACCTTTTGCAAACTCCACCCGAAAGCCCTGAGGGAAATTCTACCGAACATTTATTGGACAAACTGGGACAAGCTGGAAAGGTGCGTCAGAAATCATAACATTACGTACAAATCGCAAGTTAAGCCAATCATACTCAAAAATAATCTCATGTCGTACTCGAAAGCTGGAGTTTTGTATACAAAATCGATTACAGGAGATAATATAACTTTGTATTTAAAACAGAATTCGATAATAATATTTAAGTTCACCCCGAATTTTGTCCTCTGGAATTCAAAAGCCTTAACTATTGCATGAGAAATTAAACAAACAAGCCTAATTTGTTTGTAACATCTTCATTTTCGCAAAATGTTTCAGGAAATAAATGAAAACCCTTCCTTTTAATTTTGAATGTTAAATTTTTTGCTTTTTCGTTATGGATTTTCGATCGAGATCGTTCGATCTGCCTCAGCAATTAAACGCTAATAATGTGTTACTTTTAAGGACTTATTTTTTACCTTCCATTTATAAGATAAACTCCGAAAGTATAAAAACTATTCATTCAGTCATTCAGTCATAACATATGTAGTTATGACGATCAAAGGTAGTCACAATCTGATGCGAGTTTTGGACACTGTTTCATGCATCTTCAAAATTAGAAGGATAATTTCCTTTTAAAAGAAATTTAATTTGTTTCTTATGACTTTTTATCTGTTATCCTAGTAGATAGAAACGGTAGTGTTCATATGTTTGACATCTCACGAGACTTCATACTACATAACCTCTAGGTTTATATTAAGCGGAAGGTTTAGGAAAACACTCGAATGATTCTAGGACTGGAAATCGAAATAGTCTGGGTTATTATTGCAATTTATACCAAACTTTGTGAATGAGTTATCGAAAATTTCCATAAAAAGAATACAGAGAAACTCTCGAGATGGAATTTGTAGTATATAATTTCGTTGCGATGCTATCACTATTAAAAAATTGTTTCAATATAATCGCAGTAATAACTTGTCTTTTGACAATGTCACTCAATTGAAAAGGCCTTTTTGTTTCAACTGAGCTCAGTAGTCTACTGTTTCTTAACTATGATATAAATATAATAAGATATAATTGAAAAAACACCGAATATAGTATAGGGAGACGACTCCAGGACTGCATACGATTGCTTGTTTTGAGAGAGCTCACGAGAAATGTTTCTAAATATTTCGAATAGTCATAGTCAGCACCAACGAGTGAAAAGCCGTCTATGCATAGCATTTTGCTGTTGCAAATCAGGAAAAATTCTTTAAAGTTATTATATAACTGTCAAACAGGCCGTATTGTAAAGTACACTGAGTTAACAACGATGGCACAGGGATAGTTTCTTGGATGGAAAGTTCATCATTTTACTTATTTGAAAATACTCGTCACGACACTATTCGTGCTCACAAGTATCATAATCTGAATATTTTGAATTTAAAATTAATGAATATCAAATGGTATAAGATGCTGAATATTTAATCATTAAAATAAAAATTGAACGCTTTTCAGAATCAAGTTTACATTACACATTACATTTACATACAAATTTTGTATATTTTGATTTTTACAAAAGAGATATGAATTCCTGTGGGTTTATCTGACTCGGTGTAAGTCTCACGAAAGAGTTGCAATAAACTTTGATATTTTAACTAATATGGGTTCATTATCTATTAAATTTTCATTTTAAAAATATAAACCATAAAATTTAATACCAGTTGAGTTTCTCGGAGATTTTACTTTGTAAGCAACGAAGAATTAGTCGAAAAAATTCGCGTTAGATATGAACACGATTTTCGAAACACTACAGGCCACAAGCGGAAATGTTAGCGAAGTTTTCCACAAGGATATGGCCGAGTAGGGAACAGCACTTTGATACTTTTAGAGATTTTCAACTGGTGGATATGTTGTCTACGCGTAGTTCAAGAGAGGGCGGCGCTCCCTTGTAAGATAACACTCGATGAAACGCAATGAATTGATGGATGGAACGAAGATGGAATCAATCACAAGTTTTGCAGGAAAAGTATTCGATTGCCAAAATGCAGTGGGTAACGCTTTTCTAGATTTTATCATCAGTTGAACTCAAGATTTTTTCACAAGTGTTGTTAGTAAGCCATCATTGAAAATGCGAATAAGGTATTGACAGTAAGGGCGTATGCTTTGATTGACATTGCTTTTTGTCCGAAAATTTGCAGCTTGAAATCGGACGGTTTATGCTTACAGGATAAAACAAAAATATATTGAAAAAAAAAATGAATTCAACGAGGTCATATTGTCATCTTGTCAACAAAATAGAAATTCTAGAAAGAGTCTCAATGGTCTCAATTTTAGAGAGAAACAACGAACACTCAAAGAATTTTTCTCAAATTTTGCTTCTAAGATTTTAAACTAACAAAAGTTTAAGATAAGCATTTTTAGCGAATTTTGGCAAATACAAAATACAAAGGCTTTTCGGCATCAACTAATACAAAAATAAGCGAGTTTCTGGTCAATTTGCAATCTAAAAGAGAGGCGGATATTATTAGGTAATATTCGCCGCATAGGGTAACCTGAAGTATGGAAATCAAATTTGGGTTAATTTTTTTTCAAGCAAGTCCTGGCACATATTAATATTCTCGTTTTGGGACCAGCCCAGGATTCCGGTTATATACACCCATAATATTGAGATTGTTTTTCAAATGTTGGACAACTAGATACCTAAGAAACATTCGCGGATCCCTTGATCAAGAAACGAAAATTTCGTCTACGTGGGTTTCAGACTGCTATTCAATGAATCCTTTTTATAACGTCCTTCTGAAAAAAAAATGTTGCAAAAAATATAGGTACTTAATTATACAACTCAATTCAAAACTGTAGTTGGGAAAGTTAGTAACGAATATAGTTATCTAACAGTCAATAAATCACTTACGGTTCGCAGGATTACCTCGAAGTTGTTAGCCTGAGCAAATTAAGTTCTTATTGAAACACTCGAATCTGTAAAGGAGGAAAACACGATTAAAACAAGAATATTTAATAATTTAATTTAATAGAATATATTAAATTTCAAAAGTCCTATCAACTTGCTTAAAATAATTGCATAGCGAAGCTATATATTTTTTGAGTATTGAATGAAAAGCACTTTATTTATACTTGTACAAAGGGTTTCTGGGAATTTATGCCAATGAAGGCTTTATAATGGAATAAAAAACAAAAAGGCAGCATATGAAACAACGTTATAAGGCAAAAAATAAAACAAATTTAGTCCAACGAATAATAAAATCACAAAGGGTTACAATACCGGAGCGTGACGTTTGTAACAATACAAACTTTAAGGATCTCTATTCTACACTATCCATTATTTGTTTTGATTTTTAAATTTGGATCTTGGATTGCTAAGAAGATCTTTTGATTTTACTGGAGATCTTCTCAAGTAAAATTTCAATGATTGCAAATTCGCCAATCAATCCATACATGATGAAATGCCAAAATTTCATTGAATCGAACAGTTTAGACTTTTCTTTTAAATGTATGATTGTCAATAAACTTAAATTTAAAAATTGTTTCAATAATTTTGTGCACCTAGTTTTTATGAAGAAGTTTTATAAAATATACTCGGTCGCATGTACAATCGTTGAAAACTGGGTTTCAGACCAAAAGTCGGCTTTTGTTTAATATTTTGAATTTTTCAGGATAAGGAACATATAAAACATCTATATTCAATTAATTATTTCTATAACTTTTGTATAACTAATATAACTCAAATATGAACAACTTTTTTCATTGTTGGTAAAATTTCTTATATTTTACGGGATAAGTAAATATGTAAATAGAAGTATTGATGTAAATTCAATTTTTTAAATGCGATTGTTTTGATGGAAATATCTGACAACTGAACCCTACTTTGAAAGTTCATTTAATTAGTAAACTTTGAACTTTCACGGGAATGTGTTCATATTCCTAACATATTTCGTTATATTTGTGGTAAATCTACGGCGAAATCGAAAAAAACTCGTGATTGAATACCACATGCTCCTAAATGGTGCTGTCTAAGGTGTCT
The DNA here is from genome assembly GCA_954870665.1 of Stratiomys singularior. Classification (NCBI taxonomy): domain Eukaryota; kingdom Metazoa; phylum Arthropoda; class Insecta; order Diptera; family Stratiomyidae; genus Stratiomys; species Stratiomys singularior. The sequence goes on from OX940879.1 coordinate 50,911,047, forward strand.
TCCGAATCTGAACGTGGAAGAGTAAATATATAGCATTTGCTACGATAATGATATGGGCTTAACCAACTAATCATGGTTTTCTGGAAAATCTGAACGAGGTATTGAGTTTACCGATGGGTCATAAGTAGTAAGAAAACAGCAAAAACTTTCCGACAAGTAACCTACACTCGAAGTCCAGGGTTTCCCAATGAAAATAGAAACCTCAAAAAACTGTAGTTCGATAGCTAGCGAAGATCGTGACTCAGAGAATTTATGCCTAGGACGATGATGACGATGCGGTATGCACAGGACAAAAATCGTATTGGTTTTGTTATAAGTTATTAATTCTGTCGTTTATTCTTCGATAAAAATGAGTCCCTCGTTAATACTTGAATCCAGGAAAAGAAAATTATTAATAAGCACCTAACTTGTCACCGTCTAGGCGCGTAAGGTTTCAGTGTCAACATTCTTTGATATTTATTGAGCTTGGTTAAGTTTGTTTTTATGAAATTCATTTCTATTCACTGACTCTGCATAGTACTAGCATTATTAAATGATAACCATCATTGCTGTTCGACATGTTAGTAGTGAAATGAAAACGAAAAACCCTGAAAAGTGAAATCCACTTTTCACAAGAAAAATGTCTTAAAACTTAGCATTACCCGCTTATGCCATTATCGGAATATATAACTCACGGCTTTAAACTATGATAACGAAAACCTACGAAAGGAGTTAGTTGCTTAAATGAACTTGCACGGCATTTAATAGCTCCGGAAAAATCAACTCAGTCAGACCAAGGAGATAAAAATCTCGATTGGATACCGGCCATGACCGATGAAGAAGAAAATCAACCAAATAATAGTAGAAAAAAATTCAAGCCAAGATCTCTTACTTAAAGATCGTTCACCTCCTTCATGCATGTACTGGTTTATACAAGGCCATTCAGACTGTCGTCTATATGTATGGATTGCAATTTGAAATTTATGGTTGCATAGTGCAAAAGCGGTCAAGAGTAACATTGCTATCTGAACATTTGCACACATGGAATACACGGAGTATGTAATATGCCCACCATATGTAAAGAATATTCACATTATACCTACATATTATGCTGGCAGGGCTAGCAATGTTTTACATATGCTAAAGGATCAATTTTCAGAAAAATTAATGAACATTTCCATATGATCGGTGTTTTGTAGATGTCGGGTTTGTAATTTGCATAGATATTCAATGTTTAGATATAATGGCTTAGTTATTCAGAAATCGTCATTACTGAAGTCATATGTGGGCAAAAAAGGGTTGGAAATATGAACAAGGTCTCCTGTTCTAGGATATGACAATGGTTCCCATAGGATTCATGCACTTCACATTTTAAAATGCAAATCACGAGAAAATCAAGCCAAGCGACATAAAACTGGATTCGATTATATACAATAAGTTGATTGTATTCAATGCATTCTTTTTCTCTTTCGAAAGCTGAGCAGTTTTTTGCAAACTTTTGGTACCAGTACTTTCAATTTTCTGATTCTAATTCCTTATTTGCAATCTCAATGTAACTTTTAAAGTGAAATTAAATCCAACAAAAGGTTACCATGCACAAACTTGGTTTTTCACAATTTCGGTTCTTTTGCTTTACGACAAATTAAAGTGACAGTGGATGAATTGCGAAAAAATAAAACTTAGATAACATTTGTTAAAAATCAACCCGGGTTTGAAGTATTCTAAACAGGAAAGCCATTTTGATTTACCTGACATATTTATGGTAAGTCCGGTTCAGCTGGTATTCGATTACTTATAGAAAAATCTTTAAATGTCAAAATGTTGCAATTGGGCTCAGATGAATGACTATAGAATTTACTTCAAGTATATTATTTTTGCTAGTAAGACCTGAACAGGAAAAAGGTTGATCTTTTTCGTTGACTTCAGCTGTCACAAAACGAATACGTCAATAAAAACCACAATGTAAATCACCATCGAAATACATTGATGTAAGTTGTATTCAACGCATTCATAACAAATTAACAAATTCGTTACAAACCTTAGTCTGCAAACACTCCCACCAATAAAGCATGGATGGAAAAGGTATCTCCTGGGATTAACTTTTGTGCGAATAGTTGGAAAGGTCGAAAACGTGCACTTTCATTGGAGGTTTTATAAGTGAGGGTGCTCTTGTTGTGTTCATCAAAAATTATCTTTTATGTTCTCGAAGTGTATACAAGCCTGCCGTAGTTTTCTAGTATATTTTTAAAGAAAATTAAGTGTAATTAGACTTCAATTGTTATGATATACAGAATATATCTGATGTTTTGTATTTGTTTCTTTTTTAATTTATTCCAAACTTACTAGAAAATAATCTTTACGCAGTTGTCAATGTGACAGCATGAAATGCTTAGTTTCTGGGTTTTTTCTTCTAGTGTTTTAATTTTTATTGTCCGAAAATCAAGTTCGTGATTTCTGTTGCATAGTGTAGTGTGTGATATAAAATCTACAATGAATTAAATCTAACCAAACTATATTCAAGTTTCATATTTCTAATAAACTATTGAAGTGTAATTCTAACATTGACGGGCTTAAATAAATTAGAAATATGAATTCAAATTGAATGCGAGAGATATTAGCAAACTTCTAGACGAGTTGTTAATTTCTGATTCAAATAAAAGTCAGAAGCATTTTTTCATTCTTTAAAATTTAGAAAGATGGAAAGAGCTCAAGAGGTTTCGAACACGCATCCCTGCCGCTTCTCGTCAGGTGCCAACTCACAGGCCGGGACGCATCGCAGTCGACATCCACCTAAGCAGGTAGTGCCAATCGATGCGTCCCGGTCCCGATCAGTGATTGGTATTTCATTGACAAACTTCAGACAGTACATGTGGTACTACTAAGAAATTATTATTAAAATATAAATTAAAACACTAAAATGAGTTCATTAAAATCCGGAACTACCATTGGAATATAAATCAGGTAGCGACAGTTTTGCTATTAGCAATTTTTTTCGTTTTTCAAATCTTTAAGTAATGATAATATTTTATAGTCAATACACCTTAACTAACAAACTGTAAAGATAATTTAGAACATGCTGCATTCATGATATTCAGTAAAAAAAGTTTTAAGTTTATCTGAGAAAGTTTTCATCCAATTAAAGAGCTGTGTCTAATAAAAATTACATTAAAATAAAAGTTCAGATACTTTGCTTCGCTTTTTAACCAGAAATTAAAAGATACTTAATTAGTCTATAAAATTTTCCGTGGCTCAACAAGATCGAGAAGAATTACAACCAAAAGAAAAATACAAAACAAGGGCAAAAATTAGAGCATGACGCAAAGGCCTTAAATTTTTTCTTTGATTGTTATCAGTTTCTGCGCTTTTTCGTTTATGTGTTTGTTGAGAAGTTTTTTTAAAATCGTTGGAGAAATTATTGAATCATATTATTATAAGTTCTTCGCTCGAAGTAAGAGTTATGTTGGTTTTGAATTCAAGTTATTTTTTATTTAACTGAACATATGTTAAACTCTCTAGATAAATATATGGGAATCAAACTGAAATAAAATTAGCTGCTCAGCTGTTACATTTCCTACTAAATCCTACTGAAATCACCCAAACTGCCCGTGTCTAAATTTCTGACAATCAGCAATAAGTCCCTAGAAACGCAATGAATAGCCGTTGAAGCCACTGAAAATTGGCTAAACCGATGACCTTGGAAGAACCAAAAGAGAAGTGTGTGAACTGAACTAGCTTACATACTGGGACAACGCAGAATTAGCTTTTATACGGCGAAACGCGTAAATCTCGGTGCCCAAAAAAATTCCGAAAGTATTCAAATTTGCAGTCTATTCACCAAGCATACGGAAATAGAAATGAGTATGCAATGTCGTATATAAATCCTTCCTGAGGAGACCAACCTTAATGTTGTTTCGCGAGGACTTCGCGGCGTTAGCTGTCGCGAAATCAAGGAATATCTGAAGGCTGACATTTTCCATCCTGTTGAAGCTCTTCATAAATTTGCTGTCAGGTTTAAAACTTTTTTGGGTAGTTGCTAAGGAACTAGATAGAAATTTAACATGCGGTCAACTTCACCACTGTTATGGTTGTAACTTTCAAAAGAACAAACCCCAACGTGGGTCAAGGGTGTAAGGGTGAGGATATAGCCAAGTAGTGGGGTTATACCCAAAAATCTAAAGAACATTATCATAATAACCTACAGCAAAATAACACAAACACGCAAACGAAGACGAAGATATATGGGCAATGATGATCGAAGGTTTGTTTTTGGCTTTAAACATAGGCACCAATATCAGACATATGTGGATTGCAAAGTACCTGCTTCATAAGAACGCCGACCTCGAATAAGATAAAAGCTAATAATTTTGATATTTTACTTCAGGATATATTTTTTGAAAACTAGTATCTAGACTCAAAAAAATGTGAAAAATTTAATCATCCCCAGATCGTACTAGTGCAATTATTGAGAACCGAAAAGTCACAGCTATCAAAGTGCAAAAGAATGGCTTTGAGATCATTGTGGTTTTTCAGTACAGTCGCATAAAAACAACCATGAATTTGCATGAAGATTTCAATGTTAAGTTCACCCTTGTGGTACCACTTTCATTCGAAGGAGGCTTTTATGCATAAAACCACGACTTGGGTGTTGTGGAATTAACTGACCATGGACGGAGCTTTACAGACTTATCACAGATGAACAAGGCATCCTAAACTTACCAGAAAAAGCATTCCGCGCGAAATATCTCAACGACCTTGAATATCTAACATCTAATCTTCTAATCTAACATAACCTGACGAATATCTTAGACAATTTGCTGGGATTTCAAAATGGTAGGAAACAGGTATAGATATAAGAGTATTGGAATGTTTTTCGAAAATTATTGTTGCTAAGATTCGGGCCCGAAAATTTGAAAGTTGCGTATAGGTTTTTCATATGTGTAAGATGAGAAGGAGGAGAAGAAGCAGCGATACCACCTGATAAGTTCCAAAAAGTGTAAATGCGATTGGGGAAGTTCGGAAGTAGATCAAATTATGTGAACTCGTATGTTAATGGAGCACAGACAGCGTATATTTAGTGTTCCTCATATTAATTTTGCAAGAAAAAAACCCTTAGGTTTTGGATTTATGTACATTTGTTTTGCGTGACTCTAGCAGCCATTTTCTTTAAACATAAAATCATGATGTTTAACTTCTTGCAGAAATATTTATAGCTGTTTTCTAAGTGTATGATTTGCAATTGTAACTTTTTGCCAGTATAAAAAGAAACGAATTCATCCTTTTTCCATAATTTTTTTCGTATTCTAGTCGGTGCCTTGAAACCATGAAACAATATGTTCTAATTCTACAAGTTTTAGCGAAGCCTTACAAGTGCGGAAGTTATTGATCAAATTTATTTGTCAATTATTTATTGTCGAAAGCGAAACTACAATGGAGAAAGAATTCTAGTTGGTTTTGAAAATGTGTCCTGGGGAAGCACTCACCAGTTGTCTTTGGGAACCCAGATAGCTTAAATAAATTGGGACCTAGGACTGAAACTTGTTTTAGATCCTAGGGGTGGTGGTTGACACATTGTTTCAACCCCGTCTATGGAGACCGTGGGATTAAGCCATTAAGGCAGGTGTCCACGTTAATCTACGAGACTTCATGTGTCCTGGGGAGAGATATTGCATAGGCAGGAACGAATATCCAAAACCAACTTTAACTGTTTGATTTTATTTTCTAATATGTTTTAATGATTAGATATCTTCCATTTGGTTGATTGTTGATTGTATTAATTTGTGTATTGTATTTAAATCAATAAATATTTTTCTATAATTATTTTTTATGCACATTTAAATATTTCAATTTAACTGAATTTCCCATCAAATACTAGCGTATAGATTATATAAATAACTACACATTGCATTGTTTTTTTTTGGATTTAAGTTGAATGATTCAAGAAAGTTAAAGCCAGCTATTAAATCATTTAATGTCATCACAAATGGGTGCATATTCTTCAGAGTCAAAATCTTAATTTGTTTTTTACTGCACTCAAATTTGACGCATAACGTAGGGTTCAAATTAGCGTATTAATTAATATCATGCTTTTCAAATTATAATGTATATATCTTAAATATTAGCACGTCATTCTGTAGTCAGTAGGCTCTCGGTTTATCCTTGATTAAAGCTCTAATTATTCTATTTTCATAATATTTGCCCTCGCGTTGCTACCCGTCCTTTTGTAGAAATGAACACATGCCTATTGAGAGAACCCCATCTTTAAAGTAAATTTTATTTGTTGTAAGGATGAACTATTTTACCAAGTTGCCACATAGATAAATCACATACTAAGACAGTCCTTCGATGTTTGATGTTCAAAATCTTTACGACACGCTGGGTTGCAAAAAGAATTACTTAAGTCTTTTTCTTCACAGAGACCATTGTATTATATTTTAAAATACATCATCCCAATTTGGCAGTTTTATTGAAACACAGCGAGCTGAATTGAAGCTATCTCCCAAAATCCTAGTTATATGAACACGTACTATAAGCACTGGAAATAAACTGCAATTATTTTGCCCCACGTCCCACGGTCCCACGACAGCTCCCAAGAAAATTCTTGCTATAATTGCATGTATTATCTTGGCAATGGCGATATAGGACAAGCTAAAAGGAACAAAATATAAATGAGATCTGCATTCGAACAAAAGCTTCTTTCTTGGCATTGAATTATCCGAAGGTGTTTCAACCTTGGTTGCGACTTTCTGGAGTAGTCATGACATTTTATTTTCCCTTTGCCATGAGTTTGAATGCATTCATATATATATGAACTATATGTCACATGTCCATAAGGATGAAGCCCACGCATTTTTGATTCTTTTAATTATCATGTCAAGAAGATGAAAAGACGTTTTTCTTGCATATAATGCAAGATATGGGCATGTGAATACGTGTAGGACATATCTGCTTTTTTGTGTAAATGTAAGAAATACTAGTTCTTATCAATATTAACATCAACAAATAGATTGTAGTTTAATCTCCATGTTACTGTCGCATTAATAACAGTCGTTTCGTCAAGTTATGCATTATCATTTTGAAAACATTTCCCGCGTATTAATTTAGTTAGATATGCAAATGAGTATAGAAAATTCGAACTTTCATGACTTTCCTAGCACTTTTGGTTGATTTTTCTCTGTGTTAAGGTTTAAGTATAATATATTATCTATAAACGAAATTTAAACAGATGTGGTAGTTCTGAATAAGATAACATGCAGCATTTATGATTTGCCTTAGCAAGAGCAAATACATACTAAAACAACAACAGCAAAAAACGTATAAGCTATTCAAGCAGATATTCACTTCAATTTAAAATTCAGATTAGCAAACTCTTTGAGCGTTAAGCGGGTAATAAAAACCCCGAAAAAAAACACAAACAAATATGAAAACCACTTAATACAGATGCATGATTCGAACAGATGATAAAGCACAACTGACCAATCAGGAAATTGGCGATTTCAATGTATCTCATATAACTGCGTAGATAGAATACTAACTAACAAGTAAAGTATACTTAGCGCTATAGTTTGTGCACGTTGCAGGATATTATGGTAAGAATGAACCTTTTCCCCTTTTTTATGAATTTTACCAAAATTTATACCTTTGATTAATTAGTCTTTTTATTGGATGGAGAAATGTACAAACAAACATCAGAAGTTGATAATGTTTAGAATAATTATTTATAGCAAACTACTAATCTTACAGGCGTTGATAAGAAAAAATTGCTTTTATTTTAAATTTAAAAATTTATGCCAAGCGATAAAGATCTGCTTTGGGTCAGAACTTTTTCTAACAAATTGCTTGTAAAACTCGACCAAAAAGGCTATTTTTGTAGGCTAGAGATGCTGGTTAAAAAGTTAAGTTGTGTCCCTTACCTACATCTTCGAATTATTTGAAGAATGTAGTTGTGTGCTTAAAACAGCAACAGTTATTTGTGAGAGATTAATTACGAAAATTAATTCATTTAAGATTAATTTAAGAAAAATGAAATTTTCTTATAATCACTTTCTTTCTCCTATTTTAAGTAGAGTCCAAATATTTTAAAAATTTTAAAAAATTAATTTAAAACAAATAAACAACTATACCAACAATCACATTTACTTTTACAGAAAATGTCAATAAATTATAGAAGCGCAGAGTAATTGTAGCACCAAGAACAAAATTTGAATAATTAAATAAATTTTTCGATACAATTATAACCTTTTAGCTTATATTTATTTGAGTTGTAAAGTATTTATTCCTATTGCCTTTATTTTTAAGCGGCGCACCGTCTTTGGATTTATATTTCACAGCGGCGGGTCAGATTCAACCAATGCGTAGCTCCGTTGAAGTGGAATATCCTTCCATGCAGTCTGCACAGCATCCCATAACTTCAAAGTGTTCTTGGATTTTGTTTTTCAGCAACAGTTTTTCAATAGGGTTTAGATCTGGAGACTGAGCTTAACTGTGAAAAATTTCTTTTGCCAATTTACTCGTATGTTTTGGGGGATTATCCTGTTGTTATCCTGACCACATAAGAGGAGTCTTCTATTTGCAATAGAGTAGCATAATTGTAAATATCAATTTATTAAAAATACTTCAACAGATGCTGCATCTATTTGCATCTGTAAACAGCTGCATCCATTTACACTCGGTAGAATTGTCCTTCATGACTTAAATGATGACTTTACTTGCCAACGTAGTAATAATTTTTGAATATTCCTTAAATTGCCTGCGTTTTTTTTCCATTTTATTTTATTTATTGGGATTTTATAAAGGAATTTATGTATATTTTGAAAGAGACTCTATTACATCCTTTAAACACATGTTGTGGACTTCAGAAGTTTTTGGTAGATCAATTTTTCCATTTTCACTTACAACATTGTTAGTGATTTATAACCTTGCTAAGCACATATTGTGGAACTAACGAAAACTTTGTTTTAGGTCGACTTTTCTTGCTGATCACTAGAGTCAATGTACCTAATTCAGATTTATGAAAATCATCTAGATCATAATTTGGATGATTCGATAGAAACCCTAGACAATTTTGTGAAATTCGTTTTCTTCATTAAAATTGAACATCTTGAATCGTTTTTAATTTTTTAACCAAGTAAATCAAGTGAACTGCAATTATTTTTACTTAGTTATCCTTTCGGAGGCTTGATGTTAGAAGACAAAGATTAAATTTCGCCGTTGCTGAGTGTTTTGAGAGCAAAGCATTTATATGTGATCTTCCAATCTTGCAATCGACCTGCTATAACCACATAAAAGTGTACTACGTAGTATATTAGGGCACGTGTTGCCATTTCACCGAGAGTAAAAACAATTACAAGTCCAACTAGTATTAACAAGTACAGGTACGATTGCATAAATATGCAACATAATTTACAAAGTTTCATTTGATTAAGAAATGAGAATTGATGACTTAAGTAATTTGTTTGAAGTATTTTCCTAGCAATGAACTGAACAAAATTATGAATCTGTTACGGATAAGTGCGCAATTGCAGACGAGTTTGAGTAGAATCATTTAGGCAATGATTTTAATCATTACAAAACCTCTCTTTGCAATACCCGTAGGCTAATTCAGCATATCTAACAAATTGGACACTCATAACGGTATAGAATGTATTTGAAGCATGAACACAAGAGAGACTGATACTAAGGTAGAGCGACGTCCGCTCTATCCGCTCTATACTGATAGTAGTATTGATTTAACCGTTCATTATCGAGACTGAGAAATGTCTTCCCACCCGAAAAAATTCCGGAGGAATCAAAAGAGGATTTAAATCTTCGTTGAGAGTAATTATTTCTTTAATAAATCTCATAGCATATTGTATGTGCAAAGCAGTAACTGTCATTTTGTGCAATGTGGCAGAATAAATCCAAGGACTCCTAAGAATATTTAGAATAAAAAAAAAACCATGGCGAGGAAGACTGCATGATGCATGGAAGTGGCGTCCATAACAAATATATTATTGAGATCAGAGCTAATCCATAGCGTGAAATACGGAAACTTGTTGGTGGAAGCGGTTCGAAGACGATCACAGGATTTCTCAAGTGACGACCAAAAGAGGATGGGAACTCAACTTTCAAACATGCGAAAAACTAAAAAGGTAAGTGAACATGAAAAAATCACAGAAAAATTGATGGAAAGCTCAGCACTTATTATAGACTAGCGATCAGAAGACATACTGATAGATAGTTCAATCAAAAGTGCAATCATGGCGATATTTAATCATATAATTTCCACAGAGGATAGTCCTCGACTCGAGTACTGTGCGGAGGGAGAGGGCAGTTAGTGTGATTGGCGAAAACAAACAGTTCTTGGAATGGAATGAAAGTATTGGAATCGCATCCTACTCCATTACACCCAGAAATACAGGAGGAAATTCTTCCAATATATGAAGATGCAACGAGAGGTGAATTCTGAGAAGAGGGGGAAACGAGAGGAGAGGGAGAGAAACTTAGGTGGTCACACGCACAATGCAAATAAAAGTCAAAATTCCAATTTTTGCCGATTCCTTCTTGAACATTTTCACTCTGGTCATTTGCACAGCGGTTTTTAAAGTGGTATACTATAAAGCGATGGAATTATTCAATGAAGAAAATTCAACCCTTCGAATAGTAATAAGTGAGGCAGAAATTATAGTAGGTAGCCTGGAAGCTTCGATTACTCCGAATAAATGGGCAACTAGCGTATGAGCCGACAGAATTGACGTAATTCCTTGGAGTCGAAAAGAAGCTCGAAAAGCACTGCTGTAAGCCACAAATGAGGTCCGAGAAGAAGTAGCAGGCACTGGAATCGCTGAATATCAGTAATCACTTTAAACAATTGTCAACCTTCTTAAATTTCTGTTGATTCTAATATTACAATTTTTTCTGATTCCGGATGAAAAGAACTTTTTGTGACATTCTAAACAGCAATAATCACCTGGCCGTCTTCGACAATGTTGCAATATTCAAAATTCTTGAATTGCACATCCGAACTGTAATGATGTATATGGTTATTCCAACATGATAGAAATTTTTTCGTCAAAATTGATGACAATCTTTCCATCGAACTGCAAATTGAATCCGGAGTCCCATAAGGATCGCGACTATCACCAACCGCAGATATTTAATAAAATATTTAATATGACTTTATGCTGATGATATTGTATATACTGTAAATCGAGTTATCGTTTCCTAATTTTCCATTATCCTAATAGTCCATTATTATGCTTACGGGATATAGTCACAAGTGGAAAATCAAAATTGACTTTACCAACATGATCTTCGTCGCTCAAAAAACATACCAAATACCACCATCTTTAATGGTACAAGATAAAGAAATAAAATGCAACCTCGCAGTTAAATATTTTGCACTAACACTAAATGCATATACGAATAAAAGGAAGGGTCTTGCCTCATTTTTCCTCCACTCTTTAAACAAAAATTTCTCAAATTAGTCATTTTGAAATGAAAAATTTGGCCAACGCTACTCTTCGGCAGGACTGCGTTCCGCCAAACATGACTAGGACTAGAAATAATCAACAAATGCATCACAATCAGAGTTTTCAAGCAATTTGATGAAATCGCCATCCATGTCAATATGACTTTAGGTATCCTAAAGATCTAATAGAACAACTTACACTAGGACAACTATTAGACACATATAACAATCAAGAAAATTGAGTACTGCACCTTAAACGCTTGCGAGTATAAGAAATAGAAACGAAGTAAATGTGGTGTTAATAGCTTCAAGCGACCCCCCCCCCCCCTTTCAACAGTGGAGTGTGGAAATTCTGCCCTTGAATCAATTGAGAGCAGTCATTTTGTAACCTGTAACTCACCGTACTTCGTCTTTAAGACCTATCTCTACCGACCAGTTTTGATTATAAATATCAATGCATCTAGGATTGAAGTAGATAGTAAATATTTAATTAGATAGACAGTTTTGTAACCGTTCAGAGTCGGAGGGCTTGTTGGTAACTGCAGTGATAGTGTTGAAAGTCATACGAAAGGGATCTTGGTGAACTGACAACTTATGAAGAACTAACGACGACAGGAGATAAGCTACAATAGGACAATGGGATATTTGGGTGGGAAAATGCCTGTTGTAGCTAAGGAATCTTGTTTCATCGGGACAATAAATCGGCCTATAAAGAAGCTTTGGCAGTGTTTCTCACATGAAGACTTCTGCACTAAGAATTATAGGAAATTCAACCGCTTATACTTGGTTCCTTACAACTATCATGTATTCAAGTTGATGTAAAAAACGTATTGGACTTAAAAGAGATAATACAAAAGTACAACAATTGCATCAATCACTGCATGTTGTTTACCGTCAGTTTTGTCATATCATCTTCCAATAAGTTTTGAATTTTCGTAAACTTTTGGGCGCTGTTCAAATCGAAATTCAAAAATTATTTAATTTTCTAGAATATCCATCGAGCCATGAAAATGCGGGAGTATAGTTTTCAGCCAAAGCTGCGATATATGCCCATTAACTGCTGTAGTGACATAACGCATAGTCACTGACGCTTCTCTATTCCTTTAATTCACATTCCTAATTATCACGATAAGAGGATAGTGAATTTTAAATAACATAAACTATCTCTTGCAGACAAGCAAGAATTTCATTTAAAAATAAATTAAAACCACAACAACTGTTCAGTCGCTAGTGAGTTCCTTGTCTTACTGCGTGCATCCTATCGCTGAATACGTCTCTATGCATATTGTAGTATCTTTAAGTCATTTACATGTACTTGCATGTAGGTAGATACAACAAAATATAATGAAACAACAGTCCGGCGAGGCATAGTCCGTTGGTCGTTCGTGAGCTTATAAATCAACCCATTCACCCCATACTGAGTCAATGTACTTCTCAATTCTAATATTAAAACTTTACCAGCTAGCAAAGTAAAAGTTTGCTTTTAACAGCAATTTCAACCAGACGTACTTGCATGTAGGGTGCAGCCATCTTATTAATTGTTCTATCATCTAAGGAGGATATCACAAATGCACCCATATTAAAAAATTGCGAAGGCAATCTACTGGTGATGAGTAAGAGGCGTTGGATTCTAATCGGTCTGTCCTTTTTGCAAGCGGGAGAATGCTGAATCTTTAAGACAGCATACGAATACAAATGACTTCTTGGGAAATTGTGATGGAATTGGTGAATTCCACTAAAGATAAATAATTCTCATATGGAATGCGCGAGATCAACAGTGTGTCATAGAATTAATAGAACATATTGCGATGCTACTTTGCCTGTTCCATGCAACACTAATACTAATAAACTGATTGGAACCACAGCGAGCGTATGTAATGCACAGGTGCTTGGATGGCAACAGAATGATATATGTTACCGTGAACACTATTCAAGGGATTGTCAATTAAATTTTAAACTCTAATGTAGTGCTTTAAAGAAAAATATTTAACCCCCTCACGAGTTAACACGCTGTGGGCATACTCTATTACGCCGCCCAACGAGCTGTCTCTTCTGTGAATGAAGTGCAGCTTGAAGTTTTTATGGTTTTGCAGAGGGAAGTATACCATGTTACATTTGGAATTGGCCTATCAGATCAATGAACAAATGAAACGTTCACACATAAAGCAATTGATGGAATGTCGTATAGCAATCACACGACAACGCATTTTCCTTTCTAGCCGTAAATTTTTTTTCAGAAGAGTGTCTGTGGCCATGTATGAGTATGTGGGGAGCTTCTGCCCTGCAATCTTACAAAGTGCATCGTTCGCAATGTAAACTAGAGCACATTTGATTTGCTTGAATGGTGAAATTAATTGATTAAATAGAGCAAGTTACATAGTTGGAAATATTTATGCAATTAATTTAAAAGGTTTTGTCAACTTCATTTCATGTGGTGCTCATTCGTTGAGCCTTTTCGGGTAATTTGATTGAGTCCTCGACTTTTTAGCTGTAGCGAAGTTGCATCGCTGCAGTTCTACATAAGGATAATGAAATACAATCTGAAAAATATAATTAAATAAAGTATAAGAATTCGACATATTCCGCCAAAATTTCAGAAAATAAGTAATAAATCTGTGGTATCTGAAGAGTATTATGAATCAATCTTATGAACTATTTTGACACAATATATCCTTTATAGTTTATCTGTATAGTTTAATCTTTATAGCAATCGTTTATCTTTAAATAATCATTCTCTTCGAATGTATCACTTCTTCAGACATCGGTTAAGCGAGAGTTTCATCTTAAGGAACAGAGCTTCAACAAAGAAACACAAATTGTGGAGGAAGCAACGTGTAGAGATAAATAAAATTTCTGATAAATAAATAAAGTGAAATGCTACTCAAGATAAATAAAATGCTACTCACATATTCCTTAACGTAATAATACGCCTCCATGTTGCCCCTTAAAACTGTGCTCAAGTAATCAATATTCACATGACTAATAATTTCACCTTATGTCTGTCCTCTGTTGTCGTCAATTAAGGTACAATAATTTTATATTCTACTTTTAAGTTTTGTTAAAATTAATAATTGATTAATTGTCCCTTTCGTTCGCTGCTTCGCATTGTGTTTTGCTGCCCATTTGATCGATCATTCAGATCATTGGTTAGATCATTGGATTAATTTCCCTTTCGATAAGTCAGAGTGAGTTTGAAGGATTTTAAGTTGTACTTATCCTATCTAAATCTGAGCCTATCCTACATTAGGACAGCATAGCAAAATATTATTCTGATGACAGGCTTAAATCACAAAAAATACAGGAGAAAGCCTTCTTAATGAATTTGAAACGTTTAAATCCAGTGATTGAAGAGCTCTACTAGTCCCATTATCATTTTTCAGAATCGCAACGTTCCAAATCAAGCGGTGACGGTTTGAAAAGGGGTGGTCGCCTTTATAGCAGGAGTATGCAGGGGAATCTTTCTTCGGAGGGATTAACAGAAGGTGTAGACTATCGAACTATAGAAGCACAGAATCTCGCTGTGTGGCAGAATAACTGTTAACATGAGGCGCGTAGTAGGTGGACAGCGTAACATACTAGCGATGTGAGGCCACAGTGAGACCAATTTCTTCCTGGCCCAGATGTTCAGTAAAATCAGAAAATATCCTTTCTCTCTTACCTGCAAAAGATGGACAAGCGATTGTCCGCCGTCTGCTTGTTCTGTCTAGGGACGCCTAACGAACATTTTTCAAGTGCAGACGGTGGGTAATTGATCGGTCGTCTATTCAAGATAAGTGGCAGACTCTCCCAGGATAGTCTGATGGTTGTGATGATATCATCAATTGACAAATGAAACTGTGTGACAGATTATGCTCGGATGGTTCTAATGATGAAGAAAAGATTAAACAACTGCTTGACGCAGAAGTAGAGGGATGACTTTGCAGGAAGTAACCTATACCTCTGCCCAGTAGCATGAATTTTTGCCTGATAAAATGTGACAAAAAGTTCCTGGCTGGGATGTCAGGGTGACAGCGGAGGTATTTAGAACGCAGTCTAGTAGTTTTCTACTAATGGAAGTTCCTCACTCAAGGTATGAACAGCATTCACCTGTTCGTCTTCAGAAACTAAGAAGCATCGTGAGCCGCAATACTCAAGTGCACATGTAGACACATATCCATTGGCAATAACACATTTAATTATATTAAAAGGAGAAATAACAAAGAATTTCGTAATTTAGTGCATAATTCCAAAGCTTTGTGATAAATTTGATTCTCTTTTTGAATTTTGAATTATTTTCAATAAGTTTGTAACAAATTCATTCAACTTATCTGCGTTAAATGATTTCAGATTTCAGAATATTTTCTTTATCTCGGGCTGAGCCTAATTCGTTTTAACTAGAGTGTGTATTGCATTTAACAAAAACAAACTTTGGTTCTGTTCTGTCTTATAGATGGCATAATGAATTGAAGACTGGAAACTTAGTACAGAAATTTAGAGTTAAGTACACAAATGATTTTGGATAGCTGTGAAATTGTTGTTTTGAGAAAATAACTTTACCCGCGAAACTAATATAAGAATTGCTAAATATTTATAAAAATCAGAATATAGATCTAATTTATAATTTTTTCAAAAAGTGTTGTTAATGTTAAAGGAAAAGTTTCGACCTCAGTTGTACAAAGGTTCTCCTTCAATTTTTTTCGTTGAACATAGAATTTTCAATTTAAGAAATAATTTCAGGTAATTTCAGAGTACATTTGAAGCGTTTAACGTTTCTCCCTTAAGAGATTTAAGATTTTTCATAATGTCATTAAAATTAAGCAAAACTTTTCGTTTGAGTTAACATAAATAACATCGTTAACATCGCAAGGCGGTTTTTAATGAGGGCAATTTTTTATGTATTGAATACTTCTATGAATCGGTCAAATGTGTATTAATCGTCATAATTTGGCACACTTTCAGTGAAAAATTGAATCTGGTTTGCGGTGATAGCACGTGAATTTCAGATATGACATTCTCAGACCTTGAATAAGTGCTAATAAACTACACGCGCTGAGTTTAGCTTAAATATGATTAAACGTCTAAATTAGAATGTGAGCGGCGTTCTCTAATATAAATCAAACGGGAATGTGCCTTATATGCTGTGTGGGATTCCCCTATGTATGAATTTAAATTTATGAATCTTGCTTTGTAAGGCGTTAATCAATGAATGTTAAATGCGATGATAATATTAATGAGATGGAGTATATACCAACCTATAATGTCTACTTTAATAAATCAAATATTACTTTAATATAATATTCGTAGCTAACTTAACTTTCATAACATAATAAACTGTTTAATGCAGTTGTTTTTTTTATCATAAAAGTTTCGAAGAATTGATTTTGGAAAATCGATACATCCAGCAGTTGAGTGCGTCCAAATCCTAAACAACCAACGATCAAGTTATTTTACGATATGCCAATTTTTAACGAAACTTGTGTGTATCACCTTGGCATAGTGTGATGACAAGGCCGCGGGAAGGCTTCGAAAAAACATCCACTTTTACGGGATTCACACAAAGTTATTAGCTATTAATTTATATTGCTAAACATTTTCTCATTTTTTCGCTTTAAACAAGCGACACTTTTGAAACGTTTGAGTAGAATCTATCTTTGCTTGCTCTATCTCTTTCTGTGAAGAGCTGCTTGAGAGTGTTTGTGCTTACGCCATGATCCCGGTTCAGCAACCAAAACTACTTTGCAATCATCCTAATATCCACGCAAAAATTGAACTTTGTGACTTTTTTCACTCACATTTCTCAAGTTATTTGGTAAGGGGTCAATCCTTAATTGGGGTTCCATAGGCAAATCGCTTATTCCGGAATGTTCAATTATTCGAATTTTTTGAATTATCCTTTTGGTGTGGAATATATGGTTTCCACAAAAATAAGGTACCATTACAAACAGTTTACTTTCAGATAGTCTTGGACAGAGGAGTTACTCACGTATTTTTAATAGGCTTTGTCTTAGGTTTGTCTTTAATTTGTAAAGTATTTTACTATGCTACCTTCAATTCGGTGCTTTTTTCAAGATTGGCAGTAAGCTCAGATAAGTCCTCAACGTCTCCAGCGGTGCAACATCTGGATGGCGATCACCGCTTAAGTCACATATTACAATTTTGGATACATTTAGCAAAAGCGAAACTATAGGAGATCTACAAAATTAGTAGATCAGTCATAGATTTCTCGTGAATATCAGACCCTTAAAAAGGGTACTAAATATCACTTATAGAAAGGTCAAGCGAAATGAGAATGAATATCCAGCGAAGAAATTTTACAAATATTTGTAATCATATTATATAAGCGATTTGTAGTATCACATTTCGGCGACAATGATAACTATTAAGTTGCTTACTCTGATGATTTGTAATCTAATAACTCATTGATTTAGGTGGAATGGAGGGATTTTTCTATGTTTCTGTGTGGTATTACGGTGTGATTGTTGTTAATTTTGTTGTTAACCTGCATAAGATTCGACAACCGTTTTCTTGTGGTAAATTTTTGGCTTTGACCACCGCGCCGGAAAGTGTTAAAGTGTGATAAATTACGTAACAGAAGCATTTACAACAACTCTAACCGCAGCTTCAGGTTGATACGAATGGAAACGAATAATAATTGATAGCGCAACAATCCAATTTCGGAGCCTTGATGTTAAGGTGTTAGAGCCACGTCATGCTGAGACCAATTTTACATGTGAAGGTGATTTGATCATGATCACGCTTCACCTTGATTATAAGCTCGATGGCATTCATCACGCTTTGTTGCGTTGGTATTCCTGCCGCAGAATCACAAATCGATATGTTATTGACAATAATAGTACACAAGTCCGAAATATATTGATTAGAAAGGAAGTTTTCTAATCACTGCACCCTTCGATCTTTTTCTTGGTTGTGATAGAGAACTGCAACGGATTTTGTATTTTTAAGTATTCTCACTATGAGTCCTTAAAACCTCTTCCCGCGTTTTTCGTAGAATTCTAGACAATCTTAACAATTATAATAAGCGTATTAGAAAAAGAAATCAAGGAGGATGGGACCAGTTTCGCATGAGCTATGTTACACCCAAAACAAATTAGACCAAAGATAGGGACCGTAGATGTGTTTTTGATTTCTGAAGATTGAACAAGGTGGGGTGTTACACCTAAATTACTGAGAAAAGGCTCGTTCTGTTACTAAAGGGAGTGCATAGGTTCTACGACAGCAATGATGTCAGGGCAGAATTCTAAGTTATCTTCGGATTAATATTTCCGGAGTGGGACTACGCTGCGTTGACCAAAAAGAATACCACCAGTCAAAAGGCCAACCCAGAGCAAAAAAAGAAGAAAAGCTACAATTTCCATCCGTAATTGCAATCGAAAAAAGCAAGGAAGCGAGTTTCAGGATTTTCCAAAAGGCAAGTAGGCTGTCGAGACGACACTGAATCTCCAAGAGAAAAATGAAGAAAGCAAGGACTTTGTCACATATTCAGACACGCCAACTGTAATTGGGCGGATAACAGCTAACTGTAGGCTGTAAACGTAAAAACTGCCTCGTACAAGGACGAAACAATTCTTTGGGTGCGACTATTCCCACTTTTATCCACAAAGTGAATACATTCGTTCCAACTTATAAAAACTCACTAGCATTAGTGAGAAATGACTGTAGTACCTACTTATACTTACCATTCTAAATTTGCTGCTATACTAAGATTCATAAAACGAAAAAGACTTAAAAGTAAGCAGAAAGTTCAAAGGGGAATGACAAGTCACAAGGGATGACGAATCAGATGGCATCTTTGTTGGAGTAATTTCTTTCAGGAAAGCTGAACATTTTGGGAACTGTTTTCCGATTTTAAATGCCTAGACGTCATGTTTTGGGAGGGTACACGTACCGTAGTTTTTGAAATTGTCTATTGAGATCTTGAAAGTTTGATTTCTTTACCAAATTCTTTACCTGCTACCAAAGCAACAGGAGGAATTTTTGATGTAGAGTCGTCACCATGAGCTCTGACAACTTTTTAGTAGAGTTTACGTTAAGAGTGAAAAAGAGTGTGGTGGCCGACACTTAGGTGTTTATCTTACACAAACCGATCATTAGTGCTGACAATCCGCTTATATCAGCTTGACGATATTTCAATCGACAGATCGGAGAACCTCTTTACCATTGCTGTCAAAGCAGATATTGCTTGTATGGATTCGTCTCAAAGACGAAAACTCCTCCAGAATTTCTCTTATTTAACGTTATCACAAAACAATAGGTGAGTGATTGAAGACATTGCACTTTCAGCAAAGAGTTTCCAATACTTATTACTGGAATTCAAATGCCAATAACTGGGTTAATGGCCGGGTTTTTCTTATCCTCTCTCTCAAAAGAATGATTTCGATAAGAAAACCTGACTTTGTCGAGGAGAGATTCGAACAGACCCCTGTAAGTAACAGATCTGAGTGTCTGTATACTACTGGCGGTAAGCGGCTGCCAAGATCTCTAAATTATAACAATTCCATAATTTGCAAGAGTGAGTGGAATCGTTACCATTTTTCTACCGAAATAGGAAATGAAGGCTTAAACTACGAAGAGCGAACTGATTGAATTGATAGATATCTGTAATATCAGATTTGAATATGGATATCTGTAATATCAGAATAAAATCATCATATTCAAACAGTTGGAATTAGGTTCTTACAATAGAAATCCTCGTTCGCTTTTCGCCAAAATTTTCCCTTGTCACCTGTTTCGAAAATGTTGAATTTACTTTCGTCGGGAAAAACAACTTGATTCCGGGAACTTTCGGCCATATTTTGGTTAATTTTCGTGAAGTCTAATTTCGTCTTGCGATTAACTTTTGAGATAGTTAAAGGTATGTCTTTTCTGACCTCGTCTGCTGTTTTCGCTGCACTGGTTCTAGGAGTTTATTTTACTTTTTTCATTATAAAGCACCGCGCTATATTGCTTTAAATTTTTGGCCGTACCATACGGGGCTTGCTTTTGACTGAATCGGTTACTCCATATTGCTTAATAACGTTTTGAAACCTTGTCTAAGGTCTACTAATTACCTTCAAAATTCACCTATTGACTCGCTTTCTCAATATGCTTTACGATCAATTTCCTCGTATCCTAGCATCACGATTGTAATTTTATTCAATTATTTAATTATTCAATTTTCTGAACTTCAAACGAATCCACACGCGGTTGCGTATATATCCGTGTCATATGCTATGAAAAATGATATTTTTTTTCCTTTTAGCATTGTATCAGTCTATGTAAAGCGTTTTGACATTATTTCGTACAGATACATATTGAAATATAATTGAACGCAGTAATATATGTTAGGAACTTATATTTGTGAAATTGTTATTATTGTTTTCTAACGACCATGGAGCGTGTTACTGCGCATTTTGTTGCTGACTATTAGCTCAGTGTGAATGCAGCAATATATAAATTGTTAAATTTTAAGTATTTTGTGAATAAATCAAAGAATGAATTTTATTATTTCTTGTAAATTTTTAATAAATCATCCATCTTTATCATTTCTGTGAAATTAAATATTGTTATAAACCCGTGCATTCATTGTATTTTTGATAAAAATTCTACAGTGGAAAACCCAAATGGTTACGATTAATAAAAATTTGAAACCAAAAGTCAACATTTCACATGCATTCATCTCTTCACGGTTTTTTTCGCACTCCTGATATTATCAAAATTTATTCAAAACGAACCTTATATAATTTTTGCATTCTTTCGCAGCGACTTCTTTTTCGAAACTGGTCGATGGAAAGGTGACTTCTAGTCAGTGGTCAGAAATACAACCACCAAGAACCAGTTTTAATAGGACATGTGAGATATTCGATTTTTGATTATAATTTTAACAATCGTACACTAACATTTAGATTTTTTTTTAGAAAAATTAAGTTATTTCATATTCATTGGTTTAAAATACGTGTTGCAGGTTTACATGCATTTTGTTGTGTTTTTGGATAGGTGAATAATTTGACTAAAGAAAAAAATCCAGATTATATATGTTACGATTTATTGGAATCAAAAAGTTTCTTAAAATGATTTAGAATCATCTGCTGTTCAACCAGGAATGCAAGATAGAAATGCTGAAATTACTCAGCCCCTAGACCTGTAGGTCGTTAAAATTCATACGAATATCTACTGCTCCTGCTTGTCAATTGATGGGGCCATATTTTAAACAACTTGGTGCCTCCCCATCGCAGGCCTAACATTATTATATAAATGCTGCCCAGTGCATTATGAATTTCATACCGTCTTCGAATGCGAACGGTTTTTCGAGCACAGAATCATTGTCGATCTGGTACCAAAAGTGGCGCTGGTGCCAACAAAGAAACATAATAGGGTAGTTGCGGGAGTAATTCATCATCTAAAGAAGGTGGAGTTAGTTGACCACCAACGGATGGCAGTTATATATGAAATCTGGACAAGGTATAAATGTGACACATAACGGAGCTCCTTTAATGCGATAGACATGATATGTCAGGATGGAAAATGGAGTGGAACTTATACTCTTAATCATACCTAGGAAATACCACATGCATACCAATACCATATAATCCACCTAGGGAATGGACTATTTGCTTTAGTATAGAAAATTTTGAAAGCCAATTTTTAAGTTTTTTTTGTAAGTTTTTATTATGCAGCCAAACAGGCTGTATCCAGCCCATAGTAAGGAAAATATATTGGCAGGAGCGGAGAACGTAACTGACAATCGCGTGAAATCATTTCGTTGCCGTTTTCAACAGTTTGCATTGTCTTATTTTGACCTTATGACATCTTTAACCTGAAAACCTGGTTTTCAGGTTGATCTTCTGAAAACCCGGAGACCAACATTGCTAAAAGTCATTGGTCATATGTGACATGACCTACACCAACGCGATTTTTAAAGGTAGAAATGTTAAAATTGACTTTGTTAAACCGGCTGTGGCCAACAATGGCAGGCAATGATCATCATATATGGTTAAGAGTAGAATTCAACTGAATAATTGTTTCCTTAATATCTGATCCCAGAATATTACTCTCTTCCCTCTTAAGCCTCCTTTGTAGGGAAGTAAGAGCGTAAAGGCGGACATTCCATGCCTGATAACGGAGTCAAAAAATTTACAATGCCGCCGGACTAGAGGTTGGGTGATGGATTAAGTCACTGTTGCTGTAACCCTTTGATTGTTTAAAGACTGCAGCAGAGCCTAGGAATTGAACCAACCGAAAAAAGGAGTATGGCATTGGATACTGAAATGTTGGATCACTGAATATTGACCTTTTACAACAGGTCAGCTACTATACATTAAACATGCAGGCGATCCAACTGGATATTTAAGATTTGAGATCGCACACAATAGTCAAAAGTAGCAAGGAGTTCCAATCGCCTGTCATTGACGGCAATACAGTTAATGAACGGTTTTGTGCGATCCGTTTAAAAGCGAAGTTCTTCAAAATTTGGATCGATCAAAAGGACGAAAAAATGAAGGAAGTGTTCTACAGCCACCTGGAAGACTATTCGACTCAATACCTGCAAACGACAGAAAATAGTTCTGGGTGATTTCAACGCTAAAGTTGGCAATGAGTTAACTCATCGTGAAACGACTGGAGGATATAGCCTCCACGATGAATTAACAACGGCCAATGGCTGATTGACTTTGTATGTAGCAGAAATCTATTCCAAAAGTGACAACCAGCTAGCTCCCATTCTATCACATCTATCTATCAACTGCTTTAATAAGCAGATTAGTGATGATTTGAGCCCGACTCAATTTTGTCACAACGGAAGCTTGGTTGAAATGAACTAGAAAGCACAGCTTGCGTTTTAATTTTTTTGCAATTTAGACTTATTATCATTTTTCTAGTTTGAAATTCAGTTCAACGATCAACATCAATCGAAAAGTTAAACAATCGAGCATCGTTGCATTGGCAAAAATGCAAACTTCAGGCACCTTACATTGATAAGACTTACTTGCAACTTGAATCTACAGCAAATAGGTTTAAAGGTGACTGTATTAAAATAATCAAATTTTTAATCTCAGAATGTTTAAGCATTCAATATATATATGTATCTCTATGGTGATATACGATTTGATCGATAATAAAGTACAATTACTATAGGAAGAATTGATTCCTTCCTATAGTAACTGTACTTAATTATCGATCGAATAGATAAGAAATGTCAAATAGCAAAGGATCTGAACCACCTCAAATCAGAATCGCTGTTACGATCAGAGGCGCGTAGTATTCTTATCAACCTTGTTCACGGATTTTAATATTATAGACATCCGGATCGAAAACATATTTCGAAGAAACGGCCAAAAAAGTGAATGAATAAATCTGAACAAGTCTGAGTTTAAAAATCTCTGATTTGATTTCGTATTACTATCGAGAATTGCGATATTAAAATGCAGGGTGGAGTGTGTCCGGTACTTCAATTCTGAAATGGTGAAAGTGGCTATAATCATCAAAAAGTTAATGACCTCTGTTTCGCCGGATACGTCGGAACAGTTTTGATTGACGACTTGTAAAGTGATAAAACCAAAATTTGCAAAAAAATGTTGTAAATTACTTAGACCAGCCGGGAAGAATTTGTGTAGAAGAAAAAAACCTCTTATTGATGGGAGAAAAGAATATATCTATTAAGACTACTGAAGTT
Organism: Stratiomys singularior; assembly: GCA_954870665.1. Taxonomy (NCBI): domain Eukaryota; kingdom Metazoa; phylum Arthropoda; class Insecta; order Diptera; family Stratiomyidae; genus Stratiomys; species Stratiomys singularior. The sequence continues at coordinate 50,935,118 of OX940879.1, forward strand.
TGCAAACGCAACGCTCTCCGAATTTTTTACTTTTTCGATTGTTTTTTTGGATTTTTTTCGTATGTTTTTTTGGATAGCTTCAATTAAAATTTTGATAAATTCCACTTGCACATTTGAATATTTTGCACTCTTTTGGGGTTTTCTTTCATTTTAAACATCTACTTAGAACAAATAGTGCAAAAATTTGACAGCATTGCGTTTGTAAGGATGCAAACTTCAGATACCTATCTATTAAGTCACTGAACGGGCCGGAAAGAAAGCTATTCTCCGAAGATTTCTTACGTCTTTACATCGAAGAAAGAAGATTTACACCACGAATTGTTGGAAGATACATCCTGTTCATCGTCTCTATTTCTCTTATTTCCAGGAGATCATTTCATAAATGGCGAAAGTGAATTGAAGAGTCGCTGGAGGAAAAAATACTTCTTCGCTGATTGTGAAAAGAAGTTTCTGAGAGATTATACTGAATTTTTTATTACAATTGATAAAAGCGGCTAGTTTTTACTTCACTTTTACAAGTTTCAATTAAATAACTCATTATACAAAAATAAGTACGAGTTTCTAAGCAATGCAAAATAAAATGTGGGCGAGTGGAAATCTTATGAGTAAGACAAGCTCATAATGCTTGCGCACAGTCAACTTATTTTCCCAGTAGCTGATATACAACGTAAAAGATAAATGTATCTTTTTTTGGGGTTTAAGTTTTGCAAAACGTAACATTTGTGGTTTCTTTGATACAGACGGCAATAATGATTTTTTAGCCCAGTCCATGATTCGTTTATGTGCGTTTGATATGGTATCAATACAAGTAAGTATCAATTGCACATCAAATCAAACATAAATTTTCGCCTCTTTTTGAAAAAATATTATATATATATATATATATTAATATGTCCACATAACCACATATTAATATATATGAACAATCGATTTCTCCACAAATTCTGGGAATACAGACTAAAGTACACTTCTATACATATGACACTGACACATGAGGATTGTGTCTTTTTTCCTAATTCAATCACCTCCCAGGTGGGAGGAGTTGAAACTACACATTGAAAGTAGGATGCTTGTTCTAGATTTTAACGATAAACATTCTCAATACATGGCACCATCTTTGAAGTAGTCAAAAAAAATTTCAATTAGCAATTCATCAAACGAAACTTGGCCAATCATTCTCAATTTGGGGTATCTCACATTGGCATGGTTACACGGTTCTACAGAAATTTGAGTTGTTAACATATGTACGTAGATGCATTGTATTGAAACACATCCACGCGAAATTTATATGAGCTTGAATTATTTTTATCAACTTCTTTTATTTTTTGCGAAAGCTTAAAAAGAAATCAGTTTTTTCCGAGATATGACTGTTAGTGATAAAACTAATTTTCTGCGGTGGATGTGGAAAAATGAGCAATTTTTTAGTCTTATTTAGCTCTTGAATGAGCCTGAAATGAGAGTGAATACAAGCATAAAAGAGCGGTTTAAATAATTCTCATTGCCATGCGCATGGTAACAACAGTTCCACCATTTTTGTTCAGAGATTCTTTTAAATTAGTAACTTTTAAAGAAAACTTACTTGAAAACGCGATTTTCTGCACTGCTAAGTCGCTGCCATTTTAAAAAACTTCCAGAGTTTCGTGATTAAATTTCACGCACGGCAAATCAGACTATCTTGTGTAATCCATATTGGCGGTCAATAAAAGCATAGAAGTTCTTGGGTCCTTGCCGTTTGGTCGTAAACAGGATGAAAGCTTACATTTTCAATTTATTTAGCATATTCCAACTTCTTCAGACAGCAATAATCAATATCAGGTTGGTATATCCGTATTAATCGATAGCTCAAACACATCAGCATATTCATCACTTCTGATAATTTACCACAAAACAGGTAACGTTTCTAGATCACATAATTTATCACTTTTAGTTTTGCAGGCCCAATACTTTTCTCCTTGCACATTTTGATTTAAAATCCAAAAAATTTCACCCATAGCGCAACTTCACTGTTCAACAATCAACGATCGAGTGCGAGAATGTAGAATTAACGAATGCGAGCCGGACAAGTATGATCGTATATACATATATTTTATACGTATGTACTTTGAATGTATATTGAATTGTTATATACTGGTAGTACAATTATTAATGTGAAATTTTCACATTGGGAAGAGAATAGGTTGGGGCCATTTTAATATCATTTTCTTGATTTCTTACTAAATTTAGCTATTCTTTTTAATTTTTATCATTTTTTATGTAAACTTCGATCTCTGCAAGTCACTTTGATTCCACATGTTCGTTGAAATGCTTCGTTTCCATGCGTCGATTGACTGTGAAATAATAGTCAACCAAAACTGTCTTGAAAAAGGAAAAAGCTCGAGCAAACTTCCATTTTCAAGTGACCACTCTGAATGAACTAGATTCGGAATAGCGTATGTTGATTTAGCCGGTCCTTTCTGAACACTTGAACAAAAACAAAAATATAATATATGGAGAGTACTGTTTCGGCGTTCGAATTTTGATTTGGCGATTTTATATATTTTTTTTGCAATCACAGTTCTTTTATATTAATTTTATCAGTGACCAACGTAATTAACATGCTATCAGTTCAAACTTGCTCGCAATATTATTGCTTTTACAAATAATCCCTTTTATCACTAAGCCACCAAACATATGATCACTCTCGGTGAAACAACAAAAGCAAAATGTTTGTACACCACATGAAAAAGTAAATAATTTGCACAAAAAAGGATCCGACACCGGCCATTGACGACAAACGTCTGCCGGTTCGGCCGGCGAATATTCGCTTTGTATATTGCGGTTTCTTCTCTATGATGTCTGCCACGAGAAAGCTATACAATCCATTCAAGGCAAACTTGCTACCACCAGCACAGCAACACAGCCCAAATACCTAACAAACACTAAAGACACAGCACTCCAAACAACTAGTCCGCGGTCGAAAGCATTGCAGTTCCACAGTTGCACATACCCCAGCGCCCCAGCTTCAGCCTTGGTCGCAGTCCCACCCATCCGAGCCAGAGACACATAAATTTATATACAAGATGTAGTCTGCTATCTAATGATATAAGCTTTCTTTAGATGGGCATTGCAGCAAGTTATCATATGGTCGCGCATCACACACGGAGCCACCCGAACATGCCTTGCATTGCTTCCCTTTGCCCGCGAGGTTAATAGCATTTCTCGTGGTGAAGTTAATTCGTTCATGCACTGAAGTTAGTTCGCGGAGCATGACAGAAAGCATAATAAGGATGGAAATAGACGGTAAATACACTTTGGATCCGCGCAAATCTTTACGGAACCAATAGTTAAGATAGATGTATGTACTCGTACATAAGACGTAGACACGATTGCAGCTTCTGTCTAGCACGGCTAGGAAGACTTTCGTGGCTGAGAGAAAAAAAAAACTTTTCGTATAGATTTGCTACCAACATATAAATTATAGTCAGCCTGACGGATCCTTCCAGCGGAGCGATAAGTTCACGCAATGCACAAGTCTTCTCGCTCCTTAAATTGCTTTGTCTGCAGCAAAAGTAACTAAGCAGCTTGCAGAGGCCGCAAACGGCCAGTGATTTTTATCTACTTTATTTACTTTTTGTGTCCGTAAATCCACCTATGTTTCCAAGAAATTTGTCTCGTCGGTCTCATTGTCAGCCGTAAAGAGTCTACTCCAGCACATTATTGCCGCCGAAAGCTACAGTTGAACCCTTCAAATTGATCTCTGTGGGAAGTTGTCCTTACGGCAAGGGCACACATGTATTCCGTCAGGACATTACCCTCAGAAAAGCTTTTCTGTGTAGTTTGCTCGCTATACAGCGCAACCAAGTAGCTATGTATGTACCCCTAGTGAGAGAAAGGGTTGGCCCCGGCAGCAATTTTGCTTTTTTTGCTATTTCTATTTAAATTCTTGCCAATTTCGACTAATAGTTTGCTTGAATATTTCCAACTTTGTAATGTGAAATGACCACTATATTCACTATTTCAAATACGAGTAAATAACTCAAGCACACATACACACACACATTGCTGTCCTGACTTGTAAGTTTCCAGTTAATATTACGTAAATATAAGGTTGAATTCATACAAGCAATATTTGAAGAGTTCGAAGAGACGACTTTCCCCTTGAACACGTTTTCGGTCGTTCGTCCTCAGAAGGTTTGAGGGTACAATAATGGACACACAATATAAACTTCCGTCTAGACATTTTGCCACCCTGCACCCTTCACAGTATACCTTCTACCCGTATTTGTAAACTTATTTTCGAAATAAAACGCAAAAGCATTACGGAGCTTGAATAGAATCTTAGTGTTTGTTCACAAATACCCATAGGGTATTCGATTGAGTATGGCAAATTGCCGATGTAGAATAAGAAACAAGGATGAAAATTACGCAATACACATTTCAAAAGGTCGTGATGAACTTCTGCGACTGAGTTCGTCAAAGAGGAGGAAGCGAGTGTGTTCCTTTTTGTTTTATTTGAGAGCTTCGCATAATATGTCTGTGAAACGAACTGCACCAACATATGGCATACGGTCAATTGGCTATAAATATAGTTCTCTAATTTGTTGGAAATTGTTGAAGCCGATTACTACTATGTTTTTCAGAAATCTGATCCTAACTATCATATCACAAACTGGAGTTAGTCTTTCCAAGCAATTTTTCACATATTTGAGGTCACAGCCTGGTTAGAATTTATTGGTGACTATGGAACGGCTTGAGCAGGCTGAAATTCTAAAACCACTTAGTATGATTCCTGAATTTTATTTCGATTGTTTTGTCTAATCCCAATTCAACTGGAAAAACAACGTTTCTCACTTAGTGATGCTTTTGCATTCCATGGCTTGTATTCCCCTTTTCTATGGAAAAGCATCTTCTTCTTCTTCTCTCAAGAAAATCAGTTTACCGAGAAACTTCAATGCTCACAGGAAGACAATTCTGCCAATACAAACATTGAATTTGGGGAAAGGCGCAGTTTCAAAAAAGGGTTAAGGAGCTTTACGACCCAGAGGGCTCCCATTCACTATGAAGTATGAATATGAATGGAATTTCGTTTCATTTCAGTTTATACTACATCACCAAGCCATATGGACATGCCGACTCCTATACAAACGTCATCCACAGGATACTCAACCCATTTTTTTATGCAAATCATAAAAAAAAGAATGCTTTCTAGTGATGAACAAAGCGATCACACCATCCCAAGTGAATTTGTGCGAGAAATTGTTATGGGATAGTCTGTACAATTTTTTTGGAAAGATCAAACAGATAAATTTTTAATTATGGAAAAAGTCTATCGTAAATTTGTGAATGTTTTCATATTTGTTGAAAATCCTCTCTTGGAGTCCTCTGGGTTTGTATTAATATTTTTCACCCATATAGGGAGAACGTTCGGCAATTATACGTTGAAAATTCATGATTGCGTTAATGAATCAAAGTCATTGGCGATGACTGATCAAAATATTTGTTGGCGGTAGGCGTTAACAATTATTTGTAATTTTTATTGTAACAACGCTTTCAGTTTCTTGTCGAAATTATTTTCTTATACATTCATATACAATAAATTATGCTACTATATTGGTCTTATCTGAGAAATGCGTTCAAATCAAACTATGTTGAACGGGTTTATTTTTTTTAAAGAAACAACAAAATGGCGCTTATTTTCCGGGCTACACATTAGCCGTTTCTCATGCTCATTTTGCTCCTGCAGCTTCGTTTTGTCTTCTTCTGAGGTGTCCTGGTCTCTTTGAAAGCCTCGGTGGTTCGGTCTTCTAATACGCATCTAGTCAAACTCACGTGTGTGACTCGATGCTGCATGAGTTTTTCTGACCCCCATGACTACCGTTATTTTTAATATGCTGATTAGGCTACGCAGGTTTGAATACGTGAGTATCAGTATGAGCACACTCATGATGATGATTTTGCTGGCAAACATATGCTCAGAGATATAATTGCCAGCGAACGTATGCTTAGGGATATAATTGCGAATGCAAGCATGTGGACTCTCATTATTATTTTGAGTGTTGTTCCCTAAAGACCGATTCATCAGACGTTATTATTCGAAACAAAGCTTGAGAATTGCATATGCTTCTTCATCAAGAGGTTGGTTAATGCTTAAGATTCCCAAGAACTCCCAGCAGCCTCGGCTTTACGATCCGATCTCCTGAGCCGGAACAATCAGTAGGCTGAGGGTTTTTATCTTCAGGAATCTTCTATTAAAAATTTGTCCAAAATTCTTACGCAAGTTTTGTATAGATTCAGAGTTTTTTCTTATCGCCAATCCACAGCAAAATTTGACGTTGACTAAATTGGACAATAATTTATTCGTTATTTTCCCAATTTTCCCGGTATTTTTTAATTTATTTGGATTCGTTTTATTATTTTTAATAATATATTAAGTTTCATCCACTTTTTCAGTTTTTTGGGTGCTTGAAATTCAATAAATATAAATTAATGTCTTATTAACTGTAGGTGTATATCATATAAAATAATGTAAATTAGATCGGGACAGATGTTTAAAAGAAGTGGGGAGTCGATCGTTACGGAAATGGGCGGGTGCTCGAAACATGAACTCAGTAAATACGTTTCAAAATAATTTTAGAATAAAGATAACGCTCAAAAACATTTTGGATTATATTTCCAAATTTTAAAATTCGTGCAGTTTTTTTAATGTTTTTAACTGGTAAAATCCTCTTTTTTTTTAATTTTGTAAAGTGTTTCTGTAGAAAGACTCTTTAAAAAGTAAATATTTTACTTTTGTAAGTTTATTGTAATAATTTAATGTCAAATTAAAACGAACTGAAATTAAGAAGTGTTAAATTGAAAGAAAGTACCGGTAAGATAAAAGGAGTTATTCTCAAATGAAACGAGTAGTTCTTCTTATTAAGGAAAAGATTCCGAAAACATTTTGTCCTGCCAATAATTTGATACTGTAATTAATTGCAACAAATGTCAAATTTTTCAATGCAAAACAATTTCAAATAATGAAATAGAGAAAAATTTAACGCGTTGCCTAGAACAACAGGGCGCATTTGGTCAACTAGTCAGAATAAATTTAGAAAGCTTAATAAATCACTAAGGAATTCCATCTCAACTTGCAATGACTGCAGACTTTTTGATATTTCAATGCTGCGTCTCCCATACTTAATGCCAAACTAGTTTCATTACATGCGTTTGTGTAAATTAATATATAATCATTCCGATGCGAGCAAGCGGGGTTGAAAATATTCGGGTTGGAAAATTCCTTCCTTACAGTTGCAAATTCCTTACAGAGAACTATTTTGACATATGTCACTTGCCAATTTTTAATGTCTTAAGAGATTCAATTTTTAATGTATTAAGAGAAAAGAATGGGTCCAGGCTAGGCACTCTGGTTAACAGGGGAGGTGTTTAGTGGGTAGTCCAGTAGGTTTATTTGGCCACTGGAAGTCCGACACTCAGGGCGTAAATATCCTTCGCCTCCATACCCAATAAAAAATGTATTAAGAAAACTAGCCTTTATAGCACCGTTTTTAACGAAAAAAAAACATTTTTTATATCGATCAATCAATATTTGATTATTTTCATATTGTACTGTAAACCTCAAAGAGGCGCATGTACAAAACAAACAACCAATTTTGCATTAAAAAATTCTCCTTTTTCGCACCACATACATTGTAGATTGAAATATGATATGTGCCAGACGCGGAACGCGCCATCACCGATGTGAGAGCAGCATTGTATCTTCAGCTTAACTTTTGGCAAGCGCTTCCACATTGAAAAACGACCCAAGCCGGCGAGATTTGACCTCCTAAATGCGTTCGTATCTTTAAAAAGAACTGGTTGCAGATGGGCGATTAAAATTGGTTGCAGATCGCACGAAAAACCGAACACGCGATAAAATGGAAATTATCATAGTATTAATATTTAGGTCCCTACACAATGACTTACATATGCAATTCATTAAAAAATGATTTGCTTGCAATTGCATTAAGTTGAGAAAGCCAGCCAGGGTAATCACTCCACTCATTTGTGTCTTTTTTTGCATTCTTTGTCTTGTATGAGTTCCCTTTTTTTTGCTAATTGAGGTATTGGTATCCTGGGCCATCCGAAAGGCATTGCGTACACACAATACAGCGATTGCGATTCGAACAAACTTCCAATCTACCCGTATTCAACTGATAGTACTAGAATTTGATTTGAAAATATGAAAAAATAATATAATAAGAAAATATGTGCTAATTTTTCATTCTTTTCCCATTATTTTATTTTATCAGACCATAACATTATAATAAACAGGGATAACACTCTGAACAAGCTCCCGATCTAACGGGTGACCAACTATGTAGAATTATATTTGTACTGGCACTGGTAATTAAAACGCAGTGCAAATACAGATCTTCTAGTGCTGGTAGGAACCTTAGATGATCCACCTGATTCACATTCCGTTTAAAGTATCGTATCAAAAAAAAAAAAAAGGAATGAAATGTGTATCTCTGTCTGTGTGGCCCGCGCTGCTGTGATTAATCATTGAGTGTTTTTTCTGTAAATGACCTGGTTTGTGGAATAGTTTTCTGTCACTTCACTTCTTTACCGCTTCTTACTCGCCTCCTCCTTAATTGGGTTCGGCTAACTTCCTAACCCGTTTTAAGAAACATTGTTTATCCTGAATAATCAGCATCGCAATTTCAATTCCGTTGGAACTAATATTGAAGTGCCAATGTCTCCCTAAACGAAGGGATTACCTTCATTTCTTTAAAAAATACTTTCAATACTTTTTCTTATTCGTAATGCATGTTACTTTCAGTATAATTCGTGGTTTTCCCTCTTCTGATTTTAAAAAAAGCTCCTATTCAATTAAATCATGTTCTTTTCTTCCTTCGCTCTCCTTGCTGTTCCTACCATCGTTTCTCGTTGATTCTCTACATAGTGCTTTTCGGGATGATATGTTTGATCATATTGGCCAGCGTGCTGCCTATTAGAACAAAGAAAGCAAATTCAGGCGTTCTGCTAAGCTTGCTTGAGTTGAATCACAACAATCTGATAATACATTTATAAATCTACCATCTTTGCGCTATCTCTTTCTTGAAGATGTCCTCTGAAAGTATTAGCGCTCTTTAGTGATTGCGCAATTTATCAATAATTAATAAAATATTACTGAGAAGTGATGTTAAAGGACAGTGTGAAGCTGCATACTACGATAGCTTAATAATCAATAAAACGACCATGAAATCACTCAGCAACTTCTAACAAGAGCGAACGATTATGTTTGGACATGAGTAGAATATGTGAAGCAACCTTGTTTACAGGCATAGTATCTATCAACTTCAACACTTTCACTGTAGTTGTAGGAGTTCCACACTCGTATTAACATATTTAACTAATTTACATGCATGCAAAAATAAGTTGAATAATTAATCGAAGCTGTATTAAAACTAAGTATTATTCAATTTTTAACTGATGTTACGAGTGTCGGTATATGTTGGATTTCGTACAGCATTATTATTTCTGTCGATTTCCGATGAAAGCCAATGGATTATCATATTCCTGGAATTACGCAACCAGCTATCCAATGTCCTGGACATAACTCGTGGAAAAATAAGTCGAGTCGGTGAACTTTAAGCTCATCAAAATGTATGTATCGTTTGAACTCCAATGGCGAGACAAATAGGGCATCATGGCGTACATTACGAAAAAACGGATAGGGTAGGTTAGGTCTGCCATGTCTGGATGAAATGGACGAGACTGATACACCGGTAAAAATTTTCCCTGGAAGAAAGCTACACTTACATAATCTCTTTTCCCTTCTTAAATGTGCCGCTTGCCGGTCTCATCCCGTTGAGCTTTTCAACTTTCAAGCACCGCTGGATGGAAAGTCCCCGGCAGGACTCGCCTCAGTTACATAAGTGTACGTTAAATGTGAGCTCAGAGATCCCCTAGGAGTTTGTTTGGGTTTTCGCTTATATAGACGACCTGAAATACAAGTCTAGGGGTTGAAATAAGAACAAGGGACGAAGGGTAAAGTACCAAGTAGATTTTATTGCGAGAAAGCTACGCAACTAACAGCAAATGAGAGTGGGTTCGATGGTTAGAACAGGGACGTGCAACAGAAGGATAAGTTTCGAGGTCATTCTACCGTCTCGACGAAATTGCCTTTTTTCGCAGTCAAACGGTGTTGCTAGTGATACCTGGTAGGGCAGGGCAGTGAATCATTGCTGCAGACAGAAGGGATAGGACTGACTGGCGTGGTCTCGGGTTATTGACATCGAAACATCGATTTTTAGCTTCGACTAAAAGATGTGAAGAGACGCCATGTAAGGTCAGGGACATAAAGCTTTATTGTCTTATGATTATTTGCTGTGGAGCAAATTATGTGATGTGATGATGTAGATCCGTCTGTCACTTGTACGTGGAGACATAGGCCTATAAACTTCGAGCCAACAGACGAAACCACTTTATAGGGCGTTCACCATGTGACACCAGCAGATGGGAAATACACTCTTACATATAACAATTTATGAATGGAAGAAAAGAAGAAATAGAAATAAGTTTTTGTTTTTTAGAATTCATTTTTTCAGAACTTTACACGTTCTGGTTGTCCTCTACGGGTTGCGACGCTTGCGTGTTAATGTAGTCAACGGAAATAGGAAAAGGAAATCATGCTATTACTTTCTTAGAAATTTAAAAGTGTAGATAGACGAAGCTGGCGCACTAAAGATTAGAATCAAATCTAAGCCATGTTAACCATGTTTAACACCATTTCAAAGATAACCACAACAAAATACATACTAATTTGAGGATATTTTCAACGACATTATTCAAGTAGTGCCAATCCACAATTTTACAGATATTATTTCTGTACCACAATTTTAATATCGATATTTTAATTAGAGACAAAGCATTCGATTATTATACCGCATTAACACTGCGAATGATTATGACTATTTCGTTACTATAAAAATATACGCCTTTCAAACTACCAGATCACTTTCAAGCAACCAGACCGTTGCCATTGGAAGAGATTTTCATAAATTGTTATCATTTTAAAAAAAATGGCGATACGCAAGTGGGTACTCCTCCGTAGAACGATACATGATCCTTAAATGACGGAAATAGAGAAATAAGGCACTAAAGTGAGGAAGCTTCAAGATGTCATTTAATACGGAGCGGTTTTTCCTTGGATGCAAGGGAAGTGATATGTATCCTACTAAAAGTAAACTTCGAAAGCACAGTTAGAGGCAAAATTAGGTGTACAGTTGAAAGCAGAATATTTTATTTTAAATAAAATTGAATCGATATAACAAAGATAATTCTGACTAACTCAAATACATGTTTGTAGTATTTACTTCCTCCGAGGCATTATTTCTACAAGGTTTCTTATGACGGTACTTGAACCTTAAGGGCTTTCACTTTTAGAGGCATCTTTTGGAGATTGCACACAAGTAAAATCGTTTTTATGAATTTATCTGTCCTAATGATGTCATACCTGCTCAAAGGATTGTAAACCGGTGATTGGAGAGGGTTCCGCAATGGTTTCGGAGTGTAATAAAAAGCTACTCTCGTTCACGATAACACGTGTTTCGGGTTAGACAAAAACATATCATGCTGCATAATAATGATGTCCTGCCTCCTGGTACTATATCGTACCCCTCAATTAAGAAAGAATTCTATGAAAACACAAGACTATCATTCAAAGAAATTCGGGATATTATGAAGTCTGTACAGCTCTCGAAATTGTTGTCTAAGTTGTTTTAAACATAAGGATCTTACAAAATGCATCCACATTCTCAGCAATTGGACAAAATATATCAACACGAAAATCGCTTAATGTTTAGACAGACCGAGGTTTTGATTAGAAAACGGAATTCTTCGTAAAGAAACTAGATTACATAGATAACTCAACAACTAGATAACTCTTCCGATCTTCCGACTTTTGATTAAATTCCTTAATTGGGCAGATATGAATAGCTCTTATAGAGCAATAAAGTCAAAATAGTAACGAAAATTTAAAACTCATAATGTGAAAGAAAGTCGGGACCTTTTGTTTAACATGTTCCTTGCGCCTTAGCAAGTTGATATGATATTACGTAAACACCAAGAATTGAGCCTTCTGAGGTTCCGGGCCGACTATCAAAAGGCTCTAAACAAGAGTGAACAATTATTCTTTTGATTGCATTTATTTATTTGCATTTAAATGAGCGTATATACAAAAGATAGGATTGATATGATTACATGAAGCACTATACGTTTGAAATTTATAGACAAGTTTTTTGTGTAGATGCATTCGAATGCCTCTAACATGTTAACTGGGCATCTGCCACTCTTGTTTAAGAAAAAACATAATCCTAACTAAGAAGACTAATAAATAATTTTGATTATCAAACCGCTTATTCAGTGGGTTTAAACTTTCTTAATCAGCAAGACACAGTCTGCATTTTTCTGAATTTGTAAGGCGCAAATGAACATAACTCACCGTAATTAAGATTATGAAATCGACGATTTCGTCGATTTTGGAAGGAATAAAAAGAATCCTACGTCAGATGCTACCATACATTTAAATATGAGCCTTGCTATACTCATTGCTCGATAAAATTTTAAACTGTTCAACTGAACTTTTTACTCTTATCTTGTTTCTTGTCGGGGAAAAGAGTCCTTTGTCTAAAGGAAATGTCAAAATTTGTGATTTTGTTTGAGAATTTCATTCACTTTTTTAACTTACTTTTGAAATATATGATTTGCAGTCTTTTATCTAGAATCCGCGAAATAGATGAAGCACCAACTGGTTTTTTCTGTGTTGTAATATTTTCTGCAATTTTCATTGAATCTGATTTAGTATTTTTTACGTCTCCAACAGTTTCATACGTTTTCTGGTCAGATTATGTTTAAGGTCATCCTAATTTTCAAAAATTTTTGCAACTTTAAATTTTTTTACAGTCTATCTTATCAATCAAAGAGATTATTGGATTGTAATTCCTTCTAAAAATTTTTATTATGTTTTGGCAACTTATTCCTTCCTCTCTTGAATCTTATATCATTTACCTTACATCTTTTGATGATTTGGTTCTGGGTCTTGGAAAACTTTCGTAAACAACTCAAATCCAGGCATTATTGCATGTTTGTTCTATCGAAACTTGTACTATGGAGTAAGGAGCTTATTTTACCAAGTTACGCGCAGAATTTAAGATCAAGCTGACTTTGAAATACTATTTCAAAAGTATGAATGTCTCTCTTAAATCCAAGCGTTAGTTGTTGAACGTTTTTGGTTCTGTTTCCGTACCTTTAAATCATCCTCTACTATTCTACATTTTGTTTGTGGGGATGATATTCTCATGTTCTCCCTGCAAGTCGCCTTGGATTTGTTTGTTCAGTTTATGTGTTCCACATTTTCTCATCCCTCTGTGTTGCTCCTTTCGAAAAATTACGATTTTCATATTTTTCTTTATCTGCTTAGCTTTTTGAGGTTGAACTGTTAATTGAATCCGAACATTCGATTTGATCCTGATGTTATTCCGAATATTTTCGTAAAGTCTATCTACCACTAAATATATTTTCCGCTTTCTTTCGTATCAAATTTAAGTTTGATTTCTTGTACTTTTTCTTCTCGTTGAAAAGCGCATATATATTTTGTATCCTCAACTGTGGATAGTCGCAGGGTAATCCAATCATCGTCCTTTATAACAACTTTATACACTGCACGCGATCAACTGATTTTTTCAGTCAGCAAAGATATAGGAAGGGTTGTTCTACTACCTATCAGACCGACCTTATGAACCGTATTGCGCATGCTATGGACAACCAATTACAAGCCGGTGCAATTTTGACTAATTTCTCCTAAGCCTTTGATACCGTGAATCCGTTTCAAATTTAAATCGTACGCGATTTCTGGTTCTCTTCACTTTTGGGTATAGCACTCTCTCTCGTCACGTTCGGCTCTCGCATTACTCCTTTTCTTCTGACATCCGGGGTCCCTCGGAGATCTATTCTTGGTCCCCTTCTTTTATTGCTGTTTATTTATGATCTTCCTTCTTTGATTTCCTCTATTGGGAAATGAAGTCTCCCCTCTTCAAGATAGACAGCGTCTTCAAGAAGTCTTCCTTACCTTAAGTAATCGATGCCTTTCTCCTCATGGCTTTTATTTTCAGGTTTTTTTCTGTAATGCCATTCAGTCCTTTCATTTTTTTGTGGTGTTTTTTGTATTCAGTTTTGACTCGTTTTGTTGGAAGTTGTAGGGAAGGAATAGAATCAACTTATATATATATATATATTAAATAAAATGAATATCGTAATGAATGAAGGCGGTGCCTCTAAGAACTGAGTATGTACAATATATAACCTATTTGAAAAAATATACTATATAGTTCTATTTAAGAAGTAATGTATTTCCTACACCCATTCCATTATTATTAACAATCCAAAATTCAACTTCACTCATACAATCACTTTTAATTATGGATTTGTATGCTATATGTAAACACATACATATATTCAATTATTACGCATAGTATACTTCTATATGTAGCATACCATACGAATTACTAATTATTGCCGGTACTAAGTATTGCCCGTTATTCAAATTAGTTTAAAATTTGCTTAATTACAAATAATGATGACTGCTTACTTTTTACTTTCCAATTTTTCGCCGTCTTTACCACAACTCATGTGAGTATGAGTAGTCTTATCAAAGTTAAACCGTTTTATCAACATTTGCTGCTCGTCTTAGAGAAAGCAGAAAAAGAACGGGAAGTATTCAATTAATCACAGTGTATAGTACTGCATTATATGTTGGAAAAATTTACAGGGTGGCCACTATGTCAATGATACACAGGCAAAGTAACAACACTTCCATATTTGAATTCATCTACATGTATTTGGGCTGAGCAATTGGTTTTCGCTTTCCGTACCTACCAAATGAATGTACAGGAAATATTAATCACTTAACATATTAGAATAAAGATTTGACTACAACTGAGACCGTTTGTTGGAAGATATATCAGATATGCATTCATTCAACCTTAACACACGGTTGGTATTCCACGAACGTTACGGATTAAGGGTGCAGAAGAAAGCTTTGTCGATATTGAAAAAATATGTAACTGATCTTTTTCGGAAGCTATTAAGATGTATCTTTTGTGCCAAAAGAAAATGTATGATCTTTTCGCAATAGGATAGTCTTATGCGATAAGGAATAGATTGACCAAATTAGGCTACTCATAAGAGCAGACTGAAGGCGATCGTGAAAAGTTTACAGTAAAGCTCGAATTAGATCAGGTAACAATTGGCAATTCCATGATATTAAATCTGGGGAGCCTTATTTGCATAAAGATGGCCATAAAATCTACAAAGTGTCTAAAGTTGTGGAAAACGCAACGGTCCCAATAGGAAACTGCGATTTTAACTCAAAATGATATTTCCTAGTTTAAATCTACTATAAATGAAGCAAATAAATCAAGATGAAGAACTAGTGACCAAGCTCGACACAATATTCTCAGCCCTCAACGAAATCCTTATCAGAATATGCAATGAATGAATGAAGGCTATTCATTGCGTGCCAATAAAGCTACAATCAGGACGTAAAATAAAAAAGTCATTTCGTGTGCATATAAGAGTCTACAATGAAAAGGTGCGAACGTTTTCACTTTAGAAACCTAGTGATAGACAACAAATGTAGCTAACTCATGTTAGGAAAAAAGGAGAAGTGCTGCATGTCTAATTGAAGCACTTCGTTTGAACGTACTAGAAAACATGTAAATATAAAAACCAAGTACATTAGAAAATCTTCGAGGAAGTAAATCAATTTTACAGAAATAAAAGCAAATACTTAGATGCGCGGGACGAACTCAAAAGATTCGCTCGAAATAGAAAAATTGCGGGCATTTCCCTATCTATAAAAAGAAGAAAAGGCCAGGGTAGTTTGTTTGAATGGTTTGGCAAATCTTCCTGTTTCCATTGAATCGATTTAATTTGGTAACTGATTTCATTCTCCAGTTAGTGTCACAAAAATTTATGCAGTTATATGAAAGCATGTTCTGGCTTTGTGGTTTCTGGTAGAGCTAATTGCGAAGTTTTTGACATCAGTTCCAATGAATTTATAGGGAAACGACCAGCATCGATACGTCAGGGGTCTATTCTAGGTTTTTTTTTAATTCCAGATCATACGAGATGAATGAAAACATGGAATCAAGGAATCGGAGTACAGTCTCCGTTTTGCAAGGACGATGCAACGAAAATACCTGTATGAGATTGTTGCTACCTAAACGAAGTATCTTGACGTTATTTTGGGCGACTAAAAACACCATCTGTGCTCATGCGGTATTTGTTCTAAAAAAGAATTTACTACTAGCACTTTAGCAGCCAAGAGTCGGTTGAAGTCTACAACATTTAAAGGTCTAATCAGGTCCATATTCCTGGGAGTAGTGTTCCGAAATACAAGTGAGGCAAGACATGGTTTGTGGAGCGAAAGATTCTACGGGATAAGATTTTACTTATCAGAAGTTAATGGTTAAAAAAAGTAGTATTTTTAGTTAAAATATTGTATAAAGTATATTGTATATTGTAAAAAAAGTTGTATATAATTAGAATTTCAGAGTTAATAATAAATGTATGAAGAATATAATGTATGATCCATCCAATTGACATTAGAAATCATTAACAATTAATTTGAATGTAAATTTGAACGTCAGTATATGTCAAAATAAAAATTATCAAAGTATACGATATAATAAGATCCCGATTCCGGCAAGAGAATCGATTTGACATGACCATCTAATAACGAAGTTAAATCGAATGTCGAAAAAATCGACAGGTAATTCTAGATAAACAGAAAAGGTTACACGATTACAAACGAGCTCTGCGAAAACATTCATACATGCTTGAGTGAAAGAACTCCTTGTGCGATCTTGAGTTAGAACCTGGTGAATTTCGGGGAGATTCCAAGTATGCTCGACGGAAAAATAATAATATAGCATTACGAATCGACCATGTCATTGACTTGACAGTTTGGTCCTAGGCTTTTGTGACCTTTAGAACTCATCTATAGTTGGGATGCATAATAGTTTCGATAAGAAATCTCTCCAGAGAAGGGATGAAAAATTGCTGCCAGAATCATTAGGAGACATCTTCGAAACTTTACACATGATGAAGCACAATAAATGAAATCGACGATATTATATAGACAATAACAAACGAAATGCAGCGTTAAAAAACTCAGTTCGGGGATCAGGCAACATTCTCGGTGTTCTTCCGAACATCGACATCTTCCAGCTGCGACTTGATCGTAATTCGTAGTGATGTTGAAGTTTTACAGAAAACAGAGAACAATTTAAGGTAGGCTCAGAACTGGAGCCCGATTGCCTTCTCTTTAAGGAAGCAAGGCTCAATGAAATCCAGGAAAAGAAACAAATTATCGCTTGTTTCGTAAGTAGAATTTCTTTAAGAAAGTCAGACATGCAAGATTGCCAAATAAAACTCCAAATGCAGAGTGCAGAATATTCCGTGTCAAAATCGAGGAAAGAATCTCTCACCATCGAAAATTAGAAGACAGGAGTATGGTTTACTCCGAGCTAGTGCGAATAAGCACTATTGCTCCTATTCTATCCGTCAGTGTCAAACACCAACCGTTACTTCGATGGAAATTAATTCGTCAGTTCTAGTGATCGGAAGCAAGGGTACACTTGCTGAGTTCCGATGTCCGGGATATTTAAGGCATTCCATGCTACCATTTGGAATATTATTGAAAAGTTTAAGTCGTTTGTATTTTTCTATAATTTTTCGTCGAAGGTCCTTGTATATGTATGTATAACTAACATACCATGGGATTTTAAAAATCCATCACAGCTCTATTTTGCAGGGTTTAAGAGTGATTTTATTTTATTTTATATTGCCGTATAATAGTATCGATCTAATCAGTTGTTTGTAAACTGGCAGATTGTTCGAAATTGATTTCTTAATAGACATTCTGAAAAATAAATGAAACACTTTTCTTTCAATTTTGCGTGTTCATATTAGAAAATTCGCTTGCGGAAAAATAAAAAAAAATTACACGCCAAATTAAAGGGAAGCTCTTCCTTTGATTTTTGACCTTGTTCTTGTTGTTTAGTTGGCCGAATATGAGATTTTAGAAGATTTAGAGAAGGCAAGTGGAACTTTTTCAGATCAATCTTTGGCCATTTGCAAGTCCAAGATATTCGACTTTTTTATCTTATTGGATCGTTTTTGGAAAGCTTTTTTAATTGGATAGATATTAATGGATAATGCATAGTGGCGTCGGTCGTTTTATTAGGTACCTGGTGATGAATATGGGTTGTATCCTGTTGTTATCAATCACATTTGGCGGGGCTATAGAGAGTTTATGCATTTTGGAGATGAGTCCTGAATGCGAGACTTTGACGAAGGCTTGGACTTTGTCAAACATAACTGGACTGTTGACTTTCTGCAGTTAAACCCCTTTCAGATGTGTGGGATAACCTTTGCTTGTTCGAGTTCAGTGGAGTGTTCTGTTATAAATCTGAATAGCACATCAGGGCAATGTGTTTCTCGGCTACAATTACGCTTAGTCTGGCCTTTTCCGCTATTTCGGAGATCGACCCATTTTGATTATTCTTCAATCTTGCAGGAAGGCATGGGTTTTGTCAGGATTTGATATGAACGTAATGGTAGCCGATTTTCATGCATGGTGAAATCATTGCTGGCGAAAAATTGCGTTAATGATATCTTTCAGTTTGTGAATGATATTGTCTGGGAGACATTAAACATAGGCTTTATGACAATATCAGGTCTGGATGCTCGCTCATTATTACGTCCGAGTATTAGGTCTTTTCTCTCCTATGTATCCACCGGCTGTATTATGTTTTCAGCCTGTATCTTAGCTTAGCAAAATTTGGTCACCCTCGTCCAGGTCTTTATCCTAAAATTTTCTTCAAACTGAAAATCCAGTTTGTTTTCATGCTCCATCTTTATCGCATTTGATGCCATTTGGTCCGGGGTATGGGCGGCGCAATTGCCTTATTTCGCGACAGAAAATATTTCAACATCCTCCATAAGGCCATCCTCGCCAGGGTGTTGGCTTTACAGGAAACTCTCTCATTGGTCGTTTTGGAACTGATGTAATTTGTTTCGGATTCGTTTGTTACCCGCTTGGCATTCGTTTATAGCCTATGATCCCCCGTGCTATCCCACTATTGATTCTTTTCCTGAACATAACTTTGATGTCCTAAGGGAGTTTAAAGGAGTTGCCAGAAATGTGACTGTAATGTTCTCTTTTGCCTAACTGATGTGGTCTGTGACTGTTATGCTTTCGATGTCTTCAGCTATGTTTAGTTATTGGGTCTGCTTTCGTGAACAAAAATGTCTGCCGATTGGTTATCTTCCTTATTTTTAAGTACTCCTTATATATACGTCCTCGGTTAGGAATTGTATGGATTGATGATTAAAGGAAAGTTCGTTGAGTATATTTATTTTTATGTTTGACTTATGATTGAATTATTGAGATAATCCAAGATCTATCGTAGTGACTCCTGAATGTGTTGGTCCGTAATGTGTGGGCTCATTGGGCACGTGAAACCTTGTGCCTTTCCTCGGGACAAATCTGTGCAGCACGGTCCCAGGTCGATTGCTTTTCACAGCATCCCAGTACCTATGGTGGCTATTGAAATTTCCAATGACCAGAAGTGGTCCTTCAATATTGAACAATACGTGAATATTTTGTTCTAGGTTTGTTTTCTTCTATTTTGTTCTTGTTACGAGGCGGAGTGTACAGCGAAATGATCTTCGCCTCTGGATTCTGGATTTCTGATGTGTGGGTCAGGTGGTAATTAGAATGTTGGGCATCCCATGTTATGTTAATACAGGAACCGGAATAATACGATTGCGGACGGATTTATACGCGTAACAGCATAAATCCCTTTTTGGCACGTCTGACGGTCACTCTAATTATTATTTGGGAATCGTCAGGGCCCAAACAGGAGAAAGTAGGGTTAGATATCCTAAAACGTCGAATTATTATAAATAATAATAGAATTGGTGCAATAAAATTTCATTAAAAAGAGAGAAAAAAAAAACATTTAAAAAGTTGATATGGAATTATAATTAATAAATATATTTGGGGAAAAAGATTGGGGTACAAGTGCTCAATCGCATCAACTATCAGAAACCTGTACCTTAAGAATTGTAATAACTTTTGAGTGGGGTCCTGCATTTTTAAGGTCAGCTGGCCCGCCAGCAATCACTCGACCACAATGAAGCGGCTTACTAAAGACCTTACTCAATTACTATCATAATATAATATTCATGATATACACAATATTTGCTGCATGTTTCAGTGATTATTTATGTACGAGTATAATGCACCATCTACATAATACTTAATGTGTGTATGATTAAAATGCATACAATTCATTTTATACATTGCAGAGCATGGAAACTATACTTTTATTAGAAAGATTCCGGCACAAAGAGTTAAAAGTTGATTTAGTCATGTTTATTGTAACCCCTGCATGTAATTAAGATTTTACACCATCGCTCAGTCTAAGCAATTTGATAATTTATAGGCGGGACTTTGTCGTAAGTTTAGGTTATCTAGGCGTCTACAGTTTGTTTTGCTTGAGTTCATGTGCAATAGTTAATAAAAGGCTTCGAATTCATATACTAGGAACGATTTATCAGTTCAGGAAATAGACATAACATCTTGGAATTCTGTGACTTATGAATGAAGTGAATGATGCATTACTTATAATTCACATGTAGAAGTCTTGTTCGTTGAACTTTATTCAGGCCGTGAAAAATTAAGTTGTATCATCAACCAATTAGTTTAGTTACTGAAAAATTAGTTATTAATTAGGTTATAATCAGTTCGTTTAATGTAGCTGGTATTTATCCATGTTAAAAATGTTTCAGGATCAAGCTATATATTGATTTTATAATTTTTAATCTTGAAAAATGTCGTTATACGTAGAAGGGAAAGAATGCCTTACGAATAGTGCCGACGTACTTCATATAAATTGACTAAGTCACTTTCACATGGTTCCTCTATTTCTAACCAGCTCTGCACGAACATATTCTCATATTATTTGACGTCAATTCAAGATAAATACAAACGTGCTGTAGTGCAATAGTTGTCGATCGTTTGCCAAGCTTTAAGTTCACACGTCATGTTCAAAGTTTAAAATGTTATCAAATGAGTGATATGGGTAATTTTAGTGAAAGAATTGTACTGCAAGAATGCCAAACGAATGCAAGCAACGTGACCAGAATTATCTAATATAAAAAATATTGAATCTCGGCGTAAAATATTACAAAATTGAAAATAAAGTGCTTTATGGAGTACATGTTTAAAACCGTCAACCTGCTGGTTATTAATTTAATAAGACTTACATTTGTTTAAATAATTGGAGATTGCTGTTAAAATCTATGAATAATTCCAGCAAGCCAAGCCAAGAACAAACCGAATATCGAACAAAGAATTAATTACAGCAGTGTTTAAAACATGAAAACAAAAAAATTACAATAAGAACTTTAAATGACTTGAAATGATGACTTTTAAACTTTTTAGATGGATTTTTAACTTTTAGTGATTAAATGTCATGAATATTGGAGTGGGCACAGCCATTGTGCAAAATTAAGTCGGCTCAAGTTACATATATTGCAAATAATATTCAAATACTGAATTTTGTTTGGCTAGACAAAATTTAATTTGTATACGATTTGGACTTTTCTAGATGAGAATATGATTCTTTCTCATACATTCTAGATTAGACTTATAACTCCTACACGAGGTTAATATTTACTTCTTTAAAGCCACCAGATCCTTTCTTAAATTGTTGATTCATATTTACTGTAATCAAAAGGTAACTAACCCCACCATAGCCCAATTGACATACATAATCCACTAAGTATGAAGGCAACCCTGAAAAACCCTTGGTGATAATCAAATACGACAATAATATTTGTGAGAAGGATACGCAATATCTGAAGGATATGGAAATCATTACTCTTCTTAGTCAATAAGCCAATTAGATTTTCGTAAATTATAATACTGTTTTCCTTGAAGCTTGGAATAACAGTGTTCCCGAATCCTTTAATTTGTTATGCTGGGAAACCATAAAAATATGAAATGTTCCACACTCTTACATACTTGAAATAATTATGAGGTCGTATGAAGTAAAACACAAGTTAGAATAATCAAAATATTTTCAATTTTAATACTTAATCAACTGCCTCAGGAACTTCTTCATGAAGAAAGAATATTGAACGGGAATACTAAGTAAATTTATTATTCACCGGCTATAAAATCATTTCAATCTACAAGGAGAAATTATGCTGTTAAGAATTGAGACGTACACGCCACACACCCTAAACTAATATCGTAGAAATTTATATCTTAGATTTTTCCTTGCTCTAATTCCCGCAAGTTTAGGGTTACCACGGCATTGCCAAATGTGGGAAAATTTCCCAAACGTAAGGCGTGCAGATGACCACTCATCTGAGTTGACCTGCACATTTTTTTAGCACGTCCTTTTTTTATTACTTCCTCCCTCCCACAATTTCATTAACAAATAGGAATCCTTTGACTATTTAAACAACTTCTCTTTCCTATTTCTTGCGTCCTAACTTCAGCCAGTCTTCCTTGACACCTAGCAGATTGAAAATACAAGTTTCTTAGTCAGTGATTGTACAGTTCTTGTGACAATCATCTTTTAGTTTTTATTTTGTGGCTTGCTGGGACAAATTTTCTGCGATTATAAACTATCTAGGCCAGCAAGTAATCATTTGACAATGAAGTAAGTCAGATCACTCACTAAAATCATTCATAAACTATCTTCTTTGCATCTTCTTCTTAATTCAACGACTCAGATGGTTACTCGATCAATTAATCCTATATTATTCGTTCTTCATTATCGTTCGCGACTCACACATAATATTGCGAGCTGATAATTTTTTTGTAATAATAAGGCAGTTGTGAGAATTGAAGTTGATAAAAAGAAAAGGAATGTATTTTTAATCATCTGCGTTTAAATTTTACTGTTATAATAAGATCCCTGAACGATCGACGTCCTTTATCCTAACATATGCCGTGTTATTAAAAATTAAAAATAATTACTTGGTCGCGATTAAAGTGTCCATTAATTTGATATATATTGTGTTCACAGTCAATTATTGTTATTATTACATTAAGATGCATATAGTGCGAGGACAAAATTTTAACACAACTCAGTCTGAACTTCCAACCATTCTATGAAATATCGGGAGCATCGTGTAAGCACAAAACAGCAAGAACACTACGAACCAATGCTGGAACTAATAGGATGCAACCGAAATAACTAGAACTTTATTTTCATTCATAAATACTACGTAATGAAAGTATCTAAGAGAAAAAAGTAGTGTGCTTAGTGTTCGGTGAAAACATGAGTTCGTCGGAAGGTATGAAATGAAAATTCAGTGTTTTATTTTTGCTTCCCTTGTATTCCTGAGCAAAATGTCAAAGTGGCCGCAAAAAACTTGTGGTTCCTGACATAAGTAGTATCGCAATTTTGCCTACACCGGTGCGAAGTCCGTTTGAACTGAAACTGGGAGGGGCGCGATTAAGTTGCTTACTAGTAAACGTTACCGAATAGTTAAAAAAATTGTAATATTTGGTATTAAGATTAGTTCAATGGATATAACATGAGCGCTAACATACGGTCTACGGTGCAGCCTAAGTTGGTTGTTACTACCCTCATAGGTAGGGGCTACCTGGTTTTTATTACGAACGGCCCTTTGCAATGTTTTTTTCTATCTTTTTCTGGTGGAAGCCTGCCGGTAGTGTACTGCCTATTTTTGGTAATGCTGGAGTTAGACTTCAAAAATCAATGTTTGTAAGTTAAAAGATTGATTTTGACACTAAGCTGACTGCACTTTAAAATCGAATGTAACGAAGATACTACACATATCCAATGCCTCTCCTCGTATCTATTTTTCTTTGCATAAATGAACCACTTGGTACGGCGGCAGCGCTTCTCGTCATGTGAGCAAGTTATCGACTTCACGAATGGCTCAACTTATCACAGTAAGCAATAACCATTATCTCATATCATATTATATTTTTTAAATGAAAGATTATCTTTTATTTACAATTAAGTTGCTTCTCAAGATGCTTTTTTGCTTGCAATGTTACACAAAAGTACCTGACGAGAAGCGGCAAGGACGCGTATTCGAAACCAGCTTGAGCTCTTCCCACCTTTGTCAATATATGAATAATGATGTGCCTTTGGTCACTTGATACTCAGTTCAGATGAAAGTTTGGACATTCGGAGTCAGCGTAGCATTGGGGAGAACTTAGAGCTGACCATCCCGACAAAGAGAAGACTCTCCAGATATCTACAGCGGCGAATCACTCGGTAGATAAAAACTAACACTACAGTTTTTGAGCCTGCTTATAGATACGTAGCTGAGTTTCTCCAAAAGAATCAGAGGATAACGATTGATAAATTGACAGTAGAGTGTATCAGCGCTCAGTTGATTTTTTGCCTTTGAACAGAGACAAGCAAAATTAGAGCTCAAATCTTGAGGAGGAGTGTACTTTCTTTGATACTGTGCAGATTACAAATTAAATCAATTGAATCTTCATTTCATTTTTTTGGACAGAAGTAAAAGATAGCACCTGTCATACATGTTTCTCATATCCAAGATGAAATATGCAACATGGTACCTACCTGCACAATCGTGCAAGATCCGGACAAATTGATTGGAAAAATGCTCGATTCTTATGGAAAACGCACACTATGGTCTGGCAGATCTAACAATAAGAAACAAAATATTTCATCTCCTGATGGCAGCGAAGACAATAACTTTCTTGATTACATTTTAATTTTTACAGAAAAAATGCGCTCGAATCAATTTTCAAACCCAAGTATTCATAATCGGTTGGCTTGAATACGTCTTTCTAGCTCTAATAGAATTTGATGTAGTCTGGTCTTTCAAAGTCCTAATTATGGTAAACACTGATGAAACATGGGTAAATCTTCAGCCTCAACCATAGAGATAATTCCTCGTGAAAGTGTCCGTCAGCGATGTTATTCTCTGATAAAACGGATCCTGTTTCAAAAGTTTTGTCCACAGCTTTTTGAAAAGCAGGAACCGACGCCAAGCTACGTCGAATTTAAGAGTAAAGTAATTTATTCCAAATTTAAAAAGTATATTGTATTTAGTATTAAGTTGTATTTATAGTTTAAGTTTGTATTGTAGTTGTATTTTAAGTATTTAAGTTGTATTAAGAAAGTTTATTTCCAAATTTGTAGAATTATTTGAAATATCTTTTATCCTAATTAGACAGCGTTTAGTTTATTTAGGGGGGCTTATAAGGACATTGTTGGAATTGAGAGGAGTAAGATTTTAAGGATGGAATTAGCGACGCTCTTAACTAGCACGAAAAACTTAATTTAAGGAACTAAATTAATATCTCAAATTCATACACTGATTCTACCCACTATGAAGTTCAAATTAAGAATTTCTGACCATAGGAAATATCGTTTGAAATATTTCTATGTTGGTTTTTTCGTTTTTTTTCAGCTTACGAGCAACAAACGTTTTATTTATATTCAAGATGCCCCAGTTGACTAATTTCCGCTTAAGTTTTTCACGCGCCTGATATGCGCTGATTCGTTATTAATAGAGTCCTACCCCAATTAAAATTGCTGTTCATCTATCATGATCATTTATAATTTTTAGTTGAATCTTTGGGGAACCGTGTCCTCCCCTCGAAAATATCTTCCCATTTGCGTCCAAGCGTCAAAGTATTTTCAACTAAACCTGCGCGTTATTTGCAAGCGCAGATGTATGTCGATTTGCAAGTAAATGCCGGCAACATGATAGACCGCATCGCGAGTTCATATCGAAATGTTTCATATGCGCGAATATGCCAGGGAAATGAATATATTCTTCTTTTTTCCATTCAGTCACGAAAATTTTAATCATATGTGTACCGATTATGATAATGTCTCATTCCATACATTCCTTTATACATACAACCATGCACTCGTACAGAAATAGGCATGTGTGTACCACTTGCGCATCAACGGTGTACTAGCTTTTTCGCGGTCGCGAAAAAAATTCGCAGCAAAAGTTTCACATGTTCTGTAAGTAGGTGTGCTGTGTGACCGGCTCAACTATTTTCGATGTATTTAAGAGGTCTCCGGCATCTGTTTTCATGCACAAACGTGTCACTACATGTTCTTTTGCTTTAACATTGCTGCCAGAAAGATTTATTTCATACAACTGAAAGCCATAAGTTTTCTCCATACGTTCTTGCGTACATACATACCATCCGCGAGCAGATAGGTCGGTTATTAATGTAGCATTTATATATAGAACATTTTTTTTTTTGATTCCAGACCTTATGGCACGATCTTTATTTCTCAAGTAAGAACAATGCGATATCCTGTACGGAAATAGTTGGCAATGCATGTGATATTGATTTCATGTTCGAATAAACACATATACATGCATGCTTTTCTGAATAGGCCGCTGATATTGTATTTTTTTAGTGCTTTCTATTGATGATGGGAAGTTATGGAAAGAAAAAGGGATGCGTACAAGTACGTACGGAATAGTTCGTACAGATAAAGGAGTCGTTTGATTAAACTTAATATCAGCACGGCAACTAACATATATGTTTATAAAAACAAATGAAAGCATAAAGAAAACGTCAAGGATTGTGTAAGATATCTTCAGCTATGAGAAAAATATGTTTCAATTCTATCACTGTTTAATATTGTGTGTTCATGTAATGTGAGACCTCAATGTTTTGAGCATACTGACTAGAAAGTTACAAATAATGGCTATATCTAGCCTAAAACAGCAGAAAACTATTATTTTTGTTTAATGAAAGGTGTCAGGATATATGTATTTACTTTCCGCAAATCGGGTTTATGGTTAAGGTTCTGAATACTTTTAGGCCCTGAATACTTATAAGAAAATGCTTTGAAATCATAAAATGCATCACAAAATGGAACACGCGCTGGGTTGTACAGAGTGGTGCAAAAGTTTCTTACCTTCGATATGAAAAATCAGCCCGAATAAATGTATTGGTCAAAAATTAAAGAAATAAATAAACGAAAGTTATGGCTTTTATTTAACAGTCACCAAAAACACATACGTAAATTCGAAGAGGATTTGTAGGCATCGACTTCTGTACAGTAAAGAAAAGTTTGAAAATACGAATTTTTTCTTTCAGCCTCGGTTACTTAAAGTGAATGTGCCATATTTATCAAAAGGCTTTCATATTAACGATAAATATATGGGACAAAATAAGGCTTTCATTTAACCTTTTGTACAAACCCTTGAAACTTCTATAAACTTCAACAGATTGAATTGGAAATTTTTCGCGACAGAAATGTTTTCTAGTCGAATTTAAAATCGTATTGGAATTCAACGTATAGACCGATTACAGGGGTACAAAGTAACGTATGCAGAATTCTTAGGGTCAGCAAAAACATCGATGGCAAGGAATAATTTGTTTTGTATCGAAAATTTTTTTCTTAATATTGCTTTCAACTGAACCCCATACTGCATGCGCTCGATGGTCTAGACTCTAGAAAATTGCTAACAGTGGCAAATGAGGATGTCTGCAAATTGTTCTTATCATCTTTATGATAATAGACGCCATTATGAATTGTGATCTGCATTCTAGATGCACAAAAATGTATTGGTTGAAGTTCTCCGTCATATTTTGTGACATAATTATCTGAGAAATCTATTTGCATCAAAAATTCACTGTTATTTAAACGTTTTCTCACTTCTTTTAAACTTTTTTGTGATAATACAATAATGTTTCGGCAATCCGAATAATTGATTCTAGGGGTTTGTCGATTTATCGTAGATTTCGGATAAACGAACCTTTTTCCGTATCAGCAATATCGCAGCGTTCTCCTAAACGCTTTTGAAAAAGCCACATCTTTAAATTCTTCCAAAATTGTTATTTTGCAAATATCATTTTCCTGTGCCCATTGGGTGGCTTTCTCGATGCTCTGGACGGTTTCGAAATGGCCTACTTTCTGGGAATCAGTGACGTTACTTTCAGTTGGATCATGGCTGGAAACTTTTGAGGATACTGACTGCGGATCACTGAGATTTTCGTCTATCTAGTTTTCGATGTTTGCGACTTTGCCAAAAAAAAAAATTTGCTGAAAAATTTGTGCAGAACAGAAACGTTCCTCTCTCCTTGCAAACTTTTCTTCCAGGCGAGCGTTTCCCCTTTGCATGCACCAGTGTTCTTGTTGGTAGCATTTTCCAAAACACTGAAGATTCATCCGCATTATAAATTTTAGAATCCAACAAATTACTGCCTTGAATTTCTGCTTAATGTTTTAGACGAAAAGCCGGGGCCAACTCAGGTTGGGCAGACAGTTTCTCACTACATATTTTTAAACCTAGAAAGCCATACCGAGTCTTGAACTTGCTGAACCATCTATGAGTTGAACTAAATTTTTTAGTGGATCGATAGAATTTCTCATGAATCATCTTTGCTTTCTCGAATAAAATGCTCTCTGACACAGGAATCTGTTTATCACGTTTTTTAACGAACCACTCATATAATTTATTCTCCAGTTCAGGTAGACTGCCACGGTGCATTGGTTTTTCTTTTTTTAAGTTCCTTGTGATCGACTTTATTGAGGAATCTGAATATACACTTTTTATGCAACTAATTTGTACTATGAAATCTCATTTTAACTTACTCTTTTTTCAGATTAACACTTTACCTCACGAGATACAAGCTAAAACTGTGCATAGATAGAGGAAAATATCGTCAACTTGATCGCAAACGCGTGTTGGCTTTCTGTGGCGCGCTTTACATGAATGGATTGTTTACAGAAATTTCTATCTTTTCATGGTAACAGCTCATTGGTATTCTTACTTATGTTAATTATAAGGACTATTCATGCTTCATGTTGCGGAGTAAGGGGGTGTTGCGCATAATCGTTTCCTTGTACGAAGGCATTTATATTATCCTGCCTATCGACGAATTTCCATCATATGGAAAACTGGTTTGCACTTTGTATCATTTAGATAATACGATTTAGAGTACTCAATGTTTTCTTCCGAAAAGCAGGTATCAGATACGTTTGTGTTTGCTCGAAGCTACAATTATTTGTAGTTAAAAAGTTTTTCCTTCAATTCTTTGTAGTTAAAAGCTAATTCAGATAGGATTTCTGGTGTTACAGCACACACTCTTCGCTTGGCATCGGCCTTTATAATATTTTTATTATCTCTATTCTTTGTTAAAAGTGCCAGAAATCCGCTTTAAAATAGGTGAAGCAACCATCTTTCCTTCCCTCAATCTAAAGTATCTAGGAGCAACCCTTATTGAAAAGATTAGATTTGATCCTCATGTTCGAAACAGCACCAAGAAAGCCTACAATGTATTCTTCCGCATTCGGTTTCTTCTCCGTAAGCAAGCAGGACTACCCATCAAAGCAAAACCAATCCTATATAAAACACTGATCAGACCCATTTTCACCTACGCTGCACCAATTTAGTTGGCATGGTCCAAAACAGCTATGGGAGAGGCCGCAAAGTTGGAGCGAAAAGTACTACGAGCTTGTACTGGACTCTACTTCAATCCTCGAATCCTACCTTGACGTTTATGTTTTGTTGAACGTGGCGTTTCATTGTTTATGTTTTCTTCTTCTGAAAGTGGTGATTATTTACTGTGTTAGTTATGTTCTTTTTCTTCTGCCTATATTTTCCAGAGTTTCTTCTCCGCAGAGCTCTTTGCTTAGGCTTCTCTCTCTCTCTTTTTAATACCATTTATAGATTTTGCTTTATTTGCAGTCTATTATATTCCCTAATATTTTCTATGCATCACTTTTTTCCATTCGCTCTGTTATGCAGTTAAATTACTAAAATATTTACGCTATTTTGTATTCGCTTTTTGAGTTTTATGTTACTATTGACTACGCATAATGATACTACGTCAAAAGGCTTTGCGCCAGACGAAAAAGCAGCAAAAACTCGATTTTTGAAATTCAGCTAAGATTATGTTTCATCAACCAAAGCAGTAATTTTTTAAGTCAGTTCAATCACTACTGCAATTTATAAAATGAATATGATCATTTAATAACACAAATTTACGAAAAAGAAAATAGAAGAAAAATATAGTAGAAAGAAAAAAAAACAGAAAGAAAAGAAAAATATGATTATGGGAACTAAGAGGTTATTCCGGGAGTGCATGTCATTTCTCGTTCTCGACATGACCGTTTCCGAAATGATTTCTCAGCGCTTCGTATTGTTTTCAATAGTCATGGCCCATCTTGCATGTCACTATATAACACCGGCGGAAAACGATCAGTATTATTCAATGGAATGATGACTAATTATCTAAAAACAATCAATCGCTATCTCATTTGACGTATTTTAGCACGCCACGGTTCAGCAGCGACATGTCATTTTTGACAGAACTGAGTGCGTGCATGAAGTAACCTACAGACTACCAGATAAAATCTGAAGTTAGTTACATTTTTTTTATTAATTATCTTGATTATCGATATTATTATATAAATGTATCGAACGTGATTGAAATTTAATTTCCTTAACCTTTCATATACGTGAATGGGTATTGAGACGAGTTCCCAAAATGAATTTTTTGAAAATGAAGGGTTACATAAAATTAGCTAAGGCTAGAAGTTAAGGATATTTGTTAACCAAATATTGTAACATTTCATTGGCGGAAATGCTGTCAGAATCAAATTTGCCACTTTGGTGATTTTGAGCCATAAGTAAATAAGTAGACACAAGCAACTATTTTTAATGTTGATTTATACAAAAAGAAAACCAGTGTGACACGAAGAAGCAATCATTGGTCACGGAGATCAGTTTCCTGGTACATTATTGGTCCGGTGTGAAAGGTTTGCTGCTATATGTATCTTTCAGTATGAATACAATGCTTCCCTTTGCAGAAGAGCAGATACCGCTGCAATGGTTCTTGTAACGAGACAATGACTGTAACAATAAATCTTAATCAGAAAAAAATCAATCAAGATCATAAAACCATAAAATATTGGTATGGCAATTGCAACGGAGACGCCAAAAAGGGTATTGGTTGGCCCTGGTCAATAAAAGAAACAGATTAATGGAAAATATTGGCGAAACAAATGGTCTTGAATTTCAATTGAACCATAAAGTAAATAAATTTTTCCAATGTAAAATAGATGCAGAGTTGTTATGAAAAATGGCAGCTAAATTTGATATCAAAGAATTTTCTATTTATTTTAATCAAATAGTCGAATGTACGAATTATTTGATTTTTTCATGGCTTCTAATTTATTGTGTTAAGGTTTTTGCATTTTTTCATGTTTTTTCAAGTAACGTTAAGTTAAAGATTTACTTTTATAGCATTTAAGTAAGTTCTGTATCTTTAAAGTTCTGTGCTTTTTGAAAAAAGTTTTGGACTTTATCTTTCTTTTAAACGAGGATGTTATCATATATGAGACATTATTCTAGAGGGTAATTTATTGTATATCTACATCTCACTGTTGATTTTCCGTAGATACTATTAGTTGAGGCGTAAACAACTTTTGTATAATCTTAATGTGAATTAAGGTCTCCTATCAAAGGAGTAATGGAATATCGAAATATTGAAGGTTATTATTAGAAACAATACACATAAGACTTAAGACATAAAACTATCATCATAAGATATGATTAATTATAATTAATTAATTACTAGGAAATTAAGGTCGTATATCGAATATTTATATTTCAGTTCTTAATTTCAATCATGATTTATACTTTCTTTACTAAGAAACACGCGCTACCAACAGTGCATTATTAATATGTCGACAATATTATTGGATTTGTCGCGTCTATGACATATTGAGGTCTGACTAATTCGCTCATACTCACCTGTACAAGTAATATTGCACAATAACTGTGTTACGAATGTGCAAGTGTATGTTTAAGGACAAGTTTTCTGTATTCGTACTTAGAAAATATGTATACATTATATGAATCCGTGTATCTGTTAAATTTTGCAAGAAATTTAGATGGATGCATTCTGCATTTCACTATAAAAAACATGAAGATAATTGTGCGACCAAATACTCCTAAATGGGATAAAGGTGCTATTTTCTAACATCAAATTCGCAATATGCAAAAATATGCAAAAATACGAGCATTCGATAAAGATGTTGCATGTGTGCCTTCTAATAGGTTGCTGGTGTATACATTCGCTGCAGATAACTTTAATTCACTATAACACAACACCAGCTTTCTTACTGGTGAAAACTTTCTTACTACTGTCTCTTGTGAAAAATTTGAACAGCAGGAAACAAAACTTTTTAATTTTGGTTCGTACGCAAAACTAAAAATAGCAACAGGAGATTGATGGAGTGTTCTCCATCCATCCTCAATAAAATGGCCTTTCCTTTTCAAAAATAATGCAGGGTGAAGAAGAAGGATCAGAAGTAGAAACGGTGATTTACGACAAATACTTATTGTGTTCAGCCCCAAAGCTATCAGTAAGCCATTCGTACTTATCAGCCGGCAAGTCTCTAAAGAACGAAATCGCAGCCGAAACCTATCGTACTTTCAGCTATTAAGCAAGTATTGTTGCAACAAGTAAAAAGCTTTTTTATTTTGACAAAGACCGCCAAAAATTGCTGGTCCATAAGCCTTCTACATGCCATTGCCGATATTGGGGGAATTACTTCTGAGCAGTGCCTTAAGTTGTTGTGGCGGCTAAAGGTATCCCTGCGGTATATTCAAAATGATTTCAACGTCTATGGGTGAGAATTGGAAAACTCAACTTGAAAAATCAAGTGGAGAAAGTGAAGAAATCGTTCCCTTGTGTCAGACATGACAAAACAAATGATACACGGAATCCTTTTCAAAATTATTAATCTAAGCGTTCTTATGTGTCGATAATTTGACGTACTACATAACCAAACAAGAAAAATTCATCACTTTGAAATTATAATAGTTTTCAATGTCTTTCCAAGAATACAACAGCGAATGGAAGATTAATTAATACTTACTTAATTACTCAAAAGAGAAATTAAACTCCACCTGTATGTTACCAGCTGTAGATATGCAATTAGGCGTAGATTAGAGGATAGCTTTTTGTGCACATAACATACACTAAAAGAATGAAGAGTAGTATTTGGATTTTGTGTTTCTATATTCATCCTCTTGAAAGGCGAAACTCAAAATATTAAGAGCAAGGTCCCTCCCATTTATATAAACAGTAAATCCGGCGATATTCTAAAAAAAACAACGTTTTCTAGTAGGCAAGGAAAATTTTTGGAGATCCGTTGATCGACAGACATATCTTAGAGATCAAATTGACAATTATATTAACCTAACTTTGGGCATCCTTAGAATCTGGCTGAAACAAACAGCCAAACTAACCCACATGTGCCACGAGTACTCACCTATTAAACGAGTTACCAATTGTGTACGGCTCGCTACCCAACTTTTACATAACCTATTTCCTATATCACCTAATTTAGGAGCAAAACTGACAGCACTAGATTCTTGCAAGCTCCATGCTTTGCTTTTGAAATAAATATTGCTTTAATTATGTTGAAAATTTTATATATAAGTAAAAAAAATTGAGATGTTAGTTGCAAATAAATTGCAAGCTCCATTTATATAATTCCATTTATATAATTCTCCATTTATATAATTTACTATGACTTTGCATGATTCTTTCGTTCCATACTATATTTCTTACAGAAACAGAGGGTATGATAGGTTATAAGATATTACAAAAGGCCATAAGAATTATCAATCACGTACAGTCTATAATTTGCTGAACGTTTTTGAATATATATTATAATTTTTGTTTATTTTTTAGTTTAGTTTTTTTTTTTGTTTTTGAATATATTATGTATACATATTTTTTGAAACTAATGTGAACCATGAAAGTATGCTTAGAGATTTGTTATAATTGAATTTCAAAGTAAGGGATCGAAACTTTTGAATAAGTCAATTTTATGATAAATGAAACAATTGCTTACATTCCATGTAATGGAAGTAAAGCGACACATGAACTTAAAGTAAAACCACTGAGGAAGCAATCAGGGAGAATCCTTACCGCTGTACAACTTCTCTGACTACTGCTGTCCGGAAAACCCTGTTGACAAAACTAACGTTTTGTCAGCAACCAAACCCAAAACAAAAACCAGCGTTTTGAATCGAACCTATATAAATTGTCCACATAGGAATGGCCCAGCCGTTCAAAAATCTACAAATTCAAAGACAACATGGAATCCACATCACCAGTTTTTTCGTACAAAAATTTTATGCTTGGAAAACTCATGAAAAGGGGTAACAAATTCAACGTTTGCAAATTTTTCCCACATTTGACAAAATTCAAACCTCAAGTCATTTATAAACGACAGTGTTTTATTCTGTTGTGGTGAGGGTCCAATATTCAAAAACAGGAATCAATCGTGCTAGCTTCAGAAATATATCGATAAAAGAGACCATTCTGTTATTAAATTAAAAGGTAAATTAGTAGCAACTTTACGTTGACAGAAAAAAAATTTTTAAATTTAGTCCTTAAAATTTTAAATATTTTTTCAGATTCAGGATGACAACGAAAAAACGCTTAAGTCCCTTGACTTAAGCGTTTTTTCTTTTTGCAGTGACTTGCAGTGACAATGACTTTTTGCAGTGTTCACTTTTGGACTCAACATATAAGCGGTTTATCCTTAGTTTTTAGTACTTGATTGATCAGGGGTTTAAGTGTATCAATTCGAGCACGACTGAATTATGTTCATTGGTCTTCCTAGATCTTGTATAAAAATGACCGTAGACATATTTTGATGTCTAGCATATACGAGTAATCGATTATTGTACTAATCGAATATACAAATAATCAAGTGTTCTGTACTAATGTCGCTCACTTAACTCTATGGAAATATTCACAAGTCAACATGGACTGAAGTAATAAATTCATACTTGACGCGTTTATATTCCACGTATAATTCAAACTTATTAGGGAAATTAGGAAATTATCGCTAGACACTCACGATATCAAGAACATACCAACACACCTATGTCACTAAAGCCTGAGCTCAATCTTGGAAGATAAGCGCTTTTATTAGTATCTATGATAAATCCTCACCTATTATTTGCACCTTTCGTTATCTTCCTGATAATTTGATTAAGGTGAGGCATATCACAGTTTAACGATACGAACCATGAAGTGGTCCAAATTTTGCCAGGATACAAAATGCAAAAATCTTTTTCTGAAGATCGGGAAGTATTTTCGAGTTTGGTGAGGAATTAAAAGTCGATCCTGATATTGAACAATGCTATTTATCCCACGAATTTGCTTCACTGCTTATATTTAACAAAATTGCATTCCACTGCTTCCAAGAAAATTGTTTCAAACTTCATATTTGTTTTCGATTTTTTGTTGGTGTTGAATCTACCCTAGGATATACGAGATCAGTTTTAAAGACTTTCTTAAATTTGTCATACCGATAAAAGTACGAAGTGAAGTCGAAGGGCAGTCTTTTTCTGGCGACGAAATGAAAATAACGAATAATGCCAGGATTTTGCTGGTTAGAGTGAAATCCAAGAACTTTTTCTGAGCATTTCAGTGCATAAAATCATATTCATTTGCTGAAGGTAATTGAAAGCTTAGCTGATGAATTCACAAGCATCGTTGATCCAACCAAAAAGCCGGTTCCCATTGAGAATTCAATCGAAAGTTTAATGGACAACTCAGTGAGCAAAGTGAGAAAGGACATTGACCCAGAAACGCCAAGACACCTGTGATTCTTGACCTTGGGACAATTGTACCTGCTCGAGCAGAACACTCACCATATGATTCCCAAATTAATTCTCTTATCATTACTTGCGGCTTGCACGACGTCAATGCAAACCTCATTATCATTAAAACGAGCTGATTTTCGCCACATTAAGCTAATGCCTAGATACACGTACTTTGGGAATATACTTACCGGGGCTTAGCCGTGCGAAATTGGCGAATGGAGTTTCGCAGTGCGTTTTCTTATCGGCCAAGCGCGCTCGCCTCCAGCGAGCGATATACGGTACGAACGCGAGTCAGATGATAGCGAATAGGAAAATTATAGATATTAAATTACTGTTCTCAATGGAAGACTGATCAGCTTGATTTCGAAATTCCTAATTTGTTGGCTGATGGTTTTTTTAGTTGGTTTTGCCTAGAATTCATACAGCCGAGCACAAAGAGTGGATTGTTTAGTCATGGATTTTATAATTTTCAAGTTAGTGACGCTTAGCCGAACGTGCAGGAGGTGTATTGCCATGACCACATTCAATATATGCGATATGGCAATGAGGTCAACCAACACTTAGCAACAATTTGCGCGAAATTTTTCGCTAAATTACCAAAACTCACAAATGAATTTGTATAGAACCAGGGTTGCCAATTTGCTGGAAAAGTTCAGGTGCTAGCTTGTACGTACATGCTTAGTGACAATAGACGTATGATGATTTATTTTCGGTTTGATGGCTGGTTCCGCCTTGCCCGCATTTACATATCAGTCAATTATTAATAGAACTCAACATACGAATGAGTTCCATAGGAGAAAAATGACAAATGTTATGTGGATACAGATAATAGATAATAAATCAACCAGATAATAGCCCCACTTGATGTTTTTGTTCTTTTAATCAACTTCGTCAATAAAAGTCAATTCAGCAACCTCAAGTTAAAACGAGAAGAAAAAAAAAATTATTTAACAACATACAATAAACGCAAATCAGTAAAATTCCTTATTTTATAATTTATTGTATTTATTATGTATAGTATATGTTTTTTTTTGAGAGAGGAAGAGAAAGAAAAGAAAAGAAAAAAAGTGAGAAAAAAAAGAGGAAAGCATAATAAAAGAGGTGAATTTTTTTCAAATGTGATATGACTGCAAAAAATTAAAAATGCATGAATAAGTGAGTTGAAATGTTGATTCAAATGTTAACGCTACTTTAATAGGTTCGAAACTTATGAAGAAACTGCTAACCGGGTTCGTTTACATAATCAGAAATATAACATAAACAAAGTTACTAAGATATATATGGTTGGAACGTAACTTTTTCAAATTATCTCGAGCTTCAATGGATTTGGAAGTCTATTTCAAACCACAATAGAACGGGTGTGCATGTTTAGTATATTTCCCAATTCTATAGCATTTGTGATGCGGAACCAGATAACGATTCTCTTGTCGAAAATATCTCATTTAGAGATGTTTATATATTTTTATTGTCAGCACAAAAATTAATCTAGAAAAAAGCAAGATCTGCTGCCGAGGAGACAAAAAGATTACCGTTGAAAGTCAACTTCGAAAATTTCAATCAAAGTAAAAAATACTCGAAATTGGAGAGAAAAGCTTTTTTTAATTTTTCTCGGCTAAATCTATTTCATCAATATCAAGTCAATTTCAAAAATGTTGATAAATCAATCAATTTTGAGAATTTTATCGTCGAAATGGAAATGGTAGAAAGAAAAAGGGTGTTTACGCGGAAAACGGGTTTGAAAGTAATGACATTGCCGTAAATTTAATTTCGACATGAAAAATCAGGAGTTGTCAGGTAGCTCAGGAGTTCAAAATGCCTGACAAAACTATGCACTATTTTGTATGTACTCCGAATGCCTTTGCAAGGGAGTCGAAATAATGAGAATAATCGAGAAAAGGAAGACAGCTATATTTTTTACATTGCATAGGTACAGCAAAGCCTCATACCACGCTGATACTCTCGGGCGCCATTTCGTGTCAAAAAATTTGATGTGCAAAAATGAATGTCCTCTTATGTCGGTCGAATACAACAAGATTGGGAGTTTATTCGAAACGCTAATTTCGTAAATGTCAACGCTGTAGCGTGTGAGAACAATTACGAAGATCAGTAGATTGTTAATATGATAAAGTAGATTGTTCATATGATAAAGTAAATTGTAACACAAAAAAAAAAAACAAGACAGCTTGACGGCACTATATAAACATATAGGAGAACAACAAAAAACCAACTTCAATTGGCTCGAGTCACAATTCGAGTGCAATTCTGAGATATAATTTCTACGGGATATTGAAGAAAGTGAATCCTGAACTGATTCCATTCTAAGTATAACACCAGCTTAAAACAAAATAAATTAATGGAAAAGACAAGAAAATGAATAGAAGAGAGACATTTAAAAACGTGTTGAAAGAGCATATAATGGCCAAAAGAAACGAACACTCAAAAGTGCAAAAGCAGCTAAAGGACACAATGAAGGTGCCAAAAACATTTGCAAAAAATAAGAATTGGACTGGATACATATCGCAATAGTAAAGGAGCCAAGAAAACTCTTTACTTTTGGCATGTTAGAAATGCTAACAGAAATGAAGCTTATCGAAGACGGATGGCAAATCGTACTAGAAACAATAAATCAATATTTAAACAAAATTTCTCATAAAAGTGTGATGAGGAAAATAATTTTCCTACAAGGTATAGAACTGAATCATCTTATTTAAAAAAGAATAAGAACAACGGATAGAATTTCAAGAATAGGTTTTCAAGAAAAGATAACCAAAAATCCAAGCAAGTGTCTTGAAATTATAGACAATAATTGACAATAAATGAAAGGGTAGCGCTTCGAGTTTTCTCTTTCGATACATTAGCTTTTGCAAGTAAATAAAAACAAAAAACGCCGTTTCGGTACTTGCTTTACTGAATCCTTATTGCGATTTTCCTGCGTTCTGTCTTTTTTCCTATACATTTAGTGTTGCATAATAAAAATTATGAATTATAGGAAAAAGGTACTTCATTTCCTTGTTTGTTGTTTTTTACCTCACATTTCTTTAGCTGACGAGCCAAGTAAGTATGTTCACGTGGGTCAACACGCTCAGTGGACGTCCTCGAATGAACTCGAATGAAATGATCGCAGCCAAAGCTATGAAGTATGTGATTATTATCATTATATATAAAAAATATTAATCATGACTTATAGGGATATCAATAGGCTTCGCACCTTGTTGCTCAAATTTGTCCATTTATTCCAGCT
The DNA here is from genome assembly GCA_954870665.1 of Stratiomys singularior. Taxonomy (NCBI): domain Eukaryota; kingdom Metazoa; phylum Arthropoda; class Insecta; order Diptera; family Stratiomyidae; genus Stratiomys; species Stratiomys singularior. Next base: position 50,974,101 of record OX940879.1, read on the forward strand.
CCGTAATTCACCAAAGAATTTTCGATTTTGAACATTTGGATTAATATATATATATAACTTTAAACTATAAACGCTTAAACTTGAAGGATTGATTAAACAACTCATGACAATTAAGGACGAATTCAAATATGGTTGCAACTCTCTAACAAGAATGGGACCATCATGGTCCTTGGTTTTCGGAAAACAAACACAAAGTATACATTTTACGGCTAACAAAGCGCAATTGAATTTAATATTGAAGTCGACACTTAAACGACTAGTGAAGTAAATCCAATTGTTGCACAATGAACGATTGAGGCTGATTGTTCAAGCAAATCAACTATTTTGAAAATATTACAAAAACATTATTTTAAGAACATAAACTCTTATATCACTTCCTTCCGTTGTTAAATTGTAACCAAGAGATTTTGTAGTTAGCCGCACTAAGCATTTGCTTCTAAGACCACATGACATTTGTATAGGCAGAGCAAAATCAGAGAATTGGAAAGATTTGAATTTGTTTGAATCAAATAGATGAAATATATTTTTGTAATTTTCATTTCACCAACTACTCCATTATTAACAAATAAGCGGTTTTTAATTTTAAGTCATTTATTTTAGTACTTTCATTTAGATCATTCTACCGTATTTTTTTTTTTTGATTTTTTATGGTTAAATATACTCTTAATAATACTGAAGTTGTATACTGTCAGGGCTCAATAACATTTAAAAAGAGACCAGATCGTAAAATTTTGTTTTGATTGAAAGAAATTTTACTGATTATCTGAACGCAGTCAATATTCTGTAACTATGATGGACAGCTTGTGATCCTCGCCAAAACCCAATCAAAAAGCCTGGAATAATTGGAAACTGCGACCTTGAAGTAGTATATCAGCTTCTATGATCGCAAGCGGGCTATCAGCTTGGGGCCGAAAGGAAAAACTCCAAAATTTCTGTTACAAATGGAATTTAACTTATTCCAAAACCAATAAAATTGTCGTTTTGGTTTACTATAAAAACCAACAAGTTCACTTTTTTTCCATGAATGAACCATTGCAAACTTGAGTCCAGTGTTGTTTTTGACAGATTTGACTTAACTTGATATTTTAAAAATAAAATTCAAATTATAAAAATATTTTGACGAAACTGATATAATAATGTATCACCGAGGTTCGTTAATAATAACGCGGAGTGTATGCATACAAGCATATATGCTTTATATATGCACTTACAGTTCATCCTATATTGCTGTATATGTACAATTTTGACCAATTAAATTCTTGAGTTTCTTTTATTCTCCTCTTTGGGAAATTTTTGCCAGCATTATACAGTCGTATTTGCAGAAGCTTTTTGAATTATAAATGACTACTTTAAAAAAAGGAAAGGCGTCTAGTTGCATTTGTCATTTAATTATGTGTTTGCAATGATTGCTTAAGATTGATAACATCAGAAAAATACCACAACCACCTCTCGCTCTTGTCTGACCATAAGAATCGAAACATTGAAGACCTAGGTAAGACTCAACGCTATCAGCTGATTTCTTATCAATCACACGCGAAATTAGCACCAAGATAACTAGATATGGTTGTATATCTTTTTACACTTTACAACATTGTTGGATAGCACGCGAATTTTTTTTAATAATATTAGAAGGCGCGGCTGTAAATGAAAATGTTTAGTTCTGACCCAATTTAGAAAGGAATTTTTCAATCAAAGATTGCAGTTGCCAATGGCAACTGTTCGCAAGAAAATGTATTAATTGATAATTGCACATTTTAATTTAATTGAAATTTACACTCGATTATATTAATAGTGATAACATATTGATCTTCAATTGAATGAATATTTGTTAGATATACACGAGCAATTTTCAAAGTTAATTTTGATGTACCATTTTCTGTCTAAAATAGGAGAATTTACCACAAAAATTCATAGTTTAGAATATAACGATTCATGAACATTTAATGATTTTCATAGTTAATCTATTATCTGACTACAACACATGTGTGCCAAAAAAGTTTTTGGAAATCTTTCTAAAATCAAACATATCCCCTTCATTTTTTTTTATAAAACATTATTTCAGAGATTTTCATTTCATTTTCATTTTACGCTAATCAAAACTGAGCAATACTGTTTCCTTGCTATGCATAATTTTCAATGTCGCTGTCATGGTATACCAACTCCAACTAATGGCAAAAAAAAATGTATTTATTTATACCATTCTTATTTAAAAAAATGCTCTAAGAAAGAAGGAATGTACTCTCCATTCATTTACTTAGTATCCAATTATCCTTTTCTGCAATGTGTTTCTAGAATCTTAATCTTAAAAAAATTCATATTTACAATTAATCCAGAATAAATCACCATTAATATTTAAAAATTTTACTATGTCTTACAGATCGGGGCATAAATTTACCATTTACGAGTGGACGTTTTTAAGTTCGCAGAATAGAGCGTAAAAAGTGAGAATAATAATACACAATATTTTCTTTTTCAATGTATTCAGTTGCTACTCAAGTACATTTATCAGATATTTCTACTAAACCTTCGTAAAAATGTTTTTATTTTCCGAGAAATAAGCTTAAACTTTATCCTTCACTTCTTCATGATTTGAAAACTTCTTCCCAACGAAATTATCGTACCTTTAGTCAATGTTCCCTTCTTTTCTCCTTAATACAATTTCTCAACCTTTCTATGATTGATGTGAAGTATGCTCTAGTTAGTTCATCTGTGAACAGAATACCAAAAGACTGTCGCCATGATTTTAACAGTTAACTGTGACACCTTAAACTTCTTGGTTGGTGATGTACCAGTGCATAGATTCCTGTTTGAATTCAGGTTCATAATGATGAATCTAAGTTATATCTCCAGTAACAATTTGATTCAATAGTCCTTGACTTCACTAAAGAGCTCGCAAGGATGCGCGCCAATACTCTGTTTCTAAGGCGACGTGAGCATTTCCCTTTGTCAAGACGGCCGTGCAGAATTTCAAAAACTGTTCGTATTCGATAATTCAGCCATTTCTGATATTAGTTTTTTTCGTTAGACATTTATTTACCTAGACATTTAGCTTGCAATATTAATTCGACTTGTTAAATCACGGTTGGTTGGGCAGTCTTCAAGGGAAGCCCTACGTTGTTCAAAGAGACTGTGTCACTTCTAAACAACAACAGTCCAACAAAAAATCGACGCCATCCTTTCAAGTATAGTTTCACTGAATTTTTTGCTTGGTAAGGAATAGCACACACTTTTCACAGTTAATTCAAGATTGAGGTGTTTGATCGACAGTAGTTCAGGCATTATTGACCCAATGAGGATAAAACTTGTTCATCAATCCATTTATTACATCAACCTACGAACAACCACTCCATTCCGCAAACTGAAAAGCGCTTCCCCGTACATATATATTTATAATTTTTCAGTGTTAGTTGCAGCTAAAATAAATTACCTGCCATGCATTTAAATTTTCACTTCAAAAATTATCTCTTTTCCCACTTCGAAAATTTTTAGCGTCACATCGTTGAGGTTTACTTAACCAGTGTTAATATTCGACGTACATTTCGATAAGTTCGATGATCGAGGCATTGGTACATGAACGCGTATTATTGGGCAAAATAGACACACTACTTGTCATCATTTCTGGAGACAGTTTACAAATGTTTAAGGGGAAATGGATTTTAACCTTTTCACGCTCTGGGCCACATTTCAACTTTTATGACTAAAGTTACTGTCAATTCTAAACAGAAAAAAAATTAATAAGGATTTATTCACTACACTCATCCGAAGAAGTAGGGATTCAAAGCTTGGTCCAATGTCTCCCAAGATGGATTAATTCCAAAATTTGGGATGTATCAAAAATCGTCAATTGTTACCACGCAGTTGCTACAACTATGTGGCATAGAGAACGAAAACCATAAACTATTTTAAAATAATCAATTTACAGCAATTCTGTGAGTAAAACATCTAAAGACGAATAGAACGGAAGAATGAATTCCTGAGGCGTCTCGAAAGAAAGAAAAAAAAGTTAAAAAACTGTGGAAGAGGATCATTCCCTGTTACTACATCTTTTGAAAATATCACACTTCTATGGTGAAATGACAACAATATCGTTCACATGATGTACAAAGGAGGGAGCGTAAAAAGAAGAAATACATATCAAAATCAAGAAGAAGAAGAAAAACGAAATACAAATCAAAGTCTCGATAAAAATCGTGTAAGAAGAAATCGTTTTTTTTTTGAAAATGCGAGGAGAATGAATATTCATTCTTAAATTACGACTAACGTTCTTTAGTGACAAGTTCTTATTTACGCCATTTTTAAGTTTTTTGAATTCTATGAATTTAAAACGAGTAAAACATAAAAAAAGAGCACTGTCATTTTTTCCCGTCAAATAATGGTCATCGAAGAGGTTGAATAAATTTTTTCCAGCTGTCATAACAGAAACACAAAAAGCAAGAACACTCCCGACCGTCTTCTGGCTGACAGAGATAGAACAGGCAATAGTCGGTTTTTAGTATTGCCATAACATAAGCATAAAACATCAAGAACTCTCCCGGGTGATGTCTAAATAATCGAAATACCAAACTGAGTTGAAAAAGAATGTACAACTAATATGGTCTGATTTGTTAGTTCCAAAAATTAGCCATATCAATTATCCATTTCAAATTTGTATTCACCTATTAAATAATCAACATTAGGGGAATCTCCGGAAAATAACTGCCCAAAACATTCTTAACAATGTTGACTCAAAATTTCATAACCAATCAGAACAAAACCACACACCGGAGATGGCAGACTACCGGAACGCATATGTAAACGTTACAAAATAACAGACGTGGAACGACGGAATTTCGTTCGCAGGACAGACAAATAACATTTCCATCATCGTCGGACAAAACACGAGTAAAGTTCAAATGTTTCATTTGCAAATGAATTAACCTTTTATGGATTAAATTTGTTTTCAGTTTAGGTTGGCAAAATAAAGACCCAATGTATACGACGGAGTCCATCCGTTTTTGGGCAAAATGTGTATTACTAAAATTATTATAACCTTATATCTGAAGCGGTTTTTATCAAATTTTCACGAAGGGTAAAATAGAAGGTATTTTAGGCATACCCACAAATTTGTTAGTAATAATCATAATTTTATTTTGCACATTTTTTTCCCAAAGTCTCTAGTATCATTTCCAATAATTGATTTCGCGATACATCCTTCTCCGTCATGAATGATATTCACATTCATACCTTGAGTCGTTTTGTTCTCCTAGGCAACAAAATGCCTGCAGATTCTCGTAGGCTATGTCAATTTCTTTTCACCGGAAACCACATGGATCAATCCTATCCTATCAATTCTACGAGGAGAGCTCTAGGGAGATATCTTCACGGTTCGGATTGCCTTCGTTACTGTATATCTTCACGTTATATATAATATTTACAGAATATTCACATGACCTTCACATATCAAATGAACAAGTAAATCTTAATCTGCCATGGAATCATAACAAAGTCAACAAGAGCTTTAGTTTGTTTATCGTTTTGAAATACCCCAAATGCTTAAAAAAACCAGCGGCGGATGAACTTCTTAACGTCCTCCCGGCCGAATTTCGTATATACATCGAAATACCTATTCGACCGAGGACTAATGATCCTTCCATCTATCTTGAAGACGACGACCCAGCCAAACAACTAGGCCAAAAAGTTTCTTTACGACATTCCTTGAAAAACGTAATGGCAATTTTAAGAGTTTTATGGACAATGGAACTGCTCGAAATTGAACAGAAGGTGAAAACAGCAGAACGAGGCAGATTAAGATAGAGAAAGGTCGGCATATACATAGGGAGAAACTTTTTCATACATAACATAAACAGAAACATAAAGAGAAAGATTTCAATAATGACCCGTGGGACCCGTGCTAAGAGTCGTGAGTACTCGAATCGTAAATATGAAGGAAACCGTTCAGGAACTTCTCTTTGTGATACCCATTCGTTTCCTTGTTTTTAAAGAAAGTTTGACTACCCAGTATTTTGTGCAACAAAAAAAAAAAAAAGTGCGGTAACAGACCGCAAAGAAGTAAAACTAGAAAAAATGACGCTCTATCTTAATCCTCAACATACACATAGCACGTTTAATTCTCGGCTGAAGGAGGATATGTTCCCTCAATACTTTATGAAGGCAAGACTTTTGCTAGTCAGTAAAAGAAAAGGAACCTAGATGATACTTTCTCATGCCACCTTTTGTATATGCTGCTGCTTGAAAAAACCGATGAGTCCGAAACTGATTGAAGTAATTCGCACCGCGGATATCTGTTTTAACAGACTGGCTCTAGATAATTTAATATTAATGAAGTGACACATGAAAGTACTGAACACGACCACTTAAGGCATATTGGGCAACTAGTTGAGCTCGGTAAATCTTTCAGGGTGCTGTAATATTGTATCCAGATTTTGAGGGACTACCTCACAGACCGGAAGCTGATCTACTACACACAATATGGACCGCTGAGGATGGACATCGCAACTGGTGTTCGATGGGACTCTTTTCATCGTTCAAATCTCCGGGATGCCTCATATAACGAGCTTCTGAATCTGTCCCTGCTTGAGGCACTGTGCGTGACCCACTATGAAGACATCAACTCAAACCAGCCATTGGAGTCGATTTAGTGATCGTGTGAATGAAGAACATGAGTTCTTTTCCTTCTTCAAAGTAGCATTGGAATTAACTGAGGATACCATTTAAATCAAAACGGATTCCTACAGTCATCTTCATCTTGATAGGAATGTCATCGTTAAATCGATTTACTCCAAGATGAGCTTCTTCGATCAAAAGCGATGTGGATAAGTCAGCAAGCAAGGACTCATATCTTTCGAAAAGTGGGTAAAGAGGACGAGCGGCAAGTTGTGATCAAGGAGCCGTGAGTGGTATAAATTTTCACTTAACATTGCTGTTCGCTAAATCTGAATATTATTAGTAAGCTAGTTTAGACAAAAGATGATAAAATTAGGGAGACTCTCGCTACACATAGTTTAGGTCGATGAAATTGTCGTAGTAAGGGACAATCGGAACTCTTATAAACGAAGGAATCTTTAATTGCTTGTTGGCGTAGGGGGAAGTGCGTCCATTGTACCCTACGTTACTCCTTTCGGTAAAAAGGTCTCCATTACCTGAGGATGTGTAGCTTGAAACAGTATGATAAAAAGCTCCAAACCCAATGATCCTTTGTCGAGAGTGGTTTTCTAGGTTGTCTAGATTTTTTAGGTGTAGAATGTCCTAAACAAAGAATATAAGTAGCATTCATGTCTCAAAAAACACAAGAAATATAATCACTCTTCCTGCAGGTATTGTTACTGCTACTACTATTCCTACTTCTTCTACTACGATTACTACTAGTTCAACTACTAAATTAGTTTCTCGGTAACTTTTTCTATCGAAACCAGGCATATCTTATGGATCAGGCCTGAAGCCTGGAGACATCAATTATTTACATAATCGCAAAATAATAATGCTTTCCCTTTTATGAAGCCTAAAAAAGTTTCAGGTTAAAAAGGATGGTAGACATAAATTCTTTCAATGTCAATCAACAAGATCTCAACAAGAATAATGTAACTCATCCAGTTGAGCTTAACTCGGGTTTAGACCCTTCCAGGGAGATTCCTTAAAATTCCAATACTAACATATGAATTGAAACGTACTGATGAATGTAGCAGATTATAGTTGATCGTACCCATTATGTAATTGCATAAAATTGCTATTGACGCGTCAATGACGTCTGTAAATGTAATTTACGTGTGGAAGCAGTTGCACACGAAATATAAGACTTATATTTGAAGTCCTATATTTGAGTTTTTTTTGATAGATAACACGGTTATTTCATTTCTATTCTCCTCTTATATATAACATTATCATACAAATTTGTATCATACATAAAATCTTGACACAACCCCCCTAAAAAAGCATCTACAATTTTCGTCATTATCAAATTTTTGTGTTTTTGGTAGGCAATCAAACTGAAACAAAAACTTATAAAGTGCAAAAAGTTCAAAATAGTTGTTAAGTCAAATTATCAAAAAAAAAACAATTGAAAAAAATGAAAAAGAAAAATGGAGACCGTTGCGATTTCAAAGATGCCAACTGTAGACAACTAAAAAAATTATGTTTAAGGCACTCATTAAATAAGGAATGAGCGTCAACGGGTTGAACATAAATCAAAAACGCTCCCAGGATAATAATGGCGGAATACTATATTTATTATAACTTTATAATCAAATATAAATACAATACTGCCAAAAAATCATTGATTATAACATAAGATAAGCATAGTTTTTATAAATAAAAACTATGCTTTTTAAATAAATATGATACTTATAAATAAGTCGTTGACAAACAAGTCAATTTTTCAAAAATGGCAAATAGTTTCAAAACTTCAACTAAGTTGAGTTGTAAGACTATATGAACAATTTGATTCATCAGTTACAAAATGTATTCTTTAGACTCTGAGTTCTCATTTATCAATGGTCAAAGTATGAAGGTTAAGGTAAATTACACAAAAAGTGATTAAGCAGGATCAGGAAAAAGACAAAACGTCTACTACTCCGTGCTACTAATTTTTGTCTGAAAAGATGAATTAATATTATTGAAATTGTAGAATCGAAAGGATGGTTTCTGGAATCTGGAAGAAACAGGAATTGTCGCTTTTTGATATGAAATATGCTGAAATTATTGTGAGAAAGTTCACTCAAGTTGTTTGGGCATGGTTCGGTAATAAACCTTTACTTGAGTATAAGAAAGAAAGTTTATTGTTACTATGATCACATGACATCCTTCAAAATAGTAAAGTTAGGTATACCATAATTTGTTATTTAAGAACATCAGTATTCATTCATAATACTTGCTTCATACAATTTTTTTGTTTAACCACAACGTCAAGTTCTTAACAATGAAAAACAAAGTAAGAAAACACAACCAAGAGGGATGAGAAATCGCACCAAAGAGGAAAAGATTTTTACGCATGTCTCCCTCATATCGAATTAGAAATTATAAATTTTGATCTTCAACTATTCTTTGCGAAGCGAATGACCTGTAAATAATGAGAATAGGAATGTGCTGCAGAAATGGTGTTCATATGATATATTCTAAATGATTCATTTTTGTGACATCCAAAAGAGAAACGAATTTTTTTAATACTTCCCAACTTATCTTAAAACTGGTTTTGACCTATCATAAAAGTTTGATTAAAAATCTTTCGAAATTGATGAATGATTACAGTCTCAATAAGTTATGTTATAAAATAAAATCTTATTTTATGTCGATTTCATGGGGCAAATAACAGTTTTTCTACATAAACATAAGACATGTGAAATTTTGTCTCTGTAATTTTCTCTTTTCTTCCTCATCTTTTTCCCCTTTTCTTCGGCACATTAGTCATAAAGACGACAATCAGACTTAATGTAATAATGGTATGAAACAATATAGGGTAATTTTTAATAAAAATGCTCTTCAAAATGAGGGTTCAACTCGTCTATTCAGCAAATACCTTTTAAAACTACTATACATACCTTTTTATCGATAATATAAGCAGCCTTCTGGACGAAGAACTCATCCAAACATTAGGAAGCGCTTAGTTTGGTTTGGAGAAAAAATTTCGACGTATTATTTTTATTTAAGAGTACTTTAACAAATTTCACTTGTTTTTCATGCTGCAAATGTCCTAAACACAATAGTCACCAAATTTCAAGTTTTTCTTAGATGAAGGTTACTTTTTGACAATAATAACGCACTTTTCAGCAATTAAAAACCACATTTGAACACATATGTATATGCACAGAGCATACGCCGGTCAGCTGTCTAATGAGACATTCTCACACATGCTTGCATAGTACCTTAAGTAAATATTAAGTTTAGTACGTTGGATAATGTGATGTGTTTGCTGAATTTCGGCAGCGGACGAATTTGAATCCTTTGAACTGCTGCACCACTCACAAAATATGCACTGACTTCATCGTGCTTGCGTACCGACACAAGTGTTAGAAACTTTCACACTACGACTTGCTACAAACAGCTGGAGCCTTAATATATACTTTGAAAAGTAGTAAGGACTAGTGAAAACTGTAATCACGACAACTTCACAGGAGCAACTTGTAAACCATCCTAACCGGCTGTTCGCGTTCAAATGAGCTGTCGTCTTCGCTCTCAAGTGGAGTTTATTCTTCCCCGAAATTTCCTGATGACTGGCTTTCGGTTATCAGAACGGAGTCTGGGTTTCGGGTACGGCACCGGGTCTGGGGTTATAAATGTAGGTTGGGGTCTCGACCCGACACCAAAACCAAGGGGTCGACTAGTCAGCCTCGTATTCTATTTATTTCACATGATGGTTTGTCGGTCGGGGCCAGTATCAACGTCCATGTTGCCGTTAGCGCGACGCATACAATGCAGTCGCACGATATGTCTGTATGTATGTGAAAACAGGATCCAAGAATACGAAAAATCTGAAGTTGCAATAGAAAGGGAGGATAACGACGATTCGAGGACGACGAAACTAGCGACATCGAAGTGTGTACTTTTGTTTACGAGCACAATTCAAAATCGCGTGAGCCGACTGAAACGAAAGCTTCGACTCAAACCCTTGGATCCTCGAAGTTGAACACAGCAATGGCTGTTGACTTAGGCCAACGGAAACACATCACTGTTACCCGAGGAGAAGCCAGAGTATATTTACACTAAAGTGTAAAACGACCAACAATATGGTACGCAAACGTGTGCAAAATGCCTACCCATACCCAACCCAAGCAGCCCAACTATTTGCAAGATACTATAGTGTGGAAATTAGGATGCAGGAATTTGCCCAAAATGAGAGCTTTAGGGTGGCCTCCAACAAAGGAGATAAAGTAGAGAACAAATCAAATTCAAGGTGAATAAACTATTTTTCGCACTCCAATATAAAGAACAAGAACAACAGTTCGTTCATTCAAGAAGAACACTTATGAGCCATATTACTCATATGTATAATGAAATCCTAGACAGTAGATTTCATTCCATTAGCACTAAAGTCACAGACAGTGTAAAGGAACTTAACTCTGTCTGTCTTTTCAAAGTCAATAAACTCGCCCTAAGATGCAAGATAATTTTCCTTTTTACTTACTTCCAATAAAGTTTACTGGTCACGGCTACTGTTTTAGCTCCATACCATCTACTAAGCTCTTTTTACTATATATCATCGAAAAGAATGCAAAAATTTTGATCCTGTGCTTATTTTACAGTTTAAAACGATCTTACTCGGGTATAGTGCACTTGCTCAATTGTTTCAAGTTTGAAACATTCCTGTCGCTTAGTTTACTACAATTTACACCCTCTTGCGGGCAAGATGTTTGTTTCTTATTTTTGCGTAAATATTGGAAAAAATGTTTTTCCTCACTTATTAAAATAAGTGTAATTAAATAAATAATTAAACTAACTTTGAAAGTTAGCACAAAGGCTACCTTGTTAAATTGATCCTTGCAACAGACAGTTTCGAATGTGCCTGCCTGTTAGGAAGAACAGCTGCGAAATCTAGGGATTTCGGCACAATGTCACATAATTCACAATGTGATTTCAAACTAGTTTTAGGTGAAATATCAACCATCACCGCTTTGACAGTTTGATAAGGCCTTCGATTAAGTTGAGGGTTTCATCGATCACAGACGCAGTGAAGAAGTTAATTGGTAACATTAAAGCAAAGTGGCAGTAGAACGATGAAGCAATACGAATTGTGAGGAACGTCGAAGGGACAGGGTGTAGTACCTGGCTTAGTCTCATCCAACGGTGCCTTTATCAGCGATCGAAAGAGTTGAGAGAGCCAGATTTAATTCGTACCTAGTAACGGTAACATATATTCGTCAACAATTGGAGACTTATACCTAATAGCTATAAACTCACTAAATTTATTTGCCTTCCAAAGTCTTTTTTGAAATACATCACCAAAATTTCCCTGAAATGAAACAAGGAGTCACATCAGAATAAGGAAGATTGTACCCTGTGCTGCAACTCCGTGAAAATAAGGCTAAACTAAAAAGTGGTTACAAACCAACACCGGATTTCTGAAATTCGCCGAACATCCAAACTCTACTTTTTGATTACGATGTTATTTTATAAATGCACGAGGTCGATAAAACTCAAAAAAAAAAAACCCATTCTATTAGTATTCGACGGATATTCCAGAAATGCCTGGATGGAAACAGAATCAGATGGTAATAAGATATGGAGATGAGGGTACGGCAGAATACGCATTCACTTTCTTGTATCCTCACTGAATAAAGTATGATCACGAGAAGAACGGTTGAAAATATCTGTTTGCTAATATTCTTCTCGCAATCCTTCTAACATTAAATGCCTTAAAATTGAGTAATCCCTGAAAAAAATTGTTGCTATCTAACGCCAAAATATTTGCTATGTCGAAAAGAATCTTTTGCTCAATGTAGGCAAGTTACTTTCAGAGGCAATACTTGGAGATATCAAACAATTCTGAATTGCGAGTTCTGAAAGACTCAAAATCCTCAGATTAGAGCAAAATTAAAAACTAGGGCTGATGAAGTTTAAATTTTTTCTACCAAAATCTTTGAAAAACTTATTTCATCCTTCTTGCGATGATTCTAAACAACTGCATTAACGTTGCTAATTCCCTTTGCAATGAAAATAATCCAAAATATTTGTTGTTCCGAAAAAATCTAATAATTCCTACTTTGTCGATTTTGTCAGATATTTCATTGCAAAATATGAGGAAGTTGCTTGAAAAAGTCCTTCGAGGTATCATACATTTCTCAGAGAAACCATGAACTATGTCAGAAAGAAAATCTATAAAACTATAAAAGACTATAAAAGAGCTCACTCAAAGAGGACGCACTTGTTTTTTAAAAGCCGGTATAAAAGTATTTAGGCAGACTGAAAAGGACATGGCAGATGTAATGATTATTAATGTAGATAAGGCTTCTGATTCCGTTTGTACTGATCAAATTACTTACAAACTGGTTTAATTCGACTTTCCGGTATTTTTTACATAAATAGGAGGCAGATTTTTAAGGAGACGCGCTGCCTTTTCGCTGTCTGGTGGAGCTAGGTCTGAAACCTTTGCTTTTGTATCGCGGAGTTTTTCAAGGATCCATTCTTGCTCCCTTTTCTTTTCAAAATATCCATGTCTGATATCCCCGTTATCACAAAAGAATATAAACTTGAAATCGTGGTTAATCTTTTGCAACGATTGGACCTAAAAAGCTGGTTTTTTCTACTATATACTCTGCGTGTGGGAGGGGGTAGCGTAAAGAAAAGTCAGGAACAATATCAAAACTATAGAAAATAAACAACTAATGCATACCATTTTCTTGTCTATATGATATAAATGCAGAAGCGCCTGATAATACGGTGAAGACTATAGCATATAAAGCTCTAACCAGACCCATTCTCCTATAAGAAGTAATGTTTAAAAAACACAAGTGGAGCACGGTAGGATTACTGGAGCGAAGAGTCCTCTGGGCTAAGAATCAACTCTACCAAAGGAATAATATGACGCGGCGCTGCTGTTGAGTTGACTCACCTTTACGCTGACATGGTGGTTGAGAGTGCAGTTAAAAGTATCCCGGAGCATAAATTATGTTAATAGTTTAAAAATATTTTTTGAGAATAATGGAATTGGAATAATGCGATACATTTCATTAGAACTTACATAAAGAATAATAATAGTGTTTATGTAAATATCGAAAATTAATGAAAGTAAAATTAAGATAAGATTATATTTCAGAGCCGGCTTGATGACCTGGAAGAATTTTCTCCAATATTGAAAACTGGATTATTCAGTTTTTTTGGGTAGGGAGGGGGAGGCTTTACGCCCTAAGTGCCAGACTTCGACTGAAACAAACCCTACTGGACTACCAACTAGCCACCACCACTGTCTATTGAAGTGTCTAACCTTGAATCTGTGCCACGTTACTTCCGAATAAGTCTCTTTATGCATGCCTTCGAGTTACAGGAATGTTACAGGAATGGTAGGGGAAGTAGATGAAGATTTGCTAGAGTAGAATTCCCTCAATCCTTGGAATACAACGCTCATCAAGAATGGTTTTTTTCAGTTACAAGAATAGTCCAACCGTAATGTACCATGTGATTCTATTTTTAAGCCAATTTCGACATCTCTTTCATAAGGCTATCCGGACGAAGCTCTTCCAATTTTGCGACAAGACTTTCTTTCCAATGCAAAATAGACAGTCGGGAGACCGTGACTTATTGATCTCATGAAGGTAAGACTGAAAACAAGCGTGATCGCTCACTAGGTGCATCAGGTAGAAGTCAGCTTCATCATTCTTTCGACTAAACCACGATCTCAAAGCGTTGATGAGTCACGATGTCCACCTTTCTTGTGTCTCACGCTCCTAAGATTATTAATAGAGATTTATTGAAAGAGACTGATCATTTGTTACCTCGTGCCTTCGAAGGTACGAGTTTCTCTGGATGTCAAGATGTCAAGATGTTTATGCAAAACGGCCGTAATATGAGCTACCTAGTTGACAATCCAATGCGTGTTTGTGTTCATTCAACCTTAAATGTGGCCACGATGACCGAAAAGGAGCGTCAACAGCCGAAAACATTGATTTATCATCGTGCATTGGAAATGAACATCGGTCGATCTTCCATACGGAAAGATATTGGTTTCTGGTTCTATAAAGTTCAATTAGTACGGAAATTTAAGTCCAGTTTAAGTCCACTGATAACTTTGATAACTTCCGCTGGGTGGGTCTGCAACCGATTTGAAATCGATGCGGATTTTCCTCGAAAAATCATCTTTCGTGCGTAGCGCATTTCTACTTGCTGGGTACATATATACGCGAATTTCTCGACTTTGGTGATCAGAAAATTGAGAAGAAAATTTGGAGAAGCTAATGCATCCACTGCGTTTTACCGTGTTGTGCGAATTTTGGCGTTATGGCCTTATTGGTTTCTTTGAAAATGAAGCCTATGCGACCGTTACGGTCAACAGAATCAGTTACCAGCGCATGATAACATCTGGTTAGTTGCAATATCTTGAAAATATTGATTTGGACCGCCTTTGGTTTCAGTAAGATAGTTTTCCATGCCACACATCGGGCGTTACAAAAGCAAAAGTGCGTTATCCGTCGAAATGAACACGTGAATTGAACACCAAGGAGCTGTGAGTTGAGGCGTTTGGATTTTTATTTGTCGAGTAGCATGAAGAGTTGGTGTTATTCGGAAAACTTACAAGCTATTGACCATTTGAAAACCAATATTGAAGCAGCCGTTGCCGAAAACCAATTCGATACAATCTAAAATGTGCTCAGAAAGTGGACCGTGCGAATCAAGCACGTCATGGCCAGTCGCGGCTCCCAATTGAATGAAATCAGATGAACAGAAGGATTTTGTTCTTTCAAACCAAAATATATATTTGCAGTTTTGTTTTTATTAAATTTTCACATATGAAACTCTTATTAGAATACACTATACTTGGTTTCCTAGTTTTCAACCCTATATTCTATAAACGGAACTAGTTTTCAACCCTATATTCTTACAATAACGTTGTAGTGATATTTATATGATATAAAATATAAACCTCAAAAGCTAAATCTGTTAAATTTTTTTATAGGGATTAGAACGACAGATAGTAAAATTCCAATCATCATGAAATAAAATATATATGTATTTATATATTTATAAAATATATAAATATGCGGAATTTTTATTTGTCATGTTTCCTTGCACAAGTAACTAACAACAACAACTTTAAGCGCTATACTCGAATACTTTATTAGAGTTTGTGTTGATATGACACGATTGATATTGATCAAAAGTATAGGGACATAAAAATATTTCGAAAAGTAGTCCGATGACTAAGTTGTTCGCTCATAGAAATCTACCCCTACTTCAGCAAGATCTCAATTGAAGATTGAAGACTTGAAGATATGAATACAAATTTGCAGATACTGAACCGATCTACAACATTGATCGATCCTCACTTCTGGCGGTAAACCAAAGGAAAAACATACCGAATTAAATGAATTTACAATTGATAATAACACTCGATTCTCCCCCTATATTCCTTATAATTTTATTTCACGACCATTTAAAAATAATTTTTTCCCAGATGTAAATTTTTGAATGAATGTCTCAATGGAACGAAAATTGCAATAAATTTTTGTTCAATAAAGAACTATGTCCAGGAAACTTAGTTAAGATCAATCATGTTCCGATTGTAACCAGAATAGATAAAATATTTGGAAGCACCGTAACATTGTTTTAATATATTGGCTTTTGATATTGTAAAAGAGAAGGCATCGGCCATGATCTGACGATCTTACAAATGATATGGCCTAAACATTCCTATTAATTTTCAATCGTACTATATGGAATACGAATAAAATATGAAATCAGTTTAGAATAAGGAATATGAATCAATTTGGTCATGGCTAATTAAAAGCTTTATTCATTATTTCTTCTTTAATGTGTGAATGCCTTGTGGGAGCTCCTGACACTCTTGACAGAGTTCGCGTTTGACAGCCGAAAACCCTGAGAAACAACCTGAGAGTGAGAAAATGAAGAAATGAAGAAAAGCGGAATAAACAAAATCTGCAGCAGAGGTTGGTAGGGATTCGAGGCTGAACATGTTAGTAAGGTAATCAGAGCAAGATAGGAACCAAATCAGGTAAGCCCTATAGAAATCAGATCAAAAGAGGCCGAGAAAATTTTAGTGGAGAACCCCAGAATTAACACAGAAAACGTGAAATTCAAGTGAAGCACATGGAATTTTCGGAAAACATACGTAAAAAGTAATCAGGCAGTTAACTAGAAGTTAAATAAATAACATATGTCCCCTTTAAACACAATCGCTGAACAAAGCTATCAGAAGAAATATATTATTGTAAAAAAGAATTAGGAAAAGCTAACGGAAAATATGCAACCAGTTTCCGTTCTATTCTAAGAAAGTTGCTTCCTTGAGATGCCGGAAGGAGCAGATAGGTTGGTAATGGATGGTATTTTGCTAATGCAGTCTTTTGTGCAAATATCTCACGTCAATAGTTCAAATGGTTTCTAAATAAGGAAAGGTACGAGTATCTAAATTTTCGAGTCGTAAGATGGGAGCGCTCCTATTATAAAAGAGTGAAGAAATTCAGCGCTTCCTTTGCCACAGGACTGGTCGTCCGGCTGCCAACTGCGACATGCAACAACGGTCCTTCAAGTGAAAAGTACAAGACGCGAGTGGGGAGTGCAAACTTTTGCAAGACGGTGTGAACTTTTGAAGACGGTCTAGATGTGACCTTTGATTATTTTGACACTGCTGCAACCTGGAGCGGAAATTTTCAATTACTGTCTTGCAGGAGTTTTGTGAAATGTTTTGAATTCCCTGTCAGAAATTTCATTTTAAGTCTTGAAACACTGGGTTGTTGTTTTAATCTTTACTTTCAAAGTTTCTCCAGAGGAAACAGTCCATTGGAGATAAGTCTGTGCCTCGAACTGACCAGTTACGTCTTTTGGGTATAACTTTTTCCCCAAAACTTTCGCGAACTACATACAATGAGCAACATGTTGCTCTATCTTGTTGTATCCACTGACGTGAATTAAAGCCATTGAAATCCTGTAGCGCTGGAGCAAACAAATTCTGTAGCATTGCAATACACAACGCTGTATTCACTGTAACAAGATATCCATACAATCCTCTTGCTGAAAAAGCTGCTCATACAGTAACTTTAAGTTAATGGACGGGTTTTGATGCTTCAACTGCGAATTAGTGTCATCCCAGTACCTTCAATTATGCCTGTTTACATACCCATTTAGATCGAAGTGCGCCTCGTCTGAGAAGATAATGCTTATGAAGCTGGTGAACTTCTTTAACATTTCATTAGCAAACTGCAACCTGCAAGCATGGTCTTGAGGCTTTGATTCCTGCACAATTTCAATTTTGTACGGATGTAAATGAAAGTATTCGTGAAGAATGCGACTTAAAGATCTTCTGGATAAATTTCAGACACAAGACCGCTTTCGAGTCCAGGTTGTTTGATTAATTTTGGGATCCCTTGATGTTCTGGTTGGGCCGGATCGTGGTAATTTTGTTGCTGAACCCGTCGTCTCAATCTTTTATCAACCTCACTTTCGATTGTAATGAGCACAATATTTTCGTTACGCTAGTTGAAAAATCGTTGTTTCGATAGTGCTCACGTACGCAGAATGCACGCTGTGCTACGATGAACAACACCATCGTGGATGCATCATATCAGGTGCTTAGACTAGTATCCTTTTTTCAAACCTCGTCAAACTCGGGGTGTCATTGAAATTCACTGTTAGAGCAGAAAAAAAGAGGGAATTCCAAGAAATGTGAATAATGGAAGTAGTGACAAACTATTATTTGCGATTATTCAGTAATTAAATCCTATAAAAACTAAAATCAAAAGGCATGATTCGAAAATCAATTTTATTACCAACCCTTACATTAAAATGTTTCATGTTTAAAATTAATGTAGAGGGACTTCGTATCACTTTGATTAACGTTAACATTATTGCAATACTCGATCAACTAGTCAATCTCTTCAACTTTTTGTCAGGCAAAAGTCTGCTCTTGTACTTCTTCACGAAACCTACCTCAATACATCGCACTTCAATATTTAAGCTATTGATTCCGTAAGAAATTATAGGGTGAACTGTGATAGAGGAGGTGATACTGGGGTATTGGTTGAGAGATCCTATCGTCTCCAGAACAGCATTAAATTGGATTCGAAAACTTTAAGTATCATGAAGCGTCCGTTATCGTAATTTTTTTACAAAATGAGAGAAACTTAATCATTAACTCGCCCGGAATCCCCATAAAATATAAGCTCGTCTTCCAAAAGGAGCACCATTCCTGTCGAAATACTCGGATTGAATAAGCTACGCAGCTACTACATTTTTGTTAGTGATCTCAATGCTCTGCATACATCATGGCTAAATGCCACAAATGCTTCATGATTTTTTCCCTAAAACCGTAGATGACAAAAAGCCAGGATGTAGTTGACAAACCGGAAAAATTTATTAACTATAGCCGCAGTGATGACGATGCGGTACTAGTTATCATGAATGATCCAAGAAATACTATCCTTGATTCCGGTTAAAAATGAATAATTGGATTTCAGACGATCGAATTGGTCAAATTTTCTTAGGAAGCTCAAGATTGACTATCAGAAGGAAGGTCCATTTTCCGTTGATGTGAATCCTTTCGTAATGGTTCTGAATGAGAAGAATTTAGATAACGGTAAATCAGACATCTCTAAAAGAAGATTATTCGATGCTCGAAAAGCTCGATACAATTCGGATCGTGGTTCCCCAAGTTAAACAATGAAACAACATGGAAGGATACTGGAAAGAATGAAACTACAGCCATCAAAATGTTGAAAAAAATGAAAAGCCTTCACCCGACACTCAGTAACAACATCGACAATTTCAGGACAACAACCATGCCACATTAGCTTTGGATCAAGTTACACCTTAAAAATGTCTTGAACTCATTGGTTCTACAGGAGTGAGGTTAGCAAACTAATGGGTAGATAACCTTAAATGTATTTGTCCAAAGGATAAAGATGGCGTTTTCACAGAAGTCAACAAAATATTTTTAAGGAAGTCACGAGAGAATGTTTCGGAACTATCAAAGCAGTGAATAAAAATTCTAGACAAGGCAGGTTTGAATATCAATTCGTCAACTATGCGATGACATACAAAAGCTTGATCTTATTGGTATGAATTTTGACTTGTTTCATCTGCTGAAGGAGGAACGTGGAACGTTTCAATTATTCTTAACATTGAATTCATTCGCCTATTTAATGATGCATTGACATCGTCATACGTCATACCGAGCTGAAAATATTTTGATTATTTACTTAAATTTGAAGACTTGTGCCATATATTTCACAGAGTGAGCAACAAGAAACGTTTTCATGGTATACCTAACACAGCACTATGATATTTACTTGAGATTACTATTCGAAATTATGGCATATTGTTCAAAAACAAATTGAACATTGGAATGGAACAATGTAATGGAAAAAGGCCAAAGTATTTTCAATGTTAAAAAAAGAGAAAGACGCTTAGTGTGCAAGCGACTGCAATAAACATGCACATTAAAAGACATGGAACTACGGAAGTGACCACAGATATGTATTGGAAACTGAATAATATGGTATGAGTTAAAGCGTGCCTTTTTAATTTGATTTCTTTTATATAATTAATTTGTTACGAATGTGTCATGTGATCTGTGTCTTCAATGTTCCAGTTACAGAAGAATAAAATGGCACTTCTAACCATTTTATCGGAGAACTCTAAGTGGATAAGATTAAACAATGATGTCGAACATCATCAAAGGCCTTTTTTGATGGAGTGTCTCAGTGTCAAAGTGTTTCGCTGACATCTGAAGTTTTTTCGATTTTTGAAAGCATGGAAATGGGCTGCAAGCTTGAAAGAGAGAAATATTTGTCAATTTTCAATACGGCTTGGCTAATTGGACTAATTTTTAAACTTCTCCAGCAAAAATTTTAGTGGCACGTCATCACCGTGATGGTCAATATGTTATCTGAAAAACCATTTGTGGTAACTGGTAGAAATCTAAGCGCGATTCGCCTTCTCCACTTTCATTCGCAACATTTTTGAACAGCTTACAATGCATCGCCCACACGGTCATTAGTGCCGTTCACTGATGATTTTAACATTCATTCAACATTTAACATTCAACATTCTAGCAAAAGATTCGGAAGTACAAAGGAACTTTCAAGAAATGTTTAACGTTTTTCAGTTCACCGCGAATAGCTGGCGAATAAAATTCGATTAAAATGCGCTAAGGTGCGAAAAAATTTTGTTTCGAACAAACCTCTGTGGGGAGTCATGGTCTGAAAAGTAGTTGGGAAAATTTCCACTTTATTGCTGGGGACTGCAGATCAGAACGGATTGATCAAAATTTTGGGTATGATACCTCGTTGTAAAATCAGGTTGAATGAGGCGTGAAGCCCCTTCAAAAAAATTTCCACTCCGGGTAAGCTTTCTAAAAGTCAGGATAATTTGCTACGAAGCACACTTCAGGCGAGTTTTCTTATATACATGTCAGATCTGGTATGATTAGGGGCCTAGTATGATGGAGTCTAGAATTCCAGCCATTGGCCATCGATTCGAACTTCAATTCCGCGAATTTTATTCAATTTTTACAACAAACAAAACCAACTGTCAAATTTCAATACAAAAATTTTTTGATGCACTATGTTTTATTTTATTATAAACTAATAGATCGTATTTCCACCCTTTGATGCAATAATAACGCGGACTCATCATCATCGTTTCGTCTCACCTCCAGTATTTTTGGTTGCGATCATCTATGGTATTATTTTCGGATGAGTAAACATGAGCATACTCCACACATTTTGAAGGGTTTGAGGTCAGGGGAGTTGCATGAATACAAAAAATGTACATATGCTAGGATTTTGACTCCTGCAGAAGAAGAAAGGCTCTAGATGCCTTTTATTCTATGGCATGGTACCGTGTCTAACATCGTAGTAAATTTATGTTTTGGAAAATGGGCGTGAAAAAATAGTGAAAAATGTGTATTTTCACCCATTTTTTATGTTTAACCGATCTTATTGCATAACTTCTATGCCCATTCCATACCAGCTTTTTTTTTCGTTCGCCGACTGAATGATCTGCCCATTAGTCCGTGGAGTTGCTATGGGTTTTCTGTGGTAGTTTTTTTTTCGTTTAAATAGAAAGACAAAATACCTCGTGTTATTTTTGCCTATCCGGGACACTGATGGGAAAGAAATTCCTTCGTTTGTCTTATTTTCAACTAACCTTCTATGTTAATCTGCCTTCTTGTCACTCGAAATGTCTTTTTCTTACCCATTTGCATTTTTCTAAGTTTTAGTAACATTGTCTGCACTAAACCTTTATAAGGCAAAAAGCAACCTTGAAAGTACACTAATTGACTAACTTACTTTTAGCTTTCTTAAAATCAATATACGAACTTCCAATTACGCTTCAAATGTGAACTGTTTATAAACAAGGTACAGAGCTAATGATGGAAACCGTATGTCAGGAAAATTTAACAGGTAACAAAAGGAAAAACCAAAATATATTTACTAATTACTGAGCGTATCGAATCGTCCTTCTGCTATCGTAAGCTGCTGTTTGTATGGATGCATGGGTTTTATATTATAATGTGAGAAGCGGATCAACCATATATTAGGTCAACCTGAAAGTTCGGTCGGATAGTGTCACTTCAAGTTTCAGTCCATATTCACATGTTTGTTTATGACATATATGACTATTGCTCTTATTCAGAGCATTTATACACATGTATACTCCTAAAAACATGAAACAAAGATGTCTCATGTTAATGTTAGGTGAGGCGCAAAGGTGAAAACATGGTTTTGGATATAGTTCATTTACGCCGCTTTATTTCGTAAGAATTCCAAGAAGGAAGAAATGTCATAGAAGCGTATCGAAATTTAGTGCAAGTTTCATCAATACATTACGATCTTTTGAAACCTAATGAAAAGATGAATTCGGAGATATATACGGAAAACAAATAGATGATTTGAATAGAGCAATAAGAGAAAAATTGCCGTCGATTTTCAATAGAAAGCATGTTCCACTAAATCATGATAATCCCAGACCACATGCTACTTTGGCGACTCGCGAGAAATTGCAGAACTAAGCTGTCGTATTCTGTCACATCCACCATACTTTCCAATCCTCGCATCTTGATCAAAGTGAGGAACAAGTGAGAATCGCTCGATTTTCTCTTTGCAGACCCGTTGACAGGAAATTATTTCAACGTAGCACTAGTTGAGTTCTACGCCTCTAAAAATAAATAATTTTTTAAAAATGGCAATTACAAGTTGCCATCACGCTGGGAAGAAGTCATAAGAGACAATGGAGGGTCTACTCTATAAAAAATATGTATGTATGTATGAAAATTGTGTTAATTTCTTTCAATTCAAAAACAGACACATCTTTCGAATAGACATAATATTTGTGTAAGTTCCTGATACGATGGCTACCCTCTGTACAAATTTACGAGAGAAAATGTCTTCAGGCGTGCACTAGCCTATAAGGAAAGACTAAAGACCTTACGAAACTGCCAAATTGAGATGGCTTGATATCATCATATTAAAATTTTTTAGAAATTACATCGCGAATTTTGTGACTGTAAATGTAAAGCTTGGAGTGTCGCTACCATTCCACCTTGCAAAGAAAAATGGTCAGACTCGTCTCACCTATCTCTCACTTCTTGAAGCACTAGAGTATTTAGACAGGAATTGTTTTATGTTTCACTCGGTTGGTATTCCCATTATTACCATGTGCATAGACGGAACATCGATAAGAAGCCAGAATATCCTCCAAATTTGAGTGCGAGCGTTTGATACTGGTTTTGGTGATGCTCTTTTGCAAAGTATGTTGAGATTGATCGATCAGAGGCGTAGAGATCTGACTATTGATAGATGAATGGGAATGTATAAATTCCCAGTCGATAGCGTAACTTTTTATCGTTAAGTAGCAGCCAATTATTACTACGTTTAGTATTCTGTAGTCTGTTATGTTTGTGTCATTAATGATATGTGGTAAGTATAACATAGATTAGGGATATCGTTTAATCATAAAACTTTAAATAAGGTCTGTTGGTTTTTTCCCTATTTTTCTATCGAATTAAAATATACTCTTAAGTTTACCTGGACTCAGTCGTTTAAAAAAATTTCCAATTACATTATATGTTTTAATTCAAAGTGCCTTTTCTACCAGCAAGTTTTACTTTATGTGTTAATTTTGACGTTGTTTTAGATTTTTGCATCATGTGGTTTTGTTAACGAAGAAAATTGGCATTGGTTTCATTTAATGATTTAACGAGAGGATTTAATCATTTAAGATTTAACATTTTATCAGCAAATATCTTGAATTCATCGTATCTGCCAACGAGACATTGATTTTGTTGAATTTGTAAGTTAATCGAAATAACGAATGTGTTTTTTTGCACAATAGATGTATCTTAATAAGACTTTTCGGCAAAATTCCCTGCCTTAAGTATTATAAGCAAATTCTGTTGTTTGAAAATGTTAAATATTTATTAATTGAGTCAAGAGCAAGACCGAAATTGCTTGAAATACTTTCTAAACTTTCTGACCATGCAAGTGCCTACATGTACCATACAAATCTTTCCTGCTATAATCAAATGGGGATACATTTTCGACGAACAATTCACCATCTGATACATGCATGATTGCAATAAACAACAATAAGATTTCGCTGTTTTCTTAATTTTTATTGCTTCATCTCTAGTCTGTGTTTCACCAAGCCATTTTTTAATATTCGAAGTTACGATGTCTGCAGTTAAGCTTAACACTCAGACTGGCCAGGCTAATGCTCCCGCAAGATTGCGATTAACATCTCTTGGCGGATAATTTGAGTCATCACGCAAGAATGCAAGGCTGCTGAAAATGTTTTTTGGCAGATTTGCAAATCTGCTTTACGCATTTCGCCAATTGAAGTTATACAGTAGCTGCAAAACTTATCTTATAGACTGTGTCTGTCGCAAACCAACGTCATGCATTTCTATTAATTAAATTATAATGAGAATTATACTGGCAACACACTGCTTACTGAATATTTCGATTAATACTTTCTTCGAACAAGGCATAATACTGAACGATGAAATTTTCAGAATTTTGTCTCAATGTTGTATTAATGTTCTTACTTGAAATAATTGACGCCAAATAAATGAAGCCTGGGACACTAATTCTTCTAAGAAAAAAAATTGCTTAAGAAATATGACATAGAAACATACAAAATTTCTGTTAGTGTTATTTTATCTTTCGAGTATACCTTCTTACTGGGAGTGGGATCATGTTAAATGTATGTCTATATCCCCCTGCACATATCTCACTTGCTGAGCTTTGTCTCTCGATTTAAATTTTATTAAAAACAATACAGATTTTAACGTCGAAAACTTTTCTTGGTGAAATCACTAAACCTGGAATAAAAAAAGTGTTACAATCGTTTATTTTTTAACATTAGCAAATTAAATATATCTAAGCTTTGATTTGAAGGTAATTTATTTTTTTATTAATTCAGAAAAAATCAATACAACCCTTGTTAATAGGGAAACTGTTTAAAATATATACATGTAATTGGGAGCCATCAAAAACTGGCATTTTGTCGGTATGACCGGCAGAGTGTTAAATTTTGAAAATGATTATGAGAAGAAAGGACTATTGATTGCAATGACAAATCCTTAAAAATGTTGATTTATTTAGTGGGAAATTTTTGTATTCATATTTCATAACTAATGTATTGCATAACTTTAACGACAAGCAATTCATCCTTTCCGACAGCTAATCACAGCTTATGCAGCACTGCCAGCAGGTATTCGAAGTTGCATCTAACCGTAGGGATATGGCCTAGTATGTAACGTGGCGCCCTGATCACAAAGGTGCAAAGGGAAACAAAGTAGCAGACTGATTGAGAAGAACTTGTTGAGCCAGTTGAAATGCAATAAGAGTGGAGTCTCTTTACTAGGCTCAAGAGAGTAAAAAATATCCTTTTGCCGTGTGCAACGCGAAGATTGTTTGTACGTACTTCTTCGAATCATTTCCTGCCCTTAACCAACTGCGATGACAGTCCTGTATTCTATAGACTAGGTTTTGGTGAAAGCCGACCCCATTTACCATAAAAATTTTGTAGCCCTTGGTGGAGCACCCTCATATTTTAGGAACTACACCGAGCGAATAATGTGAGAATCGTTCGCTCATTTTCACTTTTGTCCAAGGTTATTTTTGGTTCTGGTTGGTTATTTGGTTTTTAAGCATTGTTGTCCTTTTTTCAACTATACTTCGTACGCGGCTGTCGACAGTTTCTACGGAATGATGGTTGGAGTTGACAATTTTGGTCAAACATGCCTCAGTTATGCTTCCTGAAATCTTTGCTCCATCATCTTAGACTGGAGACGCTTCAAAAGGAAAAGTGTTTTCGATTTCCAACCTCTTCATAACTGCAAAGTGTTTGAGGCTTGTTTGCTTGTGCCAGGGGAAAATGACTGAAGCAATTCTGTCATTTTTTGAAGCCATATCAAAAGCAATTTTGGTCTACCGGAAAACATGGATTGATCATTTGCACTTGTTGATTCTTCAGTTGTCAATTATTGCATTTCCGAAAATTCCTGTAATACTTTCTCCAGCCATAAATATGCTCACAAACGACGGGAAGTATATCGTCGCACCTACTTAGTTTTTATTTTCTGCTTGCAACCGTTTTTTATTGAGTAATTTCAGTAATTTGGAGGCAGGATAATTTTTTAAGGTTATTGTATACACTCTAAGTATTTACATGACACTTAGTTCGATTCTTACATGACACTTAGATCGATTTGTTTTTAGTTTCCAACATCCTTCTCAGGTAGCATTGTTCCTTCAGAATGCTCCAATCGGTGCCATATCATGCGAAGGTATGGTCCCGGCCAAAATAAGCATTTGACCATGACTTTCACTTTTAAAACAGCTTCTCTATCAATCGTTTACATAGGTCGGACTTACTCTTACTTACCCCTAAATACTCGTGCCCTTGTCGGGTAATAATCAGTCTCACCATATCATTATAAAAACCAGTCCCTAAGTCACTGGTCAAATGTGCAGTTTCTGATGCAAAGTTAAGGTGCTAGACTTTCCTTCGCTCTTCGGAAGGAAGAAGCCCTTTGGGGAAATCTCGCCATAATAAGCAACGTCATTTCAGAGACAATGCGGTATGTAGTGGAAATCCGTAAAGTTCGTCGCACCAAATTGCGTCTCACCAAGCTCTGGGACCCAACAAAAGTATTGATTCTATATCACTAAAGCGTAGTTGTATTTGATTTGATCCCAACTGTTGGCAATAAAATAACCGCCACCCGCGACTGCCGCGGCTACACTGTTCGCTAATGACCGCAATTCATCAAAGAACATCATCATCTTGGCAATTATTGAATATATATATAGCAGAATATAGCAGAAATATTTCACCCATTCTTTTGACTCAATTGCAATTTCTCCAGTCTGATCAGAAGTGACCATGGGTATTCGCTTCTTGGTCAGTCTGACGTCCTGAATTTAAGTTAGACTAAGTACGCTACGTCAACTTCTGCTTGACTCGAGCTTCACAAGCAACTACTGTATGAGTGTCCAGCAAGTTCTTGTCTACACTCTCGAATCAACCCTTGTTTTGGATTTTACTCCGAATCTAATCCTCACCGTTCATACTGTTTCAACATTCGGTCATACTCATTGCTTGTTCAGGACTCCTGGCATAAAGTATCCTTTCCATTTTGGAACTTTAAATATAGCAGCTGGAATATATTTTCACTTATCCGGCTTCAGATACGCCAACCAGGGTTGGATCGCTATCCACTGGAGACCGGAAAGGTTTGTCTTTGTGTAGCTCTTTCAAGTACTTTTCTGCTTCGGCGATGTCAAACGGTAATGATGAATTCGGTGCACGAAGTCTGCGAGTACACTGATCTTAATTTCCTGCTTTTGACTTATTTTATTTTGAAGGATATCCTTTGTAAGAACCTGTTCAACGTTATACAGCTTATTTCTCTTTTTTAACAAAAAAGTAGTTCTACGCTCCTAATGGTAGTTCTAATATCCATAGATTTTACATGTTTTTTTATTTTGGATAATTTTTTATATACATATTTCTATATTTTTTTTGTATATCTATGTGTCAATGTAGGAGTATCGGCCATCCAAGTTCGGTGAACATGTTATGCACTCATCGGTACACTTTTAATGCTAGAAATAAAATTGAAAGGAATGTTTCTTTATTCCTAGCACAAAAATTTTATGAAGATGGAAGCAATTACAAACAGTTTTAATATAAATGGTATTTGAATTATCGCAAAAACTCATTCTAAGGGTATTCAACAACTCTATTTCTAGATTTTTATTTTTTCTTCGTGTAGTTGCCCGGATATTCAAAGCATGATACGACGTGATGCTGCTCCTAATACCATCAGAGATCTTGATTACTGCGAAAACAGGCAAGTCCCGGTCTTAAAACAAAGTATAGGAAAGTTATATTTTTACTGACCGCCATGAGGAAGAATGTCTGATGCGAATGGCAGGAAACATAGAAACAAAATTGAAAACTTATTCTAAAAACATAAGAAAGGACATTAGGGACATTATATCAGAGCGAGAAGAGCTCTTAGGCCTCATTGAACACTAATGACACAAGTGACTCAAAGCGGAGGAAAACAGCGTCAGACTATGACCTTTGTCAAAAAAAAGTAATTTCTTCATATAGCACGCCCAAAAATCTACCAGCAGACAAACCCAAGGGGTCGAGATGAAAGAAGAAAGGATGAATCAGCGAACAAAAAATCATCGTCGAATGACGGATTTCAGTTGGGTAACTGTGAACCCTGATCATACTAAAACTGCCATTAAAATCGTTCGGTCGACCCATCCCGGTGGCTTATGTGAGACAAAAAATACGACTCCCTCCGTGACGCAATTAAAAAGGCTCTTGGAGAAAAGCACTAGTGGCCCACATATTGCTGCTCAGTGAATAATACCAAGATAAAATTTGTTCAGCATTGTACGCTGATGAATTTGTTCCTTGCCCCATTTCGGTTTGAAACAATTCACACCTCAGAGTTCAGACCTGCTGGCGACAATCAGTCGACTAATGGCTAATATTAGGGGAATAAATCTAATAAATACTCGACCTTTGATAAGTTTTATACAACCTATGATTCTATATGAAGCGGTGGTATGGACCCAAGCTCTCAATAAGCAACTAATATGGCTTGTATAGGTGCAGTTACGAGGAGCAGGAGGTATTGCATCATTATATTGGATATTCTCTGAGTCAGGGGTGTTAGTGATCGCAGGGGATCTTTACATTGCCCTCCTTGCCAGAAAGCATAAGAGAATCAGAAATGACTGATCAACGAAATGAGATTATAGTTCAGTCAAAAGCATTGTGAGACTCACTTTTACCTGATGCAGCTTTGCAACCAAGCGTTTTCAGTTTTACCGGCATAAGATTGATAAGACACGGTCTCCAGAATTCATATTCTGCAATAAAGAGAGAGAGAGAGAGAGAGATGACGCCTGTCATACTTCCATTCCATCCAGAAGATGGGACAGACTGCGCACTGACATTGTCAAAAAATCGGGAGAATAGGCATGTCAGATATCTTAATCTTAAAAACTAAAAAAGGTATACTCGATCGACTGAAGGCGTCACGGATGAAGGGATCTCTTTTTAACCATCCTCCTCCTCTCGCACCCACTAGAATTCCTTTAACCCTAGGGCTTCATTAAGCGTAGAATAGGGAAACATAGCTCTACGTAATGTGTCAAGCGGTTCCAGGGAAAATACTCCGGTTGACGAGGGAAAATTCCCGTCCGACACTCAGCTCAGAAATACTCGCAAACTGTATCAAGCATGACTTGTCGATAGGGCATGTTTCGAAGTGTTCCCCATAATTGATCTCTCAGCATGCCAAGTTATTGTCGCTGTTATTGGAACGGTCGAATGTCTTCTTTGAAGCCCAGAATTTTCATTCAGCACCAGGAAAATATTTCCTCGGACATATTAAGAGTAAAATTTCCCAAATGTTTCCATTTGAGAAGAAGATTTATCAGTGATTTCTTTGGTGTAAGTTAACAAATTTGACATCGTCTTTAATAGTACGTGTCAGATTTATTTTGCATTGACATGGGTGTTAAATTTGGGCCAAAATTACCGAGATCAACTTAGATGCTATTCTTTTTTTCCTGTAATAAGTCCTATCGTTCACATCAAAGATCTTGTTCCCATAGGTAACTAACAAAATTTAACCAAGAATTGTTTATTGGAATATATTATGCATGTATAGATTTGGTTTCGTGAGTAGCGTGAACAATTCAATCAAAATGATGATTGATAGGAGAAAAGGTAATCTTAACGGATTTATTGTAATTAATCCGTAATATTTACGGATAATTGTACAGGGCGATTTGTTGAATATATTATACTCATTTCAGGAAATTGTGGATTTTCAATGTGCCTATACAGTCCAAAATAGTGAGTTCTCTGTAGCAATTTTCGATTCTTATATCAATTTTATTAAATTTCATCTTTTTTGAGAGATTTTTGGGAAGCTCGTGAAAAGGTCATTTTAATGATTGCCCGAAAACTGATTAGAATTCAGTCAAGGTTCAATTTGATTCCGTGTAGTTCTTTTCGAAGCCAAGCCTTGCCATCTGAATTCAGACGATCAATCATACGATTTTCTAAACGTGCAAATTCAAACATACGAAAGAATATTTTCTTTCAATAGCTGACCAGAAGAAATTGTGGAGAGTCATTGCTTGAAAATATTGCATTATAATTCAGTTATCCTAAAAAAAACCACCATACGAAAAACCGTCGAATTCGAAGAGAAGTGGAAAGAATTCTTGGAAAAAATCAGCAAATATTATCTCTGCAAAGACTTCAAGCTGGACTTTGTTGATTATGCGCCAACTAAGCTTGCTCAGATTCGATATTTCTCTTTTTGCTGTCTTTCGAAATTCTCCCGAAAACAACCAAATCATCTTTCTGGACCATTTATAGGTCTTTCACATATAGAGGAACAACTAATCTAATGCATGTCTACCTATGCATATGTACACATCTAACTCGAAATGAATCAGCGTAGTGCGGCCCCAATGTGGCTTCAACACATTTCCTTGGCATTTCCGTGACACGAAGGCAAGCAAAGACGCCTCCTTTTCCTAGAATTCAGATTTTTTCGCTTTTTAAATTTTGGCGTTGCGAAATGGACTCTAGTCAACTCCGAATAGAACGAAGCATTGTGCAGCTAAAGTTTCAATGAGTTCTGCCATGTGAAGTATGCATGCTGCTGCAGAAGAGGAGCAAAAATTTTAAAGATATGGCGTTTATATAAAGATACTTTATGTATCTTTTTAACGCACACAGAAATCTCTAAGAATAAAAGAATGAGGCTTGAATCATTAGCTGAATTGGCTAGGCTTTCAACCGCTATATATTGGCCACATTAGCGGTAACTGGTTTGCAGTTGTGTATTAAAAAGCTGATGCTTTTTTCGTTACAACTTCTTATTGGTTAATTGTTCCACGGACATGTGTGTCGGTAACAATGAACTCAAAATTGAGAAAAAGCGCTAAAGAGATTCTAAGAAGATAAAATCGCAACTTCTTAGGCTGGCGTGCATTGAGAAATGTTATCCAGGAATTAGAACGGAGATGTCGGGGTACTGTGGTTGGATGTATGGGGATGATAAATTCATGTTAGCAATTTATCCGATTTGGCTTGGCACTCGGTTGTTTCTTAAATTTTTCGTAGCAATAATTACGCATTCCCTTCTTCAGCTCCCCTTCATTTCATTCATTTAACGCTGCTTGCATTCCATTATCTTTCGCGGTCTGCAAAGTGTGTTCAATGGGTTCGGGCTTATCATATAAGTCTCCATTTATAGTAGATACGTGTTATGCCCGATCGGAAATGCTCTCTGATTCATCGCTTCATTATACGACTCGAGAAGATTATATTCTAAGTATTGTATGACGATTTAATGTTCACATTAGCAGGAATTGAAGCCATGGAATGCCAGGAACGTAACGAATGGCATAAACAATAACCATTAAATAATTGTGTCGGCAGTAGCAGTTTCCGGTTTCGATCAATAAGCAGCAAAGCACTAGCTCAATTTCAGTAGCAAAGACTAGAATAATATGGCTAAGTTTGACAGGGAGTTTTTTGTTTGCAAAGTAGCATTTGGTTGCACCTCATACTGGAGATGATAACATTAAATGCTATTTAATTATTTGATATTTGCTCAGTGCATTGTTCTTCAAGTATATGAAAATCCCTTGTGGATGCGTTAACCTTAAAGATTCGTTTCATTGAAGGACTACCATCCCTTTGCCCAATTTAGAATATTTGCTTTGATAATATAGAAACATGCGGAAACCATTCAATTCTCGTTCAGCGAAAAACACAAATGGATTTCCGCAAAGCCTACAAAAAGTTGGACAAAAGAGCATGAGTCTATGTTCCCAACCGACATAAAGGCGTCGTTTCCGAACATCCTAGTCAAGGTAGGCCTTCAGCTTATAGACAGTTGACTACGGCAACAATATTCAAAACTACAATTGGCTAGAAATCCCCTTACAGTACATCAGACGCTCTAAATTTCTAAGACGCTCTAAATAGAAGAGAACTATATCACTTTTAGAGGAGGATTCCATAAGCAATTAAAATGTCCACTGATGGGTTCATTCCGATGGGT
The DNA here is from genome assembly GCA_954870665.1 of Stratiomys singularior. Classification (NCBI taxonomy): domain Eukaryota; kingdom Metazoa; phylum Arthropoda; class Insecta; order Diptera; family Stratiomyidae; genus Stratiomys; species Stratiomys singularior. The sequence continues at coordinate 51,006,382 of OX940879.1, forward strand.
TCATTCCGATGGTCTCGTTCCGATCTATTGGCTCTTTCCACTTTTATAAGTGAAATCTTTATGACTGAACAAGAAACAGATTTATCAGCTTAAACATTATGCAAAGAATTTGCACGATACGTGGATGACATATGTGTCATGTTAAAAGAAAGGTCGTAGGATCAACTTGAAGGAAGTGAAGGCCCGAGAGGGGCTGTAGTGCTAAGAAAATGAAGAAGAATGAAGTATGTCGAAATCTATATAAATCTATACAAATGAGTGATAAATTATTTTTATTATATTTTATCATTGGCGAATTATGTGAAGATAAACGAAAAAAAAAGGAATCGGTCAAAAGATTGGTATCGAAACCGAGCTCAGTTTTAACATTCAAAGTTAATCAATGAACTACGAATTAGTGCAACAATGGATTTGGAATGAACTACGAATTAGTGGACCAATGAATTTCAAAAACTTTTTAAGAATGGACAGTAAAACTTATGACGAATTGAACTTATGGGGAAGGCAGTGGGCGGACTTTTGAAGACTTGAAATTTCTCACAGCAATACTACCCCAAAGTCAAAGAATAATAATATTGAAGACTTGTTCAGCTTAAATTAAGGTTTTGGAAGAATTTAAAAAGGTTATACGAAAACTTATAGAATCAGGACTACTTAAAATTTATTTCAATTTTTAGATACCAATAACAGTGCAAGAATGAATAACCGATGGAACTTTCCTATCTGCATTGGTGCCATTGACGTGGAAGTACAAAAATAGATACGTTCCGGATCTTACTATTATAATTATAAAATACATTTAGCGTAGTTTTATTAGCTGTAGTGGACGCAAACTTTTAATTTATCATGAAAGAGGCGAAGTATTTTCAAATAGTATGTTTTATAAAAAATTAAATGATGATTTAGCATCCTTGTTGAGGCTTTTATTTGCCAAACGAAGGAAAATTCCAAACTCAAAACATTTCAAAAATCAAAACTAATTGAAGAAAATTTCATTTAAAATGTTACCAATTTGACATTTGCCATATGAACATTACACTGGCTCGCATCGCGTGCATTGTAAATTGCGCCGCGGCGTGCGAGAATCGCATCGCGCTCCCGCAATGCAGTCTCGCAGTATTGTATTTCTGCGTATAATGCACACAAAAATGCGTATTTCTGCGTATAAAATTATATAAATTATGTTTATATAATATATAAATATATTTATTTAATGCTTCTGCTTATTCCCGTTGAGTTTGAGTTGGGTCATCATCCAATGACTCTTGCCATTCCTTCTCTTCACATTTGTGTGTTCTACCAGAGTGCTCATTGCCTTTCACATTGAAATTGCCACTTTCAAATTGTCAGAACCATGTTTGGCATGTCTTCGTTGTAGGAGCATGTCCACCATATGTTTTTAACAGCAAACGATGACTTTCAACAGCCTTTTTCTTTCTGTTAAACAAGAAAATCAATGCGTGCAGCAAATGCTCTTTTTCAGACAAAAAATTCGACATGATTGATCAACAAGATAAAACACACACTCTAGTTTTTGCGGACTCAACTTATATGTTTTTGTAGGTAAATTTCAGACATCAAAATAGCGCTTATGTCAAATTAATTCGCTGCGTAGTTTTTGCTGGCGCCATCTCCTACTAAAAATGGAAAAAAACTTATAGATACATCTGGTAAGTCACGTGCCTTGTTAAAATTGAGTCTCACTTTTCATGCTATCCTCCTAAACGATACTCATTTTTGATACTACTTTTGATATAAATTTGGCTGTTCCCCTTTATCAAAAGTAAATAAATACGGAGTTGTGTTGACTGCTTTGTTCTCCTTTCATTGATTAGTTTTTGTCGTAATCTATTCGATCCCTTCTTCGACAACACATCAACAATGTGGTCACATTATTCTTATGTTATGTGAAAAGAGTTGAATAATTCCGAAATCTTTTTTTAATTCAAAGTTTCAAAATTTTAAAAAGTCACTCTTCCAAAATAATAAATGCTTACTGCGATATACCAACTTTGTTGCTTCATGGGTTACTAGAGAGGGCTCTAAATACAGAAAAAGTAGTATTTTGCAGAGAGAAGGTTATTTCTAATTGGAAGTCAAAAAATACTGATCTTTGCGGTCGTTAAAAGCCCCAGGACTAGACGGAATTTCGGCGGAATTTTTGCAGTTTGTCGGTCACTTTTACCCTGATTTGCTGTTAGAAGTATGACGGTACATTGAGCAATAGGAGACGGCACGGCTCATTATGGTAACCAAGGGGAAATTCCGAGTTGCCATCAGCATATCGCTCGTTATGCCTGCTAAGGATCGTTGGGAAACTCATGAAACATATAGACGGAAGACTCACTGAGGCTATCAATCCATCCATTCAACGTTTCGGACAGGGCGCTTCCCAATAGATGTAGTTACGAAGGTTGTCACTGTGGTGTAATAGGTGAAGGCACCCAACCGGACCAACCGCTGGGTTGTCCTCCTAGCGACGCAGGACATCAGGAATGTGTCCAACTCCGCTCAATGGACGGAAACTTGGATGCCGTTTGAGGAAACTCATTCCAAGTGCCAGAATATCTGATGCGGATAATTCAGAGTTGTCTGCCACACGGGACAAGGTCTACATGGAATGCTTGTCACATCAGGCAATGTCACAAGTCAGACTCAAACTGGTCAGCCTCAAACTGCCGAAGAAGTCGCAACCGAAAAGCTATGGGAATGATGTTGCGGCATTTGTCACTGTGCGTACAGGCGATCAAGCGCAATTCATACTAACGCGCTATTGTAACGGGTGAAGGTCTAGATGACTACTCATGAATTAAATTTAGCCCTTGGGAAATCAGAAGAGATTTTCTTTCACTAAGAAAAGGATCCCTAGAGTTAGAACGATCAGTGTCAGCGATACGTTAGTAAAGTCGAAGCTATCAATAAAATACGTAATCGACTTTAAGCTAAGTTTCTCCGCGCAGATCAAGGGAACGGCAAAGAAGGCTGCGGTAGGTTTTCGGCAATTAGTCAACTAATGGTCAATATTGGGGGATCAAGTCCAACGACAAATAAGGTGATCCTTGCTGAATGTCGTACAATCTGTGCTTTTATATGGAGTGACGCTCTCAATAAAGAGCTGCACACAGTATGGCTGACGCAGGGCCAGAGAAAAGGAGCACTGTGGATTACATCCGCATTCTGGAGAATCTCTGAGTAAGCGGTGTTGGTAATCGCAGGGATGAAATACATTGCCCTCCTCGTCAGATAACGTAAGAGAATCTCGCTCCGAGGCCACAGGATCACTATCAACGGAAGACGACGCACTCTCGGCGGATGGCAATTTTAGGATCGTGTGTCACATGGAAGATGGAAAAGTGATTGATCAACGATTTGTGACCATGGTTCAGTTAAAAAGTTTGATCAAACTGACTTCTACCTGACGTAGTTATTGAGCAGGCACGCTGGTCTCGCATTCGTGGGTACCTGCATTTGTGAGAGAGAGAGATGACGCCTACTATACTTCGTTTTCATGCAGAAGATGGGACAGATAGCGCGTTGATCATGCCGAAATATTGGTAGAACTCCCTGCTGATAGCCTTATCGAAAATACGCTGGAATCGACTGGTAAATAGGACCAGGCAGTACGACACGTTTGGGCGATCCTTGTAACTAAAGAAGGCTTTCTTGGTTGGCACCCTTGGGTGTCAAGGGTGGTGTGATCCCTTCTCTAACCAGCTTCCTCTTCCCTTTCCCACAACAGAAGAAGTTCCTGTGACCCAATGGCGCCATTAAGCATATAAAAGGGAGACATAAATCGAAGTTTTGTCTAAAAGGGTTCCAGGCTAGGTCTGATTGACAAGGTCGATAGATGAGGTGTTTAGTTGGTACTCAAGGTGGGTTTGTGCCATTGAGAGTCCGACATGCAGCGTCGGCACTCAAAATCATTCGCCACCCTATGAAAATAAATTATTCTGGTTGAAACATTAAGTTTTGAGTGGTTGTCCGTCCAAGTCTTGTTTCATTATGAGTTGTGATAATGATAATGTTGGCTTGTGCATCTCTTACAGGGCTCCTATGATTTTTGTCTTTCGTGCTTGTAAGTTATAGAACAAAATATTTGGAACAAATTGAGGGATTTTGTTTTTTTTCCTTCTGAAATCAAATGAGTTTCACTTTTTCATTATTTTTTGGAAATTACGAATAACGAAATTATTTACATTAGATATTTCCCATTTTTTTATTATCTAGTTAGTGACATACTTTATACCATGAATTCAAGTGTATATGGTAAAGTTATGAACTTTGAAATGAGATTCTGTTATTCTAATCACAAAAAACCAAAATTAAATACGATGTCATAAATATATTTGAAAATTTCGCGCTTTTCTCTTAGAAAGCGCTTTTCTCTTAGAAAGCGCTTTTCTATTCCCAATGGTTGTTTTAAATATATAGAATTGATAGGACAGGTGTTTACATGAAGCTGTAGATGTCTATTCACACGATCCCTTGGAGAGCAAATTTGAACGTCATCTTAACACGTTGACTGCCACGCGCGTTTACAGTAAAATCTCCTTCAGGCCACGCGTACCGCTATACTATACTATAATATTCAATAGTTTTGGTACTTCCTCAGCGAAATATCTTTTTAAACACTTACGAATATCCTTCGCAAGTAGTCAAATAAGCGTCACCCCAATACGGGTGACGCGGCCCGATCAGAAACTTACTGTCACCCGAATATGGGTGACGTGGCAGTCAACGTGTTAAATAATGAAAATACATTTTTCTAAGTTGACGTACATAAATTTCCACTTAAAATTTTTTGTATGATACTGATTAACCGAAAATGTTCCTCCATCACATCAAATTATCCAGTCAAATATTTGCAATGGCCTAAGGCAGCCATGTCTTCCCAATGATGAATGCGTCTTCATGAGTTCAGAATCGTGAGCAGCACTTCAAAATTTAAGGACACACACGTGGATATACGGAAACATGTTCAGTTGCATATAACAAGTGCAAATGAAGTACCGGTAATTATTTCAATTGGACCTCAACTTGACTTGTTATTTTATTTAATTCTTTTCATTGTCCAAAACCACGGACATGCTCATTCAATGACCCAAAGAGAAAGAAGAAACACATTCATAGGCGGGCCCAAAAATTTATTTTGGATGAAATGGATGGTCAAGATATAATCCTTTGCCGAAACAACTTAATGAAAGTTGTCATAATCATATGAACCACTGCATCATTTTTTCTGGGGTCTTTATTACTTTGGGGTGATCATTTTGTACCCTAATGAATTGTAATTTGGAGGGAAGTGTCTGAAAGAATAAGAAAAACAAAAGCACCTGCTGGCCACAGTGCCAGGTATTGGGTAGAATTTTCTTCGCAGGGGTGTGGTTGTGCATTAAAAGTAAGTTTTGCATGTTGGCAATGGCATGCATGCTTTGACGGTCAATTTTTAGTTGACTTGTATGCAGAATTTCGAGGTAAAATTGCAGGGGCAGCCAGGTATGTTTTTTACTGGAAGAACTAATTGAAATGCTTCTAAGATTCATGGTGGTAAAATTAATTTTAATCATCCAATCATTTACGGATGAGGTTTCAGTGCAATGAAGATAAACTGCTGAAGATACGGACATTGTTTGCAATGATCCCCCGCGTCGCGTATTACTTTCGAAAGTGTTAAATTTCTACAATTTTATCTTGTTTCAATCAAATCATTTGGTTTGGTTGTGTCTTGAAATATATTCTGCTCTGTTCATAAATATCAAGTATCGCACCTTTTAATGTTTTGTTCTCGAGCGAAATGTTTAGTCTCCATAAGTGCATAATGGTAAGAAGCATGCAATGCGTGCAAAGAAATGCACTTAATTGCACTGCATGATTCTATAAACATTTCCGTTAACGATTTCGCATACAAATTCCTTGAGTCAAAACTTAATACTAACATGAAATTAGCATGATTGATAGTTCTTATTTCGCTATATAACAAGAACTTATCTATGTGCTGAAGCAGATCGTTCATCGAATAGGTTCCATCCTTTCAAGTCGTATGATAACACCATCATTGCATGTTTGCTCTGTCTATTAATTGATAATTTACGTGCACGCATAATACCTCATGCGTGTGATTTGTTATATATTTCCCAAATGCTTCAATTTCAGCCATAAGCTTCTCAGAGAAGGTGTAATGTAGAATTATACACAGTGTTCATGAGAGTATCTGTTGCGGCTACAATAATGCATATGACTTGTAATAAAACATATTCGTCTTTTTGGTGTCCAGTAGAATATATTGACTTCTTTATTACCAATTAAGGATCCGGTCCAATTATTTTAAGTGTTCGTTCAGACAGCCATTCCACTTATTATACATAGAACAGAAATCTTTTAAAATACAGGCTTATAAACTTACAAGTATTGTCGGTTTATAAACTTACTACTTATACAAGGCTTATAAACTTACAAGTATTGTCGGTTGTGTAGTAAGTTTAACAATAATTTTGTAAGTTTAACAATGAATTCTCATTACTTGTTAACTTTGCGATGCATCGGAGACCCTTCGCCATGTGGTCTATGAAAATCAGCAATTTCGGCAGACTTGAGTTTCATGAAATTTCGCTTCTAGTCATGCTTGGGGTGGCTCGACTGCCGGATAGACCGAATATTTTTGACCAACAGATGCCTTTGTCTAAAAGTTGTTTATAAGTGAAACGTTAAGTGGGCAACACTTTTTAATGCTACCTATGATGTGACATGATGTCAGGTGACTCATGATTAATTTGGTTAGCGATTTAATCATGAACAGATTGGCGCCTGAGCAACGTCTGTAAACTACTGCTTAAACTACAAAACATGGGGTATGAAACGGAAAGGTGGCATCTCTTTGCGAAGAAAGAAGTCGTCAACAAAGGCATGGTATGGTACTGGGCATGCGAAAGGAAGACGTCAGCACTCTAAGGGACAAAAACGGACGACTGAGTTTTGGCTTCACCCGGGTGACTGCCAGAGCTGAGGCTACCGAACCCTTAGAGCAAAAGCGAAAAGGTGATGCGGGTGACCCAAACAAATCTGCACCACAGCAAGGCGGCAACATCCAACTTGCTTAAGCATCTAGCGGATGGGAACATAGCGCTGATACAAAAGCCTTACCAACTTAATGGAAAAATATTTGTAATAAGTGCAAAACAATTTAAAATCTTTGCCACAAGCTGTGTAAATAAAATCCGTAGCTGAATTATATGTCGGAAGGAAATTAATTTAATTTTTCTACCGCAGTTCAGCAACATTGACCTTACATCAGCGTTGTTCGACGGAAGGGACGGGCAGGTAACGCTGGCCTCAGCATACCTACCGTTTGACGCTCCGATGCCGACCACCGAATTCCGCAGCATATCGGAGCATATACGGGGGAAGCGGGCCATCATCGGATGCGATGCGAACGCGCAACACGAACTCTGGGGAAGCACCAAGTGCAACGAAGGAGGTGAGCAGTTAGTTAATAAGTGTAACACGCCGACTTTTAATAACGAAAAATAGAGCGGAAGTGATTGACGTCACTCTAATCACAACAGAGGTAATGGCGGACCTGCACGGCTGGAGAGTATGTGACTCACCTAGCCTGTCGGACCACCAATGGATCACCTTTCAAGTGAGAAGAGGCGAGAAGACCCAATTGGTCTTTTACAATCCTAGAAAGGCGGATTGGGACGGCTACACCAACGCTACTAAAAGATATATAGGTTCGCACCAGGCGAATCCATTGCGAAGTCGAAAGGACATCAAAAATGAAGTGAGATACATCACAAGTATACTGGTTGATAGTTTCAGTGAAATGTGTCCAACCACTACCGTCAAACAAAAAAAGGTAAGCTGGTGGAACAAAGAACTGGAAGAGATCAGGAAAAATACTCAAAGACTATTCAGAATAGCTCGCCTCACAAACCGAGATACGGATTGGGAGGACTATAAGCGAAATCCGAAAATTTTTAAAACAGCTGTAAGAACAGAGAAAAGGAAATCCTGGAATCTTTTTTGCAGCAATATTAAGGGAGGAAGCGAAACATCAGGCTAAGCAGGGCTCTGAAAAGATAACCACATGTGGACACGATGCTTCAAAAGGAGGACGGATCGTGGGCAACAAACAGCTTAGAACGTCTAAAGCTCCTACTGAACCATCACTTTCTGGGCTAAACGGATGAAGAGACAGAACAAGTAAACAACGTGACTCCTTACCGTGCCCATCCCCCCCCCCTAAAAGAAATAGTAAGCGAAGAAAAGGTCCTTTGGGCCATTAGTACCTTCGAACCTTACAAATCACCAGGAACCGACAAAGTGTATCCGATCATGCTTATGAAAGCGGATATCACAATAATACGGATTTTGGTGAAAATATATAGAGCCTCCATATCCAAAGGCTATATTCCTTTGGACTGGAGACAGGCTAATGTAATTTTTACACCGAAGCCGGCAGAAGCCAGCCACTACAAAGCAACGGATTACCGACCTATCAGCTTTACGTCTTTCATGCTGAAAACCCTGGAACGCCTGGTGGATGGGTACGTAAGAAGCACCGAGAACATAACGGAGCTTTGCCCCAACCAACATGAATACCTCCCAGGGCGCTCAAAAGAGACGGCACTAAACGAAGTCGTAAGCAGAACAGAGAGGAACCTTGCCATCAAAGATTACACTTTGGTGGCCTTCATTGATATAGAGGAAGCCTTCAATAATGTAAAAGCTGAGAGCATAGTAGCAGCCATTCAAAGATATGCAATAGATCCATATCTTACTAAATGGATGACGGAACTATTAGCTAAAAGGAAGATTACAGCCGAAGAAAACAAACAAACAAGGCGGCATAGTATCACCAGTTGCCTGGGTACTCACAGTTAATCAAAAAGTTTAAGTCCTCAACGGGAAGGGTTTCAAAACGATAGCGTACGCTGACGATATCGTTATACTGATAAGTTGAAAGTTCCCGGAGACCATGTCGGAATTGATGCAAGCCGCACTCTCACATCTTTTTGAGTGGGCGAAGCTAAACGGACTGCGCATCAATGCCGACAAAACGGAGCTTGTGCTTTACACAAAGCGCCGTAAACCAGAAAGATTTTCACCACCGACCGTTGACGGAAAACATATAAGTTTACTAAACAAGGTAAAATACTTAGGAGTAACTTTGGATAGTAAGCTGACTTGGACTCCACACATAGGAGAAGTCAGACGGAGAGCTACAGCGGCACTCTTCACAATGACTGGGGACACAAACCTGGGGAATAAAACCAAAAATTGCCCACTGGATTTACACAACAGTAGTGAGTCCAATAACCACGGTTTGGTGGCAGGCATTACAAAAGAGAATCATTGCAAAAAAGCTAGAGAAGATCTAGCGAATGGCCTGCCTTCACAGGTCACAGATCACAGGTGTCATTAAGACTACGCTAACTGCTGTAATGGAGATAATGCTCAAAATCATGCTATTTGACAAATTCATCTTCAGAGAGGCATCACTTGCAAGCGTCAGATTAAAATCCACATATGGGTTATCTAACCACACTCTAACGGGGCACGTATGCATTTTGGAAAAAAATGGAGAGAATGGCCCCGTCAAGTAAAAGGGAGCTGGATAGAATTCAACCAATATTGGACACAACAATTCCATACAAGAACAGCATTCCGACCAGAGAAGCGTGGAAAACGGTGCAGGATTTCACATCTGGAAGTGAGATCATGATCCACACCGATGGTTCCAGAACGGATGAGGGAAGGGGCGCCGGAATCTTTTTGGCAAATCACCCGCAACTCAACCGAAGTTATAAACTGGAGAGCCACACCACAGTTTTCCAGTCGGTAGTGTTTGCAGTAAAAGCGGCTTAAGAAGCGGCAACAAACCACCTTAATGGAAGTATACAAATACTCTCGGACAGTAAGTTGGCTCTGCAGTCGCTTGCCTCTAACCGCGTAGTTTCACAACTGGTGCAGGATTGTAGCCAGGCTCTCAAAGCCGCAACAACCTCAGTAAATGTAAAACGGACATGGGTCCCTGGACACAGCGGTGTAGAGGGAAACGAAAGAGCGGATGAGCAAGCGAGAGCTGGATCAGCCGACAAAAATGCCACTAGAATAGACACAATTAAAGTGCCACTAGCAACTGCAAAAAGGGAACTAGACGAAATTCTCTGGAAAGAGACAGATACGGCTTGGAATGACCGGAAAGACTGCAGAATCTTTGGCCGCACCCTAATGAAACGAGAACAAAACAACTCCAGGGAAAAACAGAAATGGCGTTAGAACATTGGTGGCAGTATTAACGGGCCATAATCTCCTAGGTCAACACGCCAAACGAATGAGAATCCAAACGGATGACACCGAGCTTGCGGCGAGGAGGAAGAAAGTACAGAACTCTTCCTCCTAGATTTCCCGGGTCTGGCCAAAAAACGCCCTACTTGATTAAGGTGTACTGGCGTAACAGAATTGAAACACGTGGCAACCACAGAACTGGGAGAACTCCTTGGCTTCTGTAGGACGACAGGATGGACCATCTGTAAACAATAGTACTACACATGGGGAGCTAAAGGCCGATTCTGGTCTATGCTATTTTCCAGCAAGTGGACCCCAGTACAATAAGAATAGTAATAACGTCTGCAAATTGTGCAGATTTATTTTTAATAACCAGACACTAGATCTTGTTACTTAATACCGCTGAACTTTTTCTTGTAAGGATACGTCAAATCACTCGTCTACGCCGATAAGCCTGAGACGTTTCACCGTTTCGAAGATCACATTCGTGGTGCTATTGGTGACATACGGCCCCAATTATTGGCTAGAGTATTATAAAAATTGGACCTCTCGTTTGGAATTCTTCCTTGCTATATGATAAAAAGTACGATATAGAGAAAAGAAATAATTTTCCATTGCAAATGCTTGAAACGATGGCCGCGGACACTGCAAGATAACAAAGTTATCGCTGTATTAAAAGGGAAATGTCCACTTAATTTGAATGCTTTCTATTATAATATCATAAACTTTACACGTTTGCAGTATGGTTCATAATACTTACTATTTAAAAGGACTTAAAACTCAAACAAAATCAATATATGGCAACACAATAGACCAGAGAAAGTATCCTTACAGAACAAACAGGGGGATTCCCCGTGTTATGCGATGACATGTAGATGCATACTAATGTTTTTAGGTCCGATAATGGTTCTACTTTAAGTTGTGATAAGTTTAAAAGTGAATGTTGTTTTTTTTTAAATTTTATGTGCACTAGAATACATGATGATGCCTAAAATTAGCAAAATCAGTGCTAAGGAGAGGAAAATTATGCTGAAACTTAAGAGTGAAGGGAGAACTTACCGTGAAATTAGCAAACAGTAGGCAGAACTCACTCCTCTGTCCAGTATGTGTTGAAAACATTTAATACAACTATACTTAATTATGTCAAAACATTCAATTATGTCAAAGCCTCGTTGTGGTCGACCCTCCATACTGACTGAACGCACAAAAAGAAACGTTTTGCCGGCAGTTCAAAAGAATTCTCGAGTGACTGCTTCCCAAATTTTTACAAATATAAAAGACTTTTTTGACAAGGTTCTCATCAAAGATGCCATACGAAAAATACCTAAGAGAGATGAATATCCCTCACGTATAGCACGTATAAACACATTTCGTAAGTGAATAGGAAGAAACGTGTGGATTTCACAGAAAAATATGAACAAACCACCAGGTTGTTGGGAACAGGTCCTATTCGCTGACGAATGACAATTTTGCATATTTGGCAGTAAAGGAAGAAAGTTTATGTGGCGGAAGAGCGGTACTGCTCTTCCGAAAAGAAAATGTCGTACCAACTGTGAAACATGGTGGAGGTGGTGTGATGGTCTGGGGCTGCATGGCAGCGGAAGCAGTTAGCCAACTTATGTTTATAGAATCAACTAAAGATCAATACGGTCACCTTAATATTTTGAAGGCAAATTTGAAACAAAGCGTTCTGCAATTGAGGTTTGGTGACGATTTCTAGTCCCAGCAAAATAATGATCCCAAGCACACAGCACAGAATGTGAAGCTTTGCATGCTCTACAACACCCCTCTACAAAATCAACTGTGTACGCCGCCGCAATCCCCAGACCTTAATCCTATTGAGCGTTTGTGGAAATTTGTTGAGCGCAGGATCCGTCAGCATAGCATAACCCTGAAAGAAATGCTGAAAAATGTCACCGTCGATGAATGGGGCTGGTCCAGGAAGGTCACAGCTAAATTGGTACACTCCATGCCAAACGACTTAAGGAGGTCTTCAAGAGAAAAGGTAATCCCACAATTTATGGAGCCCTGATATGTAATAAAATATTTGAATATTTCAAATTAATAATCAAATAAATATAATGCTTTTTCATTTTTAATTTCTTATGTGTTTTGTGTTTGTGTTAACGTTTTGTGTAAAGTGTGCAACGGACAAATCGCTTTTTCAATGCTTTACAATGCGAGTTCGGGGAAAAAAGTGTTGCTTCGTGCCCACTTATCGGTAAAGTTTATGAAATAAATCGCCGAATCGTGTTTGTTTTCCGTTTATTAGGCCTCGGAATAAACGGGTTGAGCAAGTTTTGTGGCATGATGGACATTTACAGCGGGATGACGACCACAATATCTTAGGCTTGAGTAGAAATCGGTTTACGACATGGTTCTGAAAAAATCTGTAGCAGAGGAGAAGTAAGAAAACGTTTCTCGAGGACTACAGGAAAATCAATTCATCGTTTCAGGAGATGGCACGTGGAAAAAACGTGGTTTTCATCTCTCATTGGCGTGACTATGGTTCATTCAAGAAAAAAGTTGTCGACGCCATGGTCAAAGCGAAGTTTTGCCAATCTTACAGCTTTGGGAGGAAACAAAAGATGAAGATCCTGCTGGTTACGATGAATGGAAGGAAACACACGTGGAAACTTGCAACGTAAACCAGGACCGATGGAAACCAACGGAATCACCGAAATGTTTCTCCGATCGGTAGAACTTCACGGAGTCAAATACGTCACTTACGTTGGGGATGGTGACAGTAAAACGTTTAAGCCAATCTTGAAGCCAATTCCTATGATGACGTCACTGTAAAAGAAAGAATGTATTGGTCAGGTCGAAAAAAGAATGGGAACCAGATTGAGAAATGTGAAGAAAGGAACCAAGGGGCTCGGAGCAAAAGGGGCAGGCAAACTCACAGATAAAGCCATCGGAGAACTCACTAAATACTTTGGCCTTGATATCCGCCGAAATTTACATTCTCTGCAAGCTATGAAGGACGCGATATGGATCATGTATTGCCACAAGAGCTTCACGGATAAAAAACCCAGCATGAGAAGTTTCCACCTGGAGAAAACAATTGGTGTACGTGGCGCATAGCTGAAGCTTCGGATACTTTATCTTTATATAAGCACAAGGCTCCTCTTAGTGACACTGTTCTCAAGGCCATCAAGCCAATTTACAAAGACTTGTTGTCGGACGATTTGTTCGAAAGATGTTTTATACTCAAAACAGTTATGAGTCACTTAATAATATGATTTGGATGCGTCCGGCCAAACATCTTAATTCCGGCGCAGATGTGCTCAATATTGCCACGGAATTAGCAGTGATTATCTTTAACGAAGGAGAGGAATCATTGTTAATTGCCATGGATCTCATGAGTGTCCGGATTGACACATTTGCCGAGAGCTGGGTCCATTCATGGGACAAAGCAAGGATCGAGCGCGCGGAGCAAAAATGGCCCCGATTGAGCAGCAGGAGATGTTAGCGGCTCAACATGAACAGCTAGAAGAAGAGGAGGGATGCCTCTATGGATCAGGCTTGGCCGATTAGCGGTAATTATATACACATTTGCGTAAACACATTATAAGTCTTTAAACGCGTTTTTTTCGAAAACACGTTTTTAAAAATGGCGGACATTCTCCATTCTCCAATTTGGAGGGCATACGCAGAAAATCTGTCTTCACGGAATGACGGATCGTTTTTTCGATAGATACATTTTCGCATTTATTATTTATCTTTTTATGCGAAAAAATAAAACGAAAAAATTAAATTTTTTTAATTGCTACCATTTTCCGAAATGAATACTAAACGAAGAACCCATCCGTCATTCCATTACCAAAGGGTGACAGATTGATAATATGCTTTGAAATTGTATTTTAGATCAATAAAGAGGGGGCAGTGATGTAAGCCGTTTCCCTCCGACAAAGGGTCGCATGCCTGCGCGAAGGGCTGTTCCCAGAGTGCTGGAAGGTGGCGAGACTTGTGCTCATTACGAAGGGAAAAGGGGATCCCGAGTCACCAGCTGCATACCGTTCACTGTGTATGCTTGACACAGTCGGAAAAGTTTTTGAAAAACTTATCAGGGAAAGACTCGCTGACGAGATTCGTATTGCCGAGGATCTATTGCCACGGCAGTATGGCTTCAGAGCTCGCCGCTCCACCATCGATGCAATTGGAGAAGTAGTGAGCGCGGTCCAACGTGCGGAGTCTCACAGTATTTCCACACGACGGGTCATCCTGCTTGTTACTCTGGATGTCCGAAATGCATTTAACAGCGCTATATGGGTAGATATTCTGGAAGCGCTAGAAAATCGTTTTCAAGTACCTGTGTACCTAATGCGGATTCTCAGGAACTATTTGAAGGACCGCAGCCTACTTTACGACTCGAAGGAGGGTAGGCGAAGTACAAATCTTACTTCAGGTGTCACTCAGGGCTCTATCCTTGGTCCGGACCTGTGGGACATCTCCTACCATGGACTACAATGGCTTGAACTGCCGGATGAGTCACGTTTGATCGGCTATGCGGACGATGTCGCGGCGCTGGTCGCTGGACGCACAGTAGACCATGCGCAGCTCAGACTCAATACGTTAATGCGGAGGGTAATGGACTGGATGACCGCTCACGGATTAAAGCTGGCACTGGCAAAAACCGAAGTGGTCATCCTAACGAAGAAAAGAATCCCCAGATTACGGCCTATCAGTATAGGGGACGAGCTGGTCGAATCGAAATCAGCAGTAAAGTACCTGGGCGTCTTGAAAGACTCGAAGATGAGTTTTTCCCAAGAAATCAGGGCAGTAGCTGACAAAGCTGCAGCGCGTGTGATGGCACTCATCCGATTAATGGCCAACATAGGGGGGGCCCACCACATCAAGGAGACGACTCTTAATGAACGTTGTGTAGTCGCTTCTACTCTACGGATCAGAACTGTGGGGCGACGTTCTCAGCAAGGAGTTACACCGGAAGCGGTTGGCTCAGGTGCAGAGACAAGGAGCACTGCGAATCGCATGCGCATACCGAACGGTCTCCGGGGCGGCAGTGCTGGTAATCACAGGGGTGATACCCATCACCCCCCTTGCGAGAGAGTGCACAAGTATTTACCTGCGCAGAGGCAAAGATCGAAGAGATCACCAGGGAAGGGAGACGTCGCTCTCTCAATGATTGGCAACAGTCCTGGGAGCAAGAAACAAGGGGAAGGTGGACTGCACGTCTGATCCCTGACCTGAGGCCGTGGTTCAGTCGAGTGCATGGTGAGACCGATTTCAACTTGACCCAGCTCTTAAGCAGGCACGGTTGTTTTCGGTCCGACCAGCACAAAATTGAAGGAGCACGATATCCTAACTGTGTGTTTTGTGCAATTGTGTTGCTTGAATATTTAAATGTAGCAACTTTATTTGGCATGAATTTCTTAATATGTTGCTTTCTTTTGATGTTGTACGAATACTTTTTATAGAAAGTGTATGAAAATTTTTATGATTCCTCTCTTCATGGAGAAGAAATGCAAAAAAAAGGAGGAGAAGGTGGTAATTTGGTCCCGGCAGGTAAAGTTTTTTTATTTGGACATTTTTTTTGAAAAAGATTCCCTACCGGTTTTTAAAGGCAATAATGCAAAAATGTGTGTTTTACAGCTTGGTTATATATTCTTAAATACTGGTCATTTGGCCCCACTCGCTTTGTTCCTATTATAGTCTCGGGGGCCACAGAATATGTATGACCCATATACCATTTCTACATTTGAATATGCCTGTTATCCCCATATTCGAAGAACAGAGATCGTGATATTCTAATCAAATGAGAAAGGCAATTGAAGCTTTAAGGACGAAGATCATGGGTTATGAAAAGGCTGTACAAATGCTTTCTGTGCCAAGGTCCAAGCATAAACGATTAGTGAATTACTCTCAAGGCACTTTCGAGTTAGTTGTGCATAAATCCCTCAGGAAAAAAAAGTGAATAGTGTATGTTTTGTTTATGGAATCTAGATACTATGAACTAACTACAATGGATTATCGAAACATGGCTTATCAGTTGGCTTTCAAAAACAACAGCGAAAAAAAAATTCAGAAATGAACCAGCAGGACATGTTTGGTTGGACCAGTTTTTGAAGGACATAAAGACAATTTATACCAACGCAGACCAATAGGGACATCGTATGCTCGTACTCGAGGATGAAGCTGAACTAAAAAAAACAGAACTATACTTCTGTCAGGGCTTTCAATGTAGGTGAGACTGGGGTAGCAATTATGAAGCCTGAAGTACCACAGGTAGTGGGGGAAAAAGGGAAGAAGCGGATAGGAGCTATGACTGCTGTATCCGCAAGTTCTTACAGAGATGGATTTCATAGCGGAAACATTGAACAATGATCAGTCATGTTACAGTTCAGACAATCAACATGCAAGTGTTCTTGCAGACCAAGATGCTCCAAGAAGAAGCACAGCGATACTCGAGACGTCGACTGGTTTGATTCTACCTGTAGACATTCGATATAACAATGGAGCCACAACTGGTATTTCAAATCGTGGAAGAAAGGCTACAACAGAAAAAGTGATCACAGGGTCACTTTATTAAAATCAATTTACCGAATCTTTACGTATGGCTGAGGTTCGCCGACGAGGCCATAGAGGTAGACACGGACGAGGCCGTGGAAGTGACCTCAGAATTAATAAAGGTGGAGTGGGTGTTGATATTGCTAATATGCCGAAATGGCAATACCAAGTCAGGTAAAATGCCTGAAAGCTTAGATACGAGCTTAATATTTTGTGAAACCAGTTATTCAAGCAACAGATGTGGAGGGGAGTGTACAGAACCTGGATGCGAATGTTATATTTGTGATTTTTTTCGATCAGGTTTTATTAACCCTTTGTGCTCGAGGCCGTTTCCGTGTGGACCAACCAGCAACTCGAGACGTTTCGTAGCGCTTTTGGTGACCTTATTCCCTCTGACATAAAATGATTACACACGCAAAGTAACAAACAAAACTTTTATATTTTAATATTTAATGTATTTTTATTTCATTTTATATTTCATGAAACAATTGTCGAGATGTATGCTTGGCTTATCGGGACAAGTATCACAATAGTATGTCATTTGATGTCTTTTGCCACATCTAGTTCTTTGAGAGCAGACTTTGCAATCCTTCCTAACTCCTGTTAGAATGTTGTGTAGCTTTCCAGTTAGGCGGTCGTTTTAAGCGCTGGAGGTTGAGGATCAAGCACGTAAATAGTATACGTGCTCTATTTTTTATACCATAAAAAATAGTTTACGTCACCATTTCAATGATTTTTGCAAAAAACAGTTCGTTGCGGCTAATTGATCTGCACGATCGACAACACCCATATGTTTTATATAATTTATTACAACATTAGTCTTCTTGACGGTAATTTCAACACCACTTCGTAACATCCTTTTCACAGAAGTCATTCCTATATTGTTCCAGTTCGTCAAGCACGTGCAGAATGCTACTGTCGATTTCCTGCCGAGTTTTGGTTTTTTTGATTTGGTTAGGCAAATTCTTCTTATTCGTTAGTATTGTTCCTGACAACTGGCATTTCAGTTTCAATAATTCTTAAGCCAGGATAAAGCTGGTGTAGTACCGATCGGTGAACATTTGCTATCCTTGACTGCCAGGCACTTTCTCCAGGAGCATCGTATAAAGGTGCAGCGGTATTCTTGCATATATTGGAAGGTCAGGCCTCCAATATCAATTTCTCCGTGGTAAAGCTTCCATAATAAGGCAGAATACCACAGATATAACCAGTATTTGAGTCTGCCATCGTGTAGAATCTAATACCCCATTTCGTTGGTTTCTTCGGGTTATACGTGATAAAGGAAACCCAACTTTTGAATTTGATAGTGGACTCATCCACACAAATTTCTGCTCCCGGTGTAAAATACTTCAAAAGCTTGGAATTTATATATTCAAGAAAGCAGCTTACTAGCTGCAAACGGGTTCTTGCACTGCATCTGTTGTTAGGATTGTTTTTAGATGAAGCATCCAAAAAATCTGGCTGAATCTATCTCTGGTCAATTTGTTTGAATAAAAAGGTATGTAACTGACATCATTCCGTGACCATTACTCTTGCAAATTCGCGAGCGGCATTGTCCCCATATTTTTTATAACGCCAATAAATGTCGAAATTTCTTCGGTAGTCACGTTGTCCCAAGTTCGCCATATCGAGTACAATGATAGAGTTGTATTTTCTAACTTTCTTCTAGAGTAATTATTTGTTTCTGTAACTACTTCATTTACAAGTTGATCAGTAAAAAATAATTTTAAAAAATCTAACGGTTCATTCATGTCTACGAATATGTGTGGTCCTGCAGGATTGTTGCCAGCTACAAACGACATTCTCTGGGGTATTTCTTCGGATTCTGCACAGCTAATCCATTCCGAACTGTTGGATTGTGGGTCTTCTCCAGCATCAATGTCACTGTCACCTTCAATGTCTATTATTCTAATTTTTCGTCATCTTACACCTTTTACTTCATCATTATCATCATCACCGCTCGCGTTCGCTCAATCGCCTAGCTCTCTGTGTATGGCTGTAATTTCCTCGTTTAACAACTCTAAATCAAACTCATCTTCACTAGAGCTCATTTCATTATTGCGTTCCATGGTAATGGGAATAAAAAACTTCAACTTTTCTAGTTCTATTGCCACGGTTGTCAAGTTCGTCTTGAGACAGAAGGTAGAGTTCGGTTCGTGGTTGCATACTAATTTCAGATAAGAGAGTCTTGTCTCCATATGAAAGGATATCATTTCACACTTTATAAGATGATACAAGAAGAGCGTAGGGACCCGTGCGGAAAAGGCAAAACCTAAACGGTTACCGCCTCGTATCGAGTTACCTCAGCGAGCCATGTGGTGAGTGACAGTCACCTCTCGAATTGCGGCATGAAATCCCATGGTGAGTAATCGCTCACCTCTCGAGTGCGAAGGGTTAAATTTCAATATATTTAATGTTGCCCCCAGGATGCCATATAACCCCAACTAAATCTCATGTTTCCGAATTTGTTACTGTTAAAAGTTTTTAAGTTTTTGACAATTCTATTGTAATTTTATTTATTCTATAGTAACGTATGCATAGGCCAATGAGTAAGGAGTACTATAACTAACTTATTTTCTTTTTCTTTTCTTTAGTCTAGTACTTTTTCATGATGACTCAAAAACAAAGTAGGGGCCACATTACCACCTTATACTATACATCTTTATTTTGAAAAAATACTAGAAGCTTTGGCGAAATGAATTCAATCGAGAAAATTTTATGTTGATTATAATATGACATTTTTTTTCATAAGACCTAAAGGCCATCGTATATTACAATTCCTTAAAAATATCGTAATTATTTATTTTTAAAGTTAAAAAAGTTATTATACTAAATTTTTTTCAAATATACTTAAAATGCATCCTGTTATACAATTTCTGACAGTTTAGCAGAAATTGTTTCATAAACAACAAAGTAATGTTGATGTTAGAATGAACACTTTGGTGGTGGGTATGGTGCAACGCTTTATATACAACCTCGTGCAACAAAACTTTTTACAATGTTATTATTTTTCTCATTTTGAATAATAATCTCAATTGAATAATCTGATCGAATGCATGCTTCCACTTATAAATATTTAACAAAATCCTGTGCAACTAGCGTTTCTATTTCTTTTGAAGTCCCATAGAGTTAATTGGATTTACTGTCAAACCGTACAGCCCATTTGCAGAAAGGTTTAATATGAGCCCAGCTCAAATGCTACTTCGGCAAATATTGAGTAAGAAAACGTTTGGATTTCCTTGAGCTGTAAAGATGGTTTGGAATTGTTTATCACAAATATAATTTATTTACAACAATTGGGACATACAGCGCGCCAGGAGTAGCAGTTATTACTGAAGAAGGCCACAGCGGGAAATGTTTCCGGCTTCCCTCGTCCCAATGGCCTTATCGAGTTAGCTGCAATAATAACTTCATTTGTCATAAGCAGTCAAGAGCGAAATTCCGCATTAAGATGATTATTAAAAATTATAAATCACTGGTCATAAAGATGCTATTGTAGCCGCGAGAATTGTAATTAACACGCAACGTTTTACAGTCTGTTAATTCTTCAGATTATGCGTTATGTGGCTGCTAGTTAAGCCTGTCGACTCGCTCGTCTCATCTTAAAAGATTTCGCGAAATCTTTTCTCATGTGTGTCCTTTGTAAAACTAGAATTTTCCGCCAAATCTCGTTATTGTTGCTATGTTGCATTTCTGTTCGCCATGCCAGTCTTCCATCATTCAACTCTTATCGTCAATGTAAAAGTTTGACTTGGGTGTGAAGTAGCCTTCCGTGTCTTTCAAATATTTTCTCATTCTTCTTTAATTGTTTCATACGAGCTAAAATGCTGCCACTTCGCAAGTCATCACGGTGCTAATGAAAGCTATGCAAATGCAGTGTTCACCCAACCACCTCATGACGACCTTACGACTTGGAAAAGTCAAATTCTCAATCCAGGATATTTGTTTTTATTTTTGGAGTGAACACAATTTTCGATTGCATTTGAGGGAATCCGAATATGCTTATTTTGTATTTCTGGCCAATGGGTTGGCTCTTTTGCCGAATTAAAGTTCCCACAGTTACCTGTTGGGTAGCTTTTTGGAAAGTCGATCAGTTTTCACATAATTTTTGGGCTCCAATTCTTGAAATTTTTAAATATTTGATTTATTTTCTAAGTATTTTGGTATTATTTAGTATTTGGTATTTTCGTTTTAGAAACAAGTAAGTATTTGGTACAAGACTGTTGAGCTAATTAACGAAAATGAAATACTTTTGAAGGAATGAGTTATACCTTCGACTGTTCGTGTAACATTCAAAATATTGAATAAAATCTTCTAGTAAACACACAACTCTCAAACACAGTTCATTGGAATTTCTAAGGTAGAGGAAATCTTTAAAAAAAGTTGAAGAAACATCCAGCCCAAAAAGCATAAAAAGGATCATTACAGTGCTCTTTGGTTTTTTTTCCTTGTTTTTTCCTTTTTTCTTCTTTCTTCTTGTTTTTTCTCCTTGGTTTTTTAACTACATTGTACAGACTTATTTAAGGGACTATTACCGGTTACAATTTTGAAAAAAAAATCAAGTTTTTACAAATATTGATTCCTTATACCTTCAGAAATCACCTCCTAAATTTAAAAAAAAAGTTCAAAAAAATAAGAAATTAGTAGCAGTCTTAGTGCATGCGCGTTTTCAGTGCGCCTGCACGATTTCGGCACCAGCGCAAACTCATCAAACCAGTTGTCGTTTGACGAGTTTCTGCAGGTGCGCTTCTCCTTTCTCCAAAACAACGTCACTCTATTTAAATACATATATATATAAGTACAAAATACCTCAGTGTCGGCTATATCGAACGGATTTAGTCAATATTTGGAAGTGTACACAAACGTTCGATATACTCGTATTGAAAATGGGCATAAATCTGTATGGAAAAGGAAAGAAAGGAACTTATGGAAAAAAAAGCAAAAAATTTGCGAAAATCTCGAGAATTTCAAGGGGATCAGCATACTGCTGAACACAGAACAGTATTCACGAGTACTTCGGCACGTAAATTGTCAACAAGTAATTTTGATGTTAAACTCGACGATAGTCATTCTTATTGTGTTGTGTCGTTTTCCCTCGTTTTCTTGGCGTTGGCGAGTATATTACAGTGAAAAACGTGCGGTTAAGATGTGAAATTTACCAAAACTGCAATTCGTGCACTAGGATTCAAAATAAATATTGAATGTGAGTCTGGGGATCAATGTGATTCTAAAAGGCGGAACGACATCGGGATGCCCTTCGGGGAACGGAAGGGCTGGAGTCGAGGGAATGGTGGAGTCAACGATGAACCTCATCACTTCTGCCTGTAGCTCATCTATGCCTCGACGGAGGCCTCGACACGACAGGCCTGTTGTACATTGGTGGTCAAAAGATATCGCAGGCAAACGAGGCGAGTGTCACAGACTTCGACGTGCAGCTCAACGCTCGAGAAACGTAGAGGAAGCAACCAATAGGACAGCAGCATACAGATCAGCGAGGAAAGAACTCCGAAAACTCATCAATGAGAGTAAGGCACGCTGCTGGAGAGAACTTGTGGACGATGTAAACAGGGATCCATGGGGGCTCGGCTACAAGGTAGTGTGGCGCAAGCTCGGTACCTCACGGAAACCGTATTTACTTCAAGCAGATAAGATGGACGGCATAGTGCAGGCGCTTTTTCCAACTCACCCTGTCCGTGTTGATGCTGCCCACGAGTTCGACTCAGGCGAATGTCCATCTTTCACTAAAAATGAGCTGGGGGACGCGGTGCTTTCTATGAAAGCTCGAAAGGCACCAGGACCAGATGGCATTCCAACCGAGGTGCTACAAATGGTCTTCCACGTTTGTCCTGACTTGCTACTCAATGTGTTCAACGCTTGCCTGAGAGAAGGTGTGTTCCCATCTCGCTGGAAGGTGGCGAGGCTCACATTGATCAGCAAGGGAAAAGGGGACCCCGGGCTGCCATCTACATACCGGCCGCTTTGTATGCTGGACACAGCCGGGAAAGTGTTCGAAAAGCTCATCATAAGAAGTCTCACAGACGCAATTCGTGCTGCAGGGGACCTTTCTCCTCGGCAGTATGGCTTTAGAGCAGGGCGATCTACTTCCGATGCCATCATGGAAGTGGTGAATGCAGTCCGTCGAGCCAAAGCGCACAAAACTGAAAAACGAGTTGTCTTGTTAGTGACGCTTGACGTCAGAAATGCCTTCAACTCCGCCAGATGGTCGGATATTCTTCGCACATTGAAAAACTTTTTCCGATTGCCAGGGTATCTGATGCGGATTTTGAGGGATTATTTAAAGGACCGCAGACTGCTCTATGACACACAAGATGGGCGACGCAGTATGGAGATAACGTCTGGTGTAGCGGAAGGCTCCATACTGGGACCAGAACTGTGGAACGCCATATATGACGGACTATTGAGGCTGGAGCAGCCAGACGAGTCGCGCTCAGTTGGCTATGCAGATGATATAGCAGCACTGTTCGCCGGACGCACAGTCGGACATGCACAGCGCAGACTGGGAGTGCTAATGCGTCAAGTGAGGGAATGGATAACCACCCGCGGGTTCAGTTTGGCACTAGAGAAAACCGATGTTATCATTCTCACGAAGAAAAAAATTCCCACGGTAATTCCTTTGCGGATCGCAGATGCGACTGTTGAGTCTAAAGTTGCAATAAAATATTTAGGACTATTGATCGATTCGAAAATGAGCTTTTCGGAACAGATCAGGACAACGGCGAAAAATGCTGTGATAGGCGTCTCAGCCCTAAGTCGGCTAATGTGCAACATCGGTAGGCCCACACCGAGCAAACGCCGACTTCTCATGAGTGCTGTACAGTCAGTGCTACTGTACGGCTCTGAGGTTTGGGCCGGAGCTCTCAGTAAGGAGCTGTACCGAAAGCGCTTGGCCCAGGTACAGAGACGAGGAGCTTTGCGGGTTGCGTCTGCATACCATACTGTCTCTGAGTCAGCGGTGTTGGTGATCGCAGGAGTGATACCCATCGCCCTCCTTGCTAAAGAACGACGGAGAATTTATGACCGTAAAGTGGAGGGCTCAAGATATGCTGTCAATCGAGAAGAGAGGCAGCGCACAATACTCGAGTGGCAACAGTCCTGGGAAGGCGACTCTAATGGCCGCTGGACTGCCCGTCTTATAGGGGACGTGGGATCGTGGATAAATCGAAGGCACGGTGAGACTTATTATTACCTTACCCAGCTTCTTAGCGGGCATGGGTATTTTCAGTCTTACCTTCACAACATTGGTAAATCACGGTCCCTAGACTGCATTTTCTGCCCCGGGGAAAGGGACGACGCATGTCACACCTTCTTCAACTGTAGAAGGTGGAACAGGATGCGGAAGGACTTGTGGGAGGTGATGGGAGAGCTTTCTCCAGACAATCTGGTCGGAGAAATGCTGAAAAGTTTCTACAAATGGACCTGTGAGGCACATTACTCTCGGGTTTTACTTATTCCCAAAAAATATACGATAGATAACCTTTGGCGCGGGGTCTAGGGGCGTCTCCTTTCCAGCAGTCCTCCTCCATCCTGCCCCCTCCCGCTGGAGGGAGATTTCTCTAGACTGACGGCGCCCTAGGGCGAAGTAAAAAGAGGCCTAGCCCGAAGTAATGTGTCAAACGGTTCCAGGCTAGGATCTCTTGACAGGGGGGTGTTTAGTGGGTAGTCTGGTAGCATGCACTGCTAGGAGTCCCACACTCCGGGCGTAAATTGGCTTCACCCCCCAAGCCAAAAAAAAAATTAGATTGATTGGGGTCGGGATCTACGGTTTGAATCTTTTTTGCACACTCATGGATATGACATCCTCTTTTCGTGCAGCAAGCTTTTACAGAATATTAGAAAATGTTATAATACCAGCAAGTTTTACCGGTAAAATTTTCTTAAAAAAAGTTGGCGAGGAAGAAAGCAAAAAAAGAGAATGGAATGCCCGAAGACAAATTGGTGGTTTCGGGTGACGGAACCTGGTCAAAGCGTGCTTTCAGTTCTCTACTCGGTGTTTCAATTTCGTTTCGTTTCATGAACATTCTAGTAAAGTTTTTGATTTTTTCGTATCATAGAAAGTATTAAAACTTGCGAGATTATGTTGAAAAAATTCGTTTCGATTTTGACATATGGTACGGGTAGTGAGCATAAAGAAGAATGCAGTGCGAATAACGAAGATAGCTGCGGTGATATGAAGGCTCAAGGCATTATACAAATTTTTAAAAGTTCCATTAATTTGCATAATACTAAATATGCATATTTCATTAGTGATGGGGATTCGAAAACGTTTACAAATCTATCGGAGGCCAATCCCTATGACGATTTTGTAGTTAAAAAGCTTGAGTGTGTTTAACATGTCGGCGTACGTATGTTTCGTTATCTTAAAGAAGCTAAAAAACGATAACCCAAGTACGAAAAAAAAATTAGGAGAGCAGTCGAAAAAAGGGAAAAAAGCAGCATAAGGACGAAAAAACACACAAGAGAAGAAAAACTAGATGGGATCCACCATCATCTCCACCTGTAAAAACCCGAGACTTGACGTGCAAAATTATAAAGGATTTGTCATCATTTTACAGATTACCTGTCCAAAGAAATCCAGATTCTGTCACCGATATGATGAAGGAAATGTGGGCTGCATATTACCTTATAATCACCACCGATGAAAACCGGCAACACCACGATTATTGCAATCTGGATTGGTGCAAGTTTTTGAAGACGCAAAAAGGAGTCATCCCAAACACACATAAACCAACCATAAATGCGAAAGTCCAAGAATATGTTAAACCGATTTTTGAAAAACTAACCGGTGGAGAATTACTAAAACGATGTTTGGGCAATAATGAGTGTTACAACAAAGCACTTTGAGCTTTCGATCCCAAACATAAGTTTGTGGGACGGGAAGTTACGGAATTGGCTGCTAATATTTCATTAGCCATATTCAATGAAATAAGAACGTCTCTCTTGAAGATATTAGAAGTAAAGGCGTTCATAATTGGACATTTTGCCTACGATTACACCCAGTGACAAAAAAATCTACGAGATGCAAATTCAATGAAAATCACTACATATTTTATCTAGTTTCTGGAAACGTTCACTTTTTAGATACAAAATACTTTCCTTATTGCATTATGTCCCTGAAAAAAGCGTTACAATATTGGAACATTTTTCCAACAGCTTGATTCGTTAAAAAATAAAAAATAGGTACCTTTTTTAAATAAAAAATTGCAAAGTATTTTACTTGAAAAAAAAATACTTCTTTGTTTTATTTTTATATTATTTTATTATATTTATTTTTTATACAATATAAATACAAAAGAGTAAACATATTGTAGTAACTAAGAAAATTAAAATTAACATTACAGATATTCAATTAGTTCTTATGTATTTAAAAATTATTAATAATTGATCGGCCACTTTTGCTTAGATGACTGCCTTCACTCGCCTTACCATGCTTTCATACAAATATTTAAAATAATCTCCATTGATTTTTTCTTCCCACACATTTCTTATTACACAGCCTGAAGGCTTAGGAGAGTTTGCGGTTCACTTTCCCTTATTTTTGAACGCATTACCTGCCAAAGGTTTTCAATGGGATTCAAGTCGGGACTATTTCCTGCCCACGGCAATGACTCTATCCCCCAGGTGCTCCTTGAATTATGTTACCTGGAAAAGACAAAATATTACAAAGTTCATTAGTAAAAATATTTTTCTTTCCAATGTGAAAATAACTTACAGAGCGAGCGATGTGCGGGGGCCGAATCGTCTTGCCTCATTCGTTTATTCAAAAGCGATTTTTTCGCAGGGCGACAATAACGCAAAACCATCTCGTTCAACCTTCTTTGGGTTGTTCTGGTACTGCAATGCTTATTCATTGTTTTCGACAACTCTGCCCGCAATTTTGATGCTGATTCGAATCGACTTCCCAGGGCCAGAAACTTCAGATGGTCTTCATCCCTTTGCGTGGTACCTCGTTTCCTTCCGCTGCCCTTTTTTCGCTCAGGGCTGCCTGTATCTTGCTTTTTTTTCATTAAATTCCGAACTGTCCCCTTGCTGCACCCTACTTGCCGAGCGATTTCCGATTTCGATTTACCTGATTGGTAAATCCTAAACCTTACTTGGAAAATTCCTAATTCGTAGATTTTTTTGTAACTGGATGTATGTACAAAAAGGACGAAGAGCGAATTGAGATGGCTAACAAAGCGAGTACAGCGGCGTCGAAGGAAGCTCGTTTGGTAAAGCGAACAGCAAGAATTTATTGATTCGGGACTCCTTTTATATGAACCAGAGATTGCTGATCAACCAATCGTAATGATTTTTGTTAAAATATTACATTATAAACAGTAAAACAACTTTAGAGGCGATTATGTCGAAATTGTGTTTTTTCAATCGGCCCAAACTTATTCTTCGCAACCACTAGACGGATCTTTTTAATTTTAAGTGAGTTTTGTTTGCTTTGATGTCTTCAATCGTAATTGCAGACAATTGCCGAAAAATTTAAAAAACCAAATATGACGAGGGGGAAAACGTGATTTTTACAATAATTTTTTCACATATCCGCCACTTTTTTTTTCAAAACAATCTTTTTATAAAATGTGGGAAATTACGATGTAGGGCACTTTTATCTTTAAAGATCTTTGTGAATTATTTGCTTCAGACTTGTAAATTTCGAGATTAACCCCGAGCCATGGAGCATTATCATTTTTCAGCACTCAACTTTGGCGCCTTCTATATAAATATGTACAGATTAAAAATGGGGAAAAAAATATGTCTTTTCATAATTAAGAATATTGAACCAGCAAAACATAAAAGTATATCCAAGGTTCTATAATGAACACAATAGTACCTTGGTCGAACGCTACAACGAATTTTAACAATGCGAAATAAATTTTTTTTTATTTAGAAAATAAAAATAGATCAAAGGTAGATCAAAGATCAAAGGTGCAACGGATGAAAACGCCCACAAAAAGGGATTTTATTACTCAATGGTAATACAATTAGGTTTAAGAGCTACATGTATAAAAAGATAGTTGTCTAATATCAAATTTGTTAGTTTAGCACTGAGGAAGGATTGAGTGTGCAAGCCGAAATACCGCAGTGTCTGCAATAAAGAATAAAAATAAAACAACGAATCAAAATGAAACGTGTGTTTTTTATTTTTTAAATAAAAAAAATTTATTTCGCATCTATAATAAAGGAAACGACAAAAAAATAATTATAAGTAGTTTTTTGACTTTGTAACCGATAACACTGGTCAACAAAAAAACAACTTCTGCAAACCCATGAAAAGAATTCAACTGATTTTAAGAGAACATTAAAAAACGTTCACAGTGGTATTAATTTTATGCCTTAGTTAGCTCGGGTTTTTTGTGGGTATCAATAAAAAGACTTACAGCTCAGTTAAAAGTTTACTTATATTAATACATTTATTAATCTTCAAAGTGTAAAGTTGAACTACTTTTTCTTCTATAATCGAGATCTACAGCTTCTCTTCTTAACGTCCAACAATAGTCTGCTAGCATAGCAGGGCTCCACTTTCCCTAATAACGCTGTTCCATGCCTGCTATATCCTGGTGGAAACGCTCACCGTGCTCTTCACTAATGTCTCCCATATACTGAGGAAAAAAATTTAAATGTGAGTCCAGAATATGTATGTTGAGGGACATTTTACAACCAATAATGCGCAAGGCTTCAATCATATCTTTTACAAGTATTCTATAGTTTTCAGCTCCACATTTCCGAGAAAATTAGTAAAAACATGTACCATGGATTTCCAAACCTTGCTCTCTTCTTTATTCAATGTATTGTTAAAAGTATTGTCGTTTATCAACTTTCGTATTTGAGGCGCTATAAAAATCCCTTCTTTTAATTTTCCCTCTGTCATTTTTGGAAACTTATTTTTAAGATATTGAAACTTTCGCGTCTAAGAGATTTAACAAAGTTTTTCATTATTCGTTATTTTAGATGCAAAGCTGGTACAATAATGCTCTGTTGTTGAACTAATGGTGGATGGAGTATATTTTCTGATCCTGGAGTGAAACTTTTCGTGGCTGGCCAAACTTTTCTGACGTAATGATTTTCTTTATCGCGACTATTCCAAAGACACAAAAAACAACTGTATTTAGTGTAACCTTGTTGCATACCCAAAAGTATAGCAATAACTTTAAAATCTGCGCAGATCTTCCAAGAATATTTTTCATACTTTATCTGCTTAAGTACAAGCCTCAGATTTTCGTAGGTTTCTTTCAAAGAAACTGCATGACTCACAGGAATAGAAGGGTATTTATCACCGTTGTGTAATGGTACTGCTTTTAGACTACTTTTCGATGAATCTATGAATAACCTCCAAGATTGTGGGTCGTGGTTAATACCCAACGCTTCAAATAGGGTATTGATGTTATTACAGTAAACCAAATCGCCATCAATACTGAAAAAACTTCACAAGATCACTGTGGCGGTTTCGAAAAACGGTGACTTTTGTGCCTTTTGCTAAGAGATTCCATTGCTTGAGACGTGAGCCAAGAAGTTCTGCTTGTGCTTTCGATAGATCTATGTCTCTAATTAAGTCGTTTAATTCAGGCTGAGTGATTAAATGAGGTTCAGATGAGTTGGGAAGAACAAAATCTAAATCTGTGGGGTCATGGTTTTCCGTATCATCTTCAGTTTCTTCGTCCAAAGGCGCTGTAGGAATTAGATGGTGTTCGTCGTGGGGTTGAGGTCTTTGAGCTGACCTGGTTTCAATATAATGATATTTCCTTTTTTTACGAGTGTTGAGCCCTGCAGTACTATTCACACAAAAATAACAATCTTCAAGATGATTTTTCTGTTCTTTCCATAGCATTGGTGTCGCAAAAGATAAACTTGATCGACGGCCAGACAGCTAATCCCTTAAATTTTTACCACAACTCGAACATACCACGTGCGGAACCCACGGTTTATCTTGATTTCTAACTGCGTGGCCAAAGTATAGTTCGTATGCCCGACAAATTCGCAGAGTTAATTTTTCACTTTTCTCTTTTGTAGTAAAATTTCCGCACACGTAACAAAAATTATTTGGATTACTTATACAACTGCCAGGTATTATAATGATTAAATACTTAGATATAAATCGATGTAAATAAAAAAAAAAAACCCAGAACTCAATTAAAAACCTAAAAATTCACTTAATCCAAAATACACTATTCAAACTATTTCTTAGGTACAGATTTAACACTCTACACGTTCAGTAGATTCAGATTTAATACTGTTCACAAGTTTGTTTCTGTATATCATACTCGTTAGATATCAGCCATTGAACAAAATAAAACACGTTCGTGGGTATACGCGGCGTTAACACTCCATACATGTTACAACAAGCACACCATGAGCATAACTCAGAAAATCGAACTAAGCCAGCCGTGAAACGTCTATGGTTGATGAATAGTCACCACGTACTTCTTGATATTACAACTCATTATCATTGGGCAAAAACCTTGTTGCCCAGTGTAATAGTCCCTTAAGCAAATCGTGTGCAAAATTGCAAAGCGTAACTCGTAAAATTACAGTTGTATAAATTTTTAACGTGTAAAATTCTAAAAATACGAAGGAAAACACAAAGCTCATGTTAACGATGTATTTCTTCTTCTTAGTATTATAGCCCCTCTCGAACGCCCCACCAATACCTTTTTTGTATCCGTTGTTCGTTCTACGATTCATATTGCCAGCTCATTGCAGCTTCCGCCGTCCTACAATTGTTGAGATTTGTAGTCCCGGCAAAAATTTGATGCAGCTCATGGTTGTATCCAATTCGCCATTGGTTACCAGCTAGCTTCGCTCCATCATCCACCTCAGGACGCGTCACTCATAGGCGTTTAATATACTTGCGGATGCTTGAATAAGGGTCCATGTTTCATACCCAAAGCATAGCACAGGTTTTATGACAAATTTTTATACTTGGAGTTTTGTTTTCCTGTGTATGTAGCTAGTCTTCATAATTGTCGGAACTGAAAAAGATTGCGGGCTGTGCTCTTCCGCGTATTTCGTCTCTTTCAATAGTGGTTCTCGTTATTTTGACGCCTGGATGCACAAATTCGCCCATATTTTCGATACTGTCTTCGCCAACTGTGATATTATGGGTATTTGAGGTATTTTTTCTCGACTGCGCCATGAGCTTTGTCTATTCATTGATTTGTAGCCTTACTAGTTTTGCTTTGCTGTCAAGTTTCGCTAACAGATCTTTGGCGGTTATTAGCGATCGTGTCATCCAAAAATGTTAAAATGTTGACAGAATGTTGATGTCATCCGCATAGGCTACCATTTGGCTTGACTTGTATAATAGTGTACCTCGTATATCAACAAGTAGCTTATTTGTGACATATTCCAGCCCATTTCCCTGCTTTAGTCCGGTATTTGTGTCAAAGGCGTGTTGAGTTGACTATTTGATGCGGAAATGAAACGTTGTGAACGTCATTGTCATTTTAGTAAGACGGACTAATTTGGCGAGGATACCAAAGCGAAGCATTATTTGGTGCGTTATTTTACGATCAAAATCTCTCGTATGCTTGCTTAAAGTCAACGAAAATCTGTCAAATTTCGATGTTGCAATCCCAACATTTCTCAAATACATTTGGTTACCATATAATCTCTATAAGCTCGTATTTGCCGCTCATCTTTACAAAGTTTCGCCTGCTGAATGCTGCTAAGTGGAAAAATCAGAAATTTCAAGGCAGGAAAATTTATTATTTCAAAAAATTAACACAATGCATGCTGAGAATGCGATTTATGGAATGAATAAATTCTCATTCCATCTAGTTTCTAAGGTAGAATCATGTGTAAAAGTCCATTGCTTCTAACTAATATTGCTGCTGCAATTATCTTTTAAAATGTTTTCAGATATACTTACGGCAATGATGGATACGTCAATTCTTTTTGTTTTAGAATGGTGGCCTGTAATCTTGGAGAAGTAAAAAACAGTCCTCAGCGTGACTCAGCGATGCTCTCCATAAGACTGTCCGTCCGGAGAGGATAAACACTTTTGCCGATGACATTTTCAAGTGAGTGTTACGGATTGCATGGAAGTACTGATTTTCATAAAGTAATGAAAATCCGATTTAAGTTGATTTCTATTGAAAAACATTAACTCAACAAGAAATTAGGTCTTTGGCAAATGACTGGAAAATCCGCCACCATTTTGTAATAACGATATGTGACTTACTTAAGGGGTATGACCACTGCAAAGTTTTCAAAAAATTAATTTTTATTTTATTTGTTTAAACAGTCTTACAATATCATAAAAATAAGTTCCTATTTGCCCGTAGTGTACTTGTACTGCTTAAACTAGTTTTCGGCACTAAACCATTGAAAATTAGTAGCCGTCGATGAACTAATATAGAAAGGCATGTAGAGGGGATGTTTTGTTTTTCGTCATCCATACAAAACTATAGAGCAGCTGCCAATGTCAGTATAGCCTTTGAAAGGACGTCCTTCGGTTGCTTTCTCTTTACCATGCTCGATTTTGTTTCTATGTTATATTTTAAATAATTTGTGTAATAATTCGTTGCTGTTTTTAATATTCGAAATGAGTGACAGTAAAAAAGTGTATAGAGGCAAAAAAGGAACAAATAAAAGTTCTTGGTCTTCACATAGAAGCTCCAAAGAAACTTGAAGTTTTTGAAGCAATTAAGCCCGTTTTTTAGGAGCTGACGAACGACGATCTGTTGAGTCGCTACTTGGGTGGATTCACACAGAACAATAACGAGAGTTTCAACTCCATCGTGTGGCAGCTGGCACCCAAGACCACTTCGAGCGGCCAAAAAGTATTGGATATAACGGCTGATATCGCTGTATGTACTTTCAATGATGGTTTGAATAGCATCATGAACATAATGAATCTTATGGGCTTGGCTATAGGAGAAAAATGTTATAATTTTTGCCTAGACGTCATTGCACTCCGCGTCGATCTGGCTGAGGCGTCCATCACGGAAACGGCAAGAGAAGCGCGCTGGGGCTCAAAATCTTCGAGAAGGACAAAAGAGATAAAAAAATTTGTACTGCAGAAGGCCAATTATATGGAGCTGGCATCGCGGACTGATGGTTGAAAAACTTTTTTTCAACCATTTGACAACTATAAGAATGAAAAAATTAAATGTAAAACTTTAAACGTTTTTCTCAAAACAGGGGTTTTCAAATCGGCCGGACAAAAAACTCGAACAATTTTCATCCGATCAACTTAAAATTTTAATCACACATTTATAATTGCATTTCGCAAAGATGTACCTGAGATTTTTTTATAGATCAAAAACTTTCCATTTTAACACTATTTTCAACGATTTTTTTTTTCAAATAAAAAAGTGTTTTCACTTCGAATACTTCCCATTTTCCGGAAAATCAATATTTCTAAATTTCCTTGGGGACTTCTCTAGGTATTGTGATGGATTAGTTAAATGGAAAAGTTTTTGTTTTGTTCTAGTTTCAAAATTGTGGCTGCTAGCTGTCCGACCACGGAGCGCTTAAAAAAGAACACATCGGAATGGAGCTACGAACAGGCGGCCATTTTGTTTGAAGAATGCGTTCATAGACTTTTTTCCGACTTTCCGATACTGTAGTTTTATGTACTTATAGTTATTTTTATAAATAAAAAAAATTATTTATAAACACATGATTTTGCACCTGGTACTGGGGTCATAATTATTTATGAAATTATCCATCATTTTTTCCTTCAACCACTCGGTGTGCTTAATTCAGCTTGTATAATTGGAACCGATTAATAACTAGGAAGGTCTGAGTAATTTTGGCAAGTAAGAACGATACTCAATAATTAAAAATTGAAACGTGATGGCATTTCTGAAATTTGCTTACCGTAACCATGTCCCCAAAATCTATCCACGACAATTGTCAAAAATGAAAGAGGAAAATCATTGCAGACGTGTGTAATTATTAATATTGATAGTATTAATATTAAGCATTGGTAACACACGTCTATAAATTCGTAAAAGTTCGCGCATGTTGACAAAACTGCGCTCTTATAAGAGCTGTCAGCTAACCGCCTTGTTTTGATTATCACTTGGAACTTGTTTTAGTGCTGCATTTGTGTAATTCGGAACATGTACAAATGCAGAAACAACATTGCAAAGTCGATACAAATAATTTTTGTTACGTTTGTCGACGCTATAAGCCAAAAAATGTACAAAAGCATGACAAATGCACTCAAAGGTGTATATTTGCATTACTTTACTTTAGCGGCAGTAAGTACTGACAAGCCATGGGTACAGACATTGTCAAAGGCTTATTTGGTGTGATGAAAACGCCATGTGATTGAAATGAATGCGATGTGTTCATAGATGGTTATAAGTATAGTTTTAAGGCGGCTCTACTCCACATTGAGAACTGAAAACATCCCTATTGCTCACGCAGTGCAAATTTTGCCGCAGATCATAAACAATTAGTATCTATATAAAATTTGTGGTTTTCTAAAAATTGAGATATAAATTTATTTGTACCTTATTATTTCGAAACAATATACTAATAATGAATAAATAACATATTAATTGATTTGTGTATGCATTACAGGTTATTGATCTATTGACTGGAAGGCAATCTGAATTCACGAAATTTTGTTATTTTTTTGTCTGTGGGACAACTGTGCAGTTGATCATTATCACATTATCATTATTATTATAATGATCAACTGCACAGTTGTCCCACAGACAAAAAATAACAAAATTTCGTGAATTCAGATTGCATTCCAGTCAATAGATCAATAACCTGTAATGCAGCCGCAAATCAATTAATATGTTGAGAAACGTGTGTACCAATTATGAGCTAGGACAACAAAATGTGCCTTCTGTACCACTTGTGAACCCACAGGATGTTTAATTGCCACCTCGTCACATTAAATCTGACCTTTTTAAGACCTTTGTCAAAAAGTTCCATCACGAACGATCTGCTATCCAGTACTTTATCAAGTTGTTCCGAACACCGTCATACGTCAAAATCAAAGAAGGAATATTTGTTGGCGCTGATCTTCCAAAACAAAAGTTGACAAGAAGTTTAACGGCTGATGAAGAAGCAGGATGGTCATCGTTCCAAAGTGCTGATCACATCTTTCGCGGTAGCCACAAATCACCGGACTACAAGCAAGTAATTGACAATTTTTGCAAAAAGATTGGATCTCGAATGTCTCTCAAGGTACGAGGCGCGGCTGAAAAGTTCGCGGCCTAACGTACTTAACTTTGAGTAATTAGCTTATAGCTGTTACACATGTCGCTAGTTGCGACACTCAGTAGTATTATAAAAGCAATCACTAATAAAGTTTGTTGTCATAGTTCATTTATTTATCGAAGAAAAAACATCACCATGTCACCAGAATCTGGAAATTCTCGGAATTTCGGACACCGCGCCGTGATAAAATTCCTCATAAAGATGGGAAATATACCGAGAGGCATTTTTGAAGAGATGTCATCGGTTCTTCAGTATTCTGCGGATTCATATACGATGGTGAAAAAATGGGCTCGCCTATTTACCAACGACGAGAGAGCTGTGAAGACGACCCTCACCTGGGCCGCTCTGTCACGGTACTGACCGAAGAAAACGTCCGAAAGTCGAAAAGATCGTTTTGGCCGACCGAAGAATTGAATTGTGGCAGATTGCTGAACAACTCCAGATTAGCAAAGAGCGGGTTGGAGAAATTATACATGAGCATTTGAATATGAGAAAAATCAGCGCGCGCTGGGTACCGAAAATGATCGCACCGCTCGTAAGTTGCCAAGTTTTTTTGGAGCTAGTCGGCGATTACAGGGAACAAATTGGCATCCGATAGTCACCGTAGATGAAACTTGGAATCGCCAATATGATACAGAGTCCAAAAAAGAGTACATGCAAGTGGTAAAAAAGGAGAAAAGCCGCCGAAGAAATTCAAGGTGGAAAAGTCGGCATCCAAGCTAATGGCAACTGTTTTCTGGGATAGCGAGGGAATTTTACTTATTGACTACGAATATTATGCCAATTTATTGATTCAGGTACGCGAGACAATTGTACAGAAACAACGTGAGAAACTGACGCGCTGAATGCAAGACAACGTGTCCGTTCACACCGCAAATTTTGCGAGGCAAGCCCTGAAACACACAGGGTTCTCAGAGATTGACCACCGTCCATATAGTCGAGACCAGGCACCTAGCGATTTTTTCCTCTTTTCCAATCAGAAAAAGGACTTACGGGGCCGGAGATTTGCAAATGACAACGAAATGAAAGCCGCGTTGATTGACATTTTGAAGGAAAAGATACAGAATATTTTTTTGGGTGGGTCAAAGGCATTGTATGCGAGATGCGAGAAATGTATTTCACTTGAGGGAGATTATATTGATAAATAAAAAAATGATACTACATATTTTCTTTCATAAGGCACTTAGGCCACGGACTTATCAGCCGTTCCTTGTACATTTTCCGCATTCGCATGTCCATTTGATGAATTGTGTATTAAATTAAAACAGAGCGTTTTTAAAACTTTATATTTATTAAATATAAGTTCAAGCCACAATGTAAATACATTTTAAAAACAATATTTTTAATTTAATTGTTACTACAAATATAATCTAGATACACATATTATGAATAATATACATACAATTATGAGTGTAAAAATATTTTCACTAACATGATTTCGAAAAAGTCAAAAGTAATGACCGTAAATTTTACTTAAATAATTACGAATACAATGATAAACTTACAAACATTGTTGTTGTGGTTATAAAAACATTCGTCAGAAGTTACAATACACGATTCAGGAAACATGATTTTGATATATTAGCGTGATTTTCGTTTATAAAATTATGGACAAGCCTTTATAAATGAGAGGCAATATGTAACATTTTATTTTAATTTGTCAAAATATTTTCAAAAATACGTAAAGTAAAGCAGAAATCAAAGAAGAATGGTTTCAGTATTAAGCTTTTCTTTACATCTTACTCTTGCAAACGTCTTATTTCGTTAAAAACACTTACGCAACTCATCTGGTTGAATATATGTTCCGATATATTATGTTAAAAATGTAAATAAAATATTCATATATGTTTAAAATTTTTATTGAAGCTAAACGCCATGTTAAGGGGTGCAATAGAATTCTATTTCAGAGCCTCAAGGAATTTAACTGCAAGCCAACCATCTTGTCGCGTATTTTATAAAATTGATCAGAAAAGTCAACGTAATTGAGTCATTGCATTCCTTAAGGATTCTGACTAGCAAAGCTTAAGAGATTTAAGAGGGCTACACATTTTTCGATATCGGAGAACTCGTGGCTGCACCGAGAGTAGGTGGCGAATGAATTTGGCTGGTGGTGGAGGACCAGGGATCCAGGAACGAAAGATGGAGGATGCAATGTCTTCGACGACAACAAAAATTGGCTTGCAGTAACTGTCGGGAAAGTGGAGTTTAGCGAATTTTCATTTGAGTACCAGCAGGTGAAGGAGTAGCTGAAAGGACGACGCAGAAAAACTAAAACGTTCTACAACAATGAAATGAGGATACAGATAAAATGCTGGAAATACACTAACAAGCAAAGGAAACAGTGAAGAGGAGGTTTAAATAAGGCATAACGAATCGGGAGGCTTGTGGGAGATGAATCAATTCATATTTCAATACTGCTTAAAAATTATAGAGAAGTTTCTCATTTCTAACGTCTACGATTACGAAGTTTTTCCTTAATACTAATTCCTTAAGATGGGAGCAGCGAACGGTGTACTCGATGTTATTCAGATCTGAACCAGTGATGATGATAGTAGCAGACAATAATTTGAGCTACAGAATACAGAATTCATCCTGTGGCTGAATGCAATGCTGATATTGAGCGCCGAAGTTCTTCCTCTCTACTTCACTGGCATGTCTTTCGATTTCTGCACTGCTGTGAGCTTTACTATTAAGCAAGTAATTGGTTCTCGCGTGGCACGGCGAGAATGGAAGTTGTTGGAGATGATTCCTTTACAATCTACTTCACTACGCTGCATCCGACTGTTGTGGTGGTACAAAAGGTTTCCACCTCAGGCACGCAGCATCAATACTTGGGAAATTCCCGCGACGATTCACTCTTTCCTCGAATTCTTCTAGAACATCCTACAGACACACACATGTGAGGTAGAAGAAAGCGAACACGCACATGTTATAAGCGCATGTAGCACGAAATACGAGACAGCACATCAGCCGCAATTTCAGAGAGCAGAAAAACAAATAATATGGAATAAAGAAAATTAAATCAGTATATTTTCAATATTGCTATTATTAATTTTTGTCAACAATGCTTTTTATAACGTGAAATGGAGCATTTATATGAATATAGCAGGAAAAATTATGTATCATGGAAATTTTATCGGTAGTATTAGTTCAGTATATAATATTAATCATATACCAGGTGCGCACGTTTAAAATGTCGTTTTTTTGTCAAGAGATGGCGTATGAAACCTATTGAAGTAACCTGTCGAACCCAAAGCGCCATTTTGGTAGTAAGACTGACAGCTACAAACAATCATATTTGTTTAGTTATTTACGAGTTAATAGCATACTTCTTTTTCGTGTTAAACATGTCGAATTTTGAGCCAAGTAAAGAGCATTTGCGGCATGTAATGATTTCCTTGTCCAATCAAAAGAAAAAGGCATCGGAAAGTCATCGAATTCTTTCAGACACTTGCGGCGATCTTGCTCCAACCGTCAAGACTTGTGAACGCTGATTTCAACGTTTCAAAAGTGGCAATTTCAATGTATTTGACAAGGAACCTGAAAATCGACCAATAAAGTTTGAAGACGACGAATTACAAGCATTATTGGACGAAGACGATACACAAACACAACAAATTCAACAAAAGGTTGGAAAATAGGTTTTACAGAAAGTGAACGAACAACAGATGGAAAGACGAGAAAGTGTACGCGAAATGCTGCATTTATACCACGAAAGAAAGGGTTTTTGCATCGGGCTGTAACTGGCGACGAAAATTGGATATATTTCATGGAATCCCAAACGTAAGAAATCATGGGTAACGCCAGGACAACCATCAACATCAAGTGCAAGAAAAACGCCCAGAATCGGCTCGAAGATACGGCAAAGTTATTCTGCAACGCTCCTGTACATTCAGCCAAAGTGGTCAAAGAATCGATTTGGTTGGGAACTCCTACTCCACCCGCCGTATTGACCAGACCTGGCGCCTTCTGATTATCACCTCTTCTCATCGATGGGACACGCACTGGTTGAACAACACTTCAAGACTTTCGCTGATGTACAAAAATGGGTCGATGAATCGATATCAATGAAGGTTGAAGCCTTTTTTTGGAATGAAATCCACAAATTGCCCGAGAGATGGATAAAATGTGTAAAAAGCGAGGGCCAATACATTGAATTAAAAATGTTCTGCCATTCTTCTTAAAAAATTGCGTATTTTTATGAAAAAAACGACATTTTAAACTTGGGAACCTGGTATGGAAGAAAGAAAAATACGAAAGATTCAGGAGTGCATGAACGAGAGCAACTGAAATGCAAATTGTTTCATCCGAAGCACTAAGCGAAAGGTTATTTTAAATCAAACTTTATACAAACCTGTTTTTTCAAAACGATATGTTTCCCTTTCCAATATTTCATCATTCCAAGCGCTTGGAGAGTGCTAACAATATCGTACGAGAAAATGGCCATTTCCTGCAAAGATAATTTCAGTCAGTCAAAGATTCTTTTTATATACAAAGCAATTTAGTTAGTAACAATTGTATTGGAGTTTAAGTTTAGTAATCGCATTCATTTCAGCTATGGTTCTTAAATTTAGAATAATCAGGAAATCATTCATTTGTTTGGATTAAGTCTAAGGAATTTCGTGAAAACCATCTGGAAGCGTTACTCGTAACCTATCCAATTTAGTTAAAACGAGTCGTTTCTCTTAGATTCCACTATTTATTTTGTTTTCAAACAAAGCACGAAATTCGCCTGCTCCTTGCTTGCTCGATTGCTCGATCGAGTAAAGCAAAATGAATAAGTGAAATAATTTATTGAATTATTTGATACTCATTCGACTTCATACATATCGAACTTAATTATTGCTAAATTCTATTCAATTTTTATAATTCATGTAACTATTCTAGTTAGGTCTACTTTCTCGTATCTAATTGTGCAGTATTAAATTTTCTGGCGCATTTAAAGCACGTTGTTTGCCATTGGGGTGACTGGTGACAGGCACTGAGTTTTGTCCGTAGCGCCATGGGGGTCACCGCTGACCGGCGAAGCCAAGATTATAAGAAACATATAATTCAAGTAAATTTTTAATTCTTTCAATGTTTTTAAATTATGATCGTTACTAAAATGATTTGAAGAAATTAATACTTACTAGAACACCCAATAATAGTTTTATTTATATTATTGGGTGTATTATAACAGATTATATGCGCATGTTATTTGCGATGTATTGTATTGAAACACTTCAAGCAAAAGAAGTAAGAACCAATACAGTCTCCACAGTATGATACAACTTTTTTGGTACAGTTTTTTTCCTGTAGTAGACCTACGTTTTCCCCCTTTTTTTCGTAGCACACTTTACAAAATGGTTTCGTGACCCTAGCACTGTTTTAAGTTCATAACGTGGATTTCTCAGTTGGCTCGTACGTGAATAAAGGCAACCATCAGTTTCACTACCTTTGCATTTTGTTAAATACATGATTTTTATTTGAAAATCAGGCATTTCAATATTTCTTTGAGTTACTTCCTTGAGCTTTACTAATCGATTTACAATTCACGATTCAGTATCAGCTCTATTGCTGACTTTTTACACCATTATACAGTTATACGCAATGGCGAACTATATGCTATCATATGACCAGATAAATTAAATGGAGCCTTTCCTTAATTATATTGGACAACTACTTTTGGTTTATCGATCATTACGTGAAAACCGTTTTTTTTTATTGACAGTCGTCATTTTCGTTGAATGTTTAGCAGAAAGCATAAAGGCCGAAATACAATAGTGCGAGACTGCGATACGAGAGCGGGACGAGAGTCTCGCAGCAAATGTCAAACAGTTTTTGTAACATGCATTTGCATGCGACATCGTAAAATGATTGATGCGTCGATGCGAGGCGGGAAATATTCGGGTAAACGAAAATTCCTCACAACGAAGTGCGTGACGTTTGTCAAATGCAATATGACGCTTAAATTAAATTTGAAATTCGAAAGCCTTAATTACATTTTAAGTACTTTGGTTGTTATGAATGAATTTTTAATGAGAATTTCGTGCATCCTAGTTAAGGCTTTTATTTGCTAAACGAAGGAACATTCCGAATTCAAAAAATTTCAAAAATCAAAAACAATTTTATTTAAAACGTCACCTATTTGACATTTGTCATATGAACATTGATGTTCCCTGCATCGCGTGCATTGTAAATTGAATGCGTTGCACGACGACGAGGGAGAATTGCATCGCGCTCATTCATCGCCGTCACGCAAATGCAATAACTTTAAGAACAGTATAGACCAATAGAAAAGAAGAGCCTTCAGGGTTCTTCTCATGACAAAGTCGGTTCTGTCCTGAAGACAAGGGTTATGTGAAGTTAGTGATAATACTTTCGCCTAATTTCTGTCTTCTGGACCAGCCAACGTCCAGGAGCCCACAATTTTACATTACACGCTTTTCTTGTTGTTATGCCAACTCATAAATACCTTAGAATTTGGCGTATTGGTCTATTGTGACCGTTGAGATCATAATATTATCCAAGGTTGGTTGTCGAATTTTCCAAATATCATCGGAGCCATAGAGTAGCGACGCTCGAATCATTTGTTAGTTAGGAACCAATTTTTCGTAGTGAGAATTTATGTTTATAGATAGGAAAGAAGAGAGGGGGGTTCCAGATGCATTTGTTTATTTCGTCCTTTTTTTTAAAGCGTATTTAAAGACAGTTTCGAAATGATGAGTTTTACTTATTTTACTGTCTGGTACATACACATATCATCAGTAGTAAAATTTTAACGCTTGTCGAGAGTTGCGAAAGGTTGTTATGGAATTCGACGTAAAAAGCCCTGTCATATATTGCACGACTTTTGTAAGAATGCGAAATTTATGTGCTTGGCATATTAACTTTTATATTATCTGGAGTTCTGTGGAGTGAATCTTCATGAAGCCGAATAAAGTTCAAGAACAGCCTAGAAAAACATCATGACTATTCTCTTGCCAACGAAAGCGCTAAGAAAAGATAAGAGGCTAACAGGCCGCCAGATTTAGGGAAATGCCAAATTTTTATCCTATCCATTTTTGCTGTTACTCACGCACTTAGGAATCTATTCAAGTAGAAAATCGAGTTAGTGATGTCCATAAGATTATCTATAAAATTTTCTGGTAGTCATAGAAAGTTAACTACGTGAAAAAATCGTGACCAATTTATTTTGTAGTGTTTACAGTGGCAGCTCAATTTCCTGGAGGTCTGCTTGTCTTAGATTGTCAAGTGATTGTCGACTCTTCCAAGGAATAGATTTTGCGAGCCTTATTGTCAACGAAATCAGCAAAAGCCTTCCCAACATTCCCGCGCATGATGCCATTTGAGGTATAGATATGGGCTATACGAGTTTCATTTTTGCAGAGGGCCACCCATTAGCCCGCATTGATCATTTAATCAACGCTGGTACTAACATATTCTGGACATAACAATTCCGTATCAAGCTGGTATTGAGCTGAACATAACGATTCCGTGTCTTTATATGAATGCACCCTTCAACTTTTTTAATGAACTGTTAATACTTAAACGTTAGTTAAACTTAACATTTTCATCATGGTAAAGTTAACGAACCAGTAATGTTTGAAAATAATGAAATAATGAAAATAATTTTAATAATGAAATTTTTAAAATGCAAATTTTTTTAAGAAAAGGAAGAGATATCTTATAGAAACTTTACATATTTATTTTTATGTAAAAAAAGTATAAAAAAAATTTTTTTTGGGTTTTTCAGCCTGTTTCTTGGCTGCTGTAGGTTTTCGAAAATAACACTAAAAAAACACGGCGGGCGTGAAAGTGAGCCAAAATCAATCAAATAATCAGTTTACACTCCAACGGTCCAAAAAACTACCTGAATTCCACACGATTCTCGATTTAACTCTTCCTTATTGTCCTAAGGACCGAGTTCAGATATTAACTAGGGAGAATTATACTCTTTGGGATACTTAAAATTTACTGATATTTTTGACAAGATACCCAAGTTGCTTATACAGTTTAACTAAGGTAAGGTATAGATGGATAGGAATAGATGGCCATGATCAACAATACTTCAGGGCATTTTTCAACTTATTGTAATGTATAATAAGTTGTAAATTTAATATAATGTACAATTCTCTGATGCACTTTGTAAGTTTTTACAGTAGAACCTCTATAATTCAAACATCAAGGGAGACGCCAAAACTTCCATTGATAGAGTTTTCGACTTGAGTTAGAGAGGTTAAATAAACCAAAATTCTAATAGGTTTATGAATATGAAATGCGGAGTTTTTCTGCTTGAAATATGCATTTATTTGAATAACAGAACGAATGAATTCAATAATCAAAGTATTGGCCATCGTTAGCTACGACTTTTTCCCATCTTTCTGTCAATTGATGGATTCCATCCCAGTAACACTTCTCAGTTTTTGAGGCTAACCACTCATCAAGCCAATTTTTAACTTCTTCGTAAGAATGGAAGTGCTGTTCCGCAAGTCCGTGCTGCATCGATCGAAACAAGTAGTAGTCAGAAGGATCTAGGTCAGGTGAATACGGCGGGTGGGGCAGAACTTCACAATTAATGTTTCCCAAGTAGTTCTGGACAGGTATTGCAACATGCGGCCGAGCATTGCCAAGTTGAAAAATGACTTTATCATGTCTTTGGTGAAATTCTGGTCCCACAAAATACACAGAAAAGTCTTCGTTCATGAATATTTCGGACTGGTTGTCATGTTGATGGCTGGCCTGATTTTTGCTACCCATGATTTTTTCCGCTTGGGATTGTCGAAATAAATCCACTTTTCATCGCCAGTAACCATCCGATGCAAAAAAGTTTTCTTTTCTGTCTGGCAAGCAAAATTTCACAAATGGTTTTTCGCCTTTCGATGTATCTGTCTTTCAATTGAAACGGCACCCATTTATTAGCTTTTTGGATCTTTCCAATGGCTTTTAAACGTTGTGAAATGGCTGCTTGAGTAACTTCCAACGCTTCTACCAACTGTTTTTCAGTTTGTGTGTTGTCTTCATCCAATAATGCTTGCAAATATGTATCTTCGAATTTTTTTTGGTGGTTTTCCACGGTCTTTGTTGCTGACATCGAAATCGCCACTTTTAAATCTTTTAAACCATCGTTCACAAGTGTCTTGTCTTGGGGCATGTTCACCATATGCATCCACTAACAATCGATAAGTTTCTGCTGCCGTTTTCTTCAAATGAAAGAAGGTTATTAGACTTCCCCGCAAAATCTCTTTTTCTGGCACGTAATTCGACATTTTTCAAGCAAAAAAAAAAACTATGTTGTTTGTACAATCAAAACCTATGACATACTGGGATTTGTTGACAGATGTTTACGCTCCAAAATGCCATATTAGTTATCCCCGACACAAACCATATGTAATGGTTATGCCATCTGTTAGTAAAATCCGCATTTCATATTTATACACCTAATAGTTGCAGCGGTGACACACATATTTTTTTTTATTATAAATCAACATTATTTGAAAACATCATTAAAATTCAAAAAATATGGCATAAAAAGTCAGTAAATTTTTTTTAAATTTAGATAAATCGGTTGTTCTCTATCTATGGTCTTGCCTATGGTATAAAGAGCAAGTCACCCATTTCGTCAACATTAAAGATATTGTCAGGTTCGTAACCATGTAAGAAATCTTCCAATTCACTTTTCCATTTGTTACAGGTTTCAATGTTGACACTTGCACTCTCCTCACAAATTTTTTGGAAAACAAATTCTTGTCTTCTTTCGAACTATTCTAGCCTGAAATTACTGGCCCTGAAATAAGTGATTTCCCATGATTTAGAGTATATTTCGTTAACAGTGTAACTTTCGGTAACAGTAACTTTTTCTTGTAACAGTGGTCCACTAACACTGGTATTTTAGGTCCGACACTGCCCAACCCA
The DNA here is from genome assembly GCA_954870665.1 of Stratiomys singularior. Classification (NCBI taxonomy): domain Eukaryota; kingdom Metazoa; phylum Arthropoda; class Insecta; order Diptera; family Stratiomyidae; genus Stratiomys; species Stratiomys singularior. The sequence goes on from OX940879.1 coordinate 51,051,286, forward strand.
TTTAAGTAAGCACTCCTCCAAGCCCGGATATTCTTTGTCTTTTGCAACCTGATTCATTTTTTATTATTGTTGACAGAGTACTCTTTGGCAGGCCAAATTGTTTGGCAATATCTTTCTTCTTCTTTAGACAGTTTTTCGCAGCTTCGAGCATTTCTAATATTTTCAGCGAGACTCAAAGTTTTCAGATCACGTTTCACAGCACACCGTTTCCAAAAATTTTATTTGTAAACTGTGTTACAAATTTATGTGTATTGCAGTAGAACCAAACTACTTCTGACAATATTTCACTCGACAACAAATGACTTGCTTTGCTAAAATTCAAATTAAATCAAAACTAATAAAATGAAACAACTGAGCTCGAGCAAGCAAATACGTGTTAAAGTGAGTCATAAATTTGTGGTTATTATATTAATTGTATAGCCTACTCCTAAATTGCTTTCTAAGAAACAATGGTGTACTTACACTGTCGGGGAATTCTTAAAGTCGGTAACTTATTTTTATTCGAACTATAGAGGTAATGAGTCTCAAATAATCAAGTTGTAAAGGTTGTAAAATAAAACAATACTATGTTCGAGATACCGAGGTAAAATTTAATTTTTCGAGTTATGCAATGAAAATATGTATCAAAATAGCTTCGAGGGACTCACTGATTATTTTGACTAATACAGGGTTGAGATTTCGAGTAATAGAGGTTTTGATGTTTGAAAGGAAGGGAACAAAACATTTTTTTCGAGACTTGGAAGTTTTAAACTTATCGACGTTCGATTCAACGAGGTTCTACTGTGCTAATAACCATATATTAGGATTGTGAATGCCGGCTTGCATAAAAAGTAGCGTCACTCATGATTGGTCCAGAGTAAAAAATGTCGAATTTTTTCACTCAGGGTAATTAATGCAAATTTACGATCATTATTATTTTTTATTATTTGCTCCATAAGAATCACAAAAACCATACAAATTGACCATATGTCCACAAATATAAATTCAATTGAGACGAAAAAATTGACATGCAAGTGTACTTATAATCTAATAATAAAATAAAAATGAAAAAGTCAAAAAAGTACCGAGCACTGTCGGTACTGTGAAAAAAGTACCGAGAATTGGTTATTTAAAACGCCAAGGCTGAATTGTTTTTGAATTTTTTTTTCAGGTTTATGGGACTGTCATTTTTATTATGCCAAGTTTGAACGCGATCTGTCAAGCAGTTTGTTTGACAGTTGTTTGACACTCTAGCCAGTCAAAAGGCTTCCGAATGGCGAGCTAAAAATGAGTCGAAACCGAAAATTGCACGTCCAAGTCATTCAAAAATCAAGACGATGCGCATTTTTTTCTGCGATTTTCGTCGTTTGGTTCACCATGAGTTCGTTTCACAAGGTCAGACGGTGAATAAGGTGTTTTATTTGAGCGTACTAGGAAGAAATGGCCGGAATTCTGGACAAATAACTCGTGAATTTTTCATGGCGATAACGCGCCGTCGCACCAAGCTACAGTTGTGAACGATTACGAGGCAAAAAAACCCTATAAACACCATCGATCAACCACCGTTTTCGCCTGATTTTACTCCGTGGGACTTTTTTCTGTTCCCGAAACTATAATTGCCCCTCCGTAGAATACGTTCCCAGTCCATTGAAAAAATCAAACTGAATTCGGCGCATGAATTGAAGGCTATCCCAGAAAGTGCTTATAAAAAATATTTTGAAAAATGGGAAAAACAATAGCACATGTGTTTAGCCTCAAATGAGGAAGATGTAGCGATTGCCAGATGACAACCTAGTGTCAGGTATCACCGCTAGATGATGGAGGTATAAATAGCGACAGCGAGAAATTGATCTCTCTCACTTTCAATTCAACTTATATAGACGCTTGACAACTGACGTAAAGTAGAAAGTTATTATAATCAACAAATTGTAATTAAATAAATTAATACATTACATTGGTGACCCGGACGTAACTCGAAGCCGACGCTAACAAATATGTCTTCAAAAGGAAAAACGGTGCGAGACGCAGCTGAAAAGCCAGAAGTGGAGAAGACGAAGATTGCTAAAGCCGAAGCCGCCGCTAAAGCTGAAACCAGCACAGGAGCCGTAGCTGACACCGAAGCTTCACACACATCATCCAGCACCAGCGACATCGCAAATGTGCGCCTTCCGCCATTTTGGACGACTCGACCACCGCTATGGTTCGCCCGGGTCGAAGCACAATTTCGGGTGTGCAAAGCTTTCTCCGACACCGCCATGTTCGATCGTATCATCAGCGAACTGGATTGCACCATTTTGGACGCCGTATCAGACATCGTGGAGAATCCACCACCAACCGGAAAGTACGAGTCAATTAAGGCAAGGCTGATCAACGTGTACGCGCCGTCCGAAGAAGCTCAGGTACGGACACTACTCACAGGCATGGAACTTGGCGACAGCAAGCCGTCACATTTACTGCGATGCATGACCTCAGCTGCGAAAAATAAGGTAGGTGAATCATTTTTAAAATCATTGTGGTTACAACGACTGCCCCCGGACGTGCAGTCGATACTCGCCATCGCGGAAACAAGCGATCTCATCCGCCTCGCTGAAATGGCTGATAAAATTATAGAGGTTAAGCAGCCAAGTGAGATCTGCGAGATTTCAAATTTCCAAAATTCAAAAGGAAGCTCGCCCAGAACGGAAGACTTAAGTGCACAGATCGCAGAATTGAAGGCATCCATTGAAGAACTACGTGTGTCCACTTATCGAAGATCAAGATCACCACGACATTTCAGGCGACAAAGCCGTTCTCGCAATCGAAAAAATGAAAACAAAATTTGCTACTTTCATCGAAAGTTCGGAGTAGCCGCTCGTCGTTGCACCAAGCCGTGTAACTTTCAGGTACAAGTGACACTGGGAAACGCATAGGAGCCCTGCGGGTTGAGACGGATCGCAGCCGCTCCACAACAAACCGTCTGTTTGTGATAGATCAACACTCCAAACTAAAATTTTTGATTGACACAGGTGCGGACGTGTCAGTTATACCTAAACTCCAATCGCTCGGAAATCATAGTAAGACAAAATATAAGCTATATGCGGCCAACAAATCTCCGATAAATACTTATGGTGAAAAGTTGTTGACATTGAATTTCAACCTGCGTCGACCATTCACGTGGCCATATATAGTTGCTGATGTTTCGCAACCAATCATAGGTGCTGACTTTCTGAAAGAGCACGGTCTATCTGTGGATTTAAAAAACAGACGTCTCGTTGATCTAAAAACTAATCTCACATCAGCCGGAGCCATATCAAATCTGTGCACAGGATCTATTGTTACGATAAATGGAGAATCGCGATTCCACGAACACCTGAAATCATATCCGGAAGTTACAAATCCAGCCTTAGCGAAAACAATTCAACATTCCGTAAAACATCACATCGTCACCACTGGTCCACCCGTAGCGGAGTGCCCTAGACGACTACCACCAGACAAGCTGAAAATCGCCTAAGCCGAATTCCAGTATATGATGGACAAGGGTTACTGCTGCCCGTCAAACAGCCCATGGGCCAGCCCTTTACATCTAGTGCCCAAGAAGGAAGGTTCGTGGCGCCCATGCGGTGATTATCGCAGACTAAATGCCGTCACCATTCCGGACCGCTACCCCATGCGACATATACAGGATATTACATCAGGTCTCACAGGCAAATGTGTATTTTCAAAGTTAGACTTGCTTCGTGCATATTTCCAAATTCCTGTTGCCGAAGAAGATGTCCCGAAAACGGCAGTCATAACACCTTTTGGATTGTTCGAATTCAAAGTTATGACATTCGGCCTTCGAAATGCCGCCCAAACCTTTCAACGGTTCGTGGACGAAGTTTTACGTGGTTTGGACTTTTGTGTCTGTTATCTAGATGACATTCTGGTTGCATCTAAATCCAACGAGGAACACATGCATCATCTTCGTGTAATTTTCGAACGGTTGAAATCATACGGAATAGTCATCAACATCGCCAAATGTGAATTAGGCGTAAAGGAAATCGAGTATCTCGGCCACAAGATAAATAAGCATGGCATTTCTCCACCTGATTCGCGAGTGAAAGCCATACGAGATTTTAAATTTCCAACAACGGTAAAGCAACTGCGTTGTTTTCTCGGCACTTTAAACTATTACCGAAGATTTATTCGTGATGCTGCTAACTTACAAGCACCTCTTCATCAATATCTCCGCAACGTGAAGAAAGGTGACAAAAGCTTCATCGAATGGTCGGCAGAGACTTTAAAAGCCTTTAACGCTTGTAAGGAAAGCCTAGCGAAAGAAACATTGCTAGTGCACTTTTCTCCATCAATGCCATTACAACTTGTTACTGATGCCTCGAATGTTGCGATTGGATCCGTCCTCGAGCAAAAAGTTAATGGTAACTGGCTGCCTCTAGCGTACTTTCAGCGGAAACTCAGCAACGCCGAAGTCAAGTACAGCGTTTACGACCGAGAGCTATTAGCTATTTACAGCAGTGTAAAACATTTCCGACACTGGTTGGAAGGCACGCAATTCGTTATCAAGACGGATCACAAACCATTAATATATGCGTTCAGCCAGAAAACAGAAAAATCTTCGCCGAGACAGATAAGGCACTTAAGTTTTATATCTCAATTTTGCACCCGAATCGTGCATGTAAGTGGAGAGGAAAACATCGTAGCAGACACATTATCACGAGTGGAAGCAATCAACCTGCCATCGTCAATAACCACCTGTGAACTGATCGATGAACAACGCGACGACACCGCACTTCAAACACTCCTATCTGGAAACAGTACTTCGCTCAAGCTGCACCCACTCCCTATGGAAGAACAAGGAAATTTATATTGTGATACATCGACGAGCAATATACGACCATACGTTCCATCAACTCTACGAAATCGAGTGATGGAGACCTTCCATAGATGCTCGCATCCTGGAGCCCGCGCAATGATTCGAGCAATTCAACGGAAATTTGTTTGGCCTGACATGAAGAAAGACATTCGGGCGTATACACGCTCTTGTATACCATGTCAAAAATCCAAGGTTGGCAGACATACGAAAAACACCATTCAAGAGTTTTCGATACCGGACAAACGCTTCCAGCAGGTTCATCTGGATATAATCGGACCACTAATAACAGCCAACGGTTATCGCTATTGCGTAACCATGGTTGACCGATTTTCACGCTGGCCAGAAGCAGTTCCTGTTTGCGACCAAACAGCTGAAACCGTTGCCTTCGCATTTTACGCAAGCTGGGTATCGAGATTTGGAGCGCCACAGATCGTAACGACTGATCAAGGAACTCAATTTGAGTCCGCGCTTTTCTCTTCACTCTCTAAACTCTTGGGATGTAAACGAACGCGAACTTCGCCATATCACCCAGCATCGAATGGGTTGGTCGAGCGATGGCATCGCACATTAAAAGCTGCCATCATGTGCCACGAGCGGAATTCTAACTGGCCCCATATCCTACCAACCGTTTTACTAGGACTCCGAAATGCATTTAAGGAGGATTTAGGAGCAAGTTGCGCTGAGCTGGTTTATGGAACTACATTAACACTTCCTGGCGAGTTTTTCGTGAGCGATGACAAACAGTTCGATCCGCACGCATTCGGATCGATGCTGAAGCAACACATGCGTGAATTACGACCAGTTCCAGTCAACCGTCGCATTGAACGAACAACCTTCGTGCATCCGCAGTTACATTCCTGTTCACACGTCTTCTTGAGGGTTGACGCCGTCAAGAGATCACTCTGCCAACCGTACACAGGACCTCACAAAGTGATCAACCGGATTTCGGATGTTTTGTTTACCGTTGATGTCGAGGGTAGACAAATCAATGTGTCTACTGAACGTTTGAAACCAGCTTTCGTTGCCGTCGCCGCTACCCAGCACGTCGAAAATCCGTCATCCTTCATATTAAATCAAAATGCTTCTGTTCCTTGTCAGCCGAAATCAATTTCATGGCAACCCGTCACATCAGGACCACGAATTATTAAGACGTATCCTCCTGCAAAACATCATCGTGACAATGTCACTCGAGGGGGAGTACTGTAGCGATTGCCAGATGACAACCTAGTGTCAGGTTTCACCGCTAGATGATGGAGGTATAAATAGCGACAGCGAGAAATTGATCTCTCTCACTTTCAATTCAACTTATATAGACGCTTGACAACTGACGTAAAGTAGAAAGTTATTATAATCAACAAATTGTAATTAAATAAATTAATACATTACAAAGACTTTGAACGTGACAAAATAAATTTTAATGATAAAATGTAAAATGTGTGTTTTATTTACAAACTTGCAGTACTTTTTTGACAGAGGGTATATAAATAAACTATCAATTTTAAGTGATTTTTTGTAATTTAATTGTTGATGTTAAACTACATTATTATTCAAACTAAATATATTATTAAATAAATATATTATATTGAACCAAATTATTATTCAATTCATCAAACAAGTAAAGAGACAAAAAGCAATAACCATCGAGTTTATATTATTTGCGTGGGTAGTTCCATACATCATTCGGCAGTTAGAAACATTTTCATTCAATTAACGCGCATAATTTCATAGCTATTGTAAGATAGGACTACACCAAAGTTTAACAGAGGATCACACCAAAACGAATTCTTGTTATTATTAATAGTAAGATATATAATCATTTATAATCATATAATATAATCATTATACATAATGATTCTTTCCTGAAATTGGAAATTAAAATCAAATATAAGCTGTTACAAAAAATCACTCTTAGCATTCTCGAAAAGAGACAACTATCGAAAAAATTCACACGACTTTCTGCATGGCCGAATTTCCCAAGCCTGACAACTTGATTGAGGTTATGCATGGAATGTAACAGCACAGATTTTCAATTAAATGTTAAAAAATCCACTGTCAAAAACTGAACATATATGAACATATAGGAAAATTACATGCTCTTACAATCTACAAAATTCAAAAGTTCACGTCGGACAGACGTTTCCAGGTGTTTCAAATTTTTGTTTTTTATTTGTTGTTGCAAAGTTGAACTTTATGCAATTAGTTAAATTTTCAGTAGTTGTAATATGCACGCATGGCATCAAGATGATTGGTAATGGTATGGCTTTCATCAAGAAACCTAATCCAGCACGAAAGGGTCTCCACTACATATAACATGCGTGCTTGTTCGCCTGACACATAACACAGCGCAACATAAGAATCATCTCGTATGTTCTCCTCCCCAAAAGATTATCTTGCGTTGGATGAACAAAGTAGTAAGCCAGTAAGAATTGTGTATATTTGTTTTCATTAAGGGCATGATTAATTGTTTTGGCGAGAGGTTAAATTACAGCTAAAGGGTTGCACCTGTTTGGCGAGTCGCAATTATATTGTGTGTCATTTTTGGTAATTTCCCTTTGCGAACTTCCCTTTGGCTGGAAATTAAAGAAGTGATGTAGCTATCTTTGCAATTTAAATTGGTTCGGTGTACCATCAATATGAATTTAACACTTATGAAGTAAGCGGAATGGAAGTAGATGGAACATGAGATACTAATATATTATTGGTTTAAGATTGGCATCATCCTTGCATGAACAAAACCCTGGACCTCGAGTTTAAACATGGATTTTAGCGGATGACATTTAGAACAATTCCGAGTAGAAGTTATTGGACTGCATTTGTTTATAATCTATAAACTTACACGACAGAAAAAATACCAAAATTGATCTACCAATAATACTCTTTCTGTTTCGAAAAGAAAGCGGCTTAAAAGTTTAAATCGATAGTACTTCTTTGTTATTTCCAAGATGCTATTTTGACGTGTCGCATAAGCAGGTTTTAAAAAACCTGTTCGAAAATACCAGTCCCTCATGCTTATCCATATGAAAACCATTTCTAAGTCGAATATGTTAGATTTTCCCATAATTTCCTTCCGCGCCAAGCTATGAAAGACCCTTAAATGAAGATGCAGACTCATCTCTAAACCGTTTGATACCGGTTTCAGTCGTTCCAGAGCTCATTGAAAGCACTTTTTGACAAAGTGTTGGTGACAAACTCTCTTTAAAAGTCTTCCTGCACCGTTGACGAGGGTCGTGCAGTTACGGCAGTGATATTACGAACCTTGCCTCAATTGGTTTAAGAAATTTAGAGCTGGCAATTTCGAGTTAAAAGATGAAGACCTCAGCGAAAGTCCCGCAACAACGGATATAGAACTTATCCAGACTTTGTTCGCTTAAAATCCACGATTTAGTGTGCGTGGAATCGATGCCACTGATATTCTCAAGATAACGGTATATAAGAATATAATCAAGATGGCGTATGCAAATCGACATGAAGTTTGGATTCCACACTTTTTGACGGAGACTGGCCTTATGACCCGCGTCTCTATGTGCGATTTGAATAAATTCTTTCGTAAGGAGTCTTGTCACTGGAGGCGAGATCTGCATTTGGTATTCTAGATGCATCAAAAATGTACTTGGCCAGAGAACAATTGATTCTCGATTGTTGTGAGGCCTGGACTTTATCCGAAGATTTTTAAAATTCAAAAATTATTAAATAGTTAAATAACAACTTTCTATATCATCCCCCGCACATGCCAGACCTTGTTCCATAAGATTATTATTAGTTCTTCTTTCTAGAAAATTCCCGTCTTCGTAAATTTTTCAAATTTCATACGCGAGGAAAATGCCCCTATATGTATATTTGACAAGTAAGCCTAAACAACATGGCGAAGGGGACACGATGAGGCTTCCTGAGAAATGAAATAAGCTTATAGGAACAGAACGGTTTTTAAAAGCATAATTAATCAGCTGCAAGCTACGGGGCGCTAACACCAACAAAGGGAAAGAAATTGTGGAGCACTGTACCACCGGGAAACTTATTACAAATATACACCTCAAATACTAAATTCTTTGGTATAAATCTGAATTTACGTGTGTGAAAATAATTTTTGGAGCTGGGATTACACCCACTGAATACTTTTTGTAGGCCTACGTTTTTTACAACCAAGTTCAATACTCAAAATTATTATGATTGCATGTCCATTATTTACAAAAAATCACAAGAAAAATCCATCATTTCTATGTTAAAAACTTTCCGGGACAAAAAGGTGCAGATGAGAGAAAATAAACGTAATCATGTATCGGTGTCAGCAGATGGGTCGTGGAATGAACGAAGCGTTAGTTTTCCCATGGCATTTGTTTCCCTTATTGGTAAAGGTACAGATGCCATAGTGAAAATGGTACAAAAGTCATGTGTTGATGCTGAAAAAACAGGGTTGAATGTGACATTGGTTCGCGAATCATCAAAGAAACCAAAAGTTAATTTCACTGGCAGTGTATGATAAAATGGAAGTAGATCGCATTTTTGAACTGAATGTTTAAAGATTCTAAACAAAAACATGAATGCAATTGAGAACGTTTGCCACGAAGCGTTTAATAACCTTGAAATTAGTCAACGCTACGAAGACTTAACTTTGAAAATGTTAGAATGCGTGAATAAAATATTTAGAAGGATGTTTTTTATTAAGAAGTTAGAACTTCCATCGCGTTTTTCTCAATAAATACTTTTTAATACGCGTGGTACAAATATGCAAAAAATCACTCAACCGATTTTCTTCAAATTTCGTACAAATACTTCAATAATAAATACTGCACTGATCATAATTTAATGTAACAACCAATTTTTTTTGTTGAAATGTATGTCGAAAATTGTTCCTTATTTCAATCTTGCGCCATGTCTCCCAAAAATATAAACTTTGTCCTAAAGTGAATTTACTGTAGTAGTTTAAACTTGAATCTTAGAATGAATGCCTTGCATTTGTGATGAACGCCAGGATTTTAGTAGGTACAAAATCTCTAGTTCAACAAGAACGTTAGGCTCGCAGAAGTCATGCGGTTTTTATCATTTTCCACAAATTAAAACTTAGTATTATGTTTATAAGAAATAAATGACATAAATGACGTATCAAAAGTTAAAACACAGATTCAAATCTATCAAAACATCACAAGTCACAAGCACTCCGATCAGGTGAAAAGGGCGGTTGTGCATTATGAGGAATGTATTTTTAGGAATAAAATGCTGTTCTGTGAAGTTCTTCAGTACCATTTTGGCAACAATCCATCACATGTCCAAAAAGTCTGTTCAAATTTTATGTACGATGAAATAATTTCAATTTAACAGTTCATACCTTGTCCTTATTTCTAAACAGAGATCTGATCACACAAAAGCCCTCTAACGTTCATATCGTTTCCACTAATTTTTTGTATTTGAAGGTCCCCCTGAACCAGTTTGATCTTCAACATTCTTGCAGCCTGACAGCAATGGTTTATGCCGGCGGAAAACTTGTGCTCTTAATTAAACAATTTTTCCAATAGGAAGCGATTTAAAAGTGGCACTCGCGGATTAATCAAGTTTAACACAAAACTGAATTACACAACGTGGCTCTCCCATTCCCACGTCACAATTTCAAACATAAGCTCACTGATGGCACTGTCAAAAATAATGTGTTACTTGTGCAGAGTTGAGAATCAGACTGAGAAAGGGAAAGCGGTAAAGAAACCCGTCTAGCACAGGCCCGTCGCTGCAACGTAGTCAGATCGCCCAACTTATTGCCAATATCAGTTACACAATGTGTGAATGTATGAACGTTGATGTGTTTTAGCAGATTTTTGAATAACACCAGTAAAAGCGAGGCGTCACGAGTAAATATTGGGTGTTTCATAATTTGTCTATAAAGTCGGATGTATTTCATGAAACTTTTCTCCGAGAACCTGCGGAATTATTATGGCAGTAACCGAATGAAGGTTTCGTTCTCCGTATTTTGAACAAAGCTGGAATGTACTCGACGCCACTTTCCACCCACGAAATCAACATCAACAATTTTCAATTGTGAGTAAGGGTAGGCTCCGTGCTTAGCTTCTTCGCAAACCCTCTTTTAGATAAATATCTGAATGGTTTGAGGTCTTCTGCGGTTAGCGACAACATTAAAAGTTTCTTCTTACATATGAAGTTCCTTATCAGGCACTTGAGTATATCGCATGGTCTCTAACGTCAGACCATGTCAATTTATGTGAATATCAGCTATCTAATTACAAAAAGTTTACCTGGTAGTTGTTCAAAATACAAAAATAAATATTGTTTATCTAAGTTTCTATCCGAATATATCTCATTCTATTTCACACAAGGAAATTATCCGGCGAATTAGATGTCGGTCTCTTTTCATTTTGAAGTATAAAAAGTCGGTAAAAATATATTCTAAACTCGGAATACAAAAAGATGTTGGAATCCAGATAGAGAAAAGAAAACTCGCATATTCCTTCGGCGAGATTCAATCGGTGCCTGCAGAATCTGTCATATGATGAAGGTATAGCAAGCGTCAGATATGGTCTCCAACAAGACAAACAATTAGGTGACTGAGACTTTCTCATCTTTTGTAGGTAGAACCGGAAATACGCATTTCGCATTGAGCAGAAGCGCCATATGGATAATCGGTCTGACCATAACTTAAACTAAGCTTTGTCACCAAGTCACTGATGACAATGAAGTCCGTCTGCCACGCGTTTCGTGGCAACACACTTTTCCTGCTACAAAGTTAACATGTTTATTCTCTTCGTTAGAGTAATCGCCTCTTAAGGATGCTCCCCCGCCCCCTCTTTTCGTTCGTTTCTCAGCCAAACATATTGCCGTTAAGCTACCCTTGCAATTACAAACACAATGGGCCCAGAGACAGTAGATATGGGATAAGTATGAGCACAAAACAGCCACCACACTCCTGGGCGGCTTCTAGTAGCTATAGATGGAAAAATCAATAGCAAGTAAGTAAGTGTCGATAGTGCCACCTTTGCCAAATGAAACAAGATTAATTTACTAACACAAATAAATTTCTGCAAATTTTGGTTGAATTCTCTTGGACAATATGGCGTCTTCAAACACAAGCCGGTAGTGCCCAGCAAGACTGGTAAACTCCCGGTCCTCACTTCTTAGCTGCTGGTGTAGGAGCAATTTTTCTCCAATGTGGCTTGTCCGAAACCTTCTTTTTAGGTGCAAAACACCGGAGCTGGAATATCTGGGCTGGAGGGCTCCCGAAAAACTTCGACATTCTTGAATCCCAATCAAGGTTTTAGGTTTCACGCTTACAAACTCCATGCATTTGAACCGGACAATTATCGACTTGTACTCTAAATTCTGCTCTGAACGCAGTTTTAACCAAAAAATCGGCCTCAGATGCTTCTCAAAATACAAGCTCAAAAATTGCACGAGTCACAAGGTCACAGAGAGGGATACATGCGCCTGTTATATTCACGAAAAATTTCAATTCTTGGTTCTAGCCCTGTTTTCCCAGAAGCTCACAAAAGAAAATTCAACACACAAGATTATACAAGCATTGACATGCGACGTGGTGATAGCTGATTGTTTGGCCAGAAATTGTCCTCATTGTAAATCTAAGGAAGTCGTAATTTCAAATGAAAATCAACCCCCAGGTATATTGATAACATATCACGTATCGCGTGGATCAACGTTAGAGAGAAAGTTGTAAATGCAAAGCCCAAGAAAGAAATTGTTGTCAGTTGTACGGAAAAAGAAAATTGTTCCATCATAGTAGAAAATTGTATTGCCCTATTCAAAAGCGATCTTCCAGACTTTCTGGACCTCGAAAGGAATATTTTCCATCAATATTAGCGAATTGATAGTTTGAAAAAAAAGCATGACTGAGTCAGAAATGCTAATACTGATGGACTACAGCGAGAATCGGAGTAGCAAGTATGAAAAAGGACAAAAGAAGTGCAAGGAGTCCACTATGGTGGAAGTAGACAACAAGACAACTCTACATACAGAATATACTCACACTGCCGCCATAAACAAGGGATATTGTACCATATCCCCCTCTCTCCAAGACGATCCTCTAGCAATAGTGGCCCATTTGAAGCAGGCTTTGAAAAATGTTCATTCCGTCATTAGCTTCAGTTTAAACAGTGCACTTTTTATCGCACGGCTCGATAACCCAACACCGGAACAGGTCGTTGTTTTTATTTGCTTTCTCATCACCAAACAGTTTTGCTACGACAAATACAGCGGATGACTTATAATTTAAGCGAGAGAAGGCATGGAAAAAGCCCATGTGATGGAATAAGAGATATAGTTAAGAGATTCGCCGATGATAAGGTCAAGTACAGACAGGACATCCATGACTTTCACCAATTTCATAGAATTTGGAAACTGTATTTCTGCAAACAACACTGAAAACATTCAACGGGACAATGAAAGTCCACCAATGGATATGGAGCCGCAAAAGTTTGAGTACCATGTTTTTCAACTCTCTTAGTTGCTTTGATTGTATGCCAGGCACGGTACGCAATCATTTAAGTTTAGGTCAAGTTGCTTATCCTCCGAAACCAATTGATTAGTCTGAAAATTGTAGCCTTATCCCCGAAAAACGCCTAAAAAGAGTTTCAAGGTGAATATTTACTTGCATTTATAGTCTTTGCACAAAAAATAATTGCTGTTTTCTCGGTCTAGATCCCGGAAAACTGCTGAAACTATCTAATGTAAATAAACAGGAAATTAAATCATATGTTGTGTTTGTTTTGTTACCATGGTGTTCATACTTTCCACTTATGGAATGAGATATCATAAATTTGGATTGCATCAAGTGAATTAATAAAATATTACTCCGTTATATCAAAATTCATTGTGTTAAGAAAAAGGAAAAATACGTTCAGAATTCTAGGAAAAGTGTCCCCGCCGTGGTATGGACAAATCACAAAAATCTTCCCACATAAAAAGACAATAGCGCTCTTGTAACCCCATGCCGGAAAAAATTTATGTTTTGGATCCACCAATTAATGGGCACAAGAACATCCGATATCAGGCATCATTTTTTTTCTTTGAATTGCGACGTCAAAATATCTTGTTTTTCGCGATTTGACCCATGTGCAAACGATTTCTACTTATGAGCTAAAATCCTTTGCGGTGAAATTCTGACGGGCAACGAAATTTAATTGAGTAATATTTTCTTTCGAGTATTTTTGAATTTTTCATCGGAACATGAACAAAAAAATCGGAAGAAATTTTTCAATAGATTGCGACTTCTAAATTTTAAATAAAATTAACACTTCTCTGCCTCATGCGCTCACTCTAGGCGCCACATTAGCTGGACAGCAAATAGCGTAGCAGTTGAAGTTAAAGAAGTGGGTCCAATGCAAAGAGAATCAGTGAAATATCTCGAATTTACAGAATATCTTTTCGAACGTTAAGAAGACGCTACGAAAAGAAAAACAAATAAGTTTTGACTAGAGGTATGACGCCAAATTTATTTCTTAAATTAATCGCGGTTTTCTGGAACTTCTTCGAAAATATCCTGTCGCTTGGCGATGCAGAATTTCCTCCTGAAAGGAGTACTATTCGCCTGTTTGCTAGCCAATTTGCCGAATAGATGGGATTGACGCATAACTTTAACAATAAAACCAACATGGCTGGTTGCTAAAAAGCTTTCTTGAAATAACCCCCGAAATAGTTTTGAGACAAGCTGAGGGTTTACCAATTGAAAGAGCGAAGGATCTCAACAGGTTGATAAGTTTTTATCTGACCTCAGCTATCTTAACAGAGAATGATTTATAAACCAGACAGAAAGAATATTTTATACAGATGATATAACTGACCAACTCAATGATAAATTAGCCAAAGTTTTAGCTACGAAAGATAATTGAGAAGTTAAATCACTTACTTCACCTACACTCCCTAAAAAGATTAAATAATTAGAGTTTTTGGTTGTTGCAAAGCTTTCGGCAATTGCGTTCCGCCATTTCTAATCTTAAAGAGAGTAAATAAAAAACCAAAATTTGAAAAGGAAGTTCTAACTTGTTCCAAACGGTACATGAAATAGAAAACGGCATATATTCCTTCAGAAGTTTTTTAAATTATTGGCTAACATATCTTTCCCTTCACACAAAGTCGCTTGGGAAAATATTTCTGATTCTATTTCTGATTCAAATGCTGCCAATATGCTTGAAACTGCTCGAAAGGATGATGTATTACTTTATTTACCTGGTGACACCTCTTTTGCATTACTACCATAAGATATATCAGTATTTAAACCGTTTAAAAATGATATTGTGCTGACGCAAACCATTTCAACGGGCACCAATCAACTCAAAAAAAATGAGTCGATAAAATTCAGATCGGCTAATAGCCACGGCATGAATTCGTCCAACTACTCCTGCAAATGCAATAAAAGGCTTTTGAGGCAGCGGATTCTTCCCAGTCAATCCTAACGCTCTGTCTGATGCTGAATTTGTTATATAATAGAGAAGCTTCGACAGGAAGGTGAGACTGATTCTCACAATGATCATGTGTCAGGTATTTCAAAAGAACCTGCATTACCTGATGAATCTTAACCTGATTGAGGTTGTCTTCAACTGAATGAACGGAATGGTATGCCTCTAGTTGAAACAACCTCAAAGTTTAGTGGTGTATTGCGAGCCTGTACAAATCGCATACAAGACCGCCTTAAAGCCTATAAAGACAAAAAGAAAAGCCATCTAAATGTTTCCATCAACCATCTCCTATTCCGAAAATACCACGAAGTTCATCAAAACGCACTAAACAGTCAGCATAGATTTGATAACTTAGCGATATAATGTTCTAGAAAAAATAAAGAAAACAAACGAAATATCGGATTTCAAAAAATGGTCATCGAACAGCAAAAGATTCTAGAATATTGAGAAAGAAAAATTCAGTTTACGATTATTGCATAAAATATTTTGAAAATGAAAATTTTATTGATTCGAAATCAAATTGGATTCAGTGTGGAATGTGCCTATTCTGATATCCCAAAACATGTAATATATTCAAAAAATATTACATAAGAATTACTCTCTCATATATTTAAAAACGACGATGTTTTTCAAAACACTACATTGAAAGTCGAAAACCCTAACTTCTGATAATAATTGGTGCGAAGTAGAAATTTGATTGCTAAATAATTCTTTCTTTAGTGTAAATAATATTTTACTTAAAATTACATCCATATATTTATTTCTTTGATTGTAAAATTGATGCACTCACCTGTGAAATATCTTTAATACTCAATGTAGTGCCAGGTCGACGGCAAAGATAATGCAACAGCACATCCTTCCAATATGAACGATAAGAAATTAATCCCAAGTCCGAAAGTGGTTTTTCAGGTGAACCAACTTTTCCCTCGACGCGCGTCAGTAGATAACCTATGAGTTGAAACAGAAAAAAGAAACGGAACGGCAAACGTGTCAGTTATGTGTGAACAAGTGGAATTAAATAATTAAAGATAATTTTTATAAGGGTAGCAGTAGATAGAAAATATTGATAGCTTTAATGGTTTACAAGAAGGCGAACCTTCCTTTTCCCGCACAAATCGTTAATATACACATATGCAAAAAACATTATCAAGTGCAGCTTGTGTTGAAATTTATTTTGTACACATCATGAAAAGTAATTAAAGTAATTTCTCTGAAGTCACCTGAACGAGATCAATTACTGATGCATTCCCGACGGTAAGATGATCGGAATTTAATTATAAGTATTAATTTAAAACCCATAAAAAATTGATTGCAAATAAATGTAAAGAATCGTTGATAGCAATAAATCTGTAATTTATAAATAATGAAGTTTATCGTGGGTTCAACGATTTTCCAAACAAAAAACTTTAGTATTACATTGCTTATAAGTCGACCCTCGCATGTTAATTAAATGAATGCAATTGTTTGCAATTAATTATCATTAGCATCTTCATAAAGGGAATGTACTTTGTTTTCCACCATACCCAAAGTGTTTTTTTTTTTTGTGGAGATAAAAGAAATTTATTACACGTGAAAGTATTAATAAATTCATTGAAGTGCTCTTTCTTCCAAAGAGACTCGAAAAAAACCGCAGCTCCAACTTGGTCGATGATCCTTCAATAACCCTGAACATGTGTACGTATTTGACTTTCAATATCGCACGCCATCGTTGTTAGTTATTTTCAGTCATTTAATCTTTTGATTTGAAATTATTTGTTGCGACTGGCTGAAACTATATTGTGTTCTGTGTCCGCCAGGCCACGTTGTACTAATCAGACGCATTTCGGCGATTTGTAGCTATTGGCCCGTTCTCGGCTGCAATTAGCCGAAATGTGCCCTTACCAACAACATAGAAAGGCCCGACAAACAAGACATTTGGTCGAGGACCTGTGGGGGCTATCAAGGCAGTTTTCGAATCAATGTCCATTACATGAAAGTGTGTCCTGTATTTATAGAAATCCGCTGCAGTAAAATAAGTAACAATAGGAAAAGATCATCTGAGAAAGGCTTTTAACAAAGAAATTTCACAGGAGACGAAAAAATATAGAGCGCTGGTGTTGAGTTTGATGAATCTATTCTAGAATTATTTAAACATGAATGAATGAATCGTTTGGAAATTACTGAGGAGAACGAAGCCGTGAAGAATGCCCACTGTGATCAACACACATTACTCCGTGAAATACCTTTCTATAAAAGAAAAGTCGCTTGAAAAGCTATGACTTCGAAAAACAGCTTACTGAATACCGAAATTTCTGGGATAATAAGTTAACGTATGTTGTGTTAATCTTGTAAGCTGTTCACATATGATATAGTTGAAAAGAATAGATTTTTGTTTTAAACGAAACATTTCATTCCTTAAAGACGGTTGATGCGATAATCAACAAAAGTAGGATAAGTATAATAAGGTAATGATCACTTGTTGCACATATGCTCGGGCGATTAAAAAATTTTCAGGATTTCTAAATAAACACAAAATCCTTGTTGTTGCTAGGGTCCATCGGATCTTCCTTTTTTCCTGTTGTCGAGGACGCATTTTGGCTGTAAGCACGAACGAGCTGAACATGGCTGGCATATAGTCAAAACGCAGCCTCAACAACAATAAAAAACAAGAACAGGCAGACCCAAGCAACAACAAAGAAATGCCGGGCTGTGGCAACGAAAAAAATACAAAATATTCAACTTATCATTACCATTCGTTTCTCACCCCCAAAGAAAGTTGGCATATGAGCATTTGCCGCAATATACATATGTGAACCTCTTTTGCAAGCTTGTAATAATTTTTCGTTGGCAATTTTCGATATAACCTTCCGTTCCTTCAACGAATTCTTCTCTATGTCCTCAAACAAATGAAACCAGATCCCCGAGACCAACTTTACTGGCTCACAGTAGGAAAAACCTGACCATAACGCTTTTTTTTGAAAATATGAATTCTGATAATTAATTTTGTTAATGCCAAGTTATAAAACAATGGTTTTAACTTATAATAATGAATAAACAACAATAAATACCTTTTAGTTCGCTTGCCACATGTTCGTGCAAGTACCTCTTGGCAAGGCTTATTTTGTGTTATTATCAAGCGTTTTGGTAGTGTTATAATCACAGATTTCCAAATTATTATCGCTTTTATAATGTATTTAAATTGATTCACATTGAATTCATCTGTCTGTTGTGTCTTTGGTGAAATCTCAAAAATTCAACTGCTCACATCTGTTCCCTTTTATTCTCCCACAGGGCGGGAATTTGAATACAACAAATTTTCTCCCTATAGCTGGGTTAAAGATTCGATCATAGTTCTTCGATTCTTAGTTCAAACAATAGTGGCTAAGGATATCACCGCACAGTATATCACTGCGACTCGGTCGGCGAACCTCAAATCTGGAGGTATATTCTGGCGCCACGGGAAACTGATGCGCCCCCATCTGCGGATGGTTCAGTTTATTGGTTTCAGCCTTTCGGGGAGTATCGTTGTGGCTGTGGTGCATAAGGACGGCGTTGTCCCTTAAATAACGTCAGGCATAGCTAGGTTCTGTATCTACCGGTATGAACAATTCGAGAACCCAACTTCTAACTAACTGGTACTGCCCGATACTGACAACAACTAGAAAAGGGCAATAATTAAATATGTGATCACATAAGGCCAATACAAGTTTGCATAGAAGTTGGAGCACCTGGGGGACTTGGTTTATCCGTAGGGCATAGCCTTCGTTAATGCAACACTTCATGGGGACTTTCATAACGAATAAGTCAATATTTTTATATAGAATTTACTTATAAATAAGTCAAACTGTATTGAGGTCAATACAGAGATCAGAATGTAATATAAGCCTCGCGCGTATCCGTGCAGCCAAACACGTCGACTTTCGGAAGTACTGCGCGTTCAACAAAGGAGAAGTCCGTAGATCGGACAAGCTCCTAAACAACAACCTTCCAATAAATTGCAAATGTGATCAAATACGCTGAGAAGCCTCTTAGCTTGTCTTATCATGGTTCGATGAAAAATGAGCCCACGCACCCAGATCAGGGTGTTTGTGCAATAAGGCATGACCGCAAGACTCAGGTACTCCACAAGGTTGTTCCCTTTTACTTTATTGCAATTTTAAGGAATAGATTCAATTTTTCGATCGCGAATTTTTCGGATGAGTATTTCGTTGATCTTTGATAACTACTTGTAATAAGTACAATATAAGACTAGATTTTTAAATTAATCGGGATAGTAATTTCCCTTTTTTTTATTGTTAATAGAGAATTTCGATCATGGACGAGCCTACAAGTGGAAAACTTTTTCATATTATTATTATTATTATATTATTTTTTATTTATTATTAATACATATTATTATTTTTCATATACATATTATTATTTTTCATATATTTTTCATATTCATAGTCGGTGGATGGAGATCAAAGAAAACAGTGTTCTGACTTACAGACTCATCTCTTGTCTCTGTTTGTTATAAATGTTTTACTATTAGCAACACAAAAGTTTAGTGCAAAATCTGTGTTATACGTTTCATCGTAAAAATACTGAGATATCCTGATTCAATCAGCTTCTGTCAGTCAACTAGCCGGAATTTTATCATGGATTGTAATGAAACGCAATGCTAACAACTTTTAAAACGAACTTGAAAATTGGAGGCAGAGTTATTTAAACTGCAAAGTCAGGCTACTTTTTGGTGAATATTTATTGAGGGTGGTTAACGACAAAATCAAAGTTTATTCAGTTTAACAGGCTTTAGCTGGTGAGCTGGCGAGTCCTTTGTAAAAAAAGACCGCCAGGATTGGGGATTGGGAATGGTTTAACCTTTAACACTAACACTCGCATTTTTTAGAGACATGTGATAATTTGAGGGTTTTGGAATTAAAAATGGAATTGAAAAAAAAGAAAAACAGAAACAACAAAAAATTATAGATACATCTGATTACTACATAAAATCATGTTTATCAGTAAGTCGAATGCTTATGCTTACTATCACAATGTCTGCAAGTTTTTCCAAATTGGTCTAACTAAATCAAATTCCGACCGATCTATATTTTATCTGTTTTCACCGTAATTCTTCTTCAATGATTTTTAATGAGTTTCCATAGTATTTACGTTCCTGATATCACAACATTTTTTGGACATAGTTTTGTTGAAAAATTTAGTTTGAGAAGTTAACAAGCTAGGTGGAATAATCGAAGTGGGTTTCGAAGATGTATTCATGCTGACTTACATCAGGTGCAAAATGTATAACCTGCACGCACTTATCGGCTGTATCAACTTGGTGGATGTTGTCAGGTTTTTTGTGTTGTTATTATTGTTTGTATTATTATTATAATTAAAATGTTTAACCCTAGAAAACGAAACGATCGTAAAACGAAAGAGATTTTGTTCTTGTTTAGTTTGTCCTCTTGTTCTAGTAAAGTGTCTCTTTGTCTTACAATACTTGCAATAGAGTCCGAGTGATATATCAGGCAGTGATTCTAGATCGGACAATGAGTTTGATAAAGTCGTGTAAGATCACGTTATGAACAGTGATGGATCAGATCCAGTGAAGCAATAAACATACAAAACAGTACAGATTCTACAAGACAATAACCAGTGAAGCAGTCAAATCTGTTACATAGGCGTCAGATGTTTCAAGCTCGGATGAGGAAGAGTCACCCCAAACGAAGAAGAAGAAAATTCGTTTCATAACTCCAGTTGATTTTCATTCACACAATACACAAACATAAAAATTCATGAAAAGTGTGCCTAGTATAAATTACAAACGAAATTAGTTAAACTGATTTTGATGCTCTATTGGGGCTATTAGTTCAATCAGCTACTCAAAAGGACAATCATTTTCTACCAAAGAAGATGAAAAATCCGAAAATCAGTGGTGAGAGATGTCACAACTTATCGAAATATCTCATTGTTCGATGATTACAACGCTTGGGCTGATTGGAGAAAAACAGACAGCAATGCCCCCATATGAGAAGTTTGGGATTTGTTTATCGGCAAGTGTCAAGATCTTTACTAACCCGGTTCTTTCTTTACTATTGATGATAAGTTTCTCGCATTTCGCGCATTTTCCCGAACAAGCCCGATAAATCCGATCCAAAATTAGTTTTCATGTGTGACAATGCTAACAAATATATGGTTGATACCATTTCTTACACAAGTAAAATACTGAGAGTTTACTTTTAGCCGTTTACCTTTTTTCGTAAAAAAGCTCTCAACAACTTGGCATGAATCCAACCGTAATGTAATCTTAAAAACCTGGTTCACTTCAATTCCATTCTCAATTTCACTTTTGAAAAGACCGATACAAATTTACAATTCTTGGTACATTGAGAAAAAATTAAAGAGAATTACCAACAAACGCTTGCTGAATATCACACTGAAAATGAGTATGAAATCGATTTCGAGGAGGGAGTTCGCGATACAATTACATCATAGTCTAATAGAGCCATTGGAGCCAAGAAGAGCCCATAACCTCCCTCATCATTTACAATGAAGAGTTTGTGGGATTTACCCGCCCTACTTCTGTCTCTGCGACAAGCCAATTTGCGCAGAGATACGGGAAAATACTATATCGGCTGCGTAAGGGACCTGTATATTTTCAAATTTGACTTAACTATGTTTGCTATACTATATTTGAAGTAACTCAATCCATTAAAGTGAAAATTTATACCACAGTGTACTTTTTATTCAATTAAATAAAACTATCGTAAATTTTACATTTAGTTTAGCTTCAACGTAATTTTTCAATAAGTTGGCTTTCTGGGGTTAATAGAAGAATTCGTAAAGCAAGAAAAATTATTTTGAAACTATAATTGAGAAACATTCAATTCATTGAAATTCTGATATTATTGATGAATCTGGTGATTCGCATATTGTCTGCGACCAAAACTCAAATAGGGACCATTTGGCTTTGAAGTCCTTTGACAAAGAAATATCTGCGTTTATTTTATTCAAACAAGTCAGCACACGTGACTAAAATCTTTACTAAAATCCGTTGAATTTTTGTTTAGCTATCAAGATATCGGCAGTTACATGCTTTATAAATTATCTTTGGAATCTTGATGTTAAATTAAAAACTGTACGTAGCTAAACATATTCTAGAAATTGGGCATGTACGCAACGAAAACGTAAAAAATTATGGATGGGTAGTAGAGAACCTCACACCCAAAAATTTCCGGAGAAAACATCATATCGAAGAATGAAATCAAAACGATTGACTGTTATAGGTCGCAAAAATGTTCGAAAATGAAGTATTTTAATAAAGTGGCCAAGGTACCTTCCAAAATAGGAGTCACATTATGGCTCGACAGATACTCAAAACAATATTTTCAAGCGACTTTTCGTTCCAGCGCAGGATTCTATAGATTTAACACAGCTGAACGTGTAATAAAAAAAGCAGAAGGTACCTTGTAATTCAATTGTACCTTGTAATTCAATTTTTGCCGAGTTAATTAACGACATAAGCTTTTCCATTTTTAAGTCTTAAAAGATGATTGCGATATGTGTGATTCGTTAAAATAATTTATCACATAGAAATGACATAAACATGCGAAAAGACAAATGCAACGATACACAAAATGCATAAGCAGGTATGTGAGCTGTATGAGCAATGCATCCTATTGCATGAACATGCATTGATTTAATTTACAATGTTTACAATTCAATTTACAATGTGATTACACATGAGTCTGATTATTAAATTTGGTACTTTGTCATGTCCAAGACCTTAAACCCATGCTGCCATCCGACTATCATTATTTGTATGATATCGTACCATATCTATAAACACTTATATACACTTTGAAGTATTGTGCTGTTTCTTTTTAGTACTTGTGGTAATATTAAAGCATTCGTTCTTATCGCAACTTACAAATTAGCCATAAAAGAGAATCATCTAAGATTCACATAGTCCACTCCAGCCTATTAAACCAGCCGTATGCTTCACAGAGATGAAGATACAGCCAAAATCAACCACCTCCCCAAAACCTACTACATCAAACAGCAACAAATCCTAAGACACTCAGGAACAAAGCGAACCCAACAAAAAACGCACGGTACCGGTCATTCTCAGAGAACCGGAAAAATGGACTTTACTGGCGAAAATCTAAGAGAGAACAAAATTAACTTTGTTTCAGCTAAGAGGGTTTCTCTGGGTATACAAATAACCCCCGGAAAGACCAAGGATTATAGACAGATGACAAAACTATTCGCTAACCTCTAACGTCAATATCATACGTCAGCAATTCGGACTCCCCTCGGGCAATTGCCATGCACAAGCCAGATGCGTAAAATGTGACGGGCTCCACCATCATAAAGAATATAAGAAGCCAAAAAAGCAAGCTCCAACTTGCGTAAATAGCAAAGGCAAAAGCATATAGCTAATAACGGGGGTGTCCTAAGAACCCGAAGTACGTTAAGAAGACGTTTGCTCAAAATTTGGCCAAAATAACACAAAAACACAAGCAAACACGCCACCCAATACAAAACCCGCGAACAAACCACAACCAAAATTCTCCGCCACACTCACAACACCATCTATGCAGAATTACAAAGATTTTTTAGAGGATGTTCACAGCCACAAACACTAACACAAACACTAATGTGTCAAAAAACTGGAGAAACAGGATGACAGGTAACTTTTCTGGAACCAGGGATCCTTCTCCATTTCCCTGAAATGACAGACTGTCATGTAGAGGAGGTGGAACAGCGATTCCCGTGAGGCGAAGTGTATGCCATCACCAGATCTTTACACCCCAGTTAGAAAAAAACAGAAGTTCCTTTGAGTTCTCCGTGGTTTCTCTTTACAAGCCCCCAAACAACAAGGAATTTGCAAAAGACCTAGAAACTGTCTTCACCCTAGAAGGTCCATTACTAATCATAGGCGACTTTAACGTGTACCACCGCGACTGGGGGGCAGTCAGAAGTAACCGAGCCGGGGCTGAGCTTAACAGGTTCATCAGTAGTACACAAGGCATCTTACACATTCCTGACGAACCAACTAATCACGTACGAAACTCTGCGACCACCATAGATTTCGGCGTCTCCAGAGAATCCCACCACAACGACAGAATCAGAGTCCTAAACGAGCTCTTCTCTGATCATCAAACGGTCCATTTTCTTTAAGAGGACATCTTCATGGATGTACCGCTAAAAGTAAAGAAAACAACAGATTGGAAGGCTTTCCGAGACACGCTAGCAAATGTAAGTTTTATCTAAGAGTTAAAAATAGCTAGGGATCTTAACGCAACACTAAAAGAAATAACAGGCTACGGAGCATAGTCCCAACGAACTCCCTCAGGACTTAAAAAACTGATAAGGAGAAAGAACTAAGCCCGGAGAAGAGCTAAGAGCACGGGTGATCCTAGACTGAAAACGAAAGCCTACCGGTTGACTAACAAAGTCCGAAAACAAATAGTTGAGTTTCGAAACGATCAATGGGAAGGATTCCTACAAAGCATGGAGCCTGGCGAGAATGGAGAATATAATATCGAAATAATACCCAAATATTTTCGAACGAAAAACAAGACAGATATGCAACCTTTCCATGGACAAAACGGACTCCAATACGACACTTTAGGGAAGGCGGAGGCGTTCGCGGATACCTTAGAACCGGAAAACCTCGACGAGAAAGAAGCAATTCTTCTAACAGCCAGAAAAATAATGTCTTCGCGGCAACATGAGGAGTTTGTAATACGACCAATGGACCACCACAGGAACAAAGAATATTATACTGGGGCTTAGCAAACGAAAGAAGTCTGACCCGGACATGATCACGAACACGATGCTTAAATGACTTCCTATACTAACGACAACATACTAACTTACTAACACAAACGAACAACTTAATTCCACGGACCTCCAGCTTATCAGGGTGCTCCAACATATCCGCAACGGGATGAATTGTACCAAATCCCCAGGCCTTGTTATGTTTGACATAGTAAAAGCCTTCGATACAGTCTGGCCTGCAGGACTAATCTGCAAAATGCATGAACTTGATATACCACTCCAAGTGATACAAATTCTTCACTCATTTCTCAAAGGCAGAACCTTCCGTGTCAGAACTGACAATCACCTCTCAAATATGCGATCAATCGAAGCTGGAGTTCCGCAAGGATCTCATATCTCACCAATTCTCCACAGTCTATACACCGCGGATTTGCTTAGTCTGCCAAAAAATGTACGTTTATCCCTATACGCGGATGATACGTGTATATTTTTTACAGATCGATTTTACCAGAAAAGCAGAAGTCATCACGTACAAACTGCAAAGCGCCATCGATATTCTCCTGAAATACTTCCGCAAACGGAAAATAAAACTTAATAAGGACAAAACCTAGGCACTGTTCATCACCAAAAAGAAACAGCAACACCCTCGCTTGCTACAAGTTGATAACGAACAGATAACATGGAACAAGACGGCAAAATACTTAGGACTAATAATTGACCATCGCCTTACATGGAATGACCACATACGATAAGAACGACTTCACTGTACCCAAATCCTCGTATCCTTACAACCAGTTCTCAAATCCGGCAACCTGAACAGGACCAAGAAAAGACTAATACAGACAAAAAAATATACAGACAACAATAAATACACAGACAAATAATACAATCAACGTGTCTCAATGGCAACATTGCATTTTACCAGAATTCGAAAAGAAACAAACAAGCACTCCAGACAAGACAAAATACGGCTCTGAAGTGGATCGGAACAATTCCATTGTATATTAGAAACGTCAACATACACAAGGACTTCAGACTTGACACAATTGAATATTAAAAGGGTGTATGATCTGCTTGACACTAGGACATGGCTAAAGAACACTCCCTGCGGATCAGAAAATAGCCCTTGATTAAAACGAACGCCTGAAGCAGCAGAGTCAACTTCAGGATGAAAGTTTTCAATAGAGTAGACCATTTTCAGATAACAAATAAATAATAGATTCTCCCACGCAATGTCTGCTGAAAAAACCTTATGGATAAGATACACGACGAACTGCCTGATCTTAAAGATGAAACAGGAAAATTCTTGAATCTGAATCCTGGATTAATAATTTTCCAACAAGATAAAGAATTATTATGCTAAGACTCTCTTGCCGAGCGTCTCTTGCACTGATCGACTTGATAATATTTCTGAATACATGAAAAATTCATCTTTTCTTAATATTCACTAGCAAATGTTGATTTTCAACCATGAGTTTTGGATCTTCATCAGGAATCCTGATCGCCGATGAAACTAACACCAAAACTTTATTTTCTTAATTTATTCATATTTGGAAATCTTTGATATTGTAATTATCATTTGATTTATGCTAGAATTAACAAAAAATAATGAGACTACGCGGTCGCTTTACATTATTATAACAAATTTCTAATTTCGTGTCATGAAAACTTATTGCAACAAAAAAGCCACAGTTGAAATAATTTTACTGTAGAATTGCCACTCAGCGCATCGATTTCTACTAGAACTCGTTGCCAAATTGTGATACTTCCCTTTCCCCATATTAAGCCCTATTTTACTTATCACGAAAGATAAGTTCAATATCTATAAATGTATCTATATATATATATATATATATATATATATATATATATATATATATATATAGATCAATCTATCTATATACATCTTTGAGCAGAATGTTACACCTGAGCACAGATATCTCATTTTGATTTTTCCATGTGCAGCGTCTAATTTGAATGCAATCTAGAAAATCAGTTCCTGGTTAAATTCATAACCTGTTAGAATAAATAAATATTATTCTCTCCCGTTCTCATATTTTCTTATATCGGCAGTATTGAACATATCCCTGGAAAACGTTCGTTTCATATCAATGTTTTGTATTTAAAAATGCAGCAACATTTTCAGCGTAGAATTATAAGTTTGTGGAATTTTTCTGTAAAAAAATGGGCGGACAAGCGAGGAATCCTATCTAAAATTAGACAAGTTATCCGCAAATCTATTAAAAGATCTTGCTAAGCGGATGATAAAATGAAGCAGATTGAAAAAAGTCACTCCTAGACAACTGTTAGCGTACACTGTGCATGCATGATGCCTTTAAAATTTGCGATTTGGGAAATTCTTTGTATTTATTTTCAGTTTAAAGCAAACATGATGGCGAACACGGAGCAAGGAACATATCCAACGTGATGTTCCGTCCATAATTCTTCGTCTAGGGCACATAGAAATGCTGTCCAGGCAGATATATTCCGACATTGAGATGTTTCACTTTCTTCCACATTTGTCCTATTCAATCAAATATGTGCCCGGCAGGGGGTCTTCACTGTTGGGTTGCAAAAGAAGCGATTATTAAGACGCCTTACAGATCATAATTTTCATTACACTTTTTACATTTAGTGTGTACATATGTTTGCAATTTACTTGGATGGCAATGAGCAGAATGGTAATGCATTAAGCTTTAGTGCTGATGGATATCATAGCAAAAACACCGCAGAATTTTTCTTTTATTAGTGGAGTAAGGATGTATAGGCAAGACTATTCTAATGATTTAATTACGCCGGGAAAAGCAGCGAAACCCATGTGTTGTCTCTTAAATTTATTGTCAAAGTCAAAAGCGCTTTATTTAATACCCATCGTTATAAAAAAATTTTATTAATATAAAGCTGATTCTAAACAATAGAAAAAGGAAAAAAGTTGATTGCCAAATGGCTCTCTAAATTTAAACATTATCATTTATTCATTAAATTCAATTTCATTAAAATTATTACATTATAACATTATTACATTATTATTATTATTAGATTCAAATGGAAAAAGGAGAGAAAAAACCCAACAACCACTATTCAAAAATCAAATATAATGTTAACACAACAATGAACTTTTATCCTTCGACTAATTCAATCGAAAAAATTTATCTTATACTATTCTAGTGCTGACAATATTCCTAGCCTAAATGTTAAACATCATCTCTAAAGCCTAATATAATAAAATATTGAAACCTATGCCTCATTTTTAACACATAGACAACACTAAATGTAGATGCCATGAGCTCATACTCAAAAGCCAAGTAACGGAAAATAAAACACGAATGATATAGACATTGTCCTTCAGCCACCAATACCTCGACTGCTCCATCTCAGCACGACCAGCGTCAACGAATTTAGCAAATGAGTATCTCTATTGGAACCGTTGCTCTCGTATACTCAAATTCAGGGAATATTACCTTCTTATCGTTGGTCCGTCTATGTATGTGATATATAATTGGGACGCCGTAAATCAAAACATATTGATTCATGTCCAAACACATTTATGCTTCTGGAGGAACAAAGCCAGTAGGGAGGCAAGACGAAGAAATGGCTCGCCATGCAGTCTTATTTAAAGTCAGAAACTTTTCTTTCGACGACCTCTGAAAATATTTGATTTCCTCTCGCAGGATTTGGTAGATAAGCCAATTCAAAATGTGTTCCAATCAGAGCAAGTTTCTGTAATCCATCATATATAATCCTGTTTCCGTTTCTATTCGGAGTCATACTATCAATTTCGATCCCTATCCAATTTCTTCCCTATCAAGACGATTTATCTTATCACCAGTGACTCCAAGATTCGATATGTTCACTCGAGACCTCTTACGGAATAAACAATTCACTTTCATTAATTGCTGACCTCACTCCTGAAGTACGAACAGATTAAGTTCCAGACATTTTTCAAGTGTAATTTCAACAATGTCAACGAGGGATGGTTATAGTCCAAAAATCGCCAATAGATATTGGTGACGCGTGTGAGAATATGTTTTTCAATCTTTTTAACTTACGATTGTTGGTGTTTCATATCCTTCCATATTGTTTCGATGTTTAATCTTGGGCATTACTTTCTCAATCGTTTCTAACGTCAGTTTCTCTAACTTTGACCTATAGAGATCTATTTCATTATTAGTTAGGTTTCTGCCATGAGGAACCATTGAGGAAGCGTTGCTATCATCAAAAGGAAGACGTTGTTTTTGGTAATCCCGATTAAAATTTTTTTGGAACTTTCCTCAATCCGTATTCTTAGACCGATGATTTTCATGTTGAACTGGAATGAGGAAGACATCAACCCTGTGATGATTGATTGCCAATACAATTGCGTTATGGTCGCTATCATTAGGAAGCACCTGTAGTTTCCGTTGAGGACTATTGAATTCAAGTCTTGCATCAGCAATGAAAAAGTCCAAATATGAATTACTACAAGGCTATGTTGCGAATTCCGAATCATATACTAGATTGCACCTGTATTCAATTTGGTTCTCTGTTATCCACGATTTCAGAAATACACTTTTTGGATTATTGTTGGCGGTCAGCCATGATGTATGTCGGGCGTTAAGGTCACCGGCAAGAATATAATAACTATGCAGCCTGTTCTATTCAAGTATTTTAAACAAGGAATTAAGCTCCTCCTTGAAGTTTGGAACGTTTCGACTAGTTGCATAGGCATATATAACAAAGAGGTTATCACCACCTGGCCACGTGAAAGTATCATAACGGACACTTCTAAAAACTTAAATTTTGTAAATTCGACTTTATCAATATTTAAGAAGCAAAAGGGTCTTCCCCGATGCCACCTCTCCCATCACCGTTTACCCTATGTTTGCTTACGAATTTAAAATCCTTGAATGGCATGTTGTGCGATAAATTGTGGTGGGACTCAGTGAGAAGGAGGATGTCCGGCTGGATGGAGTAACAATGGAGTTGACGTTGATCAAGACGAGACGAAGCTTATCCATGGCAATGTGACTGGATGACATGTTATTTAGAGACATTTGAAAGATCTACATGCTCGATTCGATCTACATGCTCGATCGATTCTCTCCGATAAAGAATTCAGTTGCTGGTAAATTTTAAGTAGCAGCTCATGGTTTCTCACTTACATTGTTTGAAGCATTATCTGCTCGTCCTATCGCGGCAAGTGCAAATGATACTCTGGGCTTGACGCAGTTGGAAGGCATGACGGTTTGATGTTTTCTTTGGAATAAATTTTACTTTTGCATCTTCGATATGATGCTGAATGACCAAAACCACCGCAGCTAACGCAGTATAATTTTTCTTTAGGCTCCGTCTGATCCAATTCACACTCACCGGGGGCATGTACGTCTTTGCATTTAACACACCAATATTGCATGGCGCAGTTGGCAGCCGAATGATCAAATGTTTGTAACCGGTAACATTGGTTGATTTCTCTTTTTGGAGGCGATCCCATCTTACCATTCTGAAATTCAAGTGCCTTACTTGTTGAAGGACACTTGGACTGCTTTTGTTTGAAATTTGTGCAAAGAAAAATGAAAAATTTTCTACGGTTTCCTCTTGCAATCCGTTCAGCGCTGCGTAATAACTTTGGCTGCCGTTTGTGCCTCCAGAACTTAGGATTTTTTCAAGGATAGTTTGTTTCGCATTCTTTTCTGCCTTTGTTTCTTTATTTATTTCCTGTTGCGGCCTTAAAACTTCATCCCTTTGTTGAATGAATCTCTGGGTACTGTGCCGGGACTGGGACTGGGACAGGGACTGTAGCCGTATTCTTGATTTGTGGTTTTCGTATCGAAGTCTGGTCACTTCCCTCTCGCCTTCTATTATTTTCATTTTGCGTCCGCCATCTACGGTATTTTCCTAATTTTTTTTTTGTTAATGACTGACGCCAATTTCGTATCTGATGTCTCCTCGGGTTCCCCCAATGGTGGGAAGCCGTCGGGCTTCTCCACACCAGCAGCTCCGAAGTTGTCTTCGGATTTTTTTTACTGTTTTTAATGTATCTAAGTGCAAATAATTGATACGAATATTTGGGTCGATAGCTTCCAGATAAGCCTTTTTCAACAAACGTTTTTTTTAATTTGGTTATGTTAATTTTAATTTAATTTTTAAAAACTTTTGACAGTTGCCATGCAAAAATACACGTCTGTACGCAATGAATGTTAGCCGTAAAATCGTTTTTTTTTTTCAATCTTTAAACCAGTTGAGAAGGCCAAAAGCCGTCAGAATCAGCGTAAACTGTTATATCGTCCTTATTAATAAGGGATGACGGCTATGAACTGTTATGACCAATGTTCCAAATCTTTACATTCGCTTCATTAAAGTCAACATGATATGCGATTTATTTGTGTATAGATGCAAGAAAATTTGTTGATTTCAACTTATTTTTCTGTATTTCACTTAATTTTTTATTCAGCTGATTCCTAGGTTCATAACGTCTTAATCAAATTAACAACAAATGTACAAGGAAAATATTTGAAAGGAAATAACCATAAAATAAAAATGGAACAACTTTGTTCTTCACAAACACCCAGAGTAATCTTCTTGGCTGTCGTGTAGATGAAACACGGAAATAAGACAAAAGATTGCACACAAATGCAATGAAACGAATGAATCCTAAAAAACGAAACGAATGAATCCTACAAAGCTTAAAACTTCATTATTAGGCTTCGTTATGAACAAGTGTCACGCGTTCACTGATAATAAATTGAAAAGCGTGGACAAAAGATTGGCAGGTTTATCTAGAAGATTTTTTCACAAAAAATTCTCCTACTCACTCCACATATACCACAAAAATGAGTTACATAAATCACATTTCTTTTGTTCCTTGGAATGCAAATTCACTGCTTCGGAAAACTGTTGGTCTGAAACTATTCATTCTGGTTCATAAGTTCTATATTTTACTTCTGCAGGAAACATTCCCGAAGTCAGGAATTCAACTCAGCTTTCCTAACTACATCCTGTATTACCAAGTGAGAATCATTACGTGATCAATACTCAATTCGTACAGACCTAAGAAGCTACATTCATAAAAGTGCAGAAGATCTATTCGTCATTGGATAAACGTTCGTCGTGCCTTTCCATCCACCAAAGCTCTCTCTGGTGATGGTCTTGATGATTTCGTCCTTACGGAAAATACAAACACAGATTTAAATAACCCAATTTATCCATTATTCCTTCAATAAAAACAAGTTGACCACACCGAAAGCTCCCATACAACCCCTAGCCATTAAATCACAGGGTTCTTTCGCAGGTTCATAGTTTGAAAAAGAAGCCTTTCGGTCGTCCTTTATTTTCAATACTTTTTTCGTATTTCCAACGCTTCACAGCACTGGCACCTGTATAAGAGATTTTGTTCATTATTTCTTTCATCTCACCTACAAAATTTTCCTTGTGCAGGAAACCTTAAAATAAAACTAGGTTCTACTAAAATGTCTCCGTTGTTTTTCGACTCTTTTTTTTTTATTTACATTTCACTATCTACACTTCAGTAACCAAATGCTATGGTTTTGCACCTAGATACAAAAGGATCACTCCCCTGACTCTCGACCCATACAGTGAATCATTTCCCGGGAAGTTCCTGACATAATGCTATCAACAGGGCCGCAAACAGAAAACTCCTTTCCCAATAAAATACACTATATGTATACTGTTTCAGCAGAAACGATGATAAATTTAGTTTATTTGTTTTAATTAAATCTATCGAAAAAATTTCGGTTGAAATTTTGCATGAATAAGGCTTTAATAAATTAACACGATCAAAAAGCAAAACTATATTAGGTTTCCCAGAAATTCCTTACCTGTTCACTTAAGAGATAAAAAAGATAAAAAATTCTATTTGATGGTTGAAACAGGCGATAAATCATCACCATCATGTTGAAACATCTCAGTGGCTGGTCGAAACATCCCATGGACCCAAAACCATTTCAGCATTCACCATTTTCTTTGCTAGTTCCACAAATTTTAAATATGTTGATACGCTGTTCAACGCAAATTTCAGGAATTGCAGACAGGAATTGCGGCCGGATTTTTCATCATATCGTTGTCCCCTCTGAACTGATGGACTTTTGGCTATACCTTCGATGACTGTTCTCATTTTGAAGTCCCTCCCTCCCTCCGCCTCCTTGTCTCTTCTTGGCACCTCAGTGTTGTTCTTATTGACTTAGTCTGATTACTCAAACTCAAAATATTTTTAAAAGAGAGACGATTTCATGTAATTATCGAGAATAAGCCCAATGATGAATGTGTAAAATGGCGAAAGCCCTGAAGGATATCGCAAAAGAAGCAATCGATAATCGTTTGTTTCAATAAGTGGAAATAATGTTAGAATAAATGCCTGCGTTGGAGAGAAGCGTACTTCCGGTCCGCGTACTTGGCGAACAGGACTTGTAACGCAAGGAATGCAAGAGCAAGAGCATGAGCGGGTCTATAACGAAATAAGGCCTTTTGGTAATCACTGAGATTGGCTTTCAAATGGAAAGTGTTCAAAATGGGTAAAAATGATTATGGTTTGAGGAAACCATAAAAATCATAAAAATGATTATCTAACATAAATAGGATTATGGTTCATGTAATTGTTGAGTAGTTAATTGAAAACGAATGTTGTTATGCTGCTGGTAAAATCGATGCCTTTAGTAAAACTTTTTGGACTCTAGAGCTTCATTTCTTCGGCGTCTACCCTTCTTGGCTTGGCTTTTCTAGCCTTTTGCTGCGCAGCTAGTATTGAATTCTGTATGCCACAGGTAACCGATGTTATTCACGCCTCCTCAAATACTATGTGAATTTATCTAACAGTGCCGATTGATGAAAACGCTAAGGTAATTTTGTGAGTTTTAATATTTGCGTCAACTTTCATCACAAGAATAATTTTTATCTTTACGGAAGTAGAATCTTTGCTTCTGTTTTTCCTAGTTGGATTTGAAATTTTGCAAGTAACACTCCGGAGTTACTTAAACTATAGCATGTAAGAATTGATACCTCTTTTTTTTGAATGGAATAATTTGAAGCATTTAATTTTGTTGATCATTTTAAAAAGTCCCTTTTTTAACATTTAGAATTTATCTTTTTAGGGAAGCATAGACCACCACACTTAAAGGCATCACTCATAACACCTTCAAAAAATCTAGATATTGGTAAAAATGTCTTGGCCATGTATAAGCTGAAATCTCAGTGATGGATTTTCTCAAACTTACGTTAACGTTTTGAAGTAAGGGTAAAAAATGAGGAAAAGCCACAAAATCTTCTATGCATTTCAACACATGAACTAATCCAATATTGCTCATGATTTATAAAGAGACAAACGTTCAATGGTTTTCAGTTGCACAGAATTCATCTTTGCATGTATATGTACGTACTCCCAAGTCAACGCCTATAGCCCCGATAACCAACACGCCACAACGATTTTAATTTCCCTGGCAGACACATTTTCGACCGAAAAAAAGTTTAATAGAATAAAATCTTTGCCCCTATACAATTCATCCTTCCAAGGCTAAATTCAAGTGCATCGCAACAACCGTAGTATGGTTGAATGAAAACAACAATAATGTCTTCACAAAGGAAGACAAAAGCAAAGATATGTAGTAAAAACGAGATGTGAAAACACGGAAAACGGTACTTATGTTTTCACGCAATGAAGAGCATTTACGTTTGTGGTGTGAAAATGTCGCGTATTAGACAAATGCTAGAGTAAAAGTCCTTGACGCATAAAGTATTTATCTTTTGTTTAATTTATAAGTAAGCAGGGTGAAATGCTTCTGCAAGCCACCCCAGGTGGTACTCAACATGTATCCCACTTACTCTATGGAAGTTTTGAAGTTTTCCTTGTTTGATTTAAAAGGAATGCTATTCGCTTGTTACTTCTTTCCTACTTTTACAATTCCTAAGCATTGTTTACAGTGTTTATAAGAAAAAGCAATCACCCTGAGTAAGGAGATTGACTTTAACTTTCTGAGATTGTCTAAGGTTGGCAATGAAATAATAGGAAGAGTGAGAAATTTTCTGCATCCTTTTCCCAGTTTAATTTGTCCTTACAAGAACATATAGCCAACAGTGGTTGCACAAGGTACAGGATGACATTCTGAAGCTTCCTAACTATAGCATATTCTTGAAAGGCGAGGATTATATTAACAAGCTTGTCTGGTGCTGTTGGCAACCAAATCAGCTAGTAAAGGAGTGAGATAACGATGTTATGCTGGTGCTTGGACTGATGCTACTACAGCTGCTGCAGCCTGCGTTATGTTCCAGGCTATTCTCCCCGTCTCGACTCGGGACTTCCCCTGTACAAACATCGTCGACTAAGGAGGCAGCCATTGAACTGGATGAGAACAGAAGGAAGGGCTGCGATGATTGACTCAATCAGTGGAAATCCGAACACAGAACCTGAAAATCGAGGGGACACACCAATTGTGAAGTGCCTATGGACCGCCGAACAGAATACCTATTCGGGTGATGTACATCATTGCGACCAGAAATTTCGAGCAGCTGAGAGATGTAGAAGCCTCCAATAAGTAGACTTGTATGAGCTTCACATTGATTCAGGGTTTGATGGTGGTGAAAAAATGGACAACAATGCGCACATAAAACGAATGGTCCTCCATCCTGAATGACTCTGAAATAAACCTCACCGGGACATTAAACGGATTACTAAAGATGGGATGCGCTCAATATGTGTACAGTTGTTTGTGATACAGTCTAGACAGAAAAGTTCGGTGGATTTCATATTAGGTTTGGGTCGGGACTTGGTAAGGCAAAACTGGAGCTACGATGCAGCAATACTAGATACAGCGACAGTACGTTTATGGAAACAAATAGAATTCGCTTTCTTAACATGTTATTCTATCGCTTCAGCTAGCACGTACCTTCAGTCATCCTTTGTAAGGACGGTTGCCAAACGGAGTGAGCTTTTATTGAAATGATTAAACTTTTCGGTACATATGAAACGACAAGGACTTTCAATGGTGGTCTGTTTGGTCAAATGTAATTTGGTTGTACGTATTAATACAAGAATCGGTAGTTCGATGACCTGCTCTTGATACTTCAGCTGAGAATCATTTATAGTGTAGGAGATGTCGTGTTGATTCAGCGTGTAACGCATGTACTTTACTTTATTATATTTTTATACAATACTCAGAAGAAATATGGTACTAACCGAAAATCGTGTCAATTAAACCTACGAATTTGAAAAAGTCGATAATATTATGTCATTCTAAAATATTCTAAAAATATTGAAAATTATTTTCAACCCCGATTCCCTTCACCATATATCATATATCAATCATGTCGTCCTATACAAATAAGAGATCTAATCTGGTTCGATGTTATTAATCTTGTTGAGGTAAAACATGTTTAAGGGTTGTCGTCCGGTGCCTTATTATTATCAAAAACATTCATTTTGCTCAAGTGTACTATGCATGAAAAGGAACTGAAAGCTCCAAACATGTTGACTGGAAGTTTTCGATGAAAATGTTTCCAAGCGGTGACTGAGGAAACATAATGATTATGATAAGGATAATTTCTAAATTTCACAGAGGTTTTAATGTTTTTATGAATTGGTTTTTAAATTTTTTTTTTGGTAAATTTCTGGAACGGCAATTGACAAATAATTAAAATTGGATAAAACGGAATAGGACTTTTTTTGAATATTTTTCCTTTCGTTGTATTCGCCTGCCGATTGAGCAGAACCTATCCGTTCAATCCGCAAATTTCAAAATAAAATATATATATATATAAGTCAGTTATTAAAAAACATAATTAGGATGAGCGTTAAGTTAATTGAAAAATTAAACTGTTTCGCAAAAAATATTAGGATGAATTTTTTAACTTGCAAACTTTCGTGGATTTGTAAAAAAGAAGAAGTTTTCAGCAGTCACCAGTTATTTCCTCCAAGGAAGGTCAGAGTTTTCGATTGAAATGGAGCAAAAAAATTTTACCAGCAAGTAGGTCAAGAGCTCATATCTCTTGTTCAAGTGTCCCACTTACAATTTTTTGGAAACAAATTAAAGCTGAAGAGGATTCTTTTGATTCATATGAACATTAATTAGAAAAATGGAAAACACTGTATTTCAGTTCTTTATAGGTGAAACAACAGCAAACTCTGTTCTTGGGACATCAACAAAGATTTTCCCCAAGGATAACCAAAGTTCTAAATCTAATTTTTCCGATTTTGTTTATTAACAACTAAAAAAATGAGACGTCAATGTTAAAAACCGATTAAAATAAGTAGTAACTATTAGAGGAAAGTAATCAAATATGGAATGGTATCGCTAAAATGGACTACCTCCATTTCTCGAAAACGAATAATCCTAGTTGCAAAAGACAGTGATATTGTGTCACTTGACAACATTAGACTCGCGTACAGATTTCCACTTGGCAGTCGGGCGAACGTTGCGGCCACGATGAGAGTGTGTTGTTTTGGCGCTGTGAAAAAAGTTTTGAAAGTACGTAAAAACTTAATTTTTCTCTCAAAATGTGATTTGAAATAATTTTGTATGTTATGACTATGCATTGATTACACGTTCATTTGATTGTTTTAAAGGTTTTTTTTTATCTGATTGTTTTTAGTAAAAAATCTGATTTACGTTTTGATTAGTTTGAAATTTCCGAATATGGACAGTCCGTGGAGTCTAAATGCGGACTATTCCAAATTTGGATACCAAAATATCATCTGGCTAGATTTAAAATTTAAAGTTTTGAAATTAGAATGGCGTCTTCGAGTTCAATGGGAAAACGAAAAGAATGGAACACAGATCACACGACAAAAGCTATACGAATGGTTAGAGAAAAAAATAGGTTATTTTAAAGCAGCAAAACACTTTGATGTACCAAGAACCACTTTGTTTCGATTGTTTCAGAAAAATAAGCTATAAGAATTAGGAAGCCACTAAATAGTGAGTGCGGTCACTAAATTTGTTTTAGGTAATCAGCTCGAAACTCTACTAAAAGAATATATTTAAAAAATGGAGAGCAAGTTTCATGGTTTCACGAGGAATGATGTTTGTAGAATGGCGTATATGTTTGCCAAACATATTTGGAGAATCCGTGTGGCGAGTCCGAAATGGCTGGAAAAAGTGGCTATAGCTATTTTTAAACTGTCATAAGCGAAAACTTTCGCAGAGAAGACCCGCTGGCACGTTTTTTGCAAAAACTTTTAGTTTCAGTAAAGAAAAGTAGACGCCTTTTTATCTTCTTGAAGAAGTCTACACTAAGGGTACCTATACACCGAATCGCATGTATAACGTTGACGAATCCGGACTTACAGTGGTTCAAACCAAGAAACCCCAAGTAATCAATCACAATGGGAAACGACAAAAACCTTCACTTACTTCAGCTGAAAGAGGCTCATTAAAGACAATAGTTATTGTTATGAACGTTACCGGCCATTTTCTGCCTCCTTACATCGTTTTTCCTAGGAAAAATATGAGCGAACAGCTAATGATAGGCAGTCCTCTAGGTGCGGTAGGCGTAGATTAATTTAATCATTTCATCAAACACACAAACCTGACCCCAGAATCAAAAGTTTGATTGATCTTAGATGGACATTATTCTCACTCGAAACATCGACGTTATTGATATTGCAAAGGGAGAACAATGTTGAAATTGTTTACATACCTCGAAACACAACCCACCAACTTCAACCTTTAGATAAAACTTTTATGGGACCACTAAAAACCTATTATAGCGAAGAAATACGAATGTGGATAAGAAACAATAACAGGCCACTAAGTCCTTATGACATTGTTGAACTTTTTGGC
Organism: Stratiomys singularior; assembly: GCA_954870665.1. NCBI lineage: Eukaryota > Metazoa > Arthropoda > Insecta > Diptera > Stratiomyidae > Stratiomys > Stratiomys singularior. The sequence goes on from OX940879.1 coordinate 51,090,036, forward strand.
AGTGCAAACAGGGGAATTTGCAGCGAATTGCTTTTTCGTTACAGGCCTTTGGCCACTGAATACAAACATATTCAGCGAGATCGACTACCTTGCTGCCCAACAAGATGCAGTTAAAGATGGCTGCACAATCAATGTCACTTCAACAAAATCAAGCTCGCAATCGAATGAATCATCAACTACCGATGGAAGACCACCTGATAATAGTTTGATTTTAACTGAAACTTCTATGACACCAAGACAAGAAATAGAATTTGAACCCAGAACCCTCAACTTCCAGGTTTCCTCACAGTACTCTAAAGCTGGTGTTGCCCTCTAACATGAACCCAGTGCCATTTAAAAAAAGAAAATTTTCTAATTGAGGAAGAAAAGCAACTGTTGCTGGAATAATAACATCTTCTCCATATAAAAATCAACTCATTGACAGTAGTAAAAAGAAAAAGAGAATAAATTATCAAAGCCAACAAATTAAAAACAGAAAGAAAAGAAAACTAAAGGAAAACAGCAAAAACAGAAAACAAGTCTCAAAATAGTCCCATTGATTCAAACGATGAAGAAGAAATACATTTTGACAGATAGTCAGCCTGATGCCGTCATAGGAGTGAAAGCTCCTGACTCAGAAAACGCAGAGTAAGTGTAATGTAACAGCCTGTTTTCATAAGATACCCGAGGAGAGACATGGATCAAATGCCTCATGTGAGGGCTCTGGGCACATGGTGATTGCGTAGGTGCAGAGTTCGATACATGGATATGTGATTTTGGCAAGTAACTTAAGTCCCTGTTTAAAATTGTCCAAAGTTTCTGTAGACCTCATGAAAGTAAAAGTTTATTATTCATAGTTTTATAGTTGTCCATACTTGGGTACCTATTCCATAATTAGGTGCGTTTATGTTGATTTTATTTTTGAGAAAATTTTATATATTAAATTAATATATGGAAAACGACATGTCAATAAGTTAAGCGTAGCTGTATTACTGATAATAAATAAGGATTAAAATTTTGTATTTACAATATCTCTTTTTCATAAGACAAAAACAAAATGGTATTACATATTTGGTTACTTTCCTCTACGTTTTTGGTAATCAACATCAAAATTGCTATATCGTATATTAAAATTGTATATACAGTGAGAGTCAAAAGTTTATATACATTTTATACTTCCTTAAGTGACTCATTTTATGTGAAATATTTTGAAAGTAAAGCTTATATATAAGTATTTTATCATTCATTTTAGTTTCATTTTCATAAAAGTGATTCATGAACTATTCATAAGGAAAAATAAATTCACCTGAAAAATACAATCAACAGTTAGTATACAAACAGAAAATAAACATTTGCTGCTTCACCTACGTTTTAAATAAAAAAGCACCAGTACGTTGTGGTACTTCCTTTATGATAGCATCAAATCTTCAAGACATGGAGTGAACGTGGTTTTGAGTAACATCAGACGAGATATTTCCCGATTCTTCTGTCAATGCAACCCGGAAAAATCGCTTGGATTTTATGGTATGTTTCCTGATGTTTTTGTTCAAAACATCCTATAGATTTTCTATGGGATTAAGGTCTGGAGATTGATTAAGGTCTGAAGCGAAGTGTGGCTGCTTAAGCGTATTATACAACAGCTATTCTACCAGAATCTTTGTTGTGTGCTTTGGATCATAATCCTGTTGAAAGACCCAAGCAGTGTTAACATTAAATTCTTGGGTACTTCACTTTAAAGTATTTTTCAGATTCTGAAGATACTTCCTGCGATTAATTTCGATTCACTGAAAACAATATATCCTGTTCCAGCAACCGACATCGATCCCCAAACCATCAGTGCACCTCCGCCAAGTTTCATAGTAGAAATGAGGTTTGATGACCTCCAGACTATACCCCGGTTTTTTAATTTTTAATATCTCAAATTTACTTTCGTCGGTAAAAATTAAATTATCCAAAATTAACCAAAAATTTTGGAGGGCTTTTAAATGGCTTTTCTATGATTTTTAAATGAAGTTCAACCGTTTAAGACGATAAGCAGCAGAGGTTCATGGTTTCTTCCTGGGTACTCTTCCATGCAAACCATTGATTATTAAAGCTCCAACCTTAATACACATTGGTTATTAACGTTCTACGAACTGTTGATGCACTTATTGGGTTATCGTGTTCTTTAGACACATCTTGCGCTGTTTTCCCTGCACCAGACTTTGGGGTTTCTTCACTTGCCTCACTATTTTTTGTGCTTCTGCATCTGACAGCACGTAGCATGACTTTGATTAAAAATTTAAGTGACTCAGAGACTTTTCCTCTTTTCGATGCAAATCGATTAAACTGCGCATTTCTACCGAAAGACCTTTTCCTCTCACGAGGAACTTTTTAAGAAATGTTGCTGTTTAAACGTATTCCTGTACTGCAAAGTGAGTAAATGAACACAAACTGACCGATGCCCTAAAAAAATCTCGAAACGTAAATTAAACTTAACGGGACTATCCGTTATATTATAAAATGTAGTGGCCTGTGACTTACGACCGCATTTTTCCAGATGAATTCATCTTTCCTTGTGAATAGTTCATTAATTACTTATTTTCAAATTAAATTACAATAAATAATAAAACATTTTAGTATAAGCTTATTTCAGTTTACTTACTTACGTTTCAAAATATTTCACTTATCATTTTTTGTTCAGGAAACTTCCTCGTCTATAGTGGTAAGTTTAAGGTGTATACAAAGTTTTGACTCTCATGGTGTATTTTGCGTAGCACTATATTTTCCATTTTAACTTTAAAAACCTCGATGAATGGTTGCTTCCAAACAATTTGTGCTACTTTGTCGAAAAACATTGTTGGCAAGGTGGATGGCAGGTCAAAGGTACTACTCTATTGGCATTTTTCCTGAAGTATAATGTTGAGGGCATTTTAATGTGAAACGCATCAAATAATGCGCTTTCTTATGTCAGCTCCACATGCATTTTCATGTGCCTATAAAATCGTTTCGGTCTTTTTCTTCATCGAAAATTATAATTGTGTAATATGAGTAAGTCTAAAAAGTATTGAGCCTTTTTTTGTAATTTTGCGATTGAATATTTCTTTTATTTAAAATCGATTTTATTTAAGTACATGTTGTCCATTATTATCTAAGACCTTTTGCCATTTTTTGGGTAGAGCCATTATTCCATCTGTGTAGAACTTCTGTCGTTTATCGGTGAAAAACTTGGCCAAGTAATTTTCACAGTCCATTTTGGAAGTGAATTTCTTTTCATTAAGGAAGTTTTGCAGAGACCGAAACAAATGGTAGTCTGATGGTGCAAGGTCTGGACTATACGGTGGATGCATCAAAACTTCCCAGCCAAGCTCTGTCAATTTTTGCCGCGTCATCAAAGAGGTGTGTGGTCTGGCATTATCATGATGGAAGATATTGATCAATTCTGGCCGTTTTTTTTTTTTTGAATTGCTTGTTGCGATTCGGTTAATTGCTGACAGTACAGAGCCGAATTGAGTGTTTGGAAAGGTTCTAGCACCTCATGATAAACAGTTCCCTTCCAATCCCACGATGCACACAGCATTACCTTATTTGGTGTCAATCCTGGCTTTGAAGTCGTTCGTGATGATACACCTTTTTTGACCATGGTCTTTTTCGAACCACATTCTCGTATCTTCCCATTTTTCATCGCCAGTAATGCTTTCAAAATGGCTCGATTTCGTTGCGTTTTATCAGCAATTTCACAAATGGAAATTCGGTCGTTCAAATTTTTTTATGTTAATTCATGAGGCATCCAAACGAGTTTTTTTGTGTATCCAGCCTTACGCAAATGGTTCAAATTTGTTTGGTGATGGATATTCAGTTCCTTGGCAATGTCATAGCTGCTTATGTGTCGGTCTTCTTCAATTTTTTGTAAGGTTTCATCGACTTTTTCAGTGATTGGTCGACCTAAGCGAGGTGCATCTTTGACATCAAAATTTCCCGAACAAAAGCGGGCAAATCATCTCTTAACTGTGGCTTTTGATAAAGTGTCTTCACAGTAGACACCACAAGTTTTTGCACGAGCCTGCGATGCATTCTAACCTTGATTGTAGTGATATTTTAAAAATAACGATTTTTTTTCCAGAAATTTCATTCATTTTTAAATGAATACAACTTTTGACACGAATGTGGGCATAATAAACTGTCCATATAAAAATTGTAGACTTGAATGTAACCTTTCAAACACATATCAGTTTGACTCAATCTGATTAGTATTGCCCGATATATGACAACGAACACCATCTAGTGACAAAAAAGGCTCAGGCAAAAAAGAATATAGAATTAACTAATAGAATATAATTTCTATAATTTCGAAACTTGCTTAAACTCTTTCCACCTGTCTTTCTAAATTTAAATGAACTTTCGAGGTATTCGACAAATTTGATCAAAACATCCGCACCCATGAATCTTCGCTGTTAGCTTAGCAAGGGTATAAATTGCTTACAAGTTGTAAGTGAAAATGGATAAATTGATCTCCAAAAAAACTCCTACAATTAAATAATTTCTATAGTCAAATTCAATTCCATATTAAGTTTGCCCCAAATAATAATCAAAACCAAAACTCTAAGAGAACCTATTAGAAACCTAATACACTATGATAGGTGTGTATTTATATGCATCAGAATTGATTCTCATATGCGCCACAATTCTGAGAAGACAAACGAAACAACAACTTAGTCTAAGACACAACTATCTCGAGATGGACTCGAATACTTTAAAGCAATTTTGTATCAACCAGACCCTGTATCAACCAGAACCGAATAATTATTAAGCACAGCTTTTAAGCTATACACCCCTAGATTTATAAAAAAATGAAATTTTTAAAATGCAATTTTTCTTAAGAACAGAAAGCAATACCTTATGGAAAGTTTACATATTTATTTTTATGTAAACAAAGTATACGAAAAAAATTTTTTATGGTTTTTCAGCGTGTTTTTGGCTGCTGCAAAAAAAGTGATTTCTATAAGAAGCGCTTGAAAGTTTTCAATAATAATTTTTTTACAAAATGTTACCTAAATTTAGTCGGCCATGCCTGGGCTATACAATAATCCTTCATCTTGCTCATACTCTTGCTCCATGCGTGATTTTTCATCCCTACGGACAGTCATCGTTTTTTACACACCTCAGTGCTGCGGCGACAACCTCCACGTAATGCATGGCTTGCGGGCAAATTGTGAGTTCCATAACTAACATGATCTTTAAAATTGTAATGAATCCTTCATTAACGATGTACGCAGAGGTATTTGCAGCAAGTTTAATGATACTTTTGCCGGCCAAAGTGTGTTAGGGGTCAGGTTCCACATGCAGGCATTGTAGCTCTCATTGCTATTTTGGGCGTTATTGCTCAAACAACGCTTCAATAAAACATCTGAAGCTTCATAAATTGGTATCAAAACCTCTTGCACCTCAAGATCTAATGCTGTTAGATGTTTACAGCTCTCTTAAACATCCGGTCCAGCGATCTCTGCTTTACGCCATTTGCACCAAGAATCTTCGCCAATTGGGCAATTAAAATGTTGCGGATTTTCATCTGTGGAAATTTTATGTTAATATCCGGCCCAAACTTCTTTTTGCATGTTTTCAAGAGAGTCTGGGTGGCGACGGATTGCTAAGCCATAGTATGTTGACAAATTTTTCATTAATTTAATTGTCAATTGTACAGGTTTCAGACCTTTGGAGGAGTTTTTTGCGGTGTACTTTTTTGGTCTACCGTTTTGCAGTGTAGAGTCAGAATTTTCAGCTGCTGTTTTAGCTAATTTTTTTTTGCTTTTAGCAGAGAGAAGTATATAATATGTAACTATATATATAGAAATGTTCACAGAGCAGATGTTTCTGAAAGAAATGCGCGAAGAACGAAATACGAGTAAACCACCAATTATACGGCCTTGACGCTCGGCGATTAAAACCATCACCATTTAACATAGAAATTAATTTCGAATTTTATATCATTTAAAATATATTCTTTGAGGTTTTTTGAACCAAAATCAATCATAAAAAAATTGATTTTTTGAACCTTGTGGAACGCGAATTTTTTTAAGGAATTTAGAATGTTGTTGGTCCATGAAGTTTCATTAGTCGAGGGATACAGCTCTGTCCTTTCTAGTGAGGTACCGCTCATCTTAAAATTAATTTTTGCTTATTTTTTAAAAGAAGTTCTGAAGCAACAATATTAGGAACCACTTCAGACGCCGCTTTCTCAAGAGTGGTTGGCAAATTGGTCTTTAGACGATTGAAAAGGAATTGTTTCTTCTGAGGAGTCTAAGGTCAACTCTCTTTGACAAGAGAGGGAAAACAGAGTTCTCAGAAAAAAAGGAGAACCATTTTCCGACGAATGCACCGTCAGACAGTGAAGCGTTCTCCGTAAATAAGGTTTAGGGGTGCATCAAATGACATGGTGTCGGCGAAAAACTTCTCCTTGAGAATGAGACAATCTAGAAGATTGGACTGTTGCCCAGTGGAGAGCGATCTAGTATTCTGGGTCGATATTCTGGGAACTTCATTTTTCAGGACGAATCTGTACGCCGCCATCGAGCTTAACTGAGTGTCGAAATACGTTTAAGATTTTGAGCGATCTGTAATGTTCTATTCGTTTTAAAACAGGAAGAGACAAGAAGTACCTCAAGTGCGGTAATTTTTTCGGCGTTTTAAATATGTTTGAAATAAAATAAAAGGCTTCAAAATTTCGGTGAACTTTTGTTATTATGAAGACACAAGTGTTTTTAGGCATTCAAACCAGTAACTCGACGGTCAGATTTCTTAGATATCTCATTTTAGTAACATTTTGTTCTTACAAGGACTATAAACTGAGCACGTCAATTTCGTATGTTTGTGCAAGTAGTATTCGCGACGTATTTTTTTGGTCCTAAATCAATGATTGATCAAATGATTGTAGGAAAACCAAAAAAGTCGGACGATTTAACTGCTGAATATTGTTGTTATGTTTGCGGCGAATATACCTGTATGTTTTCAAAAAAGTGTTATAGTTGTAACCGAATCGATTCAAAACGCTGAAAATTGATTCTTGCTAGAGATACTGAAAAGTTTTTGGTACCGAAATCGTGAAACAACGGCAATCGGAAAAGATTATACAGATGCTCAATGGACAAGAAACTTACGCCAAACCTGGTTTTATGATGATTCAGGTTTCCAATATCTTATGAAATTTCCGAAATCGAAACCGAAAGTTCTGATGCCAACATTTAAGAAGGCATTTTTGTTGGACCATACATAGGGAAGTTGATGAGCAGCAACAATTTCGCCACATTTTTGTTGGCAAAGGCAGCATCAGCATCGAAATAATTCACCAGCATTGTTTATACAAAGGGTCAGTTGCGAATTTATTGAAGAATGACTGTCAAACGGGCGTCCGAATATCGTTGAAAATCTAGTTTCTGCATTCTCATCTGAAGTTGTTCCATAATAACCAAGACGAAACTAGCGAAGAGCAAAGAGAACAACTGAATTAACATTTAAAAACGATGGAGAAAAACTATACGTGTTTTTCATAATGTTAAACCGAGAGATTATTGTTGGCGTTCATGTACGTGGAACAGATAAAAAACAACATTAAAACAACACAGTACCACTGCACTTCATTTTTAATATGATATATGACAACAATGAAAAACAAACTAACCGATTAGTCTTACTCGTAGTTAAGATTTGAAAAAATTACATTTAATTTAGCTATGAAACCTGCCGCCAAAAAACGGATCACGGATTCGAAAACAGGGCCAAAATGAACTAAAGCTATGTTTTGTTTACCATTGGTCCTATAAACTTGTAAATTCTCATAGTATTTTATCTTCTTAGGAAAAATGACACCAGGACGACCATTTTTAAAAAGTGGTATTCCTCGTGAAGCGGGCAGGGTGAAATGGTTGAGGTTTCCGATTTTCGTTATATTTGAGTGAGAATGTTACACATGTACAAGTTCACGACGCAACTGCTAGATTTATTTTTATAGCTAGACGTCTATTTTACAACTTGTGTGTGTGAAAAGATTTGACTAAAGTCGCGATATATACATTTTCAAACACATTAACACAGTTAGAGGAAGTAGAGTCAGTCAAACTTATTGCTAGATTTTAGAAACCATTAAGTAACCTTCTTACAGATTGTTGATGTATTTCTCAATTTATTTCTGTTTCGGGTGTTACTTGTCGTCCTGCTCGCATGCAGTGCTTTGACAGAATACCTTTCCCTTAACCAGTTACTTTGCCCCTTTGCGTTTGATATTTAACTGCATTAAACTCTTCAGCAAGCCGCCTTTCTTTCCACGATCTTGGCAACAAAGTGAAAGCACCTGTTTTTATGGTATTAAACGTAGAATAATGATCAGAATGTTTTCCTTCAACTGCAGACGTTTTTCATTTTCATTCATTCTCATCCGACCGTGAAACGATCATTATCTTCTTATCCGAACAAAATAATATCCCCTTCTAAGGCGCTGCCTATAACACACGGGGTGTTTTTTTAAGTTAAGAGCTTTGTGGTAAGTTGGAAACTCTTATTAATGCTACGTATGATGTCACATCTGTCATGTGTTATACCGTTAGTTTGGTTTGCCAATTTTTCATGAATATGTGAGGGCAGGACATTTGAGTAACGTCTGCCAATTGAGCAGGTTTATTTAAAAAACAGTTTCGTTCGAAAAATTCATCCCGCACTCTTTCAATTGTATGACCGACGTCCATCAGAACAATCAATTTGATTAATCATGATTCGTTTCCGCAACATGTTGATTCTCACTGATAATATGCATCCATCCAGACGTGTTAAAGTGTGTAATGAAGAGTTCAAAGCAATTATAGAGCATAGACTCGAACAATACCAAAGTCAGTCCATTCGACAAAGTGCTCCTCAAAAAAAGCTATGCTTATAAACATTATGGAAGATTTTCCCGAAGGATTTTGGTTGCGGGCTTACAAAATCCAACTCGTGCAGGAATTGAAGCCGAACGACCACTGGCCATGAAGTATATTCGGTGTTTGGGCCCAACAACAAATTGCTGCAGATCCCAAAAGTAGAAGAATCATAAGAAAATGTTGTTCGGCGATGACGCTCACTTGTGGTGGGGCTACGTCAATAAAAAAATCCTCGCATTTGGAGTAATGAGTGGAGGCATTTGTTACAATAGCGCTACATCCGGAGAAAGTCATTGTTTGGGGTGCTTTGACTTTGACGGTGACCAATATAGAACCATGATCAATAATGTTTACGTTCCGGAATTGACTCGTTGTAATGCAAGGGATTTCCACATACAACTCGTGCAATCATCGATTTATTGAAAGAAGCATGAGATGAGCAAATAATTTTTCGTTTTGGTCCCATGAACTGACCTGCAAGATCTTGTAATTTAAGACCTCCTTGCTATTTCTTGTGGGAATACGTCAAATCACTTGTATACGCCAACAAGCTCGAGACGCTTGACTATTCGGAAGACAACGGAAGATTCGCCAGATCATTTGGATAGACGGAAGATTCGGCAGTTTAATCGGAGAGTTGAAGCTCTAATTATTGGTTAAAGTAGTCGCAAATTGCGCCTCTTGTTTGCACTTCCTCCGCGCCAGTCGTGGCGCTGACATGCCTGAAATCATATTCAAATAAAAATGGCAGAGCATATTTTTGCAATAAAGCAATTTTCATGGCAATTAAAGCAGTTTATCTATTTATATTTTATTTCATTTCACTTGATAAATGTCCATGAGTTTTTTTCGTGTTTCCTTTGTAGCGATCCTCAGCTATAACGAACGAAATCTTATGGTCCTTTGAGAATCGGTATGTCCGGTTAAATTCAGAAGTAAAAACAATGTAGGACTAGTGTGACAATCGTGTAGAACTAGGTAATAGAATATTTAAAATATTTACAATGATTACGTGATCAACTTTATTGGATTTTACAGTGTGAACGTGTTCGTGTTTTTGATAGTGACGTCTGCAGCGCAAGCAACTACAATATGATGTGCACTATGAATTTCATTTTGCTCTTATTGCTGTTTGTTTTAATACTAAGTGGGTGTCCTTGATGAACACTTTTTTAAAACACTTGAGAAATCTTTGAGAACGTGGTTTTAACCACTGAGATGTATTATTTAAAGGAATAGAAATAGTTGCCTTGCATATTTGGAACTGTCCATTAAAAAAGAAAACTGTATTTGAGTCCTCTTAAAACTAATAAAAATGAAAACAGATAAGGAAAATAAGAAAATTCAAAACTGGGTTTTGACATAGCATTGTAATCAATCACCCTAGAATTCTTCAAAATTATCAGGTATTCAGTGTCAAATTGAAACTTTAGCATCCTAGAAGAAATTAGAACCGATTTATGCCTTAAAAAATGCCCTCAAAAGCGCATTGCAGCGAAATAAGAACAAATTCGACAGCTAGTAAATAAAAACATTGCCTACCTCTGCACCACAGCCTTGATAATACGTTATTTATAAAACGATGTCTATAAACACGAGTTAGGATGCAGGTTTGCTGCCTTGTTGGAAGGTAACGTCTATACACCTACATATGTATACGCACACGCAAATTTGTACAACCGAAAAGGTCGCGACAGGTCAGAGTCAGGGCGTCGCCCCCAGAACCATACAATATTCGATCGATAAAGTTGTCTCGACGTTTTCCCCCATACACATGTGCCCACTCCCTTAGATTTTCAGTTGAATTTTAAATAAAAATTTGCTACAGCTTTCGACCCCTTGCAAAGGGGAAGGAAAACGAAAATTTTTAATATATAAGCGGTGAGAGATAATATTCTCTCATTCTCTCCTACTCAAGTTCATCCATAAATTGAACCTTAGTATGTGTAATGAGGGGTGACTTCAGTAACATTCATACACACATGAATTTCGTATATGCGCGTGAACTCGCGAGCCAAAAAAAACGTTGAATCTGCACTGTCTAGTCTGGTTTTATTGCTCCTCCGAAGGCGACGTATGCGGCAAGCTTTGTTAGAACAGGACGAAACACGGAAATTTTAGACTGTTGGGGGTGGTCAGGGGTTGAGATATATATTTATGTGTACGTATATGCTGCTTGCGTCAATGGTGATATCAGCAGGCGATGGTGGACTTTGCATTCCATGAATGGGTAGGACGATGTACCAGACTACGGGAAGGAGAATACAACTTTTTTTCAATGCGGTTACAAATTGGAATCTTGCACACCCTTAAAGGTATTAGGACTGTTGATGGCGGTGTTGTTCAGGCTATGACTGCGTTTTTACTTTATTATGATTTGCCGAAGATATTTGTTGCGAATTAATTATATTGTTCCTTCAAGTTTGCATTACGGTTAGAATTGTTTCAAAACTGTAGGACTGTAATTTAGTAAATTAACCGTTTGGCAAATCGTTACATAAAATGGAGGCCGCCGCACTTATGGTCGCCGCGATGCAAATATTTGAATTTTCGGCAATGAAAATTGGAAAATAATACTTGAATCAATAAAACAGGAAGTAAAGCAGACAGTCTAAGAATATGTTCACATTTAAGTTTAGTTTGGCATGGTGTGTTGAACAATGAAATCAATGTCTACAATTGTACAAGAAAAATTGTCCTGCGATGTAGAGACAAATCGAAAGGAGAAGGATGAGTTATAGAAATCTTAAATTGAATTCATCTGATTTGATTATGTTGGCCCTTAGATAGTGATTGAGCACCAAAATGCAGAAATTCATGCACATCAAATTGGCTTTAATAACTACAAAATTTTCAAGTTTCAGTTTCAAAGACAGACAGTTTTAATTATAACATGTTTCTCAACCAAATCTTCACAGACGAGTTCCACTTTGGGGTCCCGGTTGGAAAAAAGCATAGTCCAACATTGGGTCTAGGTCCCTGCGTGTGGGACCAAACTGCCGCCCTACAGAAATGAAAGGAGATTCACTACCTTTGCGGTCGCCAATTATTATGGTTATTACGTCACGGTATTCTGACGTTACCATTTTTGGCTTTACGTATTGTTAAGTTAGTACTCGTTAGCTATATGAGGCGTTTGTTTGCTGGCCTCGTACAATTTTGAAGGGAATTTTCTTTCTTCTTCCATATCAAAAGCTCGGCAGGTATCATCTTTTTGGATCCGTATTCGTTTGGCGTGTTGACCTAGGAGATTGTGCCCTGTTAGTATTGCCACCAGTGTTTCGTAATTTCTGATTTTGCCTAGGATTTGCATTGTCGTCGCGTTCTTAGGGTGATGCCCAAAAGCTTGGATTATCCTCCAGTCGTTCTTTCCATTCCAAACCAGACCTATCTCTTTCCAGAGGGTTTCGTCTACTTCACTTTTTACTGTTTCTAGTGACGTGATTCTAGATCGTGTCATAGTCAGAGTATGTTTACTATTTTCTCATTATCTCCGTTGCAACAGTTGGCGTAGTCCTAATGTGATTCTTTTAACTGATTTTTTGACAATGCACTTTTTGGTCTCTTTTGGGTCTATAGTTGGACATTTCAAATACCAGGTATAGTTTCAAAGTTAGGTTAATATCCAAGGTTATTTCTAGGTATATTAGCGTGTTAATCGAGCTTATGCGTTTTCCATCAACAGTCGGGCATAAAAATGTTTCCGGTTTTCGACGCCTTTTGTAAAGCATAGGCTCCATTTTGGCAGCATTCCCTCTAACTTCGCTAACTTCCTTTGCTGTACGCCTATTAGTACACTTCTTCAAGATTACGTGTTTGCTGAACTACAATCTTCCTTTTCGTTAGTAGTTTCATTATCCATTTGATTAAATGTGCACCTATTGCTTATGTTTGAATTTCTGCTAATATACTTTCCAGTTTAACATTAGGAAAGGCTCCTTCGACACCAATAAAGGCCGCAAATCTTTCTGATTTTGTAATCTGTGATGATATATCATCTAAATAATTATTGATAAATTTATTGAAAATCATTTTAATTTTTTGTAAAAGCTTACGCACGATTATGCACTGTTAAAATTTATTAACTTTTCATGAATATATGCAATAATCATCAAAACTTCGCAAGTACTACTTGCAGAAATAACGTAATAGTGGATTCAATCAACAACTTTATCAAATTATAGTATATAAAATTATTTTTATATTTAGTAGGTATTATACACCCGGTCATTGAGGAAGCTAAATTTAGAGTCTCCTGGCAGGAGAGCGTTGTGGGATCTTTCTTTAGAGGGATGATCAGGGGATAGGCTCCCGCGAGCGAGGAGAGGCAACAATTTGGAACAGGTGAGGCGAGGTATGTGTACGAGCGACGTGAAGCCATGGTATAGCCATAGCAGGGCAGCGATAAGGTGAAATTGGTTAGGAAGATCAGCTGCCTTACCTGCACAAGGTAGGAAAGACGCTTTCCTCCGATAGCTTCTTCTATCTGGGGAGTCCGGAGGTTGCTTACCGCCCTTCTTTCAAGTGCAAAAGGTGGGTAAACGAATCCTTATTTGACAGACAATTGGTGAACTGTCTGGCGGAAGTGATGTGGAATGCTAGTTAATATTACACTCAGGTGGTAATCAGAAATCAAAGGATTTCTCGGCGATTTATTTACGCAGAGAACTGAGAGGTAGCTTTTACAGAAACCTCTAACCCTTGGTTTGTGGAGATGTTTAGTGGGTAGTCCAAAAACATTGCGCGTCTGGAAACCCCACACTCAGGGCGTAAACAGCCTTCACCTCCCTAACACATAAAAACCCATGGCTTGCTTTGAAGGGGCTCTATTAATCGATGTCACCAGTCGGCAAGAAAAACCGTAAAACCCGAAATAATGCCACAAACAGGCTGGGTTCTCCAGGTAATCAGCGAGGTGTTTGGAGGACATTCTGCAGCTTTCTGGGAGTTCCGCATCAAGTGCATAAGCAGCTTTCACTTTCCAAGCAAATTAAATAGGTTTACAATTGAGTTGTTGTCAGGTGAATGAAGAGGCAATCATGGAAGCATATTATTAAGAATCCACATTCGGATATTAGGGCTGATTGCTTTTGATCGTTATTCTGTTGAAAGTAGTACTCATGGGTCGGATTCAGTTTTTCAGGAGTCTGCCTTGAATTATTTTGAAGAAAACTAAATAAGCGTGTAATACCGTGTAGTCTTTTTTATTTTAAGGGTGTAGTTTAGTTTCTTTTCCTGAAGTATTCGAAAATTTCCGCTTTGGTGATTTTATTTTTGCTGTTACCAAATTTATACTACTTTATTATACCGTGAAAACGACAATGATTACAACTTGAATAACAATGCGCCGGAGCTTGTGCAGGATTCAAAATGTGATACGTGCTTTCCAGAATATAACTAAAAAACAAGATAAATGTGGGGTCGTATCTTAATTTTTAAACAAAAAAATTTTTCCTATTTGTAGAAGCTGGTAGTGCCAATCGATGCGTCCCGGCCTGTAAGTTGGCACTTGACGACAAGCGGCAGGGACGCGTGTTCGAAACCAGCTTGAGCTCTTTCCACCTTTCTCAATATTAATTCACTTTCGAGATATTCAACAAATTTGATCAGAACTTCCGCACCCATGAGTCTTCGCTGAGTTAGCTTAGCAAGGGTATGAATCACTAAAAATCTAAGTGAAAATGGAAAAATTGATCTACCAAAACTTCTGAAATTTGTTACTTCCCTCAGCAATGGAAATGCGCCAAACAGTCCAACAGTGTTAACGAAGTCGATACTCGTCCGACATCAAGCAGGAACTGTAACGGAAAGACAAAGGTAGACGCGTTAGGCGTTTTTCAAGCCAGTAATAAATGAAATTGGCAGGCCAGAAAGGCCGTGGTAGCGTGCCTCATTGATGAAGAAAAAGCCTTTGATTCGGTTTGGATCCACGGACTTATCTAAACACTCATTCAATTTGGCTTCCCGATGAGCTTTACAAAAAAAGTAGGCAGTTTCATTAAGGGACATACTGCCTCCGTGGTGTCTAGTCGAGCTAGTTCCGAACCCTTTGGTATCTATTCAGGGGTCCCTCAGTGGTCTATTTTAGACCCCTTTCTCTTTAATATATTCACGTCTGATAATTCCGGTATCAGAGATGAATCTAAATCTGAAATCGAGGTGAATCTCTTCGCTAACGACTTATTGACGTGGTCATTTGTGCACAATCACCGCTTTGCGGGAACGAAAGGAACTTCAAAAGTACTTGGACTCATTAACTGCATACTATGGAAAGTAGGGGATGAGGGTTAACGCTAGGAAATGCGTGCTGATTGTGTTCAAGGACCCACATCATATGGAAGTCTAACGAAGAGCATCTGTAATACCAGAGTAAAGTTGAACGGACAGGTGGTGCACTGCTCCAAGCGAACGAAGTATCTGGGGGTGATTTTCGATACGAAAACACCTTCAGTGCACACGTAGACTCTGTTTGAAAGAAAACCATTTATGCATATCACAAGCGGGTGAAGATATTTCCCTACAAGTCACTGATCAGGCCCATACTCATGTATGCGGTTCTGATATGGCAGGCATTATTGGAGCAAAAAATCCTTCGGGATCGAACTGGCTCGTATAAAAGGGAGGACGGACGGCCCTACCTCAACCGATTACTGTACCGATATGCAGCTATGGAACCGAACAAACGTATGGCGGAGCACGAGACCACCATAATTAGGAAATTACTAATTACCGTGCATAACTTAATACTTCTTAAATACATAAAAACACATACTTCACTTCTCTCACACTTAGGGTGCAAGTGCTAGTAAAAATAATTTTAAATTGTAAAATAAAGTAAGCTCTATTCAATTTAATATGTGTTAGTGTAGAGTTCTGGGCACAGCTATTAAGCAAAGCCCGTAGGCTACGTATTAGGATAAGAAAACTTTGTAAAAAGTGATTGTAAATAATGTAAAAATCACCCAATAAAATAATTTGAATATGAGTTTGAATTTTGACTTCACGACTGTTCCATTCCGTGGTTACAGTGATTAGACATAAGAGGCAAGCGCGTTGTTTGTTCTGTCCGTGAAATAAGAACATCAACTCAATTATCACGATATCAATGAGTTCAATGTGCTTCAGACCCAGAACGATTATAATTATGTAACACTGAGTCAGAAATTATCTTAGAATTATTTCTATTTATATTATTTAACATTTATCTTTCAGAATAAAGAGGATAATTTTTATGAAGTAATAACGCATTCAATGTATTTGTACAACTTTCCTCTCATAGCATAGCATGAAAGAAAATCAAAACTCGTTTAAAAAAAGTAAAGTTCACAAGTTGCGAAAATCATAATACACGCAGAATTTTCAATGCATTTTTTTTCTGCCATTGCTTTATATCTTTTAATTCAATAATCAAATATCGTTATTTAAACAAAATGTTCTTATCAGAGAATTTTGTGACACACAAGAAGAATGTTGTTTTTTTCGTAATTTTTTTTTCAAATTTAATTTTTTTTTGCATTTAAAAAGAACTTATTTTAAAATCCAAATAGAAAATAAATAATTAAGAAAAATAAATGAATTTTACATATTGTTATTCGATTTAAGAGAAGAATATATTTAAAGAAAATATCTAAAACTTAAAATAGTCTAAGTTGATGGCTTGAGGAAATTTTCGGTGCAAAATTATACTTTCAAGTTCAATATCCGACATTATGAAATTTAAAACAAACGAGCTTTAAAAATTCGATCAGTTTTTTTATAAATTCCATCGATTATTGTAATTTTTCCCACTGCATTCAACCGCATTTGTTACGCTCAGATCTTTATCAAAAATGAGTTCTCAATTGTCTATTCAAATCATTAGATTCTGGCAATCAAAACTGATAAAATTGATCTTTCGAAATAAATTTTGTTAATGGCCTCGTTCCGAAATAGTGGAATTCGTGTAATTCCAATGTAGCATATATGTTCTACCAGGATAGTGTTGTATCCTTAGTTTTTACCATTTTCTCAGCACAATTTTCATGTTTTGTCTATTGACCTTTCTTCCTTGTCACATATTAAAATTTCTAATTGTTTAGAGAATAAGAATTAATACATCGAATCGCAAAATCGATAAGAATTCGAGCACATTTCTTAAAAATTAAAGTGGAAATTAAGAAATGTTCACCCAAATGCAAAAATCTTAAAAGCTACGTATACTATATAACATATTTTAATGATTGACTATAATGTGTCCCTAATCCGTGAAATTTCGAAGAGGAGTTTATAACGAATGAGTATCGCAAGACGAAGCATACGTGAGTGTTTTCAGAAGTGCTCATGTCTTTTTACTGCTGATAATATCATAATTCGTACAACTGGCAAGAATTAATGACTAATAATAGGTTATTTAATTTGCATACGTCATTGCGTAACAACTTTTTCAGAAGTATCTTACTGACGAAATGAAAAAAACCAAGCATTCCACTTTTCAAATGATAATGACGAAACTGTGTTCTAATCACCATAATAGACGGCGTCACAGAGTACTTCGAGTGAATCAATACCTCAATCAAAATGCATTAAACTTCTAATAATAACATACTTCTCTCTACGAAGTGATTAACATAAAGTAAAGTGTAAACGGATGTTATGAAAAACCATGCCCTACCGAAGAGTCATATCTGAGTCACTTCCTTCATGCAAGACGGATATGTAATGTAAACGACAAGAAAGGCTAATAATAAGAAAGGGAGTTCAAAGAACCGACCACCTCTAAAATTATCCAATTAGTCATTTTGCGACTGGAATGCACTGACGAGTGCGGAAAATACTATGAATCGAATGAGTCTACTACTGGAAGACGTATTGCAATTGAAATAATAGTTTGTTTTTTTTTGCTAGGTCCGTCACCAGGTTGGCGCCCATCCTGTCGGTGTTTGCATATCCATGTTCTTTAGAAAACGTCTCATTTCTATGAGAGTGATGAAAAAAAAAATTAAGTAAGAAAGAAAAATCTTGCCCTGGCTAGCACTTCGAAGGGCCAAGAAAAAATCGCACAACATTGAAATTGAAAGAACTTTCCGGCTGTTTTATAGAAGCAGGAATAATATGTATATGGCCCATTAAACTGCAACCAATTTTCTCCATACATCTTTAAGAATATCCAAAAATGTTCTAGCATTAATCCCCCTCTAAGCTTAAGTCATTTTCATGTTCACATGCTCGTATTTCACGTCCTCAACATTATGAAATTCATGTTGAGCAAGGTCATATTTAAATCAGTACAATCGTATCCTTCTCTAATTATGCCTCAATCAGTTTCAAAATTGATTTTTTGTCTTCATTAATCCGAAATGCTTACATTTCCACTGCAATACATGTATCCTAGTTCTCACCCCACCCTTCGCAAATACAATGCATCTGAAATTCTATAGTAAAAGTTTTACTATCGTGTCATTGAACCAAAACCAACGCCCCGCGAAGTTAAGACTGTGTTTCGAACGTAGCCCGGCTGATGTCTGCCATTCTTGCTCAGGGTCAACAGACTTGCTCGAAGGATATAGTACAGAGAATAAAAAAAGGGGTAGTTTGTATTCTTTTCTATCGAACGCTGGACCACGTTAACGAGCTATAAGCGTGGACAGAACGAAAATGTGCAAAGTTGCAGAATGCTCCTGCAGACGAATAAAATTGCAGGGCAATCATTAAAGTTTTTGTATCCTTTTTTCTTTCTTCGAGAACACTCCACGACAACCAAGATCATACCATAATTACAATCCACAGCTAACATAACAAACTTCCAATCTAACGTTATTCTGCCGATGTCTTCCTGAATGGGTTTTGTGTTTGTAAACAACGCTGAATAGATATAGGATACAAAGCCGAAGGGGTGGTGAGTGAGATGCGCAATGATACTCTCATAATGCTTGTGTGCACGCACACAAGTGCATTTAAACTTCGACTTTCAACGCAATCAAATTCAAAAAGAAGGCCCTCTCGTTTTCTCCTATTATCTACGTCGTCTTATATTTACGTTCTCTATCAAGCATGAGTTCGCTTTATTTGTAAGTTAAAATATTTGTTTCTCTTTCTATGCGCTGTTACCTTCGTCGATTCAAGCTAGGTTATGGTCATGCTATAACACCAGCATGTGGAGAACTCTATACAACATTTTCTCAATTGAAAAATTTTGAAATGCGAACTGTTAAGTTGCGATGTAATAAGAAATACAATTTCATAAGTCAAAAGGCGCGAGCATATCGATTTCAATTGCACTTTACTATGCATTATAATAATGTTTTCTGAAGTGGATTTAATGCTGCTTTTTAATGCATGTCGAAGAATATATTGATTCTCTGAATTGAAGACTTGGTGCCTCAATTAAACTTTCGAAAGAAAGTTCTCACTGTGCATGAGGAGTAATGTTACCACAAAGATACTTTAATTTATTTCTTTATATCCGGTGCAATGTTTTCACTGGTGAACTGCTGTTGATTTCACAATTGGGTTTCTACTTCTTCCTTCTGCTTCTAATTCCATGCAAAATATTTTAGGTATGAGTACTACAAAAGAGCCTTTGGCCGTTCATGTATCAGTTTTGTTTACTTTAAAAGATATAAACAAAATTTCTAGAATAATTGTGGAAGGATGTGATGTAACCAAAAAGCTATGTATTGATTTGAAAAAGTTTTGGCTTCAATATAAAGATATATATTTATCATCTGCCATCCCCTTCAAAGTAGTCCCCTTGGGCAGCTATACAACGATTCCAGTGCGTTTTCCATACTTCGTAACATTTTTGGAACGTTTCGCCTGGAATCTCCGCGAGTACCCTCGTCACGGCACCTGGATGTCCGTAATCGACTCAAAATGGGTTCCTTTGACCACCGATTTTGTTCTAGGGAACAAAAAGTCCAAGGGTGACATATCGGGCAAATAAGGCGGCTGTTGCAACACGGCGATCCCTTTAGCGGCCAAATACTGGGACACGCTGAGGACGGTGTGGCACGGCGCGTTGTCGTGATGAAGGAACCAGGTACGACGCACCCTGTTGACTCATTTTTGCAAGCTTTCGAGTGCTTGGCGATCCTAGATTTGATTTACGATTTGCCCAGATGGAACAAATTCTTTGTGGATGATTCCACGGCTATCAAAAAAGGCAATAATCATCGTTTTCACCTTCGATTTTTCGGGCGAGCAGCATGCAGAGATAACCATTGTGAGCTTTGGCGTTTGGTTTCCGAGTCGTATTGGAAAAACTCGTAATAACTCGATCAAGCAGCATGGGATCGTTTTCCACTGGTTCCAAACAGTCTTCTGCGACGTCATTCGATGTTGCTTTTGCTCCTAAGAAAGGTTCTCTGGAACTATCCTCGCGCATAACTTTTTTAACTCAAACAACTCGTCGGTTAAGATTTGTCTGACTGTTTCACGGTTCATACCTAGTTCCGAGGCCAACATTCGAACTGTTATCACGGATTAGGGCGCGCACACGCTGCGCATTCGCGTCAGTCCGCACGTAGACTGGTCTCCCGCTACGCTCCTCGTCTTCCACGCTTTCACGCCCCTCCTTAAACTTTATGCCATCGAAACACCTGGGCACGACTGAGAGCATTATCACCTTTTAGAATTTTAGCGTACGTTTCCGAAGCTGTTTCGCCCAATCTGGTGCAAAATTGTATCGTGCCGCGTTGCTCTCGATTTCGTTTCCACATTTTCGTGACGAGCACCACCAACACACGTCTACTCAACACGACACAGCAGGCGAACTAAACAAGCTAGAGCGATGGTAAATATATCAATGGAGAGGGGAAGGATGCTGGGGAAGGGGAAGGGAATTTAAAGGTAAAAAACAAGCAAAAAACGCTTAAAAACAATCAGTCTCATTACTTAATTGTCACACCTCGTATTCTAGAAGAATCGTCTCAAAAGTCGTGTATTAAATAGTAAATAAACGTGTAAAAAATAAAAAATAAATGTTTTTATAAATTTAACAGTGGATAAATCTATATGTAGATATAATTTTCGAGTTATCTGCAACTGTGTGGTAGTTAAATTTTAAATTAATAAACTTTTCAAGGAGTTTGGTTGGCGGTACGTTGGTCAGCTGGGCGACGTTAAGTAGAAGATCTCATTAATAAAGGCTACAAAAAATGAAAAAAGTTATTCGCTCCTTTTTGCGCTTTTTAATTTGGAACGAATTTCCGAAATCGGTAATATTTCGTCTTCTTTAGATTTTTTCAGTAACAGAAGGGCTTAATCTAACTGATTTGAAACTGAAAATACACACAATACACCAAAAGCATTACATTTAATTTCGGTTGGTTTTCGTATACGTGACCAATTTTAACAGACAATATTCTTTTAAGTTTACTTATTCTGTTTGAAAAATCAAGCTGAAAAAAGATAACCGGATTTGTTTCATCAGTACAATTAGCTATTTTCTGCAGGAGCATCTAATTTGGGAAAAATGCTAAAGGTACGCCATGATAAGCTAGCAGTGAAGCTCCAATTTTTGAAACGCAATTCCCATTCCGCAAAACTAAGAAATATCAGATAACAATTCATGCGCAGACCCAGAAAGAAATCGCCCAGGGAACTGCACCCGTCCTTAACAAAACTATATAAATAAACCTAACAAAAAGACTAATTAAATCTTCAAAATGGAAGTAACCTAAACCTAGCCAAGGACCAATTAACGTAAAGACCACTTTGGTATGTACAAGTAAATATACCAAAAACAAAACTAGATGACAAGCTCTCATAGAATGCTGAATAGGGGGTTGTTGCATCTCCGTGGCAATACTATCTGGAAAATAACAGAAAAAATAGAAGATACAGCGGACGCCAAAGCTAACACAGTTTCGATATGAATTGACGCCGAAAATATCGGCAAAATAACCAAAACGGAGGATATTTTTCCTGATATTTTCAACTTAAGCGATGCCCTTTTTTCGTAAGATGAAACCAAAAAAGCCGAGAAGACATAAAATAAGGTAATCGCAATTTCCGTTTGGAACGATGGTTTGTTCAAAACAACCCAGGATAGTAAACACCGCGATTAGCAAAATCGGACCTGAAGTCAAAAAAAAGTAAACCCGGTAGCGAATTTTGTGAAGGATGCTCTATTTGAAGCGAAAAAGGTTTCAGGCAGTTAAAACTCACCGTAACAAAAAGTTAAAGTCTTTCTCCACATAACAATGGCGGTACAGTATAGAATATATTAAAAGTAATATATATAGCCGTTAAGTATCTATAGTATATTTGTATCTTTATAGCTTTGCACATATATTATTTATAACGGAAGAACTATCTTAGTCAAAAATTTGTCCGTTTTCGTTAAGATACAAGTCCGCTTCAACAGCAAGATGGCGATGAGTTCTGCATTGATTTGGAAGGCGAAATTTTAAGGTACCTATTCAAAGGAACGAGGACTGCATCTCTTATTTTCTAGTCAAGCCGAACATAAATATATTAATTCTTGCAAACATCCGGTTCTGGAAAACGATGTTTATACTCCGTCCTTTGGAATGTGTCTTTTAATTTCCCAAAAACACAACACAATTAATCAAATGTTCCAAAAAGATCACTCTAAGATAGAACAGGCCATCCACATATCCCAACTCGCCTCACCAGAGTTTAGTGTAAAAGCAATATGACTCCGAGTCCTAGATTTTTGAAACATAAAAACGTCTGAAGCAATGGACGCTGTTCAGCAAGAAGTAACGTTCATAGCTAAGTCTCTTTCGACATATGTTCAGAGCTGAGTTCAATTTGAACAATTTGGGAGTCTTTTCAATGATATTTCAGAGGGTGATCGATCTTTCGCAGTGGTGGGGTGAGATAGATTGTCTCACACTCCTGCACAATTATCTGCATTTTCCAAGGACTCACGTAAGATTGTATGTTTAAAATATTTCTTAGAATTCATACGAAGGGTTGAATGCCTATTCCAGCCGTGTAGACCTACTATTAGAAATCAAATTGAAATGTTCAGAAGCGGGCTAATGGCGAAAGGAAGAGGATTGGGCTCAGTCGCAGTTCTAGGTGATTTCTAGGGATTTTGTTGCAAATTATCGGCAGAACGTATTGCAGAACGTAATGATCACTTCAGAATCAGAGCTGGACATTCGGTTATGTTTCTTTATATGTCCAGCATATACTGCAGAACAATTTTGCGGACTGTTGGGTTCAAACTGATTGGAATATAAGAAAGAGTCGATGAATGTAAATATCATAGTGTAACCACAAACAGCACAGACATTCCCCCACGATTTCTGGCAGAAAGAGATAGGAAAAAACCATAATAAGAAATAGAAAAAATATTTTCAAAAATTTTGAGCTCTATTTTTGTTAAACGCAACAATGGGAGACATATGGCCAATCCACATAAAATTCTACTTATTTTGGTTGAGTCCCGTTGGATCGCGAGTTTACTCGGAGTGGTATCGCTGTTTTGTGACTTCGCCGCAGGGACGTATAAGGGACCGTAATAAGGGACCAGTGGCCAAGGTGGGATGGCAACGTAATTTACTGGACAAAAATGTAATTTCTATAGTCATTAACTAATTTTAAACATTTAACATTTAATAACAATCACTATAGTGCCAGTGTAGATCAAATAATTTGGCAACTTCAAAAGCGATGTCTTCTGTTCATGTTTACGGTTGGTTCCGTCCAACCATTGTTTGTAAATATCATCACCTCTTTAATCAAGGAAAAGATTTGGACGCAACATATCGAGGCGATCACGCAGAAAACATACATAAGCATCGAAGCTTGGAAAATAGAAGGAGTGTCAATTATCACCTTATTGAATATCTTGGTATCTTGGTATTTCACTGTCATGTAGAAGTTGAATGCCAGGTATGAACACAATACTTCAGAAGCAGAAGCGAATTGTGTGCGGTTTCACATTTTATTGTGATCCTCTTTGTTAGCACGCTGAGTAGCATGAAGAAGGAATATTTCCTTCGAATAAACTATAAGTGTCCTATAGAACCACTGTTTACTGGAATAAAGAGGGAATCGTTCTTAATCGGAAAATTTGAAAAATCCTTCATTTGATCCAAATTAATGAATATTAGTTGAAAGAAATTTCGAGGTGTGAAAAGATTACATTTTCAGTCCATTTTGGCGGTAAGGAAAATATTTTTCTTCTTGCAAGAATAAGTTATTTAATTATCTTTTACATAATAACTTGAGAAAGAAATACAACATCGTACTTTATTTCTAACTCTTTTTCGACCTTTTTCAATTTCGTTGCTTAGAATATTTTATCGCAGGAGCTTAATCGTTAAATGACTTTCTACGTTACCTACTTTCACACAAGCCTTGAACAAATAGTATTTGAAACGCTTGTAGTCAGCAAACCAAAAAAAGGTTGAAACTTTGACAGTTGTATGATGATTGTCAGATTGTTTAATAGGGAATTGTTTTTATGAGTATTTTTTTTTCGAGTTTTTCTGAGAAAGAAGAAACCGAACTGATGTTAGGGTGGGTCGAATTTTTGAAGTACTGCGTTCCACCGCAAGGAGCGTATACAGTCTCCATTTCCGAGTCAGTTAGCCAAGCGTCGTCGCAAAAGTAGTTTCTGCTCGGTTTGTGTGAATTTTTGAATCACTTGTTTTGTGTGCATGTCGTTTTTGCAATGACTTATTCTCGTGAATAGCGCGCGTCCGTAAAGTTTTATTTCTCGCTCAAAAAAAAAACTGGCACAGACACTATTGTTAAATGTTAAAATCGGCCCACAGTGATGATGATTTTGGGAAAACTCAAGTGTTTGAAAGATATTCCCGTTTCCAAAATGGTGTAATGTCAATTGACGGCAAGCTCTACTCTTATCTTCCGTCAACGGCCCTATCCGACGAAAACGTTGCAAAAATTCACGAAATCATCTTGGAAGATCGATAACGGACTATAAAAGAAATATTGTTGTGTGAAACAGTGTATTAGTGTAGTCGGCTTCACTTCATCGAATTTCAACGGAAGATTTGAGGATAAAACGAGTGTTTGTCGAATTCAAACCTTGACTGCTGAACAAAAACAAAGAACCGTGGAAGCATACTTTACTTTGGAAGAAGAAGAAAATACTTTGAAATGGTTCAAATTTTTTTCCATTGTCATAGAAGGTGGCGAATCATAATGATATGGCAAAAAACCTGAGACGAAGCAAAAATAAAACCAGTGGAAAACTTCAAGTTCGTCTCGCCCTTAAAAAGCTAGTCAAGTTAAAACAAACACCAAAACAATGCTATTTTTTCAGAATCAGAGGAGTCTTGCGTTTCCAGTTTCTTCCACAGGATCAATCAGATATCTAGGTTGTCTACCTATATCTAGTTGTCTGTCTGTCTATATCTACGTTGACTTGATTTTTGACAGAAGGGTGATTAGTTTTTCACTGTGATAACGCCCTGGCTCACGTGCCCTAGCCCCTATGTTCCGGCTTCCTTATTCACCCACTTTGGCCTTCTGTGTTTTTTGCTTATGAACCTGAATAAAAAGCGATACTACATGAGAGAGATATAAAGGAGATTGAAGTAACGAAAAAACAAGGGGGTTGCTTCCGGGAATCAAAGTGGACGAACTTCAAAAACGAATTGAGTAATGCAATAAAAAATTGGTCTTTTAGTACCGGTGGCGAGCACTTTGAAGGGAATTAAAGGACGTTCGCTAAACAATCAAATACATAAATTTAACAAAAGAAGTTCGGTTTCTTCTTGGTATACGCTGGTATTAAGCAGCCGGCTGCAAAAGCGTACTACCTGGCAAATGCGTAAATTACAATTTAATGCAAACAAAATTGAAAAAACAAATTCAAAAACTTACACCGAGTTATATATCAGGAACTCCTGAAAACACCTGACAAATGTTTATTGTTGGACCAAATGACCAAACAAACCTCAAATGTCGTTATGATGCTCAGAAACGTAAATTTAAGGTGATTTTTTCAGTTTTTCAAGATATATAGCAAAAATATCTATATATCTTTGCTACGATCTATAATTCGTATTAAAAAACAGTGCAAAAGTTTTAGTCTTATTAGACTTATAAAATTTAAATTTGGGTCGAGAAATGAATTTATAAACAAATTTTGACAAAAGGTGGTGAAACGTTAAAAATTGCAGCATGATTTTTTTAAAGACCTTGTAGTAATTCGCCTCTCAAGTGTGGCAATGCCGTCAGGGCGACACACTGGCGGAAGAAAAAGCCACCACGAAGAACACGCTGACAACAACACGACAACTCTCGTTGCCGACAAGCGGTTTTGTGCTTCGGGAGGAGTGCGTGCTCGGGAAGGAGAGATGGATGTTCGGTGGCGAGTGAAGTGCCGTGAATCGTAATTCAGTTTTCGAGGCCTGGCAGAGTAAAAAAAATAAAGTTTGGAATTAATAATCATCGATGCAGCGTTGCGCATCTACCGAGTGAATTGGAATTGGATGTTGCAGGATTTTCCAGATCGGATAGTGGGATATTCAGCAAGAGCACATTTATGGGATGACTCAAAAAACGCTTGGGGTTACACATCAAAATGAACAAACTTCTATTCCGTTATGTTAAGGAGTGCAGATTTCTATCATCGCTACTACAACTGTTTAGACACCCACTGGCTGTCGCTGCTGCTATTTAAGACTTTTCAACAATCCTCCAATTGTGAAGATAACCGTATGAATCTCCTCGTATCACATGTCACACGGAAACCGCCTATTAAAGCACGCAACAACGTAAAGGTTATAAGGATCGTGAGGATGGACGATCAACATGGAACAAATCTGATCATTTTACACAGCGGCAAAGCTGCTTGAACACATTTGATGCTGTTGTGGATACATGCCATGATTACATTTCAATGTACGTTCAGACCCAGTTTTCTACAAGGATCCCGTATCTAATTTGAGGAAAAAGTATCGACAAATCGAATTGGAGGGCAGCTGTTGTTTTATGTATACTACGTACAGATAAGTTAAACTTTTATTTTTATTCCTTTTTTATTTCATCGCATTTAATTAAGTCTAAAGATTTTTTTCGTTCCACTTAGCAGTTAAGTTTTTTATTAACGCATATTATATACATAGTTTTTTATAAATTTTATTTATTCATATACAAATACGTTTATATTTATGTATGTATCGTGAAAAGTAGTTGAACGCGGTTTTTTTTTTGTTTTTTATTTCATACGGATGATAAACAGAACAGTAATCGCAATCATTCAAGAAAAAAAACAATGATGCCTCCGAAATAAAGGTAAAATACAAGACAAGAATGTCGTCTTGGTTCAAGTGATTCCTATTGATATCGCATTTTGCCCATTAAAGGAAAATCTAGTAAATTTCTGTCTCGTAGTCATTCTTATTCCTATATAAAATTTCGAGACGTGATTGGCGTCATGCGTAGTTCCTCGCCATCTTAATGTTACTTTGTGTGTTTTTTTGTTCCGTTTAACAACAAAATCAATTATATAGTTTTGCCTGAATGAATTCTTTGTTGGGCGCCTTAAACGGGGTTGGAACTGAAAGTCATTCTATAAGTCGGATTGATTCGAATGCAGTTACTAGGAGTAGATTTGACTAAGTATTGAAATTCATTTGGGTTTTAGTTCTCGTCAGCTTATGGATGAAATCGCTGCATCATTATAATATACCCAGTTCTATTTTCATTTACGATTTACTAGGAGATTTTTTTTTATTAATCTTGTGTAGAAATGTATTGAAATGTATTCAAATTGATAAATGCATTAGAATTATATTTAATTTAATTATTTGGTTCATTATAATTATATTTAAGTGTGTTTGAATAGAGAAATGAATTGTTAATTGGAAATCTATTTTTTCCTTCCATCGGACCTTCTTGTTTTCAGGAGGAAAGTGATGGCGCCAAGGTAAGTGCAGGAGGATGTAGGGCCACACAAGTGTTTTGCCGTGTCGGGTTGGAAATCCGGGTATTAATCGTGATGTATTCGCGTGACAATTTAGAATTCGCAGTAGTTGTAGGAAACCATCATGGTACAACTCGTTGCCACGCTTCTAGGACTTCTCGTCCGGATGTCGGTGCGAAGACTACTCGTTCTGCATTCATCGCCCTGACGATTACGGAGTAAAATCCATTACAACGTGGATATATCGTTTCCAATCCTGTTTACATTGCATTATTTTTAAAGGATTATTAGATCATGTGTACAAGTCAGTATTCAGTCAATTTATTGACTGATAAACTTACTCACAGTGTAGGTATTGCGAAAAAACAAAAAAATATCGAGAAAAAATAATAAATCCAGAAAATATAGTTTTCAAAATAGTTGTAAAATAAAGCGTAGGCTCGGAAGTCCGAGCCATGTAGTCATTGTATGTAATGCAATGCTACTGATTTTCAAAATTTTTCAATCTTTTCCATCGTCTCTTCTTGTGTCTTTTTGATTTTGAGTCTGCGAGAAGCCTTCAAGTAGGGCCAATCGTTCTCAACAATGTTCAAATCGGAACGTTGATACCAACGCTATTGACAAAATTGCTAACATATCTTCATTTATGACACGGAGGTCATGGTTGAAATTTCAGACGATAGTTCTATGGACCTTCTCGTCGGAAGGGAATGCATTATTGTTCAATAACAGAAGATTACGAACTTGCGTTAAGGTTTCATTGTAAAGTGGTATATCTAAGGCAGTAAGTAAAAACACCCCCGAAATATAACTGAGCCTCCTCGGTGTCTACGCGTCGATTTTGCTTGAATGGATTCCCTTCAAGGCCATGCAAATAAAAATTAGTTTTCATGTGCTTATAAAATATGCCTCAAGAATTTTAGTGGCTAATTTTAACCTCTAGCAAACGTTTGTTTAAGCCTTCAGTAAACCTTTTAGCAAGCGCTTTGTTTTTTTAATGCCTTTCAAAACAAAAAAAGTTCTCGGCGTGACAAACGTTTTGATGCTAGCTTTATTGCATTTCCTTCTTAAAGTTCTATCTCTACAATTTTTACCGAAGTCTTAGGATAAATCTGAATATGTTTTGACAGTGTTTTCAAAATTTTTTTATTTTACAATTTTGCCGAAAACTTTTTGTATAACTTTTGTCAAAGTCAATCGTTAAATTGAATTTCAAGTGAGAAAATACTGATTTTTGAATACAAACGACTTGTACTGTTATCTTTATAGAATAATGTAGATATAAAAAGACTAATATTCAACGCGAAGTAAAAGGGAAAGTATCGAATTTGATCTTAAAAACAAAATGCATGTTGAATTTTAAAGCCGCTTTACTTTTGCCGAAGGAGATGTTTCAATCTGCATCGAAGAACAAATAACGAGAAGAACAGGAATTTTAAACAAATTTGAATTGCAACTGCCAGCAAGATTGATTTTTTAGTAACAATCTAGAGCTCTGAAGATAAAAGTTTATTATTATTAATTGTATGCATGTTTATAAATTGTAATCTGAAAATTTTATTTATTATTTTGCTTGATATTTATTTATTGTATGCCAAGAAAATTACTTTGTACGTTATATTTTGTGATTCACCACATTAATACTTACTTACATGCTCATGGTTTTGCTCTTTTTTTGCAGAAATGTAAGAATTTTTTGATACAGTAAAATTTAAGGTAAAAATTATTAAAGAAAATCAATTAATCAAAATTGAATAGGAACGGCGAAAAATCAATTAATTTCAATTTACTATAACGGTATTTCAGCTCTAATATTACTAGCAAACACTGTTCTACTATGATCCAACGAATTATCTAAAGAGTTTGGCAAGTAAATATTCGCGGATTTGAATTGTTCAATGACATCATAACAGCTGGTAAATTGGCATGCAAATGGAGAGGAAAGCAACAAAACTATTTGCAATTCAGAGAATGTTTGAATTTATAACGAAATATTTGAATGTAAGTCTTTTCGCCACAACTCCGCCCTGAAATAGATACAAACGAAAGGCGCATAACTTGCATCACAATCGTCTGTTTGTTCCCTGCCCACTTTTTTCCTTCGTTTTCCATTCACATGCCGCTTGCACTTAAGCGCATTCTGTAGTGGTGCAATTGGGGAGTTTACCTTTGGGCTAAATAGAGAACCCTACTCCTTCGGTACACCTCCAACTGCTACTTGCATTGTCAATGTTAACCCAGCCATCGAGTGATCTTCGACAACAAGATATTCGCATTTAACCGAGAGAAGTAGAACATGGAATACAGGTTGCGGGAGAATTCCATCATACCATTAAGTTCATTCGTTAGACTTAGAACTGACACATTACCTAGACTCTCTTCAACCTTATGCTACGAACTTGTGGAGCGCTTCTGCTCAAGGAGCAAAGGGGTTATCACATGCGACTGGCACCAGACATAACAATTAAGAAAGCTATTCCGAGTTTTTTTTTCATATTATGAGTCAATCAACTCCATGTCTTGTACAAAATCGTATTGTACATGGTCAGGGATTCGCTACTTTTTGAGCTTCGACCAGAAGTCCGTAGCATGTTCAAAAGGACCCGAGCATAATTAAAGCAGCGTCGAATATTTTGCAATCAATTTGCCTTGATTATGTTGAGTGAAATGGGGTAAGAAGTTATTGCATATGATAAATCATATTGTTTCAATGTGAAAGTGTGAAAGTGAAATAACATTTGGTTGTGTATTTATTAAATTAAATACGTTACATATGTATACATATGCTATAATTTCTGCTTATTGTTGATTCGAAATTGTTCTTTTTTTTTGAAATTATAATTGCATTTTGAGATAATTATTTATATGTGCATTGCATCGTAACAGTCGTCATTATTATGTCGAGCTTATAAATGAACTCCCAATCAGTGCTTTTCGAACGTCTTTTCCATATACCTTGTCAGGGATTGGCCATATATTTTAAATAAAGATATGTAACGCATGACATGAAATAAGTTAATAAATAGTACTATGATCAGTCAAACTATTATATGACGATCCACCTCCACGTCTGTAGCGATTTGTAGATAGTTGTGGCGTTGGACTTATCCATCGTCCAGCCTTCAGCCTTCGAATTTACTTCATTTTCGACAAATTATAAGGAACTGATCCAATTCAATCGTTTATATTTCACTCACTTCGCAACCTGCCTTGATGCGGCGGGAGGCTTTCCAACGCCAATGACGCCAAACATTCCCTAGGCTATAAGGATTCAACTATGCAGATCAGAAAACAGCAAGGAAACTTGGAGTTAACCAAAAATTAGTTATGGAATGACGATATAGAAAGTATCCGCGGTACCTGGCATAAGAAGGCAATCGGGATCGGGCAAGCATCAGTGAAAACATGCGAAAAGGGAGCAGGGCGTGTATTTGACGAACGACCGCAACATATCAAGTACTATAGAAGGTGCCGCAGCCATTGAGAGGACTACAACATTAACCAGAATGCTAATAAGCCAGGTACAGATAGGATCAAAGAGTCAAAATGAAAATGCAGAAAAGATCCTTCCAACTAACCTTGTCGTGAATCAAAAAGCATCTACGCAGAAAACGCGGAAAAATAGATGGTTTACCACGATCAACTGCGCTCAGTTTGACGGGATTCTTGCGGGGAAGATCACTGTCCGTTCTAACCAACCTTCATCTTGTAGAAACACAGCACATTATGGGAAAAAGAAGAGGGAGCGGAGGAGGCATAATTCGAGAAATGAATTGAAAATCGAGTCTATTACTTCATACCATGATTACTTTAACTATTTTAAATCCAAAAAAAAAAAAAATAACAAAAAGAAAAAAAGAAATGGAGGTATAAGAGCAAAAGAATTAATAGAAAGAAATCAATTTAAAAATTGTTATTAATTCACAACAATCCATAATGATTATTTTATCATCATCCCTGTGGATTCTAGGATTTAAATGTTAATATTCACGTACATCTTTTTCCTTCCGGTTTTTTCACACAACGTTGGTTTTTGGTTTTAAATATAAACTTTAATTGCCATCCGTATAAGAGCTATTAATGGTTCACGCGTTTTTTTTCTTTCCTTTTTCGAAATATCCTAGAAGTATTTAATGCAATTCATACAATGCAATTCAAGCTTCCTTTTCTTAATCAACTTATCACCAGGTGAAACAAATTGAAATTTAATTTACTTTCAACGTTTTTTTAAATTGTTTACTCTTTTGTGACCTTTATTATCTTTACTTTACTTTTTTATTGATTTTCAAAATCTTATCACGTGTCCGCGCACTACCGAATTCGCCTGATTTTCTCAAAAAACAACTTTGCTCTGACCTTTTCTCGGAAAAAATTCCCCCCAATTTTGGGTCGACCACCTTTTCCGTTCACGAGTTTAATCTGGCTCCCCGTAGATCCACTTATTACATTCTGCCATCGAAGCGTCCCATTCCCGACAACAGTTCTTCCCAGTTCGCGAGTCTTACCCTTTTATCCTTCGGTCAAGGTCAACTTCCTCCGAGCGGATTGAATGTCAATGGTCCTAAAGAAGATGGGGCGACCTAAAACGTTAAAAGGCGATCACCCACGGTGGATTCGAACACAGCATCTGAGGGTCCACAGGCCGCCGCAAACCTACTACGCGACGTAACTGTTTAGCGTGAGCATCTATAACGAGCATCAAGCGTCTCCGTTCACACTCTTAATCTTACCGAGCACGCACGTCTGTGGCATTTCATTTAATTGTATGTGTTTATTTTTTTTAAATGCCTATAATTTTTTTGCCACGTTTCGTTATTTTCTGCGTATTTTACTTCAATGATCTGCGAAAGGGGAGATAGCCAGCAGATAAAAAAAGTTACAAGTAACGAAAGAGATCGTGTACAGCAAATAGCATTGAATGTTCCGAGTTCCGCTTGTACCAGCACTTTCCGGGGTTAACGGATAAAGAGACTTAACAGAAAGCCAACGCGACCCATTCCCTTTGGCCTGTCTCAAGGGATTGGTAATGGAAGCAAAGGTCTTATGGGGCATTAATCTCTTCAAATCTGACAAAAGAAGGATATTACTATAATATGGATCCAGGTTGAAAATGCACTGGGCCTCTATATCAAAGAGATGGATCCCCTTGTACTGGATAGTAAAAAAACGGCTACATATTAGAGAATGCTACAACCAAAACCAGTGACGGCAGTTTTATTTGCGAAACAGTGGTGGCGGTGGCTGGTCGTATGCCTCAACTCGCCCACCATATCTACATAATAATGACAGGACTAATAACCACCTAAGTATATAGTGGTTAGTGATAGTGACTGATAGTGTAGTAAACCCAAAGTTTCCCAATCGGAAAATTTTGCAATCAAAGCAGTCAGACAAGTCGCAATGAGCGACTTTAACAGCAATTTGAAGGATACCTTTATAATGCCTCTGTCATAGAAGTCTTGGTTCCTATTGGCAAAAAACTCTAAAAATGGATTTTGACAATATTCTCTATATGCCAATTTCTTACTGATAAGGATGTTTAGCAATGTTAAAAAAGGGGTAGTTGTTTGCCTGGTCCGGACTATTTGGTAGACACATCAAAACTTCTCAAACTTGTGGTTTCATGAATTATTAACAGTACCTGATAGTATAGACGGTATATCTTATTAGAGCCTTGTTGCGGTTTATTTGAATTTTTAGAATAAGTCATCGAAGGGACATAAAAATTTTCGCACTTTCATAATTTTCCATGTTCCATGTTTTTTATACCAGAGAGACTGATCCAAATGAACACCGAGATGTCTGAGACAGGATTTACACGAATCCCGTTCCAGGCTATCATTACCACTCACAACTTTATTTTAACTGATCCAACTTACCTTTGTGTGAAACAAATTGTTTCGCTTTACTCCATTCCGTTTTTATTATTCTTTTATTCTTTATTCGCTGAGTTACAATTATTATTGTACACCAATAAATATCTTTCAAAGTTTTTATGAACACTTGAAGCTTTCCCATCAGTCATATTAATAATCAGATCGCCTACGAATGCTAGTGATGATCATGTTGATAACACGTAGAAATTATAATTACAATAAAGTTATATTATAATGGCGCATGAATATGAAGAAGAGATTTACCATACTCACTATTTCTTGCTGATCGCATTAGGTTAGCAGATTTACTACAATATATTGCACATCATGGCAAGTGCGGAATTCGTCCTGAATGTGGTCAAATATTAGTCCATCTAACTTTATTGTTAGATCAAACAACGATTAGAGTTCGAGAGCCGTTACGCGATACTTTTGGATAAAAATTGGGCACATTCACAGTCAATGGAACGCAGCTGTTAGGTTAAAGGACGTGGATCGTTCAGGGATCTTATTATTTTAGTAAAATTTAAACTCAGATGATTAAAAATACATTCCTTTTCTTTTTATTAACTTCAATTCTCACAACTATCTTATTTTTGCAAAAAACTATCAGCTCGCGATGTTATGTGTGAGTCGCGAAAAATAATTACGAATAATATAGGATTAATTGATCGAGTAACTATCTGAGTCGTTGAATTATGAAGAAGATGCAAAGAAGATAGTTTATGAATGATTTAAGTAAGTGATCTGACTTACTTAATTGTCGAATGATTACTAGCTGGTCTAGATAGTTTATAATCGCAGAAAATTGGTCCCAGCAAGCCACAGAATGAAAACTGAAAGATGATTGTCACAAGAACTGTAGAATCACTCACTAAGAAACTATGATTTTCACTCTGCTATGTGTCATAGAAGACTTGCTGAAGTTAGGACGCAAAAAATAGGAAAGAGAAGATGTTTAAATAGTCAAAGGATTCCTATTTGTTAATGAAGTTGTGGGAGGGAGGAAGAAATAAAAAATGTGCAGGTCAACTCAGATGAGTGGTCATCTGCACGCCTCATGGTTGGGAAATTTTCCAACATTTGGCAGAGCCGTGATAACCCTAAACTTGCGGGGATTAGAGCTAAGAAAAACCCAAGATAAAAATTTTTACGATATTTGTTTATGTTGTGTGGCTTGCACATCTCAATCCTGAACAGCAGCAATAGCGTAAACAACCTACAATACAAAACTGAGTTCTCGGCTGGCAATATCAAAGGGCAAAAACCGAGAATGAAAAGGGCGGGATAAATCAGATTGCATATATTGAATGACAAAAGAAAAGAAATAGGACATACAAAGAGACTGATCACATTGAGAGTTCGGGAGCATAGATGAAAAAATGATTTCAAAACGAAACGCCGAAAGCAAACGCATTGCCACAAAAACATAATATCAGCAAAATATGCATTTAAAGTTCAAAAGCCTATTCCATTTAATAAATTGACACATATGCAAGCAAAATCAGCTATACATAGAACCATGAAACTGTGACACAACTGACACAGGAAGTCGCATAAAAAAACAATAAGGTAGCCACTCAATACCATGAATAAATATAATTATTAGTTTCAAGCATTTTTCTTTATGACTTTGACCCACAAACATGATATTAAAAACATTTTAAGGTATTAAAGGAACAGGAAAAAAATCAGACGCTCGCTTCTACCTCAGTGGATACATAGTTCGCGATCATATTTAAGGATATAGCACACATTTCAATGATTTGAAGGAACACCGAGTAAGTAAAGGAAAGCTGAGGAAAGCTGTTCATAACGGCTGGGTTAAACTGTAAAATATGAAAGACTTGCGGTAATTACTTTTAAATATCCCTGAAAAGATTTTTTAATAATTATTATTGTACTATTTAATATCCCTGAATTTTATTGATGGAGCGTCCCAGGGACTCGACAAAAATGTGAAAAATTAACTTTTCCAAAGTGTTAGTTTCTTTAAAAGTTTTGATTCCAATGAAACATTAGAAAGAAGATAAGAGACCAAAGTAACTTATTTTAAAGATTTTTTTAATTTTTGAAAAATAATGTTTTTAGCGAGATTAAATAACAGCGAATCAAAACTAACGACCGAACTTTTCTGATAACTGCGCGGATACCGAATCGGAGTGAAATAGCCACGGTAAATTATAATAGCATCCCGTTAAATACAACGAGAATCATGACGGAAGTCGACCACCAGCTCCAAATTCATTCATTAATTTTTAACAAACGACGATTGAGCAGCGGTTTAGTCATGGACAGGAATTGGGTCTAATGGCAAAACGAATGTTGTGTTCGTGGACAATCGAATGGTCAGTAGTTCGTATATTAGATTAATCTAAGAGCTGCTAATGCATCACATTGCAAACATGTCTAGCAAATTACATTTTCCAACAAGATTTGCAAGGCCCGTATTGTGCTCCGAAATATCAGAGCATAAAATCTGAACGTTTTTCCGTGGCCAGCATGTTCTCCTCTTCCTTGCCAAACAGGATGTACGAGGTGCTGAATAAAAATTGCGAATTTACTAAATATTTAGTCATAAGCATAGGTTGTTAAGCATAGATTCAAACATAAAGTAAAAATAAAATGTGATACGCATGGGGGGTCTTATAGTTTGGCCGCATCGACTAGTATCTAAATTTTGGTTTATTTCAAATTTCTCGAGGTTAAATTAGTCTTCAGATTCTTGTTATATTGTTTATTATAAGCCTCATGACCTACGAAATATTCAATCTAACGAAGAAAATAAATTATTATCTTAAGCACAGATTTTTCATATTTGTTCCTATGTCCTACAGCTTTGTCACGGACTGTTATACTGAAGGAAGTCAGTTATATCAGCCCTGAAAAAGCTGTCAATATCAAAACTCAACATAAAAATGGAATCTCATGAAAAATTTTGTAATCCTTGAGGAGTACAGTCTTCCCAATTTTTTTATTTTGATTTTCTAAAAATATTTCGGGAGAAAGTTGCTCCCTTTTTCAGTGTCAATTATTTTCTGATGCTAAAAGGCTTTTTTGGGGATATTTATACTAAATTAACACATTATTAATTACTATTGGATTTTGTAGTCTGCGCACCTATCTTTAATTTACTTATTGTTACTTAAGGCTTAATTACAATGGGTTTTGATCAATTTATTAAAATAAGAGTCCATTTGATTTTATGCATTTTATCACAATCCGATTATTCCAATTATCAAATTTTTATTTAGAATGCTTAGTATTACTTACAGCAGATTTGACTGTAGTATTTTTTGCTTACATTGTTGGAGGACAATGGATGGTTAGTAAAAACAGCATAAATTTATAATTGTGTTTGTATCGTGAAATGTTAAATTTTCATCGGGCTACGCCTTGAATGATTACAATTTTTATAATTAAATTTTCTTTGCAACATTCTTGCATTCCCTTTAATATAACATTTATTAGTGTCGCAAATTCGAATGACAGGAAAATAACCGTAGACTATATGGAATAACTTCAGGATTAATTTACAAGGACTTTCTTCAGAAAGTTGGTGGAATAAAATTAGGTGGATAAAGATCTCCCATCTAAGATGTATTTGGGTACCTTTTCATTGATATTTGATCAACGGATCAAAACATTTAAATAAGGATACTCGTTGACGTGCTCAATTTTGTTCCTGTTTTACTTTTTCAAAGATTGGAAGGAGAATACACTCAAAACTCCACATTTTGCTTAAAATAAATGTTATTCCCAAATCTAGACAAATTTGGAAGGTACATATTTCAAAACCAGTGAGTTTGCATTTAGCATACATGGGTGTTGATGAGGTGTATCATTTATCTTCCGAAACGCATTACTGCCGGTCATCGCGTTCACATTCTTCAAAATATTAGGCCTCATTAGCAAACATATCAAAATCGAGAAGAGGAACGAATGCGAAATAAATAATTGCAAGACATCCATTCAACAGAAGGTGGCCGGTACCTAATTGAATTAAGTCCGTCCCAGAGCGTCATCCGTCCGTTGAAAAGTAGGATGTGCTTTTATGTATAAGTGCTGAACAGCCAGGAAATGCAAAGCGTGAATTGATCTGCAACGTAAATAATAATGACGTTGCAGCAGCCTATCAGCTAATTATATAGTTTACAAAGATCCACGAAAGCACACAAACCTGCAATTATGATGCCGGTTCGAATTTCGTGTGTTAATGGAAAACATACTACAAATAACAGACGGAATGCAAGTGAAACAAATGTTCGCCAAGCATTGCAATTATAATTGAAATGAAAAAGGCCAGAATCTTTCCTCCCTACTTGATTTTAGTAAGACGTCGCGCAAAAGAAGGAGTTGTATACGAATTCAAGAAGATATTTGACCACCTCTTTCCATTTTGTACAAATCTCTACCTAGCAAATGCAGAATGAGTTTCCAGTAAAATATTGTAGCATGTCAGGTACTTATGAGTTATAATTGAATAGTACTTGTTGATTTAGCACATTGCTTCCCTCATAAACGTAATTATTTTATTGCTGTATGTAGTTATCTTGCTTAGATTTGCTACGTACGCTTATATATGCGCAGAATTTTGAGTTGGTTTAGCCAGTGATAATCATCATTAACACAAAATTTCCGTCAATCTGACGCATTTCAAATTTTGAAATCAAATTCCCAAAAACAGCTTACCATTAATTTTAACCTCTTTGCGTGCTAAATTTCTAATTTCATTAAATAATTTATGTAAAAATTAATTATTTTTCTATGCCTTCTGTTTATCTGGTATAACTTTATCTACGAAACTCTTGGGGGATGGAAAACTTCATCAGAATAGATGCAGAACAGGACGATAGAAAATAACAACTGAATACAAGAATTGATCATTCATAAAGCATTTCCTCTATGATAGAGAAAAAACATTTTTCAAGCTCCCTGCAGTTTTTTTAAGAGGCAGAAGAAAAGCAAGTAAGTGCGTGTACAGTGAGCAGGAGACCTTTTCAAGTTGGTCTTAAAGGATGCAAGAAAAAACAGAAGCCGTGATTCTTGAATAACAAAATAATTCGCTTTGAGTGGGCTCTTAAATGCAGGCATTGAATTGTGGAAGACAATTATACCATTACAATAACTCTGAATTTAATTTAGAAAGATACAATCGATTAAAAAATCTTTCTTTCCTTTTTGTTTAGATGATTCATACATCTGGCGACACATACGAGGCGTAAGCAAAATAAAAGGTGAATGAATTTTTATATCGGCAACTGCTGACACTACATCCATATGCTGTAATTTGTCCAGTAGCGTGATCAGTTGAGACAGGCAAGGATAAGTTGTAACACGTTCGAACTTGTCAGTCAGCTGCCAGAGCCGCTAGAGTGAAGTTGAGTTTATCGTGTGTAGTGACTACCGACCTGAAGATGGTGCCACCATCTTTTCCCGCAGTCGGAAGTTCGGCGGACAGGTCGAAAGTCAGCTGACCTACGACCTGGCGACCACTTCAGGTCAGAAGGGAGTGATGGCATTTCCGGAACGGGGAGTGGGGAGAGGACCGCGAGAAGAGGCACACGCGGGTGGAAAAGAAAAAAAAAAAGAAAAGTGATCTCGTGGAAAATCACTCGACGTAATTTTATTTCCAAACGTGAAGTTATCTTGACAATTTGGTGTGTCTTTCGCGCGCGATTACCTGTTGGAAAGTAGAAAAGCGGTTTCAAATCGATTTATGGGTCGGTCGTAAAATGTACGGTAGATATACGAAATCGTCGCTGATTTCAATGCAACCGCAATTCTCGTTTTCTTCGAAAAAAAAAACTAACGTGTCGAATGCAATGGATATTTTCGTTGTCATCAACGCCACTAAAACAAGGATATCGCCAGAGGTTTGATGACGGTGTGACGTGAAAACCCATGCGGAAGTGTTTACGAAAGTGTTGTCAGTGTGTGCCCGTGAGCATAACCACACCGCTTGACAATTGCTAGTTTGCATATAAACCTATGTGATTGCTCAATTGGAAAATTGGAAGAAAACCCTTACCGCTGGTTCCTCGGCATTTCAATAGCAAAACAGACTGTGTGAAAATCCGCCAAGACGTTGTGAGCGCGAAATAACGTAGTGAAGCCACATTGTTATGTATATCTGCCCTTGAGTTTTGCATTTCACTCAACACCGGACTTTTATTGTTTTCATTACAAGGAAAAGAAGCCTGCATACAAATTCAATAATGAACCGGGAAAATTAACGGGTATATTTCGCCTGACGCCATAATTACATCTCACATGTGTAAACGTGGTTGCAATAAGTTTTAATGATAAACAAAGTACTATGTTACAAAAGTGAAAACGCAGCACTTATGGAAAAAGGTTCTTTGTTCGATAAACATAAGAATCCATTGCTGATCCCATTTCGGCGGGTGGATTAAGGAGTTGTAACAGATTGTGAAAAGAAAGACATAAATATAAGAGCATTGTAGTAGTGCTAAGGAGTCTCAGAAAAATTTAGCAAAAAAAAAACAATTTTTGTAGGTAACACAAACTCTAAATGAATTTTTTTTATATGCCGATTTTATATAACTTAAAATGTATATTAAAAACATTAATAATAAAGTGAAAGGGTATTCAAATTAAAATAAATGGAATAATGCAAGGCGAGGAGAAGTGCTGGCACTCAGTGTAGCGTGGAATCAAACACATATTGGGTAAATAGCTAATCGCGAGACACTGTTCAATACAAAACGAAAGGAAAGTAATCATTACATCATTACACTACAAAAAAGTAGAGTTAAGCAGTTGAAAATATATTAGATGGTAAAATATTTTAAATTTAAAATGGATCGCTTCCTCTTTGATTTGAACTCATTGGAGATTTCGACACATCAATGAGAATCAATTTAAGAAATTGTATAAAAAAAAAACCTCGTACAAAATTAAGCCTTTTTGAATACTTATATTGATAGTGGAAAAGAAATATTCATTTGTGTAAGAATAATGTGCAATTCAAAAGTTTGTTATAAACCCAATGAATGATTAAGAATAATTTTTTTGAAGTAGGTTAAGCAAGTATGTGTACACATATAATAGTATTTCGATGTTTCTGCTTCACTATCGTGCTTTCTTTTAATTTGATTTAATCAACAGTGGACTTAATATAGCGCGATTCTGGTACGTTTGTCTGACTTGTGTGATTTGACCTATAAAGCGTTAAAATTTTACATAAATTTTTAAGAACCAGAATTAAAATGAAGTGCTAAAAGAAAAACCACATTCTTTCCTTCCAACAACCTTTTCTTTCAGGTGGAAATGGCGCGAAGGTAAGTGCAGGATGATGTAGGGTTAACAATGTGTTTCGTCGCTCGGGTTCCGCGGTGCTGTAGTTTTGTTCCGGTAATAATTTGTAGTCGTGTCGCGGACTACTAGTTCGGTTTTTCGGGTTCGCGTGTTTTACGGTCGCAAAATTAAAGTAGTTTGTTTTTAGGCACCACGGTATATCGGTTCGCGAATGCGCGTTAGTCGGGGAGTTTGATTCTTTGATTGTATCTTGATGGTAAAAAATTAGAGTAAAGTAACGTAATTTGTTTAGAAACGTCGCGTAGTAAATCGGGCTTTTCGGTGGCTGGTTCAAATGGAACCAAGAGCGGAAGTTCACTTGGGTCCGACCCACGTCCGCAATCCTCGCCACACTGAGCTAGCTAGCCAGCAGCCACCACGCGAGGGAACTTCCGAGTGGCCGAGTTGTTGACCCACGGGGTACGACTCGTTGCCACGTCTCCAGGACTGCACGTCCAATTGTCGGTGCGAGGCCGACTTTCATCCCGAGTCGTCGCCGTGACGACCTGCGATTCTAAATCTATTACACGTGTCTGTCGCGCAACATGGATTTGGAACAACGCATTAACATTCAGTTTTGTTTAAAGTCGCAAAAGAATGCCAAAGAAGCTTATGAAATGTTAAAATCGGTATACGGCGACAATGTGGCAACACTAAAGATTGTGTACAAGTGGTTTGACCGATTTAAAAACGGAAATGAGCCTGTTGAAGACGAGCTACGTGCGGGACATCTAGCAACTTCAAAAACAGATGAAAATGTGCAAAAAGTGGAAACAATGGTTCATTTAAACAGGCAAATGACTATTCGAGAGCTATCGAAAGACCTTAACTTCTCGTATGGCTCCGTTCAAAGCATTTTAACTGATGAGTTGCGAATGAGACGAGTGAGTGCAAAATTTGTTCCCAGACTTTTGAGTGCTGAACAGAAGGAAAATCGTGTGTCAGTTTGCACGGAGTTGAAGGACCGTCTTCATGCAGATTCGGACTTTATGGCCAAAATTGTAATTTGAGATGAAAGTTGGGTCTATGGCTATTACACTAAGACTAAAATGAAGAGTTCCCAATGGAAAACCAGACGATCGACGAGGTCCGGAGGGCTACTCGTCGAGTTTGGAGCGGACTCCTCCGATAAATCGATATTCCGCGACAAAATAAAGGACGTCCTTGGGGCAAAAGCCACCGTCTCTACCTTGGAGCTAAGAGCTTCATTGGAAGTAAGGGACCTGGACTGCATCGCCGATCCGGCTGAGGTCGAAGAAGCCATTCAAAAAGAGTTCCCTGGAATAACTGTATTAAAAGTACAGCTTTCTCCAGAGAATCGCCGAGGGCAAAGGCTGGCCATACTCGAAGTAACGGAGAAAGATGCTACAAAACTCCTGGCCAAATCGGCTGGAGGGGGTGTGCAGAATTCGCCGCCGAGCCATCCCAGTTCGATGCTACAGGTGCCTTGGGTACGGGCACACCACCTCGAACTGCAAGGGCCCTGACCGTAGTATGCTTTGCTTTAAGTGTGAAGCGCCTGGGCATAAGAAAAAAGAGTGCGTTGAGACTCCGCGCTGTTTGCTATGTAATCATCTTAACTCTCAACCGACAGAGCACCTTCACGTTGCAGGAACAGGCGCGTGCCCAATCTTTAGAGAGGCACTAGCAAAAGTAAAAGCAGCTCTAAGGTGATGATCAGGACCCTTCAAATTAACTTGCACCGTAGCGTCAATGCACAAGATCTGTTAGAGCAGTTCGCCAGAGAAAAGGGAGCTGATCTGCTGCTGCTGAGCGAACAACATCGAAATAAGGCCTCACCAGCCTGGTTCTCCGATGACTCCCATACTGCTGCCGTTTGGGTTCGTGGCAGCATGCGACTCCAGATCCAAGGTCACGGCCGAGGAGACGGTTTCGTGTGGATTCGGTGCTCGGTTATAACGATTTTCAGCGTATACCTGACGCCGCATGAGTCAATGCCATCTTTTCAAAATAGACTGGACGCGCTAGAGGATGCTGTTCTGAACACAGATGGCAAAGTACTTCAACGCCAGAGCCGTTGAGTGAGGCATGTCTCAAACCGATCCCAGAGGGCAACGCATTCTGGACATGTCGTCGAGGACTGGGTTGGTAGTTTTAAATACCAGTAATGTACCGACCTTCCGGCGCTGGGGCTGCGAAGGAACAATCCCAGATATGACATTCACCTCGCTTCGACGACGTTGAACTGGAGAGTACTCGAGGATTACTCAGCGAGTGACCACCAATACATCGCGTTTGAGATCGGCGATACCACTCCTCGCTCGTCTCAACGATCTTTCACTCCCGGGTGGAATATCGGAAAAATGGACGTGGAGACTTTCGCCAATGTGATTCGAAAAGGCGGAACGACATCGGGATGCCCTTCGGGGAACGGAAGGGCTGGAGTCGAGGGAATGGCGGAATCAACGGTGAGCTTCATCACTTCTGCCTGTAACTCATCTATGCCTCGACACGATAGGCCTGCTGTACATTGGTAGTCAAAAGATATCGCAGACAAACGAGGCGAGTGTCACAGACTTCGACGTGCAGCTCAGCGGTCGAGAAACGCAGAGGAAGCATCCGATAGGACAGCAGCATACAGATCAGCAAGGAAAGAACTCCGAAGACTCATCAACGAGAGCAAGGCACGCTGCTGGCGAGAACTTGTGGACGATGTGAACAGGGATCCATGGGGGCTCGGCTACAAGGTAGTGTGGCGCAAGCTCGGTACCTTACAGAAGCCGTGTTTACTTCAAGCAGACAAGATGGACGGCATAGTGCAGGCGCTTTTCCCAACTCATCCTGTCTGTGTTGATGCTGCCCACGAGGTCAATTCAGTGGAATGTCCATTGTTCGCAAAAGATGAGCTGGAGGACGCGATGCTTTCTATGAAAGCTCGAAAAGCACCAGGACCAGACGGCATTCCAATCGAGGTGCTACAAATGGTCTTCCACGTTTGTCCTGACTTGCTACTTAATGTGTTCAACGCTTGCCTGAGAGAAGGTGTATTTCCATCCCGTTGGAAGGTGGCGAGGCTCGTATTGATCAGCAAGGGGAAAGGGGAGGCGAGCTGTCTTCTGCATACCGGCCGCTTTGTATGCTGGACACAGTCGGGAAAGTGTTCGAAAAGCTCATTAAGGGAAGACTCACTGACGCAATTCGTGCTGCAGGGGACCTATCTCCTCAGCAGTATGGCTTTAGAGCAGGGCGATCTACTTCCGATGCCATCATGGAAGTGG
The DNA here is from genome assembly GCA_954870665.1 of Stratiomys singularior. Classification (NCBI taxonomy): domain Eukaryota; kingdom Metazoa; phylum Arthropoda; class Insecta; order Diptera; family Stratiomyidae; genus Stratiomys; species Stratiomys singularior. Next base: position 51,134,191 of record OX940879.1, read on the forward strand.
TGAATGCAGTCCGTCGAGCCGAAGCGCACAAAACTGAAAAACGAGTTGTCTTGCTAGTGACGCTTGACGTCAGAAATGCCTTCAACTCCGCCAGATGGTCGGATATTCTTGGCACATTGGAAAATTTTTTCCGATTGCCAGGGTATCTGATGCGGATTTTGAGGGATTATTTAAAGAACCACAGACTGCTCTATGACACACAAGATGGGCGACGCAGTATGGAGATAACGTCTGGTGTAGCGCAAGGCTCCATAGTGGGACCAGACTTGTGGAACGCCACATATGACGGACTATTGAGGCTTGAGCTGCCAGATGAGTCGCGCTTAGTCGGCTATGCAGATGATATAGCAGCACTGGTTGCTGGACGTATAGTCGAACATGCGCAGCGCATACTGGGAGTGCTAATGCGTCAAGTGAGGGAATGGATGACCACCCGTGGTCAGGCACTAGAGAAAACCGAGGTGGTCATTCTCACACAGAAAAGAATTCCCACGGTAATTCTTTTGCTGGTCGGAGATGCGACTGTTGAGTCTAAAGTCGCAATAAAATATTTGGGACTATTGATCGATTCCAAAATGAGCTTTTCGGAACAGATCAGGGCAACGGCGAAAAAGGCCGCGATAGGCGTCTCAGCTTTGAGTCGACTAATGTGCAACATCGGTGGGCCCACACCGAGCAAACGCCGACTTCTCATGAGTGCTGTACAGTCAGTGCTACTGTACGGCTCTGAGGTTTGGGCCGGAGCTTTCAGTAAGGAGCTGTACCGAAAGCGCTTGGCCCAGGTACAGAGACGAGGAGCTTTGCGGGTTGCGTCTGCATACCGCACTGTCTCTGAGTCGGTGGTGTTGGTGATCGCAGGAGTGATACCCATCGCCCTCCTTGCTAGAGAACGACGGAGAATTTATGACCGAAAAGTGGAGGGCTCAAGATATGATGTCAACCGAGAAGAGAGGCAGCGCACAATACTCGAGTGGCAACAGTCATGGGAAGGCGACTCCAATGGCCGCTGGACTGCCCGCCTTATAGGGGACGTGGAATCGTGGCTAAATCGAAGGCACGGTGAGACTGATTATTACCTTACCCAGCTTCTTAGCGGGCATGGGTATTTTCAGTCTTACTTCCAGAAGATTGGTAAATCACGGTCCCCAGACTGCATTTTCTGCCCAGGGGAAAGGGATGACGCATGTCACACCTTCTTCAACTGTAGAAGGTGGAACAGGATGCGGCAAGACATGTGGGAGGTGATGGGAGAGCTTTCTCCAGACAATCTGGTCGGAGAAATGCTGGAAAGTTTCGAAAATGGACCTGCGTGGCACGTTACTCTCGGGCAATATTTATTGCCAAAAAATATTCGATAGATAACCTTGGGCGCGGGGTCTAGGGAGGTCTCCTTTCCAGCAGCCCTCCTCCATCCTGCCCCCTCCCGCTGGAGGGAGATTTCTCTAGACTGACGGCGCCCTAGCGCGAAGTAAAAAGAGGCCTAGCCCGAAGTAATGTGTCAAACGGTTCCAGGCTAGGATCTCTTGACAGGGGGGGTGTTTAGTGGGTAGTCTGGTAGCATGCGATGCTAGGAGTCCCACACTCCGGGCGTAAATTGCCTTCACCCCCCAACCCAAAAAAAAAAATGGAAAACCAGTGGATCTCCTCGCCCTAAAAGGCGCGTCAGTCAAAATTCAACATCAACGTCATGCTCATTATTTTCTTCGATAGTGAGGGCGTAGTGCGATCAGAGTTCGTTCCAAGGGGCACAACTGTAAACTCTGAATTTTATAAGGGCGTACTGCAGCGTTTGAGCAACGACATACCAGAAAGCGGCCAGAAAGATGGGCCAGTGGCTTCATTCTTCACCACGACAATGCGAGGTGTCACACCTCGCTTCTCATTCGTGAGTTTTTGGCAGCAAAAAATATTCCTGTCGGTCCACATCCATCATACTCACCGGACTTAGCACCATGCGACTTCTGGCTCTTCCCAAAAATTAAAACTGTGCTTAAAGGAAAACGTATTGACACCCTTGCTGACAATGAGTAGGCCACGACCGAACAGCTGAAAGCCCTTCCGAATGATGCCTTCCAGAAATGCTTCCAGTCATGGAGTCAACGTTGGGATAAGTGGATTGCTAGCTTGGAAGGAGATTAAATCAGATTCTCTGTAAGCGTATAACATTTTTTAATAAAAAATTATTCACCGTATTTTCTGATCACACCTCGTATGTGAGGCGAGTATGCGTTGTACCGACAGTGAAGCATGGTGTAGGCAATATTACGATCTGGGGTAGCATGGCTGCTAATGGGTTCTGATAAATTATCCTCCGTGAAGGGCGCATAATAATATAATAGCCAAAACTACATTGATGTGCTTAAAATAGGTCAAGTTTCGTCAGTTTCACTAATTTTTGGAGATACCAATGACGATGATGTGAAATTCCAGCAAGACAATGCTCCATGACACGGTTTTTAGTATACTTGCTGCAGTGACAGTAGTTAGAATGTTTTTTGGATGACATTGGAAAAGTTTCAGTTTTTACAGAGAGTCTGCGCTAATTGCAATTATTTGTAATAACATAGTAGAATTTGGGCTCTTTTTTCTTATTTCACCAATCACTATTTTCTAGGAATCATGAGTGAACAATTTCCAACACAAATGAAATTGCTCTGAGGGCACCTTGGAAGAAGCCTAATAAGAATTACAATAGATCATAGTGAAGACTACTACATGGTCTGAAAAGTATTTGACCTGACAAAGACATGGCGCAACAAATTCAAAATTCATGTGCTCTTTGTTGAGTACCAACTTAAATCCGAATTTTGTGAAATTTTTATGACACTAGGTAAACTGATTTTTAAGTTTTATCTAATGTGTCAAAAGGCTAGAGTCTCTTGACAGGGGGGGGGTGTTTAGTGGATAGTCTGGTAACATGCGCTCCTAGGAGTCCCACACTCCGGGCGTAAACTGCCTTCACCCCCAACCCAAAAAAAAAATTTCATCTTTCGAAGTGACGCTACCTCTGACCTTTTGTAAGCAATGGAAAAAAAAATTTTGTGTTTTAGTTAAACATTGATAAAAAAGGGCAAACAAAGGCTGGGCTTGATAAATGTTATAATACATCTGCCTCTTCATATTCAGCCATTCAATATTGGTTTGCTGAATTTCGTCGTGCCCGTATGAGCACCAGTGGTAGCCCGCGATGGGTAAGGCCAAATGAATTTTTGCAGCGAAAGTTTGCGACATGTTTACATTTGCGACATTACATGTTTGCCTTGTAAATCAAAATTTAGAGTCAATTCCCATCAATTAAATGGAAATTTTTGACGATTGTTAGAAAATATAGTCGAAAAAACCTAGTTTAGCCAGATCCAATCGATATCATTACCACACGTCTGAGTCCAGTAGACTGTCGGGGGAATGATAAGTGCCTGGTGCTGGCCGTAGGAAGCCCCCCAAGACGCAATAACTGATTAGTAAGGTCCTAGATTCACATTCATCATTTGAGAATCACATGGTGCAACCTTCATAGATATGGCAAAAAAAACGAAAAATTATACTACTATGCATTGTTAAACGATTGAATGATGAAACCAAGTCTAAACGTCCTTATTCGACTTCTTTCTGCTGGCGATACGACCGATAAAAAAAGGAATTATGGTTCCACCGTATTCACCTCATTTAGCCCCGGCGAATATTCCTAGTTGGCCAGTTTACCCAATTCGCTTATCGGGAAGAGATTTTATTCAAATGAGGACCGCGAATATAAAAAAAATACCTATTTTGGGTGACTTGACGTGGGTCACTAGAAGAATGACATCAAAATATTGGAAGATCGTTACACTAAGTGCATTACTCTAGATGGAGACTATGTCGAAGAAAGAAATCGTTTTTGCACTAATAATATCATTTTGACATTGCCTGGCCAAAGAGTTTTCAGTTCATGGAATATTTTAAATACAGTGAAACTGAATATATGGAAAGATCTTCGAATGGTGAAGAAGAAAATTTCTAAAAGTGCGTCATAAAAAAATGGAAACAAATTATTTCTAGTTCTGGCACTGAGGATGAGAGGACGAGTAATGTAAAAATTAGATATTGCAACTGACGCGACGCAGGCGACAAAACTGAAAGCAGAAAAATCTAGTGGATGAAATCCCGTTCATATGATATTCAAGGGTATCGCAGGGCTTACCGGCTAAAAGAAATATTATTTCGGGTTGGGTAGCTTGTTCTTTCGAATTGTTAATTGAAATGCACGTTATAAGCGCTGAACCGAAAACGACGGTGTGAAAAAAGACTGGACGCGGACAGTTGCTGAATTATGTAGTTTTGTAGGAGCATTGTATGCTGGGGGCGTGTACAAAGCAAGAGCATTGCTAGCTTATGGTACGAAAAATGAAGACCTGCTTTCTCCCAAGGCATAGTACGCAGAGATAGGTTTATATAAATTTCGAGATTAATACGCTATAAACAAAGCCGAAGATTTGAAAGTTTACAAACGAATAAATATGCGTTGATATCCTTAATATGGAACAGATTTATCAGTAAAAGCCAAATCTTATTGTAAGCCATAATAGAATATTACATAAGATAAACAATTATTTCCAATGAAAGCTCTTTCCTTGTATTTCCGTAATATATGCCGAACAACCATAAAAAATTGGCATTCAGCTTAGATAAGCAGGAAAGATTCAATTGAAATATATTTTGAATATTTTCCCTTATGTTTTGAAACTTGAGGCTCAAATTCGACGATTAAAATTAACCAAACCACGTTTTCACCGAAGTAGAATCAAAACGACAGACGATTACTTTGCAAGCATCCCAATAGATAAAAAAAATGCTTGCATTTTAGTTGGGGCTATCCGAGGGGAAACACGTCCACGAAAACCAAAGAAGTAAGTAAGTTTTATATTTTAAATTTTGGCAGCGATAAACGCGTGGATAGTATACGAGTATAAAGAGTGTGCCAGATCTAAAATATTCAGAACGGAGCTATATTTGTATGGCCGAGGAATTAGCTGAAGATAACAAAGAGAACAGTTGTCAAAGCGCAGACGTTTCAGTTCTATCACCCTCAACATCAGGAGTTACAAAAAGATACCTCGTGGGCGATTACAATAAAAAGATCGTGGAAAAATCACCAGCGAAATTCAATACATTTGTAAAAAGCGCCCGTAAAGCTAGATTTAAACTAGTAACCAAAAAACCGATCCCGAATTGTTTTATTTTCTTCAATTCACATTCAATCCAGATAAATTTTTAATTCGTCATAGTCATCTTATTCCAGCATGTCATATACACACCATATGAAATGAAAAGTTACCTACTAACATACAAATGTACTTATTCTTCCTCTAACTTTTTTGGGGGAAACACTTCAAATACATGAAGCACTCTCAATACATGAACTCTTGAGAGAAGTTGATATCGAGTTTTCCACAGCAATAAGTCAACTTTGAAAAATTGACACACTGCAAAAAGAAATCGTCTTTCCGTAAGTTTCGGGGCACTTCAGATGAATAAGCTATAAGGACGGCCTACAAAAAACTCCTTGTCTTTCTACATATTTATCTTCTTCACTATATACCAGACCTGATTTTCAGTACCTAGCTCGTCTCTGGAAAATAAAACTTAAGCTTAACGACCTACAAAAAAATTATAACCACTACGAGGTAGTTGGATTATTTTAAGGATGAGGTGGTAAATAAAGGATTTTATAAGAGAATACAAGTTTTGAAAATCTCGGTCAAACGATAAGTTTTCAACTTTTTGTCTGATTTCGAAATAACGTATAACGTTTGCAATTCAAAAAAAATTAAATTTAAATTGTCAGTTGAAAACGTTATACTGTTGCATAGGTTGCAATGGGGGAACGTAAAACGTTGAATACGTAATATAATTTGTTCTTCCAATATGACCCAATATAGTGAAAAAGAAAGTTCCTTTAAGGCTTATTGATTATTATAAGATCAATCTTAAAAGAGCTTCGGAGAATTATAACTACAGTACCATGATAAAAATTTGAATACATAAATAATATATATGCAATATGCAAGCGGATAAACGGATAAAACGGATGACAGCATTTGAAAAAAGGAATGAAATCGCTTAAAATGTTTGTACTGATATGTTGAAGTGAAATGACAGCATTAAATTTTGAAAGACGTTATATGTTTGGGTTGTCCAAAATATTTAATGAGTAAGAATTTGGCAAGAAAGCTATTGCTACCTTGGTTTTGTTCCTTTTAAACAAATTAAATAAAAAAACACTGAAAAGAAAAAATGACGAAGCAGAAGCTTTGCTGAAGAGTAAGCGAAAATCAGAAAACCTGGTACAGCCAGAGATTCTTACATAGCGAAACTAATTGAACGCCAAAACGGTCAATTAACGAAGGACAAAGACTCCTGTAATCTGAGGCAGTCCAGCAAGCGGTAGAAAAATGCGAAAGGGCTAATAAACAGATAAAAGATGCAAACACCCACCTGCATGCGCTGAAGCAAGGAACTTAAATCAAGAAATACTCGCCGCAGGGCAAACTTCAAGCAATCCAAGCATCCTGGATCGATAAAAAGGAGGGCGCTCCTACCGCAAAGCAGAAAATATTCTGAAAAGCATAATTGCTACCTGCAATGCAGCACCTCAGCAAACAAACGAATCCGAAAGTTGGAGACGAGTGGCCGAGCAAACGAAAGGCCTGTAGCCAAATCAAACTGCATTAGGTTCAGCGAATGGGGGACAGAGCATCGATTGATCCCATTGCGTCCTAAGTGGATTTTTAAAGGGCACTGTAACAAAAAACAAAGAAAGGTTAGAAACTAAGATAGCAAAGGAAGCAGACAAGAGCAAGCATTGCGTTCGAAAAATTATAAACTTACGCAGGAACTCAAATGAAAAAAACTATCAGATGTCAGTCAAAAAATTAAGAAAATAAAAGTTTCCTACTAAGCAAAAATTCCTAATCAAACTCACCGTCCGCAAATCCTACACGGATATCTTTCGAGAAATCAAGGGAGCGATAAAACCAAAAGGCAAAAAACTGCAATGAAAACTGTACGCCAAAACGGTCAAGTGAGCTACTTTTGGAGTTTGGACTAGATACAGCTAACAAAGACGCGTCCTGTGATGCAATGCAAAAAAACCTGTAAGAGAAAAATAGTAATAGAAAAGAATATAAGGCTATCTCCAGCAATTAGAGAAACTACTATTTAAGGACTACGCCACGAATCTGACCAAAAGAGACGCATTAAAACGCGATTTTCCTGAACTCGACGAGACGAAACTTAGGTTGACCATACCAAATAACATGGGTCAAAGAATGTCAATAATTGACCTCACAAACCGATAACCCGACCTGCTAACAAGGAAAGGGAAAATCAGAATAGGATGGGTTATTTTTCGGATACGATTGGGAGCAATTCCACTATGGTATTTCAAACGCCTTTGATACGGTTACAGACAGAAGCTCCTTATGCTACCTTAAGCTGCTTATGCTCGCGCAAGAAAAGATTGAGACATATAAGAAAGTCGAGTTGCTGCAGCTCTACGAGAAACATCAAAATAGTAGTTCGCAATCTTGCTATCCTGAGCAATCCGTGGCAGCTGCCATCTCCGTTTGTTACAATACTAACTTTCAAGTACAAAACAATGGATGAGGAGATGGTTTCATTCAGCTGACGAAAGGAGGAGTAAGGAAGTAGGGGGAGATTGGGAAGTAAAAGATCGGCAGCTAAAGATAGTGTGTCGTGAAACTTACTATGTTTATCATCACGTCTCCTGCAAGTTTTCTATGTCAATTCAAGCGCTGTCTAGAGTACTAGTTACTGTCTAGTTACTGTGGACGTCAAATATGCATTTTACTGTGTTAAAAGGAGAAATATCTTAGAAGCGCAATCGTTTTCAAGTACCAGAACACCTGATGCAGATTCCAAAGGACTATCTGAAGGATTGCAGTCTACTCTTCGAGACGAAGGGTGATTCAAATGATAATCAGATTATGTGTCGCGCAGGATACCATCCTCGGTCTTGACCTGTGTAACATCTCCTATGCCGGACTACTGAAAGTTGAACTGCCCAATGGGTCGGTTAATGGATGGGTTGATGAAGATGATGTCGCGGCACGTTCAGCCGAACATGTGAAATTTATACCAAATATGCTAATGCGGCGAGTAACTAAGTGGATGACTACTCGCGCGTTCAGGCTGACACTGGAAAAACTCGACAAAGAATACTCGACCCTGGAGAGTCGGAAAAAATCCGACCTTGACAAAGAAGCAGATTCCCAGAATGAGGCTTATCAGTGTTAAAAAAATTTTGAGCAAATCAGCGTCAAGACTGTAGCGCATGTAACGGCACTCATTTGGTTACTTAACAACATATGAGGGCCCGCGCGTCAACGATTCAATTTCTAAGCGAGCGCTGAGCGCTGTCCATTTTTTTACTCTATGGGTCGACGATTTGAACAAGGAGTTTGACTTAATACGTTTATTTCAAACGCAGACAAGGAGCGTTAAGAATTACATACACATATCTAACGGTCCTGGGGACGATGGTGTAAGTGATCGCAGTGATGATATCCATCACTCTCCTTGCCAAACTGCGGAAAAACTTTTACTGACAAAGAAAAGAAAAGTATAGAAAACTGACAACCAGGGAAGAGAGACAACACTCTCCCAGCGATAGGCGACAATCCTCGGAGCGCGATACAGAAGAAACCGATAGGCAACAATCCTCGGAGCGCGATACAGAAGAAAGAGCAACTGCTCGTCTGGTCTCTGACATGACACCATGCATCAATCAAGAGTATGGTGAAACTTATTTTTACTTAACCCAGCTCTTTTGCGTGTTTTCCACAAGAGAGGTGGAGAACGCGTGTCACACATGTTTTTGCTTCCATAAAATAAAAAAAATAAACGCGGGGATCATAACAAAATCGGAGCACTCTTCGCAGACTTTGTAGCTAGAGTAAAGGTCCAGATACAATACTGCGTGAAGCGATGCGAGAGCGCGTGGCGATTCTCCCTCGTCGTCGCGCAACGCATTCAATTTACAATGCACGCGATGCGAGGAAGAATAATGTTCATATGACAAATGTCAAATTGGTGACGTTTTGAATGAACTTTGATTAAAATTATTTTAGATTTTTTTAAATTTGAATTTGGAATTTTCCTTCGTTTGGCAAATAATAGCCTCAACAAAAATGCACGAAATTTTCATTCAAAATTCATTCCGAATAACTCTCCTACTTAAAAAGTAATTAAGGCGTTTGAATTACAAATTTCATTTACGTGCATCTGACAAACGTCACGCAACACGCGAGGAATTTTCGTTTTTCCGAATTTTTCTCATCTCGCATCAACGCATCGAAATCATTGTACGATGTTGTATACAAACGCATGTAACGAAAACTGCTTGACATTTGCTGCGAGACTCTCGTCGCGCTCTCGCATCGTAGTCTCGCAGTATTGTATTTCGGCCTTCATGCTTCATGCTTACAACGATTGAAAATGGATACACGTGGCACTTTATGCTCGAATAGTCCTGACACATGAAAAGGGCATACTGGAGCGTGACAAAGGTTCGGCGATGGAGGGATCCCTCAAGTCTGAAGTCGCCTCTAGGCAAAGAAATGCGAGGCCTAGCCCAAAGTAATGCGTTAAATAGTTCCAGGCTAGGATATCAGGTTGACAGGGGAGTTGTTTAGTGGTTAGTCTTGAAGTACTGCGCGCCTGAGAATCCCACTCTTAGCGCGAAAGTACACTTCACCGCCATACCATAAAGGATAAACTAAATAAATAACTTCGCTCTGAAGACGATGAAAATAAGAATTTTCGAAGATATTTTAGTTATACTTTGGATTTGCAAATAACTCATGTTCATATTTCCTTAAAAAAAAACAACAGTAACAAAGCATGATATCACTTGACAAGTTCGCATTCCATACCTTATGCGATAGTGTCTTCTTTCACGCTGACGTCATTTATTAGCTCGCCAAATGATATTTTCTTAAGACAGCTGTACACCCACTAGATTTTTGGTTTCAATTCGATTATGGATCGAAGCTACAGCATAGTCACCCACACTGTACACTTCACAAATCTATCTTTACAGACACTGTTTCCATTTTCTTGGTCTTCCGTAACTTCGCCGCCATCATGTTCAAGGTGTATAATAATTGCATTCTGAGTTTTCATCAATGTATATTCGTTGTATTGAAAGTCATGAGGAAAATGACATCAATTTGCAATCATATGCGAAGTATTTTTCCCATTTAAAGTAGTCTCTTGGTCCGGGGCATTGACGACATCACTTCGCTATTTCTGGCGGTGATGAGTCACTTCTTTGAAATCTTTCTATTGTTGGTTATGGTAGCTCCCGCTAATGAATGTTATCGCAGATTGCTTCTTCTTTTAATAGGCTCAGCTGTTTGATGGCTTTAAATGTACACAAACCAAATCTAGACAAAAATGTCAACATACCACAATTGAATGCTTACAAGATAAGATGGAATAAGGCATATCCAAGTATCGACACACTCGATATTTTCCGTTAACTTTCTTGCGTTTCGCTGCCGGAATATACTAACATTATTTCTCAAGATAATGTTGAAAAATTTTTGCTTTTTTAAAATTTCAATTAAATTTCGCTCGCTGATAGTTGCCACCATGTTGCAGGCTCATTAAAATACATTTCTAATTGAGCCATCTGAAGCGTCCGTTAAAATATATCCGAATACTACAAAATGTTGGGAACAGCTCAATAAAATCACATGACATATAACTATCCTAAGTAGATTTTACAATACATTGAATAATTAGATCCAACATAATCCAATCAACCACCCTTATCGATAATTCCGACCATAAATCATTGTGCAATTGGTCGTCCCTGGAGTTGAGTCGAATGTTATATGGCAATCAGTTACGAGGACAATTTAGGCCAACACAAGCAACTCAACTGAAATTCCAACAAGGAGCCATCATGTTCAATCATTTCCTTACCCAGTTTATTAAGTTGAGGTTGAGCCGACAGGAATTTGGCAAGTCTTGCTAATATTAAGGCATTCAAAAACGATTAAATAGCCACTCCGAAAAAGGTCATCGACCGTGTGGGGGTGGAATACTAAGATGCTTACAAGATGTTAAGGTAGACAGTTGTCTGGATTCAATATCGAGCGACATCGTGAGCATACAAAAATTTTACTTTTGCAAAGCGAATCAATGCCTTACATGAGTGTAACCATGTAGGTTAATCGAAATTTGCGTTGGCGGAATATTTACCCATCGTGCGAATGTATACTATGTTTGCGTCCGAGTCTGAGTCAAAAAAGGAAGAAATATGAGTTGCAAGATTTTAAGGGGGAAAAAAATTCACTTTCAAACTCACGGGTCCAAGATTTATTTGAATAAATTTTTTCTTCAAAAAAAAAATTCGCAATATTGCTTACATGTCGACAGATTCATCGCTCTTGTAGCAACTCACCACTTGTTGTTAGAACAACTGAATGCCATATTTATCAAATTTTACATTGGATGCGACAACAGTGTACTAAAAAACTCCCAGCCTACTAGAAATTTTACACATAAACCGCTGACTGCTTTTCATTGGTGACCTTCTCTCAAGCCAATAGCTTTATTGCAGGGGATTTTCAAGGCTCTGAGGGTTCAACTTAGTTTGCAGGTAAAGGGTGATAAGCGAAGCTGAGCAGCAGTCAAAAGTTAAAAGGCACCCCCAATACCCAACCAATGAAACGGGAAAATCTCCGTGGACTGGGCAACTGGTGTGACGGCATCTAGTGGTATCAGCCGTTAATTTAAAAACAAAATATGTATGGCAATGCTTTCCCCTACTTAGGTAACCAAAAAACCCCAAGAAACGAGCTACTTGCTGATTATTATGTCAAAAGTTGGATTTCACCACATCATTGTACGAATAGAAATGTCGGTAGTCTAAGGAACCTTAGGAACCTTACGAAGTCATAAACGAGAACTGCCAAATGAAATAAAGGATTCGACTATTTACTGCTTTGACGAACCAAAGACTTTCTTTCTTATAAACCAAATAAAAATGAAATTGTTAATCGATTGCCAACAACACATGACGATATTACGACAAGAGTTACTGATGAGAAACACAAATAATTGAGTATTATTGGGTTGTTCGATACTTAATGTCGTGTTTTTTATGTGTTTCAAAATGAATTTATTTAAATGACGTTTAAAGAACCCTCGGTTTTAACAAGCGAAGAATTGATCCAACTCATTTCTAACAGCTTGATCGGAATCGAAAGTTTTGGTTTCGAAATGGTTTTGAAGGGAGTGAAACAAATGATAATCTGATGGTGCTTAGTCAAAGCTGTAGGGTGGATCTGGCATCAGTTCTCAAATGGCCTCAAATATTTTTTGACGGGTTATCAGATAGGTGCGGGGTCTGGCTTGATCATAATGGAACATTACGTGCTTGCGATTGGCCAGTTCAAGGGGCTCTTTCTTGATTTCTTCGTTCAATTTCGATAGTTAACGACAGTTGACATTCGAATCAATAGTTAGGTTTCTGGGAAGCAGCTCAAAGTAGACTATACTTGTAATCCCACCTCACGGAAATCATAATTTTCTTTTGGTGAATATTGGCTTTGGATTTCGATGTAGGGGCTTATCTTGCCAGGTCTACGATCGCTTCATAATTATTTTTTGGTAAACTACCCATTTTTCATCACCCGTTATGATTCTTTTTAGAAATTGGTTGTTTTGGTTACGATTCAGCAAAGAATCGCAAATGTTAAGTGTTTGGTGAGGTGGCTTTTCTTTAATTCGGAAGGAACTCAAACATCCAGTTTGTTTACGTAAACAAGCTACTGTAAGTGCAAGTAAAAGATTGAATTCAATACGTTGAGCTTGAATGCTATCTCTCGAGTCGTTATACGCAGATTAGTTTCGACTAATGCCTTTATTTGGTCGTCATCGGTAGTGGTTGGACGTCCAGTATGTGGGGTACATTGAACATTAAAATTTTCAGAAAAAAAGCGACCAAACCAATGCTGATGCTAGTAGTCGGCAGTCCTCACCATAGAATTCACAAAATTTCTTTGGAGCTTACATTGCATTTTTGTCCTTTCGGAAGTAACAATGTAGCAAATAATGCACTGAGCTACTATTAAATTAGATTTATTTGCGTTACTTTTCTTAGTGTACTACGCATGACAGTTTCAGAAAGTAGAGTGATTTTACAGAGATCAAAAATGTAAGGTTGACAGGAAGGCGCTAAATTTAAAAATTGCATGTAACTTTAACAAAAACAATAAAACATGCCGATAATACTCTCTTTGATTGCCTATTTTCAAGTTTATTTTGAACCAAATTTTTGTCTACTAATGACGCTCAGTGTTTGACTGAAGATAGTCTTAAGTCCAATCTTTAAAATAGTATGTAATATTGCCAAGCTATCACTACTGCATCAAATATGTAGTCTACGTCATCTATGAGAAAAAAACGAAAATCGTACATTCTTTTATAATGGCAGAAAGATCGAATGTAACCTTCCATCTGATACAACAGAAAGACACATAGATGGACATTATGCTTGTTTTATAACTGGATTAACATTGCAACTATGAAGCAAGCAAGTCCAGACGTGACTTCGTTTTGGAAATTGCTGATGCTTATATAGAGCCTCACATGAAAGTGAAAATAAATATTGCAACATTGCAACGTGAAGTAAAAGAGCTCATAAAAAAATATTTAGTTTGTTGACTCTATTGCTGAAGCAACAATAATTCAATCAAGTCCTATCCAAGTCGAGAAAAACAAACGTTAGGATGACGTTTCAAAGAGCCATATGTAGGATGCATAATATAAACATGTGTCCCAACTACCCAGAACAAAAAAAAACCAAACAAATGTGACTAATTCTTCTAAAATAATAAAACAAATTATAAGTCGTATTTTTCACTAATATTTAATAACAAAGCTACTCGTAAGAAAGTATAGTAGAATACACAATAATCATTAGAGAATCTGAATGGCATAAGAACCACCATTTTTAATCCTCTTGAAACAGGACTTGAACCCCTAAACGAATTGTTGACGCAGAGACGTAGCGTGGCCTTTTGAAGCATACTAAAGTCTTACTTTGGTATGAATTGGTATAAGTCATGTATCCTTCCCAAATGTGACGTTCTAGTCATTATCGGAAGAGACTGCATAGTTTAATATTTTTAGGTGGTCTGGACCGTCAGATTTAGTCGAATAACTGATCAATAGGTCTTTATACGGGGATCAAATAACAGCCATTCGTAAAATAATTGTTGTTATTTAATGTTTACGGGATTTAGTATTGGTATGGATTTTGATTAAATAAAATTATATCGAATTGGTTATTTTTCGGATAAACAAAGATACGATTTAATTATAAATTTAAATAAGTAATTGAAGTATTGTATTTCTACGATTAATGAGCGACCATGTACTATCGGTTTCAACTACAAGAAATTAAGGCGCCACGGACGGAAACGTTGTATCAAATTTCTAATGATTAAAACGTTGCTGACGAACAATGTTTACGCTCCGAATGTTGCGACTCGACTCCCGTGCGTGGACCACACTGTACACTGTATTCGTCCACCTATACACCTATATATAAACCGCTAGTGGAGGCATCACGTGTACTCGTCATAGAATATTCTAGACGCTATTCTATTCTAAAAAAAACGCAGTCACATAACAATTACTGAGCCATGAGGGATATTTAAATCTTATTCAAAAATTATGAGTTAATAATGGCAAAATATCTGGTTGTTACAATTGATAATTTTTAAATATATTTACATATTTTTTTGAGGGAGTGCATTTTATGTAAGCAAAACATATACAAAGAATTATTCATTTTGCTTTTATATTTTTAAATTTCCATTTTAGTTTCGTGATTTTGTCACCCGAATGGATTAGATGGAAATGGGAAAGATGAGTACCTGCAGTATATGTAAAAGTATTCTATGATACAGGGGAACCTGATTGTTCACAATGGTCAGTAAAGTTAACCAGCTAATTATTTGCTTCTTTCATAACACTATTTATCAATATATTCTTGTATGAATTTTTATTATAATCCAAGCATTGGAAATGAAACATTTGAATAGTGCCTGTTGATAGTGTCAAATCAATGTAACGGGCTTTTAAGTCTACTATCACAATCAACAAGTGAGATTAAACTTGAGATGAACCGTGCAGAAATTTAGACTAAGACGACTTTGGAATTATTATATGGCATTGTTAGGTTACCATTGATGAATATGGATATTTCCTACTGTCAATTTGTCTAAATATAAGTACTTGCGTAAAATAAATATCAATATAAGGGATACGTATACAGCTCCTTTACAATAACACTTAACTCAAAGTGGTTAAAAGTAGTTGCCACCGTGCATTGATTATTTCGCAATTGTAAATTTATTCTCTATAGATGTTTTATTTCTCTATGGTATGGAAAGTGGAGCATTACAGTACAGAAACGGAAAATGCCTTATTGGAATATGTCAATATTCTTTTCATCATTGAAGAACAAAGTTCAACTGAAGAAATTCTTCCAAGGTGCAAACATAATACCTAACTGTGAGTTTGATTCGGAAGTTTGTCAACCAGGACTAGCTACAGCGCGGGCTGAAGTGTGGACTGCTACAAAACCCAACTCTAAAGATTTTGCTCCTTCACGCCACATCACTTTCTCTGGCTGCCCTAAGAGAAACGTTTCTACTGAAAATTATTCAAATATTCTGGATGGCGGAAATAGTCAAACTTATTATTTTTAAAAAAACCTGTGTAAGCAATGAAAAGGTGAATGTTATAAGTCCCTCACAGAAGAATATATGTTTTATCCCTGTTCCCTGATTTTCTATTATCCCTGTTCTGAAGAAAGCACTGAGTTATTGAGACGACTATTCTTGTTCGTACAACTTGCGAGAAAAAATCCGTGCAGAGCCCGAGTTTTAATATATAATATTAGCAAATCAAGCAAGAAAAATTACCACCCTACAAAAAATATTGCAATAGACGAGTAATTGGTAAAAAAAGAAGGTGGTCTCTCAAGCAAAAAATGCCCAAAACGCCAACCAAGCATGGATACAAAGTTTGGAATAAGTGTAAATCATCTGGCTATTGCCTTAACTGTGGAATATATTCTGACAAAGTTCGAAATAAATGATATTTCCTTCCCTCCCCTGCCAACCTGAGAACCTAGCCTGGAACCGTTTCACACATTACTTCGGGCTAAGCCTCGTGTTCCTACGCCTAGAGGCGCCTTCGCATTATGGGTATCTCTTCTCTAACGGGAAGGACGGGAGAGGAAGGAAGTGCTAAAAAAGAGATCCATCCATCCCCGAAAACAACCGTGCCCGCTTAAGTAGTAATCGGTCTCACCATGCACTCGACTGAACCACGGTCTCAGGTCAGGGATCAGAGGTAGTAAGAGCTTTGGATTTTTTATTCGTATCAAGTATTTAATCTTTATTTGTGTCATTAATGTAAACTAAGTATCACCTTATCAGATTTCTACGGTTGCCAAAATATGTCTAAGACTAAATTTCATAATACCGTTCTTACCGTTGGTCAATTTAAGTGACCAACTTACAGTAACCACATCATGTCTAACGCATTATCTACCACCATTTGAAAAAAATGAGAAAACTAATTATAACAAATCTTTTATAACAAATCTATAACAAGTCATTTTATCGAAGTGACAATTACATCGACAACAACCATATCCGCATCGATAGCTAATGCGTCGACTCCTTTGACGCAAATACCGGACAAAAGCAGGGAGACGGGATAGCTCCTTTGCTTTTCAATTCGGCTCTAGAATCTGTCATAAGAAAGTTACCGGTCGATACATGAGGAACACTATTATAAAAGTCACGCCAAGTGGTACCCTATGCGGATGACATCAACATTTTGTTACGACCACTTGTAACCGCCAAAGAAGTTTTCCAGAAACTCGTGAGCGAAGCACATCTAGTAGTGCTACAAATCAATGAAAAGAAAACAAACCTCAAAACACAGGCGAAAAAAATATCTCAATTACACAAAATATCATACTTGGTGAATACAGAACTGAAAGTTTGGGCGAATTTGTGTATTTAGACGCCAAAATAACGAGAAAGGCGAATGAAAGAGACAAAGGATGCCGAAGAGTGTAATAAAACCTTTTATTCAGTTCTGATGATTATGAAGACCAGCTGCATATACCGGAAAACAAAGCTCCAAGTATAAAAATCTGTGATAAGACTTGCTGTGTCAAATAATATTTTGAACGCCTTTGAGCGAAGGGTGCTGAGATGGATAGGTGGAGCGAAGCTAAACGGGAGGCAATGGCGCATTCGATACAACCATGAGCTGTATGAAATTTTTTACGCTCGTAAAAAATGGGAAACAACGGGGAAACCGAGAAATCGCTGGTCTGACTCTGTGGACGAGGATATTTCATCGCTGCTTTTAATTCAAAGTTGGATAACGCGGTCAATGGACCGAGACAGTTGGAGGCGCTTGTTGCAGGAAGCGAAGACCCGATAGGCGATGTGGTGCTAAGAAGAAGGAGAATTAATGGTTGGTGATCTTTGAGAGAAGGAACGATACGATTCCAAAAACGTTTCTGGAAAGAACAATCCTGTGGACAGGAACTAATGTAATCAGTGGATGAAAAACCTTCTTCATATATAATCTGATACTTGATTTTTCACCAGATAATATCTTCAATGCTGATAGAGCGGACTCATTGTACAAGTGTCTCCTGGATAATACTTTTACATTCAAAAGTCTGCCTTCTCATGATGGTTAACTAAGTAAAGATAGAATCACAATAGATAGAATCAAAAAGGTCACTTCTCTGAATTAGGGAATAAAAATATCAAATGGTTCCAAGGCTTCGAAGAATTACTTGCTAGTGTATGAACACTGGGCTTCTGAAGAGCAGTCTAAACAGTTTTTACG
The DNA here is from genome assembly GCA_954870665.1 of Stratiomys singularior. NCBI lineage: Eukaryota > Metazoa > Arthropoda > Insecta > Diptera > Stratiomyidae > Stratiomys > Stratiomys singularior. The sequence goes on from OX940879.1 coordinate 51,152,158, forward strand.
AAATTTAAGACTCATATATCCCTCTCATGAAAAGAACGTGATCTTCGGCTACAATCAAACTGCCGTTTAGCTGGTGAGATAAGATTGAAATTTTGCTGTGAATAAATCTTGAGCTCGACTCATAGTTAACTTTAGACCTGCAAGTGAGACATTGATATAAAGTGGTGTTCCATAAAATTTCAATTGTTCTTTGACAAATTATTCCACATAACTAAATAAGTTTGATTTTTTTGTAGATATTTTTTATTGTATTGTATTGGCGCAACAATCCGCAACAATTTATATTTTTGATAGAAAATGAAATTTTTGTTCATTTTTTTTTGAGTTCATCAAGGAGTGCCCTATGTTCCCTTTTAGCAAGATTGCGACGAGGGCCTTATTTCCGAACGAGGAGTTAACGAAGGGATGGTAGGTCGTTGACTGTTTATTATCAAAGGAAAATAGGAGATCAGGGCACCCCATTTGATTCGAATTTATTCGCTGTAAGCAAAAGAAATAGCAAAGAATATCTTTCGCCCTACTATTCTTATATGAGCATAAAACTCAAGATATGCTCTGAAGTTTTGTTCAGTATACCATTGAAGAATCCGGTCGATGTTCAGAAGGAAATGTTGAGAATCGTCCTAAATATTCTTAGGACACCGATATAGTCGAGCCTTCATGGGCTTGTTACATCGTGCGGGCTGGAGAAGAACAATCATACAAATATGGAAGACCTGTGAAGATCTCAATGTTCGGATAAAATTTATACCGAGGTGTGAAGCTGGAACATCGATTTTAGTACTTTTTGCAAGACCTGCAGTTTGACCCAAAGAATAAACGAATTGTAAGAACAATACACGAATTTTAAGAAACAACTTCTCGGGTTTCGTGGCCATTTTAATGCAAGAGTTTACATTGCTTATAAGCCACAAATTGCAAATTGGCATAATGAACTTTATGTAGGGAGGGTAGAAACACCCAGAGGAGACACCGTGCGGAGTTATTACATCAAATTGACAGATCAAATATACAATGTTCAACGCCACATCATCTGCGACAATGGTTATCACGTTTGAAAAAAAACGAGCTTGAAATACCAGCGATTTTAATGTATGCGACACGCCTTCTCCTTGCGGGTAAAAAAATAAACAAGGCAAAGATAAGTAAGAGAAGATAAGAGAAGTTGAGTTATCGTTGCGTATCTCAACTTTTTGGAGTCGATGTCAAAAGTACTACATTCTTTTCAAAGGTACCTATAAACGCCTTAAAAACGTTGTTTTTTTTTGAATATTTGTTCATGGTAGAGTAAGAAAGTTTTAACCAACATTTCCTTTTTATCGATTTAGGGAGTATTGTTTAATTTGTATTGAGACGATTTAAAGTTTTGACTTTGGGAACTGCTGGAACGCACAGTTGTCACTTCAAAAAGTAACAGAATGTTTGAATGGTTAATTGTTCAAACAATAAAAAGGCATGGATGACACCTGATTTATTCGTGGTACATAAGTTGAAAAAGTGAACAACAATACAGAAAAGAAAATTTATTTTATTTATTGATCAACTCATACAACTCAAAATAACATGGCCGAGACAAGGTTAAATTATTATTTTTGACTGCTAATACCACAAGTAAATTACAGGCAACGAATAAAGGTTTTATCAACAATTTCAAAGTTTACTGCATAAAAGTTATAAGTTATAAAAAGTTATAGTTATACTGCATAAAAAGTTTACTGCATTTTCATAAATGTTTTGAGATGACTTATTTGATCAAATTTACACCATAGAAAAACACCTCAACCCTTTCGCTACGGCAGTATGCTTCGTCGGAGTGACATCGCTAAACGGGACACCATGCCGCCGGAGTAACGTCACTGTACGGAGCACTACGCCGAAAAGTATGTACCGCGCTTCGGTAAACTGTGTTCGGAGTTACATCGTTCGGTGCATCTTCGTTTTTCTATTGGTAATACGATTCTTTAAGTGTTATCAAAAGCACTTGGAGATATTTCAATTATTAACAATAAAAATGTATTTATAAATTAAAAACTAAACTTTGCACAGGCCGTTAGGCGGATGTCGTGTTTATAAGGGACACTCGTATGCACAAGCCGTCGCGTGGATGTCATCTGTGGACAACGCTCGTACATACAGATCGTCGTGCGGATGTCGTCCATAAACGACGCTCGTAGCGAAAGGGTTCAAGTTACTAATAATCTACTACAAACTGATATCACTGATTTTTTTAACCCCTTCTTGTTTAATATACATTTCGTCCTTTTATAGCGGGAGCTTCTATAACTAAATAACTGTCATGTTAACCTCCGTTTTTGGGAAACTGGATAAATGATAAATTTCAATAAGTGGCAAATAATTCTAGGTCTCTGTGATCTGCTTTGGAAAAGCAGTGTTTGGAAAAGATTTATTATTGTCTAGTGGAATTTTGACCGAAAAGAAAATAGATATAGCGCCTGAATCAATTTTTTAATTTTTCTTTGGATTACAGTATTCCTTTTCCATACATAGTTTTCTGTACATCATTATCATTCGAGTTCGAATCAACCAGTTATTATGATACCATTAAATGCAGAAAATATGCCTGAATATAACCTGATACTCAACTCATAGTTAAAAATAGCTTACAGCCTACTTAGAAGCCCCTTGAAGATGTCTCAAGAAGGCACTGACTATCGTTAAATATACTATTGCATGTGGCTCACATGTGCATCAAATGCTAGTTACCATTTGGAACCTGGCTTTGCAAGGAAATGAAATAACAGATGGACTGGTATGTGCTAGTTTAAAACCACAATTTCAGCTTGAAGTTGCTTTATAGTGCTGAGCGCGTGTATTACTGAGTAATTATCGTGCAGCCTGTCAATGTGGGCTGGGCTTAATACGCGACTTTTTCAAATTCTTGTGCAGCTCTGTGATTATGGTTACAATGGTGTCAGCCTTTCAGGCTCGTATATGCCTTGGATGGGGCTCACATGGTCGACGGCATATATATTTTCGCAATATCAACACGATTTAGTCTCAATCCATATAAGCGATCTTCATTGAGCGTTGACAAACATAAAGACGTGGAACCGTCCGCAAATGAAAAAAAGCAATAAATATTACAATCTAGCTCGTATGGTCTAAACCCCACATATGAGACCGCCGAAACCTCCCCTTCGTCCGTCGTAGCAATCCAACCACATTAATGCATTGACTCATAAATATCGAACCACGCAGACGACCTTTATCGATGACGACACGCAGCTATGCTAATCTTACACTTAAGGCCAGGCATGGATAAATCCCATGTAGTGGGCCTTGCGCGGACCTAAACGGTTTCCAGACACATTCGTGCGGCTAGATACACATGTGGAACGTAGACATGTTGCCGAGGTCTATGCAAGGCTGCAAGAAATGCGAATAGTGAATAGCAAATTGAAAATAGTACACGGTGACTATTTTTAGAGCTAAGAGTATCTATTTTTAAATCCAGCGCTCGTTCCGATCGCTTCGGGGGCCGCGATCAACCTTCAACGACTTTTCGCTGCTGAATACTCACACAGGCATGTGTGATGTTGGGGAAGAGGCGACTAAGTAAAACCTCTGTGTATCTTACTCCCGCAACGCTTTTCCGAAGCAGCTGATTTTATTTAGACGATAAGTCGTATTGATATGTATATGTTTAATTTAGTCGTGATCAGTGTTGCTGACTTGACTTTTTTTTGGAAAATAACTTTTGACTTTTAATCAACAATGGAATTTAGCGCGATTATAGAAGTTTTTCAAATATGACAGTTCCTGCAATATCATGGCACTTGAATTGCACGATTCCGCTTTTACACGGTTTTTATATTACAACAAAAATTTTTTTGGTCTTATTCTGATAGTTTTGCATTATGCCATTGATCAAAATCATATTGATGAACGTATTCTTTTAAAAATCTTGTTTATAGTTACCAAACGCACCCTTTTCCAAAACTTCCATCCCTCTTGTTTGCATTAGCCTCTTTTTTGGAAGAAGAAGAAAGTATTTGAAGTTAATTGTTCAGAATGGATTCTAATATGAGGTTTGTTCAAAAAGTATCGCGAATTTCTTGTTTTTTCAAGAATTATTTATTTATAAATATCTACTTTGTCCCCTTCAAAGTAATCCCCGTCAGACATTATACAGTTGTGATAACGTTTTTTCCAATCCTCGAAGCATTTTGAAAGATCATTTTTTGTGATCTTGTTCAGCTCCTCCTTCGATGCCGTCTTTATCTCCTAATCGCCCTCGATGGGTAGCGCTGTCCTTTCATGGGCCTCTTCAGTTTCGGTAACAAGAAAAAGTCACAGGCGGCCAGGTCTGGGGAATACGGTTGCTGCGGCATTATTAGAGTGTTGTTTTTGGCCAAAAATTCGCGCACAAGTAACGATGTGTGAGCAGGGGCGTTATCATGGTGCAAAAGCCAATTTTTGTTCTTCCACAAATCCGTGCATTTCTGGCGGATTGCTTCTCGCAAATTGCGCATTAATTGAAGGTAATATTCCTTATTGACCGTTCTACCCTGCGGCAAGAACTCATAGTGCACCACGCCCCTGCAATCGAAGAAAACTGTCAGCAAAACCTTCACATTCGACCGAACTTGGCGTGCTTTTTTCGGTCCCTCTGATAAAATTTTGTAACACCGGTAAACGTTGCTTTTGTCCAAAGTAGCTTCGCCGTATGCAACAGTCATAATTCTGAATGCATCCGCGCACTTTAAGTTGTTCTTCACTCAAAATCTAATACAAATTCTTTGGTCCATTTTTCGGAATAGCTTAAACACGTCCCCGCACAATAACTGTCAACAACTGACTGGACATTCAAAATGGCCGGAATCGTCAACATAAGTGAGGGTTATGAGTACCAACATAACGCCACCAAAAGATCAAAAATCGAACATACGTAGCCCGCGAAAATTCAAAATTCGCGATAGTTTTTGAACAAACCTCGTAACTGGGGAAAAAAGGCAATTTGTCAGTTTTAAAATTTGAAGAAAAAAACATTAATGTGCAATGAATAGAAACTGAATATTTTTCTTAGGCGACATCGGTTTATAATAAGAAATACAATATTAAGTATATAATATTAAAAAAAAATTAATGTAGATTATTAAAACAAGATAAACAGAAGTGTGATTTGTTTTAACAGTCTTTGTAAATGGTGCTAGTTTTTTCCGGGAATTCTTCTTTAAAACATTGGGCGGAATATCTCCGAATTTTATGGGCAGTGCCTCCCTTTTTCACCAAATGATATCGTGGTTTTTTCTGCTTTCGGTTTCTTCGTCCTGGCTATGTATGTGTGCCCCGATCAGCTTTTTCCGATATTCCGTTATGGATTTTTATGGCATGTTCTTTCTTTATATATAAAAAAACAATTTACAACAGCAGTGTTCAACAAAAAATCGAATTCTGATTTCCTGTACCACTTCATGGCTTTCCGCAATGGGTTGCGATATAAGACAATTTGATCCAGAAGCTCAGTCGATATACTTCCTGCATTATAATCAATTTCTATTTTAGGGTTATTGATGAGCTATCTTTGTGTGCAAAAAACTCTCTCCGTTTCAGTTTGGCCACTACATCTTTTGTATTACTTTTTCGGTTGTTTCGGAGAGTACCCATCGAAGTCGAATTCCATTGTAGGAATTGTCTTGCTAAATTTATGCTTGCGTCCAAATTGCAAGGACATACTGTATGGTCTATGTGCAATATGTCTTGGCACAAATCCATGACAATACAAGTTGGCGTTGTGTTGATTCTATCTGACATTTCCCACTGTAAGCACGGAAGGTATAAGTGTTTCCAAATTCGCAGCAAACTTCCGAGTCCGTTTTGATGTTTTTTCTGCTTTATAAATTGCCAAAATGCAATCCGTCCAAGAAACTATGTGATCATTACCTAGATTTCAAATTAGACAGATTCTGACACACTTCAGGGAACCGTGACACAGAACGTCGTTTTATGAAATGTAATAAGCACCAATACAAGTCTATCTGCTGCAAGGAAACACATACACATACGGCGTTCGCTCACGTTGCCATGGACGGAGAAGTTCGGAAAATAAACTCTCACGAATTTAACACTAATATACAGGTACGAATTGCAGTTGTATTGGATAGTGTAAAAAGTTTTGAGCCTTTTTGTCACTAGATGGTGTTCGGTTCATATATCGGGCATAACTAATCAGATTGAGTCAAACTGACATGCGTTTCAAAGGTGACATTCCAGTTAAAAATTTTCATTTTGTATTTAAGCTTTGTATTTCGTCATTCGTGTCAAAAGTTGATTTCCTTTAAGAATGAGTAAAATTTCTGAAAAAAATCGTTATATTTTGCAATATCACTATGATCAAGGTGAGAATGCATCACAGGCTTGTGAAAAATGCTTGTTTTAAAAAGTAAAATAAAAGTTAAAAAGTAAAAAAGGCTTGTTTATGATGTCTACTGTCAAGATACTTTATCAAAATTCACAGCCAAAAGAGGGTTCGTTCGCTTTTGTTCAGAAAATTTTATGTCAAAAATGCACCCCGCTCAGGTTGATCAATCACTGAAAAAGTCGATGAAATCTTACAAAAAATTGAAGAGGACCGACACATAAGCAGCTATGACATTGCCAAGGAACTGAATATCCATCACCAAACAATTTTGAACCGTTTGCGTAAGGCTGGATACACAAAGAAGCTCGACGTTTGGGTGCCTCATGAATTAACGCACAAAAATTTAATCTACCGAATTTCCATTTGCAAAATGCTAATAAAACGCAACGAAATTGAGCCATTTTTGAAGCAAATCATTAAGGGCGATGAAAAATGGGTAAGATACGAGAATGTCGTTCGAAAAAGATCATGGTCAAAAAATAAGGTGAATCATTACAAACGACTTCAAAGCCAGGATTGACACCAAATAAGGTTATGCTGTGTGAACGGTGGGATTGGAAGGGAATTGTTTATCATGAGGTGCTAGAACATGACCATACACTCAATTCGGCTCTGTACTGTCAGCAATTAACCAGATTGCAACAAAAAATCCAAAAAAAACCGGCCAGAATTGATCAATAGAATGGGCGTTGTCTTCCATCATGACAATGCCAGACCACACACCTCTTTGATGACGCGGCAAAAATTGACAGAGCTTGGCTGGGAAGTTTTGATGCATCCATCGTATAGTCCAGACCTTGCATCATCAGACTACCATTTGTTTCGGTCTCTGCAAAACTTCCTTAATGAAAAGAAATTCACTTCAAAAACGGACTGTGAAACTCACTTCGCCAAGTTTTTCGCCGATAAACCACAGAAGTTTTACACAGGTGGAATAATGGCTCAACGTAATATTGGCTCTAATGGCTCTCTACAATATAAATGATATATTGCATAACTAAATATAAAAATAATAACTTCTAACGGATAAAAACTTTCGTTGAGTTGATATCATTCTACAAGGAAAACTTTCTAAGCTCCGGAAATCATTTTGGCATCAGTAACTATACGAGGTATCGAAAAGACAGAAATTTATACTGCTACATGTAGATCAAAACGTAGGGATTACTGCGAGGTATGAACACAATTTTTTGGATTTCTTTGGCTCCATCAATAGCCCTTCTTCCTCTGAGTACACCACTTAAACATTAACAAGCTTCACATGGATGGGAGAGCCTTATTCGAATATCAGTAGTCGTAATCTCCTACCGGCCGCCAAAAGGGAGCTATTTGAAGTCAATCTGTTATGGAATCATAGCGTGATAACCAAACAACAGAACACTTTGGAACAATCCTCAAACCAATGAACAATTCAACCAAAACCAATGGAATTTCGTTTATCTACAGTAAAAATTAAAAACGCTTGAGTCAAAAAAATGCAGCATAAATCTACAATTGCTTGCTGTATTTCTTTTAGTCAGTAGCCGTACGCGACAATTACTAGATTGGCTGATATTAAAGACATCGACAATTTGGCTGTTCGTAAATTGTTAATTTTAACATGTTTCTTGCTTTAAATTAACAATCTCCTCCTCCAAAATCTGATACAAACTACTACAGAACATTGGATAGCATAGTTTAAACGGCTTATAATAAGTGTCAAAAGCAGACTAAGATGTCCTTTACTACTTTGGCAACTTCTGTGGCAAAAGTAGAAATTTTAGCTTCATTTTATTCAGATTACCAAGAAAACTTTATATGAAAGATAATTTAAAATCAAAATAGTATAAGAATGTCACATGATACAACGGTTGAAGAGCAAAACACTAACTTCCAATATGCAGATATTTGTCAGCTATCCAGATGACATTTAAAGTTACTGAACATATAAACTTCGAATGGAACGTGAACTTCAAGCAGGGACATCATTACCCTCGAAAATGAAAAGCGGCAAGAGCTCTTTTGAACCGATAAGTATGTAATATCACGTTGTAAAACAGTTGAAACCACATTTTCAATACAGGACATAGCTGACAAGGATACAATTTCTCAGGAGAAACTGTGTGAAGTTGACGCATCATCGAATGGCTCAGAGGACGTTTTTATTTCTTGAGAAAATGCAGGCAGATTCAAAAAGAAACAAGATAGGTGTGGGATACCGGCCTATCTATAGAAGAAGTTTTCCCAACCAGAAAGAGAAAAGTGATTATTACAGCAAACGGAAAATTTCTGTTTTGAAAAACATGAAATCTTTTAGATTGTTTCTTTTTTAGTGATAAAATAACGGAGTTAAGTAATACAATAAACTATTTTAGTACTTCTTGCGCAGCCCTTTCTTTTTGGCATTCGATCCTTCTCCAGCGAAAACTATCGCACAATTTGACAGTTTGTGTCACACCCCATTTAAAAAACATTATGTAAAGTCCTGTTTATCTTGTTTACACTTATGCACACAGTATGGCAGCAAGTTCCATCCTGAATAAATATTTGAGCCATACTTTCGGGATATTACTGTTGGATTTAAGTGCACTTCTCGTAAATTGGCAGAGATAGATTTCAATAAGACTCAACACTTTTGAAAGGCTTATCAAGTTCCTAAGCAACTTCACCGCTTCAGTCCTTTAGGCACTTGGTAAGCCTGTAAAAAATGATATATTACAACCCGAATTGCGACCCATTATTCGAGTACGTGAAAACGAGAATTATCAAATGCTTATATTTAGGATTGATGTGGTTCCTTAAACGCTTAAGCTTAACAAGAGTTTGGTCTTATTAAGAAGGATCAAAGTGAAGGACTGCTGCAATAATTGGTCCATATTTGTTCAAAATTAAAGCCGGTGGGAATGTTCTTGAAGATGGCGTCAATCAATCACATGACGCTATGATTACGGATGTTTTACTGCCTGAAATTAAAGTTCGTGGTCTGTCCGGTACTTGGTTCAACAAAATGCCATGTAACCTGACACCATACCTGCCCTGCCCGTGAAAACACGGAGAACATGGCCTTATTGGGAGGATGATTCGATCGAGAGTTCATTTCCCGCTTAGGGCAAATAAAGTAACTGCTCAGATCATGCGACACAGCTTTTTTAGACTTTTAAATTTAGAGCTACTTAAAATCAAATCGATGAAATTCTCCAACGCCATTGGAAGTTGGTATTTCAGTATAAATCATGTTAACCAGTTCTGGCCAACTTTTGAAAAGAAAAATATTCTTAATTTTTTGCATGGAACAAAGAATAAACAGATAAAGTTGAAGTTTTAAATTGTTTCTAATTTTCGAGAAAATTGTTTTAATAGATTAACCTCCTACCTATATTTAGATCTTATTAATAGATCATTCTTCCCATAGTTGATCACGAGTTTTCTGCGTTTCATAATTTCTATGAGCCGCAGGTGGAATATAGAAATTCTTGATCTAATATCCTGGATGTCTGATAAGTCTGTTTCGATGGAATATCTTCACTTTCATTAAAGCCACATCCCCTATAGTTTAGTTAAATTTTTATAATAAAAGTTTTTTCTTTCCAATATATTTTTCTGTATCCTATTACACTTTTCAGATCTATCACATATCTTTGTAATACTTTCAGGAAATAAGTTTTTATCAAACTGTTACAAAATAGTCGAAAGTTGTCAACTCCCTCATCATCGAAAAGGTTATCGTCTTTTAGAGGAAATCGAAACGAGAGGTCCAATTTCAACTTCTCTAACCAATAATTGGAGCCGTATTACGCCAATAACGCGGCGAATGTGGTCTTTCAAAGGATGAAGGCCGAAATATAATAGTGCGAGACTGCGATACGAGAGCTCGACGAAAGTCTCGCAGCAAATGTCAAGCATTTTTCGTAACATGCATTTGTATGCGACATCGTACAATGATTGCGATGCGGGAAATATTCGGATAAACGAAAATTCCTCGCAACGATGTGCGTGACGTTTGCCAAATGCAATATGGCGCTTAAATGAAATTTGAAATTCAAACGCCTTAAGTACTTTTTAAGTACATTGGTTATTATGAATGAATTTTTGAATGAAAATTTCGTGCATTCTAGTTAAGGCTTTTATTTGCAAAACGAAGGAACATTCCAAATTCAAAATTTTTAAAAAATCTAAAACAATTTCCAGCAAATTTCATTTAAAATGTCACCAATTTGATATTTGTCATATGAACATTAATGTTCCCCGCATCGCGTGCATTGTAAATTGAATGCGTTGCGTGACAAGGGAGAATCGTATCGCGCTCACGTATCGCCGTCACACAGTATTGTATTTCGGCCTTCAATCGTTTTGAGCTTGTTGGCGTCGACGAGTGATTTGAAGTATCGCCACAAGATATAATCCAGCGGTGTTAAATAACAAAATTTTGTAGGCCAGTTCACAGGTTGAACATAATAAAATATGCGCTTACGGCAAGTCACTTCAGGAACCTAAAAGTCATTGATCTTTGTTGTATAGCGTTCATCATTGACTGTCATGTTACGCCCTGTCAATCATTTGTCAAGCATTGACTGTGGTGATATGTGGACCAATGATTCCACCAGCCCATACAGCACACTAAACAGTGACGTTCTCTAGATGTAACGGTGTTTGGACAACCGCTTTTGCTCATCGCTTCAAATTTGGTGGTTTTGTTTATTGACGTAGCCATTCAATCAGAAATGAGGGCGATGAGCGCTTAACGTATTTTTTTTTTTGGGATTCGGAAATTTAACAAATTTCAGTTTCTCGTGTAAGTCCTTTAATGTCATAACAAGAGAAAGCAGCATAGAGTTCTACATATTTTGTAGCTTACAACATTCTAAACACAATAGCTAAAAGTGCCAGAGATTATACGTTCAATAATAATAGTACTGATGAGTTTCAGTTTGAATCTGATAACAAAGAAGATTGCCGAAATGAAATCCTTGCATCTAGGAATGCACACATTCGTTTCAATGTAGGCAATGTTATTTACAATCATGCAAAAATGAATATTTCGAAAATGAAAGCACTAGTGATAACAAATGGATAAATGTCATCAATCACGATATCATTTCACGGGTCTTTTGGGCGCTTCACGTTAATGAAAAAATTGAAGGTACGCAGTGCATGGTAACTAGGACACAAAAACAACAATTTTTTAGATTACATTGATTGTAAATGTCAATGAAGATTTTAAACCTGCGGCGGAGTTACCACTGGATTTATCAATCCTTAACTTTTAAAGGCGACTTAGTGTCATTAGGTACAACAGATGAAGCAATCCAGTCTACAGGGACTATTGTTTCGTGATGGTCACAATAAGGTGATGAAGACTATTTTTCGAATGAATTGGACATTTCAGTGATGAATTCCAAACGATATATCAGATAAATATCAAGAAATACAATGAAAAAAGTTAATCCATTTACACTTTGTACTTCACTAGGTACATCAATCGCCTCTTTCGATTTCTGGAACAGCAGAAAGGCTCATCGGCCTTCTATATACTATTCGGCGAAATGAAACAGGAAGCAGTAATGATGATGTTGTAGGCCCTAATTGAAAAAAAAAACAGTTTTTTTGCAATAATCCACGCTGGTGGGTAATGTTGGCTGGCGCTTCTGTAGATTTCGACTCGATGAGTTTTGAGACGGCGTCTCATAAATTGGAATTTTAGAAATTAAGAATTAAAGACAAAATAAGGAAAACTGACAAAAATACAAAAGAATAACATGTCGTGTCCGCCGTTGGAGAAATTTTGCCTAGTACCGAATGTCCAGAATCTAGTTTCTAAATCCTACACGGATTTTAGCACGGTTTTTCTAATGAAACCCTTTTCAAGGGGTAGGTCGTCCCCACGTGTTACGTATTCCGTTGTGTAGGCAACACAAAAACAAACAAAAAAAAATAAAAAAAATTTCAGTTAAGTGTCAGAAAAAAAATTCTCAGTTGAAAAAATTAACAAAACAAAATTCTTGGAATGTTATGGAGAGAAATTTCCATTCAATATGATTCAATTGTTTGTAGTGAACATATACCTATAAGAAGGAAAGTAAAATGTTCAAGAAGTATTAGCAGCTGTGTGAAGTGTTTAGTCCCAGAAGTCCTCGAGTCGCAAAATCTTTGAATTACAAAGCCCTAGAGAACATTTTGATTAAGATCAATGCCAAGCAGATACTTAGCAGGCAGCAGAGGTGGTCAGGACGCAGCGCCGCAGAATTTCGTTGAAGTTCTGAAATTAAGCAGAGGTGGTCAGAATCACCGCAGCAGAACTCATACGCTAAAGTGAAGTCCCGAAATCAAGCAGAGGTGATCAGAGGTAGCACAACGGAATTCATTGAAATCCCAAAACGAATCTGAGATGGAGATTCGTGTTGGAGAAAGCAGAGGTGGTCAGAATCAGCGCATCACAATTGAAATTTGAATATTTTATATTTAGTTACTTTCATTTGATTATTTGTATTTATTTATTTATTTATTTTGTCTTATATGAAAGAGTAAGCTCTTTCTGTGTGGATGTGTGTGTATGCAACAGTGAAGGATCAGAGCTTAAAATGTCCAAAAACCCCAAGCTCGCGCGGTGAGCTAGTCGGTTAAAAGTAACTTCCTTCGGCCGCCATTATGCGGGCTTTGTATTTTCAAATATCCCTGTATATTTGATCTTGCTCCTTTTTTTCGCTGCAGATGCGACAAATCGGTTGCCCCGACAATTATATCATTATTAATTATTTATTTATAATTTGAAAATACATCACTAATTAAGATTTGGTTCTGTTTTTGTAACCAGAAGTTAACGCATTTTTGTTTAAATGTTGGTTTCAGTTCCTCATTTTCGGATAATTCATCAAGTTGTATATTCATCAACATTTGTATTATTTTATTAAAAAAAAAACAATGAAAAATAATAAAACTGAGAACATTCTCTTCTCTGCAAGTTTACTGTGTACAGCAAAATTTTCGCAACAAACACAGATATTATACCAGATAATGTTTCACCTTAGCATTTTAAAGTAGTAAACCTGGTAACTAAGGTAATCATATAGATCTATTTTTATGAGATAAATTTGTGCCGAAAACCATTGTCTATAAATTCCTGGAATCCCAACACCGAATCAATGCGATAGAATCGATCGAAACATGCACTTTTAAATAACCAACGTTAAATATATTAGTATTAGTAAAGTAATTTATAGTCATAACTATTTTCCAAACAAAGTTGTGTGAATTTATCTCATATCTAAGGCATTTCTTTTGATTTTATTTAGAGCACTGCAAACGTTCACTAGGCTTTTTTGCAACCAAATTATGTTTATGAATGACACAATGTACAGGTTAGATATTCGGTAAAGCTTGTTTTGAGTAGTTCAGGAAGCCTCGACGTCGTCCTTTTATTTTCGGAGTAACACAGAGATGTTATCCCTCAAGGATATAGCCTTTGTATTGAGTAAGTAATGTATCCCCTTTTATATCAGTTTCAAATATTTATTGAATAATAATTTTCAGGATATTTATTTTACTTTTAAAAATCCCACATAAGCTAAACGTAATTCTTCGTTTCCTGATAATGTCGATTCAGCAAGCTGTACAGAGAATCCAGATGTTTTCAAGGAGTCACATACAGAGTTTTCTACACACTGAGCTATTTCATCGATCTTTTTTTGGACAGTATTATTACTCTTGTTTTAATATCGAAAGCTGGTTCATGCAACGCGTTAAGTAAGTGTATTGATGTTTATCACCTCTCTTACAGCTGGTAAAGTAAGTGCTACTCCAATATTGTGCGGCTTTTCGGACTATGACAACATTTTCAAAAAACGCAATTTTTGCGGACTTGCAATGCCAATGTTTTCAAGTATTTATTTTTATTTTTTTGATTTTTTTACTGATTTATCTTTTTTGTCACCAATTTTTATGAAAAGAAGGTTTCACGAATGATTTGCCATCAATATAGCAATCTTCACATAGAAGACACGTAGGAAAAGTTCTTTGTTCTGGTGACGGTATATGGCCATATTTCAAATATTCGACACTGCATTGTCGACATTCCTTCTTCGGTTCATTCATACCGTTATCTGAAAAAAGGGTCCATAACGAAGTTTGGAAAATGAAAGCAAGAATTAAATATATAAGGTACTGTTTGGTAGCAAAATTGTCCATTTAACAGCTATTTCTAAAACAATTACAATTATTTATTTAACAGAGGTCCACTAATCACTTATTTATTTCACCGTGTAGGGGAGAAGGCTAAGTTGTGAACCGGGCTGAGTAGTGAACCATCAGCACTTTTTTCCCCTAATTGACCGATATCGCCATCTGTCTCCGTAAGCTTGTATTTTATTATGAGCCAGTTTTTGCGCTAAAACAAAAGCATATAGTCAGATGACTTGTGACAGCTGCAGACGTGGTATTGACGATTGATCGCGAAAAGTTTTCTGATTGTTTGTAAAGTGCTATTCAAGTGGCTGAATTTTCGTCGAAAAGGTAAGTGTTATGCATATTTGTTGAGTGTTTTGATTATATTTTTCGATCCAATATTGGTTTATGTCGTATTGAGATTGTGAGTATTTTGTGTTTGACGTTTCCAAAATTGCAATATGGCTGGGTTGTAAACCATCTCGGTGGCTGGGTTATGAACCACCTGTATTTCATGCTAGAGTTGTATCATAACTGTCAAATATCATTAGATACATTGTTACAAAGTGTATTTATGTAATTTTACTCTATTTGTGTTACGTTCATGTTTATTTATTTTTATTTTCAGGCATGTCAACTTTTAAAACAACCTCCGCAACACCAAAGAAGGCTGCCGTATCCAAAGAAATGAACTTTAATGCGTTTTTTGATGCCATTAAACACAATTTGTTGAAGGAAAAAGCCATACGAGCGGCTGCCCGTGAATATGGAGTCGATAGGATCACGCTGACCCGTCACGTGAAAAAAGTTTCCGACCATTTCACGAATATTTCTACCGTCAGTGATGTTGATTTGTTTGAATTCATCCGCACTTCCAATACGCACATTCCGTCGAATATGGTTTTCTCTCCCTCGCAAGAAAGAGCCCTCGTTGAATATATCCTGAAGTGCGTCAATCATTATTATGGCCTCAGCATTAATGAATTAAAGGAATTGGCGTATCAGTTTGCAGTCAAACTCAAAGTCGATTATCCTGAATGTTGGAATGAGAACTCGAAGGCTGGTCGTATGTGGTACCGAGGCTTCATGAAGCGCAATAACAAGCTAACGTTGAGGACACCCGAGCAGACGTCAATGAACCGAGTCAAAGCTTTTTGCAAGACAAACGTAGATAATTTTTTTTTACATTTGGGTCGGTTGCTTGACGAACACCGCTTTGACAGCACTTCCATTTACAACATGGATTCTCAACGGTGCCAACAAAAATCGGCAAAGTCATTGCCTTGAAAGGGGCGAGGCGCGTTGGGCAATTGGAAGCTGCTGAGAGAGGCACCATGATTACGATGGCTCTCACTGTGAGTGCGAGTGGGAATTCTATTCCTCCCTTGTTTTTGTTTCCGCGCAAGAATATGCAGGCGTGTTTCATGGACAATGCTGCAAGTGGTGCAGCAGGATACGCCAATTCATCTGGATGAATGTGCCAAGAAGAGTTTGTGCGTTTTATCGAGCACTTCATCAAGTTCGTCAAGGCGACAGTCGCTTCGCCAGTTTTGTTGTTGTTGGACAACCACACGTCTCATCTATCGGTTCATGCCTTGGATTTGGCGGCTGCAAATAAGGTTCACATACTCTCGTTTCACCCCCCCCCCCCCCCTCCCCCACTCCAGTCACAAATTGCAGCCACTCGACGTTTCCGTGTTTGGGCCAATAAACATATAAACAATAAACATTACTACAAGACCCAATGTTCTGCTCGGCAAAAAAAACAATGCTAATAAATACTTGGAAATCCGGCACGTTGCTGGTATTGTTTGTAAGACATTGGACTTTTCTTTGACGCCCAAGACAATAAAATCAGGATTTTCGGCAACTGGTATTCAACCATTCAACCCTGACATTTTTATCGATGCTGATTTTGTCCAGGCTGTAGAAGTGAATGCTCGTGAAGTTGAAGTCGATGCTGATCTCGGTGAAGACGAACAACGACGAATAATTTTTGATCCATTGAACGTCCGGTGTGAAGAAACCGTTGACAGCACTTCAGCTACTTATCGTGATTTATCTACTTCTACAGTCTCGCTATTCAGCACCAGTGTTTCGTCGCTTCTGGGCGAAATTGGGCCATTACAAGGAGCCACACCCCGCAAAAAAACAAAACGTGGCCGAAAGGCAATGGCAAGCTGCGAATTGACTTCTCCAAACAACATTCATCTTTTGAAGCAAAAGAAACAAGCAACAAAATCACCAGGAAAGGCAGCGAAAAGGAAGGTACGACCACCACCAGCCAAGCGTCTCAAGACAAAAAAATTATCAACACCTTCAGAACCACCACCAGATAAAGACATCGATTTTTGCACCATTTGTTTGCGGTTTCTGCCAAAAGAGCTGACTCCTAACAACTCCATCAAATGCAACTCATGTGGCCGGCCTGTCCACTTGGAATGCGCCAAAATGACGCGTTCGTATTTCACGTGCAGCCATTGCGATACTGATGTGGATGATGATGAATGAAATGGTGATAAAAAAATTCCATTCATTCCGATGGTTAATCCAAAGTAGAGTCATTGCTTTATTACTTTCACAACTTGTACTTTACTTGTTTTGCCTTTTAAAGTAAAACTTATCGTTTTCCATACAATTATGAGTGTTTCACTTTGATTTTTCCAATTTTCATCAGGATTTGACCAGTGATTCACAACCCAGCAACTTTTTTAAAACAGCCAAAAATCACGTCCTTCGAAAATTGGCCGTAGAAATTTACCGAACGATCAAAACAGAAATTTGTCCAAATTTTTCTTGATCCATTCTTTGATATCTTCATTACATAAAAAGTTACAGATCAAAAACAAAACCCGGTTCACAACCCAGCATTCTCCCCTACAATTTGTATACTGCTGAGACTCAAACGTCCGCTGTAAACCTGTTCTTTGCGCGGTATACCTGTTCATCTGCTGTATAAAACTTCCTCTCCGCTAGGATATGATGTTTTATATTCGTGGCTTGTTTACCGACGGTCGTATATGTTGGGCTAAAGTTCTTATCTGCCGCTCTCAGACATTTCTGAAGAGTCCACAAGAGATCTCGAATGTTCCTGTAACATCCTTCTCATGGACCTTTAGATTGTCAAAAATTTTATTTGACACTGTCAATTATAATAAAAACGGAAAGCTGCAATGTACCTTCCTCTTGAATTAACTATTTCAAATGAAAAGATAAAACTTCAAGTGAATGTTACATATTGTGTAGGTACTTATTACGTATCAATTAATTTTTCAAGAAAAATAGACGAAAATCAATTAACTACAGAATATAAAAATACAGTAATATACGGGCATTTCTCCACTAGTTGGAAAATCGCTGTCCAAAGCAAGTTTTAGAAAAAGATCATAATATTTCTCATTTTTTCAGTATTTGTACGACAATTTATTTAATATCCTTAGCAAACCACATCCTAGCACAGAATTAGAAATCTTCTGACAAATATTTATTTTCATTGTCGTTGTTAAATAAGTAAATAATATACAAATAATACTAAAATACTGTAAGAATCTTTAAAAAACACAATTGTCCTTTGAAAATAAATAATTAATTGAAAAATCGGTTAAAGAATGTTGTCCTCAGTCCCCTGGTACAATTTGAAAATTGTGCAGAAATCACATTTTGAATTGTCGCAGACGTTTATATCGTATAACTGAACGCAATCGGTATGAAGTTCATTCACTTGTAGAGCTAAGCGGGATGTTGCCATTTTATTTAGTGTCTCCGCTTCGATTGTCAGTGAATCATGTGTCTTGGCCGCTAGTTGAACCAGTCCACCGGTAAATCTTCTTCATACTGTTTTAGGTTTAATTACGATGGTTGTATAAAATTAATAACATAGATTGTATGTAGCCGCGTCTGTTTCTTAAACGTGCCATATTTGAAATGATTTTATGGTATTTTACATTTACATGTAAAAATGACAATCCCCTTGCCACAGTCCCCTGTAATTTTACAATACAGGGGACTATTCTATAACACAGGGGACTGTTTCTTTTAGGTGTAGTCAAGTCTAAGTTGCCAGACTGTGTATTAATGAGCATTAACATTAAAAATACCGTCTTTTTTTACAGCTTACTATCCCGAAATGCTACATAAAAAAAGCCATCGAAAACAAAAGAAGAAATATTGGAACGAAAACGTATAGCAGAACGTTTAAGGTATCAACAACGGAAAAATTACCCTCGAAAAAGAGAAGAAATGAAAGAAAATGAAAGGCGGAAATATCAAATGAAGAAAGAAATAAGCACAAGAAAATTAGTTAAGGATATGAGTCGCCGTGAGCACAAGACTGCAAAAAAAACTTGGAGGGATCATTGTTCTACGTATCGCTCACAACAAAAAGGTATGAAAGCAATAACGAACACTTTTATTCGGGAAAATACGCCTGATTCGGAGTGTTCTGCGTCAAAACCTCCACCACCTTGAAAACCGGAAAATGCATCATTCATTGCAAGAAAGAACAGGCCGGAACAAGAAGCGCGAAAAAATAATAAGAGAAAGACCTTAAGATTCCGTAATACAAACAGAAGGTGGAAAAGTATAATATAAGAAGAGGTTACAGCGGTTTGAAAATAAGTTAGCAAATAACAGCAAAAATACCGAGACAATAAACACAAAATTTACAATCATGTGTGATATTCCATCAACTCGCAGAGAAATTGTTAAAAAAGCTCTGTTTGGGGAAGTATTGAATGAATAATTGAAAAAGAACTTCGCAAGGTTAACACATAAAGAAAAACATATTTTTGGGAAAGTTATATATGGTAAAATAGTAAAAAAATACAAATTATGGTGGAGCAAAGGCAGTGCTGTATCGTATAAGAGACTTCAGAACTCGAAAAGACAATCAACTTTAGTCCCCACAACACGGGTAGCATTTCATCCGATAGTATAAAGGCAGTGCAAAATTTTTATGAAAATCATCATTTTATAATAGCCGAATCGCTGCAGGAAAAAGGGAATTTGTGACCAGAAAAGGAGTCAAAAAAACATAAAAATATTTGTTGGATTCAATCTCAAATTTCCACAATAAATTTAAGAGAGACAACTATGGTGTAATCAGTTACCAGACATGTTCTCGCTTACGTCCTTTCTGGGTGGTTACCCCAAAGATAAACGAACGAGACACATGCTCTGCATTAAACATGCTAATCTCGATTTGAAATTGTCAGCTTTGTATATTCGAAAAATATTGCGTAACGATAACCACAGTAAATTAATGTAATCGTTATGATGAGCAATGTTCATCACGGGAATGCCAGCGCTGTGTCAAAAAGAATCTCGATTGTAAAGTTTTTGATGATAGCAAGCCTATACAGTTTAAAGAATGGGTAACCGAAAAACAAGATTATAGGGATACTAAATTGAATAAAATACGACCTGTAACAAAATATATAAAAAGAACTTTAACAGTTCATCAGACTGGACTTGTACAAGAACTAGAAGACGACTAAGATACAGGAATATCATTTTGGGGGGTGTCGACTCCAGCTGAGTCTTCACATTGTTGTTGTTTACACCAAAAGCTTCACAAAATCCTTTTTTAGTGTTTTCCAAATCATTGCACACTCACCCGCTGCTGTATGGGCACATTTGAAGTGAATTTTTAAATATTTATCACCGCACATAACCTGCAATAATTTTGTGAATAAAATTATGATTCATATTTTGGCCACAAGGCTTCATGTAGAGGTCCCAAGTGTATAAAAGTTTTCCTGGAATTTTTCAGTGAGTGGTCACGGCAAAAGTGCTGCTGATGGAGTTGGCGCTACTTGCGGAAAAACTGCAGATGCCATCGTTGCTACAAGAGGTGATATTAATAGTTTGGAATCTTTTATAGACTCTGTGCAACAAAGATGCAATTACATTGTTTATGATTGACAACGAGGCAATCAATAATATGACTAACGATATTCAGTAAGAGGCCGCTAATTTGAAAAGTTTTAATGGTACCCTCAATACACATCAAGTTAAGGGTAAAATATCATGATACCACTTTTGTGAAGACGAGTGTCAGCATTTTAACCTAGGGGCTATGAAGAACAACTTAATGACAAAATTTCGCGTCGACGGCGTTTACACAGACTCTGAATCCTGCGAAAAAGTAAAAAGTAAAAGTAAGTTTCAAAAGTAAAATATTTCAAAGAGATAAACCCAAAGAAGAAAGCAGAAGGCTGTTTTTTGTTTAATTTTAATTTTTACCTGTTATAAGTTTAAAAACAGTTTAGTTTTAAAAACTGTTTAACCAAGAAGTTAATTATGAAATGCTTAATACAATTGAGCATTAAGGAAAGTCATCGAAATAAGTGAAATTTGTTGGAAAATTTTCGATTTATTTGTAAATAATACAGATTGTAGGAAATATAATGTAAAATAAAAACTTTGAAAGCATGAATTTAATAAAAATATTTTTTTTTTTTTAGATTTTTTTTACTTCATATGAAACATTGCGCGGACCCTTTGACGTTGTTCAAGACCTCCAAATCAATTTTCATGATCTCGGGGATCCCTGAAGGTCCATAGGGACCACTTTGGGAAACACTGAACTAACTAAGTAATTTCCGTGTAATTGAAAATTAAAGCTTTTAACAGCAATTTATTGAGCATCAATTGCGTAGATATCCGAAATTTGTAGTTCCAACTTGAGCGGTTACCCTGCCATGGATTATGAATGTATAAGACCAAGAAGTGTGGATTGTTGGTCTTAACACAGAGCGCATGTGCATCTGATTTATCTGAATCAGACGATGACATCACTGCAATGAACAATTATATCCATGCATATGTGCATATATATTCGTATAGAAAATATGTTAATTTATGAACGTCTTTCATTTTAGGCTCCTCAAATTGTTCATATTAAAAGACGCCAAAACACAACTATTTTATCAGGCAATGTAAAGTTTTCAACGGCTGTCGCAATGACGCTACAAAATGAACTATTCACAGCTGTTTTAGGCATGCAAAACTATAGATAGATACAGCACGTACTTATGGCTAGAATCATCTATAATTCAAACAGGCACATGCAAACACATTTTTCGATTATTCGTGGTCTTCTAGGAATCTCCTCCGGCTACAAAGTGAACAAGGGTGGAGCTTTCATTTCAACTTGAAATTCATAGGGTGGAAGAAAATTTAACAAGAACTCATTCGACAATATTGGTTTAAAATTGGCTTAACCATTTATAGATATATATTATGAAGAAACTATATAGAACAGTTTGACATTTACGTTTAAGTGAAAGATTGAAAGAAATGCTCAAACTTCTTCACTATCCCTAAAATAATGATAAAAAAAACCAGATATAGTGTTCTTAATCTACAAAGAAAGATCGGACCTAATAGAAACTGCCACTTTTATTAATATCCTCGGTTCAGTTTGAATATTTCGCTGTATTCTGTGTTTAATCTTGCAATACAAATGAATGTTGCAGAATTGTCATGTTATAGGTGTATCACCCTGTATTAGACAAAAAAGAATAAATATTCAAAAAAAATAAGTTAAACTGAATTGGCAGTACATATAAACATAACTTATCCTATGTGTTCATACATTATGGTGCGGCGTAACGCACGTTCCGCCTATTGATTAAAAAAATCGGGTTCATTGTCCCCGTTTACATTAGTTTGCTATCATTGTATAAATGTTTAAAAATCAAACTTACAAATACATGGAACTGAACAATTACAGAATCAAATATACTTATCTTAATGACAAAATTTGCATTCCACTTTCTTTGTATGAGTGTGCACATGTGATATAAAATTTTAGGTTGAATGGTCACGATCGCCATATGTGAAGTTAGTCCTTGGCCTATACTAGATTGTATAGGATGCTTCTCTGATGCTATGATATTGTCATTTGGGCCATGTGTTAACTTGCGACAAGAAGATGTTTTAGATACGATTGTGAAGTGCAAAATAGTGTAATAAAAAGGTTTTTGTTGCACCAACCGTGATGTATTGGATAAATCAAAACCAGTTTCGTAAATGCACAATTTATTTAAAGCAACATTCAAAATCTTCTGTTTATAATATGAGCAGGATGTATTTTAAAGAGGAATATCCCACTTGCATATTTATGAATATGTATGGGGGAAACATTACTTGAAAAGTTAATTGAATATGCGATATTCCAAGCAGTATGAATAGCGACAAATAAAGCCTAGCCTTTAATCATGGCGAACTTCGAATTTCCTATAACGCATTTGGAATTAAATTTTGGTTTGTTGATTTACTTAGACCTAACATTTGTCATCATTAGTCTTTAGATAGTTTAAAAAGAAACTGAATTGCAAAACCAAAAGGCTTTGAGTTTCATTGTTTATTTTAGCGGACAGAAGACAAAAGACAAAATTATGTGATATTTCTATTTTTATAAATATATCGTTTGAGATCGACTGGATTCGCAGATTAAATAAGATTTACACGCGCTAGAACAAAAAAAAATAGTGGTGAAAAGTTTATCTCACGCCATCAAAATTAAAATCTGCAGCCTGTGAAACAAACGTCGAAATAATATGCTCCCAACCCTTGATTCTCCTCAATTCTCGTAAACTTTGGAACCTGAACAGAAAACTTAAGAGAGAACTTCATTGCTTACGCTGTCCTCGGCAAAATTATAGCAGCTAGAGCGATACTTATCTACTAATAAAGCCAAAATATTAGTAGATAATTCCCTGTTTAGTAGATGTTCCCGTTCTCAATTGTTCGAAGCACTCTCCCGAAGACATCAATCAAATCTCGTGAGGGGAAAAATTTATTTTAAAACAGTTAACAACCGAAAAGCATCTTGTATAGGTGCATTGCCTAACAAAGTTCTCAAGAAAATGGCAAGAAAAGGAGCTGTATTTTCAGCCTTCTGTTTACTGCGTTCATCAAACTTTAGTATTTTCCTACGACTCGGAAACATGCAGTTTTTCAATCATTCTACTACCTACACCGAAAACATTGCCAGCAATAAATTAATGCTAGCTAGCTGTGTAGAAACAAATTATATTCGGCCAAATTTCCAGTTTGTTTTAGAAATGGTTATCCAATTTTACTGAAGCTCTACCGTGCAACGGAGTATTCAAGATGGCCTCAATGAAAAATCATCCGTTGGTACGGTTATTCAGATGTAGAGAAAGCTTTCGATACCGTCTTCTTTATTAAATAATTCACTACAGTACTCAATTATACCTGGTCAAAGGACATAGCAAGCGAAAGTTCAAAGAAGCCCCTCTTCGACCAAAAATGTATCCGCTAGCATCCATCGTATAAGGATCTTGTAATAAGCCCCATACTATTTGACATTTACACCTTTCATACTCTTACCAATGCAAACTGGCAAATAGCATTGTTTACTGACAATACTTGCATATAAAATTCTAGCACCGATTTCAAAAAGATTACTCGAAATTTAGAACTGACGTTAGGGAAACTTCATCATTTTTCCATAATTCGAAAATTATAATAAACGTTCTTCTTCTTCTTCTTCTTCTTCTTCTTAGCACTAAAGCCCTGCTCGGGCCTTCGTTTCATGCAACAGGCGTCTCTAACTGGCATGGCCCATTTTCCGCAATCCAAGTAGCGGTGAACTGTCTTCATCAAACAGTCAGACCAACGTTTTCTCGGTTTCCCTACTGGTCTCCGCCACTTTTTGGGTATCCTTTGTTCGTTCATGCCAAAAATAAACGTTAGCAAAACTGAATGTATGTATTTCAACAAAAAATGAATATTTAAAATCATATGTACAGAAAATACATTCGGTAAAGCTCGTTTTAAGTAGTTCAGAAAGCCTCGATGTCGTCCTACTATTGTCGAAGTACCGTCAGCAACAACGGAGGTGTTATACCTAAATTAACCCAAACCATCATTTTGTAATGACGAACTGCGTCTCTACATAGCCTTTCACTTAGTGAAGCTCAACTGTCAACATATGACAGCACGTCACCGTGAACGACCAATCAGAACAAGCCGATGATGGCTAAAAGTTACCGAAACACGTCCCCGTTCAAAACGCATCCTTGCCGTCAGACATAAA
Source organism: Stratiomys singularior (assembly GCA_954870665.1). NCBI lineage: Eukaryota > Metazoa > Arthropoda > Insecta > Diptera > Stratiomyidae > Stratiomys > Stratiomys singularior. The sequence continues at coordinate 51,176,745 of OX940879.1, forward strand.
AGTTAGTACAGTGAAAATCCATCAAAAAAATCAATTTTTTTTAGAATATATGTGAATTGGTTCTGCAGTTGATAGCAGGGTACAAAATCAAAGGATTTGAAGACAAACGAATTAATCCTTAAAAAATATTGATCAAAATTAAATCGGTAATTGAATTCAAGTTGAGAAATACCAAACATCAAAAGGCTTCTTCGTACTCGTCAGCAATGTTTATCGCCAATTAGAGCACTAAACGGTACATAACTTATAACGGCACTTTGACCGTGGAAGTGAAATGAACCCAATATTGATGCTGAACATAATCCAGTGCACACCTCGTGTTTCGTTCTAGAATTCTAGTCCGCCGAGCGACTGGTTTATACATCATGGTATGATCCCAACGTGATGGTATATATCCAATGCAGGTTTCCCGGTGTGTCCCAGAACTTATCCGCCATGTTTCCGCAAACGATGAGAACTTTAGTGGGCATTGATGACCCTGCCTAAATGTTTCCGTTTCAAGTAAGCTTGCCGTCCACTAGCGCTCCGAGATTCGTTCTCTCATTTTTAAACTCGATCTATATCCCATTTAGACTAAGTCTGTCCACATTTCGTCTTCTTACGAAGGGGCACCAGTTTGGTTATATTAGGATTGATCTTTAATCCTTTGTCCTGGCACCAGTGGTTCAGAAAGCAAACTGATCCCTGTTGTGTTTCACACAGTGCCCCTAATTTCTCATGGTTAAAATTGCAATATCATTACATATCCGATAACCGATATCATTACATACGCTTGAGGAAACATCCCTGTTTCTGACTAACCGAGGCATCACTTGCCACAAGAGTCCAGTAGAGGTGAAAGGACACCTTCTTGTCAACATCCACGATTGTTATGTACGATGTTACCATAGTTTCCCTTTTTTGTATGTTTGACTTAGTGTAACAGAAATGTCGAAAATCTGTAACAGAAATGTCAAGAATTTTGTTTGGGATTAAAAATAAAGATTTTCAAATTTAAAAGAAAGACATATTTGTATATGCCTTACCAAATCCCATCAAAAACATAATTCAAATTTTTTGATATTTTGGGCCACGAAGGATAAAAGATGTCTATAGCCGTCCAATGCGTGTGGTTGTAAATGCACACGGTGCTGTAACAGTCGTACAAACTTATTAATCAAAAATAATGAATAAAGTGTATATCACTGCTCAATTATTTTTTTCCTGTATACGTGAACTTCCATTTAATAATAGATAATGTGATTTGTTCGTTAGTTGATACGATTTATTTTATTTCAATTTTTGCTAAAATTAGGATTCGATTTGCAACAAGAGTGCTCGAAGAATTTAACGACAGGCAACCGGCACAGTTTCCAATTGAGGTACAGGTACAGGTTCTATTTTGGAAGCCTCGATGGTTATGCTTGGATTACTTACTGTAATATTTTTAAATTAGCTGTACTTAGTTTTCAGTTCTCAACATTTTGTTTTAGTCTCTTTTTATGTATTATTGTGAACACTTCACAAATTCTTACAAAAATTATATGCTCGTAATCTGGTTTTTTCATTTTTTTAAGTATCACATTTTCTGGCCCTTATGAACCTTCGCGAAAAAAAGAGATTATTGATGGAAAATTACTGTAAAAGTGAAAAGCTTCATTCTGATCGAAGGATAATTCATACAGTTGAAACTCCTGATAGTAAAGTAACGAGTAGAAATTATGGCCATCATGGTGACTATGAAACTGGAGGGCGCGAGCACACAGCCGTAATTAGTGAATTTGACTTTAGTGAAAGTGAATGTGGTATAAAGTTACAAATTGAGTCTTATTATTATCCAAAATAATGTTGCTGGAACAAATAAATACGGTAAACATTTATTCGAAAGTAAGAGACTCACTACAAGAAATTCGTAAAAAGTTGAATTCAAGGAGACTAATATAAAGGAAATACGAAAGTTTTTTGGATTGTGTTTCATGCACATTCAACATAGCACACCATCCATTGGTAATTTGTTAAGCCATAATCCCTTATACTTTACTCCAATATTTTGGACAAAAATGTCAGGACGTCGTTTTCAACAATTACTATGGTTTTTAAATAGAAATTAAAAAATTGAAAAATTAAATAGTGCATAAAAATCAAATGAAATTCTTGCATTCCTTAATCATGTTTAAGAAAATTTCCAATGAGTATATTCTCCTGAGGAAATATTTCTCATGATGAATCTGTGATATTATTCCGAGGCCGACTAAGTTTTCAGAAGAAACCCTATATAAATAAAGGCATTAATTTATATATGGATAATTGTGGTAATTATTTTGAACTGTCTAATGAATTACTAAATTTCAAAACTCACACAACTGGATCACTTAGCCCTAAATGGAAAGGAAACCCGTAAGAAGAAACTTAAAAAAATTGAAAGAAGGCGAGCATATTAGGCGTAGGAAAGATAAAATTCATGTTTCTAAGTGGAAAAATAAGCGAGAAATAATTGCTACAACTACAAGGCATTATCTAACAATAATCGACTATACGATGGTATAAAACCCATTTGTCATATTTTGGACCTCTGTGTTTTGAATTCATATTATTTATACAAAAAAAAATCTTTGAGTTAAGATAATCTCTTATAAAATAATTAATTAAATAACAAATACATATTTCAACTAACTCCGTCATAGACGGGTCCAAGCCCGGTTGAGAAAGGAGGAGGTCTCCCTTATTTCCCCAAACCACAGCTACCTTGATTACTCATACCAAATCCCACGAAAAAATGGTAGGGAATTGTCTCGGGAAATGTCTCGGGATCGCATATTGGGTTTACTGATTCCCCAATGATGGGACGTTAAATGCCGAGAAATGACAATAACTGTAAATACACCTACAGCTCTGCTAATAAATCTTACTTTCACTTCTTTGTAAGGACGTAAGAGGATGAAGGCAAGTATTTCTCGCCTAATAACGGAATCAAAGTAATAACAATACTGCCGGAGTCAAGGTTTGGCGACGCATTAAATCCCCTAAAAAATCTCTAAATAGTTTGGAAACCTGCAGCAGAGCCTCGGAATAGATTGGACCTACGGCACCGTAAAAAGGACTTTTGCACTGGATCCTGGATCACTGAATAACCCTGGCGCTGTTAAGTACCTTTTTATAATAGACCAGCCAATACAAATTGAACACACTGGCAATCCAGGAAACGAACTGGACTTTAAGTGAAATTCAAGATATGAGATAGCACACAATACGTGGGAATTCCGTTGGAAAGCGAGGATTAGGTGTTACCTTCATTGTGGATATGGAGTTCAAATCGCATGTTTTTGACGTGAAGACAGTCTATGAACGGTTGCCTGCGATAACCGTACACGCTCCTTTCGAAAAAAACGAAAAAACGAAAGAAACGTTCTAGAATCACCTGGAGAGACTAGTATACTCACAACCAACAAACTGACAAGAAAATAATTCTGGGCAAATCCAATGCTAAAGTTGGCAATGAACTATTTCATCAAATATAGGTGGTAGTGAAAGCGGCAATTAAAACCATCACAGAAAAGACGACAGGACATCAAGCCCAATGCAAAGGAAATGATTAGCTCCTCCACATATGCTGGGATGCGTTAGATAAAAAGCATTAGGCGTGCATTTACGTAAAAAATTTCATGCATTTACTTAAGAAACGAACAAGAAGTGATAAGAGTATGAAAATCTCAGAAGAATATAACACAAGACAAGCTTACAAAGTAGTGGAATGCTTAAAGTGGGGTTATCAGCAAAAGACCACGCTCTGCTTAATGACATCGGCAACATCATCGCTGATGAAAGCATGGTTAAGGACAAACGGGCTTCATTTTCAAGAAACACCTTAATGTTTCGCACAACTCCAGAACATTGGAGCCTATAGATAAAGATATTCCTCGAGAGCTTTCATTGGCTCTACCAATTCTGCATGAAGTCTGTTCCGCCGTCAAAGCCCAAATGAATAATAAAGCGTCGGGCATCGATGAGATTCTAGTGGAGTTCATTAAATATGGTGGTAGCAGTGATCAGAAAGCCATCTGCAAAATAATCCAGCAAATGTAACGAACAAGTGGAGCCAATCAATTATATTTCTTATCCACAAAAAGGTTACAAGCTACAGTGCGAAAATTATAGAGGCATGTCACTGCTTTGTACGGCGTACAAAATATTTTCGAAGATCTTAGAAAATAAAATCATACCAAACGCCAACATTGTTTTTGGTGAGTATCAAGCTGGTTTTCGAGCTGGTACATCAACGATAGAACAATTTTTTGTTGCCAAGCAAATTTTTGAGTAATGTTGGGGATTCAGCATAGACGTTTGACAAATTTTCGTTGACTTTAAGGAAGCATACGACAGGATTCATCGTAATGTACTGTATCAAATTACATCATCTTACCAAAATGGCAATGACATCGACAATCGCCAAAGTCTGTATCAATAACAATCTCGCCGATGCCTTTGACACAAATACCGAGCTAAAGCAGGGTGATGGGTTGGCCCCTTTGCTATTCAATTTGGATCTGGAATATGTCATAAGAAAGCTACCTGTCGATACAAGAGGCACACTTTTATACAAATCACGGTGTATACGAAATACACTGAATGAATATACGACTACAATATTGAAAATTTAGGGCGAATGTGTGAATCTAGGCGCCAAAATAAGGGGAAATGCGAATGGAAGAGACGAAATACGCCGAAGAGTATAATAAGACCATGCGCAAATAAAACCTTTTATTCTGTTCTGATTAAGAAGACCAGCTGCATACACAGGAAAACAAAGCTTCAAGTATACAAATCTATGATAAGACATATGCTATGCTATGTTTGTGAAACAGCGACTCTAACTCAAGCATCCCCAAGTATATTGAACGCCTTTGAGTGACGGGCCCTGAAGCGGATAATTGTATCGAAGCTAGAATTCGATACAACAATGAGCTGGAGGTCTAGACGATTGTAAGACTGCCGAAGCTGCAATGGACTGGCCATGTGAATGTATGGACAAACAACAGATATCTAAGAAGGTTTTCATTGGGACAACTGAAAGATGGAGGCTACAAGCAATAAATAAATTCGAAAAGGAGCCTGTTATAAATGTCTCGTCCTGAAAACCTAGATTTATGTCCACAATGTTTCGAGTCTCATCATTTGTTACATGTTGGAAAAGTTGCACACAATGAAGTTTTGTTTAAAAAAAAACATCTTTTCCATTTATTCCTACAGTATTCCCGAATAACATCTGTAGATATTTAACGTCTGTGATGTCTTTTTCTTCAGAAGATCAAAAATATGAAAAATAAATAATGGCTATAGACGTCTACTGTTTTCTTAGGAAAACATTTAAAAAAATAATTATTCATAATTTCAATCTGTTAGTGTAGAATCTTTATAAGATTTCCCAAGAACTCCATGATTATCAAAAAAGCAAAAAGTATATTTTTGTAAGTAGCCATTGATTTCCAAGTGAGCATTAACGAGTTTAATAAGTTTTAACTTTGGAGGAAAAACTTTAAAACAATGTTAAAGTTAATTTTTCACATTATAAAATAATAAAAAATGTTATGAATTTAAAATCAATCCATTTGAAAGTGCAGAACGTGACCTCACTTGAACTTTATGTGCATTGCTTCCCGGCACACATAACCTATAATTTAGAAGATTCTACTATCCTCGATATTGGTGGACAACGAAAAGGATCGCATTTTTCCCCCAACTCTGGACATTCTTCATGGAAAACAGTGACTACAATCGGCCCAAGACAAGGCTCATTCTAAATTTTCGAACACCTCGAAAACCTCTTCAATAGGGAAATACCAACGTGGTCTCTTTTCCCGCCTCCTCTGAACTTCTACAATACAATCTAAATGCACCATCAGATTTGCACTATCTCATCGCGTTCTCCATTTCCCACTAACCTTCAATTCCTGAGAATGTCCGTGCCCATTACCACTGAATGAGCATACCAAAACAATATTAAAAAACACTGAAATAACTAAATAAACTTAAAAGAGTTGGAAGTAGAGTCCTAAGGAAAAAATGAAATCATTTTGAAAAAGTAGTCAAGCAATGAGTTACAGGCCAACAGGTTTTTGCACACAGGTTGAAGACCTTTTGTGCAAGCAGCGATCTTTTTCGCTCCCTCTCGATGGCGCAAAGAAGCTTCTGCATTTTTTGTGTCCATTATCGAGCAGTCCGCACATACACCGGACGAGGACCATTTGCGAATCTTATAAATTTGCAAACAGGAGGCGGCGAGCCGGCGGCAAATCATATGGTCAATGTTAACGAGTTCTACACGTATGAAGCTCTGCGAATGCGGATAGGTCTGTTCTAGTGTGAGTGTACATAAATACATTGATTACTATCCGCTCGTGCAAGCTATGTACAGTGAATCGCTTGAACTTTCTATTTTGCGAAAATATAGGTGCAATTGTGCATAGACAAATCGGTGTACATAATTTTACCGACACACGCCGGGCATTTTCAGATATAAGACAGACCACTAGCATGACCAATCTGCTAAATTTTCCAGGATTTGTCGAACATCCGAAAAATGAGAACGAAATTAGTGGACCTACATATGTAAATAGAGTTCGCATTACTTTCACTAGCAGTTTGAATACATAATTAGATGCATTACGTTTTGACAAAAGGTGGATTTGGCCAATTCAACTAATCTTATAATCTTAACATTTTTTTTCAAAATTTATTCATTACTCCAAGTATATATCATGACTATTAATTTCACGCTTGAGCAATTAGATACAAATGACTCATGAACAGACTAAATAATTTGAATTCCGAAAAATAACCACAAGAAATGTTCCTTTTACCACTATGCAAACTGATTTTCTTACAGAAGCATGACGTTATTACCGCTTAGTTTGATTTTTTTAAATATTTGTTCATTATTCTTCATATGTTGTAGCCACACATATGAAGCTTAAGTAAGGTGATCAGAATGTGGTTCATTATGTCCTTAGTTCATATTAGGTTGCGTAGCTATATGCATTTTGTCTTCTAGATATAGAATGGAATTCTCAATGAAAATTTACTTAATAAGTTGATTTAAGCTTAAGTCGATCTTAATCCACCTTAAAATGTCTGAAAAATAACTTCGTGCCGGTACCGCGATAGTCTTCAATTGTTACTGCAAACTTATTGGATTGGTTATTAATTTTCCTGCAATACTGCATGCACTTAAGGAGGAAAGACCCTTCAGAAAAAATATTTCCCATCAACCATTTTTTTATACAAAACTGAGAACAAATATTGCATTGAATGGGGTTACTTATTGAAGAGAATGTTCAAGTATATACAGAGGAATTTTTTTATAAGCAACTAGAAACAAAATGGCGGCGCTGCTAATGCTGAAAATCAGCTTTTTTAATTTGTGCAATGGAATGGGCTGGTGGTCAATTGAAATCGAAGCAGGTTTTTCGGTAAAAGATGATATTTCACTTTCTTTATACCTATTTTTAACAAAAAAAAAATAATAATAAATAATAAAACTTGGAAAAAAGGAAAAATTCACGCATGTTTTTTTTAACTGTCAAAAACTATTTTTTTAGCTATGATTAATGTAAACTTTTAGATATGTGCAAAGGTCAATACGTTACAGAATATCTATGCATAATTTCAAGCATATAGCTTCTTTACTTTTTAAGTTATATTCGACAGCACGAAAAAAACATGTTTAAAAAAAAACGATTAAAGTTTTCGTTCTTGTAGATTAGACGTCAAAGCAATTTATGACTACCCTAGCTTTCTCTGCGATGACATATTAGCAAGAGCAGAAAATACACTTTTAAACCCAATGATTCTATAGACAAAAGGCCGAAAAAATAATCCTTTGCAGCAACATGTGAAGTACGTATTAGGACCAATAGACCTCCATGAGATAAAGAACATTATACTGGCTCTGAACAAACGAAAGACGCCTGGTCCGGACATGATTACAACTACAATGCACCTGACAAAATACTAACGACAATAACGAATATTATAAATAACGGTTTTCAATTGCGGAAATATCCGCAAGCGTGGAAATAACCTGTAATAAGTAGTCATCCCCAAACCAGACAAAAATAAAATATTCCCGTAAAATGGGAAACGTATTGGTCCTCTCTCCTCCATTTCCAAAGAAGTTGAAACGGCTAGTCCATCTAGATGAGATTGTAAAGGCCCAAAACACCATCCCCGACGAATAATTTGGTTCCATACCGAACATTCGACTGAACTCCAGCGCATCATGGTAGTCCAACATAAACGTAACGGTATGAATCCTACCAAATCAATAGGCCTCATTATGTTTCACATAGCAAAAGTCTTCGGTAAAGTCTGGCATGCAGGACTTATCATCAAAATGCATGAACTTCATATTCCTCTCCCATTGATACATATTATTCACTCATTTCCCAAAGGCAGAGCGTTTGTCAGGATTGACAATCACCTCTCAAGCATGCGATCTATGGAAGCTGGAATTTTGCAAGAATCACCTATCTCACCAATTTTCTAGTCTGTACACCGCGGATTTGCTTAATCTGCCAAAAAACGTGCGCTTACTTTTATACGCAGATAATACGTGTCTATTCTCCACGAACCGACAAACAGATGTCATTACGTCAAAATTGCAAAGCTCCATCGATACCCTCCTGGAATATTTCCGCGAATGGAAAATAAAACTTAACAAGGACAAAACCCAGGCACTGTTGGTCACCAGAATGAAACAGCAATGCCCTTACTTACTATAAGTCTATGACGAACAGAAACCATGGAACAGGACAGCAAAATACTTCGGACTAGCAATCGACCAACACCTTACATGGAATGACCACATACAACAAAAACGCCTACACTGTATGCAAATCCTCGCATCCTTACAACTAATCTTCGAATCCGGCTGCCTGAATATGACCAACAAAAGACTAATATTCGGTCAACGTTACTCTACGGCAGCATTATATTTTACCAGACATCGAAGACAAATAAAAAAAGCACCCAGACAAAACAGAATAAGGCTCATAGATGAACCGGATCAATTCCATGGTATATTAAAATTGTTAAGGGGCTATACCAGTGCGACACTTTCAAAATATCGTTTTTTTGGCTTATTTGATAGTTTATACTTTTAACAATATCCTGTGAAAGCGGCAAGGTCGCATATTGAATAGTTTTTGAATGGCAGCGTTCTAAAGAGCGACCGCTCGCAGACTGAGTTTCGGAGTTAGTGTGTAGTTACTCGAATCTTTCGCTTTGTAAACAGTACATAGGTACCATAGGAGGCCTATATAGGTGTATACGGTCCTTGTTATAAAGTTTATTGCCATTTTAAATAATTTAGGCACTTCGAAGTGTCTTTTCAGTTTACTCTCAGCTGTCATACACTACACAACGGAAAATGAGTAATACCCAAAAAGGATCTCACGATAATCCTTTATTCTAGATCGAGGTCGAAGAGAAGACTTTTAGAAAATCGTTTTACATACGAACAGTCCACCGCAAAAATCAGTACAGCCGCTGAAAAACTGTTACACACCGGAGATAACGAAATTATCGTTGAACAAACGCATAGATACTGCTCTATCGAGTTTTTCTCAGTTTTCAGTGCAATAAGTGCTTTGGTTGTTTGCAAAATTTGCAAAAAAAGACATCAAGTTTAATCAAACAAGTTCACGGGGTTTAGGGTTTAAAATAGCTGTGTCATGTGATACTTGCGATACTTAATTTGTGAATTCTGGACCGACAATTGATAATGCTTATGAAATAAATCGTCGTATAGTGTTTGTGATTCGACTTCTAGGCATCGGTATCAATGGAATAAATCTTTTTTGTGGTTTGATGGATCCCCTTCCAAAATTCAATAATAATACTTTCGTTGGATGCTTTCAAAATATAACTAATTCTGCTGAAACCGTTTATAAATGGAGTACACAAAAAGTCATAACCACAGAAAAAGCAAAAACTTTACAGGAAGAAGGTTCGGATGATTGCATGACAGTTTCCGAAGATGGAACATGGAAAAAACGCGGCCACACTTCACGCTTCGATGTTTCAACTCTTGCGGGTAAATATAGTACAAAAAATTTTCGATACAGTCGTAAAATCGACTCATTGTACGAGTTGTGAACTATGGGAAAAGAAAAAATATACTTATCCTGAAGAATACGAAGAATGTTATTTAGAGCATGACGATTGCGATGCAAATCATGTTGGATCGGCTGGAAAAATGGAAGTTGACAGTGTAATCGAAATGTTTGGCCGCTCGATCGATCAATACGGAGTGAAATGCACGCGCTACATTGGCGACAGTGATAGTGCCACATACAAAGGCTTATTGGATTTAAATCCATACGATGATATACATATAGACAAATTAGAATACTACTTGCACGTAAAAAAAAGAATGGGACCGCGATGCCGCAATATAAAAAAAAACTAAAAGATTAGGAGGAAGGAGTAAGAATACAATGAAGTTGATTGATCAAGTTATCAATAAATTACAGAAATATTACGGCACTATGCTAAAGCACCTTCACAGCGGGATGAAAATGATTGAGCTCGCTTATTTCCTAGGTTTCAATACTTAATGATGGTTTTTATAATATTTGAAAAATGATGGAAGTAATGAGCGTGGTTGTCGGCCCTATTGCGGAAGAATATGCAGTTCAAAGAGATGACAGCCGAATCAAGCAGGCGGAGATACGTCACGAGGCGTCCTCAAAAGAGGAACGAACAGCCCGGAGACAAGCATTAACCTCTCAGCAGACATTTTGTGAGCATAGTAGATGTCAGCAGTTGGGGAACTTTTTTTGGCACCTCCGAAGACAGCACATAACTCCGTTATTCTTCAATATTTTTGTGAAAAAAAATCTTAAAATATAGCTGAAAATATATCTTATTATGTCCAAAAACCTTCAAAACATTCTATCGAATACTTTCTTTTAAAAAAATTCCCGAAAATTGCCTAATTTTTATGGGTCACACTGGTATAGCCCCTTCACGTACACAGGGACTTCAGACTCGACACAATAGAAAACGCGCCAGAGCACTAAAACTTTTCGATAAAACAAACCAGCAAGACCAAAACAAAACCAACAAAACATACAAAACCAAACAGTGAGTGCATCACCGCTAACTGACAAGCCTGAAGAAAGATGTTCAATCGCACTGGCTCGAAGGGACCAACTTTTCCAAGGGGACTTACAATAATTTGCAGACACACCAGCTTCACCGTTGGACACTCCGTCAACTTTCATATTTTGCACACGGGAAAATTTATTTTTTTGATATTTTTTACGGCAAGGAGAGTTTGGATGACAGTTTGGAGAATTTTTATTGTCTGTACGACTCATCTGATCAAATAATTTTTCCAAACGCGATTGAGAATAACAATAAGAGACACTGGACTGTAAACTTTTAATAAGCCCTTTCTCAGCCGAATGCAAACAAAGTTCACGTCAGAACAATTCATTGATGCATTGGAACTGAGACGATTGATCTGTGTTGAGACGGTAAAAATAAAGAGGAAATAAGGGGAGTACTTGCCTGCGTAAACGAGACCAGATTATCGTGAAAGAGTTTATTATCAAATCAACCTTATATGGTTTTACAAAAGATAAAATGTTATTGTCCTCTGTTCCCTTGAAGGGAAAAGCAATGATTTTAGCTTCTTCAATACATCATAATGAATCAATAAACACGGACTCAGAGAAGCCAGAAATTATAAAGGTTTATAATTTTACGAAAGGCGGTGTAAATGAAATGGATACGAAATGCTCTAATTAGCCGCCGGGTTCTCCAAGAATTAGCCGGTAGCCGAATTTTCCAAGATTTTGTAAACCAAAATTTCCCCGTGAACTGAAAATGAGTTTGGCAAGAGAAATCGTATATTGGTAGTAAGAAGTGTTCAAACTGATCAATAAGATAAAATGCTTCCGTTTAATTTTGTGAATTGTTTATATACGAATTCGATTTTCGACCGTAATCGTTCAGACTTCTTCAACGACTCAATTTATTGTTTGCACAATTTATCCTTAAGTACTAACAGTTCTGAAGATACTTAATCTATAACGTCTTAATCTATGTAACAAAACATATTTTTGACATGTTATTACTAAAGCTAAAAAAATACTTACAAAAGTATTAGATTCTGCAACAATATTTTAAAAGGATGTTACCTAATTAGTTGGATTAACCATGACTAACTTGGTTCTGATAAGCCAGAAACATGTGAAGATGAAACTGATGAAGTTAAGACAAGAAAGACTTGTCTTTCGACCTATATATCACATGCGAGCAAAAAAGAAGTTTGTTGGCAGTGTGCAAAAAAAAGTGTGCCCTGACTGTGATTATAGAATTATAGGTGTAGTAGGTGTAGTTAACACGGCCTCCAAGGCCTCTCAACTAAAATTAAAAAAATCTCTCAATTAAAAAAAATTCACGTCGGTACTTAAAGGTTAATGCAAACTAGATTAAAAAAAAAAGAAAATGAATGTCCAGAGAATTTTTTTCAAATTGCTAACAACAGGGAATAGATAATTTGTTAGTACTCATTAAGGACTAGTTTTGAATCAAACATGGTCACTTCCACATAAAGAAGAAGAACGCATTGATAGTTTTTAACAGTATTGTAACCATTTATTAACAACTTACTTAAATCATTTGCTGTCAACAAATATTTTAACACGAAACGAATAATTTCCCGTGGCTAACCTGAAAGGCAAAAGCTGATTTTTCAAGTCGCGAACTGTTGATTTATGAATCGTCTTTAACCTTGCAAAAATGATGGCAGTGGTGGTTTCTAAATCGCAACCTCACCTCCAAGAGGCAGTTAATCCGACGAGCACATAAAACTTGTATTTGCTAATTACATGTTTCGTTGTATCCATTAGCTATACCTCTTGATCTTCATGCACATCTTCAAGTAAGCCTTGAGATAAATTTCTGACCCGGCGAACTTTTTTGGCGTGTGCGAATTTTTAAAAGCTTAGCAAAGTATTCAAGACAAAGCTCCGTGAACAATGTTTGATTGCGCCATGAGTTTTTTCTGCTTCGCGACGTTCTTATCCGATCGTACGTGTTGGAATTGGGCAAAGTGGGGAGGAGCGGAGTGAGCTTTTTTTCGCACATCCATCATTGATTTTTGCATTATGTACTGCCTTGTGTACGTACATGCCGTATATAAGCAGTGACAAATACTACCTCATAAAATTTAGTGTTTCATGGTCACTAGTCAGCTGTTTTAGGTAATTCGATATGTGTTAAAAGGAAACGTATGATTTTTTATCATGCGTTGCTTAGCCTTTCCGGGTTCAATGAAATTTTAGGTTTTTTAAATTTTTTTCAGAGTTGGTCGAAAGAAGTTGAGACTTTCCATATTCATAGCGGAAACACTTTTTTTTCTTAGCATATGACAACTGATTGGTTCGATCGGTTTGGGGCATGAGTCAAGAAGGAGGTTATTTCTGCATAATTGACGGAGTGATGCATAGGGCCGTGATTTGTTGATATCAAAAGATGAAGTAACGATAAAGTGAAAATATTATTATTTTTTGGTTTTTTGATAACATTTGAAGAAACTTAAATTTAAAAATAAGATAATAATTACTACACTTTCCAAATTACTGCTGTGTATAAATTTTGGGAATTTTGCAAATGGATGGCAACTTCTACTAAAATTTCTTCGAGCTTTATTGAACTCGAACTCAAAAGCAAAGATCATGGACTACTTAAGGGAAGATTAAATAAATTAAAAAATCCAAAATTTTGAACATTCAAGGAATCATAAAAATTGTACAGAAAAAACACCAGTTCAGAAATTAAGTCAACAAAGAAAATCATCTTACGGACATCTTACATCAACCTTCCAAAGTGTTAAAAATCTTTTGCAGTGTCAGTTTGAGTTTTAGAGTAACACTTTCAGTTGAATACAGTTCTTAGCCAAAAATAATTACAAACACTCGCAAATTTCATCATTTTCTACAGTTGACTTTTTCTGAAAAACGAATGGTCATTAGAGCTCCGACCCAGACGGTCTCAAGCCCGATTGAGGAGCCCCCAACTCACAGCTTCTATGATTCCCCATTCTAAATCTCACGAAGAAAGGGTAGCAAATAAAATGTCGAGGAAACACCTGCAATTCTGCTACTAAATCCTACTTGCGACTACTTTCAGGGGACGAAGGCGTATCCCGCGCTTTATAGGTGAATCAAAGAAATAACCATGCCCCGTAAACGAGATTGGGCAACGGGTTAGATACCCGTCCCCAGATTAAAACCCCTTAGTTGTCTCGAAACCTGCAGCGAAGCCTCGGCATGGATTGAACCTAAGGCAACGACTTCGCAACTGAAGAGGTGAATATGACTGTGGATCCTGGAATGTAAGATCACTAAATAACCCTGGCGCTTTAAGGATCTGTTAAAACAGCCCAAACAATATAAACTAAACAAACTGGCCATCCAGGAAACGATCTAGATGCAAAGTGATGTGAAAAATATGCGACGGCTGGAAATTGCGAATTCTGAGCGGCCTTCATTGTTGATAGCAACTTCAACTCGCATTTTATTGACACTAAGGCAGTCAATGAACGGTTGCGTGCGATCAGTACAAAAGAGTAATTCGTAGAAATTTGGCTGATTAACGTCCATGTCCTCGTCTTTCTACAGTCCCGACTAAAGAAAGAAACGTTCTACAATCACCTGGCAAGACTAGTGGCCGTATTATACTGGTCCACTTCAACGTTAAAGTTGGCAATGAACTATCTTATCGGGGAGCGACTGGTGGATATAGACTCCACGATGATTGACTTTGCATGTAGCAGAAATCTAGTAATACGTTCAAATTCCTTCCCACATCACCGCAAACATAAAATGACCTGGGTATCACCGAATGAAAATACACAAACTCAGATTGACCATGTTCTGAACAATATAATTAGACATAAGAAAAGAAAATACTATGACGATCATTTGAGGGGTATCGATGTATGTCTAGCAAGAAAAACATAAAAAGTAGTGAAAGCTTGAAGCAACGTTATCAGTCCAAGGCCACGCTCTCCCATGATGACATCGGCAACTTCATCGCTGATGAAAGCAGCATTTAGGAAAGACGGCTTTCATATTTTCAAAAATTTCTCAATCCTTCACAAACCTCAAGAACATTCATATGTATATCCCAATAGATGTAAATATTC
This sequence comes from Stratiomys singularior, assembly GCA_954870665.1. Classification (NCBI taxonomy): domain Eukaryota; kingdom Metazoa; phylum Arthropoda; class Insecta; order Diptera; family Stratiomyidae; genus Stratiomys; species Stratiomys singularior. Next base: position 51,191,941 of record OX940879.1, read on the forward strand.
CTGGAGACTCTAGATGAAGTCTGTTCCGCTACCAAAGCTCAAAAGAATAATAAAGTGCCGTTCATCGATGAGATTCCAGTGGAGCCCATTTTATATGGTGGCATGCGTATTCAGAAAGGCATCTACAAATTCCGAACACGTTGGAGCCAATCAATTATATTTCCTATCCACAAAAAGTGACGAGCCTATCATTGAGGAGTAGCAAGCTGGCTTCAGAGCTATTAGACCGACGATCGACCAATTGTTTACTGTCAAACAGGTTCTTGAAAAATGCTAGTTCGTCACAGACGTTTATCAAAATTTCGTCGATTTTAAGCAAGCATACGACAATATTGATCGTAACGTACAGTATCAAATAATACTTCGCCATTGACATAAACACCAGACTGCAACAGGGAGAGGTTTTGGTTCATTCGCTATTAAATTTGGCTCCGGAATATTTCATAAGAAAGTTACCTGTCGATAAAAGAGGCACACTATTTAAACAAATCAAGCCAATATTTTAACATCAATATTTTGTCACGGTCGCTAGTAACCACCAATACCGCGAAGCAAAATCAAACTTCATGACGCAGTCGACAAAAAATACCTCAAATGCCTGAAAAATCACAGTTGGCGAACACAGTATCGTAAATGCGAATTTGTGTATCTAGGCAGCAAAATAACGAGAATGGCTAATGAAAGGGACGAAATACGCCGAAGAGGACAGGACAGAGCAAGAGGTATTTCTGTTTGTAAGTTGATGAAGTCCGTGAGATTTATGAGCTGTGTTCTTTTCGTGTTTATGTTAATGTTGTAGAAGTTGACATTGCTAACTGATTCACTAACCGTTCACTTGCACAAAACGAACAAATTGTTGAAGTAACGCCCACGGCTAGAGCAGACCGTACAATAGTGTCGCTCGCTACTGCGAACCGTAGAGCGCCATTCCAGGAACTGAATTAAATGGTTCTTGACGCTTGCGTGCATGCTGTTGAAGGATGCCAACCTTCAACCTGTACGGCCAGTAAAAAAACCGCGGTCAAGTCAGAGGATGAAAAATTCAAGACTTGTATTTGCTAGTGAGGATTCACACGTCCACAGGAGGACTCTCAAACGTCCACTTTCGGTGATGGTATGGGGAGCGACTACCGAGCGCACCACCGCCACTTTATTTCGTCGACGGAACCATACGACAAGAAAAGGGCAAAACAATTTGGAGACCATAGCACTGCCATATTTTGACGAGATCGGATTCTGGAGATCTCCATTTATATTTATGGAAGATGGTGCCCCGTGTCACATGGCGAAATCAATAAAAACATTCATTTCTGACAGAAATATTCCTTGGCTTCTATGTTCAGTGAATTCATCAAAATTGAACCCAATCGAAAACGTATAGGATTAACTGAAGAGGCTTGTGTACAAAGAAAATAAGACCTATCATGAAGAATAAAAGAAAGAACGAAAATACAACAAATATAGCATGGAGCGCGTGAGATAAAAGAATGCGTCATAAATTGCATACAGAGTATGCCACGAAGAATCGACGCTGAGAAATTAGCGAAGGATGGCAACACTAAATATCAATGAAAATTGCTAAAAATAACTATCCATACTATAAAATAAAAAATCATTCTATGGTAAACATTTATTAATATGGAACCTTTATGTTGTTAAATATAATTAAATAAAAATTTGTAAATTTTCAGTAATTTTTGGCCAGGAATTGTAAACAAAAAATTTCTCGTGTTTTGATTTTTTTCCTTCTCCCCAGCATGGAGCAATAAAGTTACTAAAGCAGTGATGATGGCGACGTAATAGTGCAAAATATAAATCGAAAACATGTGTTATCGAGAGTGATACCGATCATATTGGTAGTTTTTTTTTTTTTTTTGAAGAAATAGATGGAGATGATGACAATTAGCAAGATATTACAGATAGTGATGAAGTTCCAGCAGGAAAAAAGTTGTGGGGCCACAAGTTTTTTCAAGCGTTGTAATAGATCCTCTTCAGTTTTTTTTAAATGATTGTTCACAGATGAGTCAGTTGATGAAATCATTATAAGACCAACAGCTATTTAAGATATAAGTTGAATTCGAAAACAATAACCACAAACTCTATAAAGCAAATATGCAAGAATGTGGAAAGAGATGCATTTTAGGTTTTCGGGGTTTTTATCAATATGGCGATAATACCAGTTTCAAACATGCAAGAATATTGATCGACAAATCAAAAAAGTTGAATGATCCCGACAGCTTTTTATGTCACAATGGCAAAGGAAAGAATGATCCCAACTCAATCAAGCCAATGAAAATATAAACCATATAAACTTTCCCATTTAAACAATTGTAGGAAATCAAACAGCGTGTAACGAGCAGTGATCAAGCGCGGAGGAGATTCAGCAACAGACGTGATCCTACAATCCAAAGCCTGTTGGTTGGCATAAGATTTAGCTGGTTCCTAAAAATCGAAGCTTGCTGGTTGGCAATACTAACAGTACAAGGAATATTATATAAGTGGTAGAGCTCTGTTCGAGCCTCGAGACTAGATCTGATCATTTCTGCTCCGTACACTAATATTCCCGACTAAGAAACGCTATAATGGTACCTTCGAGTTACATTTATTTTGACATAGTGTTCGGCATTGCAAGTAAAACTGAAGTTTTTCAAAACGCTTTAAAATCAAATCGTGGGGATTTGTACCAGTGAGTTTGACTTTGAATGCGAAGAATGGGTTTCAAGAAAGTCAGTAGGAAAAACGCATTTCAATGACCAGGAAAATATTAAACAAAGCGACATAGAGGAAGTCAAAAGTATTCATTATATAAAAAGATGCATGTGGATCATCCTCCTTTTTATTTTCCACGAATGACATCTTTCACAAAAACTATTCAATTGGTATCGTTTGATTTTACTGTATATTTTGCAATTAATAAAATGCAATTATAAAGATGAAAAACCTCGCTTGAGGTTCTCGTGTAACTTTATTGAACTCTTTCATATCAAAGAATTTTTTATTAAAACAATTAGTTTGCTGTTATTTAGATCAATATACATATATATTTTTCCTTCATATTACACTACGCATTACTAACTGAACTGACTAACTAGTCAGCATTATTTAACAATTTTAGACTTAAGTCTACCTTTTATATCCTTTAAAATTATGAATCATAATAACGAATATTCATGAATGAATAATAACGGTTTTTCGAATCAGCTAATTGATCATCTTATTAATAAAAAACATAAGGAAGAAACAATTTATAAAATTTATCCGAAGATAGAAGAAACAATCCAGAGAAAATTTGCACTCCTTTCATATTTTGGTCCGATATCCGATAATATTTCTCGAATTTTAGCTAATGATAACATTCACATTGCCTTCAAGCTTAGCCGAAAAATTTCCACCATTTTCTACAACGGCAAACAATCTACGAGCAAATTTAATAAATCCGGTGTCTATAAAATTACATGTGGAGAATGTAATTGTGAGTATATTGGCCAAACAGATAGATCCTTTAAAGCCAGATTTAATGAGCACTTCAAATCTTACATTCACCAAAAATCCAATTCTAACGTAGCAAACCACTTCCTTGAAACCATTCATGAATTCCCTTCAATTAAAAATTTACAGATCCTCTATAATTTATCTAAGTCCCAAAACTCAATATTTTAGAAGCACTGGAAATTCATAATTGAAATTCAATTAATGATTTTATTGTCCTTAATGACCAAACTAACATATTTAAATCTTCTCTCTTTGATGCATTAGCATAATTACCTTCTTTCCTTTTTTGATTCATAATCTTAAAGGATATAAAAGGTAGACTTAAGTCCAAAATTGTTAATACACTTGATAATGCTGACTAGTTCAGCGAAACGTGTAGTGTAATATAAAGGAAAAAAATATATTGATCTAAATAACAGCAAACTAATTGTTTTTATAAAGAAATCTTTTCTAGAAATGGATCAGAAAGTAAGCGAAAGTTACATCGATCTCTTTCATATCATTAAACCCCAAGAACAAAGTATTTGTGCAAACGGTCAAAGTAGATATATATACAATTCAATACTCCATAGTAAACTCTCGAGACTAACCTCGTCCCACAGTTATCTGCCTACATTAAATTTTCAAGCCTTCTCAGCCCGAATCCTAATAAAGGCATTACGAAAAAGATTTGATGGTTGATTTTGCACGCATTGTTGAAAATATAACATGAGTCAAGCGTCTTCACATTTGCACAACATAAAAATCATAAAACCCATGCCTCTTTTACTAAACTGTTTGAATGTCAATTCACTATATCACAAATAACCAACGAAGCAATGCCTGAGAAAACGTTAGCGAACGCAAAAATGCAGAAAATGAGGGTTACGTTCACGTCAAAATTTTTCTTTGCACCATGCAAATTGTCTTTCATTTCCTTTTTTATATCGACATACTTCCATGAAATTTTTTTATGCTTCAACGAACTCTAAAGTGACAATCCCTTTTATCCATTTTCAATTATTTTCGAAATTATACCAAGTGAGGTAAACTACGTACTGCACTGTTTCTATACTACGCCAAAACTGATCGAGCTGTACACAGTTATTCGAATGGTAGCCAGGCCGTAGATGCGAGTGCCATTGCTGCGCCACGCTGATGAAGGAGCCCTGCGTGCCCTGTGTATCGGGTTTGGTTCACGCCTGTAACTTTCCAACGGCTTCGGATTTCGAAAAATCTTATAACACCCGCCACATATACATGTTTTAGACGTGTTTTATAAAAAAAATACTAGACAACTGCCTTAAGATCAGTAGAATTGATCCAAAAATTACCAAGAATGCGTTAAAATTAGATACTTGTATGACACAAGCAATCATATGACAACTTGTAGAGCTGCTTATCCGTTCAAGACAAGATTTATATTTTTGTGTCCAGCTGTTTACTTAAAAACGTAACTTTAGCTTTTATCAAGTGAAAGAAATAAGGGTACTCACTAAAATCAATCAGCAGCCTGCCAAAGCCTTTTCGTTGATATGGTGGTAACGTCAGGATGCAGGAGACATTGTAATTTAGAAACGAGTTTTTTTCCTATAAAGAGGTTATACATAAAGTTATATAAACTTAACTCAATCAATCAGCTGAAAGTTTGTAAATTTATATTTTGAAATTCATTGAGAAATTTATAATTTAAAGTAGATAAATATATAAAATTATCGAAATTGAGGTACACAAAAATTTTAAAACAATTTGCAAGAAGTAAACTTCCGCAACCATATCACCCTTTGTTGGAACTTCAAAAAAATTACACATTAAAGTTTTATATTGTTCTTCTTTTTAATTTTCATTATTTTTTTATTAAATTTTTTTTATTTTCTAAACATTATATTTTTTTTTCTACAGCCATGAAATGAAAATAAATACAATTTTAAGACTAAAAAAAATGAGATTTTATTGGTCATATGATGTCATTAGGATTTTTACAGGAAAATGTTTTATACCACGACATAAATTTAAGGATAAGTTAATGTGGTCCGCAGACTACAGATTGTCCTAATACATTAAGAACGCGGTAGGGATATTTGAGTTCAATATCTATAGCCAAAATTATTTTAATTTGTCTAATGATAACTCTCTCAGAGTAAAGATCTTCCTTGATATTAATAAATGTAGTCCACTCAATGCAAATTCCAGTCTTGTAATTTTAGATATAGCCTACTCTGATTTCAGTAGGTTATATTGTAGGCCCAGGATCCTTGGCTTGATTAATCAAAATCGCGTTTGTATTGAGCTCTAATTTTGTAGTGAAGAATTTTCATACTTTATCGAAATATTTTATATTAACTGATTATCAGATCAGTGTAAGTGCTTTGTGATTTTGTTCAGGTGAAAACTGAAGTGATTATTATTCAGTGATATACAATACAGTGATACTCTATATAAAAACTATCGAAAAACAATAAAGCCTTTGATCGTGGGCAATGCAGTATATGGAAATTTAGAATACGGGCAATCAGACTGATTTTTCATTTGCCAAAGTTTTTATATTTTTCCAAACAAAACAATATTATCCCTTCATAGTAGTGTCCTAGGGTAGCTGTAGGTAGCTATAGCAATGCTGGCAATCTTCAACTTATGCGGTTTTTCACTGGTCGGCAACGGTCTTTGGAAAGTGTTACCGAGTTTTTGTAATCCACCTTTCAAGTGTGACAATTCTGACAGAATGACACACTTGAGAATTCTAAATTCTAACACCTTTCACCTCGCAAGTGTGACAATGCCGGCAGAGTTACACACTTGCGAGGTAAAACACACTACAACGGAGCACGCGCTGAGTGGGGAGTTTTTTCGGGAGTGAGAACGGAACATGGAGGATTAGCGGGAGAAGAGTTTGCATTTCGTGTCTCGCGAAGAAAGAAAAAGAAAGACACGCGGTGGAGAAAACAATTTTCGGGGTTCGAATGAAGCTGGTCGGGTCGAACGGAATTTTTTTTTTAGTTCATGAGGTTACAAAAAAAATTTTTTTAATTGCAAGTGAAGCTTTCTTCTTTTTTCACTTGAGCGTATGAATTCTGCTGCGCTGGGCCAACACGAATCTCTACCTCTGCTTGATTTCGGGACTTTACTTGCTTCTCCTGTGCTGATTTTAACCACCTCTGCTTCCTAAAATACGAATCTCCGACTCAGATGAATTGTGCTGCACTGCGTCCAACATGAATCTCCACCTCTGCTTAATTTCAGGACTTCAATGAATTCCGTTGCGCTACCTCTGACCACCTCTGCTGCCTGCTTACTATCTTCTTGGCCTCGATGTTTATCGAAATGTTTGTAATTCAAAGATTTTACGACTCGAGGACTTCTGGAGCTAAACACTTCAAACAGCTGCTGATACTTCTTGATTCTCTTTATTGTCCTTAATACTTCAGTCACAATTTCTATCCTTTATTTTCCATCCTCAATACATAATTCTCAATTTATATCCTTTATTTTCCATCCTCGGTACTTAAGTCAAAATTTATTTATAATTAATTTTCCATCCTTAAGGCACAATCTCTATCTTTTTTATAGCGATATGTTCACAACAAACAAGTGAATCATATCAATGGAAAAAATCTTCCCAAAAAACTTCCAAGAAATTTTTTTGTTTATTTTCTACTGGGAATTTTTTTTCTGAGACTTTTTTTCTGATATTTTTTACTGGAACTTTGTTTATTTATCTTTTTGATTGTTATTGATATTATTTAACTAAATATTACTTAAAATCTTAATCTAACTATAAATGTTTTTATTTTAATTTTATTCTTAGTTCTATTTTATCTCGTATGATTTTCTTTTAACTTAAAAATATGTGTACAAATTGAAAACTTTTTGGTTAAGTTTTTAATTTATTATTATATTCAAAATTAATTGTTATTTTATTTATGTATTCATTTATTTATATGTAATTTTTTAACACTACATTTATCTACTTTTATTTTTAAACAACAATTTTTATACAATTTAAAATTTAATTTATACAATTCAAATAGTTCTTGTTTATATATTTTCTATTCTATTTATATATTTTCTAGGGAGAAAATTGAAAATAAATACTTTTAGAAATGATAATTTGTTTGCAGTTTCGTGGATAAACCCCATTTTATATTAAGTTAACTGGTCTGGGTTAAATTTGACTACGTTTCTCTAATAATCGCAACCAACGTTGGACCACTATGATTAAACATCATAGAGCATGGTAGGGATATAATAGTTCAATAATTGTACTTAATTAATTGTTGGTAGTCTAATGAAAACTCTCCTAGAGTTAAGAGTTTTCTTCCTACTGATAAATAAACTCCGCTCAATCATTTCAAATCCCTCTGTTCTCATTTTCGACAGTACCGATTCTCGTTTTAATACCCTTTAATTCACCTACTAACCTTTAATGTGAATTAGCCTTCAAGGATACAATTTATGGTGCCGCGACAATCGAACCATAAACATCGGAATTATCAATCACAAATATTTGAACTTTATTTGCGATAATACTCAGCAATATTTGCATGCTTTATAAAATACATTTACGACCCATATATCATGATCCGTTAATTTTCATCAGTAATCAATTGTTCAAGGATGTATGAACGCAAACTTCGAATAATTTGCACGTTCTATACACCAAATGTTGCTTTAAGTGGCCTTATAATCATCGTATGAACATGTACCTGGTGGTGTCGACAGTTCCAATTTAAGTTCCGCGGAATTGCTGGGTTTAAAATAATCGAATGAATTTATGAGACAACAATGGTATGCATGCACCTTCTGATACTCCTCATGCACTTTTCCACTTAAGAAGCATTAAAGTTAAGTCATAAATTTTCTTGTTCCTTTTGTGAGATCTCATGCCACACTCAGTGAACACGATCCTGAGCCGAGGTGAGTGCATCAAAATGGAGATCGCTCAAATAATATGCAAGGAAATGTTTATCAAAAGGTTTCACCTTGCTCTCATACTCAACACTTGGGGCATCATATGTTAAAGCAAAGTATTAAATGTGCAAAGCGTAGTCATCTCTGATTAACATCAAACCAAGGTGAGATAGACACACCCATGTTGAGGAAGCTTGAAAGATACTGCAGCTGCCATTGCTGCTGTTAACTTTAATGATGATAATAATCCAATTAAAATAATAAATTTGAATGTTAATGAACGACTTTATATCTATTTTAGCTGTATAGAAGACTGTTGCATGAATTTGAAAAATCGTAAAGAATTTATAAGCCGTTATCACGGAAAAATGATGTATTCCATATATGACGAAGATGTCTGTGGTCTTGAATCATTTAACATTCTGGCTAATAATCCATTTAAGATTGACTTCATAGCAGGAAATTGATAGCCATCACGCAGAATGAAAGTTAAATATGATTTATCAATAGTTAATTAAGTTAACTGAGTGGAGTTTTTCATTAATTTAATGCCAATAAATTTAAGCTGTTGAATATTGCGAAAAATTTGCCTTGAGGGCTACTGACGCGCTGCATTTAACATGAGGCTTTGCAGAAACGCTGTGTGAATATATATTATTTTGGAGCATTCATCCAATGAATAATTACCACAATAAATTCTTAATATGGTAAAATAGGCAGCTGTTAACAAATAAGATCAAATGTACACATGTTAGCAGTTTGATTCCAATTAATATTATGTTCGAAATAACCGGAAAGAGTTATCAACTCGACTTTATTTCACTGTCAGACTGACTGAGTGAAGTTTTTTTTTTCGAAATTTAATTAAACCAATGGATTTCGCCGGGGTCGAAATGGAAGCTGCAAGTGTGAAGCAGCAAACCAGATAAGTACTCTTTATGGTTTGGTTAAAATGAAAATATTTCTTTATATTAAATATTCTTTCTACGTTGCCTATAATACTCTAATGCATTAGAGGATATTAAGGATTCAAAACTTCAAGCACTTGCGATGGAGTCCATTTTCCCTTCATGATGGCGGCGATGCTTGTTTTCTGTGTTTTTTTTCAATCCACTTAAGAGTAGATGCTCACAAAACGATGTTAATTCCCTAGAATTTTTTTTGTATAGAACCTTGAACAAAAATTCATAAAATGTTCTGTTTAATAACATAGTTTTTTCATTTTCAAAAGTTTTTGGTAGATCAATTTTTCCATTTTCACTTACAAAATTGTAAGTGATTTGCTAAAGAAGCGGCAGGGATGCGTGTTCGATACCAGCTTGAGCTCTTTCCACCTTTCTTTGTAAATATGGTTTTTCATGTTCTTACCATTTGAAACCAGAATAAATTCGATTTTGCAGAAAGAACATAGATTTGAGTAAAGGAAACCATTTCAATTGGCTTTATGTTTATCAAACCAAGAAACGTAGGTTACGAATATAGAGAAAAGCAAATTTCAACGAATTTCAGAACAATCGGTCCAGAATTTTTTGAATTTTTGAAAAATGCAGTTTCGAGAAAAGCGCAAAGAAAGTTCAGAGAAAGAAAGTTCGCCATTTTATCACTAAATCGCCATTCTTTGACATTAGCAAACACTGTCCTGCTTGCCGAAAAGGACTGCAAACGCGCTCAAAAAATTCAATACGGAATGATGACCGTCATTGAAAATGGAAGCTGCAATGAAAGCTGAGATTTCACAAACATTTCACGCAAAGTGCAATTGCTTAGGAGCCTCCAAACAACGGAGTTGAACTACATGTTTGCGTTTTTAGTATAATCTCCGAGGCATCTCTCATCATCAATTTAAGTTTGGGTAAATATTAGAAAATTGGGAGCAGCTGTTTCCTAACTCTGGATGAATCATTTTTTATTATCTGTTCATCCAGCAGTATCAGCGACCTCTGCTTCGGCGCCTTCATCACACATATGATACTACGGATTGTTACCAATTGAAACCATATTGCATAAGGTAGCCGCAAAAGAGTCCGGCATTTTTGAACTGAACTGATATGTTAGTAGGACGTCGAAAAGCCAGGTCATAGGACAATGTAATATTCTTATTCCATGCCATGATAAGCAAATCTCTCTGTACCTTAATGATTTTTGTTAAAGAGGCAAGTCAAGACCCCATTTTTATTCAAATGTGAGAAATGCACACACTTTTCTTAAGTTCATGTTGATTGCCGTACGGATTCAATACTGAAATAATTTTAAACGTCGTCCAGTCCCCATCGCATATATATATGAAATCATACTTATCAATCGGTCCTTCGACTTTCTTACTTCCTGTGGAAACTTTGTAATTTTGCGAGCATTCTCCTTCGAGTTCAGCCCACCAATTGGCATATTTTTATGAATTTGCCACAACATTTTTCATGACTATTCTGTGTTTCTATATTTTAATCTTATTTTTTCTACTTTATGTTTTATATTTATTGCTATTCTGCTATTCATTAACCACCAATGTCATTATTCCGAGCAATGATTGGTGTCCTCTTCTTTTTTATTAGAAACATCATGTTCGTCTATCGGCTAATTTTTTCTCTCTCTTTTTCTCTTTTTGACTTTCTCTAGTACTAAAACAAAAAGCAAGTATATAATTCTATATAATTTATAGTCACACATCATCACAAAAGGGCACGAAATCACCATCAAAGACGTAACACCTATTAGAAAAATACTCAACTCAAATACCAAAAATTAAAAGGAAGGTTTTTCTTTATTTTTAGAATATATTATCATTAAAGATATTTATTGCTTCTAAACGAACATCATGAAGTATAATTTAATGTATACAGTGTATATTCCGTATATTATTATATTTGCTATTTCACCTAACAGATCGTATTGATTTCTATCGTATTTTCTTAATATATTTAATTGACAAGCAATCGTTCCTCACTTTTACCTTTACTCCGCCGTGCCCACATTTTATAATTGCTGAAAATGTTTTGCATGTGTTGAAAATCTGAGCAATATTCTCGCGAAAGAAGGTATTCAAAATAAAACTACTCTTTTCTATATAGCCTATAACTCTTTATTTAAAAGATTGTGTATGGCTAAATTTTATATATAGCGTTACAACCTACAACAGCTAACAAAAGGAATACGCTGACTCCAATTTTCCAGATGCATTGGTGTTTTTTAAGCAAAACTTATTTAAGATAGACGAAGGTCCGGAGGGAGTCGCAATAATATTATCTTCAATTTTACATTCAAACACAACGAGTCACATATTCTAATATAGCAGTAAGATAATTTTCACATACATTTTAGGTTAATCGCCATCTTTCCATTTGCTTACATTCTTTAATTTTTAAGCTATTCATTTTGGAAAGCTCGCTTTATTTGCTTCATGGAGAACTCGTATATTTTTCTTTGCGTTGCTCCTCTGGGACTGCTTTTAAGTCGTTCCGCTCTGGTTCTTGCATGTAGATATTTCTAAAATCCTTCTTATAAATATATGCGCAACACATATAGGAATTTTGTGAAGATAATTTCAAACCTTTGCAATAACATCGAAGAGGCCATCACAAAGATTGAAGAAATGTTATCTTATGAATGTAATAATATAAATGCCCGTAACAAGCGCAGCTCTTTCCACTGTTCAGACGATTTTTATTTTTAATAAATGGATCGTAAATATATCTAAACGCCCGATGTTCCTATGATCGAGGTCTGTCAAATAGTAGCCTTTGTCGACGTTTTCTCTTTTTATCCTTGAAATATTGACCCGAGTACCTGAACAGACAACTTAGAGGTAGGGCTTCAAAAAATTTAGCATTATATTTATAGGTAAGAAGTGTATAATCCAAAAAAAACAAACTTCTCAACGCTGCACAAAAAAAAAATTTCTAGGCAACATATTTCCGTTGAAAAACGTTGACGTTCTTTGCTGCCTATTTGACCCGTTGATTTTTTAAGAACAAACCGCTAGATTTTTTTATTACTCTCTTAAAGTCTCAAAACTATGGTTTATGGAAAAGCCGCCTTAAAGTCAAGCGTTTATTTGTATTTTCAAAACTGATCCTGACTGTGAAGTAAATTATCTGCTTCCATCAAATAGGAATTAAACGCCGATATGCATGTAAAGATGTATAACTTAATGCATATGGTTGGGCACGGATTGAAACGATGCTATAAAGAAAAAACTATGAGATACCAGCACGTTGCTAGGGAATCTCGGTCCGGACATATGCTAATAACCAGTTGAAATTGCTAGAATCCAATTCAGACTCCAGTAAGGATCTTGAATATAAACAGAGAAAGAAAAAGATTTTAGATGCTTCGAAAATAGTCTTGTTATTTGTAAAATTATGCATAAAATCCACGAAAAGGTTCATTTAAATCAGCGATGAAGCACATGCTCATAAACGGGATCGAATTGTGGTCGTTTATAAGCAGTTAAAAAGGAAAAGAGGAAGTTTAATTTGTAATACTTTGCTAAAACACTCAAAAAGGGTCGTAGTTTCTGGTTGTCGTACCTGAGTATCCCATGTTGCAGCACATATTTTTAGGTTACTTCGGTAGGTTTTAAGGGAATTTGGGCAGTCTACCTTTCCACAATTTCAACAAAAATCAAACAAATAAACTTCCTATCTAACAAGATTCAAGCAAATTTAGTGAAGTTGCATTTGGATTAGTATATTTTATCTCATTTGAGCTTAAACACGAATACCCTTTTCAAAAATTTTGTGTTAAATTGCAATACAAATATAAATCTACTTATGCTTTTTCAATCTCTTTCTGTATGAATTCGCCCTGGAGTGTTCTCGCTGTTTTTATTTACAATATGACTTAGTCAGTATCGTTTACGATGTTGATACAACAGGCGCATCCTTTACTTCAATGCATATATAGGCGTCTTCCGATCAACGTTCCAGGAAAATGCAACGTAAATCAAAATTAAGATGAAAATTAAGCCCGAAGTTCCCAACCAATTTTAGTATTAGTAGTTTTATTGCTCCTTTAGGCACTTGTTGATATACATTTTACATAAGAATTTAAAATATGTTACGTATGTTTGAATTAATTTAATTATCAAAGTTGTCTTCATCTGATGTAATGGCAGTACTTTTTGCTGTTGAACACGACAGCCCAGGCAATTCTTTAGCAGAAGAAATAACTTTGTAAAAGAAATCTAGATGTCCTTGGGATAAATCGCGATTTTTCGTTACATAGGGTAGAGAAATCTAGAATCGCCATCTTCATCCCTGCTCTCTCCAATGTCAACTTCTTAATCTGGGTTATGCGTTGAGCGGTCTTACAATGATGCAATCAATTCTTCAATAGACAATCCTTCTTCATTAGACATGGGTTTACCCACATACCAGGACTTTTTTATATTTGCCACACTTTGTAAGATATAAATTATAAATTTTAATCTGAATCAAGTTTATTTTCATATTCCGGGCAACTGTCGACAACGTTCAAATCAAATGAAATCGGGAACTGACTCGAATTGGGAACTTGGCGATTGGGAAAAACTAGCTGGTGTCTGAAATGTGTATTCATCTACTTAAAACTCCGTTATTGCATCTAATCAAACATTCCTTCTTCGAGCAAATAGATAAGAAATTGACATTGCAATTTATGTTCCAGAAGGTTGGTTCCATGTTAGTCGAAGTGCTCGGCTCGGGATTTAATCGGCTTAGCAAAAAAAAGAAGCTGTTCCTGTTAGCTAGAGATAGTTTTGCTGCTTTAAGTATAGAAATACCAACGTAAGAGTGGATGTATTGTATAATATAGTATAATATAATATAGTATAATCGCACCTATAAATTTAAAGAAGGCTGTTAGAGGAGGACCCACCAACCCAGGTGTATACTCGATGCTTTCGGATTTCAACAACGGAAAAAAGTATCTGACAAAATTGTGCATGGATCTGGACATCCTGAAACCTTACCAACCAAATTTTTCTGGTATCACAGCTTCGTCTGGCAAGAGGAACAATGTGACTGATTCACATAAATGTGAGGAATCTAGCGACGAAAAGGAATAAGAACTAAATTAAGGACTTAAACGAGTAAAAATCACTCTAAATCGTCTAAATTCACACCCCGATTTTTATTTTTATATCCCCCGATTTTTATTTTTATATCTAATTTAAAATGCTCAATCATTAAAAAAAAGGCATTTGTTTGTGTACCGAAGTGTAACACTCAACATAATCATACTTTAGCAAACTCAGCTTTGATTTCTGGTTCCATGGTCACCCATAATCTAAATCTTATAGTAACATGCTGAAAGAAGGTCTTTTGAAGGTATTTGATACTAAACTGAACCAAAAATATGCAAAATACGATTTTCAGACAACTCACAGATTGTCAAATGGGGCTTTTTTTTGCAAATCGGCGTCGAATAGGCTCATTAATTCGGCAGGATAGAGCCCTGTGACCGTTTTCCCCTTTACCAAGTAGTACATGCAGATCACACTTTGTGAATCCCAGAAAGCGGTGGCTATTCCTTTTTCGGCCGATAGGAAGTTCTTCGCCTTCATCTGAGCACGTTTACCGGGTGAAGTCCATTTTTCCTTGGCCTCGCGTGCGTACTCGTAGGCTCATATTTCTGCGTCGTTTCGCTGGAACCACTTCTGATTGCGATTAAATAGCGCCAAACACTGCTCTGAAGTTGTCCGGAGTGAACAAACTCAACTCCTATTGCGCCGATAGCTTTCTCATGCCCAAAATTTCGTGCAGAGTATGACCCACGCGGTCTTTAAAGATGCCTACTGTTTCATTTATCTTGCGAACCTTCAACAAGCGGTCTGCCAATACAATATTGTCGATTATTGTCACGTTATCCTCCGTGGTAGTCTTTCGGAGCATATGGGTGTGCCTCATCAAATACCAACGTCTGAACCCTTTGAAATTCATTAAATTAATTTTTTAAGGTCGCCAACGCAGGAGTAGTCACCGAACATAGCATTCAAGGGCTCTTTAATTTTGCTGACCAATTTCACCAAAATCACCGATTCTCGATGAGAATCGAATCATCGACCGGTATTGCTTTTTCTCCATTTTTCTGAAATTCGCGAAGACGCCCGCTTCAGACTCCCGCCGAGTCTGATTTGATTGAAATTTTAATAGTTGCCGTCTGTGAGAGTTTTCTAGACAATACTCAATTTCGTTTGCTAAGTGCGATACTAAGTACTTAGCGGACCGCTATATTTTCATTGGAGACTCTTCATGTGTAGAAAGTTCGAGAAGCTTAGCATTTTAAAGGTAAGCAATTTGCCCCATGCAAATCCTTACGAAACTAAAGAAGGATTTGCAGTCGAATTTCATTTTGAATGATCAACCATTAAAAAATTGGTGTGTGAAATGATTGTTTCCAGAGAATTCTTACAGAAAAAACCGTGAGTAAAGTCTGTAGAACCTGCGGTCTGCAGTGCAAGCGGGATGTTCATTGTAAACAAAAGGTCGCGCTAATTGTTGGGATATGAAAAGTGTTGTATATCATAAATAAGTCTTTGAAACACTTTCCGGCGATATTTCATCACTCATATTAAGTACACTTTTGAACGGAAACGACTAAAATCAAAGAACACAACAAGATAAATTTTCAATTTAAGAAAACAAGATCACATATTGCAGAATTGGTCAAAACTTCTTCAGAGCTGAACTCCGAAAATAACGTGAACATGAGCGAAAATCGTAGATAGAGCGTAGATCACGTGTGGTGATGTGCACGAAGGATATAAATGCTAAATAAACGTTTGAGTTTGTTGAAATAACAAGATCTTATTTTTCTCTCATCCGAGGAAATCAATGCGGTTAAATTAATTATGCGGTTAAATTAATTATGCGGTTAAAAAATTATGCGGTTGTATAAAAATTCTATAAAGTACCAAGTGCTAGTGATCGGATGCTCATAAAAATGCACTCTAAGGGAAAAAGATCAAAATCTAACTAAGTTCAAACCACCTTCAAAAGCATTAACAAGCCGCAAAAGAAGTAATTACCAGTGCGTATCATATGATTTAGCCTGAAACGCATAAATTCTTTTAGTATTCCGATTCACATTAGGAAAGAGAATTGGAGTCATAGCACAAATAATTAAGTTAAACGCTAGTAAAAATACAGAGGCTCTTAACGGCTACTGGTCGATACGAAAACAAAAGATCTAAGATAGTTAATCGCAACCAATCTAACCTACTAACGTATTAAATTAAAGTACAAACCGTGTATTTGAACATGCTTAATGAAAACTTTTCAATATAAGGTCTAAACTAAGTTTTTTTTATTTTCGCTTTAATTCCTTACACGTTTTTCAATTTAAATTAATCAAATTTTCTAGTCATTAAAAAGCTGTTAAACCAAATTACCATCTAAAAAGCATCTAATTGTTTAATGCAAGTATGTGTAACGTGAATGAATATGCAATAGACTTCTGTGGACTTCATTTCATATTGCGGTCCACCTACTCCCAGCTAAATCCCCTTATTTGTCTCAAGATGAAGAACGGCCAATTTCACTTATCTTCAAGCGAAAAGACATAACTGGGGAGTATGACTAAGTTTGGCACTTAGTTTGCATTTATTATTCCACGGTTAATGTGATCTAAATTCTTTGCTTCCAAGGCGATGCCATAATTTCTGGACTATACCTGATCGTATGTGTAAAAATTAGAATATTAGCGAAGAGGAATGTTCCAATGAAACCCTGATGGTTTCTGTTAAAATAACTAATTTCTATTTCATGTCTTCACTAATTAGAGAACTTGTATTAAATTCAAAGTTCAATGAGCCTTGCTCGGGCTTTCGGCTTGTTTATTGCTCATATGTTTCAAATAAGGCTGTTAACAACGTACGAACGGATACAGTATGAGCATACACATGTGTAAACTGAAGTAGACGAAGAGTGCTACAGGTTCACATCAATTTGTTGAATTGCAGTCAGACAGGAACAACGAGAATAGCATAGCAGACATAAATTGTTATGGAGATAACTTTTATTAGTTGATGTAAATGTAACAATTATACCGAAACTGCATTATATTTATCTGAGAATCTTTTAAAATACGGCGGAATCACCAGAACGAGATTCAGCGTTCCGACAGTTTGGTTTAGTTAATATGATGGTTTATTTCTACTATCTTGCAAATCGCAATGCAGTAAATGAGAGGTTACCACATGTAGATATTTGTCAAAATGATACTGGAACCACTGTTTATGATCATGGACAGTGAGCAACGGAAGACCGTTCGTGCTCACATAAGTGGTTCAAATTGATAAGCATAAGTTGAGAACGCATATTGATGGATGATAATCACTAATTATATGACAAATTTGATTGAACAGAAGGCGGGGTTTTCTTGATGAAGGTTTTTAGCGAAATGCATACGATATAATTGCAGTTTCGTGCACTTCACTATGCTCTTAAATTTTTTTTCTTGCTTTACAATGAACATTAATTTTATCCATTATTATATAGCATTTTGTGTATAATTGGAAATCATAACGCAAATATCTAAAAGGTAGCCACCAATAATTACAAAAAGGCAACGAACACACACTCTAATAATTGGCCCAATGGTCACTGGTGCACAAATAAGATGAATAAACTTATGGAACATAGCAAGGATTCACCTCTAGATGCAACACGAGGAGACTAAGGAAAGACTCATTGAAAGAAGGAGAATTATAGAATTATTGAATAAGTATTCGAACTTAAATGGGATTTCTATGGGATTTTTTTTGTGAAATTTACTTTCGTGAGACTAATAATTATACGAAATTGGTTAAAAAACTGTTACCACGCCAAAACTTTCGAGTATCTTCGAACGTTTATAAGTACAAAACACAACTCTTTAAGAGTTCCCTCGTTGCCGCAATTTGCGTACATTTGCAAACAGCGCGTATATATTTGCGTTCCCGGCGAATTTCAGAATTGACGGTCAAGACCAATCACGCTATCAAAAGTAGGATACAAAGACCCTATAGACTTCACATGGCATTTAACCGATGAGAGGAAAAGGCCTTATGAGCTAATGATAAATTGAAAAATGTAATGTAATTTCATTTTTG
The DNA here is from genome assembly GCA_954870665.1 of Stratiomys singularior. NCBI lineage: Eukaryota > Metazoa > Arthropoda > Insecta > Diptera > Stratiomyidae > Stratiomys > Stratiomys singularior. Next base: position 51,210,386 of record OX940879.1, read on the forward strand.
AGTCGAGAATCAATTACGGCCAAGGTACATAGAATAGTTCTTTGAGCATCTGTTGCTGACGTAATCTAATCAGTTAATGGAAACTATGAACGTATAAAAAATCTATTGAAAATAAAGATTAGTATTTAAACGAAATATAAGATACATATAAAGATATTGAAGTAAAAGCAACTTTCTATCTTTATTGGCGTTGACTTTTTTCGCGTTTTCTAAATATTACAGAAAATTTAGAACAACGAATTCACGTCAAATTTTGATTTAATCTTCAAAAAACTAGCTAGAAAGTAGTTCATATGATGAATAACGTATTTGGAGAGGAGTTTATGAGCAAAAGGAGGAGTTTAAAGCAAAAACAGAAATGGTTTAAACATAGCCACACGTCACCTAGCAGTAATTTTCGCTCTGCCTGACCATCACCCACAATAACATCAGGAAAAGTCAAGCGTGTGTGACGTGCGATTGAAGTTCGCGAACTAGAACAAGATCTTGAAATGCCAATAACTATTGTTTTGGGAATTTATTGCGAAAATTACCTGCAAGCGTACAATATTAATTCTAAAATTGCTAATAGCAAAACAGAAGAAACTTCGCATAAAGATCATTTGGGACAACTTGGAAATGATTTCCAATGAGGAAAATCTACTCAAGAATGTTATTACTGCTGATGAACGATGAATATACGACTACAATCCAGAAAGCGATAGGCTTCTCAATGTATTACTACCTGGAAATGGATTCTGTACCGCTAAAGCCAAAAAGAAATCAAGTTCAAGTCGGAGCAAAGTTGAGACAATGTTGATTGCATTGTTTGGTTATGTTTGGACAAATATGCTCCGAGAGGTTTATCCGACGGATATGCTCCGATTTCTTTAATTCTTCTAAGCATTATGGTTTTTAACTTAAATTCGCATTCATCGAACCTTCTGGAGCAATATGTGACAAAGCATAAGGTCTTACATCTTCACCAGCCTCAGTATAGTCCTGACTCAACTTGTTTTGGCTCAGCCTCGAGCCTCGAGCGTAAAAATGCCTCTCAAAAGACATATGTTCGATGACACGCAAACTTCAGACACCTTTTTCGCATGTAATGAAGTTAGTATAATTTTGAAGAATCTCCATCATATTCTGTATGAGGCTTTTTTATATGCTCATTTGTTTCTATACAGAACTATAAAATTATGTGGTAGTGATTAAACTTATGTCCTCGCTAGAGTCATAACATCTGCGTATTTTACAACCATATTTTAGTTCAAGGTGGGTCCCCTAGAAAGGTCTCTTTTTCATTTCGAAGTGGGTTTAAGCGCCATTGTGTGTTTCAGACGCAGTTGAACAATATATCGACATTTGATGTTTTGAAACCGAATGAATTTTGAAATAGGGGATTTATTTTTTTTGGATAGTGATGTATTCTGCCTTTGTATCTAGTGTGAAGTCGTTCTGACAAAAATCGACAATGCTGGAGACAATGCAATTGACGGATCGACTCATCCAAAACACGCTTAAAAAGTCTTTATCTTATGACTTGAAGCAATATTGTTAAGCATCAATATTTTTCACCAGATTTAGAGATAGAGATCTTAGAGATAGTTGAACCAACTTTGCATTTTGGTTTATTCTTCATTCTTTTTTAACCTAATAGCAAACCACAAAATAAATTTTAAAAAGTCAAAGAAAAGCTTAATTTTTGTCTATTGTTAGTTTTTTTTTGTAGGAAGCAAACAGTAGTTTTAAACTTCGATATTATCCTTCTTTCAGTGTTCAAAACAATATAGAATATTCAAAAACAAAAATTCTCACTAAGTCTATTAAGAGGCGACAGCTCACCTGACGAATTTTTTAACTGACTATAAAAGTAGTTAAGATGTCTTATGTATTAGATGTCTTATGTATTTACTATATATATATATATATAAAATTCTTTATTGATGTTGTCTTTTGATTTGAAGTAGACTTCATTACAACTATGTTAACATAAAATTTTATACTAAGTTCATGATAAGTTATCTGAGGAAGGGTACTAGTAACTAGATCGAGAGGAAAATTTAACAAAAACCTCTACTAGGCTTACATCTAACTTATAACTTACTTTTTTTATAATAACTATTATCTAAAATATAATATCATTACTCTAAGCAGATCCATAGCTGAGGACACTTGGTTTTGGTTTTACGTATCACAAAGAGATTTGATGAGGGGATTTTGGGAGTATTTAGCTTTTTTGAGCAGATTAACTCTACTAATCTAGAGGATTAAAAGAAAGGTTTGTTCAGGGCCATTTTTAAATAACGATTTTGGGTCACTTGAAGCTTAGCTTTAAGAGATTTAGCACATTGGTTCCAAGTGGGAGCTCCGTAAGCTATTATGGGTTGGATGGTCATTTTGAGGATGAGGATTTTATTCCCCAGACTCATATACGACTTTCGATTGAGCAATGAATATAAAGACAGAACCGACTTGAATGCCTTAGAACTCATGTGCTCGATGTGTTTTTTAAATGTAAGTTTCCGATCAAGTTTTAGACCTAAATAAGTCAGTGCTTCGGACCAGGGAATCATTTGGCCTGAAATGTTTATGGGTCTGTTTGGCAGCATAGTGGGCTTGCGTTTTCTACTGAAAAATATTGCCGCGGTCTTGTTGACATTGATTTTGATTTTCCACCTGTTGAAGAATTGGTACATTTTTTCCATTATTTCTTCTAGATTGCAGATTATCTCGTTGGGATTTTTGGCAGAGGTGTAGAGACAAATGTCGTCCTAAAAAGCCGCTAATTGGCAGTTTTTACTTATGGGAATGTCAGACGTGTATACATTGTAAAATGCCGGACGCGGACAAGACCCTTGTGGAACACCCGCAAGAGCGGGTTTGGGAGTGGATGTTGCACCTCGAACTTTCACGTGGTATGTTCTGTCACTCAAGAAGTATGCGATTAATTTCAACAGGTTAGTAGGACTAAAACACTCTTTAAGTTTATGAATTATCCCATTATGCCAGACGGTATCGAACGCTTTTTCAATATCAATGGTCAGCAGACCAACTGATTGTTTTCTAGTTAGTGCTGCTTCGATGTCATTGGAGACACGTAGCAGTTGGTGTTCTGTGGAGTAACCATGTCTGAAGCCAAACTGCAAGTTAGGAATGATATCATTATTTTCGACATAATCCGTCAACCTTTTTAAGATTAGTTTCTCGAATAGTTTGCCAAGCGCCAACAGTAAGCTTATTAGTCGGTAGTTGCTAGGGTCATTTGGATCTTTACCGGGCTTCCAGTGGTTGTTTCGGAGGAGCTTGATTTTGGCCTTTTGATTTTGATAGCTCTCGTTAGAGTTAACGCCAGTTTTCAAGGAGGAGTCACGATTTCTCTGCCACTGGCGCCGTAGAGAATTACGTGCTCGGATCAGCTTATGAACTTCCTCATCGAGTTCTATTGCGTGGACTTTTCTGCTATATTTTGGATCACTTCTGTCTTTTGCTCTCCAAATGGTACGTTTAAGTTCCTCTATTTGCTGTTCTATTTTTCCCGTTGAATTAAGAGAACTCGAAGTGTCTAGAGCTAGGGAAATTTGGTCGTGTATAATTGAACGGAATATGCGCCAATTAACTTTTTGAGGCAGTGGAACCGTTTCGACGTAGACGTTTACATTCCTTAAGGCAAAATCGAGAGTAGAACCGATACTTTGAGGAGAATAGAAGGTCGGTTCTCGGGGGTGGTGAATAAACAGGATGTTGTCCTGTATCATGTCATGAATTACTTTGCCCGCTTGGTTGTTGCGTGTGCAATTCCAATGAGTATGCCGAGCGTTCAAGACACCGCATAATAAAAATTTGTTATGTGCCCTATAGAAACGCACTAGATCGCTTCTCAGTTTACTGATTTTTTCTTTGGAAAGGGATGTCTTATGTTCGATAATACTTTGCGCCATTTTTGATTGCATTTTCGCAATAACTTTTCGAATATTAGCTTCCATGCTTTTACTACTATTAATTACTATTTAATACTATTATTAATACTAGACCACTAATCTATCTCTTCTAAATTTCTTATCTCTACAAAAACTATCTCTTCCTGTTTGCCGCCTTAGAGTTATCTCGCTATTTGGGCTCACGCTATAACTCCACAAACTTATGAAGCCCTTCGGTAAATCGAACTGCTGAAATGCAGAGTACGGTTCGTTTACGTACTCTAAAAATATCTTAGCGTCATAATATCACTAATTCGATTGCCAACACTGATTCGATTACATATGGTTTTAACTGGGTTTTCCTATTTTGCCTGCATAATTTTGCAGACCGCAAGCTGTCTTTGTATTTTGATAACTATCTTGTAACTATCTTTCGTTTTGTTTTCCTTTTTTTTTTTAACTTCCGTTTTTTAAGAACTGAACCGGTTGATGCTCAGAAAAGAGTTGCTTCAGGACGTTGGCCTGTATTCGATAAAAATGTATTTGTTAATCAGGCATGTAGAGACTTGTATCTCTTTGCGTTGTAAATCTTTTTAATAACATCTCTGCTTGATTCCTTTCCACATTGTCATTTATAATCAATAGTGTGTCGACCATGTGCAACCGTAAGCATAAAAGGTCTCGGAGTCCTAGATATTTTCTCTTCGGACCGACAGTAAGTTTGGTTTTGCCACTTCTGGCAGGGTTTTCGTTATTCGCCGGTGATCTTATGTTGTTTTTGCGATGATTTTTGTAACTAAGTAAACATTTTTGGTTGAAAAGGGTTAACTTTTTTCTTCCATTGGTTCCATGTGAGTTTAACCCACATATCAGCTTTGAGCAGGATAATAGGAATGTCTTTTGATTAGGTGCGAGACTCAGGGTTTCGGGGTTATTAGAGGCTCGGGAATACCAATAAATGATTTCGATTAGGAGAAAAATAAAAATCACTGATTTCCTTTGATATTTTGTTGCGTTTCTCTCTGTTCAACGATTGATCCCTGGTCTGAAACCAATGTTCGATCCTCAATCTCCATTCCTACATCGGCATCCTTGCCCGCTGTTCATCAGCGGTGTTGGTAGCTAATGTCCTAACCAATTTCAACTTCACACTGTGATTCATTTATATAGTAGTGTTTGTGTGCCCTCAAAACAAAGGACGATAAAAGTAATTAGAATGATGGATATAAGTTGGGAAATGCCATAAACGATGTAAAAAAAAAACAAAATTGAAGATGCCTTTTTGATGTCTGAAATATGGATACACTAATGTTCCTGATAATTCTCCGAAATCAACTGAAGTAAATTGCATATAATCCTCCTTTTTTCCTTTTTCGTACAGAGTAGGCTATTCAACGTTTGGAATCGGAAATGTTGGTTAGTTTGAGGTTGGAAGGTTTGATGAGATTTCCATCGAAATTCTTGAATTAGGTTGCTTTTCGCGTGAACAAAGTTGGGAAATATTAAAAACTTATTTCCAAAGTTGTGGGTCTTCTACTCAATTTGCAATAACTTTACAAAAAAAAAATCGATGAAAAGATGTGTCAAAAACGAAATTTTTGAGACAATATGTGGAACGAGTTCGTGAAACTGAATCGTTGTTAGATAAAACAAACCGTGTACATACTCGTCCAATGCGCTCAACAAAAAACATGGCTTCTGTTTCTTAGAGGGTACGTGAACAACCATTAACATCAACTCATCATCATTAAGAATTTAACATTTCGCGCAATTCTTCGAGAAGAATTTTGCATAAAGATTTCGGTATGAATGCGCACAAAGTTCAATGAATGCAATAGATGACAATCCGATACGCTTTCGGTTTGCTCCACGGTCCGAAGACCGTTCGATACAAGATGAACATTTTAACCAAAAAATTATCTTTTCAGGAAATGCTCATTTTCAACTCGGAGGGTACGTCAATAAGCAAAATTGCCATATCTGGAGCTCAGGAACTCCAACCGTTACCGTGGAAAAACCAATACATCTACGAAAAGTGATTGTCTGGTGAGTGTTTCGGCCAGGCAGCATAAATTGGCCATTTTTCTTCGAAAATGAGCGAGGAAATGCCTTCACCAAGAATGGCTATCGCTGCCGCGCCATGCTCAGTGATTTTTCGTTTCTCAAAATTGAAGACGATAACAGAGACGACATTTGTTTCGACAGGACGGCGCAACGTTGAGCACTGTTTTCGAAAATCGCATCATCAACAGATGATGAAATTAGAAGGCTAATAGGGGGTCATTAACATTTAGGTAAAATAAACGTGTTTTAAGGGTAAATATTTTTGGGGAGCAAAAGTTATTTTAATTGCAGTGGATATAAAGTTTACTCAAAATCAAGGGAAGTGTACTTTTTAAGGGTTGTGATAGTTTTTAAGATTAAATTATATAATTATTCCTCCCTTTAATTCAGTACCGCATAAAAGGAGGCTTTATTCTATTGAAGTCCTAGACTTGAATACTGTGAACTTCAACTAGCTTCAATGCGAATTCATTACAAAACCACAACAAAGCACGTTCAACATGCAAATCTCTGTGCATCAGTCACTCTTCCATCTTCCTTTAGTGTCCAGTTCAGAACCAATTATATAATGAATATTTACTTAGAGAAACGAACGGCATATAAACATCGAATTCTCGATTAACCAAAGTATATGATGTGCAAATGAACGTTGATTCACCTTTGATAATAAATGCAATTCAAACTCCCCTAAAACTCACACTCTTCAATATTGTAGTTGTGCATTTGTAAAAACCTCGCATAAATTTTGCGTTGATTAACAAAATTCTGCAATATCACGTAACTGCGAAATACTTCGGGTATGTATAGTAGACAGTATTATACACTTGTATGCCTGCCGATGAATGATGCGCATATATTGATAAAAGACAACCCTCGCAACCCTCTTATTTTTGTTATTGATACTGACGTCGGTCTTGTCGGTCTAGGCGAACAGGACCATTAACAGGCAAAGGACAATGTTTTTATTGAGTAATTAGTGAATTCGCTTTCATGCGACAAAAACGAAGTGACGGAATTGAAACTATAAAAGTGTTTTTGTTGAATTTTAATTATATCGTATATTTTCAATAGAAGTCACCTTATGTGCCTTTTCACCAACGAACCAACATGTCGGTAACACTAAATTAATGTGCTAAAATTTAGTGTTTTGTCACAGCGTAACCATTAACCAGCGCCAACACTTAGAACAAATTCCAAATTCGACGGGAATCGAACGATTTACTTTTGGATGCCTTGGTATTCATAAGGAAAACTGGCTGAAGTTTATTGATTGGCCTAAAATTTGTATCTATACACACTGTTCCACACATCCTATCATAGAGATTTTTTTCACTACGCAGTTCAATCCTTGAAGCTTTCTTGCATACAATGGCTTCATTTGCTGCATTGAGTATTCGTAGTTGTTCATTGCTGATATCCCACGAGAGTCTTAGCGTTTCCCAGTGTAAGTAATGTAGGTCAATATAATAAAAACCATAGCATAGTAACCAAACAGCAATTACACTCTTGGGGGTGGTCTCGAAGAAAGAGATAGAGCAACAAACAGTAAATTAAATGTACAGTCATTGAGAGGTTTTTTGAAGTACTGATGACACAATCTCAGCTGACGGTAGCTCTATCGGGGACGGAAGAACATGCAGCTAAAGATATGTTTCACTACATCTTTAGTTGCTTAGTGTATCTTCAGTTAACTACATTATCTACAACATTAACAGGGATACAAGGGGCTGCATTATAATAAATGAAGCCGAAGCTGTTTTGAAGCACGAAAAGGTTGCCTACTTCACACGAGATGGGCAATAGGGGAAAAATTGTGCGGGTCCTTAATCCTATTTGTGCGGCTTCCGTTGATGTTTAACGATAAAACAAAAAGGGGGAAATGTAGTTAGCAGTCTTGCCGATGAAGACAAGCAAGTCTCCCGGACCTGACGGGATTCAAGCTGAGGTTATATAGATTGTTCACTATAGCTGTGACCTGCTCCTTAGCACGCTCAGCTTATGCCTGCACTAACCTATCCCTTTTAATCGATCTCTGAGCACTGAACGGTGACGAGGTGATCTGCAAGATTTACAAAGGGAATTGAACTGGTTGGCAAGGGGAAATTTCGATTACTTACTTTACTTTGGACGTCGAAAACGCATTTAAATGCACTACATTGGGCAATTGAGGGAATGGATGGCTGCTCGCAGGTTCAGACTGGTATCTGAAAAACCAATGTGGGCATCCTCACTAACAAGCAAATTATGTCAGGCCTATCAGTGAGAGTCAAACGAATCGAAGCAAATTAGGAAAACAGATGACTACAAATGGCCAACATAAATTAGCAACGAAACAAATCTTAACGAACGCAGTATGTTCTACTCCATGGGGAACAACTATGAAGCGACGAACCGAACAAGGAATCACACATAAAGCGGTTGAGACAACTGCAGGAACTAGGATAGGCATATTGAACAGTCTCCGGTATCTCAGTTCCCCATCGTTCTCCTAGCTAGAGAGCACACAAACATTTAACTGCGCTGAAGTGAAAACAACTGGAAAGAGGTCACAGAGGAAAAGAGATGAGGCTTTCTTAACGATTGGCAATAAGCCTGGAAGCGCGATATGAAGGGAAGGTGGGCTTGCACATCTAATCCCTGAACTGAGACCGTAGCCCGATCGAGCGTTAGTACTGTTTTCTACTTGGTCAACCTTTTGAGTGAGCATAAATGTTTCTTACCTGCATATGGATGATAGATAACGGTCCCATAATTCCACAATTCGTATAGGGAAGCTGGATGTCATACATTAGAGAAAGGGTAGAGAAAACCGCGCGGCAATGTCTTTAGTTAAATTGGAGAGATTTTTCCGGAAAAAATAGTCAGGAATAAAACTGATGATTGAAAAATGGAATCAGGTGGCGCATTAGGCTCGGGCAGTCTTACTTTTTTTGTAGTAGGGAGGTGAAGGCGGTTTACGCCTTGAGTGTGGGACTCAATGCTTCTGGACTACCCACTAAACAACCTTTCAACCTGAGAACCTAGCCTGGAACCGTTTGACACATTACTTCGGGCTGTGCCTCGTTTTCTTACGCCTAAAGGCACCTTCAGGTTATGGGATTGTTTTCTCCAGCTGGAAAGAACGGAGAGGAAGGAAGTGCTAGGAAAGTGCTAGGAAAGGTCCCTTCTTCTTCAAAACCTCCAATCGCTCCAGTATATCTTTTTGCAGTGTCAGCACTGCGAGAGCATATTGTGCCACGCGATACTTTTGCCAACTGTTTTCAGCATTTCAAAACAACCTTTTTTTAAATTGTTCAATGAATGGAGTCTACATTAAGATGGAATAAAAGAAGAAATTCTTTGATTGGATGACTTCCAAATAACTTATAGGTGCACTTTTACACCTAATTATATTTTACATTACACCTAAAGTACATTTTGAAAGCATCTTTGCAATAACTGAGTGTTCCATCAACTAGGTATATCACCACATATAATCAACCCATTATGCATCAAAGATATGGTATTGCTATGATTTAAAAGAATCAGAAGAACTTGATATCTTCTTTGAACTCAATACTTGCAAAGTTTGATCTGTTATTGCTTCCTTCTCTTTAATAATACTGCTTTGAAAGTACTTGTAATTCCGTCTGATCAAAAGTGCCGATGGTGCCAGTATACAATTACATCTGACGCGAGTAATTCACACACTACATACGGATGCATTTCGTGCCACTTTGCAGTTGAATTGATGGCGCCAATAAGATATTTTTTATTGATTTATAAGCAAATGAAGGTGTTGAAGGGAATCAGCCAACCATTAATAATAAAACAAAATAACCCGCGGCGTGTATACTATATGACGGCAATTCGTCGGATTTGTCCGTGGCAAATTATTCGTGACTAATTATACCTGTAATAAAATTTCAAAGAACTGCATCATGTTTGGTAATTATCACTGAGATAATAATGGGATTGTTGATTGATTACTGTACTGATCTGATTTGTTGCCTATCATATACGGCAATGAGATCAATACCATTTTAAAGATTTTTGTGATAAGTTATGACAGCAGCCATTTGTTGTTTAAATTTCCTTGCAATATATTTTTTTTATACATAATTTCAAGCGAATGTTGCATCTCAACAGCACATGCTTTTTACTGTATACCAAACATAATCTGTCTCCTCTGAAACACTCATTTTCAAATTGACATATGGTTGTCAGCGCTAAGCTTCTTGTTCAGACGTCAGAATCTGTCAGCCAGAATGTGAGAGACAGTAAAAATCTTACTGTTTCACACTGTTCTCTCGCGCTTTCCCGGCTGATAAGTTATAGAATAAAAACAAATTAGTCATAACCTTCCAAATAAGTTTTAAATATAATGGAATTCAATCGATGTTATTAGGAATTTATTTGCGTTAGAAACTGTTTTCTTATGCTATTCTCATTACTTGCTTTTATCAAAAATAACACTCTCAAAGCCCTTGAGTAAATGTACATTGCAATTATGATTTTACCATTGCTTGCTTGACCTCTTTTTCACGATGTTCCCCGAGGCTGTGTTTGCTGTTTTGTTTTTTCGTTTTAATAGCCTTTAGAATTTGTGCATCATAGCTAATCATCCTAGATTAAAAATGAAAGCCACCCGGCTAACAAACGAAGTACGTGACAAGATAAACGGATTTAGAAATGACCAATGTGAGAGCTTTATACAAAGTTTTGACCCAGGTTCCTATGCCTTTTGGAGAGTGTCGAAATACTTCCGGCTACAAGACAAAGCGCAAACATCACCAATCCATGGCCCAAACGAAATGCAATACGACAGTACAAAATCCCTCGAAATGTAATTCAGGGAAAACCCATCTGACGAGCAGAACTTTGATTTTGCGGATAGCGTACTGAGCTCAGCAGGCATGCGCCTTAGAACACAAGTAAGCAATGGCTACACAATACAGCCGACAGACTTCCACGAAATTAAAGGACTAGTACAAGCACTAAACGCAACAACAAAACACAACGCTAATATGGCTACCAGATAATATGCTAAAAACACTAACAGACGTAATAAATGCAATTCTTCAAATTAGCGACGACTATTGTTTTTCCGAAGCCTGCAAAGGACCCAACATTTACACAAAATTGGAGACCCATTAGCTTCCTATCATCAATGGCGATAATGGTGATACTGCATCATTTCAACATGGCAGTACATGATAGAAATATCATACCACAAGAACAATTCGGCTTCATAGCCAATCATTCTACTGAACTCCAGCTCGTAAGGGTGGTCCAACACATAAAAACAGATCTAGAGCGCAGAAAATCAACAGGGCTGGTTATGTTTGACGTAGCAGAAGCCTTTGATAAAGGCTGGCATGCAGGACTTGTATTCAAAATGTATGAACTCAACCTGCTTCTGGAGCTCACCCAAATTAAAGTCTCATTCTTAGAGGGCAGAACATTCCGTGTCAAAATCGACAACCATCTATCAACCCTGCATCCCATTGAAGCTGGAGTTCCTCAAGGATCACCCATGTCACCGGTCTTCTGTAACATATACACAGCAGATCTTCCCAACCTGCTCCCAGCAGTAAAAATTTCACTGTACGCTGATGACACCTGTATTTTCACAAGTCGACAAGCAAAAGTCATACCATCAAAATTGCAACACTCAACAAACACTATCTTGAAATATTTTCGCAGATGGAAGATCAAAATTAACCTGGAAATGAGATAAGCCATATTCATAACTGAATACGGCAGATACGATAAACTCTACAGACAATTACAATCGATAACGAACCCATGCAATGGAAACGTAAGGCCAAATACCTCGGACTTACTCTGGACGACAGATTCACCTGGAGACAACATACATATACAAAACAAACGAGGACACTCCGATCCAAACTCTAACCACATCTCAAATCCAACAAACTCGGCTTGAAACACCGGATGCTAATCTACAAATTATACGACCGACACTACACGGTAGTCCCGCCTTCTACCAGACGACAAAGACCAGAAAAATAGCGATTCAGTTCTTTCAGAACCCAGTAATAAGAAGAATCTTTGGAACTCCATAGTACATCAGAAAAACACACATATACAATGACGCCAAATAGAAAAATTAAGAAAATACGTACTGGACAAGTCACTAAAGCATTTCGACACAATTGACAACCATCACTTTGGCGTTCCTAAGAAAAATCCGAAATAAAGATAACTCCAGATACCCAAATATCCGCCAAATAACACAGTAGAGTAGAGTCCGCAAGAGTACAGTCCTACAGGCCGCGATATCGTGAGGTGGCATATAATGCTCACAGATAAGAGGGAGTCAAGGTGCTAAATCGCACTAACTCCATACACCCCATACTCCACATTGATAGTTTTCAAGATTACGATTCGCTATCATCAACACATATGTCTGCCATTCATAAGGTTTGATTTGAAAAGAGTAAACGAAATAATACCATAAAACGATCATCTGCCAAATTTTACCATGCTAATGAATTGACTCTTGTATCGTATGCTTAAAAAAATCAAATAAGATCGTCTTGGAATAAAGAGACTATTCCTTGGTACAGCCGAAATAACGAATGGAAAACCAAATTTAATCAGACATTACAACATAACAAAAGGAGGTCCAGACAATTATAAGCATTGCCATTCGTACAATATAAGCGGCAGATCGAACAGATGTTCAGTACGATTTTTTGTAGGATGTTAGACAAGTCGATTGCAAGTTCAAGGATTCTTCTGGTATGTAAAAATACAATAATAAAGAGTAACTGCCGTCGAATGATTGGAGTCTTCGTATCAGTATTTGTTGAAGCCGTAAGTGCAGCAACGATGCAACATAATAACTTTGCCCAAAGACGTGGGGTTGGCGGTTGCTGGGAGCTTAAAAATTGATGAACAATCTCAATTTGAGACTTGAGTATTTAGAACTCAAGGTCGATGTGAAATTTGTACAAGAAGAGGTGACAGGAAAAGTAAATTTAGCTGTGGATCCTGTCATCGAGCATTATAACTACTACACAGCGTACTTAAGTGCACAGACTGTATTGATATTTTAAATAATACTTCAGATTGATTAGTTTTGCATTAGAATAATATTTTCATAGTTTTTTGTAAAAATTATGTCAGATTTTTTTCTTTATTCGAAATTTTCCTCTTTTCTTTCATAAATAAAATAGAATTTCTGAAAAATTTGCATAACTCATTTTTCCGTAAACATTCGTCTTTCATTTCCCAAAATAAAGTCCTTTTTCAAAAGATCCAGTAAACTACTATTTAGTAGTTATTTGTAGTAACATTTCGGTAACTAAACTATCTGAAATGTTAGCCCTTAATATTAAATAAAAAAATTAGGGTTTTCTTGCTTTTTCACTATTTTAGTAAACGTACATTTAATTTTTGACTATATAACCTATAAATTAGTTAATTTTTTAATTACAGTTTTTATGGCAAATGTGCATGCGTGTTGCACCAAAACATACAACCAGAAGCATCACCAGAAAAAAAGCAAACTTCATTGAGGGAAACTTCAATTTTCAATGATTTTCCTGATCTTATTACTAACGAAGCACACAACTTGATCACGGACACTATAATGACACTATAAACTCAATGACGCATCCAAAATGTATCAAAAATCGAAAATTTCAATGGCCTTAGTGTAAACGCGGGCTCAAACGCCAAATTACACGGCTGCTGCACACGTCCCAAATAAGGAAACTCGATAACAAATTATATGTTATTTTCAGCCAACCGTATTGTGACTGCAACCGATTTCCGCAACCGTACTTCAATTTCAAGGTTTTATTAATTCTAAGGTATACACATCAGGTTTCAATATGTTGCTGAGGACCTACAAGCCTTGTGACGCCAATCAATCGTCTATTCACAAATGGCTTAATCAGAAGTTCCCCGATCTTGTACTCTGATATTCTCGAAATGAGTTACAGTCCTGGTCATCGCAATTGCATTCATTATGATTGTTGTCGTTCTAATCCTAAATGTGTCAACAAATAGTGGAATTGTATTTGTTTACCTAGTATTAGAGAGAGCGATGAAATCAATGAGTCATAGTTTAGTTCTGCCCAGAGTATCGAATATCAAGCACGTATTTCTTATCTTTATGTCCAATAGACTGACTATCTAACAAATTTTTAATGAGGAAAAAATTAAAATAGTGACGTTTGCTGAAGCGAGATTTTCTTCGCGTGAGATAGCATGGATGGTGAGATGCATCAAATCCACTGGGGTAAGATTAATAAAAAAAATAACGTTCCCAGAGATCTACAGAGCAAAAGAAAGGAACACAGATGACCGTTTAGATCGCATGATGATGGATTATCATTGGAAAATCGCTTCAAAACTGCTAAAGAAATATGTAAGGATCTACCAGATACTTAGCAGAAGTAAGTCAAGAAAGAGCTGGCAGAAGATTGAGAGAAAAAGGTTTAGGGACAAGGGAACCAGCATAAAACCCATTTCTTAAGAAAAAAAAATGAAACAATCTCGCCTAAATTGGGCACTGAATTTCAAAAATTGGACACCTGATGACTTGAGGAAAGTGATGTTTTTAGATAAGAGTAATTTCAACATTTGTAGCTCTGACGGTGCTCCATATGCAAGAATACTTACTATAAAAACAGTGAAACATCCGGTAAGTGTGATGGTCTGGGAATGTTTCTCCTGCGTCGGAATTGCCCGAATACACTTCAAAGATGGGATGATAAATGCACTAGAATATAAAAAACTTTCTGAAGAGAGTTTGATTCCCTCAATGATTCAAAACACTGCAGAGACCTTATTTTTCAAGATTCTTCGGCTCCACGCCATAGAAACAAATCAGTAAGTTGATTATTTATTTATATATTTTAAAAAATGTATAAGCTGTAAGATACATTATCTTTCATTGCCTAAACCATTGTGTTCTTGGATAGGTAAGGCAGTTTCTAACAGAAAAGGAGATCTCTGCTCTACTATGGCCAGACAATAGTCCTGGTTTAAACCCTATCGAAAACTTGTGGATAATCACGAAAAAAACAAATTAATATTACAAAGCCTAAGAATAAAGATGAGCTGAAACAGGCATTCGAAAAAGTGTGGAATGAGATTAGTGTTAAAATCATAAAAAAATTTATTGACTCATGTCAAACAGGACCGCCTCAGTTATCACCGCTAATGGCAGTTAAACAAAATACTAGCTTATATTGATATGTCAATAAATATATTTCTAATGTTTTTATACAATTTTTCCAAATAAATTAATATGAGTGTGTGAAAAATAATTTTTTTTCACTAGAAAAACACGAAAAACACACTAAAAATGCTATTTATTATTTTATGAATATTATTTTTATTTTACTCGGATTTTAACCATTTTCCATGGCTCAAAACATACTCTTTTCTTTGGTAAAACATTTGAAAGTTATCAAAAGGTAAGCAGAACATTGGTTTAAGGAGATCTTTCAATATTTTTAAGTGGTGCGTTTTGACCACGACCATATTTTGCATTCTAACAAATTTCATAAAGAGAGAATGATGCTGCTTTCGTTTAGTATCAAGGGTTTGGAAAAAGTATACATTGTATTTTTACCCCTTTTATTGCTTACTAGTGCCCTAGTGCCCCGTCATGCCATTTTACATATAAATATAAATATGAATTTACATTTATATGCTTGCTCAAACGGAATGGCAAAATCAAAAGTGGACTTGCTGACTTGAATTGATGCCAAATATTTCAATGAGAGTTGGTTAAAATGTTTCAGATATTAGATTTTATTTTTTGATTTTCCATTTCAAAATACGGTTTTGTAATTTTTGTGTCAAAATTAAAAAAATATAGCATTTTTAAATGAAAAATCAAAAAGTAAAGTCTTATTTAGAAGTGCTAAACACGGGAAAACTCACACAGTTTAAGATATAATGTTAACAGGACCTCAGTATAAAGATGCAACCGAAACATAGCGTAATTAATCATATTTCTCGATGTTTCCTTTAAAATCAAAATTTGATTCCAAAAATTTTAAAAGGAACCGCGAGCCTAAATTATTTATATTCTAATCAATTACATCAAAATTCCTCATTCATATTTGAAGATCGGAGTATAAGGCTCACTAGATAATGAATATATGAAGACATAATGGTTCCTTTTCTGCAATCTACTCGAAAGTCCGTGTAAATTTTTTCCCCCCAATAAAACTAACTTTACATGCATTCTGCAGACTAAGAACGAAGAAGAAAAACAATAAAGTTCCAACTTTGCAGCCATGGTTTCAGACAGGAATAAAGTTGCCGTAGTAAGGTTCATTGGCCGTAATGCTCGTGGAAGTTGCAGCACCTATTCTACTACTCATTCCCCGATTCGCCATCATGATTTGGCTGCATCCACCTACTCTTGGATCTGATTCTGGTCCTAGGGTAGCACCAACCCTGAACACTATCACTATTCGCTCTCGAATAAGAAAACTTATCGCATCTTCAACTTCCATATATAGGCAAAATTCAGGATACACTTCGTTCTCATTCGAATAGTTTGTCCGTTGGTGAACTGTGCAGCTGTGCAGTTTTCCACTCCACCATTCCAATACCCAAAATCTCGTTGTTTTCACTATATGTAATAAACTATAAAGAGCATTTCTAAAGCAGCCCAATGGGCACAGAGAAAGAGAAGTGAAGAGAAAACGACAGTGCATCGCTACGCGCATTCCACTGCATATAAAGGAATAATGTGAACTGCAGAATGCCAGTAGATACTACTACCACGAACTATTTTATGTTGCCGTGTACGATGAGTACAATGTCCTCGAATAAGAAATATATTATTTAAATTTTCAAACTTCTTATCCTTTTCCGTAAAACGTTCGATCTCAAATGTTGGAAAATTGATGAACGTTTCACCGCCGATTCGTGAAACTATTGCTGGTACAATGCTAATGAAAATACCAAATGCTATCAATTGTTTAGAATACGAACAAGCCATTCATTTATTTACTGATGCTAGGTACTGTTGAGTGATTGTTACTTTTATGGACATGTGAGCTCCTTCGGGAAACAGATATCAAAAAAATCTAAACTTCAGATGTATTCTATGAAAAAGTTAGTTGAAGTGTTAAGGATGCTAGTTCAAAAATCATTTTTTATCTCGGCATTTATTTACTTGCTTATTAGCTTAAGTTTCACATTGATGCCACTGTCGCATCGATTCTGGCGGATTCATTGAAAAAATTTCAATAACAAAAAACGAAAGAAAAACTTTTACCAAAATAATTCTTTGGCTGTCTGTTTGCATGTATTTAACTATGTTGTTGTCAGTGTGGATTTGAAAACCGGATATGTTCAATAAATTGATTGATAGCCTTACTAATTAATTCAGCTCCTTCATGCTTGATTTAGATTCACCGAACATTGCCAATTAGAAAACTCATTTGGCGAAATAAATTCAATTCATTTAACTTTGGATTTTCGAGACTTGATGTAGTTATTAATCAATCTTTACAACTTGTTTCCACTATCAAAGTTGGAAAAAGTTACACACACTTGTCGTATTCAAATTAAACTGAATGGTTTTGTAGAGCGAGTCAGGCAAATTCGTTGCCTTCAAAAATTTTGATTTAGTACTTCAACCTTACTTGTTTGAATGAACTGTCAAAAGAAACAGCCCAGGTCGAAAACGTTGGCACACTGCAAAATTATTTCGTGATTATATTCTTAAATTCGAAAATTATATGAGCAGTGGTTCAAATCCAATAAATTCAATTTATGGTCATCGAAGAAAACGGTATAATATTGTTAGATTAACTACGCTTTATACCAACCAAAACATCATTGAAATTTGTGTTATTGTTGCCGCAAGCCAAAATGATAGTGTGTTTTAGATCTGTTGAGCCAAGTTCTGTATTGAGTTGAACACCAACGTTCGTCCGCACACGACAAAACTGACTCCAACTACGAACCACACATTTAGAAGTCACGCATGAACCCGCTAAGATGGCCAAAGCGGCAGAATTATACAGAAACAAATTTAAACAAAAGAAAGCACCAAAACTAGGCAGAGTGGAAGACATAGAAATTATTCCAGATCACCAGGTCAAAACAGCAGAAATGTTCCCATTACTACAAAGGAAACCTACTATAATCCTACTAAGGAATTTTAATTTTTATAGTTCCTATTGGATGAAGCAGAGTTTATCACAAAATGTGATCAAACTTTTTCAACAACAAAATTTCATATTTATACGAAAATCCGGCGAAAAATTTGAATGAACTTTTCTTGGTTGTCAACCGTTTTCACGAGCCAAGGAACTATTTTTCCACCCGCAAAATATTGATGTACCGATAGAGATTAACTTCAAACGAGGAAATTAATTAATCTGCAATTGATACAAATTTTGGAGAACTCGTGTGTGTGGTTTCCTGAAATTGCGTGATGTGAACCATAATAATGACCTACTTCAGCTTGATTCTCAGCTCCAGTCCAATTCCCATCTGCGTGAAACTTTTTGTAATAAAAATACTTATACACTCTGACAAAAAAGTATCCGGAAATTTGAAATAAAACGCAAAAATATTAAATTTCTTCGATATTTATTGAATCTCCTTCAAAATATGCTCCATTTGAAGCGATACACATGTGCCAACGTTTTTTCCAATCATGGAAGCATTTTTTATAGGCACTTTCATGGCCTTCAGCTCCTTCTGCGAATTTTCTTTTATGGCGTCAAATCTGGTTCCCCGGAGCGGTAATTTCAGTCTGGAGAAAAGAAAAAAATCACACGGAGCTAGATCAGGCGAATAAGGAGGCTGGTCGATGGTATTTATCGAGTGTTTGGTCTTAAAATCGTTAATAATCGTGGCTCGATGTGATGGTGCGTTATCGTCATGCAAAATCCACGAATTGTTTTGTCACAAATCCGGCCGTTTACGGCGAATATTTTCACGCAAACGTCTCAAAACAGTTAAATAGAAGTCCTTATTGACCGTTTGACCTTGCGGAACGAATTCATGATGAACCACACCACGAATATCGAAGAAAACAATAAGCATCGTCTTGATTTTCGAACGACTTTTGCGAGGTTTTTTCGGTTTCGGCTCAGTTTTTCCCACCCATTCAGATTATTGTTGGCTCGTTTGTGTGTCGTTTTCATAGACCCATGTCTCATCACCAGTTATGATCCGTCCCATGAACGTGGGATAAGAATTCGCACGATCTAGCATGTCTGCAGCTACCTGCATCCGGTACTGTTTCTGAAGAAAATTCAGCTCTAACGGAACAAGCCGAGAGGCGACGCGCTGCATGTTCACCAAAATCAAACGAGCGGTTTCACGAGAGATGTTGAGATCACGAGCTATCTCTCTAACACTGGCATGACGATTTTCGAGCACAATTTCCTTGATTTTTTCGACGTTATCGTTGGTTGAAGAGGTCGATGGTCGTCCTGAACGAGATAAATCTTCGACGATCTCCCGACCGTTTTTAAAGGCTTTGTACCATTTGTACACTTGGGTTTTCGATAAAACAGAGTCTCCATAAGCCTTTTCAAGCATTCGCAACGAGTCAGCACACGAAATTTCGTTCAAAACACAAAATTGGAGACAAACTCTTTGTTCAATATTTTTTTCCATTGCAAAATTCGCAGACTACCACTGAGGTCGACTGGTTTCAACAGCTGTCGTAAACAAACTAGTTGA
This sequence comes from Stratiomys singularior, assembly GCA_954870665.1. Lineage (NCBI taxonomy): Eukaryota > Metazoa > Arthropoda > Insecta > Diptera > Stratiomyidae > Stratiomys > Stratiomys singularior. The sequence goes on from OX940879.1 coordinate 51,230,038, forward strand.
CAGACCGCGCTCATGTTTGGCATAGTAATTACGGACAGTCCTACCAACATACACAAACTTCAAATACTTAAAAATACTCAACGCGGGCAATTTAAATGATAATTTCCGGATACTTTTTTGTCACAGTGTAAAATAGGACACTTATAAAATAGGGCTGCTTGCACAATCTGCATAAGACGGTTGTGTCTATAAGTGGCCAGATTTGCGCAAAGGATAATCGAAGGCGGCTGAAATTACCAACGAGAAGATGATTACACATGCAGCTTTTGCTTATAGTGCCTAATTTTCGTTGAATTTTCTTACGACACGGAAATCCTCGCAAGGCGGATAGACCTGGTTCAAAAAAGCTGTCTCCCTAATTCTGGTTTTAAATTTTAGTTTCAGTATATTCGGCGGGATCTTAGTTCAGGATCAGCTTATTAGGATATTAGTTCAGGACCAGATTGCTTGGCTAAGGCCCTTCGGGAGTATCGTGCTGGCTAATTATAAATTAAGGTGGCCTGACCCGTTACATCATCAGGAAAAGCTTGGATATGGATCAACCAGCATCTCAGTACGAGATACGAAGGGGGACGATCATTGGCCAACCTCAACTTAAGCTTAGAAACTTTGCGGTTGGAGCTTATCAGGGCGAGTGCTCACAGCAAACATCACAGCAGAGATGCCAGCCACGAATTCGTATCGAGTTTTTTTCATAGAAAATGAAAATTGATGTTTTGCCTCCTGGGACTTTTTATTGCTTCTAGAAGAATATTTCGTCCATAAGAACATGACATAAAACAGGCTCAAATTATTTCAAATATGTGGTTGTCTATCCCAATTTTGATAGTGCAATCGACACACCACTATATCTTAGCAGTAACTGACTATCGAAATCCAAAAAAAAAGAAAAAAATATTAGTCAGAAGAAGTACATATCGATTTTGAGGGCCTAATTCAACAGTAGAATGACACATTGTCCGCAGAGAACGTAGTCATGCTTAAAAAGGCAAAGAATCGAATGAACCACGCACCAAATAAAGTAGACAGGTACTTCGTATAGGAGAAGGCTAAAAAAATGTTAAGCGCTAATGTTAATGTTAAGCGCTATTGTGCTTAAACAACAAGATGCAGACATGGAACAGAAGGCAACATGCAATGGAGTGGGAAGTATTCATTGGAATGAAAGAAATATAGATCAGAACAAATATAGAACAAATTTATTATTCAGTGAAGCAAAAAGCAAGAAATACACGGCATTGATTGGGTTCTAACGCTAAAAGGATACAAAGGATTACCTTTATTTTTCGTGGGTTCTCCTTGCTCTCCTGACGATATTATTATGAAATATTTGCAGGATTTTTGAGTACGTATATTTTGCCACATTTCTGGACAAGTTCACATTTAACAAGAAAGATTTATAATATTTTCTACAATGAAGAATTGGCGTATTCAATGCTTAATCATGTCAATGCCGCAACAGCAGCCAAAGTTTGCATGGGCCAGAGAACGACTTCGGTTGTTGATCAAAAAAGGAGAGCCAAATATCCGAAATAACATCTACAGCTTGGCTGAATTGTACCTCTAGCTACTACGCGATGGGCGCTCTCTGAAGCTATATACTCATAAAATCACTAATTAAGTAAAAATTAAGCTATTATAGCAGATAATAGAGACATTTTGACATACATTCATAATAGAAACGATGTCATAGCAGAGCAGCACAAGAACGCTGGACGTCATATTTAAGATAGCTCATCAGTCATTGCCATGCAACTGAACCATCCAATTTTCATACGAACTTGCCGCTCGAAAATGTTTAATGGACAATCCAATTTTATCTAAGCAGACTTCATATAACAAGGAGACCAATATGTCAAACTTCATTTTTCAGTTAGATTGCAACAAGTGGAACAAAAAACAAAAGTTGTAAAAAAGTGTAATCTCTTCTATCCACAAAAAAGGAAGCTACAGTATGATTACCGACCAAGTATATCGTCAAATTATGCGTCTTTCGAAAAATTAATGAATTCGAACGTAAGAATACTCAGAAGCTTTGAATGCTGGACGAATATCCATCTTCAAGCAGTAGTTGAAAACATGTGGAGAATGTAAAATCCACACAATATATTATAAAATATTTGTTGACTTTTACCAAGCATACGACAAAAAATGACTTTACCATATATAGTACATGCAGATGACATCAACTTACTTTCGCATGTGGCATACTTAAAATAAAATTGTTTTAACCGAATCAGCAGTAACGATGTTGGTACACAAATTAATAAAATAGTAATAGATCAAAACCTGTGAACATGTGTATATCGGTGTACACACATCTGAATAAAAAGGTGAACGTCGGTGTGAAAGTCCTCTGCCGCATAAAACATTAAATTTGGTCCTAATGATTTTCAAATCAATCAGCAAATCGAATGCCGCATTTAAAAATCTATACTACTGCTTGTATTATGCAAAGGATGCCAAAAATGGACCGTAACGCAATACACTGAAAAATGTGTAACCCCTTCCAAAGAAGGGTTCAGAAGAATCATCAAAATACAAGGAAATGGAGACAAATGCCGAATCCGATACTACGACCGGTAAAAATAATCGACGAGCCAGAAGCCACAAAAATAATAAAGTAGCTTCAATTCAAATTACCTTGAAATAAAAACTATTTTTTATATTCTAACACATGTCACTTCAAAATAAAGAACAATCAATTCCAACAACTAAAGTACAATTTATTCATAAAGGGAAATTTTATTGTTCGCTAAAAAACAGTATGTACAAAATTCAACACATTCAACTCTTCTCGCCATTCCACTTCTGTCTGGAACTAGCCTTGTTCCCGGGATTCTGATCCCAATCGTAAATCCGTTGACTTGGTGGCAATGAATGTGCAATATAAATTCCATCCCAGTCCTATCCCAATCTATAACAAGATTCAAAAATATGGGTCTCTGCATGGTAGACGCTTTACAATAAAGAGGCCGCCGACCCTTTGTAGCGCAGCATCCAAACGCGGCTACAGAAGTATAAAACATAGAAGCAACAAAAACATTAGAATGACAACACAAGGAGCAATGGCAAAACCAGACCGTGGCTAGACATACCATAATGGCAGGAGAGACACGAGACAGAGAAGAGAGGGAAACATATAGGATGAGAAGAGTAGTCACTGGAACATTATACATATTTTAGTCTATCCTGAAATGTTTTCGGAGGCAAAATGGTAGCTGTACCTGATGCTCTTGTCCTCCACCTTGTTCGCTTGTGAGTTCAACGACCATGACACGAGTTTTGCTAAATAAAAGGATGGTTGAAATAATAAACAAAATGCAATAGTAATATATATCGTTCAACACCATATTATGGTTGCCTAATATTTACATTTTACAATACAAAAGTAAAACTCTTTAAATACCACTTTACGGAGAAAAGCAAAAGAAAGCTTCGCAGATATGTAGGTAAATTCAGAATAAATAGTAAAACATCATAGTATGTAGAAACACAAATGAGGTACTTAATGTTCCCTTTGGATGGGCAGCACATTTCAATATGTTCAAGAAGTTCCTTTCCCTTGCACCCACTTTATTTTATTCCAGACAGTATACATTGCAAATAAAATCCTATATGTATTCATGCGTGTATAACAGCAGTTATGTGTAGACATACGTCTATTCGTGTATATCAGCATCTCACCCTCACCCCATATAGCTGAGAACATGAAATGATTTAATTTATCATCCGTAGTCACAGCTCAATGCTCTGTTCTCAACTCTCATGAACGTAAAGTACCCCAACTTTCACGATCTGGGTTTCTATCCAGACTATCCTATCTCGTTTCCACAACTCCTCTGCAACAACAAGGACATTACATGGCTCTCAGCTGCCCCTGTGGAGCATATGATGGTATAATGGAGATGATGTGGGGGTATAACTCAACTAGATGGTAAGTTTCCATCTTTGGGATTATTGAAGAACGTCAGAGGGTTGCTCTAAAATGGTTATGCTTCCAGACTTAAAGCTAACAAAACAAATTATTAAAATTATTGTCTGTTTGATACGTAAATATAATGGTGACATTTTGTCTTTTTGGATAATTTAGGAATCATAAAATTATAATAACACTTTAATAGCTTCCTCGCAAGCGTTCGCCCTCAAAATCGACAGAAGCCTAATTGCAACCAGTAACGAAAACATACTTAGATAATCTTCCATTTCAATTAATTTATACCGAAATAATACCGAATCCATAGCAGTTATATCCTCTTTGTACTCCAGCATCCCAAAATTTGTCTTTCCTTGTATCAACGGATAACATTATCGTGCGCTTTTAAATTTTGTTACTCGTTATTTCCGTCACAGTCAGGAACCTATTGCTTCCCGAAACTTTTAGCCCGGCTGAAAATTTCGTCCCTCGTGCTTCGTATTGTTGCATGAGATGCAAACGGTTGTCTGGCAAAATACTCATCCTCCTCACCCTTCCGTCGTGGTCAAAATCTTCTTGGAACATTTTCGGGGTCGATGGCATTGTCTATGTGTTAATACAACTGAGAACTAGACTGAATTGCATCAAGGATATAGACATTATCTCTAGGTAAGTATATGCATCTATACAGCTACTCTCTGTCTGCAGAGGATTGTAACGAAAGCCAGGTTACTACCACTATTATCAATGATGGCAATGCTCTTGAAAATCGTGGCAAAAAGAACATTTTGGGTATGGTCAGGGTTGAGTTTTGCCAACGTGTGTGTAAAATGTCTGCGCAGATTGCATCGAACGTTTTTAGGAGCATAGTACGATACTGTCCTATAAACATATCAGAATGAATAGTATAGAACAGTCTGGGCACATGCTTGACATTGGGGCGTAGTAAACTTTTTTCAATTCAATTAGTAGTAAGAAGGAAAACAATAAAAAGTAAACGGAGTTGTGAAGCAACTTGGTTCTTAAGTTCTCATGAAGTTATAGTAGATTATATTCATAACTTTAGAATTATGTAAAACATTACGTCAATTTTAAGACCAATCTCTGAAAAGCAACTTGTGATAATGAATTTAAAATGTATTACAGGCTTCGGAAAACAGTAGTAACCAGTAAAATTGAATTGTATCTTTTTAAAAGAATCATAGTAAGTTGAAAATGAACTTGGATAGCGAATTTTTGGAAATAACCATTCAATAAGTGCTTACAAACACAGGAAAAAAAGGATGATCAAGTTATTATTTACACCTTCATTCATTGATAAATTTGAATCACGCTGCTTTTGTTATATTAAAAAAATTACAATCAGCTGTCAATAATTTAAATTTCAGTTGTCCATTTTTTGGCGAAAGCATTACTTTATCACTGATGAATACAGTAAAGTTGAAACTTGCGGAATGGCTATTAGGTCTGCTATACAGGATATCAAATTTTTCAACTACGACATAGGCAATACTGATCAAAAAGTCTAACTCAAGCCATAACGCAAGAGCAAATCAATGAAAAGCCTCCAAATAAACTATCGATCTAACGGGATTCAACCAAAACAACTAGAAATTTATTTATTATCGTAAATATTTATAATGTAAAAATTTTTTGCTCTATTTCTTTCTTTCAGACCCGCCCGAAATTTTCTGCTGTTTTATGCGTACGCTATGCTCAAACTCAAGAGGTATAAAATAATACAGAAGCATTAAAATCCTAAAATATAAGCTTGTTAATATATGAATGGTAAATTTAAGGTGTTGGTTACAATATGTTTTTAATTATACAAAACTTCATCCGTTTTCGTTTTTAAAACTGTCAAGCAGTTAGAAGTTCCGTTAGAAGATATAGAATACATCTAAAGAATACATCTAAGCGCAGGTTCACGCTTTAACTTAAAATGGCTTTGTAAATAGTTTGTTTGCGGTGGGAAATTTATGTAAGTGTTAGTGGATTCAGCGTGGTTACAAAAATGTAAAATAACTAACTTTTAAGTCACATCCACTCCATTTCAAAAAATTTTATGGAGATTTCGATAGTAAAGACGGTGTTGAAAAGTTGTTTGTTTGAAAAAGCGTCATGTTGAGTGAATTCCCACTTTTAAGATAGAAAAGACGGCAGAAACCGAAAAAAATAGACAGGTGGCGGAGAAAATCTTTCCTGACAACATTAGAGACAGTTTCCGACCGAATACCGAGGTAGTAACTTAGTAGCATTATATAGACAAATTTCTCTGTATGATAAGTAAATAATGTTTTTTAAGTATTGATGAGCAACCAGACTTTAAATGAGATAAAATGGCTGGAAAATCAACTAAATAGAGTGCTAAAAGATCGGCGGATATCCCAACGTGGCGTATTACAAACCGGAAAATATGACTAAAGAAGAACTCAAAAAAATGGAAAGCTTTCTAAATAGTATGAGCTAACGAAACGAACCACAGAACACCTATAGCCGGCGTACGAGAACAGAACACCTAGACACCGGCGTACAAGACCTAACCATATGAATACTGCAAGCAACTTTAAGAAGGGAACCCTATCCCTACAAACACTCTCACTATCTAAAAGAAACTTGGGTAGGATCGAAGAAAATAAGTGATCCTACATTTCCCAGAAACACAATCCGATTACTAGCTACTAACTACTTAACAAAACAAACAAAATTGTTAGAATAAGTAAGTTCCCAAACAAGCTATGGAAGAACTTCCTACAAAGCTTGAAATGGGAATTCAATTCAATGGAAACCCAGGTAAGTCAACTTTAAATAACTTCACAACGACAACAATCTGACAGTTATAATATCGGCATTTCAAAGCCGGGAAAGGACCCAACATTTTCACAGAACTTGGGATATACAAGTCTCCTATCATCAACGTCGAAATTAGTAGAGGCTGCTACATGACCGATTAAAAGAAAACGTTTTCAAAACAAGAAAAGCCGCAAAATAAGGAGCGCTAGGAGGGTCCAACCAGAACAGAACAGTTTTTAGTCGCAACAAGGGATAGCATAACACAAGTGACATAAAAGAAGCTTTTGACAAATTCTTCAAATCTAAATGCAGCTCACGCAGAAGGCCATCTGAGATTCACAAGGATCAACAATCTCGCTCGCCGTATACAATACTTTATCTGCGAATCCCCAACCCCTCTAACACACTCAAACGATAGCTGCAAAATATTCCTGTTTTTAATCAGCTCGAAAAGCATAATTATTTTCTCGAGTTGCAAAGCTCTGTTAAAATACCCATGGCGTATTTTTGAAAATGGGAAGTAAGAATAAACTCCTTCAATATTTTTATCATTCTATGTATATACTGGGGTCAATATGATCCCTCGCTTTATGGTCAAGGCTGAGCTCAAGGCTCGCCCATATATGTTCTTCTACCCTTTCTGTGTTTCCCTATGAGTTTTTTCTTATTCTCGTTTTGTTAGGATGAGGAGCTGGAATTATTTTGCAGTCACACTTGTCTTTTCAAACCATATCTACCTATTTTCTAATGATCTATCTGTTTTTTTCATTTCGACTAGTTCCTTTTCCACTTCTAGTGAGACTTTAATACTGTCTATTTTACTTGCATTGTAGATGTCTGCACTTCTTTTATTTTATATCCATTCCTCTCTTAGGGCTTTCTTTAGGGCTCTCTGAGGGCTTTGAAAGCCTGCTGAATCCTGCGCTAGTTTTAAAACAATCTGCGGCTACGCAGGTGCTTATCTCAAACCTGCACTCTTTTGTTACAATAACATGTTGCCGGTTTTGGGGTGACTTAAATGGAAACTAAAAAATAGACTTCTAATATACAAGTAATTTAAACGTTAAGAAAACACATCGAAAAAATATCGTGCAATGGCGCAAGTAAATACCGAACGGGATATTTTACAATACATTTTAAATTAATGTATTTTCAATGTATTTTGAATACATGAACCGTAAAATATCATAGACAACGTGTGATGGCCAAATACACGCCTTGCTCACTTCGCGCGCTTTGCCAGCCAAAACAATGTCAAGGGCATCAATTAAAGAAGTAACAGCACAGCTTACATATCTTAAAGGACCTTACAAAGCAATATTGGGCTTTGATTTGCTTTATTTGCTTCACTTGCTTTTATGCAAAGGAAAACAAGCGAGGCAAGCAAATCACACATAAGGACATCAATTTAACTCCCCTGGACGGAACCCATTCATATTAACGGAGACTTTGTTTTGTGTTTTATTTCTTCAAATACATTTCCTTAGATTGTGGAAAACACTTATGATATACAAACAAGTCATCGACCAACGTTCTGGTTCTATCAAACGACAATACCCAACAATAGAATCCTGCAAACCGTTGAAAACAAAGCTGTCAAAAATACTATGAAATTTCTAGGTACATACAAGATATGGTCATATATAGACATGAGAATCGATACAGTTGCCAAATATATTTGCGTTAGAGTTCAAAAATCATTTGATATAATCAAATAACACACTAAAAGCACGCTGCAGTGTTTATCACTCTCAATAGATCAAAGAAATAATCGTTATTCACCCATTCGTCAATAAGAGATAACTAAAACTAAATATGCGGGCAAAGATGGGTAAGTTTGGAGTTTTGGGTATTGGTTCAATACTTGCAATGTATAGCTGTTCTTCTTGAAAGATCATTAAATTTTTGGTAATCGAAACAAAATCTAGGACTTCTATCTTCTTAAAAGATAGAAGTAGCAAGATAAAAAGTATCCTAAAGTAGCACGACTGGAGGACTCTATGGCCTTGAAGAAGTTTGACTGCCGCTTCATCGGTGCATGTCTTCAATGAAACATTCTTTTTCATTTCTTTTTGTCAGTCATTTTCATCTTTTGTCTTTGTTTTCGAGGTGGCTGTCCAACTGACTTTGTATTTTCTGTATAAATTTAATATTCAATGACCGATGTTTTTAAAATTTTGTTTTATCTTGAACAGAGACCCATAATATACTTTCAGTTACTTGCAACCTCTTCGAACATAGATCTTTTTCTTTCTAAAATATTATCACTGATCTTTCTGCGTATCTGAATGTCATTGAGAATCTAAAGAAGTCATTACTTCTTCGCACTTGATTATGATCGAAGTAAATACACAATTATCACTGGTACTAAATTATTCTCTCACATACTGACTAGCGTATTTCCTACAACAAATGCACAAAACACGGGTTTTGATTCAATCCACATCCTATTTCTCCTTCAATCTTCCCAATACATCGACTTAGGTGGAATTTTCTCGGAACATACCACTGATATGTTTCTGATAGCTGATGCTGATCACACTTCAATATCAAAGGAAGTTTTTTTTACAATCCTGAGAAACGGTTTCGTTAAGTCTAGCATCAACTCACGCTTGGCTGGGCGACAAATAGCAATAAGGATTTTCAGAAGAAAGTGCACTAGAGACGGATTTCATAACTTTAGTCCTCGGCATAATTTCGGCGAGTTTGGTATCTACGCCTCGTATACCGTCGACAAAGGCTTCGATTCTTAACATTTCGATGTATCCGGATTCCGATACATATGCTATGTGTATCGGAATCACGCTTATCTGAGTGAATTTATCATGTACAGTGGTATTGTTTCCTGGAATCTTCTTCCAAACTGGATCCCTTAAAGCTTCTTTTTAATGCTTAAGGGATCCAGTTCAATTTTTTCCTCTTTTTCTAGCTTGATAAGTCGATTATCAATGACAGCAATTCGATCGTCCATAAAAGCAACCCTGTTATCAATGACGGCTTCGTTAAGCTTAACGGTATTTCCTTTTTACCTCGATCTCCTTTAATCTAATAATAAGTAATCCTCCACTATTCATAACATGTACTTCCCGAAACATGGTTCATTGTTATTTTCGCAATTCCTCGAAAAATTAGTAATTTTCGAAAAACTCGAAATATCACATCAATGGACTCAGTCGAAAATAAATTGACGCTCCAATATAAAACGTGCCTCTTTCTGATATACATATGAAACGCTAGAATATGCTTATAGGTGTCCCAATGCAGCTTTTACTTTACATACTTGCAGTGTTTTAAATTTTAAGAAATGGATAGTGGTCAAGATTGTAAAACTAATGGACACAATTTCCCTAAATACAAACTAACTTTAATGCTTTCGAATACAAATTAATACAAATAAAAATTTGAAAATACTGAAAAATATTAATCGTTCAAAGTGAAATGCATTGATTGATGAAATAAATTAGTTTGAGAGCTTTTAATGAAGTTATTAATGCATAATCCAATTGGACATTTCAATTTCACAAGCGTTGAAAGTGGCTTTACAACAGTACGTCGTACATACGACGAATATTGAAATTGACAAAGTACAGGCAAACATTCCTCTAAACATTCTGTAGATAATTTTTTTTTGAATGTATATTATTAACATACAAAAAATCAAATTTTCAATTTCGAATTAAGTTTTTCGAGCCAAGAATTAAAAAATTGATTTCATCACCTCTATAATCGTCCTTCTATTTTTTATTATACAGAAGAAGTCATCACCATCGTATACCCTTTTATTGACTATCGCTACTATCGCAAAGACAATACCGATATTGTAATTAATTAATTTCAAAACTTATATTTGTGCAAAACACTGTTAAAAGTGCAAACATTGATTGTCGGGATGCCCTAATAATATTTATAAAATGTAAGGTTAATCGAATAAGTCTTAATCGAATTAGATTAATCGAATCGTTCGAATCGATTAATCGAATCGAATCGTTAATCGAATAAGAATACTTATTCGATTAACCTTACATTTTATAAATATTATTAGGGCATCCCGACAATCAATGTTTGCACTTTTAACAGTGTTTTGCACAAATATAAGTTTTGAAATTAATTAATTACAATATCGGTATTGTCTTTGCGATAGTAGCGATCAGTATTGAAGCAATTGTCAATAAAAAGAGTGTGACCATTTACCAAATAATTCTGTTATAACTTATATAAGACAGGACAAGATTGACTTTGTACATTACTGATTAGATTCTTTTCACTATGAATAACATATCTCGCCATGAAGATACATAGCTTTAAAAACTCATTCACTTTGTGTTTTATCGAAAATTCGTTCTGGACTAAGGTGTGATTTTTCTAATGAGCAATAGTCTCGCATAGTAAGGAAACGGTCTCAGACGATTGACTGATGAACTGGTCTGTTGATATACTTTTTTTCAACCTCTCTGATTCAGGAAAATCGTCTAATACATCTTCTATATTTTCTTCTAACCAGAATGAATGATATTATGTTACATAATAGTTTTTGAAGTTTTAATGACTGTCTACGAGCCACAAACAATTCGTCTCATTTTCAATTAATTTCATGAGAAACTTATTTCGTCAAAGCCCGGAAGGTAAAATTATCAGTTTAATATATGACCGCAGGTGAAACACAGCCCTCAATTAGCACCCCAATAGGTAAGGGTCGGGATGTATCACCGGAGGACAAAGGGTGCTCAAGGAAACTGAAGAGTTCCCTCCTTCCACAGCACCGCAGTACTCACTTCTCGTCAGACTACTAAGTCAATTGAAAAATTTAAAGAATTAAAAAGGATGAACAATATGTCATCAACCCAAATGAAAGCCGTGAAAGGTAAACTACATATCACATATTATATAAAGAATCATTGAATCATCAAAGCTGTTTGACAGTTTGTTCCTGTCAAGCATTGTACCATAAGTTGGTTAAGAATAAAATGTATGTATAAGACCAAATAAACACATCTTTCTATCATCTTAACTAGAATTTTATCATAACTGCCCCGCCAGGCTGTTTTGTTTTCAAAGAAGGGTTTCGGCTGTTTGTAACCATCATCAGATCGCAATGTACGTCTTTTAATATGTTGGGCATTTATCACTTGAATGCGATTACAGGTATAAGGTAATAATAAGTCGATGAATTAAATAAGCGTCATAGCGTTATGTTTGAGTCTGGATCATCACCTTTTCATTTCATAACAGGGAGTGGGTCGAGGCCTGAAAATATTTTATTTGAATTTGTCACCACATGGTCGTTAATAATTTTTACATTCTTCTATGACTAGCTTGTTTTGACAACGAGCTGATGACGACTAAAAATAGTTGCAATGCGTATTCGACAAAAACGCAGTATGATTCGGCGGATATAAGGCACGCTTTAATTTATGTCACTTATTACTGTGAAATTCAAATCATTACAGCGAAATGCTGTAATGAATGAAATCAAAATTGAAATCACAAACAGCGATCATCTATGCTTGCTAAAAAAAGCCAAAATAACAATGACTGCCAGAAAAACACATCAACTACGACAAAATAAAAAAACTAGACGCAAGCAAAGTAAGCAAATATGAAATATTTAGAATCGTGCATACAAAAAGTGTAAGCTGAGATTACCGTCATTGCAGCAGGCAATAAGGTACTAGAGGTGATAGGATAATGCTATAGATTATAGATTATAATCTATAGATATATTATAGATAATGAGATAGAATAAATAATGTACGTTCGTTTTATATTCCATCGCCATCCAATTTTATTTGTTGAATTGAATGTTTGTTTTGTTCTTTATCGAATAGGTTCGTTATTGTCATCATATTTTGAAAAATTAAACAAAAACAAGAAGTAAACAAGTAAAATTATTTGATTCTTGAGTTAGAGTTTTCATTTTAGAATTTCAGAAAACATTATTGGTTGCTCTCCCGCAATTATTCAACAAGCATTGTAATAGCAGTACATGTTAAGTTTTCAATAAAATTCAAAATATTACACATGTGTTAATCTTTTCCAGTCGAAAATTTTACCGTTGGGTAAGCGATAAAATGTCCAAATCATTTTATTCCAGAGAATAAAATGACGAAAATAGAAAAAAGAAAATATTATGACGTACAGTTACTACCAAGTTAAATACGAAGAAAGAATTATCTGTATGAAATCGAATTTATGGGTAGTGATCAATACAATTTGAAAATATTCTAGACAAAATAAATCATAGTATATAGTGGCAGTCCATATAGCGGAAAGAACGAAAGAATGAGAATTGTAGGATCATGTAATGATTTTATTTAATGATAGATGAGAATTCTAATTGAAGAAGTTTGTCATATGTATTTTCAATTTAAATAAGGGCCCTCTGCAATTTGTTCCTACAGAGTTGTCTGATAGTAAGTGATGCGCCAAAGAAAGACAATGATGCATCAATCACAATTACTTTCACATATATTTCAATTATTTCAATTGGCATAACATTGGATTATTTAATAAAGGCATTGGAGAAGGTTTGGTTTATATAAGCTCACCCAAATAATTTGCTTGGTGAGTTTTATCACATCTCTAGAGAATTGTTTACATTATGCAGGCAAATGAAATGGAGCAAAATAAATTTTAAAAAAATAACATTGTGATTGCATTACCACTGCCAACATAATTTTGGTGATATAATATTAAAAAGCTTAGTTATAATAATATTAAAAAGCTTATTCACCAAACTATTATCTGACTTTATGTCAGATAATAGCTCAATTGCCTTCGGATTCGGCGCGAACCATGTCGAGTAATATTTCGAAAGTATAGGTAACGACGCTAAACTTCCAAATAAACTACCACCATTTGTTTCAAACTTTTGAAATTTAGAAACAACAAACACTGTTAGATCCAAGTAGACTGACTAAACGTCGATTTACTGAAATTTACTGACAGCAGCAAACGACTCCAACAAGGCCATAATCAATTGAAAGGATCTTACTTATGGTAGATATAATATGTATGGTAGCTTTGCTTCCAATTTTTAACTAACCCACGCAATATGAGAAATAGTGAACTTGATGCTCGTTTGTCAGCCCGCTCCTTGTCTCGAAAATTATGAAAACCATATATAACAGCCTCTACGGAGTTATATTACATTTCCGATTTAATTTGCAACTTATCGAAAAGTAGAACACAAGGTTTTTCTAAAGTTAATGTTAACATTTTTCTAAAGAATCGGAGTTTTGAACTCATAATGGTTCCACCAGACGGATTACAAAACCCTTTGTTTATAAATTCTCGATGAAGAAAGGTAAATCTTTAAAGAAAAGCTTCGTTCGTTTTTCCAAGAACATTCGATATACGGAACATGAAAATCCTGACTTTTGTTCAGCAAATTCTTCACTTTTTTCTGAAGGTCGAGTTAGTTTTCTTTTCTGGAGTTACTTCATTGAAGAAAAACAGGCTTTAAAGATGTGTTCCATTTCTGTAGCTCCATTTGGGCAGCAGCGGTCTGGAGAAGGGAACTGAAATTAGTACACGATCGGAGTACAAGATCTTGAAGAGAGTCTCAAATCCCGTAAATAGTTTTTATCGCTCGAATGTTCTTAGACTTCACGTGGAGGAGACATGGTGAGTTGGTAAACTCATTATTTACAACAGGGGCGCATCTGTAATCTGTAATTAGGAAAAATGGTAACTTTGAAAATTGATTGAAAAAATTGAATTGATTGAAAAAATATTTAAAACTTATTACAACCCATTTATCCTTTCTCGCACATTATTCACACAGAGCAGATAAAATTTCGCTTTATGAAAACAAAAATAGACTATATTTAAGATTTCACAGAATTAAGGTTCAAAATAATTGTAAATGAGGCTTTACACTAAATCCATCTAAAAAATTTCCGAATATTATATGGTTCCTTCATTCGCCCAATGCTCTGACGATAGAGTTATGCACACACGAGTTTTTGTACTGATCATAATAAGTTCACACAAGCGGTGATAGAAACAATTCCATATTCCGCCGGGTTACATTCTTTAGCTGTATTTGGAATATATGTATGTGTATAACCTGGCACAGCGACTAATAACCCTCATACACAGCTGGAACAGGTCAAAAACCGTCTAAAATACAAAAAATCGGCAATACATCACCTCCATCATTGAAAGGTTTTTGGTATGAACGAAAGAACGAAAAACGAAAAGCAACAATCAGCATATTACGGTTATGGTCAACGAACACATATTTTTAAGTGAATTGAGAGTTTCTGTTCTGTTATTCGCTAGGTTTTCCCCATTCTTACTTATGACGAAAATTACGTTCGGATAAAAACGTAAAATTTCTTGTGTGAATGTAATCAAAACTTCACTTACCTTGCTAAAGTAGCCAACAATATGACATCCTTCAGAGTCCCAAAGCGTCATAACATAGAAGAGGAATGGTTCAACATCATAGTACAATGTTTTATGATCCAGGAAGAATTTCGCTAACAAACATAAATGTTGACAATATTGCTTGTGGCGTTTACCGTCAACTTGCCACACCTGCAACTTTCCTTTGCGGTAAATCTCATCACCGGGTGGATGTCGCCACACGCACTTGGCCGAATGGCGTTTTATGCCAACTTCTGACTTTTGATAACGCAAGCAAAATTCGCAGATATACATTTTGGGCATACGTGCGGCATCATCTGGATATGGTGATTGATACCACACCTTCATTTGATACCTTCCCATGACGATGTATCTAAAAGCAAGAAAATGTTTGAAATGGTTTACCAAAAAGTGATCGAAAAGTTTAATGAATATATAATGGAAATCATAAACATCGCAAGCACTAGTAACTTACTTCGTTCCCTTTCCCACTGGCAAATCTTTAATTTCTTTCTCCATTCTTTCGCTAGCAATTGCTTGAGCATCCCGGAATAACTGTAGGTCATAGTCAGGTACTAATCCTTCGAGTTTTGGCTCTCGCTCAGGTTCTTCTTTATCGATTTTCACTTTTTCGCTATTAGATGTTGTTATAGAGGATGACGTAGATGGCGTTGGTTTAAAACCTTCTCGGGCCTCACGAATCTTTTGTTGGTATATTCGTTGTTCAGGTGTTTGAATTTTTCTTGTTGGATCGAATGCCGCAAGCAACTTTTTACGTTCTTCTTCGCGTAATTTACGATCTGCAACACGAGCCTTTGCTTCTGTAGGCGTTATGTTGTGATACAAGGGACAAGCTTCGGGTAAGAAATGTTTTTCTTGACTTCCTCCTAAATGTCCACACGAATCACAACCCTCTACTGGGCATTTTTGCTCTTCTGGAACTGGTGGTGTTGCTAAAGGAAGTGGAGTTGTTAACGTCTTATTATCACGTTTAGCATTTGCCTTTGATTTAGTTGTAGTAATCGGAGCCTTTTTCACTGGACTTCTGGAATTCGACCGTTTGTCCATTTCGACTTCAGATTCGCTATCAGTCGCCTTTCCAGTCAAATGTTTAGATTTGCGAGTGCTAGCTGATCGAGTAAACTTGCGAGTCACTGTAGGAGCTTGTTCAGCTTCGGAATCTGATAGAACCACAGTTTTACCTGGATCAACTTTGCCGGTTTTAGAATTAGCTTTTTTCGATGTTTGGGGCTGCCTCTTGTTGGGCGGCGAAGAATCACCATCGCTCGTTTCAGAATCATCAGACGCACTGGAAGAGGATGAATGATCTGTGGATGAAGTAGATTCTGAAGATTCACTACTTTTTGAGTCATCTTTCTTAGCAGGAGCTCGTTTTTTCTGAGGAATAGGTGCTGGACGTGCCTTTATAGCTGTTTTACTTTTTGGTGGTACAGTTTTAGTTACCGATTTCGGAGGCATCTTCTCTTCAGAATCGGATGAATTGTCCGGCGAAAATATACTCTTATTCGAAGACTTAGGAGATGGAGGCCTACTATGTGATGCTCTTCGTGCTGCAGCACTCTTTGCTAAATTTTGTTGCTGTTGTTGCTTTACTACGGCGGGTGGGGCTTTCCCTCCTGTAATTGGTGGTGGTGCTGGAGGCGGTCCGTGAGTTGATCTACGGGTTTCAGTTATTTTCCGTCTATCTGTTGCTAAATTTGCTCGTGGTGGAGGCTTTTTTGGAGGAGCTTCATCGTCACTGGAATAAACGCTACTCTTCGATAATCGTTGACCACGATTTACTCCGGGTTTAGGCTTTTGGTTACCATGGGCTTTATCATCGGTCTTTGCTTGTCTTAAATCTGAACTGCGCCGACGAGGAACTTTCTCGGGTGCTGCTGCCGGTTTCACACTACTATTTGATGTTGCCGATGGCTCATTTGGACGGGGACTTCCACGTCCTGGTTTTTCATCACCTGAACTTGATGACTCGCTGTCAGAAGTAGTTGTTCCAGACCCAGACCCACTTGAACTTCCACTCGATGATGATGAATCAGATGTGGATCCAGAACTTGACTCTTCGGAACTTGTAGACTGAAGGAATAATACAATAAATACAAAATTGTCTCATATTTAATTATCATATGCCAAAGATGAGGTGATATTTAAATTGTTTCTTTTCATACTTGATTATATAAGAAGTCTTATTATTAGTAGCTATCTTATAAAGCTAATGGAATTGCAATAAACTTGTAAGATACGGATAAGTTGCTCAAAAGTATAAATTGCTTTCTAGCAAGATAGAATGCACATAGATGTGTAATAGTTAAGTAACTCACAGTGACCCAGTCAACAGTTCGAAATAAGAGTAGGGTTCATCAAGACGAAAAGAAAATTATGCAACTATGAACAGGACTTTACACTTGCTTACAAATTGAAAAGTAGGCAGGATAAGTTATAAGAAAGAAAATTCTATCTGATCGAGAGGCAGCGGTCACATCTAACAACTTTAAATTTTGACAGGAAAATATCCGCCATAATCTGGACGCAGTTCACGCGCCGGGAGCAAAGGGGAAAATCGAGAGATATTTAAAATCAGTGAGGATTGCTATTACATCTCTGACGAACGAATCTAACTGGTATGATTGGGAAACGAACATTCGTAATATCCAGTGGCAATTAAACAACATGAAAATTGCCAGGACAAAGCTCACTCAGTGAACGGTTGACGGCGGTTTCACCCAAATATCCTAGGGAACAAACAAACTAATGTGTACCTATGCATTATGGGGAGTTCAAGTGATCGTGTAAACAGCAAGTGATCGTGTAGACAGAGATGAAGTAGACAATATTGTTTAAGCCGAGCAAAAGACAAGATAAACACAACAGTATAACGACATCACTGAAACGAAGGAAATGGTGAACAGACGAGCTGAAGCCATTCACAATACTGCTGAAAGTAACGAGAAACACAAGGACACCAAAGATGCATACATTTGGACACTTGATGTTAATCCGTTCTGAGGCATCAGCAACAGGTAAGTGCCAGATAACAAAACCTCGTTTTAAAGGTCCTAAAAAGTAAGAGAAGTTCTTGACAATTATGTTTATCGAATCAGCGATCCAGGCTCTATTCGAATCGCTCATCTATACCAATATTATAAAGCTGAAGAGTTTGTTTGTTTGTTTGAACGCGCTAATCTCAGGAACTCCTGGTTCGAATTGAAAAATTCTTTTTTTATTGAATAGACCATTTATCGAGGAAGGCTTTAGTCTACATAAAATCACGCTGCGACTAATAGGAGCGAAGAAATAATGGAAAATGTGGAAAAAACGGGGAAAATTATTCATCTTTGAGGGATCCGTTGCGTGCGCTGCAAAAACGGTTCAAGATACCAAAAAAATATGTATGAAAGAATTATTCCTCTTGAAATGATCTAAAAAAATGTTTCGAACAGTATATGTCTATCTTTTAAGGTTAACTCACTAGAATCGTTTTTATGGTAATCAAATTTGGTCGAAATTAATGCATTATTACCAATTATTTGTTAGAGTTGTATCAACATAATAATTAATTGTGTATTTAATTGTGAACAAAATTGTCTTTGACATCACTTAGTTTCAATGAACATCTTAGAAGATATTACAATTTTAAAATAACTCCGATATAATTTTCACACGCGCCGCATGAATGATGTGCAAAACATGACGCTGCGCCTGGCCGGCGGTCGAGGAGAGGCGTTGCTTTCGGGCGACGCGGAGAGGGGGTGTAGCTCTACGAGGTACCATGCCGGGCGGCTCAGACGCGTGGTCGGCTCTCTTCTGAATGGTTGTATCCAGCGTTATTTGTTTTTGCTAATAATATCGTCGTATATTAATACTTTTTAAATACTATTTCATTTTGTTTTAAGGATAATATTTTGGTTCTAATAGTTTCACAATTATTAACACTTTTTTTTTAGTTTTGATGTCGATAATTAATTGTAAGTAGTTGTCATAGTTTTCTTTATTTTATTGTTTATTTTAAGGATAGTATTTTGTTTCTTTTAATTTAACAATAATTAACATTTTTTTGTTTTGTTGTTGTTTATACCTGTAAATAGGTGTCATCTACATAATTATTCTTATTAGGTTAGGTTTTAGTTTAAGCATACAGTTAGTTTACCTTATTTACGTTTTGCGGTAATTCTTTTGACATATATTTTATCCGATTTACGTAAATACCAAATAAAGGTAAAAATAATTAAGTTCCTAATTATTAACCTTACGTTGAATGAATGAAAATATGCATAGGTTGGCTACTCAACGAGCAATCAGTGAACAAAACCGTGCTAATGAATCGATCGTTGAACGTTCGCAGCATCTAGCCTCACAAAATTTACGAACTTCGGCAAACCGAAAACGGGAATCAAGCGCTGAACGTTCTCAACGTTTATCCTTACAAAATTCCCGAACTTTGTTAAACCGAGAACGGGAATCAAGCGCTGAACGTTCTCAACGTTTAGCCTCACAAAATTCCCGAACTTTGTTAAACCGAGAACGGGAATCAAGCGCTGAACGTTTTTAACGTTTAGCCTCACAAAATTCCCGAACTTTGTTAAACCGAGAACGGGAATCAAGCGCTGAATGTTCTCAACGTTTAGCTTCACAAAATTCCCGAACTTTGTTAAACCGAGAACGGGAATCAAGCGCTGAACGTTCTCAACGTTTAGCTTCACAGAATTCCCGAACTTTGGCTAACCGCGATCGGGAATCAAGCACTGAACGATCCCATCGATTTAATTAATTTAATATTAAATTTATTTTAATATTAATTTAATTTATTAAATGCTACGTTTGCTTATGATTGTACCCTTGACTATACTGAGCTAAATGATATTGATATTGGCAGAATGGATAAAATATGCAACTTATGCCAAGCAAAAAAATCGGCGACTGAAGCTCCTGGACTGTGTTGTAGTGGTGGCAAAGTAAATATACCTATAATTCCGGAACCAACTACTGTTTTAAAAGAACTGATATCAGGCTCTCATCCATCATCAAAGCATTTCTTAAATCACTCAAGACAATATAATACACTAGTTCAGATGACTTCATTTGGTGCCAAAGAAATTCGTGAGGGAAACTTTATGCCCACTTTTAAAGTTCACGGGCAAGTTTATCACTTCATCGGTAACTTACTTCCAGCTGAAGGGGCACAACCCGAATTTTTGCAAATATATTTTGTTTCCCATGCAGATCAGGTATCATTGCGCTTAAATTTAAATCCAAGCTTGCAAATCGATCTTATCGACGTTCTCCAAACATATCTTTACGATCATAATACGTATATTCAAAGTTTTAAATACAATCTGGAAAATAGACCACCGAATGACTTAAAACTTATTATTCATGCTGATGTAAAACCTCCTAACGAGCATCGAGGTCGGTATAATGCGCCAATAGTAGATGAAGTAGCTGTTCTTTTGATAGATGAAGACAAAGGTCCCCGAGATATTGTGTTGACTGCGAGAGATGGTGGACTTCAACGAGTTTCTGAAATTCATAGATCTTATGATCCACTTCAGTATCCTTTACTGTTTCCCTTTGGTAATGACGGTTACTGTATAAATATTCCACAGCAGAATACTGCTGCTAGATCTAAAACTGTATCATGTATGCAGTTTTATGCATTTAGACTCATGGTGAGAATAAATGACTTTAACAGCATACATTATTTCAAAGGATTATTCAACCAATATTGTGTTGACATGGCGGCAAAAATGATTTCTGAGAGGCTTGACTTCATCAAAAGAAATCAAAAAAATTAAGAGCAGAAGAGTACATTCATTTAAGAGATGCCGTGGTTAATGATGCGAATATAAACACTTCTAATATTGGCCAGCATGTTATATTGCCCTCGTCATTTACAGGATCCCCCAGATACATGAACGAAAAAAGTCAAGATGCCATGACATATGTCAGGAAATTTGGAAGACCAGATCTCTTCATTACATTTACATGTAACTCAGAATGGCCGGAAATAAAAATTGAGTTATTACCCGATCAACATTCTTACGACAGACATGATTTGATTTCTAGAGTATTTCATTTAAAACTCAAAAAAATAATAGACCTACTAACGAAGAAAAATATTTTTGGACCATCGAAAGCCTTTGTTTACAGCGTAGAATGGCAAAAAAGGGGTTTGCCTCACGCCCACATTTTATTGTGGCTGGCTAACAAAGTACAACCAGATTATATAGATGCAATAATATCGGCTGAGATACCTAACAAACAACAAGATCCAATTCTTCATAATATTGTCATAAAAAACATGATACATGGTCCTTGCGGATTTCATAGCCCTGCGTCACCATGTATGAAAGAAAACATTTGTTCTAAAAAGTACTCTAGGCATTTCATTTCGGAAACACAAACCGGGGACGACGGTTACCCAACCTACAGGTGCAGGTCTCCAGATAATGGTGGACACACAGCAATAATTCGTGTCAAAGGTACAGAAATGAGCGTGGATAATAGGTGGGTTGTTCCCTATAATCCAGTGCTATCACGAATTTTCAATGCACACATTAACGTTGAGTTTTGTCAATCGGTCAAAGCTATTAAGTACATCTGTAAGTATATTCATAAAGGTTCTGATCAAGCCACATTTTCGTTACAAAGTAATAACGATGAAGTAGAAAAATATCTAAATGGTCGCTATATAAGTTCCTCGGAAGCGCTCTGGAGAATTTTCCAATTTCCTATTCATGAACGTTTTCCGGCAGTAGTTCATTTAGCAGTTCATTTGGAAAATGGACAAAGAGTTTATTTTTATAATAATGCAAACCTTCAAGATCGCGTTAATAATCCTTCATCAACGACACTTACAGCGTTCTTTGATCTTTGTAAGAGTGACGATTTTGCAAAAACCCTTTTATATCACGAAGTACCCCAGTATAACGTATGGGAAAGGAAATCATTTTCTAGAAGAAGACGTGGACAAGATGTTGAAGGATATCCCGGTGTAAAAAAAGACACAACTTTAGGCCGTGTCTACAACATTCACCTAACGCAAACTGAATGTTTTTATTTAAGAATGTTACTGCAACATGTTCGCGGTCCAATGTCATTTGAACATCTGAGGACCGTGAATGGTGTTATTTGCCAAACTTATCAAGGCACTTGCAAAGAATTAGGTTTACTGGAGGGAGATGAACATTGGCAAAATACAATGTCAGATGCTGTCATGTCCGAGCCAGCCACAAAATTAAGAGAATTATTTACCATCATCCTTATATTTTGTCAACCATCTGATTCCTTACAGTTATGGAATAAATTTCGTTATGCTTTATGTGAAGATATATTAAACAGAATGCGTAATGAAAATCAGGATATGACATTAGAATATAATGATGATATATACAATGATGGACTAATCATAATTGAAGATAAAATTCATGAGATTTGCGATAAATCACTAACCAATTTTGGGCTTCCTGTATCAAAAAGGATTAATTCACTTAATCATCTGGATCTGTTAGAAGTAGCGTTGCGAAAACCGTATGATCTAAATGTATTTTTTTTGGATGCTCCCGGTGGAACCGGCAAGACCTTTATTACTAATCTTATATTAGCAAAAGTAAGGTCTCAGGGAAAGCTAGCTTTGGCAGTAGCGTCGTCAGGTATCGCTGCAACTTTATTAGCAGGTGGACGCACAGCTCATTCCACTTTTAAACTGCCCCTAACTGTTTCTTTACAGAAAGATAGCGTGTGCACCATACGTAAAAATGGCCCTTTGGGAAAAGTTTTACAAGATGTCAGTATAATAATCTGGGACGAATGTACCATGATTCATAGAGCTCATGTAGAGGCTCTAGATAGGACTCTTAGAGATATTAGAAGCTGTGATAAAATCATGGGTGGGATTACTGTAGTTTGCTGGAGACTTTCGACAAACTTTACCAGTAATAGTAAGGGGAACTAGAGCAGACATTGTAAAGTCTTGCCTTAAAAGTTCACCATTATGGAAGTTTGTTAACATCTTAAAATTAACTACAAACATGAGAGCACATTTGGGGGGAGGTAGTGTAACTTTTCCTTCAAAGTTACTTTTAATAGGAGACGGGAAAGTACCTCATTTTGAAAATAAAATTGAGGACTTAATATCGAAAGTTTACCCTGAAATCAGCGAAATAGAAAATAAAGATCATCAATGGATGTGTCAAAGGGCAATATTGGCGGCGAGAAAGCGTGGCGAGTAGCGTGGACGAAATTAACGACCTAATTTTAAGTAAACTTCCAGGAGACATAGTTACCTACACATCTATTGATAATGTAATGGATCAAGAAGATGCGTTCCATTACCCACAGGAGTTTCTTAATTCTTTGAACCCAAGTGGCCTTCCCCCATATTCAAAATAGGTGCCCCAATAATTTTACTTAGAAACCTTAAACCACCAAATTTATGTAACGACTTCAAATCAAATTTCTTCGCAATAACGTGATTGTTGCAATAGTTTTGACTGGTCCAGCAGTTGGTCAAACAGTGCTTATACCTCGCATCCCAATGATTCCAAATGATTTACCTTTTAATTTTAAAAGAATTCAATTTCCCGTTAAGCTATATTTCGCCATTACAATTAATAAATCACAGGGGCAAACATTTAAACACGTAGGAATCGATTTACGTCAAGACTGCTTTTCACACGGCCAACTATATGTCGCGTTGTCAAGATCGGGTTGCGGAGAAAACCAATATGTTCTTCTGCCACAAGAAAATAAAACTAAAAATATAATTTACGCAGAAGTACTTTAAAATAATTATGTTCTTTTAAAAACTTAAAACTAAATTGTCTAAGATAATAACAGACATTGCCGCGGACAAAGTCGTGGGTAACAGCTGAGGTGGTTGTTTGCAAAAATAAATATGATGCTCAAAATAACTATTCCACGCGGACGAAGTCGCGGGCACAGCTAGTATTCCATATAATTCTATTCAGTTGGCGGACAGCATGCTGTCAATTTTATCGAATAGTCGACTTGGTCTAGACCATCAAGAGAATAACTAAGAAGAACCCCTCTGAATTGTTATGAAGTTATATGAAAAAAAGGGTGATTCGAGTTTCTTAACTTCTGAATATGAATTTATCGTGGAGTACAAGATATGTATGGCAGCATGTGAGTGACAAAATCGCAATAAAAACGTATAGGATAACTTGTAATACTTTAAATTAAATTGGATACTTTACTAAATATTTTTAGTAAATTTGTCATGAAATTCTTTTCATCACTGCCATAAAAATAATTGATTCTGTTTCAAATTTTGAAAATGCTTGCTCTGGATTAATTCAAATAGAAAACTCAAAAAAATACACATCATAGAAAATTTACTCAGATATCTTCACGAACCGCATGCTTTTTGTCCAAATTGAGCTCCGTTGTGTGCAAGACGATTTCATCTGCTTTTGATTTACACATAGTCACAAAATTGAAGGCACAAGCAATAAATATGAATACTCTTAATCATATGTCAACTAATGTCACTTCATTATCACATTTTTTTTAACAAATTGAAGACTAAAAATACAAAAATGTATAACAAAATTTATTAATTTCAATTTTTTAAAGAATTAAGTAACAAAAGAAAAAATTAGCAAAAAATTCAAGCTACCAAATTAAAGACACAAACTTCAAAATCACTAGAAAAATATAAAATAATTTATTATTAGTACTTAGTTGGATATCCTTTGGTTTTGATTACTTCTTTTAGTCTTCTAGGCATACTTTCAGCTTACTTTTTTGTTATGATTGGGCTAATATTTTGACATTCTCTTGTTATTATTGACTTCAGCTCGGATTTATTTGTAATTGAAAATTTTCGTATTTTTTGCTCAAGTACTGACCACAAATGTTCAATTGGGTTAAGGTCTGGTGATTGAGGTGGAGTTTTTAATTGTTTCGGCGTATTATAAAGCAACCACTCCTTTACAGTATGCGCGGTGTGCTTTGGATCATTATTTTGTTGAAATCAAAACACATCCTATAGTCCTAATTTAATAGCACTTGATTTTAAATTCCTTTTCAGGATATTGAGGCATTTAAATTTGTCCATAGTGGTCTCAATAAATTCCATGTTGCCGACTCCTCCTGCAGACATTCAGCCCCAAACCATCACATTACCTCCTCCATGTTTTACGGTTCCGCACAAATTTTCTTTCTTTAGCTCGATATTCGCTTTCCTCCAAACTATTTGTCTGCCATCAGAGCCAAATAGGTCCTCACTGAATATTATGTTTTTCCAGAAATCTGGACCCTCATTTACGTCCCTCATTTCTAACCGTTTTCTTCTATTTGCTTCTGATATAAATGGCTTTTACGTAAACCATGCATTCGCAATGTTCTTCAAATAGTTTCCTTGGATATCGATTTTTGAATCATATAAGAAACCTCAGGCCTCAAATTATTAATCGGCTTCTTTGGACATTATTCTATTTCCCGTCGAATGTATTGCTCATCTTTAACAGACAGTAACTTTTTTCGTCCGCGTCCCGTTTTATTAATTATAGTTCCGTAATTTTTCCATTTGTTGACTACAGTTCTTACTGAAGAAAATGATCTCCCAACTATTTTTCCTACTTCTCGATATGTTTCACCTTGACAAACAAGCTTAATAATAATCTTTCTTTCCGCAACTGTGGTTTCTTTTCTCCGTTTATCGATTTCAGCTTTTTTTATTTATTTATGTGAAAATATTTAATTTTTTTCTGGAAAAAATAATACACTTAACTGTACTAGTCACTAACGTTCATCCAAAAATCAATATTTGTTAAGAATGAAAAGTAATTGCATAATCAAATTCTCATAAATATGTTGTTAGATGCACGTGTGCCTTGAATTTTGTGTAGCTCGCAAGTTGTACAGTTGGCATCAAAATAGCAAAATTTGTGATAGGTTCGATTTTTTTTTTGAATTAATTTGGTGTACTTTATAAAAAAGATTACGCACTAACAGAATAAAATACCAATTCGATAAATTTACTACAATTGTACTAACATTGAATAATTTTGGCATTTATATAGATTGTGCCTTCAATTTTGTGACTATGTGTATGTGTCGCTTGTTTTAGTGTATCCAAAATCTCCACACTTTTTATTAGCATTTGAGTGACACGTGGTTATTTTTTGAGTTAACCACAGTTAAACTGAAATATTAAAAGTTAAAAGCGGAGAGAAATAGTTGAAGATCAAAATGACAAATGTTTCCCGTAAGATCGAAAATGAAATCACATGTTTAAATCAGAATGGATATTCTTCTCAGAGTATAGCAGCGCAACTGGATCGGATCAGACCAATATCAATCAGATCAGATCAATATGGATCGGATCAGACCGTAAGTTTGATTGGACAACGCCGAATTTTATACGCAATTTCTACATATAACGTGATATTATTATATATTTATATTTTATACGTGTGCATATTTTTGGCAGGAGGCACTTGGACTGGTAGCTGTATAATTAAGATATGTATGGCCTGTCATGGTATGATAGAGGGAGCAGTTAGCTTGCTATCTTCTACAGATACGATCGTATATGATATTCACGAGTAATTAGGACCGCAACTGAATGATCTGATGTGCAGCGGATGTACGATCACGTAACTGTACGTCGTCAAGATCATCGATGCAGCCGTTGGTTCGCAACCATCAGCAGATTTTATCGTAAGTTATATTCAGAATAAATGATTATAAAGGATAAAATAAAACTTTTTATTTAGTTCTGACGATTATGAAGACTAGCTGCATACACAGGAAAACAAAGCTCCAAGGATACAAATCTGTAATAAGACCTGTGTTATGCTATGGGTCTGAAACATGGATCCTAACCCAAGCACCCGCCAATATATGAACGCCTTTAAGTGACAGGTCCCGAGACGGATAATTGGAGCGAAGCTAGACGAAGACCAATGGTGAATTAGTACAACCATGAGCTGAATGAATTTTATGACGAGCCGGAGGTCGCACTGCGGTGGTAAGACTGGAAGTTGCAATTGGCTGGCCATATGAATCATATGGACGGTGTAATAATAATACCCAAAAAGGTATTCGGTGGGAGAACTGAAGGTCGGAGACCAGTAAAGAAACCGAGGAAACGCCAGTCTGACTCTGCTGACGGAGACAGTTCATCGTTGCTCGAATTTCAAAATTGCGGCACGCAGTCAATGAACCAAGACGGTTGGAGGCGCTTGTTGCAGGAAACGAAGGCCCGAGAGAGGCTGTAGTGCTAGGAAGAAAAAGAAATTCAGGATTGATTCAAGCTTGTATCTGAACCGAGACTTCTCGTTTCGTAGTTTGAATTGAAGAGAGCAGTTGGCTCGAAACTATCTACAAACCCAATCTTTCGAAATTCGGAGGAATCGTGGCTTGTAATAAAATAAAGTGGATAAACAGGAGACACGGAGTCTCGCGACTGGACGCGTTTGGTTGATGTCTGTGTTCTACACTGAGAACAGTGACCTGTCGGTTGGCCGAATCTTATGTGGGCGAATTTTAGCTCGAACAGATAACATCAAAGGATTAGTCGTGAGTTAGCCTTGAGCGGAAAACGGTCACCAAGTTGATGGAATCGAGCGGGTAGTTCAACGAATGAGGTTTCAGCTGTCAGTGATTTTGCGTATAATCTCGTAGAGTGAACTTGAGACTTTGAAATAGTGAATTATTAAATTAAGTGACCCTGTGTTCAGATAAACTACTTAATTAGTTCAAAAATTTACGTAGATATCATTCGGCTTAATCGATCCAAAATCAGCACAGATTCAAAAAAAATGCCGCAAAATCTTTTCAACTAGTGTCAATGACCTAATTGTGCAACAGATTCTAGTACTGCATTAAATTCGATTTAATTCTCACGGAGAAATGTCAAAACTAATCTCACTATACAACACACTCTTTCCTAAATGGAAAAAAGTTATCGAAAAAGTGAAAACCCCGCTGCTCAATGGAACGCAGTCGTTAGTCTTCGCTTTCCCGCCCAATCCGTCATCACCTTTGATCGAAATTGTTAGAAAGGTATTTAAATAATGTTAAATAATACTTTGCTATACATACTAGGGTGTTCACTATGAATTTAATAATATACGTTCATACCTTCTTACGCGCGGACATAGCAATGCGTTTTGATATATTAACGAAAGCTGATACGTGTTATTTGATCTCAAAGTGATTTTTACGATAAAACGATTTATTTTTGAGTGGCAAAAGACGCAACCTCACAAAACAGCAACCGACACCATCCAGTTACCAACCTTCGACGGATACCTGTCAAACTGTCATATTTGTTTTTGTAGCAAATCTGTTTTGATAAACATTCGTAAAATGAAAACAATAATGAAGTTGGCCAATGTTTAGAAATATTTATGAACGAGGGGCAAAAACAAGAAATGCAACAATAAGTGTTTGTTGAATTAATTATCCCATCGGCCGGCGTGAACAACCATTCATGCTGAGCATAAGCATGAAAAATATGCGCCAAATGACGTATACTATGACAAAGGATTATCTTTTTATCTTGCCAACAGTCAAATTAACAAATTCACATAGAGCCATGTGACAGATGTAAATAGTCAAATGTTTACTTTTGTGCCTTGTCGGAATAATGCCACGCAGGCTGTTAAAACTCACAATATATATCCTGTTCTTCCAGTTATCGCAGCAAGGAGATGAAAATCTTGAACAAAAAAGGGTAAGCACTTGACAAAAATTATTCAGCTTTCAATTTGTATCGGTGGTGGTGGTTCAATTATAATACACGAATCTTTACTATACGGCTTAAATGTTTGGAAGGCAGTTATAAGAACTTGCAGGCATTATTAGACAGCAGCTATTGGCATGACTAGCATAGAATTCACTTTATTTGCTAGCTTTGCCTGTAAGCATTGCTTACTGACATCTCAATGCTTTTAAGATCATGTTTAAAACACTGTCACTCCCATCGTCATCGTTTATATACATAATGCTGTAGAACATTGTTCCAATAATATATAACAATCTCTGATAAGCCGATGCTGTAATTATAAAGTATTAAAGGTTTTACTAATTGGCTTAAGGTCATCCGCTTACTTCATCCTCTAAATACCGAACTTTAAACCATATAATATCACAAAACTCTCTTCTACATTGGAACTACAGATTCGTGAGTATGGTTATGGTAAAATGTAAGGAATTCATATACCAGTACAAAAACATTTCCTCTAGGACTGAACATGAGCAGTAATGTTAGATCCAATATGATCTAAAGAAGCAAATTCACTACTAATTATTAATAACATGGACGTTATAGATTACTGTTGCCCCACAAGGTCATATAACGAATCCCCCACGTTAATACAAATTATGGATTTTCTCCCAAGCTAAGTGCTGCGAGCCTTCTATTGATCTTTTCGTTAGTTTCATTGCAATTTTTTCAAAGCATAACATACATGCTAATATGCCCTTATGCATACAAACATCTTTGCAAAATATTGGATTTTGTCAAAAAGTTCTTTAAAAACATATTATTTTATTTTAATTAACCTTGGTGTAAATAATATTCAAATTCGACGTAAGTGACCATAAAATTGAAAAATATGAAACATGTTATACATTTAATATTCAACATAGCGCCTCCTTTGTTTTGAATCACTTTTTTTTCCTGCTGGAGATTCATTTCCGATCGGTGCGGTTATTTCACATCTTTCCATTAAACCTGGACGTTGGCATACATTTTCTGTTCAATCTTATGCTTTAGTTCTCCCAAAGGTTCTCTATTGGATTCAAATCTGGAGATTGACTTGTCTATCCGAAAACATTTTGTCATCAGAAAAGTTTAATTTCGATGTCAAAAGTATTTCTTAATAAACTTTTTTGGCTAGCATGACAATATGATAGTCAGTCGTGGTTGTAGGTTTTCGGAGTTTACCTCGAGATTCCAGCTCTGCATTAGTTTTGAAAGCATTTTAAATTAAATATAACGAACGATTTATCACGTTGGCAATGCTTTGCAATGTCAGCACCAACCATCTTTCTTCTGCCGTACAGTGAATATTTCTGTATATCTAACCGAAGCGACGTTAACTTTTTGCAATTATGGAAACAGCACTAACAATGCCCACTTACCGTTCCTAGAATATACAAAACATGATTCGCTTTCATCAATAATTTTTCACTTCTATATTGCAAGCACACTCACGTTATTTTATTATTTCGTCCTCTTTTTTTTTTATTAAACTCGGAACATAAAAAATGTTTGCGAAGATGCAAGTGATTTATCTATTATTTTGCCTAGATGTGTATACAGTAAAAAATCAACTAGTGTTAGGCTCTAATAAAAATTGTTTTCAGTGTAAATAAAACAAGAATCGTAAGAAAAAATGATATAATTATTCAAAATAAATTATTTTCAGTTTATTTATTAACTTTCTTATACTAACAACAAAAATAAATAATTTATTTAATGCAAAGAAAACAAAACAACTTTCAGTATTAAGTATGATAGCCGTTACTCTTTATGATTTCCGCAAATCGTTTTGGCGTGTAGAATCCAAGATTTGTTGTTAGAGTTGATTCTAACACTTCTTTTGAGCAGTGAAGCAGCTGGCTCCTATATTTGTGACTACGCTTCAAAATGCGGAAAAGATTCTCTATTGGATTTAAATATGTTGGGTGTGTTGTTCAATCCAACACTTTAATCCCATTAGTTGGGTAAAATATCTCAATATACATAACGATCCATTTATGTAGTTATTTCGACTTCCATGCTTTATTGTGCCCTTACAATAACGTAGCTTTTGTCTCGGTTTTTTATGGTCGTCGAACGTGCAATCTAAATTAAACTGTTTGTTATATTCCTGGAGTCCACTTTAGATTAGCTGTTGCGAAATGCAACCTAAATTTTATAAAAGCATTAAACATAATCAAAAGAAACTCCAATTTTTAAGACAAACCTGTTTTCAAATGTTTTCTTGTCAGAAAAGGTTTCTTCGATTTCTTCTTTTTTTCATTTCATGCTAATAATATTTATTGTAATAAAGTAGATACACATTCAAATGAAAGTAAAAAAACTACTTTGAATTTATTGATTCTGTTGATTCTGGAGAAATGTACGGGAACTTAATAACTTCAAAGGAAAGTTCATAATATATAAAAGTGTGCATATCACAGCTTTTACACAACGTATTTCATGCTTTCCAATAAATGCGAAGTTTTAGAAAAATATGCTTATTTCTAAACTACTAACTTTAAAATAATGCCTGCTGTCCAATGCTTTATCATTTCTTTCACGCGCTTTAATTTAGATCTTAATTTCAGTATTAAGTACATCCTTAAGTCTATTCGTCTAATAACACTATTTCGGAAAAGCATTTTTAATTGTTTCCGGTTGAAATTATCACGTTTCCGAAAAACACTTCCCGAAACGGCCCATAAATTTTCAATTACATTCATAACCGGCGGAGCCGAAACATGAGGGCAATCATGGCTGGAAAATATGACATTGTTCTAATAGTTCGAATTTTCGTCAGCGTACTTCTTAATATCACAAGTGGACTAATTTAACTATTTCCTGATTATGATTACCTTTTCCTAGCTTCGCAAGCACTGCGTTTTCTCGGAGCACTTGAGGGTGACTTTCTGCACAGCATAAACATAACTAGCTTTTGAGGCAATAATTTAGCTTCGTCTTGATTTTACGTGCGATAAATCGTTCATCGAATCGTTGTAAATTTTGTAAGGCACGTTTCTGCGCTTTTGTTGAATCTGATTTTCACGAACGTAGCGTTCAATCATGCTTTGCATAGTCGTGGGAAACAAATTAACAACTCTTGCCTTGTTTGCTTGAAAATTTAATTCGTTACTCGATTATCGTGGGACAATTGGTTTCTTCCGCCTAACGCGAGTCCGATTTAATTTTAGTATCAGTAATCAAGCTCGTCTTAATCTATACAGAATTATGAATATTGCCTAAAAAACGCAAGTATCGCAAGTTTTATTTTATCGTGTTTCTTAATAAAATAAGCCCTACCTCCTTTGCAAGTATTGCACTTAAATTTCCAGTCCTGTTTCAAGAAGATCTAGAGAAATTGCCCAGAATTGCCCTAGAGGTGGTCTTGTTTTTCCACCCACAATTCGCGTGTTGTAAATAAAAATGAAATTCAGTTAATTTTTTTTGTATAATCACGACAACATACGGTGAAATCTCCTCCAATCCGGAAAATTTTTATTACGTGAAAGTTTGCTGTTCTCAGTAGTGTAGAAACTGCAGTTTTTTCAAGGGTGACTTTACGTTTACTTTACGTCTCATTATGAAGTCTAAAAAATACATAGATATTAATTAATTTTGATCCCCTTGTAAAACAATACAAAAAAATTAAGCAATTTAATATAGAGATTTAAGAAAAACTGTATTTAAATATTCAACTGGTTAAAACAACGCATTTAATAACCCTCATGCACTTCAGCAACTTTTGGCATCTTTTGCCGCGCAAAATAAATAAAATTTCAAATTGTTACACCATCGTTATTTCATGGTGGCTAATCAGGTACTTCAAAAACTACATAATCAGTTTTACGCAAATCACAAACCGGAAAATTGTGGGAAAATATGAAATTTTGATGTTGTTGGTAATTGGCTTCATCTTCGCAAAATATTTCCGAAAATTAAAAGAACCGTCTTTCATATACTTTTCAGAAATGTTTTCCCATGGGTCGTAGAATTTCTTTAAAATCACGCATGTTCGTTGTCATTATAAATCGCATTAAATTGAAACTTGGCCTCCCAGCTTTCTATGTTCGCCAGGTGTAACAGATGCATCATACCTTTATTATGAATTAGGCTCGGTCATTCAAGAAGAACATTTTCAAATCTTTCATATCCTTTGCCACAATTTTTCAACCTTTTAATCGTTTCTACCAAAGGGTAACTCATGACGCGTCAAACAAACCCCAATCTATCTGTAATCAAACTGAAAGATACCTGAAAGCAAACCTTGTTAGAGATAGGACATGATTGAGAAGATGCAAAGATATGCGCATTAACATTCTCTGAAATTTGCTGCTCACCAAATGACTCATATATTCTGCGAGGTGTGATCAAAAAATACGGTGAATAATTTTTTATTTTAAAAAAAAAAGAAATACGCTTACATAGAATCTGATATAATCTCCTTCAAAGCTAGCAATGCAATTATCCCAATGTTGATTTTTGGAAGGCATTTTTCGGAACGGCTTTCAGCTGCTCGGTCGTGGGCCTCTCAATGTCAGCAATTATGTCAAAACGTTTTCCTTTAAGCACAGTTTTTTGGGAAGAGGCAGAAGTCGCATGATGCTAAATCCGGTGAGTATGGCGCATGTGGACTGACAGGAACATTTTTTCTGCTAAAAACTCACCGTGTCATGCCTAAAAAAAGAAGCTAGGTATGACACGGCCCATTTTCATGGTGAAGAAGGATTTTTCTGGCCGCTTTCTTCGTATGTCGTTTCGCAAACTGCAAAATTCAGAGTTTAAAGTTGTGCCCCTTGAAACGAACTTTGATCGCACTACGCCCTCACTATCGAAGAAAACAATGAGCATGACCTTGATGTTGGATTTTGAGCGACGTGCCTTTTTAGGGCGAGGAGATCCACTGGTTTTCCATTAGGAACTCTGCATTTTGGTCCAGGGCCATAGCCGTAGACTCAACTTTCATCTTTCATCAACATTTCATGAGGTTCTTTGGCATTCTTTTGCAACTTAAAACAAAACTTAATGTTAACGCGTTGTTCGAAATCCATGTTGCGCGACAGACACGATAAACTCAACCTCACTCTAGCGGCTCTGGCAGCTGACTGACAAGTTCGATTATGTTGCAACTTTTCCTTTCCTGTCTCAGCTGATCACGCTACTGGACAAATTACAGCATATGGATGTAGCGTCAGCAGTTGCCGTTATAAAAATTCATTCATCGTATTTTTTGATCACACCTCGTATTTTATTCGAACACAATGACCCCCATATTCTTTTATAGCTCTCCACTAACGTACATCGTTTAATTCACAATTCCTCGGCCTTGCCAAATTCGCCCTTTTTGCTACATAGTGTATGCGTTTCTCTTTCTTTTTGATGTTTCGCCAGATTATTAGCGCTTTATAATGTTCTCACAATGGTGTCCACTATTGTGATTATTTGATAGGCTAAACCAGTTGCTTGTCAATATATGCTTTCGTTTTCCTCTCGCCACTCATGTTAATTTTCATCTCGTTAGCCAATGCCTTTCAGTTTGTGGCAGTTTTGAGAAGTTGCATTCTGTCCTTTATTAGGTTTGCATCTACGAAATGCGATCCGGAAGGTAGTCTACTTTACAGTTTCCACGGTTGCTTTAATTGCGAATATTTCCAGCTGGGTCGAAACTTTGGTGGATGATCACATAAAACGAATAAAGCTCTGGGTCTCGCCTCGGTTTAGACGCCATCTAAGCAGATTACTTTAAGCTGATATCCCAGTCCTTTCTGGGAATCTTTGTATTCAATTATTTTTTCCCAGTTTTGGTTTAATTCTCCCCATGGACTTAAAAATCCAGAGCTGGTTGCTTTAAGGATAATTGTGTGGCTCCTTCGTGAAATTTAATACGTCGCTCGTAAATGATGCCTTTCCTAAGATACGTCCATTTTTTCATTGAAAAGGTTTTTTTACTGGTTTGGGCATTGGTAATGCCCAAACAGAGCATTCCCTGAACTTTTTCCAACTTAGTTCTACAGTGCTGGCCGCCACACTATTGCTCTGCAGGTAATTATAGGCTTTACTACATGGTTATGTATGCTGGACTCCTCATGTGAAAGATGCCGCAGTTAATATTTTTCTTGTCGGAATATACGTTTTAAAACGAAATATGCGAAAATATACCTTTTATCGGCATTTATTGTTAGTCTGTTTATTCTCGTTCATTTATGTTAAAGTAAAAGCAGTCAGAATGAGGCTACCTCCTACCTCGAATATAACAAAACCATCAATATAAATAAACCATAATTAGTATCACTTTATTGCCGGCTTACACAGAAACATATCCGTGCTTGTGATGCGACTTTTTCACCCTGGCAGCATAGTCCCACCACAAGTACAATTTGCGAAATCAACAATATTATAAAAAATTGCCAACATAAATGGTTATTCTATTTATTCAAATATGGTATCCCGCAAATAATTGCGTCCACCTGAATATAATTTTATGTTTCACATCTTGGATTTGCATGACATTATATTTAAAATTCGAAACGTAACTGTTTTCAGTAATTATAATTGTAATTGTAATACTCTGAATTTTAGGCGACCACACCATAAAATCCTTCCCTCACCTAATTTAGTTTTGAAGTGTGAAGTATTTTTAACGAAAATAGTTGATGACATATTCAATTTTGATTAAATGATCCGAATTTATAAATTTATTTGAAATGTGAAGGAAGGTCAGAATTTGATGTAATCTTTTACAGTTATAAAATTTTCCGGTAAGTAGTCATTTTACAAAGATCAGCATTCAGCTATAGTATTTATTTTCTTAGCAATTCAATAATTATAACCATGCAAACTACTTTTTCACTTAATCATTACGTCATATCATTTTGCAGTATGCTCCATTTTTTTCTTATTCGGACCAATAATTATTTGTTTCTCCGTATATAGTAAAGATTTTCACCTATAAAGAGGGGTTTTATATGAACGCTGCCATTATTGTCTGGAAATATTTTCACTGAAGCACGTTAAAACCAAATTATTCTTTGGGTAGCTTGGGTCCGCCGGGCCTTGCTTTGTGGGTCTCGAGGACGCGTTTCGGCTGCATACAGCCATCTTCAGCTCGTTATATTAGAGGGTTATATTAATTAAAGTTAAAGTTATATTAATATTATTTTATATTACTTATAAAAAAGAATTGAATCAAAGAATTCTTACATTGTCCTATGTCACTTGATTATGTGAATGTGCTTACAATTCTT
Source organism: Stratiomys singularior (assembly GCA_954870665.1). Classification (NCBI taxonomy): domain Eukaryota; kingdom Metazoa; phylum Arthropoda; class Insecta; order Diptera; family Stratiomyidae; genus Stratiomys; species Stratiomys singularior. The sequence goes on from OX940879.1 coordinate 51,266,096, forward strand.
GCCTTTTTTTTTTGCCCAACTAAATCGCTATTCTGGTTTCATGCTTATGTATCTCAGGTTTCATGCTTATGTATCCGTAATTCATTTAAAACAGAAATATGATTTTTTATGTATCCTAACGTATTTCTGTGAAGCTTATCGCAAACACTAGTTTTCAAGTTTCAAGAAACTTCCTGAAACTTATTCTTCATCGTAATTATTATAACATTATCCAGTGATTGATGGTTGTTATACAATTATATTGACAACAATTAAAGCCATTTATTTACATGATTTAACAACAATAATTCAATACAAATATTTTTCTTTCAGATCAAGCATGAAGCGTCAGAAATTCCTCCACATAAAATATCCGTGATCGCCGATCAAACGGATATGTCCCACTTACGTGATGCAGTTAAAAATATACTTATTCCTCGAGTAGTAGGCACACCGGGCCACGAAAAAGTACGAAACTATATCGCAAAAAGTTTGACAGATCTTGGTTGGGCCGTAACCTTCGATAAATTTGACGATACAGCGCCCATTCTTGGTCGACTTACATTTCAAAATATAATAGCAAAACTGAATCCAGATGCCGAAAGATATTTAACTCTTGCTTGCCATTATGATAGCAAATTTTTTGCCGATTTCGAATTCTTAGGAGCAACTGATTCCGCCGTGCCTTGCGCAATGCTGCTGAACATGGCATATGTTATGAAAAAGCATCTGGATCGCGCCAAAGATAAAAATGATCTAAGTCTAATGTTTGTTTTTTTCGATGGTGAAGAAGCGTTTCAAGAATGGGGTCCAAAGGATTCTATTTATGGTGCAAGACATCTTGCGCAGAGATGGCAGGATGAAGATTTTCTAAAACGAATTGATATTCTCGTGTTATTGGACCTTTTAGGCGGGATCGACCCAAAATTCTATAGTTTCTATAAAAAAACCGAAAGTTGGTATGCTCTTTTAATGTCAGCTGAAGAAAGGTTGGCCGAAGGAGATCACTTATTCAAGTACACGACAAGTTCAGTCTCTATACGAAAAAGTACCAATAGCTACTTTCAAGGAATGTCAGCGAATGCATACATAGAAGACGACCACATACCTTTTCTAAAACGAAACGTGCCGATAATGCATATTATTCCTATGCCATTTCCGGACTGTTGGCACAAAGCATCCGATAACCATGACATAATTGACTACGATACTGTTGAAAACTTAAATAAAATATTCCGCTTTTTTATACTTGAATACCTGAATATTGATGTTTAGTCTTATTCTAGCGCAATATTACCGAGGCATGCATTACTTTAATTGTAGTATTTTTTTCCGTTTGTGATGTTCCCCACAAAGCTTTAAAGGACATTATTTTGGTCCATTTTATGTGTTTTAATGTACTAGAAATAACATTCTGTTTTTATAAAGAATTTTACAATCCCTAAAATAAATTGAACTGAAAAATTCCGTGAATGTTTTTTTAATTGTTATCACCAGACGATCATTGTATTTCAGCATGGTTTATTGATTCAGCAAATAAAACCAATTTTAGGCAAACTGATTAATTGCATTTACTTTTATTTTCCAAGATTTCATATGGAACGCTTCTCTCTCTTACTTGCTTAGAATACATCTGGGAAATCCAAGCATTCGTGAACCAGTATTATTTCTGTTTTGTATCATATGCCTAATACTTTCCATATTTCAAATTTTCAACCTTACATTTTTAATTGGTATAACAGCAGTGTAACTTTAATTTGAGGCCTGCTTTTCTGTTTAACTAAACATTCTTAATTTAAAAGGGGAAAAAACGGATTGTATACAAAGAATAAACAACATTTTGGATTTACGAGTGTCTTGCAACTTTAACCATGAAGTATTAACAAATTTCCTCAACTCTCATATCAAATCGGTTTACCCTTCAAAAGAGGATATCTATCAAGTCAGCCGATTGTTCAGCGTTTAGGAAGCTTTAAAATGGCGTAAATATAAGAGAAGTCAACAATTTAAACAAAAATATATATTTTCCACAATCTACAATTTCTCGATTTCTTAATCAAATCCTTCTAATTCCTTTCTGTAGAATGACGATGAAAATGAATGAAATCAATGAAAATACGATGAAATACTAGAAGATTCATTTTGGGCTTCCTGTGCAGAATTTATTTTTTTCTTTATAAAAAAATTTCGTTAGTTGTATGTTGTAATTTAATTCACTAGTTCTTTTGCAGCGTTGTGTAAACCGTTGTGCCATCAAGCACTACCATGATGAAGTAACACTTTCTTGATATTCACCAATCGCCGCGTTTTTAATCAATTCTACGTTTAAATGTTAAAGGTGGCCAGGAACTGCCAGAAAACAGTCTCTTAAATAGATGATAAATAATAATTAAAGAAAATGTACTGCAACGGATAAGCAATTCAAGAGCCACAGTGGTATAAGATAACAGAAATGCTATTCACGTATGAGCGAGCGTCGTAAGAAATTGATCCAGTTAAATTTATTCCAAATGAGCTGCTCACATGTTGAGCGGTTTACGTGACTGCACTTAATAAAAAATTTGGACAAGAATTTTCTATAAAAACAATTAGTTTGCAATTATGAAATCAATATATTTATCTTTTTTATCGCACGTCGCGTATCACTGAACTTGTCAGCATTATCAAGTGCACTAACAATTTTGGACTCAGACCTACCTTTTATGTCCTATAAAAATATGAATGAAAAAATTAATTATGCTAATCCATCAGAGGGTCTTTTGGCGTCTGAAATCGACCCGGTTCTAAAAACGTTTCCTTTCTTTTCAACTTCCTAAAAGTATTTAGGAAGTCGAAATGCAATAAATGAATGTTATATACCAATGCTACAATACTATGTATTGGTATTTAACTATCTTATTTCTCTAAAACCTTTCGAGTACATCTCTTATAAAATTTAATACGAACATCCATTTCAATCGCTTAGCTTGTACGAGGGCTAAGTGGAAATTTGGGGTATGTACTCATTCGGCTCTCGGGTTTATGTACCCGAAAATTTAGCAATCTACATTTGTAAATTAGCAAACTTGGTTAAGTTTACTCACAAATTGGATTCATGATTTTCTTAATTCATCTGGCATTCTTTGAATAAATTGGAGCTCCATCAATGTTTTTATAGGTAGGATACAAATTTTCAGGTCGTAAACTTCGTGCGTAGTCTCATTATAAGTTGTTCCTCTGGTTCTATAATTATGTCAAATCAATTATTACGAAGGGATGTAATTCATGTACAGTGACGCCCAAAAGTCTACATACCCCACTTTATTCTAGCTGTCTGAGTGATAGGAAGCTTTAATCAAAAAACCATTGATGCAGTTTTTCTCATCGAAAATATATATTTAAAAATAAAAACAAAATAACCTTTCATAACAAACATAAAAAGAAATTCATAAAAATGACGAGACAAAAGTCTATTTACAGTCAATTTGGTTGTACAAATTGTAGCATAAGTTTTCTAAATATTTTTTGTTTTAGTATATTCTTGGGCCCCCGTGAGCATGAAGTACTGCTTGCAGTCTTCGGCGCATAAAGGCGACTAAATTAATGGTTTCCTCCGACGTTATTTTCTCCCATTCTACTAGGAGTGCATTTTTCAGCGAATCCTAGTTTTTTATGGAGTACTTCCGAATTTTCCGCTCAAGAAGCACCCAAAACATGCTCTATCGGATTGAAATCCGGGCTTTGCGGAGGATGATTAAGCCTTCTGGGTGGGTAATATAAGCCTATTGGGTAATATAATGGGTAATGGGTGGGTAATATAATTAAGCCTTCTGGGTGGGCTTTGAATCGTTGTCTTGTTGAAAAATCCAACTCCTTCCAAGGCATAAATTCCCCACGGATTGCTGTAAATGTCTTTCCAATAGGCTTTTATATATAAAACGATCCATGGTGGATTCAATAAATGATAATCTTCCGACTCCAGATGCTGCTATGGCTCCCCAAACCATGACATAGCCTCCACCGTTCTTGACTGTCAGTTACAAGTTTTTGGGATCTAAGGCAGTGTTGTGTTGTTACATATTTCACCATACGACTTATTGTCTTTTCTATATTGAACAACCAATTTTCGCACATAATTGAACCAATTTTCGCACATAAAACTATAAAAGCGTTGCAGCTGCACTTCCTTAACAAATAAACGAATAGGTTCTTAGAAAAATTCTGTTATGTTTCCCAGTACACTGACTGTACGTAGACTTTTGCCACGTCATTTTTTTCGTTTTTATTTATGAAAATGAAAAGTTTTTGTTTTTGTTTTTTAAAAATACATATTTTCGATAATGAAAAAACTGCATCAATGGTTTTTAGATTAAAGCTTCTTCTCACTCAGAAATTCAGTATAAGGTGCTGTATTTAGACTTCAAGCTGCCAATGTATATTTCGTAACATTTTACACTTTTGGCAGAATTTTAAAAATGGAATGTCAAATTGCAGAAAAAAAGATACGGCAAGATAAATCACGTCTATGAAAGAACGTTATCGACAACAGCTTTCAACGTTGTATGTTTATTCAAACGTTGAACAATGGTTTCCAACGGTATTATAACTAGGACTAACATTTGACAAGAAACGTAACATATAGAGCCACTGACTTGGCAACCTAACATCGCTTTATCTTCTCCTTAAGTCAAACCCAACCAATATTAAAATTAATTTAATGACACTAAATTTTGTGATAACGTTATTGCTGCATTAAGAGATTATAAAATTGACTGAAATATAATCATTTATGAATTGATTATTTTGAATTGCATATCTGCCCTTATCTTTACACCGTCCTTTCCATGGCGAGGGAGCTATAGCCCTTCACATTGCTTCTTGTTGTATAGAATAGAATAGAATAGAATAGAATAGAATAGAATAGAATGCTTAACCTGAGTACTATTACTGACATAGAGTATTTTTCAAATCGTGCCCACCCAATACAAATAATCACGAGTCGCCCATGGTCCATGCTATAAAAAAATTAGACAATCTTATATCGAACGCAAGGCTTCTTCAAAGCGATGCACTTCTTTCACAAAAAATTTAAAAAGGATCCATTGAATTTTATTATTTTTGTTGTTTTGTTTCACTTCCAGAATTTTGAATTACCTGAACAAAAATTCACTAAAAAGTGGTAGTTTACGTTCAATTTATTTATCATATGAGTTGCTATTTTCAAAAGTGGAACATTTCAAAAATGGATCAACCGTAACCATACATTTAATGGAGTGTTTTTCTCATGAAATTAAAAAAAAGGGATTTAGGCCATAAAATGCTACCGCAATAGCGTTCATTACAAAGTGAAAGTTATATGTGAAACATAAAAGTAATATAAAATATATAAGAAAATGTAAAAGTACCTTATGAATTATTATAATTAAAAACAACTCTTTTATTGGAAATATTATTGATTATTAGGCCTTTAGTGAACTCTGTGCTTTGGCAGATATTACTAAGCTTGTCCAAGCGTATCTAGTTACAAAATAACATTATTAGTATTCGCATGAAATCACAAGAAGTAATTCCGCTGACTTTGTTTAGTTTTCTTTCGCAAGTCCAACTTTTTAGTTAATAACTCTTACACTCTTAGATTGTATCGTGGATATTTAAATATTAAAGCTGAAAAATAATGTTTAGATACATTCGGTATATACTTATACAAGACGATAATAATAGCTATATGTTAGTGATGCTGGTAATTAAGAGTTCGATTTTTTCTCGGGAAGACTGATTTTTTTTGAGAAGTAAGGCCTATTAGTATTAGAAAAATGAGACAAACCAAATGACGACGAAAGCAGTATGAATTATAGATTGCGAATAGTTAGAAGATAATCAGAATTTTGAAATTAATTAATTCAACCACAGACGAAGACGTTTTCGATCATATTAGAAAAATAATCGTCAAAAGTTTGGGAACATAAGAAGAAATTAAGGAAAAGCATACCTGGAAATATTATTCCTGTTAAGAAATTCGAAAATAAGGATTGCAGTTGTGAAAAATATAGAATGGTCGATATGCCATTTTGGGAATTGGGGGATTTTAGAAAACAAAAGACGATCTTGTTTGCATTTATTCATCATACCCAGGAAAAGAAGAAGATGCAGTGTCGTTCATGAATCAGCCATGGATTGTGGTTAGATTTTCAATATTTACACTCTGACAAAAAAGTATCCGGAAATTTGAAATAAAACGCAAAAATATTCAACTTCTTCAATATTTATTGAATCTCCTTCAAAATATTCTCCATTTGAAGCGATACACATGTGCCAACGTTTTTTCCAATCATGGAAACATTTTTTATAGGCGCTTTCAGGGATGGCCTTCAGCTCCCTCTGCGAATTTTCTTTTATGGCGTCTATGGAGTCAAATCTGGTTCCCCGGAGCGATAATTTCAGTTTGGAGAAAAGAAAAAAATCACACGGAGCTAGATCAGGCGAATAAGGTGGCTGGTCGATGGTATTTATCGAGTGTTTGGTCTTAAAATCATTGATAATCGTGGCTCGATGTGATGGTGCGTTATCGTCATGCAAAATCCACGAATTGTTTTGCCACAAATCCGGCCGTTTACGGCGAATATTTTCACGCAAACGTCTCAAAACAGTTAAATAGAAGTCCTTATTGACCGTTTGACCTTGCGGAACGAATTCATGATGAACCACACCACGAATATCGAAGAAAACAATAAGCATCGTCTTGATTTTCGAACGACTTTTGCGAGGTTTTTTCGGTTTCGGCTCAGTTTTTCCCACCCATTCAGATTATTGTTGGCTCGTTTGTGTGTCGTTTTCATAGACCCATGTCTCATCACCAGTTATGATCCGTCCCATGAACGTGGGATAAGAATTCGCACGATCTAGCATGTCTGCAGCTACCTGCATCCGGTACTGTTTCTGAAGAAAATTCAGCTCTAACGGAACAAGCCGAGAGGCGACGCGCTGCATGTTCACCAAAATCAAACGAGCGGTTTCACGAGAGATGTTGAGATCACGAGCTATCTCTCTAACACTGGCATGACGATTTTCGAGCACAATTTCCTTGATTTTTTCGACGTTATCGTTGGTTGAAGAGGTCGACGGTCGTCCTGAACGAGGCAAATCTGCGACGATCTCCCGACCGTTTTTAAAGGCTTTGTACCATTTGTACACTTGGGTTTTCGATAAAACAGAGTCTCCATAAGCCTTTTCCAGCATTCGCAACGAGTCAGCACACGAAATTTCATTCAAAACACAAAATTGGAGACAAACTCTTTGTTCAATATTTTTTTCCAGTGTAAAATTCGCAGACTACCACTGAGGTCGACTGGTTTCAACAGCTGTCGTAAACAAACTAGTTGACAGACCGCGCTCATGTTTGGCATAGTAATTACGGACAGTCCTACCAACATACAGAAACTTTTAATACTTAAAATTACTCAACGAGGGCAATTTAAATGATAATTTTCGGATACTTTTTTGTCACAGTGTATGTATTTTATTATTTTTTTAATATGTGGTATTTATAATAAAATTTACTACTGTCAGTTAGGAGCAATCAGTATTTAACCTTCGGCATACAACGTGAAAAAAAACTCCTCACCCGTACAACGTGGGGTTAGATTTACTCTATAAAATATTGTTTCTATTCTGTGCATGTATTGAATAGAATACATGTACAAAACCTGCAGCTAATCTAAAATTCAATACATTTGGATGTGTTTTACGTAAAATTTGACGCATTTTAAAAGTCTTAGGGTTAAAATAACCCCACGTTTTATGCTGATGGTTAATTTAATTTTTTAATATGCAAAAAGAAACCATTGTCTTATGTGACAAGCTCTTAATACAAATATTTTATGTAACTATAGGCAGGCTACATATGGCTCTCAAGGTAGCAACAATGCCGTAACGGTAATTATTACGGCATTATTAATGGTACGGAATTATTAATGGTACAGTATTATTAATGGTATTATTAACGGTAATGCCGTTAAAGATCATATTAAGAATCTCACACTGTGATAACCATTACATGCGTTCTAAACAACCAAACAAAAAATACGTGAGTTTGAGTTGAAAATTTGAACTTAAAAAGAAGATTTGAACGATTACTGAACGAGCAGATATACACTAGATATACACAGATATACACTAGTCAGAAAACGATTGCTTACACTAAAAACTACAACCCTCTACAGCCCATTATTAATTCAAATACGCAATAATTCAAATATCTGCAATTCAATTAGAATTCTACAACAGCTACAACTTTTTTGGAGGTTTTCTTTGTGAAAACTTGCTTTCATAAGTAAATACTTAAAAAGTTGACATTTTTGGCGCAGAAAAAGTGTTCGTACTCGTAAAAAAGAGTAAAGGGGGAATCGCAATGACTTTTTTAAGTAAGGCAAGAGTAGAACGAGTTTATTCTTAAAACTCAAATGAAACCCCCCCCCCCCCCAAAAAAAAAACAAATGCCAGTGAATGAGATATAATAGTGAAACTATGGAATGAAGCAAAAAAGTTCCGCCAATTCCGTCAAACGGTCGGTAAGTCACAATCTTTGATTCAAAGAGTAATTGAATTGTTATCAATGGGATTTACCGCCTTAAAGCCAGTTTTGGAACGACTCTCTAAATTGACTGATCGAGGAAAACGCTAAATACGTAGTGGAGTATCATATCTAGAGTATAAATATCTAGAAATGAACCTTCTCAAGTTGCAAAAGACGTAAAGGAAAGATTTAATAAATCAATTTGTGTGTGGAAGTATGGAACGTTTTGAAGAAAGATGGTTATCGTAGCTGAGTTATGCGAAAGAAGCCATGCGTATCATTAATCAAATGACAAAAACGAATAGAATTTATCAATAAGCCTCCGGAATAACACAAATAGAAATTTTTTCGCATATTTGGAATGAAAGGTATATTTGCGATGGAGAAACCCGGGTACTGCACGCAATAGAAAAATTTTGCACCAGCAGTGAAACATGCTGACGGTGGTATCATGGTCTAAGATTTATGGCTAATGATGGTATAGGCAATATCATGTTGGTTGAACTAACAATGGGCAAAAGAATTTATTTAGATATACTTAAGGCCAGGTTCAAGCAAAGTATAACAAACCTGAAGATGAGGAAAATCTCTTTTTTCTAACATGAAATGACTCCAAGCACACTACAGAAACTGTTAAGCTTTGGCTCCTTTACAATGTGTCAAAATAATTAAGTGAATCCTCCGCAAACACTAGAATTCAATCCTGTTAGGCATATATAGGACTAATTAGGGCGTCAAATCCTCCAACACCACATTTGATGACGTTTTAGATGCTTAAAAATACAATACTTCAAATCTCGTCAATTCAATGCCAAAATGTTTGAGGGAGAATATTCATCGGAAAGGACGTCCCACTTTTTATTAATAAATAAATAAACAAATAAGTTTTTCAATCGTTTTCAATAGTTTACTTTATAAATAATAAACCTTCTGTAGTATTAAATGAATTTTGAATAAATTCTTTGTACACAACCTTTTTTCTGAAGTGATTTTCTTTTATATGTTATAATGTTGTGGCCATTATTTCAAATAATTTGAAAAGCCAAATATTTACTTAAGGAATTACTGGATTGTCATATGTAAATGAAGTTTTAATTTGTGATTGGAAAAATTATTTTTTTTGAATAAATTCAAAAAGAGAACAGATTGAATACAATTTTTTTTCTGACAAGTGTGTGGGAAAAGTTTTCAAATAATTTTAATTTTAGATTTCACAGAAATAAAGATAAATGCCAAAAATGCGATTTCCTAAGTATTAAAATTAAAGTTACGGAACATTTAAATTAAATAAGCAGCCTCGTAGCTGAAAAGTACATTCAATCTTAAAAAGAATATGGAAACTTTGCATCAATGAGCTTCGATAAATTTTTCTCATTTTCCTTTGATCTGCAAAACACACTGAAGGTTTGATATTGAAGGTTTCCATAATTTTCGTGATAACAGAATTCATATGCATGCATGAATGAAAATTGTAGCATCAAGAGGTGCGCAGGAAATAGCAGCTGAGACCCAAGGTACGTCCAGAATTTTAGAGTACAAGATCAAATTGTGTCATACAGTGACATGTGTACCGGACAAAATCTTCATATTCAGCTAGCTCTGATGTCATTGGCTTGCTGGTAGTTGAAGCAGCAAGACGTGTTTTGTAGTGTGTGAGTTCAACGTTCAAGTTGAAGTTTAAGTTTTCGGTGTTGACGTGATATAACCGCCATTTTTCAAGCCGAATGAAAAAAATAAAACAACTGACATATCCAACGGTTTTTCATTGCAGTTTCTTTGTGGATAATTCAAGAGTTTAAGCAAACAAAAACGTAGCGCTACCAAGTAGTGTTGAGACGCTTCGTACACACCTTCTTTTAATTTCTTTTTAATTTATTTTCTTTCTCTCTTTCATTTCATAATGAAAAATGGCTACATCGATTTTGGCCGGTGGATCGCCTGAACAGAAGCGGAAGAGAATCGAACTTTCCACAGTTTCTGCAAATAAGCCGGAAAACAGAAATAAAGTCCTGCCGTCTGAATTGCTATCCTGTGCCGACGTGGAAACTCTACGGCAATACGAAGTGATGGAAATGACAGGCAAGGAAAATATCATCGAGGTGCTCAACATGGCTGCCGATGGTTTCAAGGAAGTCGCGAAGAAAAATGCGGCTAAAACAAAGAAGCAGACAGTTATAGAAGTGCCTACAACACCCAACCGATACGCCGAACTACAAGAAGATCGGAATGAAAACAATCAGAATACTAATAATAATAAAATTAGTCAGGAGCTTGAGTGGTGCCCTCCAATATTTGTAAGCAAGGTGAGTGCAAAGAGTATTGTAGACGCGATTAAAAAAATTAATATTAGTACAAAAATTAGAATCGAAACGCTCTCAAAAAGCCGGCACAAAGTTCGTGTCAATTCAGTAGAAACTCACTTGGAGTTTCTTGAGTGTCTCAAAAAATCCGAGGCAGAGGCCTTCTCCTTCACCCCGAATTCACTACGTAAGTACTCTGTCGTACTTAGGGGAGTAAGTGCTGATTTCTCTTGTGAAGAAATCAAAAATGACATCTTGGCGAATACTCCAGGGTTAAACATTCAAAATATTACAAATCTCTCCACGACTTGGTCCAAACGGGAAGGTATAACCCTAGACCTATTCCGTATAAACCTTAAAACGGAAGAAGATTTAAAAAAAATTATTAAAATCAAATATTTACTCTCGCAGAAAATCTCTTGGGAAAAGCCCAAGCACAAAGGTAACTTGATACAATGTTACCGCTGCCAACGATTCGGCCACGTTTCGGCCAACTGTGCTTACGATGCACGATGTGTTAAGTGCAATAAAGCACATTCCAAAGAGGAAACATGCGAACGCGACCCCTCAAATGAGGATAGTCCTCCTCCGTTTTGCGTTAACTGTGGCCTAAACGGACATCCCGCAAATTTTTCTGGCTGTGAAGTCTATCAGAAAAAATTGCAAACGGTTCAAACAGGACCTTTAAGAAAAAGGTATAACAATTTTAATAACAGTCCTGAAACAACCACAAAGCCACCAGTATCTACTAACCAAGCAGATACTCCTCGTTCGACACGACCAAACCTCTCCTATGCAGCAGTTGCTCGGGGAACCACTAATGCCGGAATGCCTCGGCCCCAGAACCATAACCCTAGTCCAATAAGCGCCATCGGCCAAATACTCAACCTCTCAACGGAATTGTTTGGGATTGAGTTCAGCTCTCTACTAGAGAGTGCATCTTCATTCATGAGCCATTACAATACGCTGACAACGCACGCTGAGAAGGCAAATGCATACCTTAATTTTGTGTGTAACCTTGCATCACGCAATGCACAGCAGCATTAAACTAAACTTCCAAGCCCTTAACATCAATTCTCTAGTAAGTCACGATAAGAGAATGTTTCTGGAAAATCTCTTAAATAAATCAGGATCTGACATTGGTCTTATTACAGAAACGCGATTAGCAGCACATCATAAATTGCGAACGGTTAATTATAACATAATCAGAAATGATTCCGCCAGGGGAACAGCAATATTTGTGAAAAATACATTTCACTTTTCCAATATAACAATTCCGTTGCAAGCAGTGCAATCCTCGTTCATCGTGATCACATTGCTTAGCAATACAAAACGTCATATTAAACTCCTCGCCGGTGCTCTATATGTACCACCAAACGCAGGACAGGCAATGATTAATGATCTAAACTTAATTGAAGATGTGGCTGCTGAATATGATTTCGTGATTCTGGGGGGTGACTTGAACTCTAGACATACACAGTGGGTTGACTCTCGTTGCAATACAAACGGAAATATCCTACACAACTGGCTTTGGCGTGACCCACTCCCTATGTTTCAACTAATCAATGCGGGAACTCCCACTTACCCCCGTGCCTCATCCTTCCTTGACAATTTTATAATCTCCTCGACAACACTCAGTAAAACCACACACCTCCATTGCAGCACGCTTCCCTCGATTTCTGATCACTTTGCCATACAATTGGTGATTGAGATTAAAGATACAGTGGAATATCCCGTTTTACCTAAACAAATACAAAATTTTAACCTGGTTGATTGGGCTTGGTTCAACAGAGATGTCCGTGATGCGATTAGTGCTATATATATCCCTGAAGATAGGCTCATATATAATCATGAAATTGACAACATTATAGACAAACTAACCAAGTCTCTTACTACCATTGCTGAAAATCATGCACCTACACGTGCCCCCAAATATTTTAAATACGGTGCGTTATCTGAGACTACCTTATCGCTTGTCAGACTTCGAAACCGATGCCTGCAAAAACTTAAGAGAATATATAATAGACATTTAAATAGAGTTACTCCCCAATATGTACAAATAAAGCATCAGGTACATATCATTTCAAACTTTATTAAAGCACAAATATCTGCTGAGGTGAACCAGAAATTCCAGGACACGTTGAAAAACATCAAACCGGGACCTCAAATGTTTTCTGAAATCAACAGAATCACTGGCAGAAAATACTTTTCAATAAATATCGACAAAGTAAACCTCACCAACCAGAACTCAGTTTTTGCAGACCGTAACAGCAAGCTTGAAGCCTGTGCCAACTTTTATGAGGAACTGTACCAAACTTCGGCAGAAAATTTCCCACCAAGCCAATACCACAAAGTAAATACACGCGTAGCAGAGTTCGCATTTAGCATGACGGGATCCTTCTTAACAATTTTTACAAACAACAACCTATCTTCCAACCCAGCTGAGGGTCCAAACTCTGCCTTTTTCACAAAAGAGTCCGAGATACTCGATGCCATCAACTCACTTAAAAGTAAAAAATCTACTGGAGTAGATGGGGTCTCTAATTTCTTACTAAAAAAATCTGCAAGCACCATAGCCCCCAAACTCACAATAGTTTTCAATAACTGCATTAATAATGGATACTTTCCAAACCCGTGGAAGGTTGCAAGATTAATTCCAGTTCCAAAAAAAGGATTTAACGGGGAAATTGCAAATCTCCGCCCCATATCAATACTATCTCCATTTGGCAAAATCCTAGAAAAGATTATTGCAAAAAATTTCGATTCTTATTTCGCCCCTAGACTGCCAAACATACAATTCGGTTTCACCTCCATGCACTCTACAGAACATGCTGCCCTGGTACTGCAAAATGACATAATTGTTGGGCTAAGAAAAAAACACGCTACGGTGGCCTGCGCACTGGATCTAGAGAAAGCGTTCGACAAGGTATGGACAAATGGCCTATTGTACAAACTGATTACAAATCAGTGTCCTATTCCTCTTCTCAGAATCATGATTAGCTATTTAACAGAAAGAAAGCTTTTTGTGGCCATTGATAACTCCCTTTCAAAACTTGTTGACGTTAAAAGTGGAATCCCGCAGGGTTCGATCCTTGGGCCAAAATTATTCAACTTTTTTGTGCACGACATTCCCTACAGCCCGCAAGCTCAGCCTTGTGCCTATCAGCCGAAGATTCTAATGTATGCTGATGATACCATTTTATACGCAACAGGAGAAAGACCGATGGAGGCACTGTTCGCTGTGAAAAATCATCTTAATTTGGTACTGAATTTTTTCCACACCTGGGGATTAAAAGTTAACCCCAACAAGTCTGATCTTATTTGCTTTCGCAATGCAAGTGGGAAAGGTCACTCATTTACAGTCCCTGAAAGCAAAAATATTACCCTTTGCATCAACAATACGCAAATTCCGATAAGAAACTCTATCAAGTACCTCGGCTTAACCTTCCATCACCGTCTTAAAGTGAACCCACATGCCAAAATTGTACTCAATAAAGCACTGACAGCCTCTCAACTCTTAAAGTCCCTATTTAGATCCCCGCATCTCAATTCCCAATCCAAAATCCTCATGTATAAAGCGCTGATTCGGCCGATACTCACATATGGGTTTCCGATATGGATGCAGATGTCGCCAACAATAGCCGAAAAATTTCAAGTGTTTGAGAGGAAAATACTCAGGGCTTGCTCTGGAAAGTATAGAAAAGCTGATTTGAAATACTACAAAAACTCCTTACTCTATGAATGCACGCAAATAACACCATTTCTAAACTATGTAACTAACCTAGCCAGCAAAAGAATTCAAAAACTTTCTCAGCACCCAAACCCACTTGTTAGAATAATCGTAACTGATAATAAGGTAGCATCAGCATTGATTTATTACTATGCCTCCCCTATCGCACTGCTGGGAGAGGAAAGGGTGCAATGGCTTCAGGGATCCTCGAACAATATGCAGAAACCTTCATTCTATAACGAACCTCCGAAAAATCTGTATATTGGATAAAATAAAAAAAAAAAAAAACCTAAGCACTCACCAAGCAAATTATTTTAAGAAAAAATATAAATAAACAAAAAATAAATAAAAAATAGATAAGTACATCCGAATAGAACCCTAGCAATAAGAAACTATTCAAACTCAATTTAAGTATATTAAGTAAAATAGACAAATAGAATAAAAAAAAAATCAAAAATCAAAAAATTTGCAAAAATAAAAAATTCTAAGCTAGCCCTTAAAGGTACACCACTCCTGCTTTGGTATGTAAGATTTAACATAGCCTACCCTTATCATTAAGTTTTATTATTATTTTAATTGTAAATATCAATTATTAACTTTAACTTTTTAATTTTTTTTTTCCTTTGTGTTTTTTTTTATTTATTTATTTTTAATTTTGTTTTACATTTTTGTTTTTAAGTTATATATTATTGTAAGTCGCTATAGAACTAAGCGATAGGTTATACGCCTGAGCAAGCGTAATGAATTACCACACGTTACCCAAATTTCTCCAACATATGTATAAATAAAATTAAACTTCACCACATAGTTTAAGTGACATAATGTAACAGTCATTAACCTACCTTGTCAATGTATTCTTAGTATAAGCTCATGTCATAGTTAAAGTCTCAATAAACTTCTGAATCTGAATCTAGCTCTGATGTGGTAAATGATTTTTCAATCAGCTGTTAACAACATTGATCAAAAATATAGTTGAAAACGTTTAGTAACACGGTTTGACACGATATTTATAACCAAGAATTTCTACCAAACGACAGAGTTTTTAAAAGTTAAGGAAACAATAAAATTAAAGGGAAATTATCAATTATATATAATTCAATATTATTATAATGCAATAAGGACTTGCCGAATAAATTAGCTTCATTTTGTATGAAATAAGAAAAGATTTGGTTTCGATCAAATTTCCTAGAATAGGTAATATCAAACAGGAAAAAACAGATGGAGATGAACCACACAAATATTCTTACAATATTAGTATGAAAGAAAATTCTCAATTTAAAATAATTTTTTGATTTGAAAAAAAGAAGGAAGATCTAATAACCCAGGCATAATTACTAGAGTGCCACTGTATGAAACTTCAACGTCAGTAACAAAAAGAAATATTTCGATATGATTCTAGCTATTTATCATGAAAACTTCACTATGCTAACTGTAAAGGAAAATCAAATTTAAATATTTCTTTTTTATTTTGTTATCTTATCGGAGTAATTTACATTTTACACTTCCTTATTTACATCATATTTTTAATATAACTGAAATTAATTCTTAATAAGCTCAGTCACTTATGGAATTCAATAACTCAATTTTAATATTTTTTTAACATTTTTAACAATTCTTATAAAAATTTGGAATTTCATTTATAAATGTTCTTATTTTCTATAATTTGTTGTTCTTGGAAGTGGACCATTTAAACCTGAAAACCGCTTATTTTTGGAGTATTTGAATAGTTGAGAAATTTAATTTCGAAATGAAAGCTCTATTTTAATTTGCATTTGATTTGAGTCAATTTGACTCTCAAGTGGAAAACTTTGTTCTGAAGAATGAAGTTCGAAGTAATTTTTTTGGTCGAAATCAAATTACATTAAATAATTCGCACTTTGCATGTTGTGTGTTCTTTTCGCCCTTTGACAGCTCAACTGAAATATACCTATTAGTAGGTCATATAATTCGGCGCATGACTTTGCACGCTTGTTACAGTGTTATATTGAATATTTCATCTCTCGTTTTGTATTCTGGTTGCTAATTTTAGTACATTTTAAATTTAATTAATTTGTAGAAAATGATATCATTTAATTAATTTGTAATAAACGATTACATCATCTTTTATGCTTTTTCAAAAGCTTTTTTAACCAAATTGCCAAGACGTAGCAAAGAAAACCCCATTTCTGATACAATCTGTATATTGCTTTGAAATATCGGGAGAAGCAAAAAAAACGATGCATGCAATGTGAAAACTGGGCCTCCACCTTAAATTTGTTTTATACATAAATCGTACTAGAACGAAAAATGAAAATAGAGTAAAATGTAGGAACAATTCATTGCGGAACAGTTGAATTGTCAAAATCGATCTAGTACATTTTGAAAATCTTTCTAACTCTGACTATATGTTTAGTGCTTAAAGATGAACTCCAAGTTTTTCAATAAACTTTTGTTAGTTATAGGGCTCACTTCCCTTCTACATGCTGCATTTTCAGCAGCGCAATGTGAGTTTGTTTACGCTTTCACCTAAGTACCAGTAATTCATAATTACTTTCAGATCGAACATACCTCCGAATAACTGAGCAAGAAACGAGCCAGCCTCCCTTAGATGTAAGTTACACTACTTGGTTGAAACAATTGATAAGTCTGTATTATTTTAGATAATTTTGCAAGCATTGATTAGCTTGGTCATCGTTATTTACAATATTATACAAGTTGTTGGTGACTTTAGAGAGATTCGAGCGGCTATTGAACTACAGGAAAAGACATGGGAAACGTTTGGAAACATTCCATCCTTCTACAGATTTAATCATCGTGGTCGAGCATTGTCTCCGTTTTATAAACCACCTCCAGTGGGTGGAAAGGCTGACTTAAGTTTAGCCGATTAAATTGCAGCTATTTTAACGTTATTAATTTATTTGTCAGTGCACATCCTAATGACCAAAGCATTTGAGTGGGAAATAAAGGGAAGATGAATGAAATTTTGAGGTTTTGTTAATGTCAATATTACAGCTCATTTACTTGACACCTGTCAGAAGTGACGTGTACCATTTGCGGCTTCAGATCGTTCCGTGTTGTATTTGTGGTTTCGATGTGAATTTCTTAGTTTAGTCGGTTGAAAAGATAAAAAGGGACAATATAAGTAAGTAAATTGTAGTGTCGGATAAGATTTGTCCATCGCCATTACCGCAAATGATTGAAACCCAATGAAAAACATTGAAACATGGCTCATAAAAGCCGAGTGACGCGTACAATAATTAGTGTTAAATATGATGAAAATACTTTCTTTCTAAAAACACGGTTGTGTTTCAACGATAGTTTCTTTAACAAGGACTTGTTCTGCTTGTTTCACAGTAAATTGCAATGGAGAGGTAGTAGTTAATCTGTCCGGGTTTTGATATTCGACAAAAGTGACATGAGAAACAGTCATTTAATCAATGATTTGTAGAAACTGGGTCTGCATTCATTGTCAGATTTTGTATCACAGCAAGTAGAATGTGCAACCCAACAAACAGATGCTGCTCATATCGGAACATCCAATCCAAATAGGAGAACTTAAAATGGACTCGTTCTCCATTCAGATTTAATAATATTGTTTACAATTGAACCGATGTAACTGATATAAGCAACAATATTGCATATTTATCATATCCTGATGACAGACATTGAGAATGAAGAAGATTTTTAGTATTAAAAAAATATATTTCGTTTCCTTCTTCACATTAGCCAGCGTGTTACTCTCTCAGAGCTCTAAGACTGCATTCTGCGTGGGTCACTTTGGGGGTTTATTTAGTGCTAGCTGGTGAGTAAGAATAAAAGAAAACGAATAAATATGAGTTACATAGCAAACGCAAACTTTTATTTAGAATTTTTACAATTATTTAATCCTTTCGCTACGGCAGTGTGTTCCGTCGGAGTGGCACCGCTGAACGAGACACTGCACCGCCGGAGCAGCGTCTATGTACGGAGCATGGGCCGAAAATTGTGTATCGCGCTTAGGAAAATTGCTGTTCGAACAACATCGTTCGCAGCATTTCGTTTTGCTCTTGATAATACGATTCTTTCAGTGTTATGCAAAAGCACTTGGAGATATTTGAATTGTTAACAAAGTTGTGTTTATAAATTACACTTTACACAGGCCGTTATGCAGATGACGTCCATACACGACTCTCGTACACAGAGATCGTCGCGTGGATGTTGTCTATAGACGACGCTCGTAGCGAAAGGTTAAATGATGAAAAGCAACTAATTGCATTCAATGGAACTGTATTTATTAAAAAAAAACATTGTTCTGTCTCGCAATTAGTTTACCGCGAGATTTAGGAATATTGGCAATTCAATATGCCTATGCGAAATTTATGCGATGATTTTCAATTCGATTCAACGAGTAAAATGTTGAAATGCTCTTTATAAATATAGTTTATTTATACACTGTTACAACTGGTGATTACAATTGACAAATTGAAATTTAATGTTGCTGCTTCAGCTGGCAAATGCTATCTATATCTTTAAAACATTTTACAAACGAGGAAACTTATTAGCGATTACAAAATTTTGTGGTGGGAAGGCTGGAGGATTATAATTGGTTAACAAAAAATCGGAAGGCGTGATGCAAATGTACATATTTTTATATTTCTAGGAGTGGGGCGTCGTGCCGTAGAGAGGAGCTAGGTAAAAAGGATACGGCGTCGAGGACTGATTCATTAGAGGAGGACATAAATTTTTATTGCGGGAAAATACGCTAAATTAAATACAAAATATTTAAACAGTGAAGGCTATGGGTTTTTTGTGCGTTTTTTGTTATAATTGCAAAGAGCATGTTACAGACTAGACTGGAAAATTCCCAAGAATTGTGAAATTTTTCGGCGACCAATTTGAAGTAATTTACGTGTAAATATTCTGAAAGATTAGCAGAGACGGAACAAACATAAAAGGAAGCGTTGTATAATGAGGATACTTGGTTGCTATAAATTTCAGTTAAACAATAAACAAGTCTCATTAGAAGTTATCTGTCAAATGTTGCATTTCATTATACCTAGCCTGGAACCGTTTGTTATGTTTTTGCCTTAAGCGGTTCCGTCGGGTTTGACAACTTTTACTTTCAGCAGAAACGGCTGGAAGGGAGAGCGATTAATGAGGGAGTGAGTCCCCTTCGCTTGGCGCCGACAAGCGACTAAGTATGCTCTTCCTTATAAAAAGAGTCGCCGGGTGTAGTGCAACACACAGTTCTATTCCTCATTTTATATAAAAATATTTTCCATTAAGTTTTCTGAAAGTTCGCAGAAGTTCTGAGAGTTCGCCTTTTGTCACCACACGGTGGAAACGTTGCCTCACCCTCTTTGCGCGTGTATAGTAGGTGTAGCAGTCTTCATCCGCGATCCCCTTCAAACAGGCAGACCGATTTTTCTACTTTGGGAAGGTAAGACGGAGAATACCCATGCCCGTTGAAAACCTGTGTGAGCCAGTAATCAGTCTCGCCGTGGTTTCTCGTGGGTTTCCGTGGGCTTCATATCCCTGAATAGCCACGAAGACCACCAGCCTCGTGTTATATTCTTTAAATTTTCCTGCCTCGAAGTGAGAGTCTTCCTCTCTTATGAACTAGCTTCGCTTTCTTCTTCCCCACGATGGTTCTCCTACGTTCTTTGGTAATAGGCAGCGTACCCGTGATAGCGAGCACCACCGCGGTAAACAGCAGACAAATAATCGTATATGCTGTATGTATAATTAGAATGGAGCAATTGAGAAATTGAGTTTATTTTATTTGAATAGACAGTGAATTCAAAAACAAATGAAAGGTTGCTTACATGAATTTATCAACAAAGTCAATATAGTGATAATTAAACTAATAATCACTATATTGATAATTAAAATTAAACACTAATCAAAAGTGTTGTAGATTTTGTGTGAATAGAATGTTGCATAAAATATCAACACTAGTGGAGATTATTTTTAAGCATATTTAGTATATTCATAAGACCAAGTAATTGTAAATGTTTCCTATTGAAATACGCAAAGAAATAGAACTTTTCAAGCTAAATATGAAAGGTTTCCTTGTTTTCAATGAATATAGGGGAATATATAAATATATGGGAGTAATTTTGAGATACTTTTCGTAAGACCGCACCTAACTATACAATACGAACGACGGTAGTCGGTTGCTACACCCGGTTTCCAACAGAGCTCCTTTCTCGGCTCTGATCTCGGAACATCTTTTATGACGGACTCCTGAGGCTTGAGCTAGGTAATACATTTAATCATTTTTTTTTAAATTTGCGGTACCAAAAGTCCGCGTGTACAGCAGTAAAATATCTGGTAGTATTGATTGAGCCTAAGAAAACTTTTCCGAGCTGGTTTAATGCGATTGATTCTGACTACTCTGTATCTGTACTACTCTATGGGTAAAAATAATGGGACATCGTTCTCAGCAAGGAGTAACACCGAAAGCGATTCGCACGCGTGTTGAGACCAAAGAGTTGTAAATTGCATGCGCACATCGAAAGTCTGGAAACTCTACCTAAATATATTTGAGGGATGTTTCCTTAAGGGGATCATGGTATTGTTGAAATACCTTTAATAACAATTACAATATAATACTTTACTCATTAACTTATAGAGCCAGGATTTGCAATTACCGGTGTCATTGTTCATTAGCATGGCTTTTTCTCTTGCCGTGCTATTTTTTGTCAGAAATATTTTACAAAGATGAACCCAATTCAGGATATGGAATAAGATGTTAAGCGTATGTTGCTACAAATGCAAAATCTGTTTGCCTGCCAGCAAATGAGATAATGACGTGTTCGCATTTCAGACTTAAGAGAAACTTGCAAGACATTGGCTTGAGAGATGTCCTTTTTATGCTATCGCCACTCCAACAGTAGATTGCATCTAGTATGATTTCATTTCATTTATTTTCTAAGTGGGCTTTGTGTTAAATTTTGACTTTTTTCTGAGATAAATGAGAAATCTGTCCGAGCATTCTACATTTGTGACGTTAAGCAAGCGAACAAATGTTATTCACGAATTGATCTCATAGGGACAAAAGAATAAAAGAATCTATCTACTCCGTGTATTTATTACTGAGATTACTGGATATTCCATGGCGTGGAATGAAGGCATTCATTTTGTAGTTTTCAGTAAGATTGTCACACTCGAAAATTTTTGCATTTTTTTGTATTATGTCGGTCCTTTTACTGTTATTGGTTACTCGCCTGAGCTTGCCGTGCGCGCTGAGCAGTAGTTGGTCTTGCGACATCTGTTGCTTTGTTGGAGAGTCAAACCCAATTTCAAATAATGTTTTTGAAGGATCAGTGACGAGGCCTCCTTGGGTTTAGTCGAGCCCATGAAACTTGTATGAGTGATCTTGACTGCTGCAATTGTAATTGCAATTTTCTTCCCTCCATACGCAACAGCAGAGTTTTTTGTCCGTTTTTTTGTGAAACGTATCACAGTGGAGCGATCGAGTGATAAATGAATGGTTCCGAGTCACCTGATGGAACAAAAATCGGAAATTATGGCAACAAATATCTTTCTGGCTGAGGTCTATGTCACCGCTGTTAGTGCAAAACCCAGTATAGACAGAGGATACAAAGGTAAAACTATAGCAGAGAGAACCAAGCAGCCTTAAAGACGCTGAAATCTCCGGTGATTACTTCCAGAATGTTTCTAAATTGCTGTGATGTCCTCAAAAATCTGATTCAATTAGCTGATTCAATCAGTGAGAAAAGGGCTGGGAAATGAATTTTATTTAATGAGCCCTAAATAAAAATGAGGTTAGAATATGCAAAAGCCTCTGGAGTGGACATCCAAGGCTTCGAATGGCGTAAAATTTCCCGACGTTTATGACGTGAAATAGTTTCGAGCGTGCATCGAAATGAACAAAAAAACAAAGGGTCCTCACTGGGAACCTCTAGGGCATTGCACGATCATAGGACATCCAACAAAACAGCTCGGGAGCGAACGGCGAGTGCAGGTTCTAGAATCTTGTGAAGAAGTGCATCTACTAGCAAACTGCGACGTACTGTCTCGCAGGAGAAGAGACAGTTTCAGAAGCCTCTTCCTAGTCACAGAGAAATTGGGACGCCTGAAGCCAAAGCAGATCATTAACGTCCTCAGAAAAAGTGATCTGCTTGAGGTGCCCAATGTGCACCGTAAACGGGGGCATAATAAATCTTTAAACGTTAACGTGTTTTATTCCCAACGTAACCAATCAGTTAATCAACACATTGGAGTTCCAATTTTCCCCTTCCTTTTTTTCCAGAAACATTTCTTCCCCTTCTTTGAAGTCATCGTTGAGAACGTTTTGCCTATAAAGTATCGATTTATTTCAGCAGTCAGTGTTTAGCAGTAGTACACTAACTAATCCTATTAGAAAAACAACAAGAAATTTACGTAAATTTACAGTTTTGTTTTCGGATCTAACGAAGTCCGTGTCAAATGTTATCATTACACAAAATTTGGGATACGAACAAATGAACAAACGAAATTTTCTCAAATGTTCTTCGGATCTTTTCTCTTCAAAAGCTTCAGTTTAAGCCTGGAGCACATAATCATTGTTTTAAATTTTCCCTACGTTTAGCAAAAAAAAAAAAAAAAAACAGATGTCTCAGCAGCCCTTATAGCTACTCTACCAACTGGGAGGAGAATGTAGTCATTTACCCTGATGGAAGCGTTCAAGCAGCGTGAAGTTCCGAAAATTCGAAGGAGCCTTTCTTTTCTTTTGCGAAAATTTGTATGAACCTATCAGTAAGTTGAAGGTAACGTTTCTTTCACTCAGTCTTACTGAGCGCTCGCAAATCGGATCCGAGATTGGTGAAGCAAATGATTTTCGAGTACCATTTTCATTAGCTCCTGATGATTCAACGTATCCCATCAAACCCATCTTCAACTACAGACAAGTTCTCATAAAGAAATTGTATTTGCAATGCACAGCAACAATGAAAAATTTTTCTTTATTGCTCTTGTCAAGTTTTCACAAAATCTGACGGTATTTCTTAGATTTACGCGTGAAGGCAGCTTAGCTACAGAAAGCTTCCCACGCCGTCTACTGCTATTAAATGCTATTTCAATGCAATGCAACTTATACGCGGATAATTAACATATGTCAGCACGACGTAATTTTTACGTATGCAGTATAAACAGGGCCAAGTTACTATTTCAGTTTTTTGCCGACTTTACCAGCGAACTAAAGGCTTAGGACTCCGTTTCTCCGCTGATAAAAATATGCTTTTCCCTAGCACCAACTGAAAGAAAAAAGTTCACAAAAGTTCAATTTCCTATCTACACTACTACCCTATCTGCAACCTGCTTGTTCGAAGAATGGTATGTTGGTAAATTATCAAGTTCATCAAATCAAGTTATAAATATATTTTTCGGATCCTATACTGTCCTATACTATAGCAAAATTTTTGAATAGCAAACAAGGTTATTCGCAACTTTTTTTTCACAGAGAGCTGTTCAAGTTTATATTTTAAAGAACTTTCTTATACTGCTCAGTACATGCAAATAGCTAACAAAAACGAGTTACAACTTTCTATCTCCGATGAGCAATTCGTCGGGACTTTTCGTCGATCATCTAAATTTTCCTCCAAAAATCCTCTCAAACAATGTATTAGATGATGGAGATTTTAGAATAGGAACTAAATGGTTTGAGGGCTAATTCAAATTAAATATACGATAATATTTGTAAATTATTCCTATATAAAGTCTATTATTTGGTTTGGGCAAAAACTTATGTTATTCTTTATTCTATTGCAGGTGAAGCATGGCGGGTTATGGTAACAATGACTACCAATGGGGTCCAGGAGCTAATTCTAATGATGCTAGTTACAATTTCGAAGTTCCTGAATTTGGCGGTGAATTGTAAACTAATATAATCAAATACCTAGTTTTCATAATTTTACATGGACATATTTTTAGGGATTTCCAAACTTTTGATAATTCACAACAAAGCATTCCACCGAATTATAATAGTGCTTCACCCTACGGTAACGACGCCGGTACGCGATCGTTTTATGATCCCAATGTTTATTCTGAGGGCATGTATAAACCAAATGATCCAGGTAGCGCGTATACTGGAGCTTCATCAACAGACTTTGACGATGAGCCACCGCTTTTAGAAGGCAAGTTAGATTACATTTTTCATTAAGTTTTCCGAGCTTTGTGAAAATTATTTCAGACATATAAAGACAGACATTTCAGATATATAAAACAAATAAATATAATGCAGTCTGTACTGAAAGCTGTTCTAGTTGGATAGAGACAAAAACTCCAAGTGCTTTCATACACTGGTTCCTTTTTCCTAGGAATCATGTTTATGGGAGTGACAAATGTTGTTTATTCTTTGTTGTTTATTGGACGCAAAATAACTGAGCACTTTTGATACTTTCGAAGTCTAAGTGCAGTCGATACAAGAAGATTATGGCCCGGATTCTCAATTGTGACATGCGTATTTATGTAATATACGGCCATCGAGCTGATCATGGTATCGAGATCTGATACCAAACTTTTAGAGAGTAAGCTAACGAATCTTGCATAAAGTTATTGGTAGTTACAGTATTTTCATAAATTAGCTTGACAGGATTTCCCATGGTTAATCCATAAATTTTGTCCTTAACTCAGATTCTGAATGGTCCATGTTTTACTCAGAAATGTCAATAGCGCTCCTGCCTTATCTGTCTCTATTCTTATATAGCCATTAATTGTGGTACCTTATATCCGTTTAGTGTGTTTCATCGCCTGTCTTAGTGCAATGAACCATGAGAGTATTATTTGTTTTGTTCCCCGACTTTTTTTCCTTTTTCTTTTCCTTCTTATGCTTTTAGATGAATATAACTGACCTAGGGAAGAATTAGCGAGGACATGAATATTTAGAAAGAAAGATGGAAAGAGCTCAAGCTGGTTTCGAATACGCGGTCCTGCCGCTTCTCGTCCGGTGCCAATTCACAGGCCGGGACGCATCCTTTGGCACTACCAGCTAGGTGGATGTCGTCTGGCTATTTTTACTTGTTATTATTATTGCTCACAGCTTGAACTTGTCCTATTTTCGAAATAACTAATTTCCAACTCTTTCCAGCATTCTTTCTAAATATAAATTCTTTTTCGAGGTATTCGACAAATTTAATTAAAACTTCCGCACCCATGAGTCTTCGCTGTGTTACCTTGTGTTGAAATGGATAAATTGATATACGAAAACTTCTAGAATTGAGGACATTAAATTTTTAAAGAAGTGCCTTAAGTTTAAGATAGTACCTAAGAGTCATAGGATAAGAGCGACGATTAAGCTACCAGGTGGCAAAAAAGATTAAACTGAGATGGACAGGAATCTGATAAAGGATAGTTTAAATCGACTTTATTTATTGGATAAAGAACAACGAGAATTTGAGTGCGAGGAAGCAAAAAAGAACAAGATCTTATCAAAGAAGTTCGAGGGAAAAAAGGAATTTTTGAGGAAAAGAATGGTAAACCTCCTCACGAAGAAATGAAAGGTCACAACAAAAAGTTAATAAACAAGAAATGGAGACACACAAACAGCTTAACCAAAAACTAATCTTTGTCTTAAAGCCGGCAAAGGAAATAAAGTGATTATCTTGGAAAAGGAAAAGTACGAAAACCACGTACTTAAAAAACTAAACAACGGCGAATTTTTCTGTATTAAGGAAGGATCCACTCCCTGAAAGAATGGTTGGCTGCGTAGATGACGTAGCAGTACTAGTCGCCGGACGTACTGTACGTACTGGACAGGCGCAACTGAAACTGGGTGCGGTAATACGTCGAGCGAGCGAATGGATGACAGACCGTGGACTTAGCCTAGCGCTGGAAAAGACCGAGGTCGTCGTCCTGACCAAGAAGCGGATCCCTCGTGTTATTCCCGTTCGGGTGGGAGAAATGATCATCAAGTCGAAAGAATCAATCAGACACCTTGGCTTGATGATTGACTCGAAGATGAGTTTTTTCAAGCAGGTTCGAGCGTCAGCGGATAAGGCTTCTGTGCGAGTATCGGCTCTCAGTCGCCTTATGGCCAACACGCGGGGACAAACCTCGAACAAAAGACGTCTACTGATGAGTGCAATAGAGTCAGTGCTCTTGTATGGCTCCGAAGTTTGGGCTGACGCTCTTAGTAAAGAGACTCACCGAAGGCGTCCGGCACAGGTGCAGAGGCAAGGAGCTTTGCGGATAGCGTCTGCATATCGCCCTGTCTCTGAAACTACAGTGCTGGTAATCTCGAGGGTGGTTCCTATTAATTTCTTTGCAGACGAACGGAAACGTGTATACTTACGTAGGGGGGAGTCGGCGAGAGAAACCGTCATCCGAGAGGAACGGAGAAGGACCGTAACCTTGTGGCAGAAAATATGGGAAAACGAAACGCGAGGCAAGTGGACCGCACAGCTGATTAGTGACTTGGGGCCGTGGTTCTACAGAATGCATGGTGAGACTGATTATTACCTGACGCAACTACTCAGTGGTCACGGGTATTTTCAGTCTTACCTGTATAAGATGGGAAAGTAACCATCCTCAGATTGCGTGTTCTGCCCGGGGATGACAGATGACGCCTGCCACACATTCTTTACGTGTACCAGATGGACAAGACTCCGTTCGCATCTCTCAGAGAAAATATGTGCGCTCTCCCCAGAAAATGTAATGGGAAAAATGATGCAATCAAAAGACAATTGGAACTGTGTGTCGCATTACGTACGGACAGTTCTTCTCATAAAGAAAGGCATGATGGATCGCTTGGTCAGGGAGAGGGGATCTCTGTAACAGCAATTAACAGCAATCCATCCAGACAGTAAGAGGGATTTCCCTTAACCTGAAGGCATCGCTAGGCGATGATTCATGAGGCCTAGTCCGAAGTAATGTGACAAACAGTTCTAGGCTAGGTTCTCGGCGTGACAGGGGGGGTGTTTAGTCGGTAGTCCGGTAGCGGGAGGCCGACACTCAAGGCGTAAACACCTCCCCAAAAAAAACCCCTGAAAGAATTAAACGAGTGGAAAGAATCCTAACAGAGTGCAAAGACTTATTTGGCGTAAAGACGAGCTTGAGAGTTACCAACCCCGTGCCTCCAAGAATCAAATGCCAAACAAAGATCCACAAGAAAGAGATGGAGATGAGGTAAAATATTACATCAAAAAAGGCTCCGACACATAAATTAGCAAAACGGCTGCTGGAAGAATTCGAACATATAGGGATTCGGACCAACAAATACTCCGTTAAGAACCGAGATGAACTGATCAATAAGCTAATGAAGAACGGTTACTAACAAGGTGCGGAAAAAATGGTGTGTTTTGACGTCAAGGGTCTGTTCCCAAGCGTACCGGTGAAACAACCTCTCGCGATCTTGGAAGATAGACTGATTCAAAAATATCCAACAATGGAAGGAGAGAAAAAAGCAATCACGCTGTCACAATCAGAACACTGTGCATGTCGGAAAACTATTTCACTTTTAGAGGAAAGTACTACAAGCAGAAGTCTGGAGCACAGATGAGTAAACCCCTGTGACCATTTTTAAGCGAGATCGTCATAACCTGGATTGAAGAAAAAAATTGAGCAAGAAGGAATAATGCCCAATTTCGGTTCGATACGTCGAACGTTCGATTCGACGACATTTTAAAATTAAAAACATAGTATTTTGGGATGGAAAATTAAAAAATAAAATCTAATTATCCAATGGTATTCCGAACGAAGATATGTTTAGTAGTGAGCCAGTTCAACTTTGTAGAAACCTCATTACTTGTCCCTTATTCAAAAAACACAAGGTGCAAGTATGATTGCTGGAAGAATCTATGAATTTGTAATTCTAGCATGAGATAGCAATTAAGTTTACGCAAAGCTGATATAAAGTAGAGATACACGCATCTCGTTTATATTTAATCTAATATGGTTATTTTTTATTATTATTGTACTGGGGTCCACTTGCTGGAAATCAGCGTAGGCCAGAAATCGGCCCTTAGCTCCCCATGTGTAGTACTATTGTTTACAGATGGTCCATCCTGTCGTCCTAGTTCTGTGATCGCCAAGTGTTCCAATTCTGTTACGCCAGTACACCTCAGCCAAGTAAGGCGTTTGTTGGCCAGACTCGGGCAATCTAGGAGGAAGTGTTCTGTACTTTCTTCCTCCTCGCCGCAAGCTCGGCAGGTGTCATCCGTTTGGATTCCTATTCGTTTGGCGTATTGACCTAGAAGATTATGGCCTGTTAATACTGCCACCAATGTTCTAACGCCATTTGGGGTTTTCCCTAGGAGTTGTTTTGTCCTCATTTGATTAGGATGAGTCCAAAGAGCTCGGCTTATCCTGCAGTCGTTCCTGTCATTCCAAGCCGTATCTGTCTCTTTCCAGAGGATTTCGTCTAGTTCCCTTTTTACCGTTGCTAGTGGCATTTTAATTGTGTCTATTCTAGTGGTATTTTGGTCGGCTGATCCAGCTCTCGCTAGTTCATCGGCTCTTTCGTTTCCCTCCACACCACTGTGTCCATGGACCCATGTCAGTTTTACATTTATTCGGTTTGTTGCGGTTTTGAGAGCCTGCCTACAGAGCTTGGCTT
Organism: Stratiomys singularior; assembly: GCA_954870665.1. Classification (NCBI taxonomy): domain Eukaryota; kingdom Metazoa; phylum Arthropoda; class Insecta; order Diptera; family Stratiomyidae; genus Stratiomys; species Stratiomys singularior. Next base: position 51,295,171 of record OX940879.1, read on the forward strand.
GAGAGCAAGCGCCTGCAGTGCCGACTTACTGTCCGAGAGTATTTGTATCCTTCCATTAAGGTTGTTTGTTGCCGCTTCTATAGACGCTTTTATTGCAAACACTTCCGACTGGAAAACTATGGTGTGGATCTCCAGTTTATAACTTCGGTTGAGTTGCGGGTGATCTGAGAAAAAGATTCCGGCGCCGCTTCCCTCATCCATTTTGGAACCATCGGTGTTGATCATGATCTCACTTCTAGATGTGAAATCCTGCACCGTTTTCCACGCTTCTCTGGTCGGAATGCTGATCTTGTATGGAATTGTTGTGTCCAATATTGGTTGAATTCTATCCAGCTCCTTTTTACTTGACGGGGCCATTCTCTCCATTTTTTTCCAAAATGCATACGTGCCCCGTTTGAGTGTGGTTAGATAACCCATATGTGGATTTTAATCTGATGCTTGCCTTCCTGAAGATGAATTTGTCGAGTGGCAGGAGATTAAGCATTATCTCCATTGCAGCAGTTGGGGTAGTTCTAATGGCACCTGTAATGCCAAGGCAGGCCATTCGCTGGATCTTCTCTAGCTCTTCTGCAATGGTTTTCTTTTGTAATGCCTGCCATCAAACCAATGCCCCGTAGGTGGTTATTGGCCTCACTACTGTTGTGTAGTTCCAGTGGGCAATTTTGGGTTTTATTTGTCTTTTCATTGTGAAGAGCGTCGCTGTAGCTCTCCGTCTGACTGCTCCTATGTGTGGAGTCCAAGTTAGCTTACTATCCAAGGTTACTCCTAAGTATTTCACCTTGTTTACTAAACTGATATGTTTTCCATCAATGGTCGGGGGTGTAAATGTCTCCGGTTTACGGCGCATTGTGTAAAGCATAAGCTCCGTTTTGTCGGCATTGATGCGCAGTCCGTTTAGCTTCGCCCACTCAAAAAGATGTGAGAGTGCGGTCTGCATCAATTCCGGCATGGTTCCCGGGAACTTTCCACTTATCAGTATAACGATATCGTCATCTAATATGGGTATAAAGAAGTTAAGGTACACTTGAATCATCGATTAATACTTCGCCAAAGCCAAAACTGGAAAAATATCCAGTATATATGGTAAAGGACGAATAGTTGATCGGGCAGTTAGAAATGAGTTCATAAAATTTCGTTCTGCAAATATGACGTTAAAAGACAAGCCGAGGGCGGGACTTGCTGCTAATGAGAACCTTTTAAAGGCAATATTGGAGCAAAATTCAAAATTAATGTAGATAGATAAGTTGCGAAGCGTATTCTGCACTCGTCAATCGTAAAAAGCGTTATTGTTTGGTACACGACAATGCGCAATCACAAACACCAAGGGTGACAAAGACAACAATTCTTGAGCTTAGATGGTCCTTCTTAGCACACCCACCTTATTCAGATTACGCTCTGATAACCAACTCCCTTTTCTGCACCTTACTAATTCTTTTGATTAAAAAAACCTTGAATACTGAAGGGCAAGTCAACAGACAGTCGAAAACTTCTTCCAGTTCAAACCAACTCTACCAAGAATTGATAAACTTCTAGAAAGATGGGAGATGTCATAGATAATAGTGGTGAATACATACTAAATTAATAGTTTTTTACAGAAAAAAAAACTAATGTATGGTAAAAGAGCGGAAGTTACTTGTGATTCTTTTTGCAGCATTAAAAATTCAGCAAAATGATAATTTTTACGTAAATTTAATACGCTTCGAAAACTTCTTATGGCTGCAGTCCTTCTTGAAATCTGTCCGATGTTTTTGGAATTTATCTGTGTCTGGATTTCATTGTAGTTTACCAATAGAAATTTCTCCTTTTATGTTATTGAGTGTCGGTGCTTGTATTTTAGTATCGCCCGTATATCATCTGCTTCTAATAGGTGATGTGAAAACTTTGCGATTGTTTAAAATATATAACCTTGCCTTATAAATTGAGCTGAACGAAAAAATTGAGAACGAGCTGAAGATGGCTGTATGCAGCCGAAACGCGTCCTCGAGACCCACAAAGCAAGGCCCGGCGGACCCAAGCTACCCAGAAACATAATATTAATGTTCATTACATAAATGGTATACGTTATGAAGTAATATGGCTGTTTGAAGGCTCGAGCAGAAATTCTTGGAATGTTTGTCAGAACTGGGGGTTTAAAATTTTTCAAAATCAAAATCGAAAGCTTTCGGGAGAAAATTCATAAATAGGAGCGCATTAGGCCTAACAAAAGGAGTCCAGCAGCACGTGGAACCTAATAACGTCGTCGAACGTTGATACCTTTATTTTGTCTAATCTTTCTTTGTTAAATGTTCTGTTAACAAGCAGCCTTTTAGTTGTTTTGCGGGATATTGGTGATATGTAGAAACATGATTTTGTGTAGTTCCTTAAGTGTAGTGCATTTACCCAGGGGTTTGGTTTCAAGTTACTGATAATACTAGAAACTTTTTCTTGCCAAATATTATTAATCTTAAGTTGCAAGTTGTTTACGACTTCATCTAGTTCTCTGTGTATGTGTAGTTGTTGAGATTTGAGAATGCCTTCTTTGGCTAGTGTTACAAATTCTTGAAATATCTTGATGCCACGATGTCACGGAGACCATTTGAAGTTCAAGGGGACGTCTGCATGTTCTTTCACGAATTTCCATATGCTTGTATCCTTGAAAATTTCTTTGTTGTTGCTATTTAACCTGATGTACTATTTAACTGTTTTGTTGGGTGGGGTCGATGTTTATGTCTGCTGATTTAAGTATATTCTTGTGTAGAAGTTTGCCGGTTTTTTAGGCCGTGAGATACTTTGCGCTGTCGTTTGTCGATCGACGGCATAAGTGATTGGGGTATTGGGCGGATCTCCTAAGCATTGTTTTAGTATTCCTGCTTTTAATCTATCTATACTTTTGAAAATGTAGTCCGGCGCAAGGAACATTGAAGCGTAATGTTTGTGGCTTTACTGAACATGATAGTTGTACTTTAAGTAGGTTAATGGGGAGTTTGAGTGTATCGTAAATTTCAAGAAATCTTTTGATTTTCTTCTACATTGCTGCTAAGGTTTCGGTTAAGTGATTGCCTACTGTTAGAATAAGGAAGTCGTCTGCATATTGTATTAGTGTTTTTGTAATGTCTGTGATATTATGAAGTCTGTGCGTTAAATAGTGTGGGTCCGAGTACGTCTCCTTGTGGAAGTCCATCTGTGATGTTGGATTGATTGCTGTCCAATTGGATTGTTCTGTTGTTTACGAGCGTCGTTGGTATCTGAAAATTTTTAATGGTTGTCGTAAGTACTGTCGGGTCCAAGTTTTCATATGCATACTTAATTTCTATTATTGTCGCTATTTTTTAATTGTGTGGTCTTTTATTTTAAATCTTGTAAAATAAGATGTTGTGGCAGGTAGTAGTTGATTTATTATTCGTATAGGCAAAGTTGTTCGGCATCAAGATATTTTTCTGTAATATATAATTGATTCTGTTTTTAATTAGGTAGTTTATGACCTTGGTTGGGACAGTGAGAAGAGATATTGGTCTTTAGTTATTGATGTCTTTTTTTAGGTTAAGTATGTGTTTAAGTATGGGTACTACTCTTATCCGTCTCGCTGAGTCACATATCTGGCAGTTGTTGAGTGCTTTAATGATGGCTTCTTGAAATATGACCGGGTGTTGTTCTTGGGCTGTTCTTATAGTATCATTCGTTATCTTATCGAGGTCTGGTGAAGTGAATTTGAAAGTCTTAAGAATAACTCTTTCAGATTATTTTGTATAAATGTAAATGTGCTTCTATAGGATATTTTTAAAGTTTCAATTATTCTCTGCAATTTTCTGATTTTTCTTTCCCGACTCATTTGTTTGGCTTTCCTGTGATTTGTTTGAAAATTACATATTTTTAAACAAATTGTACTTTTTGTTATGTTATTTTATAAATAACTAAAATTAAATAGTAGTGCGTTAATCCATCAAAACTTGATCGCTACATAAGTTTTCAGAAATGTCTTAATGTCATATTCCTTTCAAAATTTGTCCGTCGCGATACTGCTAATGGTTACCGCTATCGTGACACATGGCACAAATTTTTGTTTCGGGAAAATAATTTCGCAGGTTTAATTTTGAGCATGACCGGACAATTATCTGTATTGCGGGCGATAGATTTATTGCTGGATAAATTTGGTAAGTCCCAAAGCAAACCAGTAAACTTTTCGATTGCCCATTGGGATCGTGTGATTTTACGCTATTGGAATATATCAAATGTTACCTTTTTAAGACACCGTTTGAACATAAAACTATAGGCAAACTTGAGATCAATTTATGAACCATCATGCATGTAATCGAAAATGTTGAAGAGCTATCCCTTCAATTGGAAATTTTGGAGAGAACCGAAAATTTTGTATTACCCATTCAAGCCCTGCAAAAAGTCTGAAAAAATGTTTCCCATTACTGAAGAACAGGGAGGACATATCCGCCAAAAACATTGGGCATTTGCCCAAAAATTATCAAGATTTTTGATAAAGTGAAGATAATTTTCAGTTTTTATAAATTTCATATTGCGGACTTAAAGGATTTCTGTAACTAACGATCGGAAATAATTTGTATTGTTTTATTGAAACAAATTTTTCTAATAATTTTTCAAATTATTCAAATTATATTGTTATTCAAATGCTAGGTTTTAAAATAAGTCAAACTTGTTTTCAGTTTTCGTAAATTTCGAAAATAACCGATAAGCGATTCATTAGCAAATCGTTTTCGTTACTTATTTGCAAGTAAATGTACTGAATCCTTTGAACCGTTAAAACCGGCTCAACTTTTTCCGCGGCTTAGTTTATTTGTTTGTTGAAGAGAGGGACTAAGTCACTGCATTGGTAATTAAAGCCACGCTGCGATCATTATTCCACGTGTGGTTTTTCAAGCGCTCTTTATTACAATTTATGATTTTTCGAGTGGTTTCTTCCAATAAGTAAAAATTACAAAACCTCCTCACCATGCAGTTCTGACTGAGGTTCAAAAAACTATATGAACATGCCATCGTTTTTATAATTTGAAGACGATCCAAACAAAGCTGCAGATTTCATCGAACTCTTTGTTGGCATGCTAAATCTAATGACAGTGACTTGAATTAGGTTATTAACGATAAGATATCTTTCAAAATAGGTGTATATCGACGATGAAGTAGTTTTAATCGCAGTCACAGCCAGAATCTGGCATACTCTAGATTTTTTATCGTAGCCTTCTTTAGCCAATTATAAGAGTTGAAATAACCTATTGGAGATGCACATAAGTTCGGAAGATTTAATAAAAATTGACGTGACTGGTACTGGGTTGCATTGGGCCATCTTGCAATTATGTTCATGTTAATTGACATCATTCCTATTAAATTTTAAAAAACATATTTTTTTGTAATCAAACAATGTCAACACTCATGCCAACGAAACGCAACTTGTGATACGAACTGCCTTTTTATTTTAATTTGAAGTCTAATGGCTATGGGAAGCTTATGGATAACATTTTCCATCAATAAAAACATTTGAGTAGCGATTCTGACGTTTAGACAGTGGAGATTTTGCCCCCAGTAACAAAGACCGTAAAGGGGACAAAAAAGGCTCAGTTACAGGCTTATACTTATGCTTTTTGCAGCCAATATACATGCTAAACTCAAAACGCCCCAACTCAACTTAATTCAGGCCAGGAAATATCGATCGGCGTTTTTCTCTACATTCATCTATTCGAAAGACAACATCGCAAGGATTTTATTATTAAAAATACCGCGAAGGATGGAAAGTAGCTCAAATATGACAACCATGAGCAAAAGAATATCTGTTACCAAAAAGAATTAACAAAATTTAACGCTTCGTAGGGATATCCTACCCCACCCGATTTATTCATAGGAAATTGCTTCTTCCGATTATTCTTCCAGTCGATGAATCCTGGATTTTTTTCAATGTGGTATCCGTAAGCTCCCTTAAAGATGGCAAAAAGCCCACAACTGATTGAAATGTTTTAGGAAGTAGGAGTTGTTGAATCTGGTGTTTAATCATGTAATAAAAATAAAATTAAATAATAATCTGGGTAGTTTAATAATGCGTCCGAAAAACATTATATAACCAACAATTAAATTCTCTTGCTCACAATACTTTTTGAGATCCAATTTTTTGTTTCGGTTAAGAGTAGATTGAAGAGCTGTAAATGAGATAGCAGTTCACATTTCCTGATTATTTAGTAACAATTCACCGTAACCGCATCGACTGTCGTCGCACAACAACTGGTAGTGTATGCAGATGATGTTAATATTATGATACGATCAATACCATATGTAAAAAAAAAAACTTTAAATCAAGAATCTGAAGAAAACCGAATTGGCTGGCATACGAGGTGATGATGCGAAAATTAAACTCATGACTCAGAAGGGAATGAGTACTCCTACCCGGCAATACTCGATCGTAGGAGACTACAACTTTGATAATGTGGATAACGTTGTGTATCTTGAATTCAACCTAAATAAGAAAGGCGCCGAAATAAAGGGGGGTTCGGACGCCCTAGATAAAGCTTATCACTCCGTACTTCCTATTCAAAGGTCCACATTTGTGCCTGTGCTGGTGTATGGAAGTGAAACATGGTTCCAAAAGACCGAATCCAAAAAGGCAGTGGACATGGACATCTCCATAAAATCTACGTCCCAGTTGAAGAAGGTTCAAAGTGTATCAATTTTTTGACGAACCACCTGTATATTTTTGCTTAAAGCTACGCAAACTGCAAAGGGTGGGCTATGTAGAAAGAATAGAAGAAAACCAGCTGCCAAAAAGAAAATTGAGTGGTAGAGCACAGAGCAAATCTCTAGCTGATAAGCTGAGGATTCTCTTTGTTGCGAGTGTTAAACTGAAGAACGAGATAGCAGAATAATGGCGATGTAGGAAGTTTAATCCTGGCAGCCGGCTTAGGTCGTCTGGCCATAGATGATAATAATGAGAATGAAGAAAGAGAAAATGGTATCAGAAAGTAAAACTAAACATGGTATGAGAATCTAAAACAAACTATGAGAATTTTGTTTGGTCAATCATATAACAGCGCACAGAACATTGAATATTTAGTGGTCTATTCTCATATAATTTATGATTTGCATGACAGTATTATGAATTTTTTAAAAAAGTAATATTTTATTTTTTTTTCTAGAACTTGGTATCAATCCGAATCATATAATTCAAAAAGTAAGTTACTAACTAAATTGATCGCATGTTCATAAAAATACATTTTTTTTACATTTATATGATTTGTATGCAACACATACACGTATTTAAGATTAAGCTTAAGTTAAATTTCCGTAAAAAAAAACTTTCGTTTTACATTTATCTGATAAAATCTCATTATAACTGATTTAATTCTTCAAGACACTTGCTGTTTTAAATCCTTTTCGAACAACGGATCAAGAGATATTGCAGGATTCTGACATGGCTGGACCGCTAGCTTTTTGTTTGGCACTTGGAGGATTTTTATTACTGGTGAGTATTAGGAAAAATAAATTGATAATTATCGAAAAAAATATCGATATTTATTCAGTTATTTCGCATTTGAATGTTGCATAAAAACAAAAAAGAAACCTAGATTGAAATACAAAAAAACTGAGTCGTTATTGAGAGACTGAAAAAATCAAGGGTATCTTTAAGTTTTGCAAATTTCATGAAAGGATCAATTGCACAGCTCCTGTGCTTGAACTTGACTTAAAAAAACTCTGTAAGATTAGTATCTTGTCAACTCTTTGTCAATTAAGTTGATTTGGAATCAAGTCGTGAATATTTGTTCGATTCTAGTTAAGTGATTATAGGAAGATATCGATTGATTAATCTGCTCATTTATCGAACTTAATTTCCCATGCTCAATGGCATTATACTCGTCAATTGTTTTTCCTTGCGTTAACATTTGTATTATAGCGAAGATATTGTTTGGTAGCAACATGATTGTTATTTTTTTTGAAACGATTCACGCGGGGGTTTCAAAAATTTCAAACAACTTTGAGTGTCGCATTTAACATGTTGTGCATTAGCGATTCAAAATAAATAAAGGAAATAAAATCAATATTAATAAATAAATTCAAATAAAGGAAATAACTTCAAAATACAGTCTCAAATAAAGTAAACATATATTAGATAAAGACAGAACAAAAAGAAAGCTTAAAACAATTCATTGATTTGTTACATTTCGGTGTTAGATTCAAACGTTGTTGAAGCTGGGATAGATGCAAGGATAAATAAGGTAACAAGATCATTAGAGTATCAGTGCGTGCTTGGGCGAAATAAGAATAGTCAAATCGAGATGTCGAGAGTAAACAAAGTCGTATGCTCAACCCTGAGACTAGTTTATGGCGAGCCCAACTTGAGGTTCTCTTTCCTGCATAATCTAATCTTATCAGAACTGTTCGCTACAATCTTATCTTCGCCAGCAAAATACATAATTCACTTATATGATTGTGAGTGAAACTCGGAATTGATCAATTAAATCCATCTAGATTAATAACATAGTCAAAAGCAACGAAAGGAAAGTAGTTTAAGCTGCGATAATTAAGAGTGATTCAAATAACTAAGCAGAATTCATCGAGCTCATAGTGCCAATGTTCTAGTAGTTAAAAGTCCAAACGTTCCGGCAGGGACGCATTTGCGAAACCAACTTGAACTTTTCTAGCTTTTTAATATAGGGTCGCGTCCGAGTCAATTCGAGAAAATTTAATCAAGAACTTCTTCGCCAAGTTAGCTTATGTATGCTTAAAGATTAAAGATTTCATTAATGAGGAGATTAATTAAAGATGAATTTCAGTGTGGACGACAGTCCTATCATAGAAATAATTGCGCGAGCTTTCAAAACAAAAGAATTGCAATTCATCAATGCGATTGAAAAGAGTTATGTTCAAGGAAATTTCATGAGTTAGGCTTTCTCAATTGATTGGCGAAAAAAATGATTCTTTGTTTTAGTTATCTTTTCATATTTTTTTTTCATATTTTCCAATGTGCGATAGACCTGGTTTTCATTTAATAATTTACTTGAAGAATGAAGAACGAATGATTTTCATAAGTCACACAGTACATTTTGTTGAAAACCCACACATTAATACAACCTTTCGACAACGTTTTCGAATTGTTTCAAAATCACGCGTTTCCAACATTTCTCTCTGCAGGTATTCCCAATTAATCAACATTAACACATGCAAAGCGTATTTAATCGACGAAAGACTGGAATTCCGGTTCCAGATTTGAGGGTATATTCAGAGATAATGCCTTCAGTCGAGTGTATATTGATCATGCAAAACCCACAACATATTTTTACTTACGTTTCCTGCTTCTCCGAACATTAGACGTTTATGTTTGCATTGCAGTTATATTATGAAATATGTTAGCGTGGTGATTTATTAGAAATGGATAAACATTTGGAGCAAGAAATGCAAGTGGCTATTAGAAAATGGCTGAAATAATGCGATAGTCTCACTGGTAAAATTTTCCTTAGTTTGATTTCTGCTGGAACTCGAGTGAATAATAATATCGCATAAACATTTTTATCAGTCGGAATTGCACTAATCTTAATAGAAACCGGAATACAACACATTCTGCTTTGAAATTCTCGTTAAACGTAGCCGAGCAAGAGTTTGCAGTCTGTAACAGAAATATATAAATTAATAATGGTTAATAAAAATAAATCGAAGCGTTTGATAGAAATTACACGATCTTCGGAAAAATACAAACTTCTGAAGACAAACATATTTCGAAAATCAACACCGGCTGATGAAAAAATGCATGTTTCTTCAAGCGATTAAAGATTTGATTCACAGTCTGGACATGCTGATTAAAGTCGAATTTTTCTACTACGACCCAACACTAAACAATAGTTGAATTTGATCATAGCATTTCATATTGATGTTGACTAATTATCAATTTCTGTAGACTTCATTTTTTGACATCATGTTAAGAAGAACTCTTTTTCAGTTGAAATAGAAGCGGAGAAAATGACTTTTAACTTTTTGTTGTCAGTTTATTGAACATTGTTGTAAGAATATTTGACAAATAAAACTTTCTTTGAGAGCTAATTTAGTTTATTGTCTTTAAAATGTCACGCGCATGTGTGAATAGTCCATATGTGTTTTCTTCGAATTGTTGTGAAATTACATCAATAAAAAACCTTTTTTGACCTGATCAAACAGTGTTACCTAGCCTATTTTACCTGTGATGTGAGATACCAACATTAAATGTGGGTTCCTAAAGTGTGCTGTCTGTCGTTGTACGAATCTGCACAGTTTCTAAAATGCAAGAGTAAAACAAATGCCATTTGCTTTGCCGATAGTGTAGACTGAACCAAAAAAAAAATCTTGACGATGCGTTATCAGCATAAGAAACTTCAGAAAATTGTAGTACGACACCCAGCGAAAATCATTATTGATATCGTTATTGAATCGATATCTTTGAATTCAATAATCGTTATTAAATACAAAGATGTAGCGAAGCCCATTTTTGTCAACCAATAAAAGGCTCCATTGAGGAGACAGATAGGAGATTTGAATTTACCCATTGATAAAGCAGACTTACTGGCTAACAAGATGACGACAAATTTTTTTTTGGTTTGGGAGGTGAAGGCTGTTTACGCTCTGAGTGTCGGTATCCCGCTACCGGACTACCGACTAAACACCTCCCCTGTCACGCCGAGAACCTAGCCTGGAACTGTTTGTCGCATTACTTCGGACTAGGCCTCATGAATCATCGCCTAGCGGTGCCTTCAGATTAAGGGAAATCCCTCTTACTGTCTGGATGGATTGCTGTTACAGAGATCTCGCCTCCCTGACCAAGCGATCCACCATGCCTTTCTTTATGAGAAGAACTGTCCGTACGTAATGCGACACACAGTTCCAATTATCTTTTGATTGCATCATTTTTCCCGTTTCATTTTCTGGGGAGAGCACGTCTATTTTCTCCGAGAGATGCGAACGGAGTCTTGTCCATCAATACGCAATCTGGGGATGGTGACTTTCCCATCTTATACAGGTAAGACTGAAAATACCCGTGACCACTGAGTAGTTGCGTCAGGTAATAATCAGTCTCACCATGCATTCTGTAGAACCACGGCCCCAAGTCACTAATCAGCTGTGCGGTCCACTTGCCTCGCGTTTCGTTTTCCCATATTTTCTGCCACAAGGTTACGGTCCTTCTCCGTTCCTCTCGGATGACGGTTTCTCTCGCCGACTCCCCCCTACGTAAGTATACACGTTTCCGTTCGTCTGCAAAGAAATTAATAGGAACCACCCTCGAGATTACCAGCACTGTAGGTTCAGAGACAGGGCGATATGCAGACGCTATCCGCAAAGCTCCTTGCCTCTGAGTTTGGTGAGTCTCTTTACTAAGAGCGTCAGCCCAAACCTCGGAGCCATACAAGAGCACTGACTCCATTGCACTCATCAGTAGACGTTTTTTGCTCGAGGTTTGTCCCCGCGTGTTGGCCATAAGGCGACTGAGAGTCGATACTCGCACAGAAGCCTTATCCGCTGACGCTCGAACCTGCTTGAAAAAACTCATCTTCTAGTCAATCATTAAGCCAAGGTGTCTGATTGATTCTTCCGACTAGATGATAATTTCTCCCATCCGAACGGGAATAACACGAGGGATCCGCTTCTTGGTCAGGACGACGACCTCGGTCTTTTCCAGCGCTAGGCTAAGTCCACGGTCTGTCATCCACTCGCTCGCTCGACGTATTACCGCACCCAGTTTCAGTTGCGCCTGTCCAGTACGTACAGTACGTCCGGCGGCTAGTACTGCTACGTCATCTGCGTAGCCAACCAGGCGCGACTCCCCCGGTAGCTGCAACCTCAAAAGCTCATCGTACGAGACATTCCAGAGGTTCGGGCCCAGAACGGAACCTTGCGCCACCCCTGATGACAAATAAATTCTTCGCCGACCTCCCAATGTGTCATAGATGAGCTTCCGGGTTTTGAGATAGTCTTTCAATATCCGCGTCAGATACCTCGGCACCCTGAAATATTCCAGTGCACGAAGAATATCTGTCCATCTAGCAGAATTGAAGGCATTTCTCACATCGAGTGTTATGAGCAGTACTATTCGTCTCGAGTGGTGATTGTGGGCTTCTGCCTGCTGGACCGAACTCACTACCTCTGCTATTGCTCGATAGGCTCGATAGGGCAATAGCAGAGGTAGTGAGTGCGGTCCTTCAGGGCTGGTCGATCCACGATCATCGTGTTTTCCGCTGAGGCTCCCCCCATTGCCGTCATAGTTTCACCGCTCATAAGAACTGCGGCGAACGCGTCGACATCTATTTTAGAAATGTTCCAACCTACAGTTGAGGGTTGGGTTGCTACGCGTCGAGTAGCACACTAGCCAATTTCGAATGCAATGTACTGGTGATCGCTCGCCGAGTAGTCCTCCAGTACCCTCCATCTGTGTATCCTAGGCACTAAGGACTCCGAAGCAAATGTCACAACCGGAATAGTTCCCAAGCAGCCTCCCCGTCGAAAAGTTGGTGTGTTCCCAACGTTCATGATGACAAGTTGTCTCCTAGCCGCCATTTCTAGGATTCTTTTTCCTCTCGGGTCGTGAAGAGGCATTCTCCATTCTATCGCCTTGGCATTAAAGTCACCGACAACAAGGATTCAGCCTTCCGTGCTCGAGACAGCTTTCTCCAGTTCATCGAGCCTGCTCTGAAAACATGAAATTGACTTATTCGGCGTGAAATAGACGCTTATGAATGTCAAATCGGTGCACCCAATGATGAGGACAATGGAATCTGTGTTAATCTAACGTTAATCTTAGTTTCTATCGAAAGAACATAGTCAACTAGTTCCTAAAGAATATGGCTGAGATGCCATGTTGTAAACTGCCATGCTGTAAACAGATTTCTGCCCCAATTTGGTCATCAGATCATTCTGGAATTTTTTGATTTTTAGTTTAAAAACACTTTTAATGCATAATGGGAATAAATAACCATCACTCGTTTATGGCGCAAATTGAAAGGAAAGATATGATATAATGAACATTATATATTAGAGTATATAAATTTCAATTGCCTGTTCGTGGAATTTATCAGCAAGTACCTCTGCTTTTCCTCCGCAAGAATGAGTCCTGGAAGCCATTGTCGTCGCCATGAATAAATTACAATTATTTGAAATATTCTTTTAACTCTAGAAAAAAAATTATCAACATAACTGGCTAATTTGTGATGATCTTTTAGTTATTGTTTTTTAAAGGGCTTGCTTTTAAGCTAAACAAATTACCATTGCTTTCCTTACGAGTGGGACAGCTTTTAAGTCTTGTTTAAGAGACTTGTTTCTTTTCAATGAATTACACTGCTTAGTTTTAATTCTGATTCCTATTTGTAATTGGGCTTCATAAAAATTTCGCAAAATTCTTAATGAAAGACGTTTCTCCTTGACAAATCTGTAATAAATAATTATAATCACATCGTAGGGTAGTGTGAGTAGTGTTATGTAACGTGGCAGATATAGGAGATATAAAAGAAATTGCGACCGTTTATAGAACGACATTACTTGGACAAAACCATGGTTGCATGAGCGGGCAATCCAAGCTACTAATACTGATTGATTATAACAATTTTATGTATAAATTTCTTCACTGATATTAGATTTGTAAATATTCTGACAGTTGATTGTTTATATGTGGAGTTCTGAATAAATTCTTCATTAAATCTATGGTGACGTAAAATTATACTTAATTCGTGATTAATTTACTTGGACAGAATACTAAAAACTTGTTTGAGATGAAGATTTATAGAAAACCTCTGCTAGGCTTACATCTATTTTACAGCTATTTTTCTTATATAAACTATGCAGTTTTTATAAACTAATTAAACTAGGCGGATCTAGGGGTTGGGAAACATGATCATAGTTTTTCATAAACGTTACATAAACTCTAAGTGAGATGATGATAGGTTTTTAGCTTATTTTGAGCAGATTCGCTCCTTATTATCTATTTTGTGCAGCAATCTGGAAGAAAAGTATTTGTATTTGCTTAAATAGCGGCATCGAATGGCTTGATCCTTTGCCCATTTTATCGTATATGTCGCATAGGCTCTTCGTCGGGGCCCGTAAATAATTATTGGTTGGATGTTCATTTTAAGGATGAAGATCTTATTACGTAGACTCATGGGAGACTTTTGCCTTCGCACTTATGTCCTCGATATAAATTTTAAGCGTAAGTTTCGATCGAGTCTTACACCTACAAATATAAAATATTAGGACCAGGGATTCATTTGGCCAAGATGTTTTAAGTTTGTTATTCAGCATGGTGGACTTCTGCTGGAGAATATTGCCGTGGATTTTTAAACGTGTTAGGTTTCAACATATATTAGTAGGCTCAAGTATGAACCTGGTGGAACACCAGCCAGAGCGATTTTCATACTAGATGCTGACCCACTAACTAATATTCAATCTGTCAGAAAGGATGAAACAAGTTTGTGCTGTTACGGTAGGGTACTACACTCGTTGAACTTATGGCCGTCTTGCCAAATTGTATAGAAGGCTTCTCAATATCGATGAGCAACAGGTCCACCGACTGTTTTGTATTTAGCGCTGTTTTAATATTTTTGGAGACACGTAATGGCTGAAGCCAAACTGAAAGTTAGGAAAGAGGTTATTATTTTCAACGTTATCAGTCAATCTTTCTATGATAAGCTTTTCAAATAGTTTTTCAAGCATCGCAGTTTGCAAAGCGCGAAGTATTCAGAGAGATATTGAATACGAAGCAGATTAAAGCTATTACTTTTTTCGAAAGATTTTCGGTGGCTAATTTTGGTATTCCAAATGTAGTTTATTCGATGGGAGTGTATGGAAGATCGTGGTCTTTGCGTTACAGTATTTTTCAGCTATAATACTTTCCGTGCATTGTGGTCAATGTTGCTGATAAGGTTATGAAGTTTCGGAAGTTCGTGATTTTTACCTTGATAACTTTTGCTAAATAGTTTGGAATTGTTTTCAAGGAGGGATCACAAATTATTTGCCACTAACTCAGTAGAGAATTATGTGCTCAAATTAATTTATAAGCTTAAATTTTTGTTTTAAATTGTCGCATTCCCCCAGTTGAGGAGTATCCTTTTTAATTTCTAGTGCGCATACGTAATGTTCTATTTTGCGAAGATTTTTGAGTTTTTGACATATGTTCATGACATATCATGCAACCCTGTAAATATGACTTTTACATGGCGGAAATCTGGCCGTTGGTCAGTGAAATAATTCACCTTTTCAGCCTTGCGGTGATGTTCGATCTTGTAATCAGTTAGGGATGATTTAGGAACATTATTTTAATAGAATATTTTTCACTTTCTCAGTCCTTGGGCATAGCCTCACAGGATAGATTGTGAAATTAATTGGGAACCCGCATCTTGGTTTTAACTTCCCTGCTGGTTGTTGAGCCATGGTCGTAGGTTTCTGGCAGCTCGGCTAGCGCTTGATGAGTTTCGCGGCATCTTTAATTGATTGTGCAGGTTTTCGCGGCGTTTTCTTCCACAGGGCAAGAGTAGGGGATTCAGATGACAGCGATTGATGCACAAACTATGTACAACTAAATTAATTGACGAATAATATAGTGAGATTATAGTAATTTATGCAATATTTTCGTTTGTTCGACAACCAGAAAATGTATTTTTTTATTTAAGCTATGTAATGTATTATATAATCTATGTATTTTATGTAAGCTTGATGCATAAGAATACATTTTAACAGATTTTTGTGGCCCAGGTTTTTATTTAAAAAAATTAAATGTCCTTAATGTATATTTTTAATAGTAATCTTCAGTTTAACTATTTGTTAGAAGTATGTTAGATGTAATCGTTTTATAATTGAAATTTCCTTATTTCATGATTTCCGTAAATCTCAGTTAATGAACTTTCAAATTAGATTACGTATTAACATCAGGATTGACACGACTGACTTCAAATTAATTCATTATTTTCATTGCTTTCACAGAGCGGAAAGGTGACATTTTCATATATCTATGGCATTGGCGTAGTTGGTTGTATTGCATTTTATTGCCTACTATCATTAATGGCCACTCAAGCATCAGTAACATTTGGAGCAGTTGCATCGGTTCTCGGTTATTGCCTGCTACCGATGGTGGTTTTATCCGGAATTAATGTACTCATTACCATACAGTAAGTACATGTATATTTATCATAGTAGCATTTTTGTGGAAAAAAGCAGTAATCAGATCGTTAAGTAATTTCCAGTGTAAAAACATTTCAACAGCAATTTCTCGCATTTCCATTTTTCATTAAATACACTGCTTCATTTGCTATTCGTTTTTTTTGACTTGCCTTTTTTCACTTGTATTTTTGCAGAGGAACGTTGGGTACGATTGTGGCCGCCATTTCAATATTGTGGTGTGCTGTGTCGGCATCGAAACTTTTCGTTACCGCATACGCAATGGACCATCAACAAGTTTTGATTGCTTATCCCTGTGCATTGCTATATGGCGTTTTTGCTTTGATTACTATTTTCTGATGTTGAAAAATTTATTGATAAAGGAAAAAAAACAACTACATGAAAATGAGAAAATTACCCGGAAGTTCTCTAGGTTTTCATTTTAATACTTTCAAGGTAATCTGTCAAAAAATGAATTTAATTTAACATCGAGCAGAATGTACATAAAAAGAACAGGAGGCGTACCCTTTTATTTCTGTAGAATAAATAAAATTTAATGTTAACATTCAATGCGCATTTTTCAATGCTTGATTGGGTTTGCTGTATTAAGACAAGCAATGTGAAGGCATAAAGTTGAGTCAGTTTAAATATTTGAATGTAAATCGGTAGCTTATACCGGACCAAGCGACGCTTCAAAATTATCCAATACGATTTGATTTTGAAATTATTTCAGTTCAAGCTGCTTTATCAAATTCGGTGTAATGAATATGGGCTTAACGAGTTTTTATCTGTGAAACAATGAATCTTCGTTTCCAAACCAGGAATTTTATTGTTTTTAACATGCATTGTGAAGAGCATTGCCTTGAAAGATTTGAACTATGACATGCAATTTGAACTATGACAATGCAATTAATACGAGGGATGGTTTGTTAACTGTTATACGAACTTCGCGTGAGGTGTAAAGGATACCAATTTGGATACAATTGAGAATACGAATATTTACGATGTTTTGTGTTTTTTTCTTCTAGGAAATGAAGAGAAGAGATTTCGTTTGAATGCAATTGTTAACTTTTTTTCATAAAAAGCCATATACAAAGTTTGTCCTTAAAAGTATCTTCTTTCTCGGCCTTGTAAAGTTCCAGCGCCATCTCCCGGGTATCAATTTAACTACAACTCTTGAAGAACACCCTCGATAATTCTGTTCTTCTAGAGCGTGTTTAGTACGCGAACAATGTGTATTTACGTATGTAGACTTTTCGTGTTTGTCTGATTTGTTTAGTACTAGCACTAGTAAAAGCAGAAAAAGTAGATAAACTAATTCGCATCGAGTTTTGATTTAATATTGTTACGACGAGTTCGGAAACAATCATTGGGAGATAAGTCTATGAGCAAAGCAAGAATAAAAGAGTGGTAATAGAGATTTAGATGGCCGTACGTCGGTTAGCTGGGATTCTTGCTCTGGTCGGCCTTGCGAGCAATAACACCAGAAAACGTCGAGCGTTTCCAAAAATTCCTGTTTGTAGAATTTGTGAGATTCATTCCGAAATATTTAGAAGAATCTTCGTTTTGAATTCGCTCAGGACAATTGCAACTGATTCTAATGGCAAAAATTTACTCAGGAAGATTGACACATGATATTAGAAGTGATGACATCGATTCGATGGAAAAGGGACGTTTGACGTGACAAATACGCCGAAGGCAATTTCGAAATCTGACTTCCAGGACTGCTTCAAGAATGCAAAAACCAGCGTTTCGTTCATTCAAATGGGGACTACTTTTGAAATGTTACTCAACATATGATATAGAAAAACACTAGTGCGGAGATGTGAAGGTGGGCTTTGTACTTGTGGAACAAATCGCGTATACTAACTATATGAGTATATGAAACAAGTCATCATTTATTATACGGCTATCAGTTTTCATTTAGATCAAGATAACATGAAATCTGAAAAAAACTGTTTTTGATCATTTTTTGTTCAGGATTTGTGGTTATGTTGGTGTATGTTGACAATATTAAGGATTCTCGATAAATTCTCCACAGACGTATTTCCCCCTTTTGTATAACATTCGGGAAGAGTGCAATGCACTTGATAATGCTGACTAGTTCAGAGAAACGCGCAGTGTGATAAAAAAGATAAATATTTTCATCTAAATAACAGCAAACTAATTGTTTTTATAATAAAATCATGTTTTAACTTGTTAGGGAACTTTTAAGTGAAACTGTCAGAAATTATGTTGATGAATTATTATAAAATGATAATGATGAAATGAATAATTTCAAGACAGATATATGCCCTCAAAAATGTGTTACTATTAATAGTCATGTTAAAAGTAACATATTTTCAGCTGAATTTGGTGATTTATGAATGTGGGTTTCATATTATTACCGTTTATTGTGAATATTAATTAATCGATAAGAAATCAGAAATCAGATTTGGTTAGAATTTCGGATGCCATGTTGCATATGGCTCTATTATATAGAATTTCGGATTTCATGTTGCATTTGACACTCACACGAAAAGAGCCGAACATTTGAATAGGTGATGAGGGGAGTAGAGATAATTTTAATTCTTTAGACTTTCTGGTAAGAAGTATATAGAATAAATAAGAAGTAGAAAGAACTGGGGACATCGTTCCTGATCGTACTGATACGCGTATAGGCTTGTAATAGTTTACAAGCTAGTTTTGCGTCCGCCATTTCGTTGTAATTGTAATTGTAATAATAATTTTTTAACACGTTTAATATTCTTTCGGCAAATATTATATATGTATAAAATTAATAAATTAAAAAAAGTGAGTGGAAATGCGTCGAAAATAAAATATTATTATATAATCTCTACCAGTAGACTAAATACCAGAACGTGTAAATTTTTCATATACATTTTTTACATTCACATGGTCTTTTTTTAATTATATTAGCGGCCTAATTAACTGCCCCACCTCCTGCAACCATGTGTTATTGTGATTTCGCCAAGTTGCATTTTCTCATAATTTTTGTGGAAATAAACTATAGTGCGTTTTTTAGGAGGCATAGAACTTCAAATTGGCAACACTTTTTCATGTAATGTACCGTGTGACAGCTGTCTTCCAATTTATGGTCGATATGGTTTGCCATTTTATTGAGATTAGGTTGCCGCCTGAGCAACGTTTGTAAATTGTGCAGAACAATCAATTTGATTACCCATCCGGATGCCATACAGTGCGTAATGAAAAAATAAAAGCAGCTGTAGAGCGTCTGCGATTAAACCCGAGCCGAAGTCACTATTTGGTGTGCTTTATGGGCCGGTGGAATATTTGGTCCATATGTCTTCAAATATGTTGAATGACATTAAAGAGAAAGAGAAGATTCGCCGCGTTATTGGCGAGCTAAAGATACAGATACGAGATACATATTTTCAATTTGTCACTTGTGATTGTCACTTTTATAAAAGGAAACAAAGAATAACTTGATGATATGAAAAATTTTCTGGAACATGACCGTGCTCACCCAGATAAACGCGGAACTTCTTTACAAATGCCCACCACGAGACATTTGTTAAAATTACTCATTCATTTCCTTACTTGAACCGGCCATTTAAAAAATTTTATTGCATTTTGTCGGCGATACCGCCTCGTTACCAAAGACTCGGAGAGCCTTAAGATTGGCTCATTTTTAATTTATTAAAAATGCAAAATTAAAGCAATTGCTTAAGCAAAATTAAATTAACTTAGATTTCATTTCCCTTTATGGCGTTGAGATGCAAAGCTTCTTACTGAAACAAAACTGGTAACTGTTGTACGATAATTACTCTCAGTTACTGAGGACGATAAAAAGGTAAAGCGCCAAATTTTTAATTTAACACTTAGTCTTCCCACGGGTGCAAATCGGGCAGACTTTAAAATTTCAAATGTCCTCATAGAAAATGCACGGTAGAGGTCTCATTCGGCCACCTATACACTTGTGTGTCATCGATAATTATCATCTTATTGGTCAGTTTTTTATTCAACGGAAAAATTCCACTTTTTTATACATTAAGATATAAGAATGAACATAAATTTATATATGTATAATTTTTATGCTCAATGATGCACGTTTCACGTTGCATGGAAGGCTATAGAAATGATATGACTTAGCTATGACTGAATAGTAGAATGCCAATGAGATTTTCATCAAGTAATACATAAATGAAGGATATAATATAAAAAGTATCTGGTTTTATTACAGAGGAATATGCTTTGTTTATTGGTGACGAAACGAGCAGCGAATTTTTCAGAATTGTAGCAGAAAGAGGACAACAGAGAGAGAAAAAGAGTAACATAGGTGGCAGGGGAAGACCCAGCAGGAAGAGAAGTAGAGCCTGCGTCGAGACCAAAGTTTTTAGAGTTTTTTTCAGAGTTTTTAGAAATACTAAGCTTTGATGACAAACCTACAAGAGCAGTAAGTTTTCATAAGTGCTGCTTATGAAATGTTAATTTACTTTTAGATGCCATTAAATCAGTGATTAACATTTGCTTATTTTGGCGGGTATTCTGATAAATTTCTTCAAATGGAAAGAGAGAGTTCTTCTTTAAAAGAACAATGAAATCTTGGTATCAGGTTTTCCTTATTTAGTCAAAGCCCTTCAGCGACTCTCCATAAAATTTTTCAGTTGTGTCATTGTCAATTTCAGAGCTGCTATCTACCTAATTTTTCGGGAAACATTTTGTAATTAGCACTGATTCTACAAGATCCGCATCTGAAATTTCCGCATCTTGAAAAAACCCTTCAATATCTTGAATATTCAAATCGCTAAATCCCTTGCCTCCAAAAGAGTGAGCTATATATATGATTTTGGCATAAGATTTCCGACTGAATGCCTTTCGAGCAAGGGTTTAATATGGAACTTTTTATTTCAGCGACGGCTGCAACGAAATTTGTTAAACAGGTGAAAATTGTAAAATTTTTTCCACTCTATAGATAGAGTAAATGAAGGGTATTATTTTTTCATAAAATCTGCAAAACTTCTTCTAATAAGTAGGACTGAAACATAGAAATTATCCCTTAATCTTGAGGTTAAAATAGCGAAGTACAATTGTCTTGGAGCTATAGCACTTTGACATCAAGGTTTTTTCATGGAAATAACTTTACATTTGAGTTACAAAACAATTATAAAAACAATCTTCAGACATTGCGCACGGCATCCTGGCTTTTTTGATGAATCGTCATGTACAGGTAGTTTTTCCAAATCCTTTCCATTCATCGCACGTGGCCTTTGAGTTCTATTAATCCGTAAAGGTTTTAAAAAAACAAAGAAGTTATCACTTCTTTTTACAGCATACACAATATTTTCGAAGATCTTAAAAAAAAAGCGGATCATATACCTACCATACTATTGGGGAGTATTAATGTGTTTCTAAAACTGGTAGATCGACGATAACCAAGTGTTTACTTTACAGGTACTTGAGAAATGCTAGAAGTTCAACACAGACGTTTGTTAAATTTTCGTTTACTTTAAGCAAGCATACGACAGTATTGATCGTTACGTACTATACCAAATAATGCTTCACTTTGGCATCCCCGCCAAATTAATCTATCTTGCCAAAATAACAATAACGTGGACAAGCCCCCAAGTCGGTTTCAATACTCTCTTCAACTCTCCGATGCCTTTGACGCAATTCAATTTGGTTCTGGAATATTTTATAAGAAAGCTACCTGTCGATACAAAAGAACACTATTATAAAAGTCAACCGAAGTGAAGGCCTATGTGGATGACATCAATATTTTGTCATGGTCGCTTATAACTGCCAAATAACTTTTCCTGAAACTCGACAACGAATTGAAACTAGTAGGGCTACCAATTAATGAGAAGAAAACAAAGCCCATGACGCAGTCAAGCAAAAACTCCGCCAATCGACGATCCAGCGAACACAGTATTATAAATATGGGTGAATTTGTGTATCTAATTCACCCACAAAAAAATTACAAGAATTGCGAGTGAAACAGACGAAATACCCCGAAGAGTACAACTCGCGGATAAAACGTTTTATTCTGTTTTGACGATTATAAAGACCAGATGCATACACAGAAAAACAAAGCTCCAAGTATACAAATCTGTGGTAAGACCTGTGTTACGCTATGTGTTAAGTCGCTGCCCTTTTTTGATCGCGCCTTTTTTCGGATTGCGACCCTTTTTGTTCAACGTCTCCTGACAGTTGTTATCTCCTTCGATGCCACTTGCCTTCTCTTTCCACTACCCTTTGACCTTCCGTCTTGGTCGTAATAGTTCGTGGTTTTTGGACTTCCGTGATGAGAATCGTTCATCGTGTGTTTTTCTGAAAATCATCGTATCAAATCGTCTCAACCCGTCTGATCCTGAATCCATGCACATTCCGTCTATAATCAGCTACGTGTTGATAATAATCATCGGGGACAGCGTCAGGAATAGTATCGCTGGTGGTAGCCAAGGCAGCTTTACCCTCGTGGTCGACGCTACCAACGTCATCTTGTCATTAATTGTCATACTACTGCGATATATGGTAATCTACATCAAACTCACCGGCTGTCTCCTACTTTTCACCGAATTGAAACGGTATTGCACATCTACAATTAAGATAATATTTACAGAAATATTAATATTCGTGGAATATCTAAATGTTTGTTCGTATCGTCTGCGCCTCATTTTGGTGCTGAAACCGGGGATTCGCTTGTTCCGTTACCGCATTCGCCGGCCGTGATGCCCTCCGCAAGTGATAAAATTAAGAGTTCCTTGGTGGGAGCCATTGTGCGTCGCGATAATCTCCTTGCGGACGCCACAATGTTGCTCGATAAAGTTAAGAGCACTACTGCTTTCCAGCCACACGTTGCGGAAGCGTGGCTGGATCAATTGCAGGAAATCGAGCAGAAATTTTGAGAGGCTGATGACGCAATAGTCAGCCTCAACAATCAACTGCCAGTGGAGGATCAATCAGCGAAGTTTGTCGCCATTTTCGTATATGTCTTGAAATTAAACCGCTGATGAAGGGGTTCATCGGGCGTATCTCGGAGCCATATTCACCGTAATCCGCCTCCTCTCTCAATTTTCCCCTCGCGAATTTCAGGATCCCCACGTTCACAGGGCAGATTGAGCAATGCCCGGACTTCGTCGCCTTGTACGACGCTTTGGTACACAACAATCCAACATTGACTGATGTGCTAAAATTCAATTTCCTTTGCTCGTTCATCAAGGATGATGCCATTGCCATCGTCGTCAACCTTGGTTGCACCGCGCTCAGCTATCCATTGGCGTATAACGCTCTTCAGAAACTTTATCAACATACACGTCATCATCTGGTTTTTCTCTGGAAGATCTAAAGCAGTTTGGCGTTACGCACCAGAGCGCCGTGCAGGCATTAAAGGCGCGTAGCATCCCCAGCTTGGGTGACTCTGTGTTATTTGCGTTAACTTTACTCAATTCGAGCCCCAAAATGCGAAAGCAATTCCAGGCCCAGATCTCCTCAGAGGAGTTACCCCAAGCCGATCATCTTTCAACGTTCGTAACCCAGCAAATCCACGTGCTTGAGACCACGGCCACCACCTCTGCTGAGCACGTTCAACCACCCCCTTAAGCGTCTGGTCGCGGCCGGCGAAATACCTCTCCGAGCATCTTCTGCGATGCCGCTTCACCCGTTAATAGGAAGACGTCCGCAAACCTAGTTGCGCGGTGGCTAAGTCACACACGTCGGCAGTGTGCAACCGGGATCCTCGTAGTAGCTGCATCTTCTGCTCTTCGCAACATTCCATTCGTCAGTATTCGGAGTTCAAATCGATGTCATGGCAGAAGCGTCGATCGTGTGCCGACAGGACCAATCTATGCCACAATTGCCTTCTATTTCCGTCGCACCGGCAGTTGCAATTCAACTCACTCTTGCCCCACATGTGGCAAAACCATCACACTACAGGCATTTTACATCCTAGATCGGACGCTCCGACAGCAACAATGTCGCCATCTTGCTCTCGACCCTCTTCTGTTGACGATGACCTGTCTTCATCTTCATCTGCGAGCTCTCTGGTGACTGTTCTTCTTCTATCTATCTCGCCTGAACCTTAAGTCGAAAAGGAGTGGGAGGCGCTATACAGCACCATCAACCCGCGCGTATCCACTGGTCAGTACAAAGTGCCCCTGCCCCTAACCTCTCGGAGTCTAGGCGTACCAATCAACGTGGCTAAGCGACAATTCACCCGTCTAGAGCATCGCCTGCATCGATATCCGGAGATGAGTGAAGCTTATCCTAGCTTAATGTGGGATTACTTAAACAGCGGCCATATGGAACTGGTGGCAGAGTCAGCCAGTCCTCCAACATATGAGCATCCACCACATCGCATCATTCTGTGCATCGACCTGATGATCCTCCCACCAAAATTCGAATGGTCTTCAACGCTTCATGTGGCTCATCTAACGGTAAGTCTCTCAACGATCTCCTATTAACTGGCCCAAAGCTTCAAGCCGACATCGCCAGCCTTCAGTTACGTCATCAGTTCGTCTTCACTGCTGACATTAAACAAATGTATCGGCTTGTAAGCCCAGAGCAAAGAGACTATCAGCGTATCATATTGCACTTCTCAAAGCATGACCGCATTCAATCATATCGTCTGAACACAGTCACCTATGGGGTATAATCTGCTCCTTACTTTGCCCTTCGCACACATCAGCAGTGAGCCTTTGACAAAAGAGCCTATGAGCCTAGGACGAAGCCTATGTTGAAGACCATTTAGCTGGCAGTTCATCGGAAACTGAAGCCGCTCATTTACGCCAACAAGTGTCAGATCTGTTCATGGTAGGTGGGTTGGAGTTGCGGAAGTAGGCTATCAACCATACACCCTTGCTGTGAGCAATTCCGTCTCGGTGTGAAACATGTGCCCTAACCCAAGCACCCGCAAATATATTGAACGCCTTTAAGTGACGGATCCTGGATCATATCTTTACAAAAACTACAATCTAGCCGTTAAATTCTAATACGTCATCAAGTCCTTTTTTTTATTTTTCACTTTTTCACCGAGGCTATAATAAAACTGACTGGAACATTATTTTGTCCAATAAAACTTCCTGAGTTTTCACCAACAGCTACTTAATTATTTGCTCGATATAACACGTTTAGGGACACCATGTTAAAATGACACAACAATTGTCCTTGCTGGTGCCACGAAAAGGAGGAGGGGTTGAAGAGAGCTATCATTGAATTTTAGCTATCCCACCTAAAGTCAACGGCCACAATAAATGAAATTTTTCAGAACGTGGCGAAAAGAAAAAAAATCCGCATCTGAGCTCCTGGATAGGGATGTTATATAATCTGAATGGCCCACACTGGGCGTTATATTCAAAGGTTTTTCCTAATACCTTGTAGGGTGCTATTTTCAGATATTGTTGTTTTGCTTTGATAAAAGCACTGTGGATGACATTGTAGAATTCATGTTAAAGTAGACGCAAAGTTTGGATACTTTGTAACAAAATAATTTAATATCAATCAAAGATGCCATTTTCCGCAAAGGAATAAAATGAAATCTCTGCTATTTTCTCTGAGTGAAAATCTATATATCAGCATATTTATATTTTTATTTCTAAATGAATTATGTTTTAAATAAACATTAAAATTGTATACTTACATTATTTTGCTTTAATTGCCTGGAATTGATAGTCCTTCGTTTCGATATTTCTCGACGTGTATATCCATTGACACACATCTCTCTCTGTGTCCCTCAGTTAAATCCAAACCGTGGGATTCTGGTAAGTTATCTTCACTTAAGCACACATGTGCTAGCCTGTAACTTTTATGTATTGCCGTTCTGTTAAGGTTTTTTTTGGTGTGAAAGGTCTCCATGAAAGCACTTCATTTTCACCCCATCATTTCTGCAGACTGGTACTAGCATAGTTGGAGGAAGCAAACGCTACAAATGGGGATGGCAATGGTTAACTTGCGAAAATTGAATGGCACTGGCCTCGTAACTTCGTTTTTCAACTCGTCTATTCTTACCCATCCGTTGCAGATATCCATGGACAAGTTTTTTCCCTTTACCATTTTGTAGTCAGGTGGAAATTATGAAACAAGTGCCAGAACGTACTTCCCAAATAATTGGTTACACTTCACACGGAGTGTATGGAAGGGAAAATGTCTAGCAAAGCATGGTTGATTCGGGAAATGTTCAGACCTTTTTATAAATCAATATTCTGCGTTTTTGAATTTTTAATTTTCATTTTAAACTGTCGCTTATAACCATGATTTTGCATAATAAGCAGAAAAAATTTATATATACAAGGAGAATTTTTCACTTCCGATTGAAATATGTTTTGGAGTTTCAGATTCTCAAGCGATGCGAGAGTTTGTTCATGTCCGTTTACAGAATGACGAAAACGGTGAGGACACAAAAAATGTGGCAAAATTTTTCTTTGAAAATACCATTCGGTTCATGAGAAATATTTTTTGTAGAAATATGTAAATACATACTTATGCATGTCTATGTTAAGTTCTAAGAACATAAGATAGGTCTTCAAACTTGTGAAACTGGACAACAGCATGCCTTCTTAAGCTTTGGTTAGAACTTCATTTTTCATTTTCATCATTCCATCCATTCATTCAAAGTTTGAAGGAAGAAAAAGGTGTGAATCGTAAACAAATAAATAAACAAAAGCTAAAGTTACATTTTTCTATCTGTTTTCGCTAATTCAGAGATTGCTGCAGAATGCACTCAACGTGATGTTCTATCCATATTAAAAGTGCCTGCAAACAAAAAAATCAACATTTAAAACAAACATTACTACTTTGTCAAAATACCTAATGATTTTTATATAAACTTTTTAATGAAAATCAACAAAGCAAACAGTTAAATTGGTAAACACGAGTCTCAAGATGCAATACAAAATCTCGTAGTCATGATTGTTACCAAAAATGAACTTATTACAGTTGGTGAGCTCATAGTTCGGCACTTGAAACCATTGTTCTATCTGTTCTATTGAAGCTATCCTGATACTGATAATATTTCATCCAGAGCCTGTTTGCATAAAAATAAATTTGAACACTACCAACAAAGATTACAGAAATACTGGAGAAAATACCAGGTAAAAATATGAGACAATTGGTATTGGTGAATTTATATATAAGATTCATTTGTGTAATAAATAGTACTTATTAAGAGCATGGCAATTGTGCAATGAAAATGAAGGATACAAAGAGAAGTTGAGCCTGTTCTGAAGCTTTGGACGATGCCTTTCACAACATTAACTCATCGCTCATGACGAGCAGATAGTCACTTAAGTAATTATTTATTGGCGCAGCATATTGCTCTGGTATTTTGACTTCAGGGTTTTTGAAAAGCTTGACCCTCCCTTAGAAATGTCCGAAAGAGTCCGAGCTTAAATCGTTGTCGAGTCTGAGACTGCAGTGTGTCCACTCCGTATATTTATTTATTTTCTGCAATATTTTAACTAGGAGCTAGCCTAGCCGATATTTCGCCAATGCTTTGCAGTCTTATCATAAGAAAAAACTATGGATAACCCAAAATGATCTGTAAATTAAGAAGACGTTTCTTTTTTGCTCTTCCTTAACTTTGATCAATTACTTGGGCTTGATAGTTGGCGCATTTGATGAAAGTTATACATAGCCCGCTACTGCTTCCTTAAGGCAGCCCGGAGGTCTTGCATTTTCAAAAAACCCATTTTTTTCAATATTTTGAAATTATTGACTTAGGAAAAAATGGTCTCAAATTTTTGTTATGATACTGACAGCATTTCAACTCATTCAAGATTACAAGGTATAAGTGTAATTTAACACTTTTACTGCATTCTTTTGTGTGAGGGCTTCTTTGTGCCCTGCGCATCCATAGACAAATATTACTGTTTTCTAAAAAAATTTGAGATACTACAAGCTTCTATTAGCGAGTTGACGAGTGTTGTCGTATAAGTGTGAAGTCAATCGGAGAACCTGATTTTTGCTTGTCCTGTGCTCCTCGCGTATGTGATATTGTTTACAAATGCTGCATCCTGCAGAATTGCTGCATCCCAAAGTTGTTCTCAAGCTCTCTGGCCACACAATATTCCAGTTCTCATAGGAAGGCTTGTTGACCTAAAAAATTGTGGCCACCTGGATTTGCTAGCAATGCCATTTATGTCTTTGCCTAGTAGTTGTTACGTCCTTGTTCTTAAGGTTCAACTTATCCTCCTCTTCCTGTTTCTCTGGTAAGTATGTTAATCCTGCATAGGGTCGCTCCCTTTTACATACAGCCCCCTTTTAGTCTACGGGTCCGTTCCCTCCCTTTGTTTCTACATCGATAGGTGTCCTAATTGGTGGTGGTTTGACATATAATATTTGAAGTTTAATTTAATGCTCGCAAGTTATACTTCTTTGACAATGAATTTGTTGAGAGGGATAAGGTTTAGGATTATCTCCTTTGCAGAATTCCGCGTATTCCAATTGTAGCTGTGATGCTACTGCAGGTTATTGGCTGGATATTCACTAGTTTTCGCATTCACGCTTTCTTTTGTTTTCGTTGTCATTTGTAGTACTGGACACTATTGGTATAGCACTGGTTTGCCACGTATGAAGATATTTGTATGAGTAACCTTCTACAATAGGTTACACACATTAGTTTTTCATTATTTAACAAGAATATGTGTTTTAGATCAACAAATAGAGCTAACAATGTTTCCAGTTTGTGGCTCTTTGAGTAGAGGTTAATTTCGTTTTGCCAGTTTCATACGCATCTAACATAGTGCTGAAGTGCGATAAAAAATTGAATTAACTTCCATATTACACAACACATATGATTAAATTATGAATTTACGTATCCCGCTTGCTGTTGAATTTACTTACTCCTAAGTAATTTTAAGTTGGAAAGGTTATTGGATCAAGACCCTATCTGCAAGCAGGTTGCTTCCCTGCTGTGGTGCAGGTGCGCATGGGCTCGCATGACATCAGCCTTATGGCAACTATCAGTATTTATAATGTTATGAAATTTTAATCTGCTTTAATCTAAGTTAAATAATTTTTATCGCTTAACCGGAATGCCATGGCCGAAATTGGCGTCGGCCATGGCATTTGCTTACTTGGGAGTGTAGGTTACTATAAAAGTTACTCGTGCTCTCACGGCATTTACATGTAGTTCAAGAATCCTTCAGATCTTCGTTAGAAGAACTAGTCGGGCATAATGTTGGTATTGGTCAATCAATGGTATGATTGTATTCGGAAGACTTTTCAAAGAGAGCTCCACGATTCATTCGCAAAATAAAGAACGCTCATTTACCTACTGTCTGCACTTGAATTATTTACGGTAAGCGTCTTCTACGCTCCCCGTGTAGAGCAAAGGGTCCGCCGATTGCGTTTTCCAATCTTATAAAGGTGAATCAGGAAAAAAATGATCATTTTAGTCTGGTAGTAATCAGTTTCACCGTATCCTTGAATAGTTCACAACCAGACGTTGCTAATGAGTTGTGCTCAGTTGATCTGCGTCAGGGCGAGAGTCTGTTGCTTCTCATCACATACCTCGTGATACACATACACCACATACATCATATACCTCGTGTGACTTCAGATCTGATGTACATTGTTCGGCGTCAATTGTGCTTATCGCTCAGCACCCAGCTTATAGCCCAGTCTGTGCGGCACCCTATTCTTATCGTTGAAGAGTTCCTCCTCCTTGAAGATTTTGCGAATAGATTTCCTTGCGGATCTATACATCAACATACGAGTACAGGGCAACGTATACAGCCTTTTTTGGAGAATGCAATTGGCTCATATGGTGATATGGAGAAGTAGACACTAAAAGCTGTCATATCTGCTCGTTTGTCCCCCGGGATATGGCTCTTTACCTGTAGCCGAGCGCTGAGTTACAACCAGTTAGTGGCAGCGCAAGTTTTGTCTGGAATTTGCTATTATGATGTTACTCGCATACCACTATCTTACAGTGATGTGTGTCACGTTTGTGCATCTCTTAGCTTTGTGTCCAAGGCCTTTGGATTTCTACCACAGACTGCTTCGATCTGGCCGATTGTAGTTTAATCGAATTTGGCCCTAAGAAACGTATTTATCACATATGGCAAGGATAGCCTTTATGCGTAATAGATTTTCAAGACTCCGTTCGCATCTCTCGGAGAAAATTGGCGTAATTTCCCTAGAAAATGTAACGGGAAAAATGATGCAATCAAAAGACAACTGGAACTGTGTGTCGCATTATGTACGGACAGTACTTATTATAAAGAAGGGCATGATTGATCGCTTGGTGAGGGAGGGGGGATCTCTGTAACGCAATTCCCTAATAATCGCAATTCCTTCCTATCCATCCGTGCAGAAAGAGGGATTTCCCTTAACCTGAAGGCACCGCTAAGCGATGATTAATGAGGCCTGGTCCGAAGTAATGTGACAAACAGTTCCAGGCTACGTTCTCGGTGTGACAGGGGAGGTGTTTAGTCGGTAGTCCGGTAGCGGGGGAGTCCGACATATAGCCTTCACCTCCCAAACAAAAAAAAAGGATAGCATTTCCATCGAATCCGCAGATAACCCAATGGATTTGGATATTTTCCATCAACAGGAGCTGTCCTACTGCCTTGTCTAGAAAATATAAAATTGCCAATTGTTCTCTGGGGTTTACCTTCAGCGTCTGTCTTATTACCTCTGAGCAATACTAGTGCCCTCTGCAACTCATATAATGTCTCTTATATATGCTGAGTTTACGAATGTTCCACTGTTCGATTTTTCACCGTCAAAATCAAGGTGCAAGGTGTGTTAAGGTTTTTTTTGGTGTGAAAGGTCTCCATGAAAGCACTTCATTTTCACCCCATCATTTCTGCAGACTGGTACTAGCATAGTTGGAGGAAGCAAACGCTACAAATGGGGATGGCAATGGTTAACTTGCGAAAATTGAATGGCACTGGCCTCGTAACTTCGTTTTTCAACTCGTCTATTCTTACCCATCCGTTGCAGATATCCATGGACAAGTTTTTTCCCTTTACCATTTTGTAGTCAGGTGGAAATTATGAAACAAGTGCCAGAACGTACTTCCCAAATAATTGGTTACACTTCACACGGAGTGTATGGAAGGGAAAATGTCTAGCAAAGCATGGTTGATTCGGGAAATGTTCAGACCTTTTTATAAATCAATATTCTGCGTTTTTGAATTTTTAATTTTCATTTTAAACTGTCGCTTATAACCATGATTTTGCATAATAAGCAGAAAAAATTTATATATACAAGGAGAATTTTTCACTTCCGATTGAAATATGTTTTGGAGTTTCAGATTCTCAAGCGATGCGAGAGTTTGTTCATGTCCGTTTACAGAATGACGAAAACGGTGAGGACACAAAAAATGTGGCAAAATTTTTCTTTGAAAATACCATTCGGTTCATGAGAAATATTTTTTGTAGAAATATGTAAATACATACTTATGCATGTCTATGTTAAGTTCTAAGAACATAAGATAGGTCTTCAAACTTGTGAAACTGGACAACAGCATGCCTTCTTAAGCTTTGGTTAGAACTTCATTTTTCATTTTCATCATTCCATCCATTCATTCAAAGTTTGAAGGAAGAAAAAGGTGTGAATCGTAAACAAATAAATAAACAAAAGCTAAAGTTACATTTTTCTATCTGTTTTCGCTAATTCAGAGATTGCTGCAGAATGCACTCAACGTGATGTTCTATCCATATTAAAAGTGCCTGCAAACAAAAAAATCAACATTTAAAACAAACATTACTACTTTGTCAAAATACCTAATGATTTTTATATAAACTTTTTAATGAAAATCAACAAAGCAAACAGTTAAATTGGTAAACACGAGTCTCAAGATGCAATACAAAATCTCGTAGTCATGATTGTTACCAAAAATGAACTTATTACAGTTGGTGAGCTCATAGTTCGGCACTTGAAACCATTGTTCTATCTGTTCTATTGAAGCTATCCTGATACTGATAATATTTCATCCAGAGCCTGTTTGCATAAAAATAAATTTGAACACTACCAACAAAGATTACAGAAATACTGGAGAAAATACCAGGTAAAAATATGAGACAATTGGTATTGGTGAATTTATATATAAGATTCATTTGTGTAATAAATAGTACTTATTAAGAGCATGGCAATTGTGCAATGAAAATGAAGGATACAAAGAGAAGTTGAGCCTGTTCTGAAGCTTTGGACGATGCCTTTCACAACATTAACTCATCGCTCATGACGAGCAGATAGTCACTTAAGTAATTATTTATTGGCGCAGCATATTGCTCTGGTATTTTGACTTCAGGGTTTTTGAAAAGCTTGACCCTCCCTTAGAAATGTCCGAAAGAGTCCGAGCTTAA
Organism: Stratiomys singularior; assembly: GCA_954870665.1. Classification (NCBI taxonomy): domain Eukaryota; kingdom Metazoa; phylum Arthropoda; class Insecta; order Diptera; family Stratiomyidae; genus Stratiomys; species Stratiomys singularior. The sequence goes on from OX940879.1 coordinate 51,327,528, forward strand.
ATCGTTGTCGAGTCTGAGACTGCAGTGTGTCCACTCCGTATATTTATTTATTTTCTGCAATATTTTAACTAGGAGCTAGCCTAGCCGATATTTCGCCAATGCTTTGCAGTCTTATCATAAGAAAAAACTATGGATAACCCAAAATGATCTGTAAATTAAGAAGACGTTTCTTTTTTGCTCTTCCTTAACTTTGATCAATTACTTGGGCTTGATAGTTGGCGCATTTGATGAAAGTTATACATAGCCCGCTACTGCTTCCTTAAGGCAGCCCGGAGGTCTTGCATTTTCAAAAAACCCATTTTTTTCAATATTTTGAAATTATTGACTTAGGAAAAAATGGTCTCAAATTTTTGTTATGATACTGACAGCATTTCAACTCATTCAAGATTACAAGGTATAAGTGTAATTTAACACTTTTACTGCATTCTTTTGTGTGAGGGCTTCTTTGTGCCCTGCGCATCCATAGACAAATATTACTGTTTTCTAAAAAAATTTGAGATACTACAAGCTTCTATTAGCGAGTTGACGAGTGTTGTCGTATAAGTGTGAAGTCAATCGGAGAACCTGATTTTTGCTTGTCCTGTGCTCCTCGCGTATGTGATATTGTTTACAAATGCTGCATCCTGCAGAATTGCTGCATCCCAAAGTTGTTCTCAAGCTCTCTGGCCACACAATATTCCAGTTCTCATAGGAAGGCTTGTTGACCTAAAAAATTGTGGCCACCTGGATTTGCTAGCAATGCCATTTATGTCTTTGCCTAGTAGTTGTTACGTCCTTGTTCTTAAGGTTCAACTTATCCTCCTCTTCCTGTTTCTCTGGTAAGTATGTTAATCCTGCATAGGGTCGCTCCCTTTTACATACAGCCCCCTTTTAGTCTACGGGTCCGTTCCCTCCCTTTGTTTCTACATCGATAGGTGTCCTAATTGGTGGTGGTTTGACATATAATATTTGAAGTTTAATTTAATGCTCGCAAGTTATACTTCTTTGACAATGAATTTGTTGAGAGGGATAAGGTTTAGGATTATCTCCTTTGCAGAATTCCGCGTATTCCAATTGTAGCTGTGATGCTACTGCAGGTTATTGGCTGGATATTCACTAGTTTTCGCATTCACGCTTTCTTTTGTTTTCGTTGTCATTTGTAGTACTGGACACTATTGGTATAGCACTGGTTTGCCACGTATGAAGATATTTGTATGAGTAACCTTCTACAATAGGTTACACACATTAGTTTTTCATTATTTAACAAGAATATGTGTTTTAGATCAACAAATAGAGCTAACAATGTTTCCAGTTTGTGGCTCTTTGAGTAGAGGTTAATTTCGTTTTGCCAGTTTCATACGCATCTAACATAGTGCTGAAGTGCGATAAAAAATTGAATTAACTTCCATATTACACAACACATATGATTAAATTATGAATTTACGTATCCCGCTTGCTGTTGAATTTACTTACTCCTAAGTAATTTTAAGTTGGAAAGGTTATTGGATCAAGACCCTATCTGCAAGCAGGTTGCTTCCCTGCTGTGGTGCAGGTGCGCATGGGCTCGCATGACATCAGCCTTATGGCAACTATCAGTATTTATAATGTTATGAAATTTTAATCTGCTTTAATCTAAGTTAAATAATTTTTATCGCTTAACCGGAATGCCATGGCCGAAATTGGCGTCGGCCATGGCATTTGCTTACTTGGGAGTGTAGGTTACTATAAAAGTTACTCGTGCTCTCACGGCATTTACATGTAGTTCAAGAATCCTTCAGATCTTCGTTAGAAGAACTAGTCGGGCATAATGTTGGTATTGGTCAATCAATGGTATGATTGTATTCGGAAGACTTTTCAAAGAGAGCTCCACGATTCATTCGCAAAATAAAGAACGCTCATTTACCTACTGTCTGCACTTGAATTATTTACGGTAAGCGTCTTCTACGCTCCCCGTGTAGAGCAAAGGGTCCGCCGATTGCGTTTTCCAATCTTATAAAGGTGAATCAGGAAAAAAATGATCATTTTAGTCTGGTAGTAATCAGTTTCACCGTATCCTTGAATAGTTCACAACCAGACGTTGCTAATGAGTTGTGCTCAGTTGATCTGCGTCAGGGCGAGAGTCTGTTGCTTCTCATCACATACCTCGTGATACACATACACCACATACATCATATACCTCGTGTGACTTCAGATCTGATGTACATTGTTCGGCGTCAATTGTGCTTATCGCTCAGCACCCAGCTTATAGCCCAGTCTGTGCGGCACCCTATTCTTATCGTTGAAGAGTTCCTCCTCCTTGAAGATTTTGCGAATAGATTTCCTTGCGGATCTATACATCAACATACGAGTACAGGGCAACGTATACAGCCTTTTTTGGAGAATGCAATTGGCTCATATGGTGATATGGAGAAGTAGACACTAAAAGCTGTCATATCTGCTCGTTTGTCCCCCGGGATATGGCTCTTTACCTGTAGCCGAGCGCTGAGTTACAACCAGTTAGTGGCAGCGCAAGTTTTGTCTGGAATTTGCTATTATGATGTTACTCGCATACCACTATCTTACAGTGATGTGTGTCACGTTTGTGCATCTCTTAGCTTTGTGTCCAAGGCCTTTGGATTTCTACCACAGACTGCTTCGATCTGGCCGATTGTAGTTTAATCGAATTTGGCCCTAAGAAACGTATTTATCACATATGGCAAGGATAGCCTTTATGCGTAATAGATTTTCAAGACTCCGTTCGCATCTCTCGGAGAAAATTGGCGTAATTTCCCTAGAAAATGTAACGGGAAAAATGATGCAATCAAAAGACAACTGGAACTGTGTGTCGCATTATGTACGGACAGTACTTATTATAAAGAAGGGCATGATTGATCGCTTGGTGAGGGAGGGGGGATCTCTGTAACGCAATTCCCTAATAATCGCAATTCCTTCCTATCCATCCGTGCAGAAAGAGGGATTTCCCTTAACCTGAAGGCACCGCTAAGCGATGATTAATGAGGCCTGGTCCGAAGTAATGTGACAAACAGTTCCAGGCTACGTTCTCGGTGTGACAGGGGAGGTGTTTAGTCGGTAGTCCGGTAGCGGGGGAGTCCGACATATAGCCTTCACCTCCCAAACAAAAAAAAAGGATAGCATTTCCATCGAATCCGCAGATAACCCAATGGATTTGGATATTTTCCATCAACAGGAGCTGTCCTACTGCCTTGTCTAGAAAATATAAAATTGCCAATTGTTCTCTGGGGTTTACCTTCAGCGTCTGTCTTATTACCTCTGAGCAATACTAGTGCCCTCTGCAACTCATATAATGTCTCTTATATATGCTGAGTTTACGAATGTTCCACTGTTCGATTTTTCACCGTCAAAATCAAGGTGCACGCCTGCTTTTATGGCTCGTGTTGTTTTGATGTTTTGTGATCTGTTCCCAAGAGTCGGAGTTCTTCCTGCATTTCTTTATTATTTGGGTGTGTGATCGCCAGTGTACTGGTTTCATCAGGAGTGTGCTACTGCGAGTTTGACGACTGGCTATTTACGTTACAGGCATCGGTACTGCTATACTGGCAGAGACTGCGTTTCATTCAATTTTGCTTCCTGCAAGGGTCTATTTTGCACTTTTGAACCCATATCTTGGAAGTCAGTTTCGCTCTTAATTTTCATATTTGCAGCTTCAAGAACTGTTTGACTGCTCCATGTCCGAGCGGAATTGTCTGCATGCCATTGTTTTTCTTATTCCTGCGGGTGAAAATGTCTTTGCGTTGAGTTCTTGCAGCTCCTTTTCTGTCAATAGTCATCCCCGGCGATAGTTTTGTATTCTGTCGACAAGGTCTTTGTGTACTCTGATACCATTTATCACATGTTTGTTTAGCTTTTTTTTGGTTTATGCTGGAGTTTATCAAGTTTTTTGCATTTTCGCTGCTCTTTGATGTCAGCCCTACTTCTCCGCACCTATTTACAGAGAAAGTTTGAACATGTTCATATTTGGATTGTAATTTTGGTCCGTTTCCGAGTCGTACGTTTACGGGTTTGCTACGTTTACGGTCTACGAGGAGGAAGGGGCGAAAATCTTCTGGTCAGTAAGGAAACGTTCTTGCCTCCTCAATTCGGTTGCTTATAGTATTTGAATCTTCAGTGGCAAAATGTCCACCACTGGGGAAGCCACTAGCGAGTTATCAACAGTCTGATGTCCGGAGAAAAGCCCAATGAGGTCGAGGCTTCCTCACATGTTCGAGTGAATTTTCCCATCCTGAGTTTGTTCTTAGTGTGAGGCTTTATTGGATTCGGGGGATTTTTTCTGTGTTCGCTTCCCATCGGGTACCATCAGTGGCTCAGCAGCGCGCCGGAATGACGGGCAGCCTTACAAAGCTCCCCTACAATGCCATTATAGTATTCTTCGAGAAGGAATTTATTTTTAATTAAAACAATTTTTTGTAATTCTATTGCGACTTTATTGATTTTGCCATAAACATATGACGATAGTTCAAAGCTTTTTTCTTAGTCTTCGTTCAGGCAATCATTACGAATTCTTCATCCAATCAGTCTCCAAATTAAAGAAAGCAAAATGTCTAAAATGTTATACTATTAGCAGCTGATAGCAAAAACGAACTTGTAATTGATTTATTTCCAAAATCTCAAACTTTTACTGAATTTCCATTATTTACTCGACTGTGTACATAGCTGCTATCCCACAAAGTCAGAAGAAAGATAGAATTTTGTCAACATATAAGCGTACGCGGCTTCCTCTTTGACTCCATTCCTATACCTTTTCATAAGGAGATAAAGTCATGTATATATTATGCCTAACAAGTTTCAATAGCATTGTCAGATATCTTCTTGAGGAACAACTTTTTGTCAAAATATTGAACAATTGCACTTCGGCGAAAACTTTGACGTGGCTCAATGGCTGCACGAAAAATACAATGTATATGTGTGAATATAGGATATAAGCAAATGTAGTTTGAGGCATCGTTCTCTTCCAAGTTTATGAAAATACGGCTTTCTCACACGACCCGTGTGGCCATGGTTATCATTTTCATGAAAAAAGTCGAAGAATATCAATGGAAAATCGTAAAATCGAAGGTGAAAAAATTTACTTTTTGAATATGAATACAGGAGAGGTACAGTACCAATATTAGTTTTGGCCTATATGAAAATTAACAAAGAATTTTCTGAAATTTGATTTATGTTTGTCATATGTAATATGAACGCTAATATATCGTCTTTTGGATAAATTTCATGGGAGAAAATAAAAATTGTAACATGTTATTTTGGTTCCGACCCATGCTTTTCGATCGACAATACCAAAAAATTAAAATGAAATCGTACAAAAAATTATGTTTGAGGTGTGCGAACATATTTTTCAGCGTTAATTGTTTTTGACTATTTATTTAGTAACCTTATTGACATAATATCACAAACATTATCTGTGACTAGTCAGCAATATCTTGGAAATTCTTGATCTTCTCTTCTGTAGAAAATTTCCCACAAATTATCAAAAAATTTGCTTGCTTTGGGCGAAAATTCGGTTCAGTATTATATACGAATCCTTGCAAACGATTGTCTAGAATGTTTTGGGGAGTGGGATTTGAATGCTAAATTTTATCAAGCGATTTCCATTAAGGGGGTATTCTGGTCTAGAAATTTGAAAAAATCGATTTTTTTCGAACAAATCGAACAAATCGAACAGAAGACGGTAGAGATTCTTCGTCTACTTGCGACCGTGTTTCCTCGTAAACCCTTTGTGCGTTTGTGTATATCTATATATTGTGTATTATATATGTATATATATATATATATATATATATATATATATATATATATATGTATACATAATACAATACAATAACAAAAGGGAACCTTTACCTATTGAAATAATATTTTACATTTGGTGTTACCTTACATCCAGTTGCCAACAGTTGAATTCTAACCTTTAAACCAAGTGAACACATGTGCTGTGAGTAAAATAAAAATATTTTGAGTTAGAATTTTAATTTATTTAAATAAAATGGATCGCAAATCCTCTACGCAAAGGATTACGCGTCTGAGTCGATAAAAAAAGGCGACTTCACGGCAATAGATTCACAGTAGAGCAAGATACCAGTTTTACAAGCGCATCAGCAGCAAAATTGAGCGAATCCAATGATGAAGTGATTATTGAAAATGACTACGTCTACTGTGTTCTGGAATTTTTCACGGTTTTTACAGAGGTTTCTTCCTTAGTTTTGTGTGCTACATGTAAGAAAGAAATTAAATTTTCACGAACGTCTCATCGCGGACTAGAGTTTAAAATTGCATTACAATGCAGTTGCGATAGTATACAATATATACAATCATGTCCATTCATCGACAAATCCTTTGAAGTAAATCGAAGGATGATATTTGCTAAGCGGGTTTTGGGAGTTGGACGAGAAGGAATAAATATCTTCTGTCGTATGATGGATATTTGTCAAGGAATATCTATCTGTACTTATTACGCTTGTGTCGAAAACTTACATATGGCCGCATCTTCAGTGTATATTTCCAAGGCTGTTAATGATGAAAAGGATATAATTTCAACTTCTGATCCTCATGCTAATCCAACATATTTTACTGTTTCTGGCGGTGATACATGAAAAAAAAGAGGTTTTAGTTCTCTATTCGGAGTTTTTACACTTGTAGCTAAAAATTGCAAGAAGGTTGTTGATACATGTGTCAAATCAAGTTTTTGTCAAGGCTGTAATGTTTGGAAAAATAAAAAAAAGTCCGATGTATCTGCGTATAACGATTGGTATGAAGATCATGAATAATCGTGCACTATAAATCATAAAGGAAGTGCAGGTAAAATGGAAGTTGATTCTATTATCGAAATGTTCTGTTGATCGGTTGAAAAACACGGAGTGAAATATGTAAAATATATTGGGGATGGTGACACTAAAACATTCAAGAGTATACTCGATATGGATCTTTACGATGGTGACCCAATTGTCGAAAAAAAGAGTGCGTTGGACATGTCCAGAAGGGAATGTGTGCAAGGCTACGGAAAGCGAAAAAACAAAATAAAGGGATTGGTGGGAGAGCTGAAGGCAAATTAACTGATAAAGTAATAAATAAATTGTCTTTATATTATGGTTTAACGAATCACCGGCACCCCGATTCTGTTGAGGACATGAAAAACGCAGTTTGGGCTACTTATTATCATAATAGTTCGACAGATGAAAATCCGCAACATTTGTATTGTCCACCTCGTGCGGAAAGTTGGTGTAAGTGGCAAAAAGCTGCATCTGAAGGCACATTACACGAGTTTGAGCACGATAATCCTCCTCTGTGTGATGATATATTGAAAGTTATAAAGCCAATTTATGAGAGTTTATCGTCGGAAGAGTTATTGACTCGATGTTTAGGTTCAGAAACTCAAAATAATATTGAGTCTCTAAACTCTTTGATTTGGACTTTCGCGCCAAAACATATTCATTCCGGAATGAATTGACTTAATTCATTAATTGGTTGAGGAATTGATTTAAAACGATAACCACGATTTCTCAAGTTCTACTGAACCGAATTACTTGAAATTTGGCGTCTTCTTTAAAGACTTCTCTATCGTTTGAACTACGCTCCCCAAATTTTAATATTTACTATTTTCAAAAAATTCGGAAAACTCAAAAAAGTGGTAAAAAAAATTGGTTGTATTTCAAACAGCTGCCATTTTGTGAAATTTTTTTTAAACTATTCTGTAGTTCAAACGATAGCGTTGATTAGTGTTGATAGTATTGATTTTTATCTTCCATTTCCGAATGTACTTCAAGAGCACTTTGATGGACTATTGCAGTTGTGAATAGAAGTGATGACATTTGTTTGTCTGTATGTATAATATAAACAAGTACCACCGGCATATGGGGATAGTTTGACGTTTGTGGGTGATTGTGGAAGATTCACTGTGTAGATGTTATATAATAAGCGCGACAGGGGTGATCCTTGTGGGACTCCAGTTTCAATCGGCCACAAGTTGGAGAAGTGGTGAACTCTAACGCGAACTCTCTAACGTTCTGCGATGGAGGAAAGTACCTATAGTTTGTACGATAGGAAAGGGTATGTGCAGTGGATGCATTTTGAATTTTAGCCCAGCTGGCCAGACTTTGTCGAATGTCTTTGCAACGTCGAACATAACAAGGCCGATAAATTTTCTGCTTTTGAGGCCATTTTGTACGTGTTGTACTAATTTAGTCAGCTGGAGTTCTGCGCAGTGTCGGGGAATAAAGCCAAATTGTTCCTCTGCGATAATACAGTTCTTCAAAACGATTTTTGACAATCTTTGGAGTATCGTCTTTTCCACAATTTTGCCAAGTGAAGACAAAAGACTTATGAGTCCCCGGTTCTGGCGGAATGTGAGGTTTTTGCGAATCTTTGCAGGTGGAAAATAGAGTTAATTGCATCAGTCAGTTGAATGAATTTTTTGGAAAGTGTCATGTTTTATGAGTCATGTTTGGGAGCGTGTCGTAGCCAGGTAATTCCCGGATGGTGGTTAGCTATACTAGGTGTTTCATTTCTTGTAAGTCAACTGGTCTTATACCATCATCCTGTTTGAGAGTCAGTTGGTTAGCCTTTTAAAGCTAGGATCACCTGTGTTCCCAGATCTCCTGCGAGCTTGATTCCTCATTCGTATCAGATTTTTCATTTGATGAGAGAGTTCATAGGGGTTATATTCTCTTGCCGAAGTTGTAATTGTATTATCCTCCTTAGCCTGGATAATTTTTCTAGAGATTTCTTCAATTACTTTTCTTATATTGCTGGCCGTATCAGGTGTTTGCGTAAAGTTTTAATTGGCGATTGCGTCTGTGAAGGCTTTCCAGTTTGTTTTTCTTTTTGTTTTTAAAAGGAACATAAATGTAGATGTCTCCTTCTATTAAAAGGAGTGCCGGTTTGTGATCAGATGACAGCTCGTCGACAACGTTTAACTTGATGTTGTGTTTGAAAGCATAAGACATCATAATATCTAAAGCGCAGCTGTTCCTTGATTCAGAATGTGTGGACTCGTTGCGATGTGCCGGCTTCCATTTGTCTCTGTTATTAATCGGTTGAACTCAATCACAGCTTGATGGCTTACCACAACCCCTAATTGCGATGATATGCATTCATATCTTACACCATAAGGATTGGTTTAGGTGGAGCGGGGGTTTGGGAGAAAAAACATATGCGCCATAATGTCTAGTATCTTGAATTAAAATTGCATTCGCATGGAGGCAAAGAGTTGTTCCATGGGAGGTTGGAGTGGACTTTTCAGGAAAATTTGAGGTTTGGGAGGTGTTTGGTGTTTTTTTTTGGGTTTTATCTGCAGCTATTTGTGCTATTTGTGTATTATTCGGGTTCTTTGGACAACAACCATTATGCAGTTGATAAGTTTTGCCATCTATTCCTGCGGCTTTTTGCAGGCCGAGAAGTGATGAAATTCTCACATTTAACGCATGGGGGTTGCTCATGACAGTTTTCGGCAGAATGACTAAATTACTGGCAGTTGTGGCATTGGGCTTCTCCGTTTCTTGATCATTTTGTTTGACTTTGCAGACAAGGTTGCAGATGGCAATTATATTATAAATTTCTGCCTATTTTCTTGGAAGGAGCACCTTGGCGAGTTTAGAGGGACCGTAGTTTAGTTTGAGATAAAGTACCTCTATCGGGTGGAATCCTTGTGCCCCTAGATCTTCTTGGACCTCAGCGACTGAAAGGCCATGTAGGCCTCTGATTAAAATATTTATATTTTTTCCTCCGATGGATAGTATGTGCGGTCCTTTATTTTACGTTTTTTCAACAATTTCGTAGTCGTCGGTGATCTGTGGTAGTCTTGGGTATTTTTTGAATACTGAGATTATCCTCTTCGCTGTCTCGTATTGCATACTTTGCTTTTATTTCCTTTACGAGTGTCGTTGATTTTTCGGGCTCTCCTAGGATGATTAGTACTGTTCGTGGAGGTTTTTCTGTCAGCTTGGGTAACTTAGGGCGGAGTAGCGCGTTTTGGATTGGGACAAGTGTGACAAGATAACTGTTGATTTTGGCGGTGGAAGGAATGGAAAATTTCCAGTGCTTCCACCGCCAAATAGCAAAACTCTGGATCATTTTCTGTAGTCTGAATGACTGTAGTCATTTTCAAAGGTGCAAACAATGCAATTAATAGCATAGAAAACAGCCTAGAAAAAAGGAAAGTGGTAAATAAAAAATGGGATAACATAAACAAATACCCAGAGATAACCTTCAAAGTCTTCTGGACCCTAGAACACGTCGGTATGAAACCATTTTATACAGCTTAAACAGAAGACGTACTGAGTCATAGTGTAACTGAACGACATTTTGAACTAGAGGAGACGGGCACCCTAATCAATGGTGAAATTAAAGAACAATAACAGATAAAAATGAGAGGAAAAACTAGCATTACGCTTGTTTTTGGAAAGAAGCACACCACCTCAACAATAGCAGTTAACTTTGGTTGCATTACAGCAATGTATTCCCAAAACATATTAAGGCTCCTAATAGATTCTGACTAACAGAGGCTACAATAAATTCAGGCTCTTCCAGCAAAAAAAGCAATCAAATAAACGAATATGCACCGTTTCCTGATAATTTGTTGGCACTTTCGTATGAAGCTCTAGAACCGCGAAAACCCCGAAAGTTAAAATTAGTTAGTAGTATCACTTTGTAAGAAAGCTCTTCAATACGTGTTATTTTGAATATTCGCATTGATATTTATCAACAGCTCATGGTCGATTCCAATTCGATAAATTCCTGATACGCGACTCCATGAGCTCCTATTAAGTGGAAAAGAAAACTTTATATGTATTCACGCCTAATTTTCAAAGAAATCCTTCACGTGCTCGTAAAACGTCGAATTTTGTATATCTACTATTCATGACACAAAAGTCACAATCTTCACTAGTTTGACGGGCAAGATAGAAACCATAGTAAGCCAAGTTTGTCATGTTCAATGCGATGTTGCACTAGGGAACGCTTATGTGTGAGAGTGTCGAACTATGTGGGCATCGCGCTCTACACTGTAAGTCATTGAATGACTACTGTTTGAAAAGAACGGACAATGAATGGAAATGAAAGTGGTTTTTCAATGGATAGGATGGAAAGAAAGTTTTTAATTAGTAAATAGAAAAGAAGGATAAAATTTGCAAAAATGAATTAAGTGCAATTACTGGAATTATGCGTAGTTATTAAATGCGGTGATTGTGGATATAATAAAATCATTTACTGTAGCACCACAATTATTTGTGTTATTCCGGCAATGAAAACATGTCGCAACGTGCTTGATACTGTTCCATCAAAGTATCGTTGCTTTGATGCGATTTATTTGAGGATGTTTATGTTGAATTTGTTGTAGTCTCTTGCACTTGAAGAAAAATGAACGGAACCACAAATGAACAATTAAAAGAGCAAATCAAATGGAATGGAAGGGAATAAATAGAGAGAAAATAAATGGGAAGACATAGATATTGGGTAGCATATTGGGTAGCACCTCAATTTGCAGGAGCTACCCTCTCGACATGAATATATTTGACAATGGGACAGTCTTCTGGAAATTCAAAGAGTGCTCACATGAATCAGGATCAATTGACAGCCGGCTTCGAAGGGGACTTGTTTCATAGCTTATAGCAGAATGAATGCCAAATATGATGAACTAAAGGCAATCGAACGAGATGTCCCTGTGACACTTGGAGTTCAAACTCCATTTCAGCAAGATGATAATCAAAACACGTAGGGCAAGGTTATAGTCCAGGATATGAGGCGATTGAACCTTGAATGGGACGGACTAATACGAAAAGAAATGGAACGAGTTATGGAGAGACATAAGTGTATTCGAATAATTCAAAATTGATCATTGGATCAGATAGGATTTTTTGACGCTCCAATAGCTGTGCATGGGACAGTCTATGTGCGCGGTCATCAGGCTAACGGAAAATCTCAACTTTTGATGTCAAGGAGCTAAGTCGTACCCATTAAAACCATATTAATTCCACGATTGCAATTGTCAGCTTTCAAATTTGTAAGTCGTTTGTTGATTGAGATAAATAAAGCCGAACCGAGGTATACACTTTGGGCTGATTTATTGATGGTACAACATTCATTCGGTAAGGAAGTTGCCGTGCGATTTGAAAAAATTCGTAGCCAAACGTTTGCAATTACTTCAGGCTACCACAGAGGAAAAGAACTGATGACACATAGGAACCTGAAATAACCCAGCCGATTTGTTGAGTGGAGGTACGAACCCTACGAAATCGGTTCGGGAATAGGTTGTGGTTCCATAACTGATTGGTTAACTCAAACTCCACATACATGTCCAAAAAACTCATTCGAACAAACAAAAAAGCCCAAAATGGAAAGTGAATTCAAGGTTTTCACACTGAAAGTGCCTCCGAAACCACTGTAGATCTTTGTACCGAGAACTTGTCAATAAATAGGACTGTGTTCATGATTGGAAAGAGCAAAGCTAACAGAGAAGCTAGACAATGCTATCAAAAATGCTATCACGAGTTGTTCACAACAGCCAAAGAAAAACACCAGAAAAGAGTGCCTTGACTGATGCATTGACAAATGAGTAAAGAACACCAAGAATAATATACATCATTTGAACAGAACAAAAATTTTACGGGAAACAAATTGCAGCGGTCAAAAAAGGTAAAGATGTTTGAGACGGGAGTAGCATATTGTCACTAGTACCAAGATGGAAGGATGGAATACTCACAGCGCAGAAACTGACTATCCATTCCGACATCCAATCAGAATACCACAAAAATCGCTTTTAAATCGTACAATATTTGAGCAGAAAAGGCGAATATTAATATTGCAGCTCAGCCAAGTATGAGAGCCACTGCGCTGATATTTATAACTCCAGCTTTACCTCATCATGTACGCATTTACGAGGCAGCAGTAACATCGATAAAATATCACTTTACTCGTGTTATTAGACAGAAAGTGCTGACATACCATCATCTCATGAAGTTGTTGACACAATTTGAATCTATCCTTAATTCGAAGCCATTATGCCCGATCGGTAATGAAGGCCGAAATACAATACTGCGTGACGGCGATATGTGAGCGCGATGCGATTCTCCCTCGTTGTCACGCAACGCATTCAATTTACAATGCACGCGATGCGGGGAACATTAATGTTCATATGACAATTGAGGAGCGTTTTTTCAAAGCGATACAACCAACAAATTTTAATTTTCGGGTTTTTCGCGGTTTCGGACACCTTTTCTAGAGCTGCATACGATAGCATCAATGAATTTTCAGGAAATGGTACACGCGGCATTGAAATTGTATTGCAAACTTGCGGAGTTTTATCAAAGTGAAAGATCTACCAAGGGCAAGTTTTCTCAAAGAGATACAACAAACGCGGTAGGCGACGGATTCCTTTAATTTAAATTTTTTGCCTTTCTAAAAATGACACGTGATGTTTGCATTCATATTTTGACAGATGTTAGTGTTGATTATTTCGTCATTTAGAAAGCACGCTCATTGTTTTTGTGAACTAATTAACATGAATATTTAACTGATTAAATCAGAGCGCAATATTTTCCGAGTGAATATTTGTTTTTTTATTGTGCTTTACACAACAAACGCGATGAGAGGTAACAGGGTGCAAGATGGCGACCGTCTCATTTCAAATCGAAATTTGCTCCGCCGCGTTTTGATGTGATTTTGTACATCCAAGCGATCTGTTTGGGCTAGCTACGACAAACCACAAGTACACAGCACTTTTTTTGTTACAGAATTCAGACGAAAACTGTACTTAAATGCTACGAAAATCGAGCAGGACATGTTTTTGTTGAAGTTTATGCGTGTGGCTACCCCCAAAAGGCGAACAAAAGTGACGCAATCGGCAAACTTTCGTAAGATGTCAATCACCTACTTTGTGCTCAAAGAGAATGGTGAGGAAGTACAGGTTTGTTCTAAAACGTTTACTTCAATCACCGGTACTCAACGTATGTGCCTTCTACGCGTGGCCAATGCTTTTTTGGCAACTGGATCACAACCAAAGGAGCGGCGAGGAGGTAAGAATGTAAAACAGCTGGCAGATATTGCAGCTATGACTGAGCTAATAAAAGAAGACATTATGAAATATAAATGCCGCGAAAGTCATTATTGACGAAATAAATGTTCCAGATCGTACTTACCTCCCGAACTAAATTTGAAATTTGAAAATTTGATGTACGACAAATTTACAGAAAATCAAAAAATAACTTATAGAAAAACATGTTCTTTATCGAAATATAAATCAGTATTCTATAAAAACTTCAACTTAGGATTTGGAAACGCTCAGGAAGATACATGCTCAGCCTGCAAAGAATTTTTGATTAAAATAAAACATGCGAAGGATTTGGAAACTAAAAACAACATTCGTACCGAATATCGTCTTCATAAACTAAGAGCTAAAAAGTTTTTTTCTTTATTGAATGGCTATGATAATGAGAGTGCATATACTGAAGAAACAGTAATAAAAATTTGTTTTGATTGCCAGCAAAATCAACCGCTTCCAAAGTTGAGCGTTGGAGAGGTATTCTATTCTCGTCAAGCTTGGTTATATAGCCTTTGTATAATGCAACATAAACCAAAAACCAAACAAGACAAGGATGATATAGAGTTTTATGTATGGCTAGAAAATCAATGTAGTCGCGGAGCCAATGAGATAGCCTCAGCCGTTCAAAACTATTTGAAAAAGTTGGAAGCAAAGTGTTTAACAGAAAATTAATTTAATAATTAAAACAAAAATTAAAGATTAAGCTATACCCAGATTCTTGTTCTTGTCAGAACAAAAATTTTATAATGGTAACAATGCTCGCAAATTTCATGGCTTCTAGAAAGGTATTCACTAAGCTAAGTCATTTCTTTGCTATTAGAGGACATAGTTTTATGCCGCCAGACAGAGTGTTTGGAAGAGTCGAAAAAGACTATCGTCGACGTGAAACTATTACTTCGCCGAAGCAATACATTGAGATATTGAAGAAACATGGCCAAGTCAACGAATGGGGTAGAGATTGGTTTACTTTTGACATGAAAACAAAGGCAAAAGAAATAGTTAAATCTAAACTGCCGTTTAAAATATCTCAAACACGTATAATACATTTTACTGCCGTTAGATCCCAAAATAATTCGAAGGACGTTGAAGTTGGTGTTCAAGATACCTACTCTGCTTCACCAGTGACTACTGATATTAAAAAGATCAAAAAATCATTTATGAGATTTGATTGTATCCAGTTGCCAAAGACGAATATGATATCTTCAAAGAAGAAAATTGATATTGAAAACTTATTAAAGTTGTGTGATATATCCGACGATCCAGATGCAGAATTATTTTATCAAGACGTGCTTCAGGGCTCAGGTCCTGACCAGGACAATATAAGACGGAACTACGATGATGAAGAGCCAATCGTATAATTTTTTTCTATGCCAAAGATTTATATGTAATTTTATTGTTTTTTTTTTTCTAAATAAATAAAAATAAAACCAAAAGGTATTTTATTTATTTAACCCATGTACATTCAACAGCTAAGCATGAATCTCACCTCACACTAGGTCTTAGAGAATATTATGAATTTGAATAGCATATAAAAAAAACCATCTACTGGAAAAAAACAATTTTTTTTGTATCGCTTTGTGAAAACGCTCCTCAATTGTCAAATTGGTGACATTTTAAATGAAATTTGCTGGAAATTGTTTTTGATTTTTTGAAAGTTTTAAATTTCGAATGTTCCTTCGCTTAGCAAATAAAAGCCTTAACTAGGATGCACGAAATTTTCATTCAAAATTCATTCGTAATAACCAATGTACTTAAAAAGTAATTAAGGCGTTTGAATTTCAAATTTCATTTAGGCGCCATATTGGATTTGACAAACGTCACGCACATCGTTGCGGGGAATTTTCGTTTTTCCGAATATTTCCCGCCTCGCATCGTAATTATTGTACGATGTCGCATACAAATGCATGCTAAGAAAACTGCTTGACATTTGCTGCGTGACTCTCGTCGCGCTCTCGTATCGCAGTCTCGCAGTATTGTATTTCGGCCTTGATTCCAATGACATACACGCATAGACACCCGGCCATTTTCTGATCGGCGTACCACAAGTCCAACCATTACCTTCGCTATAAGCCGGCAAAAAACGTCAAACTATGAAGAGAGCGTCATATGGAAAAGATAGAAGGCTATGTATTTGACAACACATCAAAAAGAAAGAAATGGTAGAAAGACCTCTGGATTTTCATCAGGACTGTGTTGTATCGACGGCACTTGGCCGTTGGATATGATGTTCCACTTGCGAACGACTATGTTTGAGGGAGAGTGTTGAGCTCTGTGAGCATCTTACTCAACACAGTGAGTGACAACTATTTGGAAGGAACAGACAGTGAATGGAAATAAATGTGTATTATTTTTTCAATTCGTGTTTTTGTATCTTATTTCATTGCTTCAGATCCATTTCCTTTATTATTTATGTTAAAGTTGGAAGGCATTTAAATTAACTTCATATGCTGACAGTGTGATTTTCCTCTTTACATTTATTGGTTTTGCAGACGGCGAAACCTCCCGCGGATATGGCTTGATTTTTGCTAATATTGCTACTAAATGATTTTTATCGTACATATTAGTTGATGTATTTAAATATGAATACTATTATGAGCTCACCGGGATCAAGACTTTCAATGTCGCAATATCTCTCATTACTAAGGGAAACTGTGTTATGAGTACTCACGATGAACGATTAAATCCGAATTATTTTCCAGATTCCTTTCACAATTTTTTGATGTTTCTTTTTAAAAATATCATACGTTACGAACTTTCTTCGAAATACATACAATCTTTAAGTATATTTATAATCCGTAATCTATATTTTTTCATAAGCAAATTGTCATAAGAAATTTTCATAAGCAGCAAGCATCTTTATAAAACATTTTGCAAAAGGCGAGCAATAGTTGGTAACACTTGCCAATAAGATCAATGGTTTGACTTGAAATCTTACCACTCACAGATGGTAGTTAAAGATATTGGCAAAGAACGGGAATGAGAACAAGCAGCCAACATCAATAAAAAGAAACTTTTCTCATGTTCAAACAGGATACGAAGAAGGGAATTAGTTAGCCACAATCGATTCCCTTACCTAACTTCTTCAGGCTCAATTGAACTCGTGATGAAGTTTCGGTTTTCGGTCGAACGATAGAATTATATTTAGGTGGAGGAGCTGGCGAGAGGAACGAGGACTATTGCGAGCATAAAGCAAAGTGGAAAGAAAAACTACAAAAAACTTGAATCATTTTCTTGTCTCATGTTCTTTTTTAGAAAATTGCGGTATGCTGTCAATGGGCGACGGGCATAAATGGCAGACTTGAAAATGAAATAAATTTTGGACAGAATAGTGCTATAGTTTCGGAAGTTTCCCTTTGGCCCTTCAAAAACTCCGCACTTTCATTCAAAATCTATTTATTTTTCTGCTAATCGGGTTCTCCTCGGGTTTCCTCATGGTTCTTGTCACTTGACAATTTGCACCTTCACCATACTTTCAAATTCTGACCAGCATGAAAGCTAGAAGGTACAAGTTAGAAATTTTTAATCACTGCTTTTGTATTCAGGAGACGTCGTCGTTCGAGACTTCAGAGAAAAGTTCCTTTAATTGGGATGTTATTATGGTGCGTGACGAAAGTTTTAGCGGTTGCTGCCAACCTTTCAACTTTGATGTTTTTATCACAGACTTCAGGTGGCACGAAGTTTAAAAGTCTTGCGATACTTCCCGAAAAATGTTTCGAAGGTGGCGGGGATATATTAAAGCTCATTGTAATGTTCGTGCCGAAATTATTCGAACGTGAGTGTCCTACTGAGTATAAATTTTCCTGGAATAAACATTTAAGTACATGTCATTGCTTCTTGGAATGTAGATCTGTGTGCTAGAAATAATTAACAAAAAAGTTTGACAGTCGGCTTTTCGAGGAAAATGTAGTCTTTGTTGAAAGCAAAACTTTCGAAACTTTTAGAGCAAAGAAACCAGTTCGCACAATACAGACTATAATTTTGAATGTGTGTAGGTGTGGGAAAATCAAATATATTTTTAATATGTTCAAGAAAATTGACCTTTTAAGGCTTGAGTATGTTAATTTTTTATTGTTCCGAGTAGAAAGAAAGTGTTTACATTTTTCCGCATGAACATTCTTAGATGTCAGGTACATTTACCTAGGTTGTATCCATTTATATAAATTTTATGTAATAATTTTTAAAATTTAAAATAAAACCACCTTTCTTCCAGATAATTCTTAATTTATATATATTTATATATTACTTATTCCTATAGCAAACGAGCAGATTCGTTTCAAGTCACAGAGTAGCTCCTAATAAGGGAATAGGAAATAAAACGGTGTAGATTCGTGGTCAGCATAGTTTTAACATTATCCTTTATCCATCGGCGAAGGAATTTGGTATATGATTTCACATAATATGAAAACTCAATAGGAGTCTCATATACGGTGTAACATAATCCTTAAAAAAATCTTATTCAATTTAAAGCCGACTTTAAATGTGTATTATATTGACTATATATTCATCTAAATTTTTTTAAAGTTGAAAATCTGTCTCCGATTCCTCAAATATAATCTATAAGATCACGGTAAATGTTGACCATCTTCTGACTGGGATTTATAACATTGATTAATTGAAGACAAAAGACATGTCATTGGTTTAGATACAATCAGTAACAGCTTCCAAAGTCATTTCAAAATTCCTGCAGAGCTTGCTCTAACAACGCTAAGAACCGTGTTTGAGAGTATGGCGAATTTTCAAGTCATAAACCTGCATAGAAACGAGTGGTTCCTTTAGACGGCTCGTTTGAGAGCAAAGAGCTCAGATTATACTCATCCCCATAGAAGCACGCATTCTGATGGCAGATGCTAAGTTTAAGGGATAAATAAAGATATCCACTTTGTAAGTTGCTACTTTCCTCCAGATGACTCAATAGAGAAGTTTGGTGACACATTAGAAAGCAAATTTGGCAAAGGCGGTACCTTCTGTGCGAGGTTATAGAAGACTGATAATATTGTACGAACTTGACGTCCCAAAATCCGTCACATATACTACGGTGTAGTAAAGCTCATTGCTTTACTAGAACGAATGTAAAATTTGAATAAATCACGTTTTGGAAGGGGACTTTTCATCCAAATGGAAACTAAAGGAAATATGACCTAAACGTCCTGTAGGCACAAAGGACGTTACACTAAACCGTAACAGAAGGAGCCGAAGAAAGTACAACGCGTGAGAATTGATGAAACGACCAACAACGAAAAACACGAATGGGAAGAGCTCAGAGCAATACCTGAAAAGACCAAGCAGCATAAGGGAACTTGTACAAGAACAACCAAACCAGTGACCTCTCGAGGAACTCGGTGCGGAGTCCACAGAAAAGGGCTTCTTTGAGAGTGCCGTCAAGGACCTCTTTGGCACTAAAGCCAAGACATTACAGCCAATGGCTGCAAATAAATGTCTCTGATAAAAAGAGACATGAATTTTCTTGCGAACGTCGGGGAAGTAGAAGAGGCCATGAAACCAATTCTTCCTTTAGCAGATATATTTAGGGTAAGGTTGACACCTTCCAAGCTTAGAGGCCAATACAATATCGGAACGGATATCTCAGAGAATGGCACAGTGCGACCCCTGTCCAAGGAGGAAACCAAAGCCGTAGGATTTTCCTAGTTCGTTGCTATAAGTGCTTTAACTGCGGGGACATACTTTTATTTTTCCAACTGCAACGGGAAAGACTGAAGCAGGCTGTACTACAAATATGACACACATGACCATAAGGCGGCAATGTGCATAAGTAAAACAAACTCGATCTTCTATGAGCCCAAGGGTCTGGCTCATACTCCAGGGTGTCAACTTCCAAGAATCACTTGTCAAGAGAAAAGCAAAACTATGAGGTGGTGGAGGTGGCTTTGTGCTGTTCAGGTGTGTGGATATGACATTTATCAGCGTGTAAATGGGTGTGGATATAAAATGTATAAGGGTCACCAAATGTACCAATTTCATCCTTTCAGAAAAATATTAGTGAACTGGATGTAGCTGCCTCAAGCAATTGCTTGTCAATATTGGTGGTAACTTCAATCCTAACGCGACTAAATGCTTTATGCAGATTTTAGAGGGAAACAAACGGGAAACAACGGGAATACGACGGGAATCGTCGCGGTAAACAACAAACCAACCAATTTCCGGAGAGGCTTCTTGAGAAACATCCCCGACGTGACGTTTGCTTCGGATTCGTTAGTGCCTATGATACACCAAAAGCGAGTACTGGAGTACTACTCGGCGCGTGGTCACCAGTATACTCCACTAGAAATTTCCAAGTGTGCTGCTCGACGCGCAGCAACGCTACCTTTAACCGTAGGTTGGAACAATGTCAAATAGGATGTCGAGGCATTCGCCGGAGTTCTCCTGGGTGGGGAACATGAGGGGACATCGACGGGGACTAGAGGACTCTCAGCCATTAACATTATGAACTCCACCATGAGTCTGCATGCTAAACCTTTGGTGTACTGGTTGTCATCAGGAACCGCTGAAAAATGTAAACACCAGGAATCGTGCAAGGGATCAAGATGAGTTTTACTCCTGAATACTGGTATAAACATAAGCTAGATAACTTCTCCGTAAGTTGATAAATGAAAGCAAAGCTCGTGGCTCATATGGAAGTTTGGAGCCTTATGGAGTATTTGTATGCTTAATCTGAAAAATGTACATGGTTGCTTGACACTTTTACCGCGCTTTTTGTTCGCTTCATGCACGAAATGCCCTATTGTGTTTCCTCCTTTTATTTTCAATAAGCTGGACAAAGCGATGTTGACGTAAAAATTGAGAAAGGCCACGGTTCCAAATGATATCGGACATAGTAAAGCTTGTGTACGAACTTTGCCCTCACAGGTTGTTCAGCAAGTTTCTCAGTCTAAAAGTGTTGGAAGGAAGCAAGGCTTGTACTGATCCACAAGGCGAAGGAAAATCCAGAGTAGGTGTCTACATATTGAACTCTACTTGCAATCCACGATCGATGCTATAGCATAAGTGGTGAACGCTGTCCAGCGGGCAGGAGCCCACAATCATCATTCGAGGTAACGAGTATTGCTTATAACGCTCCATCGAAAGATGCCTTGAGGAATGCCTTCAATTCTGCAAGGTGGATAGATATTCTCAGTGCCTTGAGCTGTGAGGATGCCGAAGTATCTGATGTTGATATTAAAGTCCTATGGCTGCATGTTGGATCGAGGGTGGAACTTGAGGACCGGAGGCTCGTGGCACAAGTTTCCATTCTTGGCGTAGAACTAAGGAATATTTCGTACGACGAGCTGTGAGTTGGCACCTGACGAGAAGCGGCAGGGACGCGTGTTCGAAATCAGCTCTTTCCACCTTTCTTTGTAAATATTAAATTCACTTTCGAGGTATTCGACAAAATTTGATCAGAACTTCCACACCCATGAGTCTTCGCTGAGTCAGCTAGCAAGGGTATAAATCACTTACAAGTTGTAAGTGAAAATGGATAAATTGATCTACCAAAAACATCTAGAAAGAAAACAGTGTATTTTTCTATTATTTATTTTCAATTATTGATATTTCTTTCTTTTTTATTTTTAATTATTTATTGGGCCTTCTCGTACTGTATATCTCTAGAATGAGCCTTATGTTGAAGGTAGTCGAAACGGTCGGTCTGGAAAACCATTTATTGATAGACTGTTTGCTAGTAAAAGAAAAATGATTAAAATTTAGTTTAACAATTGGTAAATTTCTCCTCAGTGAATAAATTGTAACTCTGTTGTACGATTGTATTCACAGATATCTCCATTACTGCTGTAGTCAAGTCAATCCGATCGATAAAATCATTTATTTGACTCCAAGGACGATTTACTCGAAGTCAAAACTTTAACATTTGATAGACAACATTTATCCTTGATTCAATACAATTATATTTCGAGCTTTCCGTAGCAGAATAGTTGCTACTATATATTCTTATTATATGGGATGGCTTTTCTTCTTTCACTGTTTCGCTATTCAATTTCCCAAGTTTTCTGTACGAGTAACATTGAAATACATTGTCTTTGTTATATGGACTTTTACACGTTTTAAGCTTAGCTGCCATACTCCATTTACTCCCAATAAAATTGCCGTTTCTATCAAGGATCATGTGATCCTATATAATCACTTTATCTTTCAATTATCGAATTAGTGTTGGATGCGTTTCAAGAGAATCCGAAGTGGAACACTAGTGACTGAAATTATCTGACAATGCAGAATGGGATATTCTCTGGCCGATTTCATCACCGATGTTAGATGCTTTCTGAACACTTTCTAAATTACCGGATAGAAAATATTTTCGTGTGTAATTTTCCCTTTAATGAAGCAATCAATCAATTATTTCCATTCATAAATTCTCATGGATGTGATTACGATTCCTCTAGTCTAGAACATCGACCTCCAAAGTTCTGAGTTCATTTCTTCAATCGCCAAACCATTAAAAATGGTGTTGTTATTTTGAAGTGGCATATGTTAGTTAAACGTACATGTTGAGTACGCAGGAGTTTTTCTTTCGTACTGGGTTTATTTAAGTTACAGGTGTAATTACGATAATCTTTTGGCTTCAATGCATGTTCCATTTACGACAGCATCATTTAAAGATGGCATTTTCAGGATTCAATAAGATTCAATAAGATTTCTTTCTTGCCGCCCCTAGTGTGAAATCACTTTTGCTTTGTAGCGTACTATTTTAGCAAGCCATTTTCATTTTTACTGCATTTATAGTAGTTCAGTTAGTTTTACGACAAGTCGAGTTAATCCCTCTATAGACGTTGCAGAGCAGCTACATTGAGGGGTGGATTAAAAAACCATAGCTAGTGAAATGGACAGAACGTATACGCTTGGTCCTGGACGAAATACTAGACAGCAATTTGACGATTCAATTATCTACGGGCAACAAGTTAATAAGATTTTCTTAGTTATTTTCTTGGCACTTACTATTGTGCAGCGTCTCCCATTTTCCCAAGGAATCTCATTCGATTCCAGTCGTCGAATTTGGATTTGCAGTCATTAGGTTAGTCCTTTAATTGCTAATCGAAAATAAATGATCAGATAATAGCTAATGAAATTTCACTTGTTCACTTGCTTCCCCATTCAACGAATGAAAGATTCAAGTGATTTACAGGAATTTAGGGGGATTTCAAACAATATAGTTGAGATTGATGATTGCTGTTCTATTCACGTGGATTTGTGGGCATATTGGTATTTCGTCAGGAGGAAATTGTTCGCTGATTAACTTTTGACTATGGATTATTATTAAAAATTTTGAGCTTAATGTGCATAGTGATTTTGTTGTGAACTAAATAATTTGTAGACACAAGTTACTGTTACAAAATTGTTATGAAAAATGAGCCTTAATTTAAAACGTTAAAAGTTGTTTACATCCTTTGGGTGAATTACGAATCCCTCCCGTAAGAAGCGCTCATATTTTGTCCCCAAGAAGTAACCGAAGTGGTCGTTGATCTATAATTTAATGTGAAGGTTCCTAATAAAACTTTTTGAATCGAACCGAAAATGTTTTAGGAAGACGGGTAAAGTCTAGTGTTCATTCCGCCAAAAGTAAAGTCTCCCATCCGCTATTTTCCCGTTAATTTTTCATTACTGATGATACATTAATGCTTCGTATCTTGTATCTAACTCTTGACATTTATCTCCCATTTTAAATGCATAATTTATTGGGCCAAAAATTCATTCACACTATTCAGCGCATTGCGCTTTGAATAACCATTACTTCCGATAAGAGTTGATGAAAATAATTGATATTTTTAAAGAAAAGGCCTACTCTTAACAGACTGAGTGTGAGCTTACTCCGTTACGCACCTACGTATATCAGGCAGTAAACACATACAAGTATGAGGCTTGCAAGTTACACATGTTTACCCTACTAATTATGATGCGTTGATACACAACGTGACCCAAAGCCTGCAACTTCGAAGTCTAGACACGTAGTCAGCCATTTAATTATTTGCCACAAATAACTTTTATACAAAACTGTATAAAAATGGAAAAATGAGCAACCCACCTCTCTCAGTTGTCGTATAATCGTCGTCCACATGTAACGTGTAGTGAAAATTTTGTACTTGTTGAACTTGTGTAAATTACACGAAAATTGTTTTGTTTTATTTTTTCGCAAAATGCTCCGCTCGACACTACAACATGCGCTCTGCCAAAAGTTTTTGTGTGCATGAGAGAACAGTAGTATAATAAATCTCTTAGAGTAAATCATATACCATGATAAGGAGGAAGAATCAAGCCCGGAGAAGATCTACGAGCACGGATGATCCGAGATTAATAACGAAAGAATCCTGGTTGGCTTCTATAGTCCGAAAATGAATACTTGAGTTCCGAAACGATCAATGGGCAGGATTCCTACAGAGCTTAGAGCCTGGCAAGAAAGCCTTCTGGAGGATATCCAAATATCTCCAACCAGAAACAAGAAAGTTGTGCCAAACCAGCTGTATGTTTTTCAGGGATGAGAATACAGCCGTAACCTGCATTGTTTTATCGTTTTTCTTAAGTAAAAATACCCCTTGTAAACTCTTGCATAAAAATGTTTTTAATTAAAAATGTTTCTCTCTATCTCCATATGCAAGGATGTCTGAGAAAATCCGCCCGAGCATTGTCGCGATATGTGCTTACGCTTTGTCTTAAAAATAAAATTGTCCTAATTTTGGATCAGTCCGAAAATTTGTCCAGTGTGTTTTGTTGCGCTGTTTTGTACTTATGCTATGCATCAGTCATCATGCAATAACTTTGGCCGGATGTACGAGTACTACACTGTCAGCTGTTTATTGTCACTGTCAGGTGTTTATTATGTATTATGTGATGGGTGTCCTCATATTTGCTTTGTTTCCGAACACACCATTGAAAAAAGTGATATGAAAATCGCTGAAAAAAATCGATTCAAACCAGGAATGACGAAAAGAATGAGACAGTACATTAAACTAGTGACACTGTGCATTAAAATTATTTCACGTTTCGCGACCAATTTTTCAAAACGACTTTAGGAGTAGCAATGGATAACCCGCTGTCACTTTTATTAACAGAACTGTTTATGACACATATAGAACAGTTAATCGAAGACAAATGAATAATGCCAAGAACCTGGTTGAGACTTGTCGATCATGTATTGGCCATGTTGGAAAAGGACAAGTTCGAAGTCAAAACAGCTATCAATTAAATTCACAAAAACATCGATTTCACAATGGAAATGAAAGACAATGGAGTACTGCACTTCCTGGATGTAAGAATTATAAGAGCACAACAAAGGCTTACTTTTGATATTTATAGAAAAAGACAGCTTCGCCAAGAACGATCCCGAGTTCATTTAATCATACATACCCGCAAAAGATGGCAGCGTACAACACCTGGTCACCTATCATCTAAAGCCTGAACAAGTTATGAACGGAAAAAAGGTTCATATTTGAAACTGCGAAAATAAATGGCTACAATGGATTAGAAATTATGCGGCTTGTACAACGGAAAGAAGCACATATAAAGAAAATGGTAATATAGACCCATTAAAAAAGGGTAAAAAAGAGGTTTTTACGGGGTAGAGTGCCCCAAATGCAAAATGAAATACTAAGGACAAACTAAAAGACTAATAAAGGTAAGACTCAAGGAGCATATCAGAGAAGCGCAAGAAACAAAAAAGGGGAGTTACACAATTCGGTCATCAATCGCGGCTCATATCGTCGAGCAAAAATATAAGGTGAGAAGAATCCCGAAGCTGCACACATGGAAAAGTTTGGAGATCATGAAGGTTCCCGATGATCAACGTCTAAAGTGAGATGCAATTGAAATGTAATTAAGGGTTAATGAGTAGTTAAAGTGTTATTATTGTATAGAAGTAATGTTAGTATATAAGTTCGATTGTAAGCCATAACATCTTCAGAAACAAAAGCACTGAACAAGGGAGTAAGTTGCTCCCGAAATGCGCAAATGCATTAATAATAAAAACTTATGGTAGTAAGAAAAAGTTGTTTCTTTTGCTGATTGTCATTGTTCTCTGTTTAAGTGTTAAGTGTCTAACTGTTTGTGTTAGTTGGTAACCATTCTTTGAAACAAATATCAAGTTGTCGCGATCTAGACCGGAGTGTGTTCTGCAATGAAAATTGATGAGAAGATACAGGTATGTAATAGGACTTCAGATTAGAACGCCGTGGCGTGAAAAATCAGAATGTAACTCAATAAACAAATGACTGTGTGAACACGAAAAATGCCAGGCGGATTCCAGGTAATTCAAAATTGCGCCTAGCAATTTTATTTTAGTAAAACTTTTGCGTGTAATGCTTTTGTTTTGCGATATATTTGGGACATATGTATGTTTATACGAGATATTTTGTTATCTCTTTTTGTAAGAACAGAACATTTTTGTTCGTTGTTTTCCAAAAAAGAACGGATTTGCTGTTCTTTGAACTTGCACCTTAAGTTATGTCTCTTCAGCACGATTAATGATATAAAAATATAAAGGATGTTCTGCCAAAAGTGCTAGAATCATTTTAGATGTCGCCGGTTCCAGTGCACTTGCAAACTCCATCTCCATTTTCATCATTATTTTATTGTATCAAGTCACCTATACTCACCCACAAAAACATACTAACCTTAAACCAAAAAGACACTTTCGAGCACAATTAAACCCTAGATCTGTTTTTAATTGGACTTTATAAGCTTTTTGCACAACACAACCAACCGGTAGAAACAATGGCAAAGGTATCAGTGGCTTCATAAGCGTTGGCGCTGCCAACAATGTTACTAGAGCTTATGGTTGTAGGATAGGAAAGCCATCAATGTAAAATAACCAAGCAACCAAACTAAGGACACTAGCTGTTACGTAGAGGATTTTCCTTGGAGATTTTCAATTAAAATTGCATTATAACGGTTAGAGAGCGGCACAGACTAAGGTTTTTACTCTTGTCTCGGTTGAGATACACAAAAAGTGGAACAGATACAAACAAGTAAAATCCAGAGGATTTTCAAACAAAAGTACACAGTTCGCAACAGAAGGATAATGGAATATTCCGTCGGATACAAAATTGGACGCAGAAAGCCTTAGTAACGAAATCCGAATAAATGTTGCCATATATGCGTTCTACCTATTGAATTAATATGGAGAGTAAATTAGTGTTTTCTAGAGTAATTATGGTTAACGTAGAGCTGAATAAATCATACGAAATATTATCACAATTGAAAGATAATTTCACTAGAAAACATAGGACTACTGTTTCATTAATAATTTTCTACTAGGTCGCACTTGAGAAATGTCCAAAGTAAGTTTTCATTTAAATTCAATTACATTTTTCGTGGTATTTCGCTTTTTTGCATGCATTAATTAGTTTTAAAATCTAAATGTTGCACGATAACACGAAAATTTGAGAAGCAGACATAGGACCAGATCAGACGTTGCTGAAAATCGAATAAAATTTTGGAGGTTTTCAGTTTTTTAAGCAATTTTGTCATTTGTAGATAATGTAGAGTTTGTGCTTTTAATAAATTAAAAAGATCATTGTAACTTAACGTGTCGCCAATATTGTTTCAATTTTGACAATGTTTCATGTTGTAAGGATGGGTATTATGGATATGGCAAGATAATATCTAATTTTATTAAGGAGCATGTTCGACCAGTTAATATCGAAACATTTCGATATTTTATAACTTTTCTGAAAAGTTCGATTGTTAATGAAGCCGATGCAGATTTGATTGTAGGACTTTCTTTTAAGTACTCACAACAACAAGTTTTTCATTTTACTTTGCTTGCTTAAAAAATGCATATCAAACAAATTTAATACTAAGAGCAGACATTAAATTTAGATCTTTACCTAATTTGAATTGTTAAATGAGAACCAATATTTGCGGATTTGACCTCTCGAATTTGATATTTTTATCAATATTCATGTGTTTTCATGATAATTGAAATTAATAAGGAAGAAATTGACTTTTTTGAAACAAGAAGACCTGTTTTGTATTCAAATTCCCTGGTAACATGTTTGAGCATAAAGACAGACGTTGCTCTTGAACTTACAGATAACTTACCCAAACGTTTGTATGATGAAACAAATGCTTAATAATATGTCGGAGAATGATTTGGGCTCAGTTTGCTTGCCAAGTGGTTGTCGGCTACAAAATTAGGTGGTGAGTTGGGTCGATCATATAAGCAAACGTTTACATAGAATGTTTTTCAACAAGTTAAGAACTTATTGTTGGCAACACTTTTAAATGCTACGTATGGTGTGATAGCTGTTATGCGTTTATGGCTTTTTATCATAAAAAGATTAATGCCTGAAAAACGTCTGCAAGTTGTGCAGATAAGTTTTGTTAAAAAAAACGGTTCTGTTCGAAAATCTCATCGCGCAATCCGTCAATTTTATGGCCACTTTAATCATCTATCAGAAAAATTAATTCGATTGAGCATGGATCATTTCTACACCATGTTTATGCTCACTGCTAATATTGTTGCGTTTATCCAGGTGCGCGGCCTTTTTGCCTCGTAAATTTTAGATTTCTTGCAATTGAAACACACAACTTGACTGCTAATTTGTTACTTTTATCAATTATCACTTTTTCAATCATTGTCAACGTCTTTGATTCACGTACGATTTTTATTCACTTCTACACTATTTAACTATTGCACTACTGTTAACGCGCACTGTCACTTTTCACTTTTTCAACAATACTATTCCTCCTCGCTGCCTGCTGTAGTTTTTCATAGACTTCATCTAACCAATCCGGAATCTTCTCATACCTTCTACGTAGATCATTCTCGAATTCACGCGCTTAATCATTTGCACTTGCACTCCTCGTTGCACTCCGTACAGCAATGCATTTACATAGAGAAAGATCCATGTATTTGTTATCGTTATCGTTTCGCATTGTATCGTGTCATCGCAATGCTTTTGGGTAACAACAGCGGCGCGTGATACTCGACCGCGTAATAATATGAATCCGTCGAGGCACTGTGCAGTGCGATATGAAGAAACCATTGCAGCTGTAGACTTTATGCTAAGTGTCAACTTGGGACAAAGTCTCAAGACTAGTCTCAGCGTGCTGGTCATTTGAGATCACTTGGGGTCTCGAGATTGCTGCTCA
The DNA here is from genome assembly GCA_954870665.1 of Stratiomys singularior. Lineage (NCBI taxonomy): Eukaryota > Metazoa > Arthropoda > Insecta > Diptera > Stratiomyidae > Stratiomys > Stratiomys singularior. The sequence goes on from OX940879.1 coordinate 51,356,641, forward strand.
AGACTCGGCTGGGACTTTAGTCTCAAAACAAGCAAATCCTGTGTCCATTTGAGAATCAAAACCTCTGTGTGAGATACGCAGTCAGATGGTTCCTTGTGATTGCCTGTTTTTGCGTTTAATTTTAGATTATTGTGGACTCGCGTCAGGCCCTCACTTTTTTAATTATACATCGAATTATTCAAAAACGGAAAGTTAAAAGAAATGAGTATTGGTGTAGAAAATGGTTGAGTCGGCCAGATGAGTTAGGAGCTTGTTCAACATTTTTAATTGAGTTGCGGTTGGAGGATGCACAGCAGTTTTGAAATTTTATTTGGATAGTTATACTTCGGTTTTTGGCTCCAGGTGAGCATAAAATACTACATATATAATTACTAATTTAGGTTATTTAATATCTTTCTCTTTATTTTCAGGAGATTCGCACTGTAGTTTGCAATACCTTTTCGGCATTCCATCTTGTACATTTGGAAGAATAGTTCCCGAAGTATGTCGAGCTATTATTGACAATTTGAAGGAACAATATTTAAAGGTAAACATACCTTCTCCAGAATATCGTCATGTTGAGTTTGTGACCGCCTTTTGTTAAGAGTTTTTTCTATTACTTTGTCTTTGTGGTAGCACATTGTCTGTGTGATCATCTTATGAAATTCCTGAGTTTTTTGAGATATTATTCCGAAATATCAAAAAATAGGCAATGACATTATAAATGTGAAATAAAAAGTACTATGCTATATCTTAAGTTAATATGAAATACAAAACACAATGCTATATCTTGTATGTCGTAGATACAATATTGTTTTGTTTTATTTTAGTGTACATTAGGTGCTAAAGAATTGAAGAAATAGGCAGATCAATTTGAATTGAAATGGCAATTCGCACATTCTTTTGGAGCTATTGACGGCAAGCATATTACTATGGAGGCACCTCAGAACAGTGGAAGCCTTTACTATAACTGCAAGAATACGTACATTATTGTTTTGATGGGAGTCGCAGTTGCAAATTATAGGTCACCTCTCCTTTGTGTTTGTGTTTGGAGAGCACGTTTTGTCTCCTCCGTCGTTGCCTCTTCTCTGTTGTCTTTGCTTCTGCGCAGGTAAAAATAATTGTAACGAGGACACTGGCCCGATTATTACCATCACTGCCGTACCGTACCACCACTGCCGTACCGGAGACAATTGGATATTCGCATGCAATTCGAGCGCTCTTTGTTTTTACACCTGTGATAACCACTTTCGGTGTATCTTCTTGCTGAGAGCGTCGACTCATAGTTCTTACCCACAGAGTAGACCCGCCTGTACATCGCTTGATGTGGTGGATGTATTTTACAACTGATTTCGATTCGACCAGCACTTCCTCAACACTTACAGGTCTTACTTTCGAGATTCTCTTCTTTGTCAAGATGTCCACTTCGGTCTTTTCCAGTGCGAGCTTGAAATCGTGAATGGTCATTCAGTCCCATTCGTCTTATTAGTGTGTGAAGTCTGAGTAGCGCATATTCGACTGCGTGTACAGTGACTAGTGCGGAGACATTATGGAATGTGGCTCATACGGCAGGTAAAGCCGCAGTAGTCCGTCATAAGGGACGTTTCACAGGTCCGCGCCAAGAATGGAGCCCTGAGTGACACCTGATGTAAGTTTGATCCTACGGTTACCTTCCTTCGTAGGCTGCGGTTTTCAGATACTCTCTCCGAGTCCGGATCAGATATACTGGTACTTGAAACCGCTTTTCTAGCGCCTCCAGAACATCCACACATTTAGTGCAGTTAAATGCATTTCGGACATCCAGAGTAACCAGCAAGACGCCCGTTTATGTGGAAATGCTGTGTGCCTTCGCAGGCTAGACCGCGCTCACCACTTATCCGATTGACCACTCCTCCGATCAATGGTGGTGCAACCTGCTCTATGTATATGCTCCATGCTCCATATTTTCGTGAAGATAGGCCCGCGGTAGCACGAATTACGTCAGCAAGTCTTCCCCAGATCAGTTTTTCGAAAACCTTTCCGACCGTCTTTAGCATACACTTTGGGCGGTATGCGGCCTCGTCACCTTCCAGCACTCTGAGAACTCCCTTTACCCGAAAGACCATCTCTAACACTTCTACTGTTGTCCCTTCCGAAGCCTTGTTTTGCTTGAATTGAGAGAGTTGCTTTCTCCGATTCCATCTTCGTAAAAAGTGGAAATGCCATTGGTATTTCATCGTGGATGGCTTCAACGATGGCGCAATGGATAGGGAAAAGAGTCCACTCAATTTCGTCCATATTTTCTGCCTCGTATGAATGAAGCGACCCTTAACCCCCGAACATTCGCATCACTTTTGTAAATTATTTTAAAATTGCAACAATGTATCGACGCTCTCATGGGAGAAATGATGTTCGGATTGATTAGAAAACTATTGAAAGATAAAATGTAAAGAAATTAACAATATTTATGAAAAGTATAATTGTTAATTTTGCTGGATTTATCTTCTCGTATTTAACATATAATTCAGTATAAACTTTATTCTCCTCTACTTAATTTCAAAACAAAATAAGAGATTAATCATGCTTTAGTAAACATTATTTGCTTATAACAAGTGTGGATTTAGGTAAACATTACTGACATTGTTAAATTTCGTTACATTTAAGGTCACCAAATTCTCTTACCCGCAAAAACACTCCAATATTTTCAATCATTTTTACTTTCACGAAATGGAAGAGATTTCGGCGAATTCTGTTTCAAACGTTATCTTAAACAGCAACAGTATCTATTCGGTGGCAGGATGGAAATTTCCGTATTTACATTTTAACGAAATGCTACATCTTAAGACGTAAGCTAACCGGCGTAGTGCTTCCTTTCTCTTTCCAGGAAATCATCTTTTATAAAACTTGAGTGCTCTCATCCATAGATAGAGGATGCTTCTCTGATTACAATATACTACGTCTGTTTCATTGTGACTACGCTATCTGTTGCAGTTTTATTCATGTAAAACATTCGAAATTGTATCATTTCCGACCAATTTCCTATTTCGCTAAATCTGTACGAATGGAAATTCAAATTATTCACATTGTTTGATGACGTAATTTGTGGCTCAACAGTATGTTGAAGTCCTTGCACTCGTACCTTTAAAATTTTCGACGGTGAGAAGAATTTTGATACATTTAATGAATAATACAATAAATGAATCCTGCACAGATTTGAAGCTATCGAAGTTCAGAATCAAGGTTAAATTTGTTGTTACATTAACGTATGAATAATTTAGTTGATGTGGTCTTGTTAACAAAATATATACAGGACAAATTGAAGACAATTTTCGCCATGCCTTTTTGTGTGAAAAATTGTACATAATAAAATATTTAATCGATTTTTTATGACCCTGAAAGTGTTTTTGAAATCTGCATTTTGGCCATTTTACTCTAATTGCAACTCAGTTCCATATTATTAACATTTATACACACACGTACGTACACACTGTAAAAACGTGGAAGATCAGCCGCGTACATAAATTACTTATACTGGAATGAAAGTTGCTATGAGGATGCTTGTTATGAAAATATTTTCTTTATCCTACCTTGTTAAACAGCAGAGTACGTCTATAATATGGAGAGATGTTCCGAGAATTCCACGGCATAGCATTTCAGAATAAAGTAAGGATGTAGAATAAACTTAAAAGAGAATAAATTATACAATACTCATAAGAACATAAACACGAAGCGAGCACTTTACAAAATCATGTTTGAAGTCAAGAAGAAATATTATTTTACATTGTTTTAGTTATACTTTTTCCGTAAAATTTAAACTAATTTGTGGTGAGATCTGTAAAAGAAAAAAATCGGTATTACGCAAACCATACACTACCTAAAAGTGATTGAAGTTTAGAATTCGAAGTTTAGAAGAATATTGCTTTGTTTGTCACATATTTGTGATTGATACGAAATCAACGTGAAATCCCATATGAATAAAAATTGAATGAAGGAAGAAGTGGAAGCAGTGAATGAAGCCAAGCGTGAAAAAAGATAGCGAATCATCATGCCTAGCACCATAGACCATAAATTATCTAAAACCTTTAATTATCCCAGATATATCCGTCCTCAAAAATCCACCGAACAAACTTACTTATGAACCAACTTCTGCAGCAGATCCTTCAAATGATGAACCAAAAAACATGGAGAGTACCCGTCAATCCAAGAGAATCGAGAAGCAGTGTGAAGCTTAGTCGACTTATGAACACAAACAACATAAACACGGGCACAGTAAAACGTATATATCTTGACACAAATTTTCCCGTGTTTAGCAATTCCAATCAGATTTTATTTTTTGATTTTCCATTCCAAAAGGCTATGTTTTTAATTTTGACAGATATGTGTATGAAAAAACTAAGGTCAATCGTGAGCAAAGATTGCAGATGAAAATCATAAATCAAGTATGAGACAGCACATCGGAGTTTATTGTCGTTTGTGGCAAATGAGAGCATTTATTATAAAGTCTCAACATCCGAGAAGAGCCTGTCTGGAATATGCTCAAACACTGCAAAAGGGGGCATTTCCAGACACTTTACGGATGCAATTACGAAAATAGTATGCTGAAGCGGATTGCTTTCACCACGAGGTCCTTGGGAAAACTTCCTGCGACGGTATTGTGGACAAGATTGGAATAAAGAGATTTTGTAGGGTCACTAGACTTCAAAGAGACTAAGGAAACGATAGAAGGACTTAAAAAAAACCAATAATCAGGAAAGAACAAACAAACAAAATGTCAAGATGACTTCCAGGGAACGTGTGAAGTTATACTTCTGATATCATAGATGTTATTTTTCTGTTGACGGTAGGATCCCAGAAAAGTGCAAAACAGAAGTCATCATGGTTTCACAACCTTTAACTCCATTTGCCCATTTCCAACACACTCTAGCTGTCTTCCCATTGTATTTTTGTCTTCCTGTTGAATGTTTTGGTTGCGCTACACCCTTCAATGTCCTTTTGAACACCTGGTTTTCTTTCATTCTTTCTCCATGGCACGCTCATTGTAGTTTGCGTCGCTTTACGCAGATACGTACATAATTAAGATTGTCAAATACTTCATATAACTCATCATTCTAACGCAGTTCCACCCTGAAGCTTTATTCGTTGAGGCGACTATTTCAACGTCCACTTCCTTTACAGATTTGCTCGTGCAGTGTACAAGCTTCACTTCCATATAGTAGCACAGGCTTAACTTATGAATTATTGATACAAAGAAGAAGATTATCTTTGCATTATCGTGAACTTTAGAATTGGTAAATTTTATTGGCGGTATTTACCCGGAGTCAGATCTTGGTTCCTTTTTGTATTCGGGTTAGCTCTAATATACACAAAGTTATCAATATTTTCAAAGTCTAATATTTTGAGTCTCCTACGGTCAGCCTTTGGAGCATTGTTCTTCGTAGGAGTCACGAGTATAGTTTTACTTATCACATACACGCTTATGTGACATCCGAGATCGGTCGTCCCAGAATATTAGCTTCATCAGCATACGCATACGCTTCCAAATGTGTGGACTTGAACATTAGTGTAACTGGGCTTTCAATTATGGTACTCCCGATGATGAAATCCAGCGCAATATTAAAGGGTGTTGCAACTCCTTGTTTTAAGCCTGATTCTATCTGAAGCTGTCCGTTAATTCTATGTTGACCATGATCTGCGATTCTGCATTTGGCATTGTAATTTTGACAATACCAACGAATTTTGCTTGCATACCAAAGTCAAGCAGTTGTTCAGCGCATTTCCGTCAATAAAGTCGTATATTTAAACTTAAACTCTAAAAAGAGTTTGTACAAGTCGATGGTTGATCCCGGGCACTTTTCAGTTTCACTTCCAAAGCCATCTTGATTCATCCCTGTAATACTTTCAAAGTACGACTTCGATTTCCTTTCAATGATATCAAAGAGTATTTTATGTAACATTTAACTGTGCCTCAACAATCTTCACATATGAACTTGGCTACTTTTAGGTGGAAAGTCAAATAATAATTTTTCGCCAGTCCTCTGGTATCTACACTCTAAACTATATATTCCGAAAAATATGATGGAGAAGGGTACTTGGATTTACTCCCCCTTTTTGGAGCAGTTCTGCTGGAATATCATCTATTCCACGAGATCCAGCTCTTCAGCTGTATTTACTCTTTATTTGTCTGGGGAGAGTATGACGTCTTGTCCTGGAACGCACACAGCCCTAATTGTTGTTACAGGAGCTGTGAATAGCTTCTTGAATATGGCTGCAATTCGTTTTTGATACCGACTGGTTTACCTATGGTTAATCATTCTAGTGCACTTTTGCAAAGACTCGTTCATGGATTGAAGACTCTTCTAAGTTGTTTGATAGAGACCTACGCCGATCAGTTATCATGTAGCGGCATATTTTCGTCTTATAGCTGGTTATTGGCTTTTCCTTTCGGCACACTTTCTTCACTTGTTATCGTGGGGAGGTTGGGTGGTTTATCCACCATCTCGAGTTCCTTTTACCCACCGGTCTTTTTATTTCGCGTCATACCAGTCATTCCGATTTTTTTTTGGATGATGCTCCAAGACGTCTTCGGGGGCATCTGTTTTCGCATCTGTCTCTGTCCGCCACATGGTTTACCGTTCACCGCTTGCGGAGATGTGCTGATATGAGTTTATACCGCTAACTTGTATGTGGATATTATTGAGCTATCATTTAGTCTGTGGAGCTGGTATGTTTAGGTAAATTTCTGTTTTCGATTGCAATTGTAATCATCTGGGGATGTCAATGTTCTTTTCTCCTGGTAATCTAGTATATCAGGCATGGCCATTGTCACTAATCTCTGCATGAAGGTTGTGCCCTCCAGTTGCTCCTTTTTGTGCCGAACTTTGCATTGAAGTCAACAAGATCAAGTTTGATGCAGTTTTATGGTAAAGCATTTAAAATACATTTTAAGGTCCTGCAAAAATTGTCCTTGATCCTCTCTACCTTGCCTTTGATAGTCGTATGACAGTTGGCTAGCCAATCATTATAGATATCGTTTTAATTAATACGAATGGTACATATCCTTTCGTTTACGGGCATAGAATTAGTGAGAATATGTCTAAAAATGCTGTCCACGATAAGAACCACTTATAAGTCATGAATTTCTTACAATTTTTCGATTTCCAAAACGATCTTCGTTCGAATGTCGAATGAATCATTGTCGTATCATCGTGTCTCTTACACTGCAAGTATGTTGATTTTATATTTGTAATTTGTGTTCGATCCTAGACTGTTTTTTGTCCTGGCTCAATGACAGCTGATACCAAGTTAAGTGTTATTAGCGTATAGTGTGTTGGAATTTTCATCATTACACTCACTCGGGACAGTCATCACGAAAACGCAAAGACACATACGCTCGGTGGACTTAATCATAATCGAAATTTAACTTTCCACCAGAAGCGGAAACCAAATAACCTTTTCTCACCTGAATCAAAACTAACGAAGCAACTCTCCTGCTCAAGCGGTTGAACGCAATAATTAAAGGAAAAAACTTCAGTTCCCTTACAGAATATGGTTTTAGCGCAGCACTTTTGATGAAACTCTAGCTAACAAGGGAAGTTCAACACCTTCGAGATGTTACTTAATTTTAGAAAGTCAACAGGACTTCTTTAGTTTGAAAAGCCTAAGCCTTTGACAAGTCTGCGATGAATAACTCATTTATAAAACGAAACTTTAATTTCACTGACGGTAAATAAAATGTATACTAGCCGTAATCCAAATTATCTTCTCATTCTAACATGGCTGAAGTTCAGTAGTCAAATAAGACAATTACCTTTTTAACATGCGACCAATTGAAGGTGGAGTTCCACAAGAATCACCCAGAATTGTCAAAAGTCCCTCTGAAAATTGGAAATTATAAGAAGTTAACAATAAACAAAATCTGAAAATCTTAAAAATATGATAAATCATGGCATAGAGTCGCTAGCAGTGCCTAATTAATTGCCAGATGAAATCATGCACGCGATATGAATACCTTATTCGTAAGTGGTGATTAACTGTCATATGAAACGAAGATCACATTCAAATACATAACCGCGTTCATTTTTATATATATTTTAATCGTGTCATGTCGAACCTGAAAATTCTAATTGGCGATATAAAAAATTCAACCCAGAATTATCAGATAATATTATGAAATAACTGATTATCAAAAGCAAGTGAGCTACAAGAAATAAATTCTCTGAATACCAAAACGAAAGCTTTATTGCTTTTCAATGGTGCTACATTCTGATATAGGTCTGATAAAGGCTGACCTGACAATTCGCCTGCATTGATCTTGATCTTTCAATATCATCCTCCAATTTTCGAAACAAGAAGTTTTCGACTAGTATTGAACAGAATCTTCCCATCGATGCCTTTTATTTCACAAAAGGTAGTATTCGACGTATTTCCTGTATTTCCGTATTTCCTGTAGCATGCGTGATGGGATTTACATATCCTCCATGAGGTTATGACTGCCTGCCGCCCATTGCAGTTTATTGAAAATATGTTTATTATGTTCGCGTGAACAGAGATTTCTGATCCGTGATTAAATGTATGCAACTCATTTTTGTCTGTTTGATGTTGCCTTTGAGTCATATGTTTTTTTTTATTTTAATTGCTTATTTGCCCAATGGTTTCTGCTGCTACGTCAACAAATGCCGACTTTTAAAAACCTTCAGGCTGGTTGTAAACGCTAATTTGTTGCTTTCATATATAATTTTATTTGTCTTCATACTAACAATTAGAGAATAAATATTCATAAATAAATTTGTACTTTGTGTATGTGCTCTATATTCCACTAACATCCTTGATCCAACTTCTCACCGATGCAATCTTCGAATAGACGCCCGGATATCCCGCCTTGGCACAACCATGCCCCCATGAAACAACTCCCACCTGTACGTTGTTATGTACCAATGGGCCACCCGAATCACCTTGACACGCATCCTTGCCACCAGCTGGGTAACCAGCACAGAACATACGATCTGTTATCGTTCCTAAGCCTTTGTACGATTGCTTACACTTTTCATGATTTCCAACAGGAACTTTCGTTACTTGTAGGTGGAAACTGGTCATTTTATTCTTGTCGTGACCCCACCCGGTAACTGTGCACAAAGTTCCTTCAGTCACTTGATGATCCTTACGAGGCAATGAAACTGGTTTCTTCGTCTTGTCGAAATTGAGCTCTTTCGCTAGCTCTAGCAGAGAAAAGTCATAGTCAACTGTCTTCATCGAGAATTTCGAGTGTTGATGTATTTTCTTAACGTTGATCAGTTCTCCACCTGAAAGTCTTCTCGATGATCCAGCCCGAATTTGTAGAGGAGGAACTGGATGATTTCTGAAACGAGACCCACTGTAAGCGTTTGTCACTCATAAATGCATTCAACATACTTATAGCTGTCAGTACAATGAGCTGCAGTCAGTATCCACTTCTTGCCAATGATCGATCCTCCACAAAAATGGCCGAACTTGTTGGAGCTGAGAGAAACTTGATATGGTGTATATGTGATATCACTTTGGGTGCCACCTACTATACGTCCATTGCTTTTCCGCAGTAGCTCATATGAATCTGAAAAGAAATTTGATATAAACTCGTTTCCGATATGCATTTTAAATATGTTTTCAGATATGATCTCAGATAAAGGAATGTGGTCAAAAGTAGGTAAATGTAGAGTATTCTTACCTTCACTGAATGCTAAACCAACAAACAGAAGTGGTAATACCAGAGAATACATTGTATAACAGTCTGAATTTCAGCCGATGCAAAATGCAACAGGGAAGTGTGAAGACAATGATGTTAGTACCTCTTTTTATAGTGTGAAGATTTCTTGTGGATTTAAGTTCGGCCGTGTTAAGAGAATCATTATTGTCTTATCAAAGTAGCAAACTCAAGGATTTCTTGTTAACTTAACCTGGTTTATATTATACATAAGCCATATGAAAAAATTTCTTAATCTTCTCAAAGTGTCGTTGAAAATACTTTGCAATATTCAATAGAGCGTTACATTGTTTGATTTTCCTTACAAACCTTGAAAAACGCAATAGCTGAGCAATATTTTACTTTAAGGGGATATACCTTTGTGAAGGCTAAAAAACAAGCCTTCTTTCAGGATTTTTTTTCAAGGATTTTGAAAAAAAGCACTTATAAATAATATATCAATATAAAAGGCAACTTTTCGGGAGTGCAAAAAAAAATTTTTATTTTAAATTCAATATAAAATGGCGGCTGTAGTGCACGTCAAAGTCACTAGTATTTACAAAAGACGTTCCGCGGCCGGACAAGTTTCTCAGCCCCATCTGCATCTTAAACAATTAAAACAATTTTTTCATAAACTCCATGAGTTTTGCTAGTGAAGTACACGAGGTTATAGTTTAATATCGATTTTTCGCAAAATGGCGACCATTTAACAAAAAAAATTGCATTTCCCACCCAAAAAAATTACTTCAATTGTTTATAACTTTTTTCAAACAAAACCAATCGCTAAAATCGTGTGTACTTCACTAGATAATCATATCAAGAAGCTACAGTTATTACGGCAAGTCAATCGGATGAAAACTGAAAGAGTTTCGTTTGCGGCAAATTTCAAAAATACACTTTCAAGATAAACGCGTTTAAAGTTTCAAAACCTTATAAAGTTATGCATTTTCAAAATTTTACTATATACAAATTTTTTTACCTTCACTTTGCTATCCCAGAACCATACAGTTTGCCTTCCAAGACCGTGGATTTCTCGTCCTCTTCCTTTCTTGATGCTAAAATGCCGTGTCTCGCCTCTTTTACAACGTCGGAAATTGAGCGCTCAGCAGCCTTTATTCGCTCGGCGTCTGTTTCTAAGCAGAAATTGTAAAAATTAGGTCCTGCAGTCAATCCTAATGAGTCGTAGATGGGGAGAAAGCCCGACAGTCCATCATTAACCTTTAGCGACCGACGTGGGGCTTGAGGGGCCGCATATACAACATTGAGTTTTATAGAAAATACGTATAATATAGATCAAACTATAGGTTATATTGTTAATTTTGGATCTATAAATGAAAGGAAAAATAATTATAATAATCAACTTTATGAAATTTTGAAATTATGTGACTTTTAATCTTTGGCTCCGTTATTTAACTAAAAAATCGCACTTGACGAAATAAAAATCATTGAAAAAAAATATATCTTCTTAGGAACCATGAAATATATTCTTTCTTAAACTTAAGGGTTATATCTATTAGAAAAATAAAAAAAACATATTTGTTATTCTTAAAATAAAAAAAAGTCCAACAATAAAATTACTCACAATCAGGGCACATTTGTTTAGCGCACTGTAAACAAACATGTTTCTTGCAAGAGTAACATTGATATGTGGATTTTCTATTTAGTTTAGGAGGACAAGATGCACATATTTTTCTTATTTTTTCTTCGTTGGCTTCACCTTGAACTGAATCTGGCATATCACAACCGAGTATTCTGGCTAAACTCATGCGAAGTTCACGAGGCAAGCGTAAGTTGAACACCCTTCTCTTCATGTGCTCTAAAAATAGTTGTCGAGCTAATTGTTTTATAAACACACCACGATTAGTTATTTGTTTTAGATGCACATCATGTAAAATATGCGCATTGACTGAACTTATGTCTAAAATTCTTTAAAAAAGTGTCATAGGCTAACTTAAGTCTTGATCGACGGCTGCTAGTGTATATCGAACACTTCTTGTCTATTTCGTCTCCTCCGCCTTTGGTGGAATTATAGAAATTTATTATTTCGGGCTTTCCTGACTCTATATCAATACCTTCACTATGATGCACCGAGGAAGCTAATATGACAGCTTTGCCTTTCCTAGGTACATGGGAAATAAGGCTTATGTCTTTTGTAATGCCGTACAATGTTGAACCTTCTAGACGAGTTTTAGCTGGTAAAAATTCAGGGAGAATTTCTCTTGTGTTTTTTTTTTACAGTGCCGACACATGTCAGTCCTCTCTGCTTCAAAGCATCAATTAATTGGATTGAGGTAAACCAATTGTCGCAGGTGATATTTTTGTTGCTGCCATGTAAAGGTTGCGTCAAACGTAGCACGGCTTGAGTGGGCACCAAAAACTTCTTTTCTTCATCTGTCAGGCTTTCTCCGTCTGAACCTTTGCCACAATATAAGTAACAATTATAAAAATATCCATTCACACAAACACATGATTTTTAGTCCATATTTCGCCGGTTTACTGGGCATGCAAATCATCAAAAATGAACGACCTCGGAATGGTACCAGCATCTCATCCACGGTGGCATATTGACTTATGTTATAGACTCTTTGGCAGTTTTATACAAATAATACAAAAACTTCCTTTCCAGTGCCATCTGAAGCAAAAATAAAATCTGCGTCTTCATGATTGGATTTGAAAACAGCTGTATACATCAAAAGTCCAATGAACGCTTGCAGTTCAATTCTATCAAAACTTTGTAATTCTGGCCGATCTTGGTTTGAATATTTTGATCTATATTCTGATAATTTAGAGTTAGTTCTAGTCATAATCTCTAACAATATGTCATCATCTATATATTGTTTCCATATATTGTACGGATCCTTTCCATCACTTTCTGTCAAATTGGAAGTGGGTACTCGTAAAATAATATTTTGTTGTGGTTTTCTGACTGAAGATCGTTTAGGAGGAGTTTTTGACCACTTATATTTATTTTTGCCCCTAAAATAACTGCGCCTAGATAGCGGTGCGTCTTCGTGTTCTGACAAGGATTCGGAAATATTTTCCATCCGAGGTAAGGGCTGGGTTGTAGCCTCAGCCTTTACCTCGGCTGTATATTTTTGTGTATTTTTGAAATTTGCCGCAAACGAAACTCTTTCAGTTTTCATCCGATTGACTTGCCGTAATAACTGTAGCTTCTTGATATGATTATCTAGTGAAGTACACACGATTTTAGCGATTGGTTTTGTTTAAAAAAAGTTATAAACAATTGAAGTAATTTTTTTGGGTGGGAAATGCATTTTTTTTTGTTAAATGGTCGCCATTTTGTGAAAAATCGATATTAAACTATAACCTCGTGTACTTCACTAGCAAAACTCATGGAGTTTATGAAAAAATTGTTTTAATTGTTTAAGATGCAGATGGGGCTGAGAAACTTGTCCGGCCGCGGAACGTCTTTTGTAAATACTAGTGACTTTGACGTGCACTACAGCCGCCATTTTATATTGAATTTAAAATAAAATTTTTTTTTGCACTCCCGAAAAGTTGCCTTTTATATTGATATATTATTTATAAGTGCTTTTTTTCAAAATCCTTGAAAAAAAATCCTGAAAGAAGGCTTGTTTTTTAGCCTTCACAAAGGTATATCCCCTTAAAGTAAAATATTGCTCAGCTATTGCGTTTTTCAAGGTTTGTAAGGAAAATCAAACAATGTAACGCTCTATTGAATATTGCAAAGTATTTTCAACGACACTTTGAGAAGATTAAGAAATTTTTTCATATGGCTTATGTATAATATAAACCAGGTTAAGTTAACAAGAAATCCTTGAGTTTGCTACTTTGATAAGACAATAATGATTCTCTTAACACGGCCGAACTTAAATCCACAAGAAATCTTCACACTATAAAAAGAGGTACTAACATCATTGTCTTCACACTTCCCTGTTGCATTTTGCATCGGCTGAAATTCAGACTGTTATACAATGTATTCTCTGGTATTACCACTTCTGTTTGTTGGTTTAGCATTCAGTGAAGGTAAGAATACTCTACATTTACCTACTTTTGACCACATTCCTTTATCTGAGATCATATCTGAAAACATATTTAAAATGCATATCGGAAACGAGTTTATATCAAATTTCTTTTCAGATTCATATGAGCTACTGCGGAAAAGCAATGGACGTATAGTAGGTGGCACCCAAAGTGATATCACATATACACCATATCAAGTTTCTCTCAGCTCCAACAAGTTCGGCCATTTTTGTGGAGGATCGATCATTGGCAAGAAGTGGATACTGACTGCAGCTCATTGTACTGACAGCTATAAGTATGTTGAATGCATTTATGAGTGACAAACGCTTACAGTGGGTCTCGTTTCAGAAATCATCCAGTTCCTCCTCTACAAATTCGGGCTGGATCATCGAGAAGACTTTCAGGTGGAGAACTGATCAACGTTAAGAAAATACATCAACACTCGAAATTCTCGATGAAGACAGTTGACTATGACTTTTCTCTGCTAGAGCTAGCGAAAGAGCTCAATTTCGACAAGACGAAGAAACCAGTTTCATTGCCTCGTAAGGATCATCAAGTGACTGAAGGAACTTTGTGCACAGTTACCGGGTGGGGTCACGACAAGAATAAAATGACCAGTTTCCACCTACAAGTAACGAAAGTTCCTGTTGGAAATCATGAAAAGTGTAAGCAATCGTACAAAGGCTTAGGAACGATAACAGATCGTATGTTCTGTGCTGGTTACCCAGCTGGTGGCAAGGATGCGTGTCAAGGTGATTCGGGTGGCCCATTGGTACATAACAACGTACAGGTGGGAGTTGTTTCATGGGGGCATGGTTGTGCCAAGGCGGGATATCCGGGCGTCTATTCGAAGATTGCATCGGTGAGAAGTTGGATCAAGGATGTTAGTGGAATATAGAGCACATACACAAATGTACAAACTTATTTATGAATATTTATTTTCTAATTGTTAATACGAAGAGAAGTAAAATTATACAAGAAAGCAACCAATTTGTGTTTATTTCCACGTCAAGCTCTTGTTTTTTTGGCTCTTGAACGATTCTTTATATATAGTTCACACGCCTTTGACAAGGATGTAGCTTTCTTGCAAATATATACGTTTGTGGTTATTTTATGTTTTTTGTTAGGTTCCGGTTTTTTAAAAAATATATAGACTAGCGTCAATTAAAACCTTTTTTCCGTTTATTCAGAGAAAAATCAGTTAAGAAATACTCGGATTTTAGGAACTAATTGTTCCTTTGAAGGTTACTGAACCATACCTTAAAAATTTACCAAAGTATATTTTATCTTCTTGTTTATTATAATCTAAGCGATGAAACTAATTACTTTAGAAGCTTGTTTCCTGGATTAGTGGTTAATCTTTCATTATCAAGTAATTTGCTGATATTATTATTTTTATATTCGTTTAAATTAATCTTTTTACTCTCATCTTTTTTATACATCCAAATGTGAGGTGTGATTTTGAATGTATCCAACTTATTTTGGAATGTTTTCATGATAATTTCGCTATGTAGCGGTGATAGTGTGTGCAGATTCACACTGATTCCAAAGCAGATTCCCTTAAATTCCCCCAATTATTTGTTTTTTACTGAAATTTCGCCTGGTACTTGCCAGGTTTCTTAGTGTATACTCAAAATGTTTCAAACGGAGGAACCCAGAAAGTCGCTGGCGGAATTATAATTTGTGTGAAATACAAATAAATACTGGAATCAACCTAAAACAGCAATGCATTGAAAGATGGAGATAATACTCGTATAATTAATTATTATATTAGAAAGTGCGCGAAATAGGCATAACAAAGAAAGAGGTACGTATGAATACTCCCCGTAGCAAATAAAGGTGTGAGTTCGTCTGAGACCGAATGTATGTGCGAATAATTTATTCGGTGGATAGTACATGTATGACTTCAAAATCTAAGAAAATGTTAACATGCACCTTTTGGAACCTTCGTCTTTATATTTGATCCCCATCAAGTTTTGGTTAGAAATACCAATGCATCTGGAGATTTCAAGACGAATAACGTTAAATTGAAAGTTCGTTCAAAGCGTCACCTTCATTGGTTCCTTAATGGATTTTCTTGTGCAATGTGCATGCGCTAAAATGAGTTCCAGCGCAAAACAAACTTTTTGCGAGCAACCAAACGTGGTTTTGCTCATTCTTCGGTTTCCAGTTTGCTCATGCCGTAACTTATGTCTTTATTGTAAAGGAAGGATAGCTACCTGTAAAGAAAAGATACCATGTACACATTTAGGCACGGTCAAGTATTAAAAAGGTGAAAATTTTTGGATGCGAAATCCTTTTAAATAAATGTTTTTTTTTTAACTTGAATTGCTGGGATTGTGAATGAGTTGTGCGACTGGGTTGTGTTATTGGAGTGCTGTCCAAATTTATCTACGATTCGGAAGTAAACTGAAACTTTGAAGTATTTCTGCGGACATATTAAGTCACTTCGGGAGTGACGGCGTACCTACACCTTGTTGTCTCTTTAGTGGAGACTATCCTAGCTGATGTGAAAATTTTCAAAATTTGAAATCATTAGAATGAAAACACATTTTTTCTGGGCGTTTTTGGGCATATAATGTGTTTCGATCAACTCGGTTTTCTTCATAATTTTGTGTAATAGTCCTTCATGTTTTTCACTTTTTGGAAAGTTTTATTTGTAATGTATTCAGAAGCGCTTTTCCTATCAATTGAGAAAAAGACGAGAGATACACATAAGCTATCAAGTTATCGGGCTTGTATGGCCCTTACCTGGCTTGGAGATGACAGCTCGAAAGGCAGAGGCCAAAACCTTGTCATATTCTTGTGGTTGGAAAATTGAAATTGCAGGATCTGTTGTGTATCAAAATGTTACTCTTTATCATTTTCCAATGCAAGGTGCTGTTTACACAACGTACACCACTTGTGAGCTGCGAGGTTCTAGCAGTTCTTTTTCTTCTGACAATATTTCATTCTCCTCGTTAAAATTGTGAATAACAGTTATGTCTCATAGAGTACATAAAAATGTTTGTAGTAACCACTCATTAAGAAATCACAATAGGGTTAGAAATACGTATATGGATAATAATGAAATACTCTATGGACATAGGTAAAATTATTGTTTTTTTTCATAATCAAATATATTCCATAGCAAAAAATCATCCCACAACCAATACAATACTTCAGTATACTTGTGTAACGTCTGTTTAGTAGAGTATGAGCTTCTTATTCCTGCCCCCATCCTCTGTGATTATTATTTAAGTCTACCATTACAGCAGCTTATAATGCAGGCCTTAAAAAGAGGCCTGTCAGAGAATGATGAACCTGGAATAAAACAGCAACAATTTACCCTTTAAGTGTTTTGGAACCGTTGTTTTTACATTGGGTTCTTCACATTTTTCGTCAAGAAAATCACATTGCCAAGTCCTCCAACTGTCAATCCGTCAATTTTATACATATAATAGTTGTTGAAAATATGGTGAGAGTCCAAGTTTCAGAAACGTTTCCTTGGTGAAAGTTGTCTGAAATTTCTGACTAAATTCTGATTAGAAACCCACACAGACCCTTAGAGCTATCAGTACTTATCTTCTATGTTAATAATTTGAATAAAATTTCTATGTTTTTTATTGGAGCTTCATTTAGTTTTCCAGGTTCCTGCATTGAATCATGACTTGAAGCCTCAGATAAGCGTTAATTTTTCTGGTCTCCCAGTATCTGGTCTCTAGTCTCTCTGGTCTCGCCCCATTGCTGATCGTGATGGTCTCGATAAGTAACTTTACCCGCTTGTTGGTTGTTAACTGCTTCTTCAAAAGAGATAAGATGGTGGGTTGATAAAGTTGTTTTTCGTATCAAAAATCATCCCCAGATACTTTGTTTGCTTCGGGCAGTGCACCACCTGCCCGTTGAACTTTATTCTGGTATCATAGATTCTCTTCGTGCGACGTTTTGATGATTTTTGATATGGATCCTTCAAAACTCAGCTCGCTTTTCTTCGCGTTAACCCTGATCCCCACTTTTGATAATATGAAGTTAACTAGTCCAGGTACCTTTGGAGTCTCGTTCTTGCAAACTGGAGATGGCACTCAGAAGACCACACCAACAAGTCGTCTGCGAAGAAATTCACCTCGAGTCCAGGTTGAAATTCATCCCTGATCCCTAGGATGTCGGACATAAATATATTGAAGAGAACGGGATCCAGAATGGACCCCTGCGGGACCCCTGAACTAATGATAAAGGGTACAGAGCTAGCTCCAACAGACATCGAAAAGGTATTACGTCCCCGCATAAAACTGCCTATAATTTTCGTAAAATTAACTGGAAGGTCGAGTTGGATCAGTTTGTAGATAAGGCCGTTGATCCAAACGGAATCAAAAGCTTTTTGTACGTCGATGAAACACGTTTCGACAACCTTTTTTCCTGCCAGTTTCGTTTTATGCTGGTTTGGAAAACAGCCAATATGTCTGTTGTTTGGTGACATCTTTGGAAGCGAATCGAAGTGGTTACTCTGGGAATGAATCAGAAATGATTATTGCAATACGTTAGACTAAAAAAAGCTTGGAGTATTGCATACGATAGTTATTAATTTTCACGATTTCCACCTTGTCATGATATAAGTCAACACTAGATGAGTGCTGAGAATGCTTTCGCCGCCTCAAAAACAACAAAGCGTACAGTGTTTTGGGACCTTTGTAGTGAAAACAGGCCTAATTAATCCGAAGTTTTGGTGCAGACGATAACTAGGTTCATCATTATAAGCCGGAGTTCTAACAGGGCTCTATGAAGTGGCACATCACCATTCAGAAAGCTTAAGTTGTGACAGTCGGCTGGCAAAATCATGGCGTCAGGCTTTTTGAGCCCAGGAAAGATCCTTAATAAAGACAACACTTCAACCATAAAGAGGTTTAGAGAATGTATCAAAGAAAGAAGAAGGCGAAAATTCAACATAGGTATGCTCATTTTACACAACATCGTGCCTGTTCAGAAGTGCCGTGCGGAATATAATGTATTCCCAAAGTTTAAAAAAGAACTTCAGGGGGATAAGCTTTCAAGCAGGGTTGAAGTATGGACGCAGTTTCAGGTTAATTTGCAGACAACAACATTTTTATGAAGGTATGCATGAGCTAATTGAAAGATCTGAAAGATGTTTTAGAGCAGGAGGTGAATATTTTGAAAAAGAAAAATAATTGTGTACATTTAGTTTCACTTCTTATGTGTGTGACTTTGACAAGTTGACATTTTGTCGTAGTTCATACGCAAATATTTGATTTCGTCAACCAGTTTGACTTTTTTGTTGTTGTTTATTTCGACTGATTTACTTGTTCACTATTCAAGTGAGAAGGCGATTTGCTCCGTTTTGCTTTTCTCCCCATTTACTTTTAGATTCTATTATTTGTGTAAGAAGTCTTGGTTCTCTCTATTAAATTTTTTGGGATTCTTTTGTGTGATCATCAGCAATATATATCGTCCGTTAGGAAATCCGCTGTGTATACGAGAGATAGAAAGGGCTTTTGCAAGCGCTTTTTGTTGAATGTGTTAATTGGTTGCATTTTACTTGGAATTCCCTTTCGACAATATAGCTGTGGAGGCTGGGGTAGAAGTTTGCTGGGAGTAACTTTTTCGTTTTTTTCAGTAGCCTGTTATGTTTTCAAAATAATAACCAAAAATAATGTAGTGATGAAAAAAATAAAAAATAAATATTGGGGCGGCCGAAGAAGGAACAAGTTAAGACAGATTTTTTTTTTGAAAAGACAAAGGCTGCATAATGTTATTTTTTCATCGATTAGCCCACCACGCGGGTGGGGCTCAGAACGTTATGAAATCCTTATCTTATGATTCTTATCCTTATGATTATCCTTTCATGACACATACACACAGAAAAAACTCACTCTTTGATATGAGGCCAATTTCATATAAAAATAAAAAAACACATACAAATATAATCAAAAAAAAAAAATTCAATTTACATGATTCTGACCCCTTCTGCTGCCTCCAACACGAATCTCCGCTCGACATCGGGACTTCACTTGAGCGTCTTTTCTGGGCTCTATATTTATCTGGAGTCACGTTTTCTTTCTTCTATATATTTTATACTTTCACCTTTTCTTCTGCTATATATTTCATACTTTCACGTGTTTCTTCTGCTATATATTTACTTCCACTTTTTGTTCCTCTTACTTTAACATTTTCTCCTTCTTATAGGTAGTTGATCACTACTAACACCCGCATTATATTGATAGAAAATTTCTTCCCAAAAGCGTTCCAAGAATTTAATGGTTTTTTACTGAAACTTTTTTTTCTTATTTTTACTGACACTTTTTCTATAATATTAACTAATCTAACTAAATATTACTAAATACCCAAATCGAATTACAAAGTCTTAGTTCTATTTTTATCAAGACTTAGTTAAAACAAACAATCATCCTTGATATCCTTTAATTATTTATTTTATTATATTTTGTTTGTTTTTATTTCTTAATGTTGCCTTCATAATGGAAAACGTAAAAAGGCGTTTATTGACTTTGCCAAATGCTTGTGAGGATTGATTGCTTCACCACTTTCTAATTTTCATGGAAGTCTTTTTTTCTTCTTCGGTTATGCGTCACCGCGTTCTTTGGACTTTTCAAATTTTTTAAATTTAATTGAAGCGTTAAATTATGGGCTGTAAAATAAAGGTAGCTTTCATGAGTGGGTGTGAAAAAGATAACATTCATATTGACAAAGCTGATGAAAAAGCTGCAAAAGTGTATAACGATGATCGCATCCTTCCTTGCCGATAGCTTTATACCTTACGGACAGGGAGTCGGAAGGAAATTTATGGCAAATTACGGAAGAAGTTTAGTACCCTCGGAGAATTGCCGGAAATAAAACTGAAAAATTCTCATTAATAGACTCGATTCCTATTTTGAAAAACTAAACAATCAAACACCAATCTACCGTGTCTGACACTTGCATTAAACTTTGCGATGGTAGCCGGCATATCACATACTTACCCAATGTCCTTTACGTTTTGAACCTAGAATAAACAATAATGCAAATATTTTTGAAGTGATCTGGTAGAACAGCTTTTGAGAAGCTTTTGTATGGCTTATTCATATTGGGTCCATTATTTGAAAATATTCTCTTCTCAATGCAGGTATTAAAAGTGATGCGAGATTAACATTGCATTTACTTTCATGCATGTGTAAGGTGTATTTGTTGACACTAACTACCCTTGTAATGAATATAACGTCCAATATTAAATGTAAATGGGTCTTACTGATATGATATTACATGTTTAAATTTAGAGTAGATATTGCTATTTTTATATCAAGAAAATTTCAGGTGATAAGAATGTTTTTCAATATAAAAAGGAGCTGTTTTGTTTATATCTACACAGTCTGCGAATCATAAGACACCTCGTAAGTCACCTAATCTCATAGTATTGTAAAAAGATGCTTCTGTTCACATTACCACTTTTGCTTGTTACCTCAGTGTTATGTACCGGTAAGTCATTGTTTTATATGATTGCTGAAGCCTTAAATGAAATCTGTTTTAAGTTTGGAGGTTCAAATTTGAGCTCTGATAAGATTTTCGCGTTTGTCGGTGTGCTTACTTTACACGAGATGAAGATCAGTCAATGTGATAAGAAAACGAAACTGGTTTGAGAAAGTCAAGTAATATCGAAATCTTTTCAGAATCTCCCAAAAATGATGGAAGAATTGTAGGCGGTGTTGTGAGTAATATAATCGATGCACCATATCAAGTTTCATTGAATTCATATGCATTCGGTCATTTTTGTGGTGGATCAATAATCGGTAAAAAATGGATTTTGACAGCTGCTCATTGTACTGACAATTACAAGTACCATTAAGTAATAAAAAAGACGATTTAAACTTTTGTTGATGTAATTTTAGGAATCAAGCAATTCCACTTTTACGTATTCGCGCTGGGTCATCAAAATGGCTTACGGGCGGTGAAGTTATCAACGTTAAAAAAATCTACCAGCACTCCAAGTTTTCAATGAAAACTGTTGACTACGATTTTGCTCTGTTAGAATTGACAAAGGATATTACGTTTGACAAATCTAAAAAAGCCGTTGCTTTACCTTACAAAGATCAACCTATTACTGAAGGAAGCTTGTGTACTGTAACTGGGTGGGGTCTTACCAAGAATAAACAGGAAAGTAATAGAAACCTTAGGGTAGCGAAGGTACCCATTACAAACCAAGAAAAATGCAAGCAAGCTTATAAAGGCTTAGGAGCAGTAACAGATCGCATGTTTTGTGCTGGTTATCCTGCAGGGGGCAAGGACGCGTGCCAAGGCGATTCTGGAGGCCCATTAGTTTACAATAATGTTCAAATAGGAGTTGTGTCATGGGGCCATGGATGTGCTAAGGCGGGCTATCCTGGCATATATGCAAGAATTGCTTCAGTAAGGAGTTGGATTAAAGACATAAGCGGGATTTAATAGTTAACTGTTCCAAGAAGTCATCAGGACACAAATAAATTTGTTGTATTTATTAAAATTGTGAACGTCATATTCTTATTAGTGAATAAAACAATTAAAAAGCATAATTTTTTTGTTTGACGGCATTCGATCCTATTGTTAACGAAAAATTATATGACTGTCAAAGCCCAGAAATGATTAAAATTGTTCACGATGCTTATGAATATGACTTCAATTCCACAATTATATATTTGTTGTTATATATTTGCTGTTGGTATTCTGAGTAATTTTAATTACGGTGGAAACACAAAAATAAACTAATTCGACATTGGTTAACACAATTGATTGTTATTTATCTAATTTTGTATTCCTTCAATGCACCTCCATTACTTAGAAGGTATTACACAAGTATTGATCCTCGTTTCTAAAAACAGGTGTATATTCCACGATGATACTATCGTTCTCGCCCTTGCATAATTTGTAACTCATTCCCTATTCCCCCAAAATTCTTATATTTTATACGATTGTTGTTTGTTTGAGGCTCTCGTGAAATTCCCTCTTTCACTTGGAATTAATATATAGGTCGTAATATCTAAGTAGTTTGTATTCATTTTTGTAGGACTAATTTGACTTTTAAAGTGCGGCCACTGAAATTGTGTCAAACTTTCCTCTGAACTCGAAAAAAGCAGTGGGAAATCTAAGAAAAGATAATGGCGATCTAAAAGAGCCTTCATAATGCAGAAGATTTTAAAGGAAAAGCGTTTATGTAAAACATTGGCCTGAGGGCTGTAAAGTCGCTGTACTGGCGTCGCAACTGTATTACTAATGTCGATTTTGTATTTATTAATCGATGTCTAGTGTCATTATGTACAGAAAATGCGCAGATAAATCAGCGAAGAAAATATACTTTAGTTTTAAAAGAAAAATAAAAATGTCCGCTTCAATAAGAAGTAAACTGTTGTAGCTGTGACCAAACAGCAACTGTGACACCTATCAACACATTTCCTGAATTTTCAAAAGTTCAAAAGAATATGTTTCATAAATTTCCTAGCTGCTGGCGTGCAACTTACTGATGTTGACTCCAAAAATGGGCTTCCAAAGCCCTAAATGTTTTGGAAATAATGATAGAAATTTATGAATCAATTAAACGCGGATTAAGTTGTTTGATACTTGACACCTAATAAAATAGAAGAGTTCCTGTGGGGAGATATTTTCACAAGGCAACTTAATTTTATGTAGAAATTACTCCTTTTGGGACCTTTAATGCCTTACAGTGGACCTATTTTTTCGTATGCAATCAATTTAAAAACATCGAGAGGAAAAGAGCATATTGCGAGCCCAGACATCCTGCCCCCTCCACTTCTTAGCCAAGCTTGAAGCTGAAGAAGCGAATGTTGTGTAAAAGGTGGGACTGCCAAGGATCAATACATTACGAGCTTTCGAAACCAAAGGAAAAGCTTAATTCGGAGAGATACTGTAAGCAAATGGTAATTTATGATTGATGACGTCACACTGCATGATCACAATAACAGATCATATGCGACTTTGGCGACTTGTCAGAAAACTGCAGTTAGGCTTGGACATTCTGTCATTTTCACTATACTCTCCACACCTCCCACCCTCCGATTATCACTTATTTCTCTCTTTGCAGAACATTTTACAGAAAAAAAAAAATGAAAACTGAAGTCAAGTTGTGGTAGGTAGGTGGGTGTGCAAGGATTGATTAATTAAAGATTGATTTCGCTATTATTATTTACTTTATTCAAAAAAACTCTATGTACACTTGTGTGTCTGCTACACTGCATATCTGTATGTGAACTGTGCCGGTTGGCTTTTCCATTTATCAGTCATGTCTAGTCATGTCGTTGTATGTGTGTAGGTGTGCGTATTACCTTATCTCCTACACTCTCCCTTAATACGTACACGTACACGCGTGGTTATTGCATGTCTATCATTCCTATTTGCATGGCGAGCTCTTCATATATTTCTCTGGCTTATAACTTCATGAAGATGACGGCGATCATATCACCCATTTGCCACCCAATCGGCTCAGCCCGCGTACACTGTGCGCGATGTCTGGCTTCGTGGCTACCGATAGGTACATGAGTGGTCCGACTAGTTCTCTGTACTTTGGGTTCGCCGTCGGTTTATTCAGGTCTGTCGATTTTCTCAATTTTGCTGATGGGCTTACCGGTGTGCGATGCGGGGTGCAGTTATTCAAGCCGGATTTCTCCAGTAATTCTTCCACGTATCGCCGTTGACTAAGACATATTTGTCCCTCTTGCTGCTTGAATTCTATTCCTAAGCAGTATTTGGCTTCTCTAAGATTCTTAACTTTTAGTTCTCGACTTAGCGCCTGCTTGAACTTTTCTATTATCTTGGGATTGTTCGACGTCAGTAATGCGTCGTCTACATATATTCCTACAATCAAAATGGCGTCACCAGTTATCCGTGTAAATAGGCATGGGTCTGATATCAAGTTTTTTGAATATTTTACTTAGTTTCTCGTACCATTTCTTTCCTGACTGTTTCAGTCCGTATACCAATTTTTGAAGTTTACAATCTTGTTTACCTTTGAGTAGCTCTTCTAACATCTTCGCCGGTTGCTTCTGTACTTCGGAATCTCGACGCGCGCTGCGCACAATATCATGCAGGACTTCTTTTAACATATTTGGAACTTCCATATATAATTTTTCATCAAGTTCCACGTTTAGGTATGCCTTTACGACATCCGTCTGATGTATTTTCGCTTTCATTCCTGCAGTTAAGGACGTCAATAGTTGAATCGACTCTTGTCTTGCGACTGGAGCAAATGTCTCGTCGTAATCAAATCCTGGCCTCTGCGTGAATCTTCTGGCTAAGATTATGCCTTGCTGCGTTCGATTTTTCCGTCAGCATTAATTTTATTTTTCAATATGACCTTAGAGCCTATCACGTTCTTGTCCTCTGGCCGTCTTAGAATTTCCCAGGTTCCGTGCTCTAGGTGTGAGCGTAGTTTTCGGTTAATGCATGCTTCCATTCAAAAGATTCAGCTCCACTCATTGCCTCTTCTAGGGTTACGTCAGCCATCATCGCCATTTCTTCGACGAATTATGTCTCCATGAACTGCTGTTAATTTTCTCGTGCCTCAGCATACTCCGGCGATTTCTCAGGTTCACTGTTGGCTTCATTTCATCTCGAGTTTTCTCTTCTCGCCGCGACTCTCTCCATCTACGTCTTGACTGAATCGGTCACTTTGCAGCTCTGCTGCTTCCTCGTGGTCCGGCGTTTCTCCATCTGTGAGATTCTTCCGGCTTGATGCATGGCTGGGTGCTACGCTCGATATACTGATGTATCTGTACATTTGCTTTGGTCTTCCCTGCTTTCCAGTCTTCGCTTTTGCGGGTCTTCCCGGCGCATGTCTTATTGGAGACCTCATTTCACACTCCTCGTGTGGTCTCTCATTTCACAGAACTCCCCCTGGCTCTGGAGTCTCTTCTTGTGGGTGTGCGTATTCCATATCCACCGGTACTGAGTTCCTCGGCGTCATAATTGTTTCTTCTATGATTCGCAAGTCTCTCGTGTTGATAATTTTTCCATTGTCCTTTCGCCAAAATCTGTATGCTTTCACCGTTTGCGAATATCCTACTAATTTTTCTTCGATTACCTTGCCATCATGCTTTTGTCGTCAGGGTCCTTTTTCCAATATGAAAACTTTCGATCCAAATACTCTCAGGAGTTTCAGAAGTGGCCTTTCGCCAGTCCATCTGGTGGCTTCTGCTTGGACATTTGTTCCTAAGGTAGTTTGCTGTGTTGATTGCTTCTCCCCAGTACGTCGACGGCAGTCCTGATTGTATCAGTAGGCATCTGGCCATGTCGACCAATGTTCTGTTCATACGCTCAGCTTTCCATTTTGCTCCTCACCCTTCAGGAACTCTTCGAACTGCTTACTATAATATTCTCGACCATTATCTGACTTTAATTTACGTCTTTTCTTTCCGGTTTGACATTCTACGTAGCTTTCGTACTGCTTGAAGGCTTCGAATGTCTGGTCCTTATCTTTAAGTTAATAGAGCTCGCACTAGCCGCTGTGATCATCCATAAATGTCACGCAGTACCTGTTCCCTCCTTTTGACTTGATACTTGACGGTCGACACAAATCGGAGTGAATTATCTCGAGAAACTCAGTGCTTTTCTCGGTTCTTGGTTCATATGATTTTTCATTCATTTTTCCTCGATGAATTACGTCACACGACACTTTTCCGCACCTTAATCTTTTGATACCGGTTGTTTGTCCTCCTGACAAGTCGATAGCAGCATCGATGTGCAAGTGTCCGAGTCGTGCATACCATAGCTGCGCATCGGTTATTGGCGGTTCCTGTAGGCAATACAAGTCTCCAATGCGATCCGCTATCATCGTTATTTCTCCGTCCAGGTCTCTGATGATAGCATCATCCTTCCTAAATAAAATCTCTCGATCATTGCGGGTGACTTTGGAGGCGGAAACTAAATTAATTCGTAGATTCTTTACAAGTACCTTGTTACTTAAACTCAACTGCACCTTACTGTCATCTGTCGCTGTAGTGACGTGCTCGGTGACCTTGGCTCGCACCGTCGTCGATGCTCAATTTGCCATGTTCAAGGTCAATGTACACTCTTGCAGGTCTGTCATCATTTCCTCGTCAGCACACATGTGCGCGGTGCATCCGCTGTCCAAATACCATTTCGTCCTGGTTGAAACGTTTTTCACCTCCTCGGGTCTCGGGTCAACTTTCTTCGCCGAATTTTTATCTCGTTCCCAGCAATTTGTGGCCTAATGTCTAACTTTTCCAAAAATGAAGTACGGTTGTGTTGGTTTTGACTTGAGTTTGTTTTGTCGATTTCTGTTTGATCGACCTCCGGCATACAATGCGTTATTGCTGTCCTCCTCGTTCTCGCCTGAATAGATATTATAATTCTTCTTGCCAGCATCTCAATCCGTGATGATCCGGCGTGACTCATCTTGTAGGTTTGGTTTTCCACGCGGTCACAATTTTCTGCGTCGAAACTCTACGCACTTTGTCAATTCTTTTATTTTAATTTTCACTTGCTATTTACTCGACACTGGGCCCATAACCTGTGGAAGGTAGATGGGTGTGCAAGGATTGATTAATTAAAGGTTGATTCCACGGTTCTTACTTAGTTTATTCAAAACTTTACTCTATGTACACTTTTGCGTCTGCTACACTGCATATCTGTATGTCAACTGTGCCGACTGGCTTTTTCCACTGACAGCGCCAAGCGCATGCGTCTAGTCAAGTCGTTGTATGTGTATAGGTGTGCGTATTACCTTATCTCTTACAATGTCGACTATGCGCTAGTTGAGTTGTTCGCCTCTAAAAATTAATCATTGTTTTAAACATGGCGTCTACAAACGGTCATTATGCTGCCATGAAATCATAAGAAAAGATGGAAAGTATACTCTACAATTAATATTATTAAATGTATAAAAATTGTGATATTTTCTTTGTATTCAAAATTAGAAAAATCTTTCAAAAATCAAAAATATTTCCGGTAGACCCTAATATTTTCGTGAAGTTTGCTCCAGCGTTATTTCGCGAAAATTACAGGGATTATCTGCAAGGACTTCCGTTTAACTAATTTGTCATACTGTATGCCAATGAGACCCAGAAAGAGTGGTACAATGACTTTATTCTCTATGCGGAAGTATTTTAACATCCTCTAGAAGGCGTTTTCACCTGACTCGAGGTTCTGCATGTAGCTCTTCCATTGTTCATTCCGGGACAATTAATTGCGATTTTGTGTTTCATTTGTCAACCGGTTTGCTTTCGTTCGTCCCCGAGGATCACCAGTAAACCTGGCTCTTTTCCGTTATTGATTCCTACCCCATACCATTATCTAATTTTCGCCCAAGAGTTCATAAGGATTGCATTTCTTTACCGCAGTTGTGACTGTATCGTCCTCTTTCGCCTACTTGTTTTGCTACTGTTCGGTAATATTTTCGACGTCATCAGTTATGTTTACTGCTTGGGTGAAACATTTATTAGCCGGATGGCGGTGAAAACCATGCCAGACAGTTTTCAATCTGTTTCCTATACCTTTGTAAATAAAAACGACTTCTTTTAAGATGTTTACAGATTGATAATCTGAAGATAGTTAATTGCGGACATTTTTAGTTTGTTTGGGTAAAATTCTCGGGAAATTCCAAATCAAGAATATTTTCGCGTATATGAACAAAATGGGCGAGAAATATTCGGAAAATCGAAAAATCCTCGCAACGAGATGCGTTGATGTTTGTCAGAAGCTTGATGGCGCTTATATGGAATTTGAAATTCAAATGCCTCGATTACTTTTAAAGTACTAGGGTTATTCTGAATGAAAATTTTGTGCATCCTTGTTGAGGCTATTTTTTGCCAAACCAAGGAAAATCCCAAATCCAAAATTTTTGAAAAATCAAAAACAATTGCAATCAAGTGTCATTTAAAGCGTCATCAATTTGACATGTGTCATATGAACATTATTCTTCCTTGCATTATGTGTATTGTAAATTGAATGCGTTGCGCGACAACAAGCGTGAATCGCATGGCGCTCACGTATCGCCGTCACGCAGTATTGTATCCGGGCCTTAAGTTGTTTGTTTTGAACATTGATTTGTGTAAAGGTTTTCTTACCCGCAAAAACGGGTTTTAGCATTTTGTCTTTTATCAATTGCTTTTTTTAAACATTTGTGTAAAGTAATGCAAGTCGTCGCATTTCATATGTCGAGCCGGAACATGGTAATTTTCAGAGTGACCAAATTATCGATAGTTGTGGCACATAGGCTGCACGTTACGCGGCTTTAAGGCTTCCACCTAGCAGACAAGGTGACATATTGCTTCTTCTTTTCCCTTCTTTGTTATTGTTGGGAAGAAAGATGAGTCTGGAGGGTTGCTTTGGATCTAGAGTCAGAATACTTCCAGTGGATGGAGGCCCTGAGATTCAGAGTCCATTTAAATGTCTTTTAAATCAATTGCGTAAATGCCAAAAATGATGACATTTAGGTGTCTTTCCTTCAGAAGTGTGATATTTCAGTGCTTGGAGAATGATATCAAGTTCACGTTGACAGTGAGATATGTCACGCGAATCATACCGAACTATATGGAAATATGAAAGTCAATTGAACTAACATTACGTCCCATCGTTCAATCAACAATCATGTAAAATATCGTACTTATATTGGGTGGCGGCATCTCCAAAGACTACGCAGGTGTACTTGATTCCAAACCCAAGGCAAAGATTTTGTGTTTTTTTGTGAAAATGTGTCCAAAAATGAATGGATACGCGTTTGGGAGACCAAATAAAAAACCAGTGGTAGATACAGTAGCTGCAACCAAAAAACAAAAAAAAAAAAAAATCTGGCCACCAGTGAAATTATTAATAAATTAACTGTCTACTGTGGTCTGACTATTCGATGTAAGCATGATTCCGTTGAGAAAATGAGAAATCCTATTTGAACTACTTATTACCGCTACGGCTGAATCCGCAGCATCAGATTGCCCGAGTGGGGCAGTTTTATGGTGCGGGTGGCAGAAAGCAGCTGCTGAAAAAACTGAAAGGCTTCAAGCACAGTTACAATGCACTTCCCAGTGATGTTGTGGAAGCTATGAAGCGTATATATGTAGAATTGAGCAACGATGCACTTTTGAAGCGATGTGTTGGAGGTTTCACCCAAAATAACAATGAAAGTTTGAATCAACTAATTTGGAAAAAAACACCAAAAATATTGAGTAGAAATTGCAATATTGTGGAATTCGCATCTAATGTTTCAGCATGCAAATTTAATTAAGGTTGCTGTGTTTTACTGGCCATCCTGCCGTGGAAATCAGTATGGGCTCAAGTTCTCATGAATATGAGCGGTCGGTGGACAAAACACATGTTGGCATAGCTAAAAATAAGCTGAAGATGAAGATGCAATTGATGGTTTGGTGAAAGCCTATTGGGAAAAAATCGATGTTATTTTAACGCATTTTTCCAACACAGCTTTTTCAATGTAAGCGCAAGTATTGAGGTAAGCTAATTCAAAATCTATTCATCCGATCGTTTTTGCATACTTATTTTGTAATATACATAAATTAATGATTACATCTTATTTCATATTAACAAATTTTCCTTTTATAATAAAAAATTATTAATTTATTTTTTTTGCTTAGAATTGATACTTAAAATTGAAATATCGTTCAAAGAACATATTTTGAAGTTGTTACCTTCGGAAACTTATAAACTAATGAAATATTTTTGACTTTTTCTCATCAGATGATGGTTATGTTGTTCACCGCAAAACTATTTTTTTCAGGAGTCAGCGGAAATTTGCTGTAAGTGACTCAAAAATTACTATTTTTGGCCGGAATTTTAAAAATTACAACATGGAATAAACAATATGCTTAAAGTATGTAAAATTACAGAGTTTAAATAAAGGATTTGAAAAATATATCACTTTCTCCTCCGTTTCCTTTCGAAACAAGAAAGGGTTAAGCAAACTTGTACACTGCGAAAACAATTAATACTTCATTTTTAAGATAAAGATATAGATTTGCTTAGAATTCTTTTAGGAGCGCAAAAATCGATCCTCTTCATGGATTTGGTTGCATGCGTATTAAAATAAGGTTAAATTATCTTCTGTTAGAATTGATATACCTTTTAAGAGATTCAACAATTTCTATCATACATAAAATTTAGAAATCACTTGTAACCAGATCCTGGGGTCAATCCTTGGTGATTCACTCTATAAATATATTAGTGAATGCAATAGTTATCACAGTAATTATCATGGATTTTACGCAATCTGCTTGAGTTTACAAAAGTGTTCCAAAAAGCGTTGACAAGTGAACTCGTTCATGCAGAAAACTTATTCGTAATATCCACTAACAATTTTCTTATGGCTCACCACCAACGAGCGTGATATTTCGTCCTAGAAGTTAATTGTTGTAAATTTTGAATGCATAGTGTTTAGCCCATATGCACCCACATTCGAGCACAGCTTTCATCTAGTTGCGGCACAGTTAACTATCAACAAGGTTCCAACTAATTATCGCTGTTGAAAGCTCTCAACATGCAACCACCTATGACAAGAGTAGTCCAAGTAATTTCGGTAAAAGTCGACCAAAAGTTATCTCAATATGGTTTTAAGGATGACAGGATGTGCGGTTGCATTTGTTGTGGTTCCTGCTCGTGGCGCTTGGTCTGTCTCATCTGCGGACCCGAAGATAAATGAGTTTTCAAGTTACATCTGGTAATAAATTTCATCGGGGTATTATTGAATTAAATAATAAATTAAATTTGAGATCAGTTGGAGTGGGGATAACTATAGCAGCACAATTCAAACGAAACCACCATTCGTATACCTATGGAAGACTCCGTGCAACCAACATCGACACTTTCATCCTGTTTCAGGAAGTTGTAAGTGCTCGACAATTAGTTTGATTCAATAAAAGTGGAACTTAAGACTGGGCCGTGGATAGGGGAGAAATGAATTACGCCAGTGGTCCGATTTTGAACATTTTATCTACTGTTTCCGTTGAAATTCATAAACTTCCCTCTTTTTATTTTATTACTTTCAAATTTCTTTTTATAATTCATATCATTTGATGGGAATCAGTTGAAGGAAGTGTTGATTTATTCTTGTAAATACTTTGATGTTTCCACCCTTTACTGCAATATCCCTTACGCAAGCATGTTGGAATAGTTGCACTTCCTTCTTCGAACATCTTCAGTATTTTAGGAGATAACAACAAAATAAATTGGATGAGAGCACGAAACATCTGATGCTCAGGATATAAGCAATGTGAGCCGTCACTGTGAATTGCTTTCTGCGTATAAGGTGGTGAAAGATTGATATACTCGAAAGATATATTGATAAACAAAGAAACATTTCATTGGCCACTACATGTGAACTTGCACACAATAACGGAAAGTTTCATTTAGTACAGCAAGGTAATGGATATTTATATTATAGTTTAAATATTTTGATCTCGTATCTCGTTCCAAACGTGAACAACGGAGATTTTCGAAAAAACTGCGTTCAAAATAAAAAAAAATCTGAGAAAAAGTACTTTCTTGAAAGGAGGTTGAATAATGAGTTGGACTGATTGTCAAATAATTACAAACTAAATTTTATAAATGCTAATATATATTAAAATTTTATTCAGTGTTTCCTCCATTCTAGTTATTAAATTTTCAGTTTATAGAGTAGATTTAAAATAAATTATAGCCGTATTAGGGAGCATTTTTAATTTTGCGAAATGTAGGGTAAGAAGCCAGAATAAATGCATGGAAATATGTTTCATTTTCAACATATTATGACATGTTTGAATAATGTCACGCGCCACTGTAGTCGTCTTAAGAGAAAATTCGAAAACATGTTTCAATAACCAATACCATTCGATCATTCTCGAAGAGAAAATAGGCAAAAACATTACGTGCATTGATTACGATAATACTTGTGCAAATGACTCAGCGCTTAAACTCGAGAATAATCCACGTGGAAGATTCGGGATCGGATGGTACATGTATAAAAGCGACTACAGGGAGCGGCGAAGGGAGTCTTGTGGATGAAGCGAAGTTGCATACGTGAGAAGCGATGGTGCGCGTTAAAAGAAGTGCGGTAATAAAATAATGTTAAAGTAAAATGAAATCGTACACGGATTAAAAAGCGAGTCAAAGTGATTGATCTAATTTTAAATTAAAATAAAAGTGAATAAGTGAAATAGTGAGTAAGTTAAAATAATTGTAAAGTGTTAGTGGAATTTATTAAGATAATAAATTCTCAAACAACTAATTTTAAATTTGTCGGGTGTGTTTAATTCAATATTGCGAACATTTGCGAAGCAAACAGGTCGTGCACCTGAAAAGCGCAACAATATTCACCTGCTACTCTAACACATTTTTCATATCTTTCAATTTAATACCTCCATAAAAAATGTTTTCAGTTTGTTCGATTGGCAAGTGAGTGCTTGTTTTGGTTAACGAGACTGTTTCAGATTTAAGATATGGCTTTACTAAGAGAAGAGTCCGTAGAAACGGACGATATTTCTTCCAGTATTGTTTCAACTGAACTTACTTGCTTGGTAAGGAACTCAACGACGGCGCGGTAGTGGGATTTTTTTTACTATTATTCGTACTTACTTCCAGATTGAGATGTTTGATAGACGATAGTTCCAGCATTACAGATACCGTTCAAGATAACTCGTCCTATTCGTACTGATAACGAGTTACTAAACGCATTATCAGTCCATTAATTATATTTACTAATGACGTATCCCTCCATTCAGCGAACTCAATCACGCCTCCTCAAGAGAATGAAGGCAAATGTTGCTGGAGAATGGTGTTTCTTGCAATCGTTTCTTCCAGCTAATTAATTATATCTTTCTTTAGAATTTGAATGCTCCGAAAATCATGTGCCACTGATTCTGATTATTAGCCGGCTATAGCACTTTTTCGAATAGATTATTCAAAGGCATCTGAAAGATCACCTACAGATCACCGTGCTGTCATATTGCTCTTTTGAATGAAAAGAAGGCGAGACAAGCGTCCTCCGTGTCTCTAGGATAGATGTTACAATATGAAAACTTATCATGGCTTACTCATCTCGTCCAGGTTAGACCCGAACAAACATCTCTTAAATTGGGTACATCATAGTCTCATCAGGTTGTCTACTGGTCAACAGTCTCTACATGCTGATGATCCTGGTGTTTTAACTATTTGTTTACATCTTGAATCACAAACGACTGATCCTTGTAGTACCCGCGTCGTCACTGGTGGATTCTTTTATGATTTCTTGCAAGTGAGCGATGTTTATCCGACCTTGGTTGAACACCTTACGACAATCACTGCCTTGTGGGGAAGGTGGGAAATGGAAAATGTGAGAAATTGAAAAAGTGGGAAAAATGGAGAGAAACATCACTCCGTTACGATAAACTCGAAATTTATCTAATCGGAATGCATATAACTTAACTTCGTCATCCCAAAAGTAGAAGACGGACTATCGTCCCTACACTCTACATAAGCTGCAGGACACGAATAATAACGAAGACGGTTAGCAAAAACTGCAAGTATAATGAATAGCTATCCACATGGACCAATGTGCTGCAAGTTAGTTGACTGACCACCATGAACAGCTAGAAATAAAACTGATTGGAGCCATCGTCAGTATGGGCTTAGGGAATACCTACAACATAGCTTTACCATTATCGAGCTTTTACACTTCAAATAAACTCCCAATCTAACGTTATTCTACACCAGATTTTCAGATGTTTGAGTATTTCTTAGCAAAACTTGTTGGAAATCGGAGGCAGAGACAAAGGTGTGGAGAGATGCGTGCTCATTCACAACGCCTGCATGACTTTAAAAGTTTATGTATTTTATACAGGAAAAATTATTCATACGTACTAATAAACGCAAAAAACTAGCCATTGTGACCTCAGCACTCACCATCGTTGTTCAATCCACTGTTCAATTCAGTCCATCGTTGTCTGAATTTCGAAGCTTTTGCGAGTTCATACAAAAATCAAGAAATCAGATTGGATATGTTGAAAAGAATATCCCTACTAATTTCCTTATCTTTTACGTGTAAACATGGCACCATAAGACTTCATAAGTACCTCGTAAGTAGCTTATGATCCAAAATATATACGTTCTGATGCGTATTTTCTGCTGGGCGGGACTAGCAGCGGGCCTAATTTTGTTTGGCGAGATATTTTCGGTCCGTCTTCACATTCACTTCTGGTACATATCTCGTCCTAGTTCTATGCCCGTCAAGCTTCTCGAGTTGTTGACACTCCGTTGTCCTGCCATGGCAGGAGATTACCAGAATACTGGCGTTATGCTGTCTTCTAGCCTCCAAAAAAGTGCAAATTGTAGAGTCTAATATACTTGCAACTATTAGACCTCTGCTGCTGCGCGAAAAACCAAGTTGTGGTGTGCATCTCGTGAGCAAGTCAATGAAATTGATTACGTTTATTGTACCCTACATGAGTTTTTGGGAGTCCAGAAACATTAGTTTAACTTTTGGACTTATGATTTCAAAGTAAACACGCAGTTCCCGCAGGGCGTGGGATCTGGTAGAAAGAAACTTTCTCCCTATTTCTAGGTTAAGGATTTGATTCCAGTGAACCCGACGATATTTGGCACTCTCACCGTCCGGACGTTAGTAAAAACAATAGAATAAGGTTCCTAGTTCAAAGCATAGCGTCAAAGCTCGAGAGGAAACTACCGTACGGGGTATCACTGCGACTCGGTTGCGAACCACAATCCTGGAGGTTTATTCACGTACTACGGAATGCTGATAAGCCCTCATTTGCGGATGGTTCAGCTTATTGGTGTCGGCATTTCGGGGAGTATCGTCGTGGCTGTGGTGCATTGATGGCGTTGTCCCCTAACAACGTCAAGAAAAGCTAGGTTCCGTATCTACCAGTATGAACAATTGGAGAACCCCGATTCTAGCTGGTACAGCGCGATTTTGCCAATATCTAGAAAAATTTAATGAATAATTATATGGGGACCTTGGGATATTTGGCATATGATAAAATCATACGATTTAAAAAATCATTGAAACGTACATTGAAGGACAAAAGAAGTTTGGATAGAAGTACGAGCGCCCGGGGGTACCAGTTTTGCCTATAAGGCATAGCATACGAAAATACAACACTACATGGGCACCTTCATAATAAATAAACCAAATATAATTATATATTGGAGTAATAAATTAGTCTCTATTTAGTTTAATATAGAGCAATGAAATCGAAATGAAAAAAAGGTTCATACAGATCCGTGCAGTCAAACATATGGATTTTCGGAAGTACTGCGCGTTCAACATAGAAGAAGTCCGTGTATCGGTTAAGCTTCTGAACAACCAGCTTCCAATGTTTTAATATTTTAAGGCAAATATTAACTCTTGGATTACCCCGGGACAGCGCAAGAAGGTATTCGCCTCATAAATGCGCATTCGTATGAATTTCATTTACATATCTTGTCTTGGATTGGATAAAACATGAGCCTACGCTCACTTAGGTCAGGGTGTTTGCGCAGAGGTATTGCCGCAAGGCTCAGGTATTCAATTGCACTGGTTCGTAGGTCAACGAGGTTGGCTTACGCAATGGAAAGGAGCATATTATCAACGATACAGTGAATGAAACTGCAGAACTCTGCAATATTCTATCTATTGTGCTCTCCTGTTAGCAGAAATCAGTCAACTTATAAACTCCTTGCGAGCTTCTCAAGCAGTCTTGTAAGTTTGAACTCCGATTTATTTTTTTCTGCTGGATATATTTTATCACAACGTTGTTTTGGCTCTGCTGAAAGGTACACATGTAAATGCGACACTATCCTGATCCTTAAATATGGACGGAATGTGCAGTCTTACTTTGCTGGCACTTTTGTTAATGAATAATTTTACAAGGTTTATTGACAAACAAATTGAACGTTTTATTGATAAATGATTTGATAATAGAATATATCGGTAAATACTTTACATTATCCAATTTGCGTGCTCCTACGAGGCGCGTAGAGGCTGCTTGACTCTCACTTTTCTGCCATATCTAATATCCGGTTCATTGTTTTGCATACCTTGTGTGGAATTTCTCTTTCAAGCATGTAAAGTGCTTTCTCGTGAAAGCATGTAAAGTGCAAGCAAATTACTTCCAAGAAATTTTTGGGTTTTTTTTTGCGACTAAGAATAAATTTTTTAAGACTTTATTTTCTGACATTTAATTTTACTGAGACTTTTTGTTTATTTGTTTTTTATTTTGTTTGCTATCAATATTATTTAACTTATTTGCTTATTTGCAAACTTATGCAAGAAAGCTTGCCCTTCATCTTGAAAACGCATAAGAAACCATAGACATATTTGAATCCTCGTATTTTTTCTTGGGTAAGCATGACGTGGAAGGCATGGAATCCACCTCGCTGAGATTTTCCGATATCTAAGATGGTCTCGGACTATGATGCGTACATTTTATATACGTTTCCGTACTGGTTTCTCCTACAATAGCGCGACGATTTCTTTCAATAAGTCCGGGAACAGCTGATGCTGGAGCTGGGGCGTCTTCGGTGCCTTTTAGTATATTCGTGGCCATTAAAGTGCCCAAACTTTGAACGCAATCGAACCCGAATTTCAGCTTGCTTAACGCCTTCCTTAGGTAAAAACTTTATTATGATGCACTGCACATCCGAACGACGAATTTTTCTTCCGCTCATTTTAAGGAAAATTAAAGAATTAGTCTAGCCGTTGGTTTGACCTTGAGTCATCCGACGCTTCACCGCACTCCACCAGGCTTTTTAAGCCTTTAGAAGCAAAAGGCTCGTTTATATTATTGGAATATACTTAGCGTTTGCCAGTACTTCTACTACAATCATGGTTCGTTTTTTTCTTTGGACATTTTTCCGCATTGTTTTAAATCAGGTGAGATTGGTAAATCCTCGGTGGGGCATGCTCTCTCTGTCATTTATTGCCAAGCGAAGTCCATTTTCCGGGGAACCTCCCATAATCCAGTAAAGCTATAAACTAAAAGCTATTGACAAAAAAGGCACGATTCCTCTATATTACATAAATGACCAAGATACATACGTATATAAAGTATGGGGGCTGAACGCGGCTTTGGAAATTAATTGTTTGGGGCATTTTCAAGTGTAATGTATTTTGGAAGAATATTGTTACTTGTAACAGTAACGTGATATTAAATTTTAGTGTAACATTTCCTCTTAAATTTTCTTCTTAAGATTTTGGCATAAATTACTAATTATACAATAATTAAAATTCGTGCGCCTGCATTACTGTTCGTTTTCTGAAAAGGCATTTGGAGCATTTCTACACCTCTCTAATTCTTTTCAATTACCTTACATTAATATTGCTGCCAACTTCCTTCGATTCAACCGCTAATCGAATAGAACCACCATGAAAACGCAATTCTCAAAAGTAATTGCGGAATGAAGCTTTCCTTTCATTTCGGTGGGAAAAGGTAAATTAAACCCTTTTCCATTGAAATTCTACATTTTTCTTAAAAGTGGACCATTATTTCAGTCTAATTGCTTTCTCTGTCTTATATTGACTGTTTGATATGCAAAATAAGAAATTAGTCTTCGCTCTTACTCTCTGGACTTGCAAGGATTAAAATTAAGCTCTTATGTCAAATAAAAGCAGAGAAAAAGATAAAGTAAAAAAGGAAGGACGAAATAAAATAATCAAAAAAATGGTAAAATGAAAGCATCACAAGGAAAGTTTCAATTGAAGTATTAAGAGACAAGTTGAACGAATAAGGAAAAGACGAAAATTAATTTATTTTAGAAGGTAATTTTCCATTACAAAGGCTACAATTGTTTTCATCTTTCCTTGAATGCGCTTTTCCGCAGCGACGTTTCTGTAGTCCGAGATCACTCTTACCGGTTAGTGCATTCATTCTTGCACCTTTGAAATGATATTTTACGTTGCAATTTCACAGTGAGTAAGTTTACTATAGTAGCTGAGAGGAATTCATTCCAAAGTACTTAGTGCAAATGAGTTTATCATATTCCGCGCTTATAGACATCTTTTATAAAAATTGATAAAGAATTTAAAGTTCATTTCAAGTTTTAATGGCGGAAAAATAAGAGGAGAATGTTTAGAAAATAATTAGAATCAGAATCAGATATGTTATAATATGAAGATCGTAACTTGAGATTATTATCAAAACTCTAAACTAAATCTCAGGTTCTGTCAGGACTGGTCACTGGTCACAAACTAAATCTCAGATTCTGTAAGGACTGGTTACTGGTCTCTGTGCATTCATATTGGCCACACCACGCCTAAGCAAATAGGTGATTCGAACTTTAGATACGATGGAATCCAAAAAAGTTTGTGGAAGTCTATAGAATATCTTCTAAGTTTAATGCAGTTGGAAAATTCAAGTAATTTCGGTGGGAAAAAGCTGATATATTTTGTTATGCGTGATGGTGTCATTTTGACTTTGCTTTGAGGAATAATTTCAGAACTCTTAGAAGCTAAAATTTTTGAACTATTGACTATTTCTTTGCACAATAAATACTTTCTTAGTTTCATCTCGGTCAACTCTGTTACAACTTTTGTGGTTTTTGTATCACATGCTAGGTATGAAGTAATTGCTTGCACTTCTTCAATGTTTCATGTTATATTAATGGAACGCGAAAGCAAGTATTTTATCAAAATACAAATATTACGTTTATATGTATCTGTATGTTTTTAGAGTGTGTAAACAACGCCCTACATGTAAAAAAAGTTTCGCGTCGCAAGGTTTCCACCTTTTCTTATCAATATGAATAATTCAGGCAATCGTTAAGTCGGACTTTATGATCTTGTTTTCTGGATTAGGATCTTGTCGAAATTTCCTACGAGCACCTCCGCTTATTTGCGGAAAAAGTTTGAAATGTTTATCGGTTTGATATGGTCTCTCTTGCAATTTGTTTTGTATAAAATAAATTTTCCGCCTTGCAAATTTCTAACTTCTAAAAGAATAAATTCCTCCACTATTTTATAGATTGCCGCATAAAACAGTTTCTTGCAGCGTGTGGTCCCATCAACAATTCCGATGTATGTACATATTAAAATGCCAAATAACTTCCAAGTTTAAGTTTATGCACTTTCAAAACTAATTCTTTTAAAAATGTTCATTGACGATGAGCCAGGGCCAATGCTTCACTTTCATACAGCAGCAAATGGCTTGTTATTTTCAACGCACTGCTAACTCTATCCTTTCCTGTTAATCTTGCGGAGGTAAGACCATAAACAGAGAGAGTGTCCTGAGAGAGACTTGTCTATTCCCAGGTGACCTCTTCTCTATTGTATTCGCTTCTGCGCGGGTAAATATTTCTGCGCTTTCTAGTAAGTAGGGCGATGTATATCATCCTTGCGATCACCAGCACTGTCTTCCCGGAGACTGTGCGATATGCGCATGCTATTCGCAGTGCTCCTTTCTTGGTGTGGCCCCTTTCTGAAAGCGTCGGCACGTAGTTCTTATCGACAGAGTAAAATGTACAGCACAAGGCTCACTAGGCATCCCCTCCTTGATATGGTGCCCCCGACCCCATGTTGGCCATTAATCCAGTGAGAGCCGTTACATGCTCTGCATTCTTGTCAGCTGTTACTCTGTTTTTGATAAAATCAACTTCGAGTCTATCAGTACGGCCAGGTATTTCACTGCTGACTTCCAACACTAATAGGCCTTACTCAGGGGATTCTCTTCTTTGTTAGGATAGCCATTCCGGTTTTTTCCAGTGCCAGCCTGAACACTTGACTGGTCATCCAGTCTCTTGATCGCCGCATTAGTATATTTAGTCGGAGTTGCGTATGGTCGAATGTGCGCGCAGCGACATCATCCGCATAGCCAATCAAACATGTCTCATCCATTGAAGCCGCAGCAAGACGACTCATAGTGTGGGAATGGTGTGCACGTCCGCCTGTTGGGCCCCGCTCACCATATCTCTGATTGCACCAAAAATGGGCCAACCTGCTGTGAAGCAATTGTGTCAAGAAGAAAGGTCCCCGGCAGCACAAATCACGTCAGCGCGTCATCCCCTAATCAGTTTTTCCAAAAAATTTTCGGCCGCGTCTAACTTACAATGTGGGTGGTATGTGGCTGGCGATTCAGGATTCCCTTTTCCCTTACTAATGAAGCTTCGCCACCTTTCAGCACTCTGGGAAGACCTCTTTGCATAGGCATGGGTTGAGCGTGCAGAGGAGCAGGTTAGGGCAAATGTGAACAAACATCTGTACCACCTCAGCTGGAATACCATTTTGGAGCCCCGGAGCCTTGCTTGCCTTCATAGAGAAGAGTGCTTTCTCCGATTCTATTTTTGTGAAAAGTAGGATTTCCATTGGTATTTCATCGTGGATTGCCTCAGCGATGGCGAAGTAGATAGGAAAAAGATCGCGCCCAATTTCGTCCGTCTTTTTCGCCTCGTATGAGTGAAGCGATTTTTGGGATACGCACTTCCGCATTAGTATTTTGTAACCCAGGCCCCATAGATGCCTGTTCATATCGTCCCCCAGGTCTTACTAACGGCTGGCCTTACTGCCGTTGATATGTGAATATATGAGTATGTGAAGATATATATATATATATATGAGTATGAAGATATATATATATATGTATATATATGAGTATGTGAAGATATTTTTTAGCTGACTAATTAGCTGTTGATTGGGTTCATTTTCTTCCCAGGTCAGTGCTAGTTGCGCCTTCCATCGTAGTTTGTGACACTTGCTTTGTTTTTCAGAAATCACAGGTTACCACCAATATACAGGGGCTCGCTGCATTGAGGTCTTCGTAGGGTCTTTACTGCGATCTAGGCATCTGGGTTTAGCATTTTGACCATGTAGGCTAATTCCGTTGGGAGACCAAAGTCGAGAATGATTTTGTAGAACGTATTTCTGTCGATATTATCGTGTGCTTGTTTGAAGTCTACAAGGAATTGGTTCACATCAATGGTATGTTCCCAGCACTATTCAAGCACTCTTAACTACTTCAAAACATCGCTGATTCTCCCCTATAATAATTTCATAGCACGGCTTCTATTTTCCATTTTTTTTTGCTTTATTTTTTTTATGATTTCAGATAGCCTTCAATATAACGTCCACGCTAACGCGATACATCTTTTTTTAACATTGATTTGTCTCTTTTTTTCAAGTCCCGTGCTACTGATAGTCTCTGACCATATTATACAAATCAAGCGATGGAAAATGTTACTTACATATTTCACATGTTCCTGGAGCAATTTCGCTGGGATTCCATGTATTCAAGTAGTTTTATTTTTTCAGAAGTTAATAGCTGCTGCTCGTGCTTCATCTCTTGTGGGTGGGGAAAGTCTGACTTGTTGCCCTGCATCTGTAACGTTGACAGTTGAAATTGTTGTTGGAGCCCCTGTGAAGGGGTTCTTAGAATATTGCAGCCGTCTTGTTTCGACTGGATTACTTATTATTGAGCCTTGTGCACTTTTGCAAAGATTCGGCCGCGGATTAAAGACTAATTTTCGCAGGGTTTTAATCGAGGTATACACCAGACTGACTTCATGTAGCGTTACGTTTTATATATGAGTTGATTGCTGGGGTTAATGGTCAGCAGCTTCTTTTTTCTTTTTCGGCACACTTTCCTAGTTTGTATTATTAGGGTATTGTAGTGGTCTTCTTTGGTCCCTAAATTTTCTCTTGGCAAACCTGGTTCCCTTTATTTACCGCTTTTCTTTAGGGCGTCGTAGTAGTCGTTCGATTTTCTTTGGCTTATGCTTTCCCCTACATGGTTTTGATGTCATCACTATCTTTTTCCGCCTGCTGAGGTGAATTGAAATAGTTTTCTATGATTGACATGTATGTGGATATTATGGGCCTATCGTTTAGCCTGTGGTAGTGGTGTCTTGTGGATACAAATTTCCGACGGCAGAAATTTTGTCAACTTTAGAATTTCAGACTCGTAGAAAGTTTCATCTTTTATGTCGAAAACTGAATTAAGTGGGATTTTACAGTGTCATCATCATTGAAAGGTGTACCACGAAGGGAGTTGTCCAGGGATCGAAATAAGTGGTAATCCGATGGCGCGAGATCAGGGCTGTATGGTCAGTGCAACATCGATTCTTCAATCGTTTTTTGCCGGGTTGCTTAATCCGTATGGAGCCTAGCAATGCCCTGGTTTAAACTGACACCTTTACGACTGACCAATTCTGGCCGCTTTTTCTTGACCGCTGCAATAAATTTGTCCAGTTGCCGACAATATTCCTCTGAATTAATG
Organism: Stratiomys singularior; assembly: GCA_954870665.1. Classification (NCBI taxonomy): domain Eukaryota; kingdom Metazoa; phylum Arthropoda; class Insecta; order Diptera; family Stratiomyidae; genus Stratiomys; species Stratiomys singularior. The sequence continues at coordinate 51,399,463 of OX940879.1, forward strand.
GTTTGATTTCTTGGAACCTTTGAAGTGGTTTTCGATTACTTATTAGGCAATCAGTACGGTCGTTTTCAACTGAAATTGTTGTATAACATCTACTTTACTTAAGTTGTGATTCATTAAGCAATAATTTGCAAGCGCTGATGTTCTTTTTTAGATGAATTTGATTCAAATCGTGCGGAACCCAAATATCCATTTTCTTAACGAGAACTATATGTTTTAAATGCTTCTTAGTGACTGTATGAAAATTTTTAAGTTCTCTGCAATCTCCCATTTAGTTACTTGATGATCCGCTTTGATGATGGTTCTGATGATTTGCACTGAACGTTGGTTATCTTTAGGAGAAAAATCTCCAGAACGGAATTTTTCAAACCAATTTCTTCAAGGGCTTCATTACCATACACATCACTTAATTTTTTTGAGGCTTGCCTTCTTTCCTTTACGGGAATAATAAAGCAAAATATGACGAAAATTTTCTTTTTTATACTTCATATAAATATTGAGGTAAAAAAAAATGATATTTAAGGAAATATCTACGCAATGAATTTGTAAAGCTCTGGGTAGCTTGGGTCCGCCGGGCCTTGCTTCGTGGGTCTTGAGGACGCGTTTCGGCTGCATACAGCCATCTTCAGCTCGTTCTGATGTCTTTGTCGCGGTGTCCATCTGTTTATAGGTGAAACTTTTTTCGGAGGGGTAGGTCTGGGTAATTAGGTGTTAAAGAGGGTCATTAAGTTTGGGTCTTTTGAGGATCGTGGGATTATCGTTGTCGGGTTCGTCGCGTTTTCTTTTTTTGACAAGGATTGGGTCGAGGACTGAAAATATTGTGCCGGAGTTGGTCATTATTTGTTCATTGATTATATTTCCGTGGGTTTTTTTGTGTTTGTAGATCTCTTATTTCTCTAGTACGTCAAGTCTAAGTCCCTTCTTTTGTTTCTGTAGTAGCGTCATTGAGTTTGCCATGGTATCGAGTTCGTGTGTGTGATTCTGTAGGTGCGTTGCGTAGTTGGAGTCTGCTCTGTTATGTGTATACGAACGTATGTGCTCCTTATATCTAGTTGTTAGTTTCCGTGTCGTTTTACCTATGTATACCATGTCGCAGTCCCTGCATGTTAGTTTGTATATGCCGCTGTTGTTGTATGTTGGTGTGCTGTTGGGCTTCGGTGTTAGTTTGTTTCCGATGTTGCTGTTGGTTTTGAACGCGGTATGTATTTTGTATTTTTTGAAGAAGCTTGCTAGCTGGTATGTCTCCTTGCCTACGTACGTCCATGTGGTCCATTTGTGTGCATCCTTCGGTTCGTCTGATGTTTGGCGTTTTTTCGTCTTTGGCTGTGCAATCAGTTTGTTTATATCACGTTTCCAGTATCCGTTGTTGTCGGCTATCTTATATATGTTGTTCAATTCGCCGGTGTAGTCGCTGGAATTCATAGGGATGGAGTGTAGTCGCTACACCAATAGCCTCAACAAAGATGCATGACATTTTCATTCAAAATTCATTCAGAATAACCCTAGTACTTAAAAAGTAAATAATGTTACCGCAAAAAATTCCAGGTGAAGTTGAGGCTATTCAAATAACAGACGAATTGGTTCGGAAGTTGAGTTTCCTCTACGGGTGTTGTCTCCGAGAAACGACGGAATGCAACCAAAGAAAATAAGAAAACGAACCGCGGAGGAACCTGCTTCTATCAAAAGGCAAATAGATCTTTTCATGAAGCCAGGAAATACATATCTTCAACGACAACATACCATGATACAACAGTTAAAACATTTGTTACCTGTACCTTAGGCAAAAAAAAATCTAGAAAATGTTAGAACGTGTCTTTTTGTGAATGTTGAAAGCTAAATGGCATCAGGCGAACACAGACTTTTTCTATAGTATGTGTATATGCTGCGTCGGTATGGTCAGTTTTTCCCTGACTTTCAGGGAAAGCATAATAAAAAAGTTCCCTGCTGAGTGAAATGCTACTGATTCTAAAGTCTTCTACCAAGACGTTCTCTATGGCCGGTGTTTATGTCATATAGAGCTGATTTAGTACTTCTAGACAAAGCTGATTTGATCATAGACAATAGTGAGGAAAACAAAACTTTTGAACACATTACAGCATAACGTCCGATAAATACGCAAATAAAAAGCAAATTTTGTAGAAAAAAACAACGATTATTTTTTGCTTCGATCAATAGTTTAGTATATTTTTCCATTGGTAACCCCATTTACAATGGTTTAATAACATACGTCAATTATCATCTGTCTTTCTGGAAAATGGCAGATCACGTTGGGAGAAATTTTAGAAAAGTGTAAGCTTATTTTGTTCCTCGTAAACTTTCAGCTTTCAAACATAACAAAACAGTTGTTTTTGTGGTGGTGCTGTGCGCTTTACATCCACATGTCACAAATGACAGTTCTTTGCATATACATCGATTTCGCAGACATCTGCATCGAGTGAAAAAAGAAAATGAGAAATCAGCCTGTTTTTTCCCTGAGAGCTCGTATAAGTCGCCGAAAAGATGTTCAAGCCAAGAAAAAAAGGGCTACACTATGGAAGACCGAATAACCATATTTTACTTGTGCACAAAATAACATACAACCAACATAAGTAGAAAGTTATCAATGTCAAGACCCGTTAGAATATATCAGTCTCTTTTTCCCCAAAGGTTCAGTGAGGCATATGGTAGAGCAAATAAATCTCTACGCGGTCTCTACGTTCTTTGATTATCGCTGAAGGTGGGTGATATGTTGTTGTCGGGATATGCAAGGCTACCAAATACATGCTATATTGCTCCAGAGACAACGATGTGCCAAAGTTATTATTAGGAAGTATCAGATGCAATAGATTTGAAGCGAAACTTCAATGTTTACACCTAAAGGACAATACAATTTTATCGATTTCTTCTGACAGGCTTTACTAGTTGCACCAGCTACTAGATGATCTGAGTGAATCTTTTAGGAATCTTTTGATGGTCTCGATGAGTATTACAGTGGTAATGAAAGCATGATCTCATACTATTAGACACATTACGCCAAACTTATTTTCAGAGGGAAGCCGATAAGATATGTCTTCAAAAATTGGGCTTTATGTGCTAGTACTGGTCACACGGTGGCTTTCTATGTGTTTTCAGAAAAAGAAGAATTTCGGGTTTGGTAGTGACGTTGTTCTCATCCCAATAGATCAAGGCAAGTCTCCAGCCCAAAATTGTGTCAAAATATATTTTTACAATCTTTTCTACCTGGTTGCCGTTGATAAAGCATCTCTGCAAGTTGGGCTACTTTGCAACCTTTGAAAGATATAAAACAGTTCAAGCGAGAAGAAAGAGGCCACAGTGACTATAGAACATCTGACAATGTGTTTTTGTGTCGTTGGAACGACAATAATGTGGGCACGGTGGCAACCAACATTGAAAATACGGATTTAGCATGTGCCACCGGTTGGCCGAATCAAAAAAACGAAAATCTCTATTTCTCAGGCTTCAATCATGGCGAGCTACGACAAGTATGTGGGAGGAGTTGATTAGTATTATCAAGCTGTTGTCAATCTTCGGGCGAGAAAGTTTATACTGCAGAAAAAACTTTTTGCACTAATGCTTTAAGGATATCTGACGCTCATTTTACTTCTTCTATCTGTCTATATTTTCAGTTCATCATGTGTGCAGGATTGCACGCTGTTTTGAAGAACACCAGTAAGCTGCAAAAGAAATCGTTGGAAGTGTAACCCGGCAAAAGCGAAGTCACTGATTCGATATGGACACTCAGCATTAAAGGGTAAAAAGGTATAAAGATAATAATGAAGGCGTAATGAAAGACAAGGACAAAGAAAGGAAATTTGCCAAATTGAAAAAAGCATAAAACAGAATTATGAGACGAATGTTCGGTCTCCAATTGTACTTCTGATTTTTAGCATGTAAGAATTGCCTTCAGTCAGTGTACTAGCTTAGCGATCTTAACAAGTTGGAGGTCGCATGATGTAATAAAAATGACAACTTCTTTGCGGATATTTGGTAATTATCTTTGACCAGATCAACTATATAGAAATAATGCACCCTCTCTAGGTTTTTCAGAATATATTCTATGTTCTGCATAAAGCATTTATCATTGACTAAAATTTCGTTTAGTCTAAGATTGTCTGTTACTATCTGATAATTTTTCTGGCAAAGTTTTAGGCAACCACTATTTGAGAGAAGAAGTATTTTGTTAGTTTTTTAATTCAACAACTTGAGAGTGAACTTCGATGTCATACGCCCAGGGTTGTGTTATGGTTGCGGATTTCTTCTGCTTGTCCGTGACGGTTTCGGATTTCGGTTGTCGAAGAATTTGTTAGATTATCCTTTTTCGTAAGACATACCTTCTTAAATCGTCTGAGAACTTTTGATAGTTATTTGTTTTGTATCAAGCTTCAATTTTCTAACTCAAATCTGTGCTTCTAAAAGAGCAACTTCATCAGTCAATAGAAATTTCTGAATTACGTTCCACTATTTTATTGCCTTTTGGGAAGCAATAAGCTCCGAAAGCACTGAAGTATAAGCTGCATATTTAAAGTAGTCCTTTCTTGCCTTTTTTATTTAACTTTTAGGGAAAATTTTAATAAAGCCACAAATAAGACTATAGGGGCCTGATGTCATCACTAAATAATTTTCGGGCTTGCTCATTTTTTTCGTAATTCTATTGGAAAATTGATTATTATCCACTTCCATTGGAACTAATTTAGTTCTAGTATATTTACAGGTACACTAAATTGTATCCTAAATGTTACACCCACTACAGATGAACATAGAATGAGATTAAAACGATTCATTCCAGTCTACCTTGATTTTTTTCATAACACATTTTGACATTAATTAATGCTTATTCTTACCCAAATAAAGTCTTAAGCTGTTGAAGGAATTTTGTTATGGAAAATTCCCTCCAATTCCTCCAACCCCCTCCCAAGAAAATTCTTCCAACCCCTACTCACTAACACATACATTGTGATGCTGATATTCGTGTAGTGGTTTCTCGGATGTACTTATCTAAATCTGCTCTATTATATGAATAAAATATCTCTTTTTATGTGAACAATCTCTTTTTAGAAAGAGATCAATTGATAGAAATATCAATATACATGTGCTTTTTCTATCTCTTTCTGAGAGAAGTTGCTTCGAAGTATTATTGCTGGTTGTACTTTGCGGTAGGTTTGAAATTTACTTTTTAAGCAAGACTTGACTGCAAATTTACAATTGTTCAAGTAACTGGTTTTGCATAATTGTTGTTGGACAAGTTTTGTTTTCATTGAAGTAGTCCAACTTCAAAGTCCTTATTTTGTATTTATTCTATAAAGTAGTCTAATTAATTTGACAGAATGAATACACAAGTGCATCCATACGCACTGAAGTTTTTTAATGCGAAGTCAGGGGTAGGGCGTCATACCCTATAAACCTACATTTTCCAGAAAGCTTTCTGATTGCTTTTCTATTTATACGGCATATGAATAAATCAACCACTTCACTATTTTCACTACAATTTACATAAATTTGTCTCAGTTTGACGATGGTACCGTTGTCAAGGGGATTATCACACTAACTAAGGCTATTATCTAATACAAAATTCAAACGGGTGTATAGCTTCCAAAGCATTATTTACTGAATATTCGAATCAGCTATGAAAGATTATCTACGAAGTCATATATAAATGTCAATTAGTTTGCCTAAGTAGATAATCCTATTCAATCTAATAAATCTTACCTTAATTGAAGGAAGCACAGCATCCGGGCGAAGAAGTTGCTTCTAAAAGTGAATTATAAATGTATATGTCTAGCTTTAAAGATGTGGTTTTGTAAATCTGAAGGAGTATCTAGTATTTGGTATATAACTGCTGATATACACATCTTTGCAAATCCTGTATGAGTGGCTCTTAGTTTGAATTGAATTAGTTTTGTTTTGTGTCAGTACGAAATAAGGAGATGACATGTTTCCGACTCAAACCAGAGACCTGGTTATTTGGAGAAAGTAAACATTTTTCCGCTTACTTGCATCAATCTTTAATTTGATTTTATGCATTCGATCGACGGAAAATGATTTTTAATGTTTTTCAAAAAAGAGAAGCTTTGTTTCTGTAGATATATTTATGGAAAGAAATTGCGGTGCTCTAAACTAAATGTGCTTCATATGTTACTGAATGTGTATCATACATTGCTAAGAATGAGGATTGCACTTAAAAAAAAAGAGATTGCAACTTGGTATATATGAATTAGAAAATATCATGAATATCATAAATTGAAAAATTTAGAAAAGTATTCGGGTACACCCATTATTATATGATTATTTTTGGCGAAAAAGTTACAAATTTTTCATTTGTCTTGCTGCTAAGATTGTATATTAGATAAGTTCATAAAAATTGACAATGAAATAAGGACATTTACACAAATCAGGCCAGGATATACTTTACATTTATAAGTAAAAATAATCAGATTCGTACAGTTCATTCGCGATTTTCGATGGAACTTATTATTTGGTCTCAGGAACAATAAAGGCCAAAAGAAGAAGAAGAAAAAAACAACTGCTTGCTTGTAGGTACCAGCTGCATATGAAACCGTTTGACATACTACAGATTTGAATAGAATAAAATAAAAATGAGAACGAAGAAGCATCAAACGAATAACAAATAAAAGCGAAGCAACTTAAGATTTGGAAGATGACAAATGCCAATTATAAATTGAACGGGTAAATGAGTGTAAGGAAAAAACAAGAAGTTATATAGAAAAAAATACTAAAAAAGACGACATGAAGTTGAACTTCGTGTAGCGTGAACCCAAGATGGATGCCATGGACCTGTAGTGGTGAATGGTTCTGTCAGTGTCCCCAATAAAAGTCCTCAACCTTCCCCGCCTGTAAAGATAAAATAAACGGAGTCTCCAATACGCTGTTACGGGCTAACATCTAGGTAACATCTGTCTAACATATATCAAGCTTGCAACACTGTACATGATCGAAAATTACACTGGTCTGCAACGAAATCTTCCTTTAAATAAAAATATGAAGAACTTCGTATGCTAAATCGATGTTTGATTTCCATTTTTTTTCTATCGCATATAGAAATTTTTCAAGTATTTTTTTTTAATTTTTCATAGTTACGTGTTTTTTGTCTAACTTCGTTGCATTAACGCTGCTCTATTCAGTTCAGATCGTCTCAGTACTCATGAAAACCGGTCGCGCTGATGGAAAGAGAGAGAAAGATATCAGCTAACGTAGTTTTAGCACGATTGTGCACGCCTACGCAGATCTCAATGTGCCACTGTATTGCTCAGTACGTTAAAAATTTATTTGGTGGGATTGGAAGGATTGGTGGATTTTTTATTCATACGTATAGCTAAAATATGTTGTCCTTGTTTATTTTTTCATCTATATAAGCAAAATAAAATCACACAACTAGAATATTGTTCTAAAGTAATAGCAAATTTCTCTTTATTTTAAGGTGCAATATACCAAATTGTTGTATAAACTCCCCAGACATTTTCTGCTACATATGTGGCAAATTTACAATAAAATTTTAACGGAACTGATTGTCCAATTTAGTTAAAATTGCTTATCAGCAATATTTTGGATTTCCCGTTGATGAAAGAGACAAAATTTGACTCCCGAAAACATGTTATAACAGTTGCTCAAGAAGTTTAAAAAGTTGGCTCGGAGGAAGTCATAAGACGATGGCCTTCGTAAAACCAATGATTTGGTGTGAACTTCAAAACCATGGAAACGATTGTTATTTCTGCATGACCACGACAAAAGAATTTACAGAAAGAAATAAGGATAAAATTCACTACTCAGACATTCCATCTGCACAAAAACCAGTTCCTCGAAGCAATCGAGAAGATGATTTGAGAGATCAAGATGATATGAAAAATTTCGTTAAAACCTATGAACAAGGACGGTGGAGGTTTTCAATATTTCAAAACTAAATTTCCTCGAATCAGCGACGCGAAATTGAAAGAAGGAATCTTTGTTCGGCCACAAATACGAGAGCTCATGAAAGACTCAAATTTTAAAAGTACATTGAATAAAGCTGAAAAGATAGCATGGGCCGCTTTCGTAGAAGTATGTCATAGTATTCTTGGGAACAAAAAAAGGAACTACAGTGAAATCATCCTCGAATTTCTTTCTTCATGCAAAGCCCTAAAATGCACCATGTCCCTGAAAATTCATTTCTTGGATGCTCATTTGGATTTTTTTCCCGCTAATCTTGGAGCAGTATTAGATGAACATGGCGAAAGGTTTCATCAAAATATATTGCACGCAGAAAAACGCTATAATGGAAAATGGTCAGAAGCGATGCTCGCCATATTCTTTTGGTTGCTTCGTCGCGAAACACCTATAGAAAATATGAGAAGGAAGAAAACTACAAAGTGAAATAATATTAACAACCAGCAATGAGAGCATCTAATGATTTGTAGGGTTTGTAACACATTTAGCCAACATTTGTATTAGTTGTAACAATTATAATATATTTTTTGAGCAAAAAAGTGAGTTTCATTTAAAACCACCATTGAAAAGAAAATTATATTTGATACGGAAGATTTAATACTATATTTCCTTTCAGAATTATCTAATTAATCATTAGTTATGCATAAAATAGAAAAGAAGGAAAACAATTTTTTTGCAGACCAGTGTTTTTTTTACGTTTAGTGTCTTAGTTTTCAAAACGACTGCAGAAGTAGCAATGGGTAACCTGCTATCACTTTTATTAACAGAACTGTTTATGGCACATATGGAACAGTTATTCGAAGACAAACGAATAGTGCCAACAACCTGGTTCTGATATGGCGATCACGTATTAGTCATTGTGGAGAAGGACAAAAAAAAAACTTCGAATTCAACATGGATATGGAAGAATTATCAGAGCACAATAAAGGCTCACTTTTGACATTCGCAAAGACAGAAACGAAAAGAACGATCCAAGTTCATCTAATCATACATACTAATCATACAACAGCTGGGCTCATCGACGGGTCACCTGTCCACTTTCGCTTGAAAGTTATGAACGAGAAAAACGGTTCAGTTTTGAAACCGCAAATATAAATGGCTAGAATTAATTAGAAATTCTGCGGATTGTACAACGAAAGAAGCAAGTATAAAGAAAGGACCTATTCTATATTATGCAGCAGTAGAAGTGAAAGTGAAGATAATAAAATAGGGTGAGCCTTTGTCAATAGGTTCGAAAACTACTTGAAAAGGTTTCAGACGGAAGTAGTTGGGACAGCTCCTGTCTAAAATCCCAAAAGGGAAGTGAAAATGTCCCACTAACAAGAACGAAAAAAGTGGCAAACACAAGGCAACACAATATGCAAAATGAAGTACGTAGAACAAACCAGTTGTTATGGGTCCCGGTAATCAACGCCTAAACTAAAATAAAACTGATAAGTAAATCTAGCAGGTAATAATATAGATTGAAAAGTAATTAAGGGTTAAAAAGTAGTTAAAGTGTAATTATTGTATAGAAATTATGTTAGTATATAAATTCGATTGTAACCCATAACATCTTCAGAAACAAAAACAATGAAGAAAGGATTAATGCCTATCCCAAAATCCCAAAATTAATTTTATTATTAATGTATATCCCGAATTGCGGATATGGATCAATAATAAAAATTTGCAGTACGGAAAAATTGTATCTTTTACAAAAATTCTAAACAGCGGTGGAAATTCAATATAAGACATTCTTGAGGAAATAAGATGAAAAGGCAAAAGCATTGCAAGGGTTATTCTTTGCGTACGCCAAAATTAGAGAAAGTCTAACCAATCAAATTAATTTTCGGTACGTTTTGTCCTTACTAAATGCCCGAGTATCAGAAAACGGGAATGTACCAACGTTCAACAAAGAACACTGTCCTTAGCTATCGCCTGCAAATTCACTAAGCGTAGTGCATCTGGTTTTGGAATTACTTGTTCACCAAATCCAAACAGAATTACGAAGTATGCCTCAGTTTTTGACTCTGAGATGAGCACTGTTTCCGTTCCACTCTATCTAGATGATTCTCGTTCGTGATTCATTATGATGACAGAGCAGAGTCCAGAGTTCACAGCAACATTTCGAACGAACTCTCGATTTTACGGTGTTTGACCAAACTAGGTGTAACTCCATTGCAAATGGTAAATTTTCTCTCATTTTTGTTTACAAGACCGGGACACGATCCAGACAAACACTTTAGAATACTACAATGTCAGGACAGCCAACTAAAACATATGCAGAAATAGCTCGATCAGGTTATATAAGACCTATACTATGGAAGAGAGCAACTGCACAGCTCTCAATCGCATTTGCAGAAGGCTCACAAAGAAGTTCGTGAAGGAATAAAGAAATACTAGGATCTGCCGTCAATAAAATTAACAAAAAAGAATTAACAAAATAAAGCAAACAAAAACGAAAGTTGCTGAACTCTCCCTCTCCATTGAATAATTCAGCTTACTCGTCAGAGGATGAAAAAAACCCGGGAAATCAGATAAAAAACTCATGAAAAAGAGGGAGCCAGTGAAGAGGAGGAGGTCTGTAAAGAGGCGGCAGCCAAGTATAGAGGCGAGGAATAGTTCCCATCCCCTTACCCACAAAACTAGCTGCCTGTTTCTCGGAAATGAAAAATCCCAAAATCAGCCCCAAAATCATCTATGTCAAATAACCCTGGAAGCCCAATCACCACAAAATTCTCAAAAGCAAAGACAAAACGAACCCGATAAGAAACAGATTGTGTCGATTATCTTGCGAGAACCAGAGAAATGGACAGGAATAGCAAAAACACTGAGAACATGCAAAATCAATTATGTTTCGGCAAAAAGGGTATACCTTGGTATACAAACAGTACTCAAAACCACTAAACAACACAGACAAATTAAAAAACCACTGTAATCCCAATATCATACGTTTTACCTTCCCGAGGAGAAGCAACTAAATATTGTTTTGCGAGAACTACATAGGCTCAAGGCTTTCACCAAATCGAAGTTTTGTTCATCAAATTATAGTCAGGTCCAAGATTGTAAAGATGAGCAAGTATTTGTAAGGATTGTAAAAATGAGCAGCAAGCTACGGCGGCTGTCGCAAATATCCAAAGATCAAAATAGCTGCAAAAAACAAATCTAACAAATACTCCAACTAAAGACAATCCTAGAAATAAAACGCAAACACTTAAAACCCCCACCTTTGCGGCACCAAATATGGGACGATTTTAGCATCTATTAAATCTCAGTTTCAGTTTATAATGCAAGATATGATAGCAAAGATGTTCCAGGGCATGTTTCCCGACAAAAAAAACACCAATATCAACACAAATAAACAATAATGGATCTCATGAATCATATACCCATACTTCCATGGAATGCAAATTCCTTGTTTCATAAGTCCTAAGAGTTTAAAAATGTTTTATTAGAATATTAAATTAAGATTATATTTTTCCAAGAAACCTTTTTAAAGCATCAAATTTGTCTCCACTTCCCGAATTATATTCTGTATAGAAATGATAGACTGTCCCGGCGAGGGGGATGAACAGCCATTCTCGTAAGCAGGAATGTTAATCATCAACAGATCTTAACACCGCAATTGACAAAGACAGACGCCACAGCCATCAATGTGCCAGCAAGCTCCTACGAATTCTCTGTGATTTCTCTGTACAACCTCCAAGTAACCGCAAAATAGCGCATAACCTCGACGCTCTCATTGGAGACTTTAATGTCCACCACCGTGATTGGGGCGCGGTAAAAAGCAATCTTGCCGGGGCCGAGCTTAACTAGGCTGCACCAACCAGATGAGGCAATACATTACAGGTGGAATACGCCAAACATTCTAGATTTTGGAAACTCCCGCAAATTCCAAAACGATTGAAAAATTAATCTCAAATATAAACCAGGCGCAAGAAGGTCGCACAGCCGCAACTCCGGTCAGGGAACACAGTTCATTTGAACTCCCGCAAAAATTAAAAAACCTGATAACGAGGAAGAACCAAGCCCGGCGAAGGGCTAGGAACACGGATGATCCTAGATTATAAACGAAAGGTAACCAGTTGACGAACAAAGATAAGAAATGCGTCTTGGAACTTGCCTAGAGAATTGAAATTGAGTATGATACGGCCACGTGACCTCCATGGAAGAAAGGACATATATGCGGCCAAAGAAAAAAAAACATATGTTTCGCACTTGGTAACCAACATAATGCTCAAATTGCTTCCAAACAATATACTGCAATACTCAGTTTTCTGCCAACGAAAATATCCTTAGACGTGGCAACCAGTTACCATGATTGAGATCCCAAACCCAGGCAAAGATAACCCTTGACTGAAACTTGGATACCCATTTGTCTCCTCTCTCCTCGATGGAAAATCGGAAGAGCAATCTTATTTGCGCTCGAGGAGATAACTGAAGTGAAACATATAATCCCCTACGAACAGTTTGGGTTCCAAGCAGCTCATTCCACAGAACTTCAGCTACCGACGTAAAAGTTCAACCAACCTAGAGGTCCAACATATACGTCATGGGATGAATGACAGAAAGTCCACGTTCTTAGTTATGTTTAACATGACGAAAGCCTTTGACCAAGTCTGGTACCAATCTTCAAAATGCATGAACTCCACATCCTACCTTGAAATTTTACAAATAATGAATTCATTTCTCCGAGGCAAAACTTTCCGAGCCTGAATAGAAAACAATCTCTGTAACATGCGATCTGTCGAAGCTGAAGCCCCTCTGGGATCACCTATTTTATACAGTTTTTAAACCACGGATTTGCCTAGTCTGCCAAACAACGTACACTGATCCCTTTACGCTGTTTACACGTGTATTTTCTTTGCAACCCGACAAGCAGAAGACGTCGTTTCAAAACTGCAAAGCTCTATTAAAACTCTCCTAAAATAATTCTGCAATTGAAAATAAAAATTAACAGCGACAAAACCCAGGGAACATTTATCACGAGACGAAGATCACAACATCCTCCAACGGTACAAATAGACGAAGAACCGATAGCATGGAATGGACTGCAAAATACCTAGGACTCCTTACCGATGATCAAATGCTATTATATATTTTATGTGATCGGAACGAATACAAAGAACAAAACGACAGCACTTCCTAAGAGTCCTTGCTTCCTTGCAGCCTAAACTTTAATGTGGCCGTCTTAACCTGACTAACGAAATTCTAATTTATAAACAGGTGATGGCACCGAGCTAGTCGGTCCATAGATGGACCCAATCCCAGTTTAGAAAGACGGAGGCATTCCCTTATTCCCCCAATTCACAGCTTTCATGGTTCCTCATACCAAATCTCATGAATAAATGCTAGTAAATGGTCTCTGGGTCGATTAAATGCCGAGACACTGCTTAAACTTCTTTGTAAGGACGTAAGAGGGTGAAGGCCAGCATTCAGCCCATCCCCAAGTTGGGTTGGGCGCAGATTAACTCCCCGTCCCTTTAAAACTTCTTAATAGTTTCGAAACCTGCAGCAGAGCCTAATTGGACAACGGCAACGGCTTACGGCAATGATCTTGCCCCTGAAAAAAGGACTATGGGATTGGATCCTTGAATGTCAGATCACTGAATAACTCTAACGCTGTTAAGGACCTTTTATAGCAGCTCAGCCAATATAAGTGAAACATACTGGTAATCCAGGAAACTGACTGTACTGGGAGTGGTATTAAAGATATGAGCTCGTACACAATATTCAAAATTGGGAAGCCCGCTGGAAAGGAGAATTTGTAGTGGCCTCGATTGTGGATAGGGAGTTCAAATTACATTTTATTGACTTTTATGCAGGTAATGGACAAAATTTTGCTAATAAATGTACATGCCCCAACTGAAGTAAAGCACGAAGAAACGCAGGAAATGTTCTACAATTACCTGGAAACACTAGTTGTCTTTTTGCTTATAAGTGACACAAAAATAATTCTGGGTGATTTTAGATCTAAGGTTAGTAACGAGCCGTCGGGGACGATGGCGGTCCGCTGATAAAACAAACGACAACGGCCAACGTCTGATTCACTTAGCATATAGTCAAAATATACTCATACGTCGGCTTGCTTCTCACATTCTCATTGTCATATATATATATATAATGACAAGGGTATCACCGGATGGCATCACAAAAAATTAGTTCGACCATGTTCTGATCCAACAATGTTGGGACTTGATGTGCGCACATACCGAGGAGCCGAATGTAACTCGGACCCCTACATGCTGAAACTGTTATTTCAATGTCGCATGTTAAAGGCGGAAATTCGACTTCGAAAGGCCAAACGCATAATGGCGTCTATTGCCAAAAATTTCACGGTGTCCCTTGACAACAAGCTAACTTCCATCTTTAGATACTCTGCTATAGAGAAACAAAAGTCGGGCGAAAAAGAAATGATTGGTTCGACAACGAATGCCAGAATGCGTACCATAAAAAAAATCAGGCGTACAAAAAATATTTAGCCATGAAAACCAGGATAAAGAGAGAAGAGTATGAAAATCTGAGACGAGTAGCAAACAAGATAATTAGAAATAATAGAAGAAAATATTATGACGACAAAGAGCTTTTAGATATGAATAGTCGTGGACAGCTTCAATTTGCCTTAACAACTCTTGATGAAGTCCAAAAGAATAATAAAGCGTTGGGAATCGATCAGATTGTAGTGAAAGTCATTTAATGTGGTGACAACTGTGTTCAAAAAGTCATCCACAAAATAATTCAGTACATCTGGCAACAAGAACATGTGCCGATCGCATGGATGGAACCCAATCACTTATATTTTATATTCATAAAAAAGGTGACAACCTACAGTGCGAAAACTATAGAGGCGTACCACTACTTTGTACGTGGTACAAAACATTTTCGAAGATCTTAGAAAATAAACTATACGTCAACACGATTAGCAGGGTGGCTCTAGAGCAGCTACATCGACGGTGGACCAAGTGTTTACTGTCAAGCAGATACTCGAAAAATGCTGCGAGTTCGAGTTAAAGCTTTGTCAGATTTTTGTTGACTTTTAGCAAGCATACGACAGTATTGATGAGAACGTACTGTTTGAAATAATGCTTCGCTTTAGTAGCCCAGTCGAATTAGTCCGTCTTTCCAAAATGACAATGACACCGACAATCTCCCAGGTCCTATCAATAACAAACTCACCGACGCCTTAGACACAAATACCGGGCTAAAGCAGGTAGATAGGCTGGTCCCTTTGCTATTCAATTTGGACCTGAAAACGTCATGGGAAAGCTACCTATCGATCCAAGAGGCACATAATGATACATGTCGAGTCAAGTGGTAGCTATTGCGGATGACATCAACATTTTGCCAACGTCGCTAACCACGGCAAAAGAATTGTTAATGAAATTCAACTGCGCAGCAAAACTAGTAACGCTACAAACCAATGAAAAGAAAACAAAACTCATGACGCAGTCGAGAAAAAATAACTCAAATAACCAAAATATCACAGTTGGCGTATACAGAAAACTATTGAAAAGAGAACCGCTAATGACAGAGACTAAATCCGAAGACTACCGCTCGCAAATAAAGCCCTTTAATCAGTTTTGACGATTATGAGGACCAGTTGCATATACAGAAAAACAAAGCTGCAAGTATACAAATCTGTGTGAAGAGCCCAAGCATTGGTAAATATATTGAATGTCTTTGAGCGACGGGCCCTGAGGTGACGGGGACCAATAGTAAATTCGAAACAACAAAGAACTGTATGAAATTTTCTATAAGCCAGAGGTCTCAACAATTGTAAGACTGCGGAAGCTGCAATGGGCTGGCAATGTGAATGTCTATATGAACAATGGATAACAAAAAGCTATACGTTGGTAGAACGCTAAAGCGGATATCTGTGAGGAAACCAAGGAAACGTTGGTGTGACTCTGTTGACGAAGACAGCTCATCGCTGCTCGGATTTCAAAATTATAAGATTCATTCAATGGACCGGGACAGTTAGAGGCGCTTGTTGCAGGGAGCGAAGGCCCTAGGGGGGGCTGCAGTGCTAAGAAGAAGAAGAAGACCTTACTCCACGGTATTATTACATTCTGCCAGACATCAAAATCAAACAACAAAACAACAAAATAGTTCAATTTTTTGGTATATTAGGAACGTGGACATACACAAGGACTTCAGACTCGAGGCAGTCAACAAATATCTACGCAACCGAGCACTCAAACTCTTTGAACAAACTGACAGACACCCTAAAAAATATGGAATTCCTCAAGACCCAAATGAGAGACCATCACAAATATACCCAATTCCAAGATATCAGCTACTCCAAGAAAGGGAGTAGAAAAATACCCCACAAATGTAGCTATTTGGAATGTTGGAAAAAATTCGCGTAACCTTTTTTCATCAAAATCCTTCGTAGTATCCTTCGTAGTTGCATACATTGTATATCTAACTCTTACTCTTACTTTTAATGGTGCTCAGTATCATTCTCTTTTATTCTTTTTGGTGGTCAATATCTAACTTGAATATGATTTTATCTTGAAAAACACTTTTCATTTCTTTGATCTATTGATTCTGAAATGAAAATGAATATCTCTCCTATGTCTAAACCTGATCCCTGTTATACGAGAGTGTTGGTAAAGATATGATTGACCAGTTCAACGCGGGTACAAAAGATAGATTTATCATAAAATGTCTTGAATTGGCAAAGTAAAGTCAAAAAAAAAATCCTCCAAATCTTTTCCCTTTTCACAGGCATAGGAAAACATAAAATAATCAGAGTTCAGAGTATAATTACCATATAATTAAAGTATTACCAATTGTATCTACTTTCATTATTTTATCACGTTAGGAACGGTTATTTTATTCATTTATTTATTAAGATGGAATACTCTTGTCTAGAACACAACAAAATAAACGATAATTGATAAACTTACCGAGCGAACGTTCATTCCATCCGAAAACTCCTGGGTCCGATCAATTTCAAAAATTTCGACTTTTAAAAAAGTAATCAGGCATTTATAAGCATATTTAGGACTTCCCATTCTCGTGTTCTGGGTATTGAAACTCTTAAATCACTTTCTAAGCAACTGTAAACGTTTTTATTGCCATCATATGTAATATTTCACATTTTGGTCACGTACAAATATAGAATTTCAAACTTTACCGGTATTTAAAATGGTGCAGTAAATTTTAACGCAGGACTTATGTAGAAAACAATATGGCCTGGCAACTGGCAAAAGGGTATCACAAACATCTGCTATTTGATAAATTTATCCACACTTTCATACACGTCTCATGCCAAGTCCTCGATTAAACTCTCATTTAAGGTTGTAAGGGTTGATATTGTCATTTGAACCCTTCTTGTTTTGGGGAAAACTTTCCTTTCAGTATTATATAACAATTTCATGCCCTAACTGTAACGACTCGCAAACATAAGAAACGAGTGCATTTACATCATTCTGAGAAGAAAATTAAGTAAAAGAATGGTTAAGAGAATGTAAACTGTCAGATGAAGAGGAAGTGGTCATGGTCACAGAGTTAACCTTCTCCCAAGACGGCATATTTAAGATGTTTTCCTAATCGAAAGGCTTTTGTTGTACATTTTAAGTTTTGCGTAATATCTTCGAAACTGATGGTTGAAAATTGCCAAGAAAGTGGGATAGAAAGATTTATATAAAGAAGTACGAGTTCGGGTAGAAACTACGAAGAATAGTTGACATCAGAAACAGTTTGTGGAATAAGGGAACTAGGGATACTGAAATTACATCAAAGTATTTCAATATAAATATTACAAGCAGAAAATGTTTGTGGGTTAATAGACATCCTTGGACCAAACTTCGAGTAAACTAGAAAACTCAAATAATAAACACCTTGTAGGGGTGGCTTTGAGCTGTTTGTATGAAGTCATATGAGCGACTGCAAAGATAATAGTGTGTGATGAGTTTTCTTCTCAACTCCTTTTACTGGAGAACTGAATTTCATTGGAACTCACTCCCTCGTGTACAGTGCTTCTTCCTATATCTGGAAGTAAGCAAGCACAATCCAGAGACATTTGTCAGTGTCTCGTTGACGTGCAGAGTGAAACGCTTTTAATGAAAATGTGGTTTAAATAAGATGGGCTGGACTCCGAAGAATTTCTAGGGTCACTTGCAGACCCTTTTGTGGCTTATAGCTCATTGTTACCACAATTCTATTTCGAGTTTGTTTAATGATGCCTATCATTTTTGTTTCCACATGGCTGATCAGGGTATTTGCCCAGTTGATTTAGAGTCCTTTTATCCATTGGAGCGAGATTTTGAAATTGCGTTACGAACTATAAACATCGTTCAAAAGAAAGTACAATTTGTTGTAGATCATGATTTTTGCAATGATTATAAAAATATAAATTTCAATATTCAGGAATGAAAACTTTTTGTTTAAGTTCTCCATGAGTGTCATCTGCAATTTATTACTAAATCTTGAATTTATTTATGGTAAAAAGATCACATCGATTGATATATGAAATGTAGGAATAAATTGTGAAGTAAAGGGCAAGGCAAATCAGGAAGTCGATAAGAAACACTTTTACAGGAATATTTTAACAAAATTTTCAATAACATTCATCTGAGTGATCCCTTTATATAAGTAAACAATCCAGCACAATACAATGAATGATTGTGTGTCGAAAATTTTGTATGAACAGCAATAAGGAACTAATCGAATAAAGAAGCTTTAAAAATTATTAATTTTTAACGAATATTTATGATTAGAATGAATCCTACTGTCCTCAATCAAAAATAGTAGAAGGGCTATTAGGGCCAGCTGAATGTGAGCTTTTATGATAAAAATTTAGTTGATGGGAAGAAAGTTATTTCATCAGGGCAATGAAACCCAGCAATTTTTTTTCAAATTTACCCTTTAAAACCTATCCTGTTAAGTAGACCTGGTTGTTCATCACTGTTTACTTGAATCTAATCCATTTTTTTGGAAATACCAGCCTCAGGAAAGTTTACCTGAAAATTCGTGTGGTCATTTAAATTTTATAAGGACGCGAAGCGCAAAAGTGGAAGATAATATGAAACGAGATCATATAGAATCAAGCATAACTTATGGACCCCCCGGTATTATATAAGCGCATAGATATTACTTTATGTATTTAATCATTCGAACAATTGGAACCGTTTTTGAATGGCCACGAGATGAAATTCAAATGAACTCCTCTTGACTTATAATTACTTATAATTACTCACAAAGTCCGACGAATCAGAGTGAAGAACAAAGCTAAGAAAAAGAACCGCCCCCATCGAATTACTCAGTGTCTCCACTAAAATCTGGGACTATTGTGAAATAAAGCGTTTGAAATGTTTCAACAATTTTATTAACGATTAAATTTTTATCGTACGTCCCATGGAAAGTGTGAAATACCTGAAAGGCTTTTGGAAATTGATTTGATGAAATGCTGGTAAGGACTGCGCTAACATTTTGCTGAATTGTCTCTACATCTCTAAAAAAAACTCTTCTTTGAAGATGGCTTTAACCGGAGCTTTATGATAGTGGCCTATTTATGTTGCACAGGTGAATAAATTTTCAGCGCCGATGAAATTTCCATCGTACAATTACTATTTCACTTTTATGAGTTCATCTTTACATTAATTAATCAATCACGTGTATAATCACTTATATTCGAATATGATTTTACTTCACCACACTTTTACTGCACTATTTTTATCGCGCACTGTCGCTCGCTGCTTCACTTCATTCACAATACTCTCTTCGCCGCTCGCCGTAGTCGCTTTTATACAACTTAACGGACGTCATCCACCAACCTATTCCAAATATCAAATTTAACACCATCCGCCGAAAAAACATGGTCAGCAATTCCCAGACATCAATGAATGCATTTTCCCACAGTTGCGGAAAATGCAATTCTGCAAAATATTTGTTTACGAAGGCGATTTACGTTAACACTGTAATAAATGCTAATCTATTTTCCTAGAAAACTTAGAGATACATACATTTAGGAAAAACCGCTTTTATGATCACCGTCGCGCAATCCTTTTATGAGTGTTACCGATGGATTTCCATTTATGATCGTTGTCCTTCACGATAACCCTTTTATGATCGTTTTAGTTTTATTATCGCCGGAATAGTATTTAAGAAGGATTTTAGGATAATGCTTGGCTAGTTAGTATTCATTCGTAAAAGTAACAATAAGGAATAAAGTTTAATAAGCGGACAAAATATCATTTGTGTTTTCCTTATTTATCGGAATTTAACTTACAGCTAGCAATCAACCCAGAATCTTCCATGTGGATTGTTCTCGTGTTTACGCAACTTGTTTATGTTTATGCTTTTGAGAATTATCGATGTATTGGTAGTTGAACCTGTTTATGACTTTTCTCTTAAGACGACTACAGTGGCGCGTAACCTTTTCCGAACATGTCACACTATCCCCGCCTTATATCTTTTTAAAAAAAGTGTCACATTAGCTTTCTCCGCGTCTTCCTGCTGATAATATGGGACAAGACGGTCCGGGTGCACAATTTTCATTTTTGCCCTAGGTTTCTGGTGTTCCTGTATCCGGTATACCACATCGTTGATGATTCTATAGGGTCCTTCCCAATTTGGCTGTAGCTCTGCAGATCTGCCTTTCCGATGACGTGAGTTATATAGCCACACCAAGTCTTCCGGCTGGAATCCAGATGAGTTTGCCATTAAGTAGTATCTGGTTTTCATGTGGTCAGTGGTTGACTCTATTTGCTTCCGCACTATTTTGTGTATCTGATTCAGCCGTTGCCTTAAGTCGCTTGTATATTCCGAAATGGGTTGAGGCTGCTCAGGAGATTTCCCAAACTTTACATCAGCTGGTAGACAAATCATTTTCGCAAAGATGACTTTTGCGGGCGCTTCTCCTGTCGATGCATGTTCCGCAGTTCGGTATGCCATCAAAAATAATGGAATGCGTCGATCCCAATCTCTCTGATTTTCATCAACCATCTTGGCCAAATGTTTATTTAGCGTGTCATTGAACCGTTCGACCATTCCATCGGGGCTGGGGCTGAAGTGGTATTGTCCGTGTTTTCCGTGTTCCCAGCAGTTCACACATTTCGGTAAAAACTTGTGACTCGAAGTTTCTGCCTTGGTCTGAATGTAGTTCATGGAGTACGCCATATCTACTAACCCACTATGAAACGATTTGCTCCGCTACAGTAGTTGCCTCCTGGTTAGGAGTTGGGTAGACTTCTGGCCCCTTACTGAAGTAATCAGCTACAACTAGTCGATACCGATTTCCTCATTCAGACTCGGAAAAGGGTCCTGCGATGTCCACAACTATTCTTTCGAATGGTACTCCCACGTTATAGGTCTGCATTTGCCCTCTCGTTCTTCGATTTGGGCCTTTAACGGAAGCACATATTGTGCATTTACGACACCAGTCAAGAACGTCCTCTCGATCGTGGAGCCAGTAGAATCTTTCTCGATCCTTTGTCAGGGTCTAGTTCACCCCAAGGTGACCTCCTGATGTGCCTTCATGCATCTCCTTTAGTACTCCTTTGACCCGACTCTTAGGAAGAACAATTTACATCCTATATGAAGTGCCGTCTACCGTTTTCCATTTCCGTTTCAGAACTCCATCTTCGACCTCAAGGGAATTCCATTGAACCCAATAGCTTTTTAACACTGCGCCGCGTGCTGATATGTCCTTCCACTCGGGACGTCCAGTTGTCTGTTTCCATACCAACAATGGTCCAATATCATCATCTGCTAGCTGAGCGTCCCGCAGTTTGTACTGCGTCCAACCCTCGTAGACTTCCGTTGTGATTACATGCATATTCACACCTTGTTCTTTTTCCTTAGACCGTCGGCAATGTTTACAAGCCACTGGACATGGGCGACGGGGTAAAGCGTCGGCATTTCCATGCACTGCTCCTTTCTGATGGACGGTTCCGTGGTCATATTTCTGTGGTGTTTCCATCCTTGTAGCCAACCCTTGTCCTACGAAGTTGGCTTTAGTTCTTTTCCCTGACTTTTCAGTTAGTGAGGCCTTATTTTCAAGCTCTAGCTCTGATCGGCGTCTCCATCTAGTGCACAGCCTGGGCAATAGCTTGACGTTTCTCGTTCTTTGCAGCCCCACTGCAGGTGTCCTTGTTCACCACAATTCCAACATGTAGGTGAAACATACACCTCTGACCTCCTGTTCATACCTACTTGTTCACATCTGCATTCTTCCATTATAACTAGCTGGATCCTGGCTGTGTTACGAGCGGTTTTTTTGGCATCTTGGAAGTTTATACAATATGCCAGTGCGTCC
The DNA here is from genome assembly GCA_954870665.1 of Stratiomys singularior. Classification (NCBI taxonomy): domain Eukaryota; kingdom Metazoa; phylum Arthropoda; class Insecta; order Diptera; family Stratiomyidae; genus Stratiomys; species Stratiomys singularior. Next base: position 51,421,643 of record OX940879.1, read on the forward strand.
TTTACTGAGCGTTTTTCGGCTAGGCGGACAGCTTGTTGTATTTTCCTGTCCTGCAACGCGCTAATGAATGCTTCTGCTGCCACATCATCCCGAATATATTGGTCGTATGCGGGGTAAGCCAATAGCGCAAGTTTTTCAATATCCTGTGCTAACTGCTTTAGGGTTTCACCTGGTTTCTGCATCCGGTTGTGCCGCTGCTACCTGTAGATCTGCTTCAGGTGATTATCTCCATACCTCATGTCGATTGCGTTCATGATAGCGATGGAGCTTGACTGCAACTCGACAGGGACAGTTTGGAGTATTTCCACAGCTGGACCTCTCAGAGCAAGAATTAAGGCTGTTGCTCGCTCCTGCTCATTCCAGTGATTCGTTTGAATGGCAGCTTCAAACTGGGTTTTGTAGATGCTCCAAGCTTGAGATACGGGCTGTATTCGTTATCGGGCTCAGGTTACTCACTATCAGGGCCAGACTACTCGCTATCGTTACTTTGGCTTGTTTTAAGTCTTCTTTCATTCTTTCAATCTCTTCCCGAACCGTCTCAACTTTGCTCAACCTTTCTTCCACTTTATCCATCCTTTCTTGGAAACCTTCAGTTTGATGGTCAAGCTTCTGGCTTAGTTCACCTAAATCTGCTCTTAATTCAGCTGATTGCTGGTTGCACGCTGTTGACTGCCATTCGAGCTTCTCGTTCAACTCGGTTGATCGCTTATGAATTACCATCAACATTCGCATCAGCCCTTTCGCAGTCAGAATTTGTTCCTCCTCTTCGCCTCCAATGCAATTTTCAGCATCGAGAAACTCAAACGACTCTGGAACCATCCCTTCTGCTACCAGCGCTTCGTTTAACCGGGTGATTAGTCTAGCGTTGCTTCCTTCGGTGGAAATTTTCCACTTTTCAAATTCCTCCTTTAGTTTCGGCAAAGTAAGTGCGTTGATTTTATGCGGCATTTTTCTGACGAGTTGTCTGCAATGCAAAAGTTCACAAAAGTGTTCACTATAGTTTGCGTTTTTGTTTTTTAAGTGTTTTAAAGTGTTTGAGTTTGTTCACCTCACTATCGCACGAATAATCCCACTTCTGACACCAGCGTTGCGCTTTGAATGATAGAGGCGCGATTATCAATGAGAAGCGGAATAAAAGGTGGTGACAATCAAAAAGAATAGCTCGCTAAGAAATTAGAAAGTAGCAACTAAAAACCTGAAAACAGAATAAACAAAAAACAAGAAACGGGAATAGTCAGTTTCTCGTCTTTCATCAATAATTTGACCTCTACTTCTGAATAAGAGGTGGAGCTAGAAGTAATTGAAGAAGTTATGTTAGGAGAACAAGGGGAGAAAGACTCAAAAGAAGAGGTGAAGAGGAGAAGAGGAGGCCTCCTTTCCCACCTCCAGGACAAGAACGTAAATTTACCTCATAAAAAAAATTTACAATTTAGCCCATCAACATCAAAAACGTCTCCCACCACATGTGAGCTATCGCACACGAATAATAGCGAATAAAGCAAAATAAAGACGCTACCAGCTTGAGAAAAGTTAACTTAACGTTAATATTAAGGTGGATCTGAAATCCCAGGGCTTCCATTCCATGGAAATCTTTTCGACGAAAACACAGAAAGGGTGCATAAAACTCGTCAAGGTACTCCTCCCAAAGGAAGAAATATGAATTTTTACGATAATTGCGGTACGCCATCTTCTCCTTTGGACACTCCTTGAGCAATTGCCATGCACAGGCTGAATGTGTGAAATCACAAAGTCGATATACTTTAGAAAAAATAAAAAGACTACACAGAAGAAGGCAAAATGCGTTAATTGTCACGGAGAACAGCCCACAAGCAATAAAGGCTGGGGGAACAATTTCAAAAATGTCAAGAAGCAATTTGCACAGATCGCTGCCGAAAACGAACAGTCCACAGTAAACTTTCTTGAAGCTTGGAACGCATCTTCCATTCCTCAACTATAATCTATATAAAAACGACAACCAAACAATAGACACTTGGAATAAGACCTCGACAAACATTTATCGAAATTGAAGGGCCACTGGTGGTTATTATGTCCTTCAATACATATCATAGACATTGCAGTGCTGTAAGAAATAATCAATCTGGGACTGAGCTAAACAGATTCATTACGAGCACGAATGTAAGCCTGCACTTACCCAATGAGCTTCAGAATTTCGGTACTATACATTAAAGATGGCACCACGCCGAAACACGTCTGTGGACCAAGTGAAGCAAGTGACTGGCAGCGAGACTACAAAATATCTTTAACGAGATCTCCTCAGATCATCAACCGGTACACTTCCTTTGAGAGGACGTCAATATAGAATACTCATTATGGAATACTATAGAATACCGCCGAAGATTACTCTCCTCCTTACATTTTCTTTTTAGTTCTGACCGCCTTAATGAAATAAACAAAAAAGCTCAACTACAAATCGCTCAGTACTCTCTACGGTAGTATATCTTTTTGTCAGACAGCCGATTCCCGCAAAAAAAGGCTCCGATTCCTGCAGAATAGAACATTACGGTGCTAGTTCTCGAACAAAATACAACAAAACACTTAAAAATGCTAGTTCTCGAACTTTTACCATATCAGCACACATTGTTTTCAAGCATAAAGGCATAGAGGTATGAGATGTAGAGATGCTCTAATCGTGTACATGAGAGTACGTGAGAGTTGGAAGAATTGAACTCACTTTTTCCCCTGGCCAGCTGTTCAAATGTTCAGCTCAATTCGTCTCAATTTCGTCGCCTGAAGTAGAATCATATGCAACATGGTATTCGAAACCCTATCGAAATTTCAATGTTTTCCGAGCGATTTGAAACACATATACTTATGACAGTATACCATTCACTTTTGTATTGTCCAATCATAGACAAAAATATGATAAAAAATAACATTCATAAATAAGAAACTATCCATCAATATCATTACTGACAATTTATTCACAAAAAAAGTCCCTTACTATTTGAAGCATAGGATCTGCAAAACGGAAACATTTATTCAAAGTCAGTATTTCCACAGTCTTCGGCTCTTCTTGGTTTGACTAACATTACAGTAAGAAAAGCAATTGCAATAAAGAAATGGTCACACATATTATTTGAATGTTTCAATTGTAATTAAATGGTTTGCTGAGTCATGAACTTTACTTTGTCAACTTTAATTATAAATGTGAAAAGCGCTTATACAGGGTGGGCCATTTAAAGTGGAAGCATCGAGCAACCCAATAACTTTTGACAGAATTGTCAGATCGACTAATAACATACCGCAATGGAAGCGTCATTCCAAGACAATTTTATCATGGAACAGTACACACCAAAAGAACGAGCTGAAATTGTTCAGCTTTACATTCAAAATAACTTTTCAATTGTGAAAACCAAACGTGCGTTTCGTTCGAAAAATAAAGTTAAAAGTGCTCCCGGTGATAAAACTATAAGACGTTTATACGCAAAATTTGTGAATTGTGGTAATGTTGTTAATGCCAGTCATGCATCCAGACAACGAATAAGATGCTCCGATGAAAATATTGAAGCCGTACGTGCCAGTGTTGAGGAGGAGCCGACAACATCGGCACGTCGTCGTTCTCAGTAGTTGGGCATCGCTCGGATCACTCTCCGAAGCATAATTCGTGTCGATTTCAAGATGTTTCCGCACAAAATTCAAATGGCACATAAACTGAACCCAGGTGATTATCTGTGTTGCGTCGATTATGTCAAATAAATCATCGACATGGCCGAGAACGAGGCCAACTTTTGGCGAAAAACCATCATTTCAGACGAGGCACATTTCACGTTAAATGGAACCGTTAATAAGCAAAATTGTCAGTTTTATGCCACTAAAAACCCTCAATTAATTGAGGAACAGCCTCTATACGACCAAAAAGTTACAGTTTGGTGTGGTGTTTGTGCGGATATGGTCATTGTTCCCTATTTTTTCGAAGACGATGATGGAGCAACGAAAACTGTTAATGGCGAACCTTATCGAGGCATGATAAATGATTTTGTGATGCCTGTTGTTCGTGAAAATGGTTTGCATGGCTTCTGGTTTCAACAGGACGGTGCAACATGCCATATAGGTCGACTAACAATCGATTTGTTACGACCATTGTTCCCCGGACGAGTTATATCGAAAAACGGTGATTTTGACTGGCCCCCGAGATCACCCGATATGACACCACCAGACTTTTTTTTGGGGGGCTATTTGAAATCTAAGGTATACGCTGATAAGCCAAGGACCATAGCTCAACTTAAGGATAACATACGACGCGAAATCGCCGCCATATCGACCGATACATTGGCCAAAACGGTGGAAAACGCCGACAAAAGGGCACATTTTGTACTCAAGGCCAAAGGTGGCCATTTACGCGATATTATTTTCAACAAATAGCTGTAACATATCTCCTCGAACCAAAATAAATTATAATCGAAATAAAAATAAATAATATATATATTCATATATTTTTTTCAGAAACAAATGCTTCCACTTAAAATTGCCCACCCTGTATTTATCATAGCCAATTCTCATCAAGTGTAAGGATGTTCTGGTGATGGGGCACTTAGTATTATGATAATTTATTGCAATTTTTTTTAGTTTAATGACGAAAGAATGTGTATGAGTATTTACTCATCATACTCTTATGAGGATACTCCATGCGAATCATAACTAAACTGCGCTTGAATCATTGCAAGAAAATATTGTAAGGTATTTTGTATAGTCCAGATCACAAAAAAATTGTCCATTCTTGGTGTTCTTGAGTTGGTGTCAATGTTTGTATATTTGTCATTGATTCAGAAGGTGATTGCAGATTAGGATTTGTGCTAAGGACCTCTACATATTATACCTCTATGTTTTAAAGTGTATGCAAAGTTTCCGTTCGTTTTCGACCCCAAAGCAACCTTAAAATTAGAAACAGAAATTGCTTGTTATGTCTATCGGATAAGAATAAGTAGCATCACTTTAAAAATTTTGTGAATTTTTACATTATGCTATATTAGCAAAATTCTACATTTACATATTTTCACTCCATTCATACATCCCTCTGATTTGAAGGGAATTTCACGTGTCGACCAAAAGAGCTGATGTGAACATTACAGTGGCATTCTTTGTTGGCGAACGCTGTCTGTTGGCTCTTTCGTTACTTCTTTATTTCATAATTTTCGTGTGGAGCCTGGTTTTCTTTTGTAATTTGATGCAGACATATTGAGTTCTAAAATAAACAATTTGATAAGATCAATATTTTTAACATTTTTTCTCACACAGTGTGTTATAAGCGTAATATGAAATTTTTTATCTCATAATTTTCCAACAACAAATCATCATTCAGTAGATATGCACATTGGAATTTTAATTACATCAAACATTGAATTGCTTACATGCCTGTTATCTATTAAAATAACTTGATTAGTCAATTATTGTGCATTAATAACCAAAATTTATAATATTGGGACATGATCGAATAACAACTGTAGTCATCCAAATAGCAAATTTGTAAACAAGTATCGATAACAAATACACTAATCTTTTTCGAAGGGGAAAAAGCCATGACGTAAACACGTTGCGTGCGTTGAGTCCGACAATTCAAGTACAAATGACTTAGCGCGTAAAATCGAGAATGATCCACGTGCAAGATTCCGGATTGGTTGAATCGTGTATATAAGCGACCAAAGCAAGCGGCAAAAAGGAAGGAAGTTCATTTAGCAAAGAACGACAGTGCGCGTTCATATTAGTACGTCAGCGAAAAAGTGAGTCCAATTGTACCCCAACTTGAAAACATGATTTTTATAAAAGTAATTAATTAGTTAAAGTAAAAGTGATAACTAATAAAAGTGACTAAGTAATATTGAAATGGAAAGTATAAAATATTCGAAATCAATAGTAGGATATCTCATAACAACCAGAAAAGCAGAGTTTCATATTACCCGGAATGTAGAAAATGAATATGACCGTCGTTTTTTTTTAGTTAAGAAGTTAATATTGATGAAAACACAAACTTACCTCTCTGAAGGTAAGGATTCTGTATTACATTCGTGGGTTTGTCAAAATTTTCTATTTTTTTAGTGCTTTCGATACAAAACCGATGCGCCTCGACTCTTCTTCTTAATGCTTCGTGAAAGCAGCTCAAGATGATTAAAAAAATGATGGCAACCACAGCATAGTTTTTTTCGGAACATTTGACAGTCACAATGGCACTGCTATAACGTTCACTTCAAAAAAAGCTTTTTAAATTGTGGAAAGAGTGTCACCTATTGCCTGGTGTATTGGGAGCTGAATTCAGTGCAATCTGTAGCCGTTTTATAATGTTTTCGAAATTTTGAACCCCTTGGCACTGTATCGTACTACGTGGAATATAAACTTGACACAATTCCTTCTCCCAGCGGATGAAATCAAGTCTTGTAATTTTCCAATTCCTATTGGTAGGATGTAAGTTTTCATATGATTCCAATATAAATTTATGAAGCTTTTATCTGTACAATTCAAGACTTCTGTTCCATAGATATAGGTTTCTTTATCGTCTTCATGCTAGAATAAATTGTAAAACTAATACCCAGAAACAATAATAGATGTACATCGAAATAAACAGTTTTTCTAGAAAACATCTCATTCACATCTTCCATGATATCTTCATCGTCATTCCATCACGCTACCATTGCGACACGAAAATTCTTAATAACATGTCGAACATTTCAGCTAAGACATCATTTCACATCACTTTTGCAGTAAATTTTCCCATTTCGCAGTGAAAATTGAAAACATCTACCGCTTTTCTACAGTGTTAATGCTGCTATACTACGTGAAAGTCGTCGGGAAAAATGTTTTGCTGAGTGAAAAATATACGGTAACTTTTAACGGTAATAAATTACGCCATTATAAAGTACAGGTGTTCCAAAAGAAAAGCTGCAATAAATCAAAAGCGAGCAGAATAGAAGTGAACTCTTAACGAGGGTAGGAAAGAATTGAATTCAAAACCGCATAGGGAAAGCTGAATACGAATTGAAATTATTTAACAGGACGAATCGAGTGGTGGGATTGAAAAAAAGGAAATTCACATTTGACTCACAGTTGGCGACATTGGCTTACACACACCAGTTGTGGAATATTTTGCTTCTAGGTTTCACGTTGCAAAAAATATATGAAAGATGATTCTAATAAAACTTAAAAATTAGAAAAAATCACATATGGTGTATACGTATGTAAAAAATAAAATTTATTAAAGTTGAAACAAATTCATTTTTTTCTATTTGAAACTATTTTCATTTTATGTACTACTCACTTTAAGGCATTCAAATAAAAGCCTCAAATTTTTGACACTCCATGTGAAATGCCCTCTGTTATCCTCAATGTAATGACGTATGTATTCTTATCGAGATGAAAAAAAGGAATAAAGTTGCAAGTCTTTGTGGTCAGCCTTGGGCTTATGGAACTTTTCAAAGACTTTTTTCAAAGGACAAAAAAACACAAAACTAGAAATCAAAAGTATCCGTAGCAGTCCCGATTCAATGAAGCAAGCATAAAGGAGCAAAAAGAGCACGTTGAAATAGGTATCTAAAGTATGGGATAAATAACAGAAATTTCTCTTAGTAGCACCTTTCAAATTCAATGCGTATATTTTGAACAGCGAGGGACAAGAAAAACTGAAACAAATGCACAAATCTGAAATTACTTACCTTGTAGATATTTGTTATTACCTTTTTCCTTTTCAGTTTTTTGAGTGGAAAAAAGAAGAACTTGTAAGAGGTTTTGACTGTTGTTATTGGCGACTTTCCGTCTTGTTGTAAAACTTTTATGCAGTAACGATCGACCTATCCCTTTGAGACGATGTCAGGATTCGACATTTGTTTCCTTCTATCATTGTTAACCATCCTTTTCGTGATATTTTTATTGACTTAGAGCCAATAATAGGCAGCTGTTGTGTTGGAGTCTTAAATTATTTAGCCTAATTGTTTTTCGTCTTAAGACTGACAATATTCAACCATTTCTTTTTATTTTGAAAGGGTTCTAATTAAAACTTTCGATTCGATTTCGCTTTGAAATTAAAATATTCTGTTTGACAGTATGGGCCACATTATATAAATTTGAACATTACTTATTGATTATTGTAAATGAATGGCGCAATATTGCCAAATTTTTATTGATTTGATATCAGTTTTCAAAAAATTTTGTTTCGTATGCGAGCAGTGCGTGTGGTATGCCAGTAAATACCACTCAAAAAAGTGAAAACCGCGAAAGTGTAGTTAAAGCATAAGATTTCAACAGCCGCCTTCTCTGTCGTGAATAACTCTACGAAGGATTAAACAGAGATAAGAACCTTGGCAGCTAACTTGTAAGTCATATTTCTTAAAAATGTATTTATAAAGTGATTTCCATTAAGAGCTTAACAATTTAATCTACTAATAAAACACTGAAATATTTGAGATGTTAGTTCAAATTTATTGTAAGTGTAGTGCAAGCATTGAATTTGATGATTTTTTGAACTGTCTCTTTAATACATGTTCAGAAGACTGTTCTTCAACAAAGTTCGCGACGGTATAATAAGCCAAAGGGTAATATTTCTGGATGAATATAGGATAATGTGAAAAATTTAGCCCTTATCTTTGATATAATGAACAAGACACGTAAATATTCACTCGGACAATTCAATACAAAATTATTAAAAATTATTAAATATTATTCGCAGAAAGGGGGATAACATTGACTCCGACAAGAAACGGACAAGTATGTCATTGGTCGGCCAGCCTAATGAAGATGAGAACTCGATTACTAGGGATGCCTGAGAAGAGTCTTGTTATGAAATTTTATCGAAAAGGTGTCTTAATCTCCAGATCGTCAGATTTGCTTTTTATTGGAAATCCAATTTAAAATTCTTATAATCTCGCCTTGATGAAGTCCTATATTGGAAAAACACAGGAGCAAAGTAAGACTAATAAAACTGGGTTTTTGATTTGTCCTTTTGAAAGAACAATGGCATTTAATCAATATATTATTCGTCAAAATGTTTGATAATATGGAAATACTTTTCAGTTTTTCAGTACCTTGGATGTACTAATACTTCTCAAAGATACATCTCAAGGAGTCAAAAGTAGTGAGTGTTCATTATGTATTTTTATTCAAGACATCAAAATAAAGAAAAACAAAACTTTCATTAACCCCTATCATCGAAATTTAAACTTATTTGAAAAATCAAAGGGATTCAAAATAAGAGATAGATATACTTAGAGATATGATGATTTTTTTAATCAGTATTCATGAAAATTTGTGAAACAATTACGATTGGTAGCAAATCATAAATAAATCCCATATTTTTTACATAACACTGCGATTTTTTATCACAGCCACTTTTTCTGCAACGGCATTGTTTCGTCCCATATTCTGGTACATGTCCAGCACTTTAAGTGCCACTCTCTTTAGAAGAAGCGGATTTTATTAGAATCTTACACTTTTTGTGTTTTTGCTTGAGTTGATCATAATCACTTTGATCCTGATTCTGACGTCTTCATCATTTTGATCGATGAGTTTGGTGCCGAAATTCACTTTAAATTCTCGCATTTGCACAATATTATTCTTCGGTGTACCCTTGTCAGCTTGTTACCACCTTAGTTCAAAAGGTGTGAGATAAGAGGTCTACCGTGAGATCCGTCTACTTTTTTGTACGATTAGGAGAGGGTCAAACCGAAAGCATCTGATCAGCGAGATCGACCCCATCCATGTTTTCGTAGTATTTGTTGATATCATCTGGCCGCGTCACTATAACGTATGTTTTGTCTTTCTTAGAGAACCCCTCACATTCATCGTGGTTCTTTCCAAAATCGCACGTTGACATCATCACTAAAGTTTACTGTCAAGCCACAGTAATATCGAGTTTGCGATCTTCTCTTATTTTTCCTTCCAGCTATCTCTTCCTTGCTTTTCAAACATTTTTCTTCGGTTAATCCGCTGTTGTTCGGAATTCTATTATTCATAATAGTTCCGGTGCCGTGGAAGCCAAGCTTGATTTGTTTGTCGCAAAGTTTTGGAGTGGTGAAATCCGGTCGACAAATAAAAAATGCCGAGGAACCAAAATTCTAGTCAGATGAATTATAGCAACCTCTCCCAAATTAAAATCTTGGTTGATTAAATAGGAAATTTTATGTCTCCATGTTAAATTGTCATGTCGCAAACGACACATTTTTTAAGGCTAAGACGAATACTTTTATTCCGACCATTCCCGTCCATTTAGTTTGTTGGGACAGTCCTACCAAATGCGACACTTGCCAGCAAAAGGGATGATCGTCTTATCAATACTTATTTCCCCTTGGACGATTTTGTTGATGACATCCAGCTAGGATGAGTTCAAATAGGGGCTTGATTTTCTAAATTTTTTGAAGCGTTTGTTTTATCATCACTTCAGGATATACACATTTCAGCCTCAGTCTTACTAAAAAAACTCTACTTTGGGTCATGGCCATCAGTATTATTTGTGCCTTCCATTTTTCTGACCAATACATTGGTTATCTTCAGATATTGCAATGCGGACATGGCCATGGTAATTCCAATATAGACTTTGAGCTCGTTTAATATAAGCTCTATGGATTTACCAGTTTCTAAACATGGATTTTATTGGTACAGGCAACCATATTAGTAAGAATGTTGTCATCTATGGCTTGGTCCTAGAGTTGGTGCCATTCCCATTCCTTTGATTTTTTTTTCTATGTATGCTGGTTGCATTAAATCATTTATTTCTGACTCGAGGTTGATATGGATCCAAGTTTATTGATCGTAATAATTGTTTTAGCGTTTACTGATAGCGATCTGTTGAGTAGATAATGATTTAAAAGATTACTTTCGGCCATGGTGACGAATACGTACCCGCGCAAGTAACATATACAAATGTGACCGGTGTTCATTCACCTAATACAATAACTAGGTTAAATGAAAACATATTTAATGTCCATTCACCTAGCATAAGTAGGTTAAATGAAAATGCAAACGGCAACATTGCAGATTGCGAAAATAATGTGAACGGCCGATCGCTCTTTAATAAGCATAATACTAATTTAATTGGGTCAAGCTTTATTGCTGAACATGAGAAAGAATCAATAAAAGAGCTATCGACCGTACAGCAGGAGTTGTTGTATCGCTAGCATAAGAGACCGAGGAATAAAGGTTCTACTATCGGAAAAGAACGTTTGTTTTTTTTCACGTCGGGGTTTACTGCATACGTTATTCGCACGGGAAGTACTGCTGGCTTGTCTTCTTGCTGGTGGTACATAAGACAAAGTGGTTGAATGCGAATTGTCTGAGTGCTGGTCCACCGTTTCCTCATCTGAGCTACTAGGTTCACTATACCTGACGGAAGAAACTCATCCGAATCGTCCACAGGAAAGTCTACTTCGTGGTCTTTAAAAGCTTCTGTAATTTCCTAATCTGTCAAACCTGCAACAACATAAAACGCACTAAAAATCCATTTATATACTTTGTAGTTTTCAACCAAAAAGAAAAACTACATAGATGAGGTACATCTATGTCGTTTTTCAAGAAAATGTTACACCGAGTTTTCAGTTCACAACACTTAAAATAATATTAATTACAATAAGACATATTATAACCAAATAATTCAACAGATGATTAAAGATTTACTTACTTTTGCGTGAATGCAGGTCGCGGCGTTTATATCCCATTGCTTTTTTGAACACTTTGAAAGATGACAGTTGATGTTTTCTAACAGTTCTCATGTGGCAATGCGTTCAATGATCATATGGCGATTGCCACTATGGAAAAGATTTTGCCTTTCGTTGAAAAGTAAGCCCATCTAGTTTTTAAATTCATATATACTATGCATAAGACCAATGTATGCAGGGGATTAAAGGATCTCAGGCTACTGCAAGATCATTACATAATAAGTGAGGAACGAATTCAAAAACTCCTTGATGGGCTAGGTGTTCAAAGCCGTGAAAATATATTTTTAAAAGAGATATCAGCGAGCTCGCAAATACAAATGAGAAGCGGAAGAACAAAAAAAATCAAAATAGTAAACTGATAATTTAGAACTCCTTTTCTTCTTCCAATAGTTACGCCTCTTTCTCCAAAGAAGATATGGAATAGGAAAACGTAAAACTAGAAGAAACGGTGGAAGAAATAATAGAAGAAGAAATGGAGGAAGGCGTACAGCTCACTCCCCTATCCCAAGACCAAAGATTACCCTTAAAACATATCCGCAACCAACCACATATACATCAAAAGCGTCTCGCACCACAAGTGAATCATCAAACACTACCATAAATAGTGGGTTTTCCATTATGGAAGTAACAATTTTATTTGATATATTAAGTTCAAATCTCTTTTGGTGTAGTGCAAGCATTTCATATGACCATCTAGAGCTCGTTTACAGCGGTCGATTCGTTGGACACAATTATCACCACTCTGGCACACACTTTGATCGGAAGGTTGACAATTTCGCGTTGGATGTTGTGTTTGAGCTCTTTTAAAGTTGGTTGCTTTATGGCATAGCCCAGTGACTTGATATGGCCCCATGAAAAATAATCCAATGTCGTTAGGTCGCATGAATGAGGGCAATTCCACCGGACCATTTCTCGAGGTAGCTCGTTCGCCGAATTTGGCTTTCAATGAATCGATTGTGAGGCGTGCTAGGTGGCAAGTGGCAACGACTTGTTGAAACCACATATCGATGGTGTCAAGTTCATCTCAATCTGGCCAACAATAATCTTCTAAAATTACACGATAACGCTCACCATTGACGGTAACAGAACGGTCGTTTTGATTCACGGAAAAAATCGGCCAAATGACACTTCCGGCATCCAACGTGCAACAAGCAGTAATTCTTGGGATACAATAGTGTCATAGCGTAAGAACAAACAGCGATAACACTCCGACCATCGACCAATCTAACAGATATTGCAGAATTGTATGAGTGTTAGTAAAAATATTAATTTTTTGCTCGTTTTGTTTACAAGTACAATGTAAACAGATAGACAAAATAGAGAAAAATAAACATTTTCACAAACACCAATGCAATTCTCCAGAATTTTTCAAATACCGTTAGATCGGTCGTTTGTTCGGAGTGTCAGCGCTGCTTGTGTTTACGCTATGATAGTGTCTTAAGAAGAGCATGTGGTTTTTTTGACAAATAACCCATGTTTTGCTTATTAATAGACCAAAAATGTTTTTGAGCCAAAAATAGCTTCATCACTGAAGATGATTTTTCCATGAAGTTATGCATTTTCTTCAAGCTTTGCCAGAGCCCATTTGGAGAGGTTTCGGCATTTCGAATGACCAAGTGGCTTGAGAGCTTGAGTCAATTTGATCTTGTAAGCATGTAGATCCAGATCTTTTCGCAAAATACGCCACATCGTCGTTTGAGCGATGTCCAATTTTCGAGAACTACGTGGAATCGACTAATTTTGCTCATTTTGAATAGATACGCTGACTACTTATAATTCCTTCACGTCGAGTGGTATGAAGTATTTTTGGCACTGGAATTTCTAATAGTAAAATTTTTCACTCGAACATATCCCCTTTAGCACGCACAGCCTGTTGGGCGTGACGATTATTACGGTCGAAAATAAGAGTAAGCGCTCTTGAAATTGTAACCACAGACTCAGAGTTTCGGTAGGAATTTTTAATAATTTCCATATGTTACTGGTGTTAACAGTGGCGTAACTATACCATCTGGGGCCCGTGGCAAATTCTTTTAATGGGGCCCTATCAGTAAAAATCGTCACGTTGTACTAAGTTTAATTTTAATAAACCACTTAAGTAGTTATCCAATACTAATAACAATTTTATTTTCAAGAGCATGCGTGTATACATTTACATTCAAAGGCTATGTTTCCACCGGAGTTGAGTCGAATTGAGTTATCCAATTATGTATCTTTTATAACGGAATGCCAGAGTTCTGATTGGATAACTCCATTCGATCCGACTCTGGTGGAAACATGGCCATTCACATTCACCTGCCTATATACGTCCCACTGCTGAGCATAGAACGGGCTATAGTCCCCACGCTAGCCCAAAGTGGATTAGAGACTTCACACTCATCTTCCATTCGCTAGCTTTTCGGTGAAGGAACAACATCGTGAGGAAAACTGCATACATTTACAATGAAATAGAAGTAACAATTTAATTTCAATAAAATATTTATTAAGATATTTCTTTTCTTCGAGCTTTCTGTTCCGCAAAAGTGTCTATGACATCATCAAAGTTTAAAGATCGGGCCATAGAATTTTCAATAGACAGAATAGCCAAGTTACATAAGCTGTCTTGTCCCATAGAGTTTCTTATATAGGTTTTTATTAATTTAAGTTTTGAAAATGATCGTTCAGCACTAGCACATCAGCACTAGCTGTAGTCACAGGAATTGAAACAAATAACATTAATGCAGTGCATACTTAAGGAAAGCTGCAGGACATAAAATGATTCTTTATCATTAATAAATCAGCAAGGTCTCTAATACACGAAGACTTTTATATTTCGTCTCTGAAAGTGGACCGTAAACTGAGAATTTCTCTGGCAAATATTTCAGATATGCCTTTTTAATATATATCAACAAATTCTAGAGCTTTTTTTAATAGATCAGTGTCATTTAAAACTTGTAAGTTTGAAGGCTGCAAAACACTGAAATTTGAAACAATTTCATTCATTGGAAGGAAACGCGATTCCAGTTGATTAACAATGATGTCCAATACTCGATAAAATATGTTCACTCTGAACAGACTTTCCGAATCTTGGAGACGCTCATCTTCGCAAAGCTCGTCAAAATGGCGTTTTACCTTCCTCTGACGAGTTTTAGAAAATTCAGGGGTGATGGACCATTTTTCTGCTACACTATTTGCTTCCATTTTTAAATTTGCAAATTCATGTCGATACCCTTCCAATTCTTCTAGACAAATTTTCAAACGTTTTAAGGCATTTAAAAAAGATCGGTGGCTTTAGACTGAAGTGCTTTAGAGGCTGCATCGGTAGTTTGTAGAATTTTGGAATGGAAAACCAATAACATAATAGAATTGAAGTTTTCGATCTTCTTCTTGAGTGAAATCTTCTTCATTTCTTTCATCTGATTTGCAATTTAACAGAATTGTTTTCGTTAGCGCTTTTTGGACTTCAACTTTAACTCTTTAAAGCAAAAACAAAATCATAACGTCCTGCCCATCTAGTAGGGTTTAATGTTTTTAATGTTATTGAAGTTGAAGACTCACTTTCTTTATTAGATATAAAACTTGATAAAATATTCCATCTTTTGATACTATGCCCAAAAAATTATAAGTTTGTTGAACTGTATCAAAAAAATGTTGCATATCAATAACCTCTCTCACTGCATCATTGAGTACTAGATTTAAGTTATGAGCAGCACAGTGAACATATATGGCATTTGGCTCGACATCTTTTATGAGTTCTTGAACTCCACCATAAGTCCCTTTCATTGTGTTAGCACCATCATATCCGTGTCCTCGACATTTATTTAGAGGAATATTTTTGTCATTTATGGATTTAATAATTTGCTTGGACATTGCTAAGGCAGTTTGATCCTTAACTTCATGAAATCCTAAAAATGTCTTTTTAATGACAAGTACCTTTGCGATCCCATTACCATCTTTTTCGATCATACAATAACGGTAAAGTTCACACAGTTGATCAAGTTTTGAAATATCTTGAGTTGTATCGAATATGATAGAGTAGAATGGTGCGGCATTTATTTCATTTACGAGTGCATTTGCTACTTTTACAACCAGGACAGAAATTATCTCATTTTGTATTTTTGGACTTTATTTTAACTAGTTTATCTGGCCCTTTAGTTTACATAACAATTCTTATAAAATCCGGTCGTATACTCAACAATACTCAAAAAGATCCCTTTGGAGCTTGGATCACTGCTATCTGCGTTTTCTCTGTGGCCATGAAAGGCTAAATTTCGCGTAGAAAGTGTCAGAGTAACATCAAGGATTCTAGAAAGTACTTGGCGCCAAAAAGATTTTTAGTTTTTGATCATGGATTCTTACTCTTCATCGAGTGTTCCATGTAGCCGCCACTGTTGATACGTAAAACAAGAATCCAGATGAATTTTCGATGTCTGGTGTCTTTCTATGGCATCAAAAATATGTTTCCAGTCGTCATAGTCCTCAATCCAAACATTTTGTAATTTTTTAGATGCCCGATTTGCGAATAACCAACATGGTTCACAATACGCCTTCTGAAGTATTAAAGAATAGGATAGCCATGTAGGTTCAAGTTTCACGCCAGACTTGGAAATAATAAAGTAATGCTTTTCTAGAAAAGATCAATTGTCATGATCTTTTAAGAAAGGGCCCTTAGGTTTACAATGTCCGTTTTCAATCACGAACCTTTTCACTTGATCAGTTAGCTCTTTAAAATTGCCCTTATCAGTAGCATATGGCGTATCAGTAACATATATACAATATTGTTCACGCTAAAATACAATTCTCTTTGATTTTTGCTAGTACCTTGTTGTGGTTGTTCTGGATCTGGGTAGACACTTGTGTTGGGTGCTGCATCTGGTAATTCTGGTATACTTTTAGTAAGGTCCAATTCTTCACTTTTGGAGCACTGTTTACTCGAGTTTTTATTATTAAGTCATGATTCTTTAAGTATTGACTAATTTTAGGTAGCTTTTTATTTTTTCTTCAGTCTCCTTCTTTCTCTTTCGTTTTTCGCTCCCATTTAAATATTTTTTGGAACTAGACATTTTAATATCTAACTTTCACAATCAACTTTACTTTGCCACCATTCCCAGATTCAATAAAAAAACAAATACGAAAAATCAAAGATACAAATGATCAATTGTGAAAACAATCCCATAAAGAATACGCAGATAGTAGTAGAGCCCTCATAAAAAATAACAAATCCGGGATTCCCCTAACATCATGTTGCTAGCTCGCCCCAGCGGCAGCGCAGCGAAAAAAGTGCTTTCTTGGTTAACAAAATGAGGGAATTCCCCGGTCGTCAATGCTCACCCACGCTGCCAACGTTTTTCGACATAAAATGTAGAAATCAATGGATGCGTTGTAATATTGATCAACATCTTTTTGCTTAGGATGTGTTGAAATGCTTAACGATTAACTTGAAATTGTATTATGGTCTTTAGTTGTCTCACTTTAATGGATCTTAAGCAGAACTGAAAAAGAAATACTTTTCAAGTACTCAGGTACAAATGGTACAATGTTAAAAAATTATTTCTGAGCTCGCGGCCTCTTGGGCCGGGCCCCTCTGGAGTCAGGGGCCCGTGGCATTTGGCCAGCCCTGCCACCCTATGCCACCTTACGCCACTGGGTGTTAACTTTATTATTGTGAAAAGTTGTTGTTAACTAACGTTTTGACATTGATAGTTCATTAAAAATGCGCAAGGTTGCGTTCGTATAAAGATACGAAATTGCTCTGTCCCTAATGGAAAACCCAATGGAATTTAACATCGAACATATTTAGTTTTAAAAATACTTTTGCATCTTAAAAACAGTGTGAATTTGATGGAAAATACGTGTGATTTTTAAAGAAAAGTGAACGAATGTTTAAAAAATGATGTAAAATTTTACATTGAGAGAAGATTCATGAATTGATTGATAGTAAGATCTTTGAATGATTTAAAGTGGATTAATCGAATGTTGATTTATTACTTGATCCGAAATCCGATTTCAAGATTGAATCACTAAAAAATTCTCAACGTTTGGAAGAGGGGAGATTTTTAGACGAGGACTAGTAAATTGAAGTGAACTAAATTGAAATATTTCTAGTTCGGCTGATTCGTGAGCAATTATCTTAACTTGTGTGCCTTGAGTAAATTACAAATATTGCTTGATACAATACAATATTGGCGTGATTAACATCTCCGTCTCATGAAGTGGAATTGAGTTTTTGTACGAAACAAATTATCTCTTCATCTAAAATCATCGAAGATCTTTATAAAAGAGAAACTTCAACGAAACAATAATTGCTATATTCTCTCGCAAGCGTGAATCCTTATAGGGAGGGAGGCGGATATTACTCCCCTTGAGGGAGGATATTATTTACCAAAATCACTTGTGTTATCGAATTACTTCGTTTATCCAATTTTAATGTAGTACCCTGATTTGAAGAAATATGGCAGCTCTTATAAAAAGAATATACAAGTAAATCCTCGAGAAAGAGAAACTCCTCCAACATTTTTTTCCATTTCAATGCGATTTCATTGCTTAATCAAAGTCACGTCATTCGCTAACCACGATCAAACTTTAATGAAACACAGTGTCAAAATAATATGGGTCTATTCCTATTCAGGACAACCTAGAACAATCCTTCAAGGTAACGGGAGTAATAATGCTGGCCTGGTCCAGCTCAAAACAGGAATAGTTATGGAAGCCATGAGCATGCGGGGTAAGGAGATGTTCCACTCTATCACGAACCCAACTTCTGTAAGGACAACGACTGCAACGTTCCAATAACTGGCAACTTAAACGCAATTTGTCAGATATGGACAAAATCATAGATATCGTGAAGGGTTTGAGGACATTTTCTTCTCATGGAGAAAAATTGTCCATGGGATCCTGATGATTTAGAAACATCTGCAAACAGTGCAAAGTATTATCGCATGTTTCCAGTAATCCGCAATAAGATTTTAGGTCAAACTCACATAGCCGTGGGATCCTATGACACTTCTCCTAAATGGAGTGTATTTTCGAAGTGTGTAACACTTCTATATGATGACAATAGAGATTTTGGTACGCCCGAGAATCAAGTGATTAAACTTATTCAAGACAACGGAAGTATCCAAATGTTCTATCAGACGGTCTACTAACATGTTTCGCTGATAATAATTAAATTAGCATCAATGGACATCAGACCCGTGTCCCTAACAAGTATGGCCTAATGTTATAGGGATATAGCACTGCATGCGTAGCACACGAACTAAGAGGAGACCCACCGCTGCTACTTAGCATGCGGGAGCCAGGTGACTTACCACAAGCTTTGCACCTTCGTTTGAAGTTACAAAATGTTGACTACAAAACACAGCATGTTTTTTTAGTAATCCATGATGAAATACCTTCCTCCTGATAATAAACCATTACCTCCTTAACATCGTAGCTCCGTGGACATGAATCAATATGTAAGAATTCATACTGTAAATAATCAGAAAAGGACCCAGTACATGCAAACTCTATTGAAAGGTTGGCATGCCCACAAGCCCATTTTGGTAACTAGCAGCAGCATACATATTACATTCACAATGCAGAACCGGGCCCATAAGCCCAAGAACAAAAGGAGTTAGATCAAGTTGATCTGTTTGAATATCTGTCTCCTGCAGTAACCGTTCCATATCCTCCGAGTTTAAAGCAAGGATTCAGAAACCCTTTAAAACCCTTTCTATTGGCGCTAGAGCTAACGTTTAACTCATGAATTTAAAAACCCCTGGTATGAATAAAAAAAATAAAAATGACTGACACAAAGCTTGGCGAAATGGAATCTCTTATTATCAAATCCGGGCAAAAAATAACCCCCACAACGTAGTATTTTGAAGGACCCCGTCTACGTTTAATCGTTTACTCAACTTATAGGCTCCGAAAATGTTCGATCCTTCTCCTGTTTTGCGATCCAACATCTTCGAGGGCTATGAAGGCGATGAAGGTAGGATTTAGCGCAGACGGGAATGATAATTTGTAATTGCCATTAGCTATCGAAAGTTGAACTTATGAATGAAGTTGAATAAATGAATGAATGAACTTATGAATGAATGAACTTATGAATGAAGAAATGAAGTTCTTTCCCATCTAGGTGAAAATGAGTTCCTTTCAATTATTGACTTGAAAAGTGGATTTCTCAGTATTTTGTTAAGAGAATCTGACCTAGAATAATCACATTCACATCACATTTGGCATAAATACCATAAATAATGGAAAATATTTATGTATATTTATATATCTATATTTATTTATTTATATGTATATTTATTTATATATTTATTTATCTTCCAACTACTGTTCGGACTGAATAACGGTCCAAACTTCTTTTAAAGAATTTTAGACGATATTTAGAAGGAACATATCGGAATGCCATGTCTTATTTACATCGAAGACAAAATAGTCTTTGGTAAAGGCGAAAAGGAACATTTTGTCACTCTGAAGATGAAAACTAACGAAGATAAATGCGAGTCACTTAAATGAGTAGTTTAATTGAATGGTTTTATTCTTTGTGTGGAGGGAATAGGCGAAAACTCTAGGAAACTCAAGGCAATCGCAAACTTTCCACCTCGGAAAATACTCAAGAATCTCAGATCATTTCTTTGACTGTCAGGATACTCCCAGCAATTCATACATGAGTACGCTAGGATTTCTAAGCCCCTGATGTCGCTCTAATGAGGAAAAAATGGACGAACGTCCAAACACGTTCCCATAAACAAGCCCCTTTCACTCCCAAAAACCCTTTGAATTTACCACCGATACATTGAATGATGCCATGGAAGCGGTATAACCACAAGGGAAAAACCAATTCCGTATTTATTGAGGACTGTAGGGTGATCAGAAAAGTAATATGCGACAAACGAAAGGAGATGTTAGCGTTAATATGGCCTCTGGATAATTTTTACGGATCGACCGTGGTTAAGATTTAAACGTTTAGCTCAAAAAACACAATTAATAAGATAAAACGAAATTAGAGGAGTATAACCACGTCCTCAAATACAAACCAGGTGAAGCAAACAAAAATCCTCTACAACCCGATGTTAGTTCTATAACCCCAACACAACATAGATGAGAGTATATCACAAAACTTAGTACCTTATGTGGAGCCCTCTATCACTGCGCTTAGATGTTAATTCATCTTAAAACTTGGTGAAGAGAATAGCTACCAACTAACACACTCCTATAAGAATTAAAAAAACACACATGGATTCAAAGATAGAACAGATACTCAGCTTATAATTTTTTTTACAAGTCACATTAATCCCAACTCAATTAAGAATCTACAGATAGATGAACGACCATGACCAAACCATAGCACTCTGATAATAGATATAACCGAACCATTTTGTGGACTGTAAAATTCGATAAGCCCAAAGGAAAGTCAAACCAAAGGACAAAATACAGAAGGCATTCCCTCTGAAGCTGTTCAAGAGGAAATAATTATTCCTATCTTCAAAACATACCACCAGAATGCTGAGGTAAATAGATTGTAATAATAGAAAACTTTCATCACCTAAAGAAAAGGGCCAAAATAAGAAGAATGGAAAAACTCTTCACCATTTGTAAGAAGAGCAAATATGAACGACACCCTAATTAGCCTTTTATAGAAAAACCCCAATTCGGGGCGGCATTGTCCAGATAGATATTTTTCCAGCGGAGAAACATGTGGTCCTTACGGCCAACGATAAGTTTACTGAATTCGCCATGGCAAAGATCATCCCACCCCGCTTACTTGAGGATATTAGAAGATCACTCCAGGATATCCGTTTCTTCTTCTGCCACACCGAACTTTTGAAGAATACCTATTGCATGCAGAAAACCAATTGCAAATTTATCATTCATTCCACTATTGGTAAATTACTTGACAAATTCTACTTTGGAACCTGGAATTACCTAGAATGAACCAAGAAAAATTTGAAAAGATGAGAAAAATAATAAATTGACAAACTAAGACTTAAACAGGACAAAAACCTACATAACCATAACAATAAAGACATCCTTGTCGGAAGTCATAGTCTTTTCAGATTGCACAAGTTATATACGTGAGGCAAAAAAAATATATCAGTACAATAATATCACTAAAATCGTTAATAAAAACCAAAATTTGCTTCAGCGGGACAGCAACAGTAGCACTAACGTTGTTTTAGAGTTTCAAGCAACAATTTTATCTAAAACAGAGGAGCATTGTATAGAGAAAATTAATTTTCACTAATTAACTAGCAGCATACAGATCAATGGTGCAGAGACTACACTCCATCCCTATGAATTCCAGCGACTACACCGACGAATTGAACAACATATATAAGATAGCCGACAATAACGGATACAGGAAACGTGATATAAACAAACTGATTGCACAGCAAAAGACGAAAAAACGCCAACCATCGGGCGAACCGAAGGAAGCACACAAATGGACCACATTGACGTACGTAGGCAAGGAGACATACCAGCTAGCAAGCTTCTTTAAAAAATACAAAGTACATACAGCGTTCAAAACCAACAGCAACATCGGAAACAAACTAACACCGAAGCCCAACAGCACACCAACATACAACAACAGCGGCATATACAAACTAACATGCAGGGACTGCGACATAGTATACATAGGAAAAACGACACGGAAACTAACAACTAGATATAAGGAGCACATACGTTCGTATACACATAACAAAGCAGACTCCAACTACGCAACGCACCTACAGAATCACACACACGAACCCGATACCATGACAAACTCAATGACGCTACTACAGAAACAAAAGAAGGGACTTAGACTTGACGTACTAGAGAAATAAGAGATCTACAAACACAAAAAACCCACGGAAATATAATCAATGAACAAATAATGACCAACTCCGACACAATATTTTCAGTCCTCAACCCAATCCTTGTCAAAAAAAGAAAATGCGACGAACCCGACAACGATAATCCCACGATCCTGAAAAGACCCAAACTTAATGACATTCGTTAACACCTAATTAACCAGACCTACCCCTCCTAAAAAAGTTTCACATATAAAAAGATGGACACCGCGAGAAAGACATCAGAACGAGCTGAAGATGGCTGTATGCAGCCGAAACGCGTCCTCGAGACCCACAAAGCAAGGCCCGGCGGACCCAACCTACCCAGAGTTAGTTGTGGCCTGCGGCAACACCAAAACGAACTTCAAAAAATTCGAAGGAACGAGGAAGAAAAAAAGAACGAGGAAGGAAAAAATTAACGTCGAAGTCGAGGAATCCTTCGATTTTGCGGAAACTACAATCATCTCAAATCAATTCAGAAATTTATACATAGCAGTAAAACCAATCAAAAAACGACATTAGGTCAACGATATTGAATAAAATCTGAAACAGAACAGTATTCGATAAAATTTTGGAATGGAAGGATAAAATATTTGCTGCAACAAAATCCTGTAAAAACAAGTTTCATTTTATACAGGAAAAGATAAAAAAGATTATAAATATAAGTAGAGTCGGTTACCTAGCAAGATTTCTGAAGTTTTCAAACGTCATCTGCAAAGAAACTTATGGATATTACATACCTAGAATCTGCTAAATCCTGATCGGCTTTCTACTCCTCAACGAATTTTCCGAAATCATCATAGAAACTAATCGGGCCATACCACATTAAATTGTATACACCGTTTAAATAAACAATCACTCCAACTTTTATAATTAGTTTCAACCAGCCCAAAAATAAACTTGAAACAGGTCACCGACCTTCAGTATTTTTAAAGAACTCTAGACCTTTGTACCTGAGCGGGGAGGAGTTAACAAACAAGTCCTAGTAAGAAAACATCACAAAGCAATGCACCGTGGGAAAATAGGTTCTCTCAACAACATTTGGTTCACAGCAAAACAGCAGACATACGAGACAAACTTAAATGAAAAATGTGCAAAAAGGTGTTTTTTAGAGGTATTGAACTATAAGTTGGTAACACTTTTTAATGCTACGAATAGTGTCGCAGCTGTCATGCGTTTAATGGTTTGTTTAGCTTGCCATTTTATCATAAATATGTTGAAACCATAACAGCTATAAAGCATTGTTAGGCAAGCACAAAAAGGCAAGAAGTTTTTTTTTCAATAAAACCAATTTCATGGTGAATGCAACAATTTATTGAAATTTTATTGCCTTTTATAACTTTATACCTGGAAAACTACACAAAAAAAGATTTTGCCTAGTAACCATAGCTTTCACATGTACATTTTTCTAATTCACATCTGCGGGGCTTGGAGATATATTAGTTTGGTTTAGTGTCGGATTATGTTTCCTATACGATCCGAATTTGAGGACATCCTCAAGAGTATACTAGCACAATATAAGTTTTGTTACGTCGGCGACAGACGCCACCGTTGCAATTCTTAAGTAGAACTTCTTATATTTCGGAACGTTAAATCTATAAGTCCGAGGTTTTAGGTCCTGTTTCTCCCAAAAGGGATTCACCACACTCGTTGAGTTTTTTGCATTTGACGCAGTGGTGCTGTGTCATGTAATTGGCTGCCGACTAACCATATCGCTGACACCTGTATCGCTGACACTTCTTTTTCTAGATGCGTGTCCACCTCACGAGCCTCTAATGCTAGAACCTTATTTGCTGTTGAGCACTTGGACTGTTATCAAGGAAGGTCTGCCCAAGTCTTTAAGTTCTTTACTGTCAATCTCCTCGTTCCAAAATCTTTCATACTTATAAACTTGACAGCAAGTACTGTCAATTTTAGCATTTCGAGGAGATAAATAATCTTAGATGTATAAGATTATATGTATTACATCTATATGTTAACAAAACTCAGAATTCAGGCAACAAAACGTACTGTGTTGTTTCTACTTCCGGAACTACAAGTGGATAATTTCGGGTTGCACATAAGGAAGTTAGGAGTATTCAGGAGGATTATTTAAGGTTTTAATTACTTAAAGTTTAGCGTCTCTTACCCACCGACCGTTTGTTTTCCATTATATCGATCTGCATAACTATTTTATCAGAAACCTTTGAATATTACTGCATGCACCGAAAGAAAGGAAATTGTGAAATTTCCTGAGCCAATTGTACGCAGCAGCATGCTACTTTTCAACGTGGAAAATAAAGGAAATTATACTCATTTCATCCTCTCAAATGTGCAATTATATCAACAATTTATCGCTAAAGAGCCAATATAACTTGGAAAATGCACCATTTGCAAGTGATTTAACGAATTTCCACACAAAGAATGGGTGGTGTTAGGGGTCGCTAACGTGCTAGGATGAAAATGCTCCTAACAAACAATTGCGGTGGAAAAAACTCACTAAGGGCATGTTAATTAATTCAATAAATTATTACACTAACGGGGTAGCGTTTCAGACATTATCTTCAATGGTGTTCAAGCACGTCGTATATGTTCTGCAGCATGAATACCAGCAAAAACGTGAGGTAGTGACTAATTTTACAATAGAGAGAAATGTTTAAGCGGATTCTGCATTTCCTTCCTAAATAGGATATTTAAATGAATAAATATCTTTCTAATACCCCTACCGTTGCTCGTGCTAGTTGCCTTGTTATATTGCAGAAGAGTGCGATTTTCTGCTCTTTTTGACAACTTAAACCATTTGGTTGAACACCCTTGGTGGAGTTCACAATTTAAGCCTGGAAGCAGTTTAAGTAATTTTTAATATTGTCTATATCTATGACTCCTCGCTGTAGCAAATTTTGAGTAAAAATTTAGAAAATTAAGATTTTTGACGCGCTTGAGCGAAAAAATTAAAAATTATGCAGTGTTTTCTTTCTTTTGCCATAAAAGAACTCTAAATCAAAAACTGTTATCGCTGTTCATTTCAACGAAAATTAAAAAGGGTTCAGAATATCTTTATTTTTTGAAGATCGGTTCAAAATTCGTTAAGATACAGTGCACAAAAGCCGGAACAAACTCGTTTCGAGAAAAACGCATTAAAAACAAAAATACCAAAAATACAGTATTAAAGTGAGGATTAACTTATGTTCAAGTACTAACGTATTAATCAGCTACTTCGCCACCCTAAAGTAACCCTTCCACTTCTTGATATGCCTTATTTTGCACCCTCAACTCTACTTTTCTCGCTTCCTTAGTTTCGAGAGCACTACGTCGATTTTGTCGCTTGATGCGTTGCTCGTCCATTTTTTGAGTATAATCGAAGCTCCGTTATTCAACCCCGATCTCCATTTCAATTATAAGCATTAAAATAGATAAATTACCTTCGTTGAATACGGCAGCAGCTACATATGATGCCACTTCGAAGTCTTCCAAGTCGCAATGTAAGTGCTTTGGAGCCAAACGCCAAGTCGTCGAGTTAAAACTCTCGTTTGCGTTCTGATTATGACCCCCTAAACACCATGCAAGTAAATCTTTCCTTCACAAATCTACACAAATTGGTAGAAATATTACTAATTTCGTCGGGGATTACCGCAAGTTGTGATATAAAGGACTAGTGTGAATTTCAGGCTCAGTTCCAAGTGCCTTAACATTTTGCCACGCGCATCAGCTGTGATCGTCCGATGGACAGTTCTCGTGGGGAGGATTTTCATCGGTGGATATCATACGAAAAAACCTGGCCATTATAGCTTTCTTCTTATAAAAACGAATACCTTTTTTTGTAAGACCTGTAAGAATATAGATTCATAGAAAGACAGCTGCACGATCCCGCCCAGTTTGTCCGCGATTGCTCCATTCAATAGTTATGTACCGGCCGCATGAAATACTCGACCGCGTCTCGCTTATTGCCCTGAAAATAAAAGGACTTCGAATGTCGGTCTAAAACTTTTCGAGCACACTTTTGAGTAGCTAAACATTCGATTTCGAAACGTTCGAATAAAAACAAATTTTTTGGAATCATCTAATGTGATTTACATATGAGTTGAGTTGCTCTCATAGGAGTTGCCGAAACTGAGAATAATGTGTTATCCGCAAGCTGCGCCCTCCCATTTATGCCAGCTGATTGATGGGCTTTTCCACAAGTTTTAAATTATTAGGGGTGGAGCATAGTAACGACATAGCGTAAACACAAACAGCGCTCACACTCCGAACAAACGACCGATCTAACGGTATTTGAAAAATTATGGAGAATTGCATTGGTCTTCGTAAAAATGTTTATTTTTCTCTATTTTGTCTATCTGTTTACATTGTACTTGTAAACAAAACGAGCAAAAAATTTATATTTTTACTAACACTCATACAATTCTGCAAAATCCGTTAGATTGGTCCATGGTCGGAGTGTTATCGCTGTTTGTTCTTTCGCTATGGTAACGATGTGAGGGATTGAGGAACAAGTCAAGTTTCAACTGAAAGTTCGGAAACTTTTTTACCGAAAAATATTGAACGAAAGTTCGGAAACTGATTGGGACGAATACCATCTAATTCTTATACTCTATGGAAATACCGAGTTATCTTTTTGTAAGAATGTTCAAGAAATGCCTGTGGTAGCTTGACTTAATATATGTTCATAAACAGACTGATATGGCGTTCACGTTCTGAATGAGGGTCAGAATTTGCTCACATTGCACTTGATAAGCTTTTTTACAGATAGTCTGGCGTTGGAAAGTTTACTGAAGCAATGTTTGTATCCAATGGGATTGAGGGATGATACAACCTGTTCAAAAGAGGATCGAGAATGTGGCGAACAAATACATTAGGCCAACTACCCACAAACATGTGCACTACATCCTAATTAAAACGCATTCATGACGGGAAAATCGACAGATACCATCTATCCGAGTTGATAAATCAAGCTGCTTTCTGATAAACGAAAATAAAAACAAAAAAAAAGCAGAACTAGATGCATTGCTTGATAGTTAGGGGGCCTTTGAAAATAAAAGCCACGATGTAGTGGGAAGAGCGCTGGCCAAAAGGGATACAAGTCGAACCTCCATTCGCTTATTTGCTCAATTGCTTGGAGTATCGGTTACGGGGAGCTAGTAAGGTGAAGCACTCTTGCTCTCTCCGTAACCTAAACACTCACCGTAACCTAACACAACACTCTATCTTTTCTACGTTTCCAATTGGTTATTAATCTGAGGCTTGGGTATTAACTGTTGTTTATTTCAACTGGGATTTTGAGGACTTCCATGGTTCTGTTTGAACTCTTGTCTATTCTGTCATATAATTTCAGTGCTACGTCTCGTATGTATTTATTGGCTGTGTCAATACGTAAGCCTTTGTGTGTGTCCGTGTTCCGAACAAACCATGGAACTCGGCGAATTTTGGGTCGCTGAATTCGGATATGACCTCCGTTTTTTCCATCAACCTCAATTTTTGTGTCCTTATTTTGGCCGAAATTGAGGTAGTCTGGAAATTTCGTCTAATCTGCTCATTTCACAGTGAATTTATAGCCTAAAATTACAACAAAATATTAATAAAGACTATGTTCTACGAAAAACATCTTTGGTGATTCGAGGGGGTGAAAAAGAGGGCTCAGGGGTATTTGTATCAAAAACCCATTGAAAACATTAAAAAATGAGCATTTTATTATTCGAAGAGGTGGGGGGGGGGGACTTTGAAATTAATCATAAGGCTGAGCAGTCAAAAATTATGAAAAATACATACTTGCATCTACTTTCAAGGTTTTCTCTTCGTGTAAGCGTCCTCCGGTGTTTCTCGAATTTGAGTCTGCATGGTTTTGCATGGTTTTGCATAGACTCTTCGTTTAATCTCATCAACCATTGTAGTAAATATCGTTCATATCAGACTTATACTTTGAGAGAATAAAAATCACCTTTTTTTGATGAAAGACAGTAACTAATAAATTTACAATATAAATTTTCGACGTTTGTAGTCATCGTCCGATTTTCACAATTTTGTACGACTAAAGGAGTTGATCTAATAACGTACAGTACTAAGTTCCATCAAAATCCGTTGAGTGGTTTCGTCACTACAGAGCCTCGAAAATCTAAAAAATTCGCGTATTTAAACTCCCGCCATTTTGTAACCAACTGTTATATTACTACCGAAATTTCATTAGTTATTCTTCATTTGATCTTGATAACATCCAGCTTGGTATAAAGTTTGGTTAAAATCCAATAGAAATTGCGACTTTTATAAGCATTTAAAATTTCGAACTTTGACCAGCCGCCAATTTTAGACTTGATTTCAAAATTTTTTATTTAACCGCCTGTATATCTTATTTTTCTAAGATACAACAAAGTTTCATCAACATCGGTAAACGGTGTGGTCACAGCTATAAGAACAATTTTTGCCCTTTGAACGGCCGCCATTTTGAATCTGCTCGTACCATTTTGGATTTTTTGTTGTGAGCTTCATTATACACCTCAATAAAACTTTATGTAAAATTTCGTCCAAACCAGAGCTATATTTTTTGATCAAACTAGAAATCACGAATTATCGTCTAACATGGCCGCCATTTCGTTTTCGCTCGAGCAATTATGCTGGGTAATGAACATATTCGAGATATTTACTTGATACACCTTTCCTGTGCAATTCGAACAAAATTTTGTGCAAATCGAACAAAAATCAACAAATTTCGTTACATCCCATATATATGTAATATGTGTATATATATAAATTGCTCTCCGCAATAGACAAATTTCTCTCGAGAAATTTATCTAGTAAATTACTCTCCACCTCGACAATAGGTAAACTTTTATCGTGAAATTCACTTTAAAAATTCAAATACTATCCATTATTATGTTGCCTTTACGCAAAGCTAATTGGCTTTTTAACGTTCACTTATTTACCAAAGAATCGCATTAAAACCTCAACTTAAATCAATCCTTCCATGTAGGTATCGATAATTTTTTCTTTCCCAACTTTATTCATCATATCATAATCCTACCTAGAAAAATAGAAAAATAACATAACACATATGAAAACATAAAAAGCACAATAGCTTGATCCGACCGCATCATCAAAGACCAAACCAAACGAAATACACATTTGCCAGGTTCGTTACGTGTAAAACCAACCGTTACTCGGAACGAGAGAAGGTCTCAGTGACAAAACGCGATAGCGTTCCAAAAAACGATAATGCCTGAAAATAAAGAAACGGTTTTCGTTCCCTGAAAAAACGAAAAGAACGAGAACGACTGAAAAAACGAAAATGCTTTTGCGAAGCGATGAAACTTTCAGGAACGTAATTCGTTGTCGTTCCAAAGTAACGCGTTCCATCTTCATTTTGGAACGTAATGTAACGTTCCGGGAAAATGACGTTCCAAAACAACATTACTTAAAGAACGTCTCATCTCTAGTGTAGCCAGTTTGCGATCCACTTAAAATTGCCAATACTTTGAGGTCAGCACAAACTTTCCATTGATGATGATCGTAATTAATTTTTTCCAGAATTTTTTTCACATGGTCATATTTTTCTTCCATACGAGTTGCGTAGGCAATAGAGATCGATGGTCAATCATTTCCATTAAGGCCGAAATACAATACCGCGAGACGACGATACGTGAGGGCGACGAGATTTTCGCTCGTTCTCAGGCAACGCATTCAATTTACAATGCACGCGATGCGAGGAACAATAATGTTCATATGACAAATGTCAAATAGGTGACGTTTTATATAAAATTGTTTTTGATTTTTTCAAAGTTTTGAATTTGGATTTTTCCTTCGTCTAGCAGATAAAAGCCTTAACTAGGATGCATGAAATTTTCA
Organism: Stratiomys singularior; assembly: GCA_954870665.1. Taxonomy (NCBI): domain Eukaryota; kingdom Metazoa; phylum Arthropoda; class Insecta; order Diptera; family Stratiomyidae; genus Stratiomys; species Stratiomys singularior. The sequence continues at coordinate 51,451,908 of OX940879.1, forward strand.
TTAAAAATTCATTTGAAATAAGCATAGTACTTAAAAAGCAATTAAGGTGTTTGAATTTCAAATTTCATTTAAGCGCCATATTGCATTTGACAAACGTCACGCACCTCGTTGCGATGAATTTTCGTTTTCCCGAATATTTCCCGCCTCACATCGACGCATCGCAATCATTGTACGATGTCACATACAAAGATAGATAGATATTTATTTATTGAGACTTTATACGTACATAATTTTCGTTATCTGATATGATTATGTCTAATGTTTGACAGCGACAGTTTGTCAAACAACTATTCTATAGATCTGGTCGTAACCGATTCTTGACATAGACTTAGATTACATTTTTATTTTAAAATTCAACCTTTGCTCATAAGGCTTTTTTTCCTTTGATTGGTAAACCTCAAACCTAACTTATTCTAACTTAATTTTACGCACTTTTTCTTATTTACAATTTAAGGGTTGATATGGAGGTAGTAATTGGATGGAGGTGCGAGTTCGGAGTCTTGGCTCCGACCATGATGATGTTTCTGTATCCTGCTTCGATGTCGCGATTGACCTTGGTCAGTTATGAAGTTCGCCCATTGCTGGCGTAAATTGGTTAGCCGTGGTCTCCTTGTTCTGTCCGCACATAGAACGGAGGCTTGTGGTTCAATATTAAGCGTGGGTTTGTCAAGGCAGAAGATTTAGAGCTAAGTAATTTGATGGGCGAGGGGTATGGGGAGGCGATGTTTTCAGCGATATTCCGGGAAACCAATGCACTAATTATAAATTCAGGGTGAGTTACCCATTTCTTTAGGCGTTTCGAGCTCGTCTCAATCATATACTGCATTATAGGCTTGATTTTTGTTTGACTGTATAGGAAGGTGCTCCGGAAGTGCTTCTTGTTTGGTCTTCTATACTTGGACAAACACTTCCCCAAAATTTTCCGTTCGAAAATTTGCAGCCCTTCTGCTACGGTAGGCGAAAAAGTGAGCCAGACAGGGAAGCAGTAACTAATAATGGGTCTGATGAGGGTTTTGTAGATTAGAAGTTTAGTACTTACTTGGACAGACTTTATGGAGAGTAAGGGGGATAGGGCTGCGGAGGCTCAAGTGGCTTTTTCGATAGCTCTGCGGGCGTGGGGATTAAACTTGAGGCGGTGATGGAAAAGCACCCCCAAGTATATTATGCAGTTCCTTAGGGGGACGGGGACGTTATCAATTTGTAGAGAGAGTTCTTTACTCTCGGCTGGCGCAGATCAGTGTCCTTTGCCTTAAGCGTTCCGGAAGCACATGACTTCGCATTTTTCAGCGTTGATAGAGAGGGCCCATTTTGAAAGGAACTTTTGTAGGAATACCACGTGTAGAGCGATGGCTTGTTGGGCTTTTAGGGGGGACGCGTGGGTAGCAAGAACAAGTATGTTGTCCGAGTATAGAATTGTGTGTGGTAGGGGGTTGGTGATATTTATTTGGGCAGCATACTGTGTATTGTATATCGGTTGCACTTGTGTTGGAATGTCGTGAAGAAAAAAGGTAAAGAGGTGGGGACCGAGTATTGATCCTTGCGGGGCACCGGAGCGTACGTTGATAGCATCAGACAAGGTATTGGAAATTTTTACTAGGAGGGTTCTTTGTTGTAAAAAGTTGGTAAAAAAAAATAATTCGAGTCAGTGGGGTGGGGCATTGTGTCTTAATTAGTTTGTACAAGAGACCCTTGTCCCACACGGAGTCGAACGCTTTCTCAAGGTCAATTGAGCAAGCCACAGTTGCCTCTTTCTTCCTCAAACCTGATGATATGTAGTCGTGTAGAAGGAGGACTGCTTGTTCGGTTGACACCTTTTCTTTAAAGCCAAATTGTTGTGCTGGTACAAGGGGCTTGGCGAAGACTTTAAAGGAGAGAAGGATGATTTTCTCCAAAAATTTTCCTAGGTTTTAGAGCAGGCATATTTGTCCAAGCTTTTTTAGGTCGCCGTTGGCCTCTTTCTTCGGTGTTGGGAGTAGCAATGCCGTTTTCCAGGCGCGAGGGAAGTACCCATTGTTAATGCATTGTGTTAAACAAAGTTAAAAAAAAATAATTCAAATTGTACGCACTAACTTTCATTCTCATGCAAACACTCACTCTTTTAATGTATTCACACATTCACATTTTTATGTATTCACAGTCATAGCAACCTTTGACATAAGACTCATGACATAAAATTTTCACCACATTCTTTTTTTGCATTCAGCTTTCGTACTGTGCAGACATATTTAAAAATATATCCTCAAATTTATTCAACAATCCTTGTTATTTATTGTTCACCCTGCCAGTTTAACTGGTTATGGGCCCAGGTTCGCGGAACAATAAATATTTTTGTGTCGTTTAAATTTTTTGTTCAAAATCTCGTGTTGTAAGTCCGCCCTCGTGCAACAGTGAAATTTTACAACACCACGATGGAGAACGAGTCAATTAGGATATCAAAACTAAAAGGCATTGAGAACTGGTGCACATGGAAGTTCCAGGTACGCATCGTTCTACTCTCTAGTGGAGCATGGGACATAGTCAGCGGAGAAAAAGAATTTCCAGAGGAAAACACAACCGACGCTCATCGAGCGGCACGTGCCTCATGGACCAAACTGAAAACTCTTGGACAACGTACTATTGCCACATCGGTCGATGAGGAACCGCTTCTTCACATCATCAACTGCACGACTTCGAAGGAAATGTGGGACAAACTTGCATCTGTTTACGAGCGCAAATCGGAGACCAGCATTCACATGCTGCTTCAACAATGGTACAGTGTTCAGAAAGATCCAGCTCACAACATCGCTACACACGTCGCCAAGTTGGAAAACCTTGCACATCATTTGAAAGCTATGGGTGAGAAAATTTCCGATCAGCAGATAATCACAAAAATTTTGATGACTCTTCCCTCCACCTTCAAACATTTTATCAGTGCATGGGAATCAACACAGCCTGATGAGAGAAATCTTACCAACCTTATTTCCAGAATCTCAGTCGAAGAATCAAGGTTAGAGCCTGCAAATGCAAGTGACAATGTGGCCTTTATAGTTGAGAAGTCACGACCAAAGAATTTCGATAAGAAATATTCAAAATCCTGTCATTATTGCAAGAAGCCGGGCCACTGGATGCAGGACTGTTTGAAGAGAAAAGCAGCCAATAAGAGAAAAGCAGAAAAGGAGGGCCACTCAAACAGGAAAAACGGCGCGCTGATTAGTGCTTTGACTCTCGGTTCGGACAACCTGGATTGTTCCAGCATCTGGTACCTTGACTCTGGTGCTACGGACCACATGTCTCATCGGCGCGAATGGTTTTCGAATTTCGTCCAGTTTCAACGGCCAAAGTCTGTCCGAGTTGGTGATGGCAAGGCGATTGCAGCTGTGGGATCTGGAGACATCGATGTTGAAGTTTTCGACGGAGAAATCTGGAAGCTGAGATACCTGAGTACCGTCCTCTATGTTCCGGATATAAGCTTCAATCTTTTCTCCCTAGGAGCAGCACTTGACAAAGGCATGTCTCAGAAATCAAACAGCAAGACATGCTATCTACTGAAAGATGGAAATGTCGTTGCAGTGGGAGAAAGATCTGATCAACTCTTCGAGATGAAATTTCGAATCGTGGCGAATGAGCACCAGGCAAACGTCGTCGTCAAACAGGATACACTCCTCACCTGGCATAAAAGGTTAGCTCATCAGAATTTCGAGCAGGTTAGAAAAATTTTGACAAGGATGAACTCACCTTTTACGGAAGACAAAGTCAAATGTGATGACTGTATCCTCGGCAAGATGCACCGGCTCCCTTTTCCAAAGAGTACCTCAAAAACCGAACGAGTTGGTGAGCTTGTCCATGCTGATCTTTGCGACCAAATGCCTGAGGCATCAATAGGAGGCTCAAGTTGCTGAAGTTCACGAGGAGCCAGAGATCGTGGACGATGGTGAGCATTCTGGAAGCGAAGCTGAAGAACCTTTTTATGAGCTGACAAATGATGAAGAGCCACTCGAAGAACCCGTGTCACCACAAAACTACAACCTGAGAAACAGGGATCAAATTCACCAACCGGTTCGGTATCCTTCTGTTTTGATTTCAGTGACAGGCCAACTTGATCCAGAGAGCTACGACGACGCCATCAACTATGAGGACTCCGAAAAGTGAAAAGCAGCCATGGATGAGGAGATAAATTCGCTGCAGAAGAATCAAACTTGGATTATGGTGGAACCACCACCAGATCAGAAGGTGATCGACAATCGATGGTGTTACAAGGTGAAACAATTCCCTGATGGCAGCATCCAAAGATACAAGGCCGGGCTTGTTGCCAGAGGTTTCAGTCAAACTCCTGGTGTCGATTATAATGAGACTTTTAGTCCCGTATCCCTTTCGATTCCATTCGATTCCAAAATCTTTCCCTCAAACAATTCGACGTCAAAGCAGCTTTTCTTTATGGGAAGCTGGAAGAAGTCATCTTCATGAAGCAGCCAAAAGGTTATGAAGATGGTACCAGCCGAGTGTGCAAACTCATCCGAAGTTTGTATGGACTCAAGCAGGCGTCGAGATGCTGGTACAAACACCTCACGAAGTTTCTGGCCAAAGCTGGACTACGTCCAACCAGCGCTGATAACTGTGTCTTCACCAACGGAGATCCTGAGAACACGTTGATGCTGGCCATCCACATTGACGACGGATTAATTGCTGCAAAAGACGAGTAATTGATTGAGGAACTGATAAACAAACTTCGCCAGGAATTTTAAAATCACCTTTGGAGATTTGAGCACTTACCTTGGGCTACAAATCAAACGAATGACAGATGGCTCAATTCTTCTCCACCAGGAGGCCTACTGCAAGAGGATTCTGCAGCGCTTCAACATGGAGCACGCGAATGATGTTGCAATTCCAGCAGACCATCATCATCAAATGAGTGCCGAAATGCATAAAAATGGTGACAAGGAGGCGCCAGAATTTCCATATCGACAAGCCGTGGGAAGTCTTATGTACCTCTCCGTAGGTACCCGACCAGACATCACCTTTGCGGTAAACAGTGCTAGCCAACATCTTGAGAACCCGAAGAAAATCCACTGGAATGCGGTAAAGAGAATACTCAAGTACCTGAAAGAAACAAGTGGGTATGGTCTTTACTTCCCAGCCGAGCAGACAAACAAACTCCAGGCCTACAGTGACGCAGACTATGCAGGAGATGTCGAGACCCGAAAATCAACGTCCGGCGTTGTTCTGAAGTTTGGAGAGTCAACCGTGTCATGGAGTTCTAGCAAGCAGAAGACAGTGGCACTTTCTACTACTGAGACAGAATATGTCGCTGCAACTCAAGCTGTAAAGGACGTCACCTGGATGAAGAGACTCATCGAGGACATTAACATGTGCCAAGATCTGGAGAGCACCCTCTTCATCGACAACATGAGCGCCATCAAGCTCATTAAAAACCCTGAGTTCCACAAAAGAAGTAAACATATTGATGTGAAATATCACTTCATCCGCGACAGTTTCGAAAATAGAATTTTTGCTTTAGAGAATGTCGCCTCCAAGAACCAGCAGGCAGATTTGATGACCAAGCCCCTGACGAGAGTTCTTTTCGAGGAACAGAGAAGGATGCTCAACGTACGAGATACCAAGGGTCTACCAAAACTCCACTAGAGGAACTAAAACACCATCACACACAAAAACTCAAACAATATTTTATCACAGAATTCACAACACAGTCAGAAAACATTTGAAGTTAATTTTTAGTGGGAGTGTTAAACAAAGTTAAAAAAAAATAATTCAAATTGTACGCACTAACTTTCATTCTCATGCAAACACTCACTCTTTTAATGTATTCAGGCCCTTAAGGCCCAGTCATAGAAACCTTTGACATAAAATTTTCACCACATTCTTTTTTTTGCATTCAGCTTTCGTACTATGCAGACATATTTAAAAATATATCTTCAAATTTATTCAACAATCCTTGTTATTTATTGTTCACCCTGCCAGTTTAACACATTGATTTATAATGATGGTGAGTGGCCTATGAATGGCGTTGGAGCATTTCCTTAGTACGTCATTTGGGATATCATCGGGGCCGCTGGAATTTTTTGGAATTGATTGAGCGGAGGGCGATTAATACCTGTTCGGTACTTGCAAAGAAACGTTTGAACGGCTCGCTTGAGGGGTTAGCGGCTCTGTTGGTTGGCGAAAAGATGGTGAGGTAGGAGCCTTGGTATCCGTTTAGGAAGTCATTGACCGTTTTCTCTACAATTGTGTTGGTTCGTTGGTCCGAGGACGTCCTCTCCCTGTATAGATGAGCGTAAGGTAGTGCACAAGCGGCTAATTTAATTTCCGTCGTGATAAACAGTTGTCCATTTAATTGGATAGGGTCTCTGTTTATTGAGAACTTGGCAGTTTGACGGCCTGTAAGGGCATTAATCTCCTTGAAAACGTTCGGGGAAGGTTTCATAGCGGATAGCCTTTCTTTAAACGCTTTGTTCATTTCAGCGTACACCTTTTCCCTTATCAGTGTCTCCAGGCAGTTAATTTGGGACTTTAGTGTGATATATTCCGAATTAATTCGATTTAAGTTTCGGCGGAAAATCCTTTTAAGGCGTTGCTGCCACCTAGCCCTAGTTCGAATTAAGTTCCTTGTTTGAGGGGATATGTTACCATATTTGGAGGAGAGGGGTGGTTTAGCTGGTGCGTGTGTGTTCATCAACTCTAGAATATAGCAGGAAAGCGTTTGATTTGACTCATCTATTTCATTGTTGTTGTATATTCGATGATCGGGAAATTTTCCTTCTAGGTGGTCGGAGAGTTGTTCATCAAAGATATGCCAATCTACGCCCCGGTATGATCGGGTGAGTGCTTGAGGTGGTAGAATCCTGGCACCGGGGAGAGCGACGTCAAGAAGTAAGGCATGATGGTCAGATGGTGCCGGGATGCTAGTGCAATTTAGGGGTAGGCCGTTCAAGCCTAAGAGCGAAGCCGATAAGATGAAGTTGTCGAGGAAAGAGCTTCCTCGTGGGAATGTTGGCACACCTGCGTTGATGACGCTTAGAGACGTTTGGTGCCCGGACGATAGCCAGCTGAAGATGACTAAGCCGTTAGTGTTTATTGTGCGGTCGCCCCATGATGGATGTCTGGCGTTGAGATCACCCCCGATAATTATTTCATCATATCCCTGCCCTATGGTGATTATTTGGTTCAGCTTAGGTACTATGGCATGTCCGCTGTCGCATGGGATGTAGGGTGACCCAAGCAAGACTTTGCGGATGTGGCCCCGTTGTCCCTGGAGTTGGAGCGTGTCTAGGATACTGGATAATGGCATGACATGGCAATCGACATGGTAGATGGTTTGATTGGTGCGTGCCAAAATGGCGGTACCTCTACCCTCATCGTTGCGGAAGATATTTTAGCGTAGGAAGTGTGGTTTATGCTTTTCTAGAAGGCGTATCTCGTTTAACAACACTAAGTTGGGCCTATATTCTTCTAAAATGTGCTCCAGTGCTATACGCTTTTTGTGTCTCTGGAGAGAGTTTATATTAATTGCCAGTGTTCTGAGCTTACTGTTCCCCGACCACATTCATGTAGAAGTTAAGTAGGGCTTCTGTTTTCTCCTCATTCCGGAGGTGCCTGTAGGTCAACCAAAATTCTCGAGCCTTTTTAACTAGCACTGCAAAAGAAACGCCTAAATGCTTGACAGTTTCCTGTGCAATCAAATGTAGTACGTTCTCGTTCCGGGGCTGATCGTGATGTTCAGGCTCGGGATGAGTTGCAGGTCCCTCTAAGACTTCGGAATACTCCTGTCTAGGGAGAAGTCCTGTGGGAGGTTCTATATTGAGAGCGGGTGCTGGTGGGCTCAGCTGCTGGAAGCTATTAAGGTTAAAGATGAACTGATTTTGGTTTTTTGTTGCTCGTTTTTCGGCAATTTTGTCTCTGAGTTTGACCCGCTCGGGGCAGTTTGAAAAGTTAGCTGGGTGGCCCGTGCTTGAGCATAGGACATAGAAAACTGGGGGGATGGTGGGGTCTGTTGTAGCTGTTGTTGTTGTCTTTTGGGTTTATTAGACTTTTTCTAGGACACAACTGGCCTTCGTGCTCTTGACCGCAAGCAACGCACCTTTGGGCATAGCGGCAATTGGCGGCCAAACCTCTGGCAGCGAAAGCATTGGGTAAGGTCACCCTTTCTGGGCTTTTCCCAAGATGCCTTGCAATTTAGGACGAATTTCAGCTTAATAATTTTTCGGAGGACTTCCTCCGACGCGAGAACAACTCTGAAAAGGTTGAGGGACACGTTGTTCTGCTTCGACCAAGTGGTAGTCATCTGGATGACAGATACGGGTTTGAGCTCGGGTATTTTCTCGATGATATCCTCCAGGATTTCTTTCTCTGTGAACAGAGAGCTAACACCTTTTAACATTGCCACCGGTTTCCTGCGTGCGGCTGGGTGAAGGAGTGGCCACCTAATTTGTTCTCTCGCATTAGGCTCATTAAACCGCCGTAGGCTTTTGTCTCGTCGACCACTATCTTGTGGTACGAAGGGGACAGCGATTTAATGCGATGTTTTGCCTCAGGGAAGCTACGCATCATAACGCGGAGCGTGGGCGGAGATACATTATTAATAAAAATCGGTGGCAACCAAGATGGCTTTGAAGTTGCCGTGTTAGTACATAGTGGAGTAGAGGAGTTGTTTAGGGGTGATATTTTTTCAAATATATTACAATTGTTCATATTATTATTTTGAGCTACGCCTACATTCTTTTTCTTAATAACTAGCCTACCAGTTGCCAGTTTGAAGCGTTCGGCATCGTTTTTGAGTGTGGTTTGAGCCTCGTTGTTGGTGCAGATTGGGCCTTCGCTTTCCATTTCGACGTCCCGGCGAACGGCGCTGGTGGTTGTCTCTTCACTTCGTGTGGTTGTTGTTTTTGGTATTTTCGTTTTTTGTACCATAGCCTCCTCTGTTGACTGATGGCAACTCCACTTTTTAATATTATTTGCAATTCTCTACTTATGACTTCCTTGATTTGCGGTGATATGAGGGCATTTTTCATTTGCAGCTTGCTCGGTGATCCATTTTTTTGACGCCTGCTCTTTTGGCAGTAGCTGGGGGGATCCGTGCGGCTGAGGCGAAATTTTGGCTCTATGTTTGATTTTAGTTTTATTTTGCTCTGAAAGTGTAATGTCTTTTCGGTGAAGGGTAGCACTGGCTTTTGGGCGGAACGTTTGATATGTTACACACACTTCATCACCTTCCACTATAAAATGGCGCTCGACAGCGTCTCTTTTTAGCCCGGGCGGGCGGTGCAGTTTGTAGGGACCGGGGGTTGTCCTGTATTGTTTTTTTTTTAATTATTAAGTATCACGTTCACTTGTTCATAAATCACAGAATTATAGTCTTAACTTGGTTTGAGTTTAAATTTAAATTACTGGATGAATGCCACTAGAAACGTCGCGTCTTGTCACCTTGACAGCTTGACCGAAACTCTGTCGCATACAAATGCATGTTACGAAAACTGCTTGACATTTGCTGCGATACTGTCGTCCCGCTCTCGTATCGCGGTCTCGCGCTATTGTATTTCGGCCTTTATTCAGTACTTCCGCTTTCAAACAAGTTTTTGAAGAATAAAGGCCGAAATACAATAGTGCGAGACTGCGATACGAGAGAAATGTCAAGTAGTTTTCGTAACATGCATTTGTATGCGACATCGCACAATGATTGCGATGCGTCGATGCGAGGCGGGAAATATTCTTCGCAACGATGAAATTTGAAATTCAAACGCCTTAATTACTTTTTAAGTACATTGGTTATTATGAATGAATTTTGAATGAAAGTTTCGTGCATCTTTGTTGAGGCTATTAGTTGCCACACGAAAAAAAAATCCAAATTCAAAACTTTAAAAAAATCAAAAACAATTTCCAGCAAATTTCATTTAAAATGTCACCAATTTGACAAATGTCATATGAACATTAATGTTCCCCGCATCGTGTGCATTGTAAATTGAATGCGTTGCGTGACGACGAGGGAGAATCGCATCGCGCTCACGTATCGCCGTTACGCAGTATTGTATTTCGGCCTCAAATGAAAAGTTCCCAGTTTTCAGATACGTATGGTATTTTTAGTTCAGTCATGGATCCTTCAATGTTGTTGCAGCTAAATAAATCTTTTTCATCATCGTCTCTAAAAAACGTAATATTGACACCTTTCTGCAGAAGATTTTTCTGCTGCAGTCGTGAACCAAGAAGCTCAGTTTTTACTTTAGGCCGGTCTAAATCCCGAACTGAGTCGTTCAATTCTTCTTGAATGAAAAGTTTTGGTAAGTTTAAATCATTGGTACGTCCTCTTCCGGCGATGGTGCATTCTATTCAGTTGTTAATTCTCCATCATCAAGGGTGTACTTTTCGGGTAGTATGAAGACAGGCAACAAATGATCAGGCTATGTTCGACGGGTCTAATTGCCGAAGGAATATTCGGATAAGTTAAAGTATGTTTCGACTTTTGCGACAATCCAGATGTTGTCGTCATACAAAAATAACAGTCCTCGGCATGGGAGGTTTTCTCACGCCAGACCACTGGTACCGCGAATGACATCGTGCGTGATTCCCCACGTAACAATGAACTTTAAGTGTAGCAACTTTTGAAAAATAATTTTGGGGCCCCCGCCTTGTCCTGATCCCTGAATGATATTAGTAAAATGGGTGGTCCTTGTGGAACTTCAGCTTGATTAGTTCACAGGCTCGAGAGATGATCTTCTACCCTAACGCTAAAAGATCTGCCCTTTAGGCAGGTGTGTATAAGTTGAATGAATGGAAGGGGGATAAAAAATTCATGCATTTTGAAGATAAGTCCTACATGCCAGACTTTGTCGAAGGATTTTTCTATGTCAAATATAACTAGACCTCTTAACTTCCTGCGGTTATATCCATTTCTGATGTGCTGGGTCACCTTTACTAGTTGGAGTTCCGTCGAGTGTGCTTCTCTGAGTTCTTAATGTTCGTCTGGTATTAAGCGTTTTTCACTTCATTTAATCTGATCAGTAATGTCTTTTCGGCTTCTTTGAAGATTGACGAGAGAAGGCTCATGGGTCTCCAATTCGGGGGCAAGGCATGGTTTTTCCCGGGCTTGGGTATGACTGTTATGGTAGCCGATTTCCAGGCCATAGGAAACTTACGCAAACGAAAAATAGTGTAGATTGTGTCTGTCAAGAAGAAGAAAAAGTTGTCGGGGAGCCACTGTTGCGACCACTGCTGCTTCGCTATTTCTCTACATAGCAAGATACGCAAGTTGACGTCATTCCTTGTTCATTTATCCCATCTTCACCTTTTCCTCTCACATGTCATGTTCCTTTTCACCTTGTTCCTCACAATATTCATCCCAGTATCCACTCCAAATAGTTGGTACACAATCCAATATATTTGAATTTCATATAATTCAAATATGCTGGATTCTACCAACAACAATCCCTGCCTTTAGTTACCCGACGTCAACATCGCGAGTGGCGACGGAGATGCCTGATCTTTGTTATAAATTAACATTCATCAGGTGACTCTGGGCATAGTGGATCCGATTCAGGTTGTGGAACCCCGACTTCTGAGTTCGAATCCATCGTGGGTAGTAATCTTTTAACCTTTTGTCAGTTCCCCTTTTTCAGGGCAATTAATATCTTAATCCAATTGCCCTGGGGAAGTTGACCTGACCGAAGGGTGAAAGGTTAACATCCGCGAGCCGGTGAGGGACAGTTGTCGACAGCGGGATGCTGTACCGGTGACGACAGCGGGTTGGCGGTGATGGGGATTTGCTGGATGATGAGGGAGTTGCTGGATGGTGCTGATTGAGGGTGGTCGAGAAGTTTTTTTTGTTCGGAAAGAGGAAGAGAGTTGGTCGACAAGTTGGCGGTGTTACATATAGAATTCTGAAAATTGTTATTCTAAATTTTTAAGTGAATTTATGCGATTTTATTAACGTTGTGTTACCCCACGGCTCAGTACTTTCAATTTATATTTCACACGTTGTTTTACGGAGATACAATCCATCGTGCGCCGGGAGAAATCAGTGAAATTGTTGAAATCGGTTTTTGGCTAGGAATCGTTAAAAAAAATAACATTTTTGTTCGTTAAGGCCAAGATTTAAACAAGTGAATTTTGAAACAAAAATACCAATCGTGCGCAATTTTTTTTTTTGATTAAAACTTAAAAAAAAAAAAAAAAAAAAATTATGGTGTTCATTGTAATTGAAGAAAATCTCTGTGCCCAAGAGTACCATTTGAAAAATTGTGAAAGTGAAATATGAATTCGTTGCTTCCATTGGAAGCCAATTAAATTAAACATTTGAAAATAGTAGAGTTAGATAAAGGCGTGAAATGCCGAGAGGTGACAGTGAGAAAAATGTTTTTTTAAAGGATACTCCATAAAAAAAAACAAGAAAAAGGGAAAAAGGAAATATATGGTGATTATATGACTTTGTAACAAAACCTATAAGAGACATTTTACATTGAATGAAAATCTTATCTGAATAAGCTTAAATTGAAAATCCAGCGAAAATCTACTCGGTACGATTAAACTTTTATTTTGAATTGCACTCATCGTGAAAGGCTTTCTTTGAACGAGGAATAGTTGGTCATCGTATGCGACAAGAAAGTATGGAAAACATCATCAGAAAAATAAAAAAATCGGAAAAATAGAATAGGCAATTTATTATATTTATTTTTATAACTGCACTTAATATATAGCATGCTGTGAACCGTACCCGATCGGGTTTGGTGGTGGAATTTTTAGTGGTATAGTATTTTTTTTGTTTTTTTAATTTTTCTTTATTTTGTTCTTTCTTCCTTTTTTTTTTATAGATTTAAACTTAAAAATTCTCTTTAAGTTTCCTTATTTTTTCATTATATTTTTTTTTTCTTTTTCTTGTTTTGTTTGTTATTTTAATAAAAAATGAAGTAGAGTAAAATTTTTTTTTCATTTCTCCAAGCCATCTCTCCTTCGTCCTTATCCCTTATTCCCCTCCAATTTGTAATGTTGTGTTTCTGAATTAGGTGGCCCAGCACGGGCAGTGATCTTCCCCGAACGACCCCGACCAGCTGAGCCTAGCCGGCCTCAGTATGCCACCTGGGGGAACATGAGATCACTGCCATATAAATGTCTGCGACCGCGGCAGCGTGATCGCAACAAATGGCGCCCAAATAACTGGTTTTTTTTTTTGAAGCAATAGCGTTAATATTTAGATTTTTTTTTGTATTTTGATTTAAAGTTTTTCTTTTAACAAATTTTATTTAAAGTTAAACCGAATCCTTGTAAAGTTTTAAATTTTAAGTTGCGGGTGAAACCTTGGGGTGCCTGGCTTGAATAGTAGCCTGTGCATTTCAAGGGATTTTTTTTTTTTTTGTTTTATTTTCTTTGGGTGAAGATTTATTTTTCTTATTCGGTTTTTTTTTATCATTGCTCGGCGTTTGCCGCTGTCGCAGTGGCGCCCACCGTGCTGGATTTGTGTGTGACAGTCGACACCGGCTATGACAGCGGTGTTAGTCAGTGTTGATGTTGATTGGAATCATCGAGTTCCATGTCGTTGGCCATATCTTCCTGCACGGAATAGCTGAACTTTTATTTAGCTCTTTGAATTGGTCAACGCTCTCGATCCTTTCTTCATTTTGCTTGTTTGGTCATAAAACTTTCGCGGCTCTTGTCCGAGCTATTGATGAATCTGTTAAGATCCATAATAGTCTCGTAGTCGACCCAGGGTGGTGACAGTTGGAGCGGAGTTCGCAGCAAGGGTTCATGGCTAGACAGGGCACTGGCTGACTTATCCCTGCTTTCGTGTCTTGTCAATAATTTAATCCTGTTAATTTTATACTGATTTATGTTTTCCTTTTCCTTAATTTTCCCATTATCGAAGGAGGAGGCCGAGAGAAATGAAATGTTTTATGATATTTTTATTATTGGTACTAGCTCATTTATATATTTTGTATCTTTTTCTTCTTTTCGCTTCTTTCGGTTGCGGTTGAGTTCCCTTTCAGTATTTTCCATTTAGCTTATATTTAAGTGTTTAGATGCGATCACTGTGACGTTTGCAGACTCCCTAAAAGATAAACCACTTTAAAAAAAATGCTGTGAATATTTAGGTCTTTCTTAAACATAAACATAAACTTAGAGTTATTGATCCCGAACTAAAACTAAAGCATCTTTCCATCAAAAAAACTAATAAGGCTGTTATTTCGTTACTAAAACAAGAAACAAAAAAAAAAGAGTTAAAAATGTCTCTCTTAGAAAAGGAGTATCATCAAATGTCCGTTAGCATTTCGAAAGCCTTAAATCCAGTAGAGGCAGCACTCAAAGTAAAACATGCTCGAGCGGCCATAATTGGTACATTTCGAACAAATGGTGGCCAAATGTTTTGGACTACTGCAATACGTCAGCCGCTTATGGATAATATATTTACTGCATGGAAATTTTGTCATTTGTCATAAGATCTTACGTGAAGGTCATCCACTATGCATAAAACATTCAATGCGACATCGAACCATGCTGACCGAATTGGGAAAGTTGTGGGGACACTTAACAGATGGCTACGGACAGAGTATTCATGCTTATACCAAATTGCTGTGCACCAAATTGGAATTTCATCAACGAAATCCACAATTCCCGGGCAATATGACACTATCGAAGGAAGAATGGGATCATTTGGGTGGCAACGATATAAACGTTCATTTTCAACTTGCGGTTGAAATGTTTGATTATATTGATGATATAATGTCGGTACAGCAAGCAATTTTCAATTCCGTTAACACATTCCGCATCACATCGATGACAGCGGCAGGACAATGTCGTCTAGCGCCACTTATTCCGCTCATACAAGACTCTAATCAACTTTATGACTTTCTAGTTCGTCTAATGTTCAAATTACATTCGCATCTGCCAAATGATTTGTTGTCTGGACATCGCGATCGCTGCCGCGTTATTTTCAGACATTTGAAATCGTTCTACGATCAATCACGCCCATGCAGGTCAGTGCGGTAGAGCCTGTTGAAGACCGTCTAAATCCGGAGTTCCATCTATTGTCCCCACAGGATCAGCAACGACTTGAGTTGGTCAAACAGCAGTTTCCTTCTTACAACGAGAGAGGCTTGGGCAGAACCAGTCTCGTGTCACATAATATTGACACTGGTTCCGCCCGACCCGTTAAACAGCGACATTACGCTGTCTCCCCAGTTGTCCAGAAGCTGCTGTATGATGAACTCGATCGTATGTTGTCTCTGGGAGTAATAGAGGAAAGTCTGACTTCCTAAAGCTCTCCTGTGACCCTGGTAAGGAAGCCCGGCTGGATGAGACACTCAGGGTCTGGGTCGTCCCCACGATTGTTGCGACCACTGCTGCTTCGCTATTTCTCTACATAGCAAGATACGCAAGTTGACGTCATTCCTTGTTCATTTATCCCATCTTCACCTTTTCCTCTCACATGTCATGTTCCTTTTCACCTTGTTCCTCACAATATTCATCCCAGTATCCACTCCAAATAGTTGGTACACAATCCAATATATTTGAATTTCATATAATTCAAATATGCTGGATTCTACCAACAACAATCCCTGCCTTTAGTTACCCGACGTCAACATCGCGAGTGGCGACGGAGATGCCTGATCTTTGTTATAAATGAACATTCATCAGGTGACTCTGGGCATAGTGGATCCGATTCAGGTTGTGGAACCCCGACTTCTGAGTTCGAATCCATCGTGGGTAGTAATCTTTTAACCTTTTGTCAGTTCCCCTTTTTCAGGGCAATTAATATCTTAATCCAATTGCCCTGGGGAAGTTGACCTGACCGAAGGGTGAAAGGTTAACATCCGCGAGCCGGTGAGGGACAGTTGTCGACAGCGGGATGCTGTACCGGTGACGACAGCGGGTTGGCGGTGATGGGGATTTGCTGGATGATGAGGGAGTTGCTGGGTGGTGCTGATTGAGGGTGGTCGAGAAGTTTTTTTTGTTCGGAAAGAGGAAGAGAGTTGGTCGACAAGTTGGCGGTGTTACATATAGAATTCTGAAAATTGTTATTCTAAATTTTTAAGTGAATTTATGCGATTTTATTAACGTTGTGTTACCCCACGGCTCAGTACTTTCAATTTATATTTCACACGTTGTTTTACGGAGATACAATCCATCGTGCGCCGGGAGAAATCAGTGAAATTGTTGAAATCGGTTTTTGGCTAGGAATCGTTAAAAAAAATAACATTTTTGTTCGTTAAGGCCAAGATTTAAACAAGTGAATTTTGAAACAAAAATACCAATCGTGCGCAATTTTTTTTTTTGATTAAAACTTAAAAAAAAAAAAAAAAAAAAATTATGGTGTTCATTGTAATTGAAGAAAATCTCTGTGCCCAAGAGTACCATTTGAAAAATTGTGAAAGTGAAATATGAATTCGTTGCTTCCATTGGAAGCCAATTAAATTAAACATTTGAAAATAGTAGAGTTAGATAAAGGCGTGAAATGCCGAGAGGTGACAGTGAGAAAAATGTTTTTTTAAAGGATACTCCATAAAAAAAAAACAAGAAAAAGGGAAAAAGGAAATATATGGTGATTATATGACTTTGTAACAAAACCTATAAGAGACATTTTACATTGAATGAAAATCTTATCTGAATAAGCTTAAATTGAAAATCCAGCGAAAATCTACTCGGTACGATTAAACTTTTATTTTGAATTGCACTCATCGTGAAAGGCTTTCTTTGAACGAGGAATAGTTGGTCATCGTATGCGACAAGAAAGTATGGAAAACATCATCAGAAAAATAAAAAAATCGGAAAAATAGAATAGGCAATTTATTATATTTATTTTTATAACTGCACTTAATATATAGCATGCTGTGAACCGTACCCGATCGGGTTTGGTGGTGGAATTTTTAGTGGTATAGTATTTTTTTTGTTTTTTTAATTTTTCTTTATTTTGTTCTTTCTTCCTTTTTTTTTTATAGATTTAAACTTAAAAATTCTCTTTAAGTTTCCTTATTTTTTCATTATATTTTTTTTTTCTTTTTCTTGTTTTGTTTGTTATTTTAATAAAAAATGAAGTAGAGTAAAATTTTTTTTTCATTTCTCCAAGCCATCTCTCCTTCGTCCTTATCCCTTATTCCCCTCCAATTTGTAATGTTGTGTTTCTGAATTAGGTGGCCCAGCACGGGCAGTGATCTTCCCCGAACGACCCCGACCAGCTGAGCCTAGCCGGCCTCAGTATGCCACCTGGGGGAACATGAGATCACTGCCATATAAATGTCTGCGACCGCGGCAGCGTGATCGCAACACCACTTCAACATTATGTTCGGCTATATTGCGTGGTGAACCATTACGTGAAAAGAATGTGCGTTTAATTGTGCACAGACGGACCTTGAATGCCCGCTAAGAAGTTTTCTATAGTTTGCACATGTGAATATTACAATTTTATCCAGAGGAAAGTACAAAGGAATAATAATACAAACATAGGGTGACATAGTGACATAGGTCACTTGCGCTTGTTTCACGCCGGCCTTATAGAGAAATTTCGGAATCTGTCGTGGCTTCATTTAGCAACAGTGATTACAATGTCAGGGATCCTCCATGCGAAAATCTTTTTAATTGTGCACAAAGATCAAGTAAAATTAATGAGAGTATCCCGATTTATATTTGCACCATCAGATTGCACGCGGGCAACATTCAGTTTTCACAATTAATTTTGTGCTGTTCGGAGAAAGTGAAAGTGAAATTGGAAATTGAACGTTTAATGAAACATATGAAATTGGAAATTGAACGTTTAATGAAACTCTTTAGTGGTAGTGAAATGAATGTCGAAGCTCTTTTATTGATAAGAAAACCGTAAGGTTTCTTACTGAGATCTTCACGGAACACTGCATGAAAGCGGGCGGTGAGTTTTGGTGCTGACGTTTTGGAAAAGAAACTCCAGCGCAGCTACAAGCACACTCAAAGTCCTGTCACGTGAGTGAAGAAACAAGCAAGGGTATACTCTCTTATAGAAGAGGAACTGGTGCACATAAGGCCTGAACAGATTATTGAATAGGCTAAATGAAAGTGTCACTGGATCCAGTTAAAAAGCACTAAACAATTCTCTCTTGAAAATGTTTGATCAAGCTTAAAATGACAGGAAACACCGCCCAATAATCCAAGTCTTCAAGAACAATCCTAAGAAAACGAAGGAACGAAACCGCTTCCAGCAATATCTTGGGTGGCACTCCAATCTAAAAGGAATCTCAACGGTTCATACCTGCCGAACTGTTAGAGAGGATTGTAAAAGCGCACATCACTAGGCTTATCAAAAAACACGTCACTAAGAGTAGATATTCTAGATTTCTGTAGGAGGACAGAATTAACCATCTGTGAACAACTGAACTGTACATGCCGTTGCCAAGCTTGTGCGTATGGCTTTATTCAACAGTCGACTCTATAGAAAATAATGATAACTCAACTATAACTTATACCAGGTTTGAAATTGTAAGATTATAATTGATATGAAGCGTTTGATTTTTAAAGCGTTGGCGTTTTATTTTTTCATGAATTTTTACTTTTATAGAAAAACGGAATACTAGTTATTACCGTAAATTGACTCATCTAGAGAAAGTTGTAATTTCAAGAAGCAATGACTAACTAATATCTTGAGAGTTGATTACTGGATTGAGAGTATGCTCAAGGCTTAGAAGATAGAAGTGCTTCCAGTCGGATATTTGGTTGCCATTAGTATCTGGCTGCAAGTGGTTAATTTTTTCTTGGCTACTGAGATCGTGCATCAAAATCGGATTTTAGGTTAGTGTTTAGATCATGGTAAGCCTTAAAAAATAAACTGAAGCGAGAAATCAGCTGATGAAATGTCAGCGCGAATACTTTCGATTGTTCATTTTCTTTAAAATAACTTTTCTTTTCTTTCGCTTAATTTGTCACCTGAATACGTTCGTCGTGTCAACTTAATCTGAACGTGTATGCATCCGTGCGGCCTCCATCTCGTATTATTGGGTCCAATTTTGAAATCTGAGCGGTGATGAACTGCCCTTCCAACGAATACGTATGTCGTCCATACGATTCACAAAGCCTGCTCATTGTAACTCCTGAAGTCATACAATCGTTGAAACATACAACATACAAAATTTCATACAGCTCATGTTTGTATCGAGTTCGCCATTAGTCTTCGTATAGCTTCACTCCAATTATTAGCCTCAAAACTCATCACTCAAAGGCATTCAATACATTTACGATTGCTTGGGTTAAGCTCCATGTTTCACACCTATAGTGTAGCACAAACCTTTTCACAGATTTGTATGCTTGGAGCGGTGTTTTCCTGTGTGTGCAGCTGGTCTTCATAATCGTCAGAACTGAATAAAAGGTTTAATTTGGGAGCGGTACTCTTCAGCGTATTTGGTCTCTTTAATTAGCCCTACTCGTTATTTTGGCGCCTGAATACACGAGTTCGCCAATATTTTCAATACTATTTTCGCCAACTGTGATCCAAATCCACCTTCAAACTCGTCAAAAGCAGCATTGGCGTATGATCTGATTATAATTTCCTGATTTTCCTGATTATATTCATATTTAGACTATATTTTTTTTACCAAGTACAAACAAATGATATGCCTCTATAGTTTTCGCATTGTAGCTTGTCATGGTTTTGTGAATATGGCATATAATAATTTTGTGAATATGGAAATGATTGGTTCGGCATATTTTTTTGTTTTTTGTGCTGGGTGATTTTGTGGATGGCTTTCTGAACATTGCTGCCACCATATTAAATGAGTTTCACTGGAATCTCATCGATACCCGGTGCTTTATTATTCTTTTGGGCTTTGATGGCGGGACTGACTTCATCCAGAGTTGATGTGGCCAATAGAAGGCTTCCAGGTATATTTTTTTTCTTTATCTGTAATCTTCAGTGTTTTGGATCTGTGTGGAGGTTTAAGAAGGTTCTTGAAATATAAAGCTCATCTTTTCTCAATACTTCTTTCATCATCGATGACGTTAGTGATGTCTGTTGATGCTAATAACCTTGCTTCTTGTCAGTTTTTCATAATCTTGTATGTTTGTCTTGTGTTGTTGCTCGCTAGACTTGTATCAATGCCCCTCAATTGGTAGTCATAGTATTATCTTTCCTTGATTCTAACTACCTTTGCACTACTCTTCTGAGGATTTCATACTCTTCTCTCTTCATTCTGGTTTTCCAACCTCAGAGTGTTTTGTACGCCTGATTCTTTTGTTCGATAACCTTATATTTGGGGTAACGAATGCCAGGATGTGTTAGATATTAGCATCCGTTATCGAACCAATGCTTATTTTTGCGCCGGGCTTGATGTTCTATCATTGCTTTCACTTCTACCTATAGTTCGTTGCTTGTTTTCAGCAAGGTATCTGATAAGATGGGAGATAGCTGGTTGTCCTAATTCTTCGCGATATGTTCCCCCCCAGGTGCCGTTTGGAGCCTTCCAATGACGAAGTTTTTTGGAAGCTGGTCTTCGCCGAACACGTGTTTGACATGGGACATTTATGTATTAATTTACTCAAGCTGGGGTCCGAGTTATAATTATCTCAGATCAGTGATATAGGTCAGAGTCAATCAGTCGCTGGTTGTTGTCGTTTGTTTCATTGCGAAGGCTATATTCTCTAGTCGTTCCCCGATTAGATAGCTCATTGTGAACTTTAGCGTTCAATGCACCCATAATTATTTTTGCGTCGCTTGAAAGCATTGTGCCGCTTACTAATTCCAGGTGATCCTTGATCATTTCCTTTGTTTCTTCGCCCTCCTCATTATTCGGGGTATGCAGGTTTGTCCGCCAAATTTTGAAGAATTTTGCCTTTATGTAGTTCGCGCGCAACCGTTCATTGAGCGCCCTAAATTCAACAATAAAGTTGACCACCGGCTTGGCATGCTCGCTTTCACCCTCTTACGTCCTTACAAAGGAGGCGTAAGTAGGATTTATTAGCGGAGCTGTAGGTGTTCTTGCGGTTTTTGACACTTTACACCATTTACGCCCAGCTTGCGATCCAGAGACCATTTGCTTCCATTTATTCGTCAGATTTGGGATGAGGAATCACTTAAGCTGTGGGTTGAGGTAACAAGGGGATCCCTCCCCATTTCTCAATAGGGCTTGGGACCGTATATGCCAGAGTTATACAGTTATACCGATTATACTTTCTTATGTTGTACTTTTTCGTTTATAGTGATTTATTTTCGATTATAATATATTACAATGTAATCTGTCGTATGTGAGCGTTGATACATTCGAAAGACACATGGGTGATATTGAGCTATAAGAACAACAGGTCTTAGTTTCTACATTTTTTTTGCTTCTTAATGTACAGTAGTTCGCTTTTCTTTTTTTGCCCTCGGAACATTCTGCCATTCCCCAAACAGTTTTCCTTTTGGTAATAGGGCACACATACTTGTTAAAGAGTCGCCCTGATGATTTGTAAAAATCTTTAGCTTATGTGACAGATTCTTTGGTCTATTTCTATTGTTCAGGACCGTTGCATTTTGAGGCGACAACTAATCTTCAACGGGCAGCTCTGCGATATTTTCTGATTTCTTATTTTTTATTGTAGCTCCCTGATACAAGACGAGGGCATTTACTTTATTTCTTCCTAAAAGCAAATAAAGTGTTCATTCCCGATACCATCTGATATTTTACCTTATCGTTGTGGCATATGATGCCATGTGGTCGCTCCTGTTGATGCCTTTTTTTCACAATTAAATGTCACTATTGCCAAAGGTTCCTGTTTAGGAGGACGTCAGCAGCACTTCGATGAGTGAAATCCAACATCGAACATCATTCTAATATCGCGACCATTAGCAACGTATTTGGTATTTATCGTTGTCATCATCTCTAGTTATCAGTTCACTGTAAAGTTCCAACTTCATGCGCCTTGAATTTTGAAAATTTTACAGCTATTTCAAAGTTAGTATAACGGTTTTTGCAAGTTCAATGCAGTTTTAAAGTATGCCAACTTGTCCTCCCTCGTTCAAAATCTGTCCAGGATATATTTTTGCAGGCCATGTACACACTTTCTGTGGAGCACAATTTGAAAGCTCTATACCATATTTATGAGATTTCATTGGTATTTATTGTTTGAGTACTAGTCCTTCTCTCCCAGAAACCATTAATTAATCGATTATAAAATTTTCACTTGGTGAGAAGATATTTTGATAATTGTCTCTCATTTCAATGCCTAAAATTGTCCACGTTTGCAACCCTCTCCGATAGTTTTTTTTTTCAAATGCCAGTTCGCTATCATTAGCGAATCAGATAATGATAGCGTTCGCTATCATTTTTTATGGCATGCCTTGCTGCACGGAAATGGAAGAGGTCATTGACCTAAAGAGCTGTACCTTCACTAAACTTATCCGAATCACCGTGCCTATTTTTTTTTGGGTAGGGAGGTGAAGGCCATTTACGCCCTGAGTGTCGGACTCCCAGTGTCACAACCGACCTACTGGACTACCGAATAAACACCTCCCCTGTCAACCGGAGCGCCTAGCCTGGATCGGTTTTACTTCGATATTACTACAACACATTACTTCGGGCTAGGCCTCCCAATTTTACGTCTTTATGTCTTGCGCCTTCGGGTTACAGGGATTCCTGCTCCAGTTGGATGGGATAGGATTGCTAGAGAAGGAAACCCTCCACACTCGATGCCTCAAGCCGGTCAGGTATGCCTTTTTTCATAAAAAGAATTGCCCGAGTGTAACTTAACACTTGATTTGATTTGTCAAATGATTTTAGCATCTATTCGATTAGGATATCTGGACGGAGCTCTCCCATTTTTCGGCAAGATCAACGCGCTGTTTGTTACACCTTCCGCATGAAAAGAAAGTATGACAGGCGTCATCCTTTACACCAATGCAGAATATGCAATCTGGAGACCATGACTTACCAATATTGTGCAGGTAAGACTGAAAACAACCGTGTCAGCTCAGTAGCTCAGTCAGGTAGAAGTCAGTCTCACCATGCGTTCGACTGAGCCATGATCTCAAGTCGTTGATGAGCCGCGCGGTCCATCTTCCTTTTAGCTCACGTTCTTAAGATTGTTACCATTCTTCGAGAGTGCATCGTCTTTCATCCCGAGCAACTTTTTCTTTATTACCCTCGTGTCTTTGGAGGTAGATTCTTTCTACGCTCTCTAGCAAGGAGAGCGATGGGTATCACCTCTGCAATTACCAACACCGCTGACTCAGAGACTGTCCGGTATGCTGATGCAACCCACAGTGCTGCTCCACTCTGCATCTGTGCCAGCCGTTTTCGTCGCAGTTCCTTGTTGAGGGCTTCGCTCCATATCACTGCTCCATATAGAAGCATAGATTGTGCGATTTGGTCCCCTTGATTGGCCATTAGTCGACTAATTGCCGAGACCCCTGCTGAGGCCTTGTTAGTCGTAGCCTTGATTAGCTCCGAGAAACTCAGTTTAGAGTCGATTAGCAAGCCCAGATACTTAACTAATATTTTCGTCTCTACTAATGTGTCCCCGACTCGGATCATTCTTACTCTGGTGATCCGACGACCTTGCGCCGTGTCGTAGATCAGGCTGCAATCCTTCTGGTAATTTCGAACAATCCGCATCAGATATTCTGATCTTTGGAATGAGTTTTCCACGGCTTCCAGAACATCCGTCTATCTAGCGGAGTTGAGAGCGTTCTTTATGTCCAGCGTCACTAGAAGGACTACCCGACGGTTGGACTGACTGTGTGCCTCCACCTGTTGGATTGACCTCACCACCTCCGCGACTGCATCTAAAGTGGAACGTCCCGTTCTGAAATCTTACTGCCTTGAAGAAAGGTCCCTAGCGGCATGAATAACGTCAGTGAGTCTTCTTTTTATCAGTTTCTCGAACACTTTCCGGCCGTGTGTAGCCTGCATAACGGTCGGTATGCTGACGGCGACTCGAGATTTCCCTTCCCCTTGCTGATCAGCACGGGTCCTACCGTCATTCAACGCTCAGGGAAAACGCCTTCCCGCAAGCAGGCATTAGACGCACTGAGCACCAAGTCAGAGCAAAAGTGATAGGCCAGTTGCAGTACCTCGGCTGGAATACCGTCTTAGCCCGGAGCCTTCTTCGCATTCATGGAAAGGACTGCTATTTTCAGCTTGTTTCTCGTGCAGAGTGGACAGTCTGATGTTGTTTCCCTGTGAGCGGCATCAACACGGATGGGATGTTGGGGAAAAATTACCCGTACTATCTCGTCAATCATGTCCGCTTCAAGTACGCAGGGGAACGTAGAGCACCGAGCTTCCACATAACTCGTTTATAGCCCAGGCCCCACTGGTCCCTGTTCACGTGTTCGACAAGGTTCTGCCACCAATGGGCCATATTCCTGGTGAACAGTCCGCGAAGGCATTTCCTGGCCAACCGATATACTGCCATTCTGGTGCATGCCTAGTCCTGGCTTCGCGTTTGTTTAACTTCTCGCCGGAGTTTGTGACACTCCCTTCGTTATTCAATTATTTCAGTGGATCACCAATACACCGGAGGCTTTCCGTGTCTAGGTCTCTGGCGGGGCATAGATGGCTTACAAGCGGAGATGATGGTACTCATTGTGGAGTTCACCATGTTTTCAGCAGTCATTACTCTGGGCCCCGGCAATAAGCCAAACAGTGGTGAGCATCTCATGAGTGTGGCGAAAAACTTCTCCACGTCCATCCCCTTAGTATTCCACACGAAGGCGAAGCGCTGAGTGTCTGAAAGTGTAGGAACGTTGTCGCGGATCTCGAGTGCTATGTACTGATGATCACGGGCCAAGTAGTCCTCTAGAACTCTCCAACTGTGTGTCATAGAGGAGAGGGACTCCGAGGCGAATGTCACGTCCGGAATGGTACCCACGAAGCCCAAGAGGCGAAAAGTGGGATTGTTACCAGTGTTCACCACGGCTAGCGCTACTCTGGCTGCCATCTCCAGTATTCGATTCCCCCTGGGATCTGACTAAGGCATACCCCATTCAATAGCCTTGGCGTTAAAGTCTTCCTCGATAAGAACATGACCCTCTGTGCTCAAGACGGTTTCCTCCAAAGAGTTGAGCTTTGCCTGACAAGATGTTATTGGTTCGTTCGGTGTGAAGTACATGCCTTGGCACTGGACCCACACGAAACCATATTTTCGCTCACAGCCCTGAACTCTCAGCTGGGTGTCGCATCGAACCCATATGGCACAGATACCAGATTCATCAGGGTACCATGCTGATAAATTTTCATTTCGGTGCTGTTCGCTAAGCAGCAATAGATCGGCTTTCATATCCCCCGCAAACTGCTCAAGCGGGTTTTGGGCGTTTGAGCTCTGATGTAAGTTTATCTGCAGGACACGGGTCATTGCAGAGCTGCTTTGGCGTTGGTTAGGGCTTCTTTAAATACCCGGGACTTCCCTATCCCTGGAATATGTCTCAGGTCATCACGTCTGGGATCAGCGTTCTCGCAGAGGATACAGTGCGCCTCTCCCGTGCATTCTGTTATTTTATGTCCTGCGTTGTCTCGCTTATAACAAAAGGAGCTCCTATCAGGCCTTTTGCAGCCTTGTGCTGTATGATCGTAGCTTAGGCATTTGAAACAGTGTAGAGGAACTGCTATTGGCCGTAATATGTAGACCAACCAACCTATTTTTATTTTGCCCATGCAGAGGAATTTTTCGGCTTGTTTCTCGGTTATGTCGACTATGGCCATGCACTGCCCTCTATTATTTTCAAGGGTTAGTCGTAATTTGAGTCCACTTTATTCCGGTAAAGCCCTTTTGAGGCACTCTTCAACCTCCGTCCTGTCCGTAACGCAGTCAACGTCCCTGATTTCGTGGGTGGCCATTGGTGCAAGTGAAGCCACCGTTGCCGTTTCCCCAAGAGCCTTTTAACTGCGCCACGGAATGAGTTGGTATTTGTTGTCTCAGGTCAAAATTTTACAAGGAGGCCACCAGACCTGGTTGGCCGGACGGTTCTGATGGCAGTTTGAATGTCATCGGGTCTCACAGCTCCCTTGATTTCCCACAAAACGTCTGCGTAAGTTCTCCCATTTGTCGGTTTGACCAGCAGTCTATGCCTTAGGGCTTTACGGCGTGGCTTGCTTCGTGGTTCTTGTTTAGTGTTTGGGGTTTCTTTGCCTTTGTCCCCAGGAACGAGCTCATCATTGGTGATTTTTTCGAGGAGAAGCCTCCAGGAAGCTTTTTTGGTGGCCTTGGTTGCCACCACCTGGAATCCATCATTCGACGTAACCTGTCTGTTCGCTGCTTCGTCCTTCCTCCTTTTGTCTCTGTTCCCTTTGGATTGGGCTTCTGGCAACTCTATTGGTAGCGCTATGCGCGGAAATCACTTGCGTTTCGACCGAGGTACTAGTCGTTTGCTCTTCCTCATCTTTAAGCCAGTTGCGTCTGTAGTGCCCGATTCGATCTAAGAGCTCTTCCAGCTCTAAAATACCGTCCCTAATGCCCTTGCTTATGCTTTTCTGGGTATTGCAGCAAGCTTTGATGTTTTTAACTGTGTTTCTTGCCTTATACATGAGGCGTTCTTCTTCCTGACGATCCAATACAATGAGATTGTCCTGCGCCTCGTTTCGAGGCGGGCTTTTCCTGTTTGAGACCTCCTTTTTCTGTTTGCGCCTGGATCTAGAGCTGTGATGGCATCAGTAGCAGAGTCAATGGCAGCATCGCGTCGTATCATGCTTTGAATATCATCGGTGGTTTCTCACTCCGTGTGTTTCCCATGCATTCGTTATTCATACGTTTCCACTCGTCTTACGGCACGTTCCGGAATGCGTGTTGGTTTTTCGCTGCGTCCGAATTTCGTCAGTATTTCTGGTTGATAGAGGCTCTCTGCCTTTTTGTGTTCATTCGTCCGTTTGTCGTCTGGGTTTGGTAGTTTGTTCGTTGTTCTTTTTGTTGCAGTTGGTATTAATTTATAAGGCATCATGCTAACAGGGTCCTCCCTCGGAGCCGCTATCTCCACTCGTATGTGTAGTCGCCTAAATGGTCGTATGGGTGTCTATGCAAAACAAGGAGGCCATGCAAGGGTTGGCACCAGCCCTTATAGGGACAGGTGCTCAGAGCCAGACCAGCGCTATTCGAGAATTCGTGTCAACCGAACCTACACCACCAACTAAATGGTGCGAGCATCGAACGGACTCTGAGGCCTACCAAGGTTTTACCGGGACCGAGACGGTACGATACTTATATTGGAGCCGTTCGCGGCGAGTTTCACCTCGGTGGTACTTGGTCCAAAATATCGTGTCCGCCAGCCCAAGTGCGCCAATTGGAATTCGTTGGTCGGTTCATTTTCCAGAGTCGTTGCAGGGTCGTTTTCCACTGGAGGGCATGCAGAGACCTCCATGTCCTCGAGAACGTGGGGGCGACACTCACCAAAGAATGCTGGCTTTCAGGAGTACTCCTGTTGACCAGCATTCCCCCTGCCCAAAGGCTACTAAATTTGCCTAGGCCTTTAATGCATATTAAATTTGTAAATCTGCAGGAGTCGTGGGTGTCCGCTTTTTCAGTCGAGCATGATCATTTCATGTTGATTTAATTTTAATTTTCTTACTCAAAGGTTTATCAGTTTTTGGTCTAATAATAGCAAGAGCATTTCATTTGATCAGGAGCTCGTCTTTTCCTGTGAACGGTAATGTTAGCCACTCGTGCACCGGATGTTGTCCAATGAATCATGAGCAGAGCCAAGCTACTCTTCTTCGACTATTATACTTTGTATACTTCGTAATACCGTTTGAGATGCATCACTGCTTTTTCCTACATATCGCCTTGCTTATGTTTCAGTGCTCCATCAATCGGGCCCCTCGAGAAACTCAACCGTATCGCCTCGGGCGACAAACCCGATGTAATATGAAGACTCGTAATTTTCCAAGAAAAAACTAACTTTGTGAACAGAAAAAATAAGGCGCTACAGCATCTGCTACATTAATAAGTTGATTGGCTGAGCACTAATGGGAAAAAGTTAGTGGAAAACTTGACAAATGTTTAGGATGTCAACTTTGGAGTTATCTGTCGTTGACTCCCTGTGTTTGCTTTCCTAAAAATAAATTTATTTCTGAATTTTCGCCTGAAATAATGCTTTGTCTTAGTGAAAAGTAGAAAAACATCGTTTTTTACCCGCAACGCATTTGATCTTCATTTTAAATTTTCGTTCAGATCTCTAGGACCTCAAAAGTAGCTTTGGTAATATCTTATAATTCCACTTTTGGTGCAATTTAGCACTGTTCAATTTTTGTGGATTTCAAACTTATTATATTACGTTTAAGTTTTATCCGCTTCTGAGATATTTTCGATCCTTGCAACATACTTGATATTATTTTGCATACATCAGAAGCAAATTCTATGGTTTTTAAAGTTTGACTAATTTATTCGGCGAAATGTTGACGAGAAAGTTTGAGCTTGACGAGAAAATTTTCGAGCGTTTGATGTTTGGCCATAGGAAAGAAAAGAGTAATAATATTTTATATATTTATATGTATATACTCCCTTCATATTTTAACGTAACAAGTTCTTTTTCTTTGAGCTGATTGTAACCATCGACCATGGAAACCGCAAAAACCACTCTTGTCCGAGCTGATTGCTAAATTGTTGTAATCTGTCAGTTGCCGCCTCGCATGGCAGCAAAAAGCGTCAATTTCGAAACAGTCAGCATCGAAATCAATCTATATAAATTGCTTCGTATTTTCACTTCCCATGTCAGTTATATTCCATCCAACCACTCATATTCCCAGCAACCAGATTATATTCGTCCATTTCGCAAAATATCAATCCACAGCCAACTAGTTGGTGGTCCAGTAGCTGTGAGGCACGAACATTGGAAGCACTTTGAATGTCGTTATTGGTGGTGACGATGATGACGTCTAAATCACAATCACTTTGCATTCTCTTATCAGGTCTATGGCTATGTGCAATGATAGTCGCATCAACAAGTGCTTATCCTTCTTCGGAGGATTTACAAGCTGCCGCCTCTGCAAAGCACAAAGCGGAGGAGTGGAAAAAGGGAGAAGGCCATGAATATGATTCCGAGGAACATTCGGCCAAGGGCGAAAAAGAAAAGAAAGGCTATAAAAGTGACCATGGCCATGAAAAGGGTGAGAAAGGACATCACGATAAAGAAGAAAAGAAAGGCCACCACAAGGAGGAGAGCGGCCACGAAAAGAAGCATCACGATGAGTCTGGGTATCAGCATGAGCATGAAAAGGCCAAGAAAGCGGAGAAGGGACACGAGTACGAAGAAGAGGGCTCATTCAAGAAGGGTCACTCCATTAAGGGCCACCACAAAATTCATAAGCTAGACGAATACAAGAAAGATAAGAAGTTCTTTGATGAGGATCACGACGAAAGATTTGACGAAAAATACGGTGATTTCCATGAAGAGCACAAGCACAAAAAGGGAGGACATCACAAATCCGACAGCCACAAGTCCGGTCATCATCACAAAGGGTTTGGAAAAGAAGGACACGAGAAAAAGGGTGGACACCATTCAAGTCACTCCGGGCATAAGGACAAGAAAGGACACGACGAGCATTACGGACATAAAAAAGAGCATAGCAAGAAAGGCGGCAGTGAACATCACAAGAAATGGGAGCATAAAAAAGGACATCATTGATAAAATTATATCTAAATATATTGAAATAAATGCACTGAAGCCTTTATGTTTGTGTTTACATTATCATTCGATTAAGATGACTCAAAGCGAAGATTTATTGAAAAATATGATTAAGAGATTTTGAGTCGCATTTGTAAATGAATTTTAATCCAGCAGTATGAAATCTAAGTCGAAAATAATGTTTATATTGGAAAATTTTCACAGAATATCGACCAAGAAGCATTTTTTTATTATGTAATCCCATAGAAACAACGTGTGCATAGTTTAAATAGAATGAACTATATAATCAAACTATAAGGTTATAAATGGCTTCAACGAATGCTCGCAAATCGATTCAGCGTTTGAGCAAACATTATACATTTAAAAAAACTTGAATGCATAGTTTCAATTAGGATGCAAATATATTCCCATAAGAACCATTAGCGCGTATGTATTGAACTATTTAATTTTGAATTATACTTGATGAATACTAAAATCATTCAAACAAACCAATTTATTGAAGCCTTTCTGTAATAACAAGCTAAACGGCTAATACGTTGTTTTTTTTGGAGAGAGTAGAGAGGTGATAGCTACTTTCGCCTTGAGTGTCAAACTCTCAGTGGCACAATGGCCTCTATAATACCGACTAAATACGACTCCTATCCTCACTATGTCAACTAACTCCTATGTCAACCGGAGCATCTGTCCTCTGTTCATTTGATACCTTACTTTCGGCTTTGCCTCACTATTCTACCCCGCATGGCGCTTTTGTGTTACATAATCCTTCTCTAGTAAGTGAGCAAGGAGGAGGTGATGTTAGATAGGGGATTCCTGTGCGCTTATTACCTGTAGCCCATAAAGAATGGTTTTTCAGTCATTAGGATTGTGCGAGCTAGGCTAATTGTATTGAATCGTTTATATCAGAAACCACTTAAGTGCGCTTTTTTCAACTTTCGGAAAACTAAAAAAAAAACTATTTTGCAGCTTAAATATAGGTGTAGTTTCCTTCAAATATTTTTTTTACCATATCAAAAACATGCTATTGGGATAATCTATGTAATATATTTTTTTTCCTTCAGGTTTTTGAGTTATAAATTTTTGAAAAAAATTACACTTAGGTGGTTTCAGCAATAAATGAGTAATATATGGATAATCCAAAGTGATTTCTTTTTAAACTATTATTGCAATAAAGTCAAACCATTAGTTTTTACCTGTTTTGGTATCAAAGGTAAGTAACAGACACACTGTAGTACAAAAAAGTGTTTTTTTTAATTGCATTATTTTTTATAATAGACACACTATAAACATACAAAATATAACATCTGTGGGATAAATATAAAAATTTTTACTATGCCTGAATCGAAAAATACAAGTAGACTACACGCTACAGTATGTCTATATACAAAGATCTGGCCTTATCCACTTATTCAGCTTGTGGCAAGTATTCTGGCAACTCCTAGTCAGTTGTTGGCCATTGGACGATCGTTTCATAGAAGGCTGCATATCCAACAGTGTATTCCATCAACTTTTTTTATATCGTCTATCTTTTTTTGTTGATTGGAACGTAAAATCAAAAATCTCACTGTATCTCACTGTCTGTCAAATCTCACTGCCTACAAAAATGTTTAGATAAAAGTAAAATATAAACATTTAAAATAACCTTAGTAAAATAAAAGTAAACATGCCTTCCCTAAAGAATAAGCTTTCTCTGTTAGCAATGTGAAGGCAGATGTTGTTATTCCTTTCATGAATTCGACCACTTTTTCCGGAGTATCCTTGTTGTAGAGAAACTGCTTATACTTGGACACTTTGAATTGCTGCTTATTTTCCTTGGGTGATTTCCTGCCTGATGTTTCCTCCGAATTTGGCATTTTCTTATATGATTTGAGCCACCACGTTTTGAACCACCAAACTGAGAACATAGTCTGATGTTAGTTGATGTATCGTCTGGGCCTTTGTTTGCTTGGCCCCCATGATAGAAATACGAGGTCTGTTCAAAAAGTACTCGGAATTTTGTTTTTTTCAAAAAAATATTTATTTATTCTTCTACATCAATGTGGTCCCCTTCAAAGTAGTCCCACCCCCAGATATAATACACTTATGCCAGCGTTTTTTCTAATCTTCGAAGCACTTTTGATATTCACGTTTTGGTATGTCCTTGAGCACTCTCAGTGATTCGGCCTTTATTTCTTCAATCGAGGAAAAACGCCGTCCTTTCATGAGTCACTTTGGGAACAGGAGAAAGTCACGCGGAGCCATATCTGGTGAATATGGAGGTTGGGGCATGACTACGGTATTGTTTTTGGCCAAAAAATTACGAACAAGAAACGACGAGTGAGCAGGTGCGTTATCGTGGTGCAAAAGCCATGAATTCTTTTTCCATAAATCGGGGCGTTTTTTTCGAATTGCTTCACGCAAACGTCGCATAATTTCAAGGTAATACTCCTTATTAACCGTACGACCTTGTGGTAAGAACTCTTGATGCACTATGCCATTATAATCGAAGAAAACAGTAAGTAAAACCTTGACATTTGATCGAACTTGACGTGCTTTTTTCGCTCTTGGTGACGTTGAATACTTCCAGGTGGACGATTGTGCCTTGGTTTCGACATCATAACCGTACACCCATATTTCATCACCAGTTATGACCCTTTCAAGCAAACTTGGATCGTCGTTGACGTCATTTAACAGCTCCTGAGCGATGTTCATACGATTGTTTTTTTGGTCAAAATTCAGCATTTTTGGAATGAATTTTGCTGCCACTCGTTTCGTGCCCAAAACTTTTGAAAAAATGTTATGACATGAGCCAATCGATATGCCAACTACATCAGCAACTTCTCTAATTGTTATTCAGCGATCATTTATAACCATTTTTGCCACTTTTTCCACATTTTCATCGATTATTGATGTGCTGGGTCGACCGGAGCGTTCGTCATCTTCAACGTCTTCGCGGCCATCTTGGAAACGCTTATGCCACTTGTAAACACTTGTTTTTTTCATAGTAGACTCACCATAGGCTTTTTGTAACATTTCAAACACTTTGTTACACTTTATTTCATTTTTTACGTTAAATTTAATACAAATTCTTTGACACTTCAATTCTTCCATTGTTTAAACAAGCAAAAATCGCCGAGCTCATAAAAACGAACCTTTGCGACTACCACAGACAAAGTAAACAGTGAATATGGCTGAAAATTTTATCATACTTTAGGGGCATGTATACCAACACAATAAAAAAATTTTATTTAAAAAATAAAATTTTGACAATCGGACTCTCCAGACCCGTGAAATTTAAAAATTCCGGGTACTTTTTGAACAGACCTCGTACAGTTTGGAAGAATTAGTTATCAAATCATTTACCCAAAGCTGCCTCATAAAGAAAACCTCCTGTGCAGGTATGTGCAGCAAGGGTATGTTTTGCATATAGTCGAAGGCTAGTGCGACCCCATGTTGTCATCTTTGTTTTGCTTGCCTCATCCATAGCTTTGTAAACCTTTTTTGCTTGCTTTCAGTGTATCATTTTCTCAGCAGCTACATTTCTTTCAGCATTGTCACTCAAACCCTTGTCTTTCAGTTGGCCGACATTTCTACATATGACATATCTATTCATATCTACAGGGCTTTTGTGAAGGACAGAACATTTATTTATTCTTTTGATTCTATTGTCAGAAATTCCAAACATTTTCAAGAAAACACGTCTATTAGCTTGAATTAGAAAATCATTCACTTTCAAGTTATACTTGTATGAATGGGATTTTTGTTCGGCAAGTCATCAGGGTTTTCTTGAGTTTACCAATTATTTACATTAGGCCTGAGGTTTTTGCGTCAGTCAACATTTCACAGGCCTAACTTCAACTAAAGCTTGGGGGTACGTGTCTTGGGTGTTCTTATTTTCCACAGAGTAAAGTATTTCCCATAGTTCTCGTTTTATTTCATCCGTAAGTTTCAAATAACATTTGAAATTGCGCTTACAGTTTACATCATTCAGCGACGCTTACTGCAGTCCTTTGAGCCTTGCATTCCGAATAATGTTCCGTTTGTATTTTTCATCGGGCACAACTCAACGCCTGCGCTTGGGATTAGGTTCATCATCTGAACTATCTGATATGGCTTAAGAACTATGATACTATAATGTATTAGTAAATATATACTATAACATATTCATACTATAATGTAATAGTAAAAGACAAAATAAAATCTAATTTTCACCGAAAACTCACGAAAACTAACCACTCAGTGTTAGGTAGCCTTTGAATCAACTGTTACTGTATTATGAACCATATCAACAAGGCCGCCAACCGTCATGAGTGAAATTTACCGCAGAAAGAACCTAAGCCACGGCGCTTGGGTTCTTTCTGAAATTAACGAATTATTGATATGGAATGATATGGAACATAGGTTACTTCTGCACTAAAAGATCTTGTGACCTTTAAATTGAACATTACCACTAAAAAAACATTTTTTGATATTTTGTCGCTTAGGTGGTTTCTAAAATAAAGGATTCAATTCAGATCTCTAGTTGAGATTGAATTGAGATCTCGTATGACCATCTAGTCTGTTCTATCCTCTGCAAGAAATAAATGACAGGCTAAATCGTTTTCTCCAATGCAGAATATGCCGTTTTTTTTTATACTATTTTTTTTTTTAATTTAATTTTTTGCTATGAAAAAATCAAAACTTCAGGAATTTATGATTGGTAATACTCCATTCCATACCTTTGAATCTTGAGTGTACCTAAAAAAATACCCGAGGCTTCGTGCGCGAAAAGCTTAGTTTGCTACCTAATATCAGCAAGGTGTTCGAGGTAATATTGAATAATGCGGTACACAGCCACATTTAGGAATATGAGTTGATGCCGAATTGTCAGTTTAGATTTTGAGCTGGAATTTCGACAAAACATTCAATTACCAAAGACATCTGACATCTCAGACATCTGCTGGAAATCGAATAAAAGAGAGTGTATTGGAGAATGTCCTATTGATAATGAGAAAGCCTTCGATTCGGTTTGGCTAGATGGACTAATTTTTAAGATCCTCCAAGATCAATTTTCCCGACACCTCATCGCCATAATGAGCAGTATGCTATATGGAATTTCATTAGTGGTGACTGATAGAAATCTGATAACCAAACGCGATTTAGAGGTATTCAATGGTTTACTGAAAGGAACTGTAACTGTGCCAGAATTATTTTCAATTTCCAACCGTAACCTCTTGAACAGCTTTAAATTCGATGTGTCGCCAACGTGGTCATTAGTTGTGTTTGCTGCAGACTTAATTATTTATACAGCAGACAAAAAAGCTTCGGTAGAGCAAACGAATCTTCAAGGAATGTTTAACGATTTTCAGTTCTACACGAACAACTGGCGAATGAAAGTGAATGCGCAGAAGTGCAAAACGATTTTGTTTGCTACTATATTACGTGTAGGCAGTCAGGATTTAAAAAGCATTATCGATTTAAATTACATTATCGCTGATGACGGTGGCTCAGAACGGGTTCTGCATAAATCCTGTGTACAATACCTCGGTGTTCATCTTACCTACTAAATACACAGAAAAGCAAGAAATCGTGGCCTAAAATTTTACAAACCTGGTCTACAAACTTACGTTCTACCTTCTGCTTATCTCCTTTCGACAAAATCCTATCTGTGCGACGATATATGCAGCTTATCTCAGCAAAGTCTTCTAAAAAAGCTCTTCCTTGTCTGCCACAACCTGAGTATTTGCTAGTCTGCGGAGACCAAATTCAATTTTTGACTTAGCCTCAATGTACTCTCTGCTGTCCAAGTCCTTTCGAAAATCTCCTCCAGGGATAGTGGTTCCATTATTTACTCCAACACAGCATCAAATTATTCTCGGACTGTTTATGCATATGCTAAGGTCGATACTGTACTCAAGTCTAATGCCGCGTCCACCCGTAATGTTACTAGCAACGCCTGGCCCTTCTCGTTTCTTTGACCGCGGGTGATTCCGGTTGTTAAGCCTGTAAACAAGCTCGTCTTTTGAAAGTCGATCCACAAACATTTTCGTAGTCTATGCCATTATGGTATTTATTTCACCTTAAAAAAGTTTGGTTACGATTAGAGCTAGAGTGGAACAGAAAATCGTTATTCCGAATATATAAGAATTGATTGTAAGATTTTATTAAGTTTTTCTTTAAACTTCAATTGCACTGCACCCTTATTGCACACTCACACCAAACGAACATTATCCACGATTTTCAATTATCTCACTCGGTCACGATCACTCGGTCCACTAGTAACTTATTCCACTTCTACAATACTCTTCATCCCCGATGAGTCATACTTTACACAAATAACTTTAATTCTTTGAAATCCTTAAAGGATTTAGCTATTCCCAATATTTCGCGATTTTGCCCAGGTGGGATTATTTGGACCCGTGGTGCCCTGAGGGAGGGCGTGGGCGCCACCCTTAATATATTGCTCAACTTAGGTAGCATTTTTTGAAGAGAATGGAGAAATCAGCGGGTGACCAAAGTGGCGTCAAATCCAAAATTATTGAAAATTACCCCAGCATGGAATATTACGAAGGAGTGCACTTTGCAGTACCTGAAACAATCCATCGTTCTTATTAGGCATGCCAAACTTGTGTAGTTGGATCATAACTAATCGAGTGTTAAAAGAACTGTTTTGAAAACTATCATTAAAAAACTGAAATAAAAAGTTGCAGGATCCCACCGCTCGAGTGTGCAGAAACCTGTTCTGGATAAAACTAATTTAAAAAAAATTTTGAGTGAGCATCCAACAGATGAGCGATAGGTTCCCAATAAAATGTTAGGTTAGATTGTAGGATTGGTTGCCTATTAATAATTTTTTTAGTATGATAAATTTTCTAATATAAATTGCAACTTGATGGTTTTTTACGTAAATTTTATGTCATTTTAAAAGATACCATATAAAAAATTGAATTGAAATTTAAAAAATGGTTGCGTCGTGACGCCAGGTGTAAACAGGTATATTATTATTAACTTAAGTCACCTGTTGTTTTTTAATTTCAATACTAAATTTAAATCTTATATTTACTACATACAATAATCCTTAGTTGCCAGTTATAAAATGACTGCAAGCAGCGATTGCCACGATTTCAATAAATGATTCTCGTTCTAGGTAAATGTGGGCACAAGGGAAAACATTCACGCATCGTATGTGCTGTAAACTAGAGTATAATGTAGTTTAGATGTAATTCTAGTATTTTTTAAATGTTCATTTAAGAAGTATAAACTTTTGAGCATAGTAATTTTTTTTGGCATGCGTCAAGAACTTTTTTAATTGAAAATGTCGTTTAAGCGAATCTTTGAAAGACATCGGTATTGCTTTTATTGCATTGAGAAATAATTACTTTTTTATAATAAATCTTAGCAATATTATCGTCATTGACGCGTTATAATTAAATCAAGTATTAATATATTGTTTATTAATATATTATCAAATGTTAATACAAACCAATATTAACCATTTCAGTGCTAAGGATTTTGGTTATATTTAATTAAAATTGCGGTAATAAAATCCGATTAATTTATTACATATTACAATGTTAATTTTTGACTAACGATAAAAAACAAAACTGAACGCACGAACAACCCTCCCCCACCAGGCGCTTAACGCAGACTGACGCAATCGTCGACATAGCGACGAACCGCGCTCTCAAGGTCAAGCACGCTCGTCGCTATGTCGACGAATCGCACCGAAACGGTTAAATATTGGTCAATCAGAGCAATAGAAGATAAAATAATGAAGTTCAACAAAATCCTTTTCATTGAAAAAGAAAGAAAAATCATTTTTTTCATAAATTATATACAAAATAATTTAAATGTAGATTTTATTATTGCAAATATTTTTAATTTTTCTCATTCATTTTCTGCACCAGTGTTAATACCATCTGCACCAGTGTTAATACCATAGAGGAGCCCGTGAATCGTGTATGGAATATTAATTTCTTCTCAATTTTCAGATTCGTAGTATTTCATGGAAGGTGTCAGATACCTGTCTAAAATTAAAGGTATTTGACACGAGCCAATTCGACATCAGTTAATTTTCCATCCTCGTGACACGTCTTCATTTTCAAAAATCACAAGTAAGAACGAAATAAAAATCTGCAATAAATATGAAATGGAGTGTCCTTTCGCAAGCGAGGAGATATGTATACTATACGTAAACTGTCGCTATGGGCAAAGTGTCACAGCTGCCATGTTTTGTCCTTATTTGTCGCACGAAACGAATGAACCATCTTTTCTTTTCGGTCATACTTACCTATAGCGAGAATCGTTTGTTGAAATCATGGCAACCTCTGCTTGCGGCCCGTTTTCAACTGCCAACCATGGATTATTGTAAGCAGTAAACATAACACTTCAATTTTGTATTTATATGAAAAGAAACAGGTAACTGTAAATAATTAACAATAATATACCTGTTCACATCTGGCAAACCTAACGTGGTTGCCAACCATTTTTTTTTCAATTTTTTACATAATTTCCTTTAAAATGACATAAAATTGATTAAAAAAACATATAGCTGATTTTTTGCCAGGAAAGTAACTATACTTAGTTTAATTACAAATTATTTCGGCTAATTTTTTGTAGGTAAACGATCGATAATACATCGCGTACTCCCTCAACATTAATTTAAAATTAGTTTCATTGAAAAAAAGACAGCTGTAGACTCAAACAGTCGGATCTTAGACTTTTACTTGCTTGGTGTTTTCACTATGAGACTACCTCATAAGTAACTAATTATGAATAAATTTTGATGTATTGGTTTAAGGGGTTAGGCCACTGTAGAGGCCGAAAAAATAATCTATTTTAGGATTTTTTTTTCTAGAAATACTACAGAATAAATTGAGATTTGAATTGAAGACATTTATTATGTATATGAACAACTGTTTCGAAAATTTTTTTTGCAGCGATTCATTGCAAAATGGCGGTTGTGCAGCATTTTCCCGATAAGGTCTTCGTTTTTTAAGGCCCACGGCCGGACAAACAGCTCCTGTCATTTTTTAATTTCAATTAGCGAATTTGTTTTTTTTTTCTTTCATACACTAACTGCTATAGAAATACGTAGATTTTTCTCGATATTTTCATATTTGACCAAATGGCACACTTCCAAAGTGAAAAGTGAGAAAGGGTGTAGCTGGATAAGTATGACGAGTTGGCCCCCCAAAAAGGAATCTATATCGAAACCTATGTTTTAATATCTACTTGATATACAAACGTTTACAAACGTGATTTATGTACATTTCGCGTCCGGCTTCGGCTTTGACCTTGACATACAGGAAAAAATAACCGTACGCATAACAATTTTTCAAAAAAAAATACATCTCAAACCTAATTAATGCGATGTTGGTAAGATATGTGATACAATAAACAGCGTGAAACTAAGTCCGAACATATTTGCTTGCAACCTTGCACACTGCCGCGTCTAAACACATATGGAATGAAACGGTTTTCTCGGCTAGTTTCACTTTATTATTTCACTATAGTTCTACTCTCTATTAAATTGTTCATCATTTGATTATGTTGATGGAATTCAAAATTCAGAACATATTTACTAAACTATCCAGCAAAGTTTATAACAATTACTAATTATTTTGCACTTTTGAGTTCTGGAATGTCGGCCTAGGTTGTAATTAAATTACTTGCAACGAAGTAGTAAAGTTACAAAATAAATAAATAGATCGGTGAAGGATACTATCTCGTTCTATGAATGCATGTTACGAGACGGAACACCCAC
Organism: Stratiomys singularior; assembly: GCA_954870665.1. Lineage (NCBI taxonomy): Eukaryota > Metazoa > Arthropoda > Insecta > Diptera > Stratiomyidae > Stratiomys > Stratiomys singularior. The sequence goes on from OX940879.1 coordinate 51,491,147, forward strand.
GTATAGATGAAAGTAGTCACATGCATACCTGTACATCACAAGACGCGAATCAAATTTTATTTTTTTTCGAAGTGTTGCCCCATTTTTTCTTCTCACGCAATTTTTATGCGTGATAGTGTACATAAAGGAGCATAATATATATTATTTTCGTGATTGTAACTTACAGAGAACATAAAAAAATTATTATTTATTTGGTTTTTTACTTTATTTTTATGAAAAATTATTCTTAAAAATCTAAAAAAATATATAATATTTCCTGCAAAGTTACCTAAAGCCTCGCGTTAGTTTCACTTCTCTAGCTAAATTAGTTTTCGAGATATATGTTTTCTGGATAATTGTTATGCGTACGGTTATTTTTTCGTATAATTCAAGGTCAAGCCGAAGCCGGACGCGAAACGTACATAAATAACGTTTGTACATCAAGTAGATATTAAAACATATGTTTCGATATAGATAACTTATGGGGGACCAATTCGTCATACTTATCCGGCTACACCCTTTACTTGAAAAATCGTCAGATAATTGTTAACAACAAATTAACTATGCAATTTAATAAATCCAACGTACTTCCACTAACAATATATTTTTCAAGATATTTGCAAAATTTCAAGTAATTCGGTTGAAAATTGTCTGAGTTATGTTTCGGGCCAACTCAAAAAATACAGTTTTGAGATAAACGCGTTTGAAGTTTTGAGTAGTAGAAAATCATGAATAATTTTTTAATACCTTTAATCAGCGATGCCTGCACCCTACAATTGGCCTTCCAGTTGATCGTACTGCTCTTGTTTTCTGCTGCTTGATCTTGAAGCGATCGTAGCCTCTTTTACTCGTTCAGACAGCGATCTCTCTGCATGCTTCATACGCTCTTTGTCGATTTCCAGGCACATTTCGTAGCTCTTCGGTCCAATTTCAAGTCCATTGCCTCCATTATGTGCAAAATTGAAGAAAACCCGTCATTGTAGGTACATTCAAACTGCAAGACTCGCAGGCACTTCCAAGTCTGTGTTACATCTTGCAATGGATTTGCGATTAGTTGAGTTGAAGCTTTTGTTACTATTTTGTGTGTAACAGCCGATGCATAGCCTGGTTTAATAGCTTCATATACTTCAATTGGAAGAGCTGGCTTATGTTTATACTCATCCAAGGTATTCAAGGCTTTAGTTCGTTTGGCCTTAAGACCAGGGGGCCTTGTACTAAAATTCAAAAATCACGTACTAAGCAACTTTATCCGACTACAATCTTTTGGCACATAATTTTTCAGATCTTAAGGAACAATTTAACACAAAAAAAATCGATTTTAAGAAAATTCTAGAGTGGCCTAACGCCTTAAATGAGTCTTGTTTTTATATAGTGGAAAATATTTATAAAGAAAAAAACTGAAAAACCATAATTCTACCAGGTAAGAGTTAATATTTTATTGGCTTTTACTCTTTCGTAGTCACTTCGGTCCAGGACGAAATTCAGAGCCTGACAATTAGCATGTAAAATCCTTTTCACTTTTTTCCGCAAAATTAAAAGAACAAGAGGTTAAACAGTTGAACCTAAACATAAATTTCTACATGATCTCATTTTTGATGAACAATTATATTTATTTAGTTGCATTAGGGATGAGTGATTGCCTTATTTGGACAACAATTTTATCTTAAAGTATGCAGAACTCAACTTTCCACAAGCACTCGTCTACTCGCTAGCAACTTTCGCTAGCATTAATTTCATCTTATGTATTTACATCTTAATGATGCTTCCAAGTAATACGCTTCAATTTACATTAAAGGTTCGTAAAAGCAGAATCCATTAACATTTTATTGAGTGTAAATAATTAGTTGCAGCCTAAAGGAATACTTGAGTGTTGCGCGGAAGTATTTTAACTACTTTTGTACATACACCCCTAATTTCGTTATCACATTTCCAGTCGAACTGAAATAGGCAAGTGGTGTGGCGCGGCATCATTTAAATAATTTTTCGTGATTTTAATTTGATCTCTTTTGCTTTTGTGCTTTTGGTCTGGCTTTGACGACTTTCACACTTAAGACTATAGATAACTAAGTTAGGATTTCCAGATACACATCATGGTATAGACAAGAAAATGTATGGCTGTTCAGCGTCGTATGATAAGAGGGTTTTTGCGCGGAGTCAGTATTTGATGGCGAAAAATGCCATCTTACTATCTGTTAAGGGGGAGTACGAAGTTTCAGTCACATACATAAGTGTATTCAGCTTCCTTCAACGAACATGTAGTAGCATGGTATGGAAAGCGCTTTTAATTAAATGCTCACTTAAATCCTGTCGCAAGAGCGAATAGATTCCAACATTAAATAAATTACAGCATAAAAGTAAAATACTAAATAAAATTAATTACAGTCACTTCTATTCGCCCAACCCTCCAGACATGCTTCATGTTAAACTTTTCATCGGCGGATTTTCAGATTTCCTTGTTCCCTCTCTTCTACTTGTGCTTTTCTTTTTTTTCAGGGTGAAACTCTCATTTCGTAGTGGCTCCTATGCTCTTGCTCTAGTCCTTCTACTACCGTTTTTTCTTTTATGTTCTTATACGTCACAATCAACGTCGGATTATACATCAGTTCGCTAACATTTTCCCACTTCTATTTCCTATTTTACATCCGGTTGCCGATATTTAATAAGAGCTCCACTACAGTCAGGATAAGATTCTTCCGCGAATAAGAACCCACGTTATTTAAGTCTTCATTGATGATGAAATGTGTGAAGAAATTTGGATGGTGACAGATTTCAAGAATTCAATATTATCTCGAAATTGTGACCATTTGATGGTAATTTGATACTAGTTTTAATATGATTTTAATCAAAAATTTGAGGAGTCAATGGTTATTATTTGCAATTTTACTTCGAGGCGAAACGAAAACCAATTTATTAATATAAAACTAATATCACGCATAAACAATCATAACAATAAAGACAAATATTTTCCCGAATCTTTAATTCTATTGAAAATTAGGATTTAAATTATAACATAAATTACTTTCTTGTTTCATAGTTTGCTCGCTGATACGCTGACCCCCTTTCCAATGTTTAGTGCTTTAAGTGTTCTCTTAATCTTTTTACTTTCTTCAAGGATTGTTATTATTGTTGTTCTTTTCATTTAGTTTTTTTTTTAATTTATTTTTTACATATAAAGACCTGGACAAGATTAGTTAAATGCCTTAATTTCGTCGGAACTTTGCGTAGCACTAGCTTATTCTTATTATTTAACATTAAGCGTACAATTGTTTCTATTTTAATGAAAATAATATAGTTCTAAAAACAAAATACGATAAAAATAGTGTTTTTTAGCCTCTTTCATCACAATAAATCATGTTTGCTTCTACAAAATAATACATAAATTCTACGTATGTGACTAAAAACTGAATATATGATTTCTTAACAATTGTTTTCCAAAAAACGCTATAGTTAAAATATTTTATTTTCAACATATATATATTTCAGGAGTAAGTTGCTCCCTTCTTCAGTATTAAACACTTAACACTTAAGAAGGGAGCAACTTACTCCCGAAATATATATATGTTGAAAATAAAATATCTTAACTATAGTTTTTTTTGGAAAACAATTGCTAAGAACTGATTGGAAGCGCTAAACATGGGAGAATAAAAAAATTCTTGTTAGATTCCATTTTTAGGTTGATATTTTTATTTTGCAACAGACAGCTGTTTCGAGGCCGATATGGTCCCTTCTTCAGTGTTATGTCTATTAAAGTACAAGTGGGCGAATTATCTTTTTTAAACCTACAACATTTATCATACAATAAGTTTCCCTTCATTATCCTCAAATATTTTTTTTTTCTATCATATTTATGGCCTCAAATTGTAAAGATCATGTTTAAACCTACTAATTGTGATTATTTATGGTGTTTAGCTTAAATGTCTACCCTAATTGCTTTTTTTGTTTTTTTGATGTGTTTTTGATGCGGCTAGCCTAATCAGTTTGGTGTCACAATTTCCTGTGTCTGTGTTTAGCCGATTTTGTTCCTTTGTTGTCAGGATGAAAATCGTTTCGTATGCATCCAATTTTTTATTTGTCGTGGCTTTTTTAACGTTCCATTGCACGTTATGCTGGCATTCTACTATGTGTTTTGCAACCACAGACTTATATGCGCTGATTTTTTGGCGTTTCTTTCTGATTTCAGCTTCTCGTAGATGCTCCTGAACTCTCGTTGTGACCAGCCTCTTTGTTTGTCCTATGTAGGTTTTTGGGCAGTCTTTGCATGCAATCTCATATATGCCGCTTTTTTCGTTTTCCGTTTTTTTGTCCTTTGATGTTCCCAGTCTTGAACTCAGCTTTGTGTTGCTGCTAGTTGACGCTATTGATATGTCCCACGGTTTGAGGATTTGTCCAATTTTTCTGTCCAATTTTGTGTGCGTAACGGCTAGCCATTTCTTCTCTCGGTGGTTGATTTCTCTATTCTGTTTGAAGAGCGTTGTTAGGTTGTCATTTGCCAATTGTTTTTTCTTTTTATTCATGACGTTTAGGATTTCCCTTTCCGTTCTTCTTTGCTGTGTCTAGGATGTACTGCTCTTCTTTGTTGAAGTTATCTTCACTAAGTTGAAGGGTGAGTAGCCTGTGTATCCATGAGTTGAATATTGCCATTTTGGCCAGCATTGTGGCCAGCTGTGGTTGGAACATGCAGGAATTGTTCGTTGCGTTTGTGTTGGCTTCCTGTATATTTTGTATTGTAAAGTTTTCGCTTCTCTTAGGATCTTGATATCTAAAAAGCTTAATTGTCCGTTTTCTTCTTCTTCTTTTTTAAATACAATTTTTGGGTGAATATTTTGGGTGAAACGAAAAAAGCGGCATATATGAGATTGCATGCAAAGACTGCCCAAAAACCTACATAGGACAAACAAAGAGGCTGGTCACAACGAGAGTTCAGGAGCATCTACGAGAAGCTGAAATCAGAAAGAAACGCCAAAAAATCAGCGCATATAAGTCTGTGGTTGCAAAACACATAGTAGAATGCCAGCATAACGTGCAATGGAACGTTAAAAAAGCCACGACAAATAAAAAATTGGATGCATACGAAACGATTTTCATCCTGACAACAAAGGAACAAAATCGGCTAAACACAGACACAGGAAATTGTGACACCAAACTGATTAGGCTAGCCGCATCAAAAACAAATCAAAAAAACAAAAAAAGCAATTAGGGTAGACATTTAAGCTAAACACCATAAATAATCACAATTAGTAGGTTTAAACATGATCTTTACAATTTGAGGCCATAAATATGATAGAAAAAAAAAATATTTGAGGATAATGAAGGGAAACTTATTGTATGATAAATGTTGTAGGTTTAAAAAAGATAATTCGCCCACTTGTACTTTAATAGACATAACACTGAAGAAGGGACCATATCGGCCTCGAAACAGCTGTCTGTTGCAAAATAAAAATATCAACCTAAAAATGGAATCTAACAAGAATTTTTTTAATTTTTTAGAAGGTTGCAAAACATCCGAACCAACAATTGGAAAATGGGAGTATACATAAATTATAAATATATGACATAACACATTGTGTTAAATCACTTTCTTCAGTCTTTTCGGTATACTGAAGATTAACTTCAAATAAGTGTCCTATTGTACTTCATTCCCCACTTTTTTGCACATCTTTCCACAACACTTCGGCGTATGCATAAATTTTCTGTACAATCTTATGCTTCAGTTCTCTCCAAAGGATCTCGTTTGGATATTTATTTGGAGAATGAGTTGGCCATCAGAGAATACCAATTTCGTTGTGATCAAACAATTTTTTTATTAATTTTCAAACATGCTTTGGATCGTTATTTTGTTGGAAGGCCCACTTCAAAGGTTTATTTTCTTCAGCAAACGCCAGCATAATATTCCAAAGAAAATCCTTCAACCGTGTGCATTCATTGTACCTAGTACCTAGATCTTGGTATCTTTGATATAGTGGACCATACCATAATATCGTATTTGCGCTTCGACTCTTCATAGTTTTCTTTTCATGAAGCGAACCTGGAATTCTCTTCCTCTCAGGAGATGAAACCATCTAGCGGTGAATAAATCTATCCTTGTTTCATCTCTGAAGAGTATTTTCCCGATTTTTCCGCTTCCTCTTGACTCAGGTGCTTAATGATTAATGAAGTCAATGGTCTGCTATGATAATAGTCAGCTATTGACTTCGATCTTGCAGTCTCATGCACAAGTTTTTGACACGACTCCGTAGCACTTTTCTAGCGATACGCCCAAGTATATCCGCATCGATAAGTCCCCGACGAATTGTACCTGCACACACAGCATTTCGAATTTCTGTTAGAATTAATCTAGACGACTTGAATGCATCGATCTTTCCCACTATTATTTCCAAAGTCTGAACAAAAATGACAATTACACTACAAAATCTCGTTTAAATATTATAAAATGACGAGTATACAACAGTAAACATACCGTTATCCTTTTCTGCTATTATGGTTATAACATGATGCGTTCTTTTCGTTAGGCCTTGGAATATAACATATATAATAAAAATTAGGCATTTTGCCGAGATGCAAGTGGCTTTTTTTATTGTATCCAGTTGTTATGCACACCTGAGAGAAAAGCTGGTCTTTCCTCAGTGTCTATTATTTTCCGAGACTGCAAGACCCTTATATGAATTAAGCCACTTAGTTTGTACCTCATGTCACGTTTAAGGTATGGGTCGGGAGTATCCTTTCTTATTTTTATTGGCTTGTTTATAAATAATTGTACTAATTATATAGATGGTTAGTTAGTATGTTTTTATGTTAGTTATTTGGCTTCTGAACGAACTGCCGTCATTCCCCGTCCCTTTTCTTTTTTTGTCGACTAAAAATACGTTTCAGCGATATGCTATGTATAGAACAGTGTGTCTTTTCATCCTGAGTTTGCCGATCTTAAATATTCTTATTTGAAGGTCCGTCTCCCTCTCCAGCAGAAAAAGATTGTTTTCCGCAAGTAGGTAAAATTCAATAATTTTTTTTAAAGTCCGAGCAAAAATTTATTTTACGTCCTGATTGTCCTTTCTAGTTATATTGGTTTTCAAGTTTTTTTCAAGTTTTGAAGTTATTCTCTAAGGTGATTTCGACTTGTATGTATAATTATTTACAATTCATTTTCTTAGCCCAATACGAGACGTACGGGTTTAGCCTAACGGCTTAACCCACAGAGCAATACAAACTTTTTTTGAGTCCTTAAATTAGGCATATTACTAAAAATAATTACTAATTACACTTACAACCTAAGTGTGGCCTTTCATATCCATCTTTTCATTTATATTTTAATAAAAAATTTATTATTTAATGCAATTTACTTATACTCTTAAACAATATTTAGCTTCATTATTTAGTCATCTTATGAGCTACTTATCTCTAACCGTTGGCTGCCTTGATGGTCCTATTGTCCGCCGTGGTGGTTCGTGGTGATCTCATGTTGCACCATCAGTTTTGCCGCTCGCTCAATCTCTTAGCAAAGAGATTGATTGGTTCCATAGCTGCCTCTCGGTATACAAGAGAAGAGGTAGAAGAATATGGTATGCATAAATGGTTTTCTTCAAAACAGCGTCTCCGTGTGCATTAAAGTGGTTTTTCATATCAAAAATCACCCCCAGATATTTTATTTGTTTCGAGAAGCTGTTCTCTGGAATCAAAAATGCTCCTCGTGCTACGTCCACATTTTTGATGTGGATCCTTAAAAACAATCAGGTAGCTTTTCTTAGCTTTAACCCGCATCCCCCACTTTCGATAGGTTAAAGTAACGAGCACAGGTACCTTTGGAGTCTATTTATTGCAAAGCGGAGATTGTACTCAGAAGACTAGACTTATAAGTCGTTTTAACCTCGATTCTACGTTGAAATTCATCTCTGATCCCTGGGATATCGGACGTTAATATATTGAAGAGAAAGGGGCCCAGAATGGAAGTCTTTGGGACACCCGAACTTATGTTTAAGGATAAAGACACAGAAGTTATGTTTTAAGGTCAGACACCGCAAAGGCAGTACGTCCTCTCATGAAACTGCCTACAACTTTCGTAACGTTAATCGGAGAGCCAAATTGGATCAGTTTGTCGATGAGGCCGTCGATCCTAACCGCTGCGACGACCTTTTGGCCTGCCAGTTTCGTTTTATACTGTATTAGGAACAGCCAATACGTTTACCGTTGCGTGACATCTTTTGAAGCCCGATGGTTTTCGCACAGTTCCTACTTCTTCAGAGAACTGTGTGATACTTTGGAGGATTACTCTCGGAAGTAACTTTCCCACATTAGATAAGAGAGATACTGGGTGAGTGTCCTATTGAATTACTTCAGAATAGGAATTTTTTGGCACAGTTCCATTGCTGTGAGAAGTAGCAAATGTTTATACACTTATTTAATAGGATTGCGAGAAGAACAAAACAGGTCTGAAGAAGTTTTTTTCAGAAAAAATTTGAAATTCCACTAGCCCCAGCCGATTTTTTGGAATTTCGGTCAAGTGCAAGCATCCTGAGACTTTCAGGGCTCACAATCAGGGTACTGCTAAAAGATGCATCGGAAGGATTCGAATCGGAAAATATAGGCAAGCACAGGTTCTTGTGGTCCGTGTCGAACGCTGGCATTGTTCTCTTTACTAATGAATTGAAAGCAGAGTCCTCACTTGTTTTCTCCCCTTGAAAAACGGTCAGAAAACTATGTGTGATGGAGTCAGAAGCGGTGTTTCCACACATAAGCATTGGAACCGTTACAGGTGAGAGCTCTTGGCAGACGCTTACAGCTAGTTATTTTATTAATTTGGGGGAACATACAGGCACATGGTCTGATGTTTGCTAGAGTCTATTCGAATTTCTCATTGGCAAAGTCAGATGTTCTTCTCGAAATCTTTCTATTAAGGGATATTATAAGAAGGTTCACTCGATGATACCCCCAATTAACCATATTCAAGTTGCGATGGTATATCCTTGAAAGAAATTTCTTAAGGTTGCTACCTTTGCGGTAAATCATCAGAATGACTTCTAGTAAATCTCTTTTAAGATAATTTCTGGAGAAATTTCGTATGGATATCTTTGAAATGACCGTACCAAGTATTGAATTCAAACATGTGATGCACGCTTCGATTTTGGTCATTGAGAGATTTCTAGATCTGTTGATCAAGATATCTTCAAGCTTTCCACTCAGGTCAGCATTAACGCCTTTCCAATCGATAGGCTTGTGTGGGATCAAGAGCTGAGGGTCTGCTTCCTCCAGATTTCAAGATGAAATAAGATGGCTTTGACATGACCTAAGTGGAGGACTAGCCTTCCTTTTAAATTTCCTTTGACAGAGATGCACTAAAGGTTACGATTTCTCACATTAAATAATTGGGTTCAACATGTTGTAAATATACCTCATGCAGATTTAATATATGGTACTGTGATTGTTTAATCGTAGGAAATTCTGTCTTATATACTTTGGACCAATAAACCTCGGTTTTTTTTTTCATTTCAGGAGCGCTGCTTTTTGTGAAATACATTATAGGAAAAAAAGTATCAGTCCATAAGAATAGACAAAGACGTCAAATACTGGGATTACTCCCCTCAACTTCCTTTATAGGATTCTTTTTTAACAGTTTCGTAAAAACTACAATAGATCGAAAAGCTACCACACCTATGTATTTGTTTTTGATTTCTTAGCGTAGCAGGCATAATTTGCTGACATAATTCTCAGGTCTACGAAAAGACATTGTTTTTGGTGTCGGCATACTTGGATTTTAAAGCAAATCGAGAAGTATCAACACCCAACACAATAAACAAGTATCATTGTTTTTGGTGTCCGTAAAAAGAAAAATTAGTCCTTAAATGTCAAAAGTAAGTCCAGTTTTGAACTGAGCCCAAATAGACTTGGTCAGATTTTACAAGTTGTTACGAATGTAGTTAAAAAGGATCAAAAAGATATAAGTGACATTATGGTTACCTTAAATCTCAGTTCAAAGATTTGCTTAAGTAATGGGATCGAAATAAAGTGTGCAAAACATGTGTTGAATATTTCAGGCATTGGGTAAATGTTTAATGGATCGTGGAGTTCCGGTGATTTAGAGGAAGCCTGAGAGGATAAATGGTAATTTCTGGTTTTTTGCTATCAAATTGAATGGTTTTAGTCAAAGAAAAAAGAGTTGGCCACTGTTATTCACTACTAGATCTCATGGCCCGATGGAGTAGACTACTTATTCTATATTTTCTAGCGTTCCCATATCTTGTCGGTACGAGTATGCTGACGATAAAAACTTCAAAAAAATCTAAGAAAATAAAAGAGGTAGTGGTTTCAAATTAACATCATTGAAATTTCAGCTATACTGAAGGCGCTTCAAATGATTAGGTACGTGATTTTGATCTTTTTAAAGGAACAGACCGGGCTATTGGAATCAAGGCTTAAAGAAAGGAATTATATAACCACTTGTATGAATGCAAAATGTCTCTCAAAATGTCTGTTTTCGTTTTTGACACCCGATAGACGCTACCGTTTCCTTATATTGAAGTCAGAAAAGACACAATCCATCATTCTTCAGGAATAACCACGTAAGTTTTTCTTTGTTAAGAGGTCGGTGTCTTTTTACCAACAACGGAATTATCAAGCTGCCAACATGGGAAATAGAGACCTGTTAGTACCAGTTCCAAGCAGAGTAAGAAGTGTGTCCTATTACACAACGCTATAAAAATGGATTTGAGCTCATCGATCATTCAAGGAACTCAAGGAATTGAAATGTATGGAATATGGAACTATAGCGCATATACTTCATACCCATGCGACTACAATTGGCCCCCAACAGTTCCAATTGTTGTGGATTTTAAGGATGTACATTTTATTTTAAGTTGACCAATTGGCAACACAAGTTTCCTCCTGGAACAGCAGAGAAAAATATGATCACTTGAGTGAAAAAATTGGCCAGCGATGATATCCTAAGTGGAAAAAAGTTTTGTAAGTTCAATTTTGGTTTATTGTATATAAATTTGGAGTTAAAAAAGCACATGATGACCTTAGATAAAACTGGTTTTACCTTTATATCGAAAAAAGAACTCCCAGATATAAGTTGTGCAAACTTGGAAGCATATATTTTGGAAAGGTCACATATATGTCTTCTGATGGAAGATAAAAAGTGTGTGCCTTTAACGACAGAATTAGATTCGGTAACCCGGAATTCATTTTGTAATGTTCCCATAGGTGATTTTTTTTAGAATTATTAAAAGAGTGAGCTTCGAACACTCAATGGTGGAAATTTCAAAATGTTTTCTTTGCCATTTGAGTAGCAAATCTATTACCTCCTTATCCACTTGAGCAGGTTTCGCAAATATCCTGGGTCCAACAATAAGCAAAAAGAAAAGCATTTCCATAAAGACCAGAAAGTAGGTGAAGATGGATATCAAGTTCGTTGAAATACCATATACTGGCGGTTTACTGTTGGGGTGAAGGTCGGGAGTATTTTACTGACAGCCATGTGGAGAAATTGTCCCATGTAGATCTCCCCTAATCGGTGAAAGCAAAAAGAAGTTTCTGGGGCAATGTCGCGGTGGTAACCTGGCTGGGGTATGTCAGTAACAATGAAGAAGATAGAAACAGTCTCATTGTCTCGATGGAGCACGCATTCGCCTTTCATCTCTGGACGGAAGATGCGCCCTGAAGTTATCTGAAAGTTTGGTCACCGTTAAATAGTTTGTTCAGGTTATTGTCAGTTCTGCACGTTGAAAGCGTTCTAGAGAATCCTTCGCCTACGAGGCACGTCCAGAAGTTAAGTGTACTCAATTTATGTAGGGATCAAAAAATATTTAATCAAACAAAAACATACTTGGTTACACTTGTACATATGTAAGTTATTTTTTGACGTAGTCACCATCCCTCTCGATGCAAGTGGTGAGCCGCGGGATCAATTTTATGATGCCTGCCTCGAAGAAGTTTCCCGCCAGCTCTTTCGCCCACTTCTCCACCTCCCCCTTCACCTCTTCGTCCGTTGAAAACTTTTTCCCACCCATGTGCACCTTAAGGGAAGTGAAGAGATGGAAATCTGAAGGGGCCAAGTCAGGAGAATACGGGGGGTGGTTCAAAACGTCCCATCCAAAAGAGTCCAGGAGTTGCTTCGTGGCGTTGGCCATGTGAGGTTTGACATTGCCGTGCAGCAGGCAGATTCCCTTCGTTAGCATGCCTGAAGATTTGCGGAAACATCGCAGAAAGTTCATCTAACGTCAATCTGCGATCGTCACGGACCGCAATCTCGATTTTTTCCAAAAGTTCGTCAGTCACAATTGAAGGTCTTCCGCTCCTCTGATCGTCATGCACGGAAGTACGGCCATTTTTAAACTCGCAAACCACTTGTACACACTCGTACGATTCATAGCTTTATTACCGTAAACAGTTTTCACCTCATTATAAATTTCAACCTGAGCTTTTCCCTTCGCAACGAGGTAGCGAATGACGGCGCGAATTTCGCACTTGGCGGGAGATACGATCGACATTTTTCGCGAGAGATGCTACTGCGTCAAGAGTTTTCAACACACTAACCTCGGATTGGTCTCGTTTTGAAGGGGAGGGGTTAGGCTACGCGGCAGTGTTGCCAACATGTCGAAAAAGTATTCCCTACAACTATGAGTGTACCAGTACACTTACTTTCTGGACGTGCCTCGTACAAATCTCTTGAGCCACATGGAAATCGTGGCACGAGATGTGGCATCTATTATTGTTATATGAGCGAAATCTTTGCTCCAAAATACGAGGTCTGGCTATTAAATAACGAGACTGCGCGCTTAGAGGGCACCGTAGAGGGGTGGGGAAAAAACGAGTAGTGCGTTGGGTATCTAGATATCTTGTCTATGCACGTACCAAAACACGTTCTCGTCACTATTATTGTATTTGTGCAGTAGCGGTATGAAACGAACGTGTTTTCTTCTCGTGCCGTAAACCATGTGTGACGAAAAATAGGAGCAACTTATCATTCTCAAATTTCTCGTTAAATTGAAAAAAACTCCGACTGAGTGCTATAAATTGTTGCAAGAGGCCTACGGGAACAATTCTCTATCTCGTGCGCGTGTTTTTGAGTGGTGTAAGCGTAAAGGCCGAGAGAGCACTGACAATGACCAACGCCCAGGTCGCCCTGTCACTGTTTCAACTCCGGAAACAGTGACCAAAATCAACCAAATTGTGCATGCAGATCGTCGAATGAGCATCCGGATGATTGCCGAGGCTGTAAACGCCGATAAAGAAACAGTTAGGCAAATTTTACACGAGGAATTACACATGACAAAAGTCTATGCGAAGTTGGTGCCAAAAAACCTGACTCCTGACCAAAAGCTCTTGCGTCAACAGGTCTGCTCAGATTTCCTTGAAATGTTAAAAACAGATTCCGGATGTTGAAACAAAGCGGCGATCGATGCATTGGAAGTCGCCTGAATCGCCCAGAATGTCCAAATCAAAATTCAAGGCAATGTTTTTCGTATTCTTCGACATTAACGGTATCGTGATGATTGAATGGGTTCCAGAGGGTCAGACTGTCAACCAGACATACTATTTGTCAGTTTTGGCAACACTGCGAGAACGATTTAGTAAAAAAACAGCCCGAGTTGTGGAAGAACGACTCGTGGATTTTGCACCGGGATAACGCACCTGCCCATAACACGCTATCTGTGAAGCAGTATTTGGCCGGTAAGCGCCCTCCAGTGCTCGAACACGTGCCGTACTCACCAGATTTGGCACCAATGGGACTTTTTTTGTTTCCGAAGATAAAATCTGCTTTGAAAGGGTTTGAAAGGGAAAGATTTGAGTCGCTGGAAGCGGTAAAGCAAAAAACGGCAGAGCTCCTAAAGGCCCTCACCAAAGAAGACTACCAGCACTGCTTCGATCAATGGGAAAAACGTATGGAATGTATGGTGTGTGGCGAGGAAAGGGGAGTATATTGAAAGGGAGCATTCGAATGTAGAATAATTTTTATAATAAGACCCTTTTTCGTAACCAGTCTCGTTATTTAATAGCCAGGCCTCGTATAACATAAAACGAGGAGATTAAGACTCAAGTCATCTCGGTGGGGTGGTCCGAAATGCATAAGCGCATCATCCAGTTGATTTTAATGGAAAGTGAAAAAAGTTTTTTAACTTTTTTAAAGTTTCAGTACGGATTTTATTAAATGTGATGCAAAGAATGATTGAACACCAATCTGTCGAAAGGAAATAATTTTTAAATGCTTCGGTTTCACGACGACGTTTTCAGGCAGATACTCGCTCGGTCGGATACTCTCGATATTTGAAATCGAAAGTCTCCGACCAAATTTAGTTAGAGGTTTGAGGACCAAACTTAGTTAGTTTGAGGTAATAGTACTCTTTAGCGGTTACGCTAGTTACGCACTCTTTAGCGGTTACCTTAAGCTAACTTCCAATATAATGGTATTCGAAAACGAATTTCCAGATGCTTTGGTATTTGCCGGTGAATTTTTTTGATATCCAGTCAACGATATCCGAATGCTGCGTATGAATATTCTGTTATATTTTTTATTAATACACAATGAACCACATATACTATATACTACGCACGGTAAAAATATTCTTACATATATTGAAGCTCACGAAGCTAGGATCACAATCTTTGCACTTTTCTCCGGCGTTTAATTAACACGTCTAAGCTTGATATTCACGAAAATTCAGTTTTGAACCTAGTCTCCAACTTTGTAATTCCATACTTTCAGTCCGGTTTCGTCTGTGTTGCACCAATTGTGGGTTAAATTAAATTCACATATTCACAAAACTTCAACAAAGTCTGGAAGCTTACGTGTCATTAAAGTTGTCACGAGTACTTACATTCAAACTCATGATTTTCATACATGTGGACGAATGTTGTTATGAGCTAAAAGGAGCATGTTGAAAACGAACTGTAGGAATAGAGCGTAGCATAAAAACAAGTTGAGTTTCACAGGTATCGTTTCTCATAGTTCCTACAGACGGATCCTTTCGCAGGAACATGTTTTACAAAATATTACATATTACATCGTAGCGGCAAATGACGTTACATACACTTTTTGTTTTCTTTCAATCATTTTACAAATGCACGTGAGAATGATTATTCATGTAATAAAAAGCTTTAATGAGCCTGGCTCAGCCATTAGCGTAGTAAACTAGCTGATGGTGTAAAGAGCAAGATAATTGGTGCTGAAGTTTTGTTATCAGTTTTATCGTTTTTTCATGCAAATTCGAACACATAGGCACC
The DNA here is from genome assembly GCA_954870665.1 of Stratiomys singularior. Classification (NCBI taxonomy): domain Eukaryota; kingdom Metazoa; phylum Arthropoda; class Insecta; order Diptera; family Stratiomyidae; genus Stratiomys; species Stratiomys singularior. Next base: position 51,506,339 of record OX940879.1, read on the forward strand.
TTAACCTAGAGCATGGAGTACATCTGAAGAGTTAAGCAGCGCAGAAAATTTGAATTACAATGTTATTAAGACACATAGTCTGCATTTGAGCCAAGGGATGACGCTTAACTAGGATATTCATTCTACTTTGATTTATTGAGTCATTTTCTAGAATGTTCTGATTACATTTTCCCGTATAAAAGTGGCATATTACAAGATTGCTCTCTCCTATTTCTTAGAAAATTGATACAAGAATAACGAATAAATCAGTAGCAATAATGAAACCTTGTAATGATAAATGTGGTTTTGGAGAAAATGCAAAGAAACTTACGTTATATACTTTAATTTTTCCGTGGAGTTTGTGCCTTAGAGATAAAATCTTGCAAATGACGCAACAGTTTATGCAGAAACTCCTGGTATCTAAAGCAAGTAGCGTTTAATCGTTTGATTTAGCAAGCGAAGCTTCTGGGAAAGAAATCCATAACCAATGATGGGAAAAATCTGGTAAAAGTGATGATGGTAATCATCAATAAGTTTTGTCGTGTTTGAATTACATTCTCTTTTGTTTTAATCACTTATTTATTTAAACTTAACCTGATATATATTCACCATTTTTATCTGTAGCTTGTCTCTAAAGTTCTGGATTTTATCATATTCCTCTCCTGTTGAAATCCTTCCCATTTCTCCAGAAAAATTTGCTGGCCCTGCATGAAGATCTTCTTTTATGTTGTATTTTCTTCCCTGCGGGTAGATGCAGTTGACAACAGATAATCCGTTGGAGCAAGATCAACAGAGAAGGGTTGGTGCGGTAAAGTTAATTTGCACGAGGTAACTGCAGTTGTGTGCGATGTTGCATTGAAAAATGCAGGATCTCGATTTGCTTGTTGAAGCAGCTCCAATTGCTGAGCATTTAACTTCCCAAATGCATCCGTTTGCAGAGCAACTAGAATTTCTTAGAACTCCTTGAAAATCCCACCAGACAGATAATAGTACTTTCCGTACAAGCAGGCCTGGTTTTGAAGTGGGTGCTACTGATAAACCTCTTTCGCAAACTGTTATTTGCATAGGACACACTTTTCGTTTCAAGTCCATTTCTTCATCCATCGGAGAAATCCATGATCAGTTCAGAAAATAGATGAGACACACAGCCATCACAATGGGGTACCCAGCCAAATATACCACATAACTTTAGCGCACGGATTCTTATCATCGGTGGGCATAAAACCGCTTCGATAATTCTGCGAGATTGTAATCTTAATGTCTTTATGTATGGCTTCCAATGCATTAGCATTTGGTGGCTTTGTGGGCCCTCCTAAATGTTACTTACCTTAAGTATCTCTTGCTTGAAAATCAGCATGCAAATGCAACATGATTGTTCTTTTTATAGCCTTTTATAGATTTATATAAGCTAAGATAGATATAAGATAGAATAAAAGATTTATATAATATAATATATTTATAAAGACTTATTGATTTATATTATTTATATTTTTGAAATGCTATGTGCTGCTGAAATGTTATCAAGGATTAATAATTTATATTTGAAAGAAAGTCGAAAAAACTAAAAAGAAAATTTTTGCAGATACCCAATATAAATATAAATAACTTATTATAATAATATAAGTTTTTAGATCTACAGATAGCTTATTTTATGTATAGAATGTTACATATATTTAACATTATATAAATGAAATAAGTCGAATATTACAGCGTTTGACCAAGAATCGTTCCTGGTAAAATTTGCGCTGAGGATGCACACATTGAGTACGATTTTTCCGGCCTACGCTGAAATATCTGAATGCTCTTAAAGTGGAAGCCCATTACGCGCATTGCTTACTTCGTCTTCTAGACAAGCTTTGAAACCTCAAATGAAATACATGTATTCTTATGCTATCAGGCATAGTGAGAAAGTGAGTAAAGCGAACGAAGTCCGGAATCAGTCAGTTCCCAACAAGACCAAAGTTTGTAGTGTACCACTTCTCAATCAGGCAATTTGCTTTATGAGCTTTTGACAGCTAGTCAAAATAGACGGTTAATTGAAATGGAGGTAGCATTGAATATTTTAACTCCTTGCGTATTGATACTTTGTTTTTAAATTTTATCAAATTTGCTTTTAAAATTTATCAAATTCCGTTCTATGTTATCAAATCAAAATTAAAATGTTCTCATAAAGAAAGAGAAAAATATTTTAAGTTTTTTAAATAAATTTTTTCCATGCATTAAATTTGTCTCGACGGAGCTTCCATAAATTAATTAATTTACTTCTTCGTTTACTGTGATATTAAGGGGAAGGATGTACCTAAAAAATTATGGAAAAATGCAAAATCGAAAATTTTGGAGCCTCCTTACTCCAAAGTTCGAATTATCTACCATTTTTTCGACATACTTAACCCCAAAAAAATTATTTATTTAGACGCTACCTTTCAAACTTTAGCTATATCTTTCTGGTAATATTACTGAGAGTGATCTCTCAAAATTTCATCGAAATTGGTCAATAACTTTTAGAGCTACAACACGAGCAGTTTTTGAAAACGTAGTTTCGAGTTTAAAGTTTTAACATGTTAAAACTATGAATTTTAGTGTTAATGCCCCCCGTTTACAATCTCCCGAAACATTTGCCTGGTCAAGGCAAATCAAAAAGTAAAGGTTGTTAGGAGAGTACAGCGAAGAGACTACAGCAAGGGTTGCTCTAACTCTAACGGTCCGAACGCCCGACTCGCTATTTATCTGAACACAAGCTGTCCCTCCGCTCAACACTATGCGATAACTGCGCCAATTTTGATTATACCAGGCTTTCCCTTGGTCAGTATATTCTTTGGGCATTATACTTTCGAAATAAGTAAAAAGAAAAAAATCGATTTTTGTAGATTCTAAAGGGATTTCTAGCCTTAAAAATCGATTGCACAGTTATCTAATACAATCAAACACTGACAAATTGAACGTCAGAACGAGCTGAAGATGGCTGTATACAGCCGAAACGCGTCCTTGAAACCAATCAAGTGTTGCCCGGAAGAACCAAACAAAACAGAACTGACAAAATAAGTGACTAGTCTTTAAAACTAAACTTGAGCAATGTAACATTCGCCTGATGATTCGCCTTTTAAAAAAGTGAACGCAGACTTTTTCTGTCCGGTTTTTTCCCCTTTATACGACAAAATTCTACCAATCTCAGGTGCTTGAGTGCCAAACGAAAAAACGAATTCCTAGAAGTGATCCTTAGAAACTGCAGCTTGTATGTACGTAAGAATTATTCAATAATTCTTTCAACTTATGTTTTTTGCATTCTGAATAACTAAGTCAATGCTGTGAATAACTAAGTCAATGCTGTGTTCTGCTGTGTTTAAATAGGGACGCGCTTAAAGGGGAAGTTACATGAAATTTCAACAACTTTTTTGAACAGCAGTGTTTATTTTTATAAATTAAAACTTTTGCACATTAAAGAATATCATTAAACTATATAAAATTTTTTTTCGTTTTTATTTACAAAATTATGGCTGCAACAGAGACTTAAATAGACGCTGACACGATATCTCATGACTAGAATACCTGAAATAAAAAATTCAAAGGACATCTTTAAAAATAATCGATTGGCCGTAGCTCCTACCAGGATTAAACATTTTGTACGGAAAAACACAAAATAGCGGAAACTTACATCAGTGATCATTCAGTGATTCCTGCATCATATAATATACCTTGTTCCTCCTCAAAAAGGTTATTTGCATGAGATTTTTCATTCTTGAGCTCAGTCTTGTGCTCCTTTGAAGCTTTGAGTCTGCGGCGATTGGCAGGTGATTGCATTCTCCAAATTTTCCCTTTGCTCTCGCAGCCCCATATGAGCACCGAGAATCGGCACCTTCATTTTGTCTTATTGATTATTTTCGGTTAATATTTCGTGGTAGGACGTCGCCTAAATAGCATCTCTCTTATTTTCCATGGAATCTGAATTTCAGCGCACAATTAGGTCGTAACACGTAGATAATTTTTGCATGACTTTATTCGTAAATGCAGCAGTTTTTACTTTTGGGTTTCAATTTTTTCGCGGCACGGTTTTTCTTTTTGTTAAGATCACATGTTTATTTTTCGCAGATACCGATTTAATTTCATTTTATTTATTTCCACCATGTTTTTTTTTTGTAATTTTGTTCGCCGCTTTTTGCATCTGTGCCCCGTTTGTACATTCTTTTCTAAAGTATAAAATGCGCTCTCTTTTGTGACACTTAAAGCAAAGGGGTAGAGCTCAATATCTTAAAACTGTTTCATTGTTTTTGTATCATATTTAAAATTAATAAAAAACATTATATAAACTTTTCAATCTTTTAAACATTCAATGATATGATTAACTTCTTTTAAAGCCGCACTTCCTTCGTGATTCACGGCACGATTTCGCTTATGACTCTCGTATCAAATCACATACTCTTCATCGTTCTTTTACTTTCCATCCTCCATAGGCCTTACAAATTGAAAATTTCACCAAAAAACTGTCCAATTAAAGTAGATAACAAGAGAAGGAAACCTCTACGAGCCCAAGAGACATCGCCAGAAACTGTCAAATGATTTTTGAAATTAGCAGCTCACTTAAATTAGCTTCATTTTTTTCATGTTCCTCTTCAAATGCTTTTTTGAATACATTGGATGCTAGTATCCAAATGTTTTCCACTAAGCCATAAAAAGTACTTTTACAGAACCCTTTGCCTATTTCCATCAACCCACAAAAATTAAATAAACCTTCACAGCCAACACCAAGTAAACGCATGACGAATACAAAGCGCCAATTTATTTAGTAAAAAGAATAAATTTGTGAGTTGCTTGAAAATACGAATCTGATTCACACTTACTCTGTATAACTAATTGAAAACCTTATCCGTTTTCATCATGTTTTGAAAACTTCACATCAGTCCTACATGTTTTACATATTATCGTACTGCAAAGTAGGTTGAACATCTACTTCAAAATCAGCGTTTTTTTTACAATTTTCTTAATTGAATAAAACTTCAATTAGAGCGCTCACATACACTCCATTTTATCGAATTATGTATGAATATCACATAAATAGTGATTTGACTTTTCACATTATCAAGTCATGGAGCACTGCCGTTTGACACGGCTCATTTATCAGAATTTGACGAGAGAATGGAACGATCGTTGTTCACAACGACTTCCCGCCCCTCTCCGAATAATGTTTGCATTTGAGCGAACACTTTGAACACTTTTGAGCGAGTCATGGCAGCATCACTTAAGCCAACCTTCATCATTCCAAGAGATCCGTTTTCCAGAGTTTGACGCAGAAGTAGATGATTAAGCTTGGGATTTTTAAATTTAAATATTCGTAGAGAAATTCTCGGAAATCGATGTGCTTACTCTCCGCTAGTCCGTTGCCGACAGAAAAAAGCCCACCATATCCCACGCTACCACTGTTTACATGGCGTGTTTGGATCTAACCCTGTAAATTTAGACAGATTAATTTACCGGGACGATGTGGTTGACCAATTGGAATCATATTTTTGAGATGAAAAAAATACCCAGCATAGAAAATTAACTATTACTAATGATATGAATCCTAGTAAAGAGTTATAAACGAATGCATCAACGCATTCGTTGAAATTGACCCTTTTTACTAATTGCATGTCTATCAAAAACCCTGACTGAAATTTTTAATAGTATCAACAGTAGTACAGGTGAAACCACATAAAGAACTTACAATATTTTTTATTATTTAATTATGACAACATGACCCAACAACATAAGAGACAAGCCAATAACTTGACATTTTTGAGAAGAACTTACTAAAAAAAACTCCTACCCACTTGCGAATAGTTTTTTAACGATTCTGCGAATATTGTATGAAAACCAACACTGAAACTGTCATTAAGTGTCATGAAAGGGTCCATACATACCTCATCATATCGACATATGTACCTCATCAATCAAGATCATCAGAGTGGCCATCGAACCACTTCCGGGAAAGGTTATGGATATAAAAATTTTCCGTGAGTCAGTCATGACTCCGGAGCTCCAACGTTTTGCTGCATCTATTACCTTATATCGATGTGTTTTTCCGTGCTCAGTCATTTTACAAGATGATGAAGGGTGACAAAACGAATGACAAATCTGAGGTTTGATTGCTTTTCAAAAGTGAAAAGGGGAACTTCTCTGATCAGCTCTTTTGTATCACCCATTGAGAACTTCATTTGGTGCTACTACTAAGCCCTTGGCGTCGCTGTACAAAAAAAGTCAGCTTTTGGCTTTCTATTCAAAGCGTTTAAGTTACACTAAGTTCTTATAACCGAATATTTTTGGGAGTTTTACAAGCAGCAAAGGATTCACAATCATCACTATGACGAAGCCCATTCTCAATTTACACCGACGACCATATTCATAATTACTAAGTATCCAGAAAAAGCATCACCTAGGCAACTTCACCAAATTGATTTTATCAGCTTATTAACAACTACTTATTATGCTTGCATTAATGCCAAAATTAGTGATTTTACTAAATTGCAGTTCTTCGATTTTTTCTGAGTTTTGAATATTTTGAATAACAATGTCATCTAAAGTCAATTTATCTAGGAAATTTACATTCTTTATATTAGGATAGGAGAATCTTTCATCATTTGTATATCGTGCTTGAAAAATAGTGATTAAAAGCTGCAATTGAACAATCATTGAAATGTATGAGAAAGTTTCCTGTTACATTTACTTTTCTAGCATCGTATGTTTGATTTAAAATAAGATTTTTAGTGTTTTTGTTTACAATTTTTTCTCTGTCAATTTCAAATATTTCTGTATTTTGGTTTCTAACTAATTTACAATTATTTCTGTAGGCACAATGTTTCGTTATTTTTAGTTCGTTAAAGTATTTATCACTTTCATATGTGTAAAGTGTATTTTCTATTCTAAAAACTATTTCATTTGGGGAATCTATTTCTTTATGCTGCTCGTTTGTTAGTGGCAGTCGGGATCAGAACTCAGTCGGGATTTTAATAGCAAAAATGAGAACATTTTTTATCAAATTTAAAGAATCCAACTTTAACAAGTTGCAATTTGCTTACGTCTATATTGAACATTTTGATTTCTTCGTTGGAGAGAATGTTGGGGTGTAACATACCGTATCTTGCAGATGCAATGTTGTCTTGAATGTTTTCTATTCTGTTCTTAAGGACTTGGATTTTGAATATTTGATCAAAATATAAATTATTTTCATAACTGTTGCTCAAAATTTTGTTTAATTGACTTGTAAGTCGGTGTCTAGTTGCAATATCTCCAAGTGTTTTAATAGTGTTACTTAAATTTTTGTTAATTTCAATTTGCTGGTTTGCGTTTTTGATTAGGTTATGATTATTCATGTCGATTGTCTTAAGATGTTCGTCAATGTTCTTCCTGTCTTGGTCGTCCATAGTTCCAAAAAGAAAATTTTGTGCATTACCTACTAGATTAATCAGTCCTCTTTTAGGTCTTTTGTCAGAGGGTTGGAAATATGACATAGGCAATATATCAGATTAGTAATTTTCCTTGAATGATTTCGAGTATCATCTTATTCCGAATGTAAGGGAAATTTTCTTGTGTAAATGTTATTTGCTGATTTCTAGAAATGCTTTCTGCAATGCTACAACAGAAAACGCTACAATCACTACCGTTATCTTGTTGCGGAGTGTTTTCTAAATCAACTAGGGTAAATTCTGTAAAGTCAGTATGTATTCCTCGTTTATTGATAGACTCTTCTTTCAGGAAATCTTTTATGGTTTCCAAGATTTGTGAGTTTGGTACTCCTAATGAATCGTAATATTTGATCTTTTTTTGTGGAAAATCAATGATGCTGATGGTCCAATGATTTTGATTAATATGGATTGGTATCAGAAGGATATCAAAATCGAATGTATTCATATTTCGCGTCCATCTTTTGACAGATTTGTAACCTGATCTTAGAATGCATGGGATAAAAAATGTGTTAATTGCACATACTTTGAGTAGATTTAGGGAACTGTCTTTTTCGCTGCGTTCTACTATAAGTTTTAAATAGAATTCTATGATTTTGTCGTTGAGCCATTTATCATTTTAAAGTGTTTTAATGTCGCGCCTAGTAATATCTGTTCGGAATTTGGAAGTTAAAATGTCATTACATGTGCCTTCGTTTAGTGTGCTATTTATTATTGATCGTTGCTCATCTGTAAATTCTGGAAATTCTCCGGTGTTGTCATTAGGAATTTCGTCGCTGGAGAACAAATTATGCTTCAAAGGTCTTTTGGTCTTTTTCTTTTCTTCACCCAAGCAGGGTGTATTTTTTCGAGTTTACTTTTAACAAATCTTGGTTGATGTTTCAATCCCGCTTCTTTGTAATTTTTAATGAACCCGGTCCTATTAAGTCCTTTTAAGTCCTATTTTCCTCGTAGTCTTCGCGATTTTTATTTGCTTTTGTAATCCATTTTTGCTTTGCGATCTTAAGGAGTTCTCTAACTCTCTCGAAATTTATTTTATGGAATTGTACTTCGTTCGGAGTGCATTTAATTGTGGCGTGGTACCTTTAATTGTAGTTTCTTACCGTTTGTTGCATTGGTCTCTTGATAGAGACTTTTCGTTTTTGATACCTTAGTATCCGAAATTTTTCTACTATTGTCCCATGAAACCTTTCTATGTCTGCGATTCCTGTACTATTGTGCGGTTTTGTTAAGTGTAATTCCACGTTTTCCGTATCTAAAAATTCTTTCATTAATACTCCATTAAATTCGTTCGCTGCAACGATTTTTTGTGGTTTGCCTACTCGTGCGAAATGTTCCTCTAGAATTCCTATTAATGTCACATGATTTCTATCGTTCAACCAGTATGTGGACCCAAATTTCGAAAATTTATCGATAATTGTAAGAAAAGATTGTTTCATTATAGTAAAAAGGTCTATTTGGAGTATTTGGTTAATATCGTCTGCTGTTTCTGACGAATTAAATTTATTTTTGATGGGTTTGTGATCGTATTTCACTGCTTGACATATTTCGCATTAGTTAATCACAATGTGAATGAGTTCGAATTATCTCGGATAATATATTTTGTATTTGACTTTGTTAAAGGTTTCTAAAATTCCGGAGTGTAAGCTTTCTTGAACGTGGTAAAGCGAAATTTGTTTAACGGCTTCTACCTCCGTTTCAACGTTTTGAGCCCTAAATTTATGAATATAATTTGTGATTTGTGTGTGAATATAATTGAATTTAATTTGTTTTTCATTCGAGAATAATTCCCGAAGTTTTTCTTGAACGATATTGTATTTATGATCTGATAGTTCAGAATATATGCCAGTGGTCCATTTTCGGATGTAACTTCTAAGAATATATCCGAGATTTTCAAAATCGTATTCGGCGATATAAATAATACGCTTCTTGTGCATAAATTCTATTTCTGATACTTTATTGTTCGTCAGAATAATTTGTGTATTTTATTTGTTGACAATTTCTTCTAGGAGTTCAACGTCTAGGAGTTCCTCCTCCGCTGAGTGTATTGTTGCCATGATAGCATCATCGTCGTCATTTTTGATTTGGATTCTTCCAACGCGATTTTCCTTTCCTTTGATATATTCGATGTGAAACTGATATTCGCCTAATTTCAATAACCACCTTTGGTCTCTTGGAGGTAGGTCCTTGCCTTTATACTTCGCTTGCAAATATTTGATTGGTTGGTGATCGGTAAGGATTTTAAATTTATTGCCATAGAGGTATGGTCTGAAATATCCCACATACCATATTATAGCTAATTCTTTATCTGTCGCGGAATAGTTACGCTCGTGACAGTTTAGTGTTCTAGATGCAAAGCAAAAAGGGTGACCCTCTTGTGAAGGAACGGCGCCTATTGCATAATTTGAGGCATCTGTGGTGAGCTGAAAAGGCTTGCTGAAATTTGGAAAACGCAAAATTGGGTGCGAGCTTATTAATGTCTTAAGTTTTTCGAATGCTTCGATATAATTCGGATCTGTTGTATTTATTTAGCTATCTTTTCTTAGAAATTTCGTCATAGGCTGTGCCACTTTGGCGTAATCTCGTATGAATTTACGATAATAGCCTGTTAATCCTAGAAAGCTTTTGAGCTGTTTCTCGTTTCGAGGTAGTTTTAATTCTTCAATAATTTTAATCTTTCCGGGGTTGGGTTTTATACCTTCTTTAGTAATAATATGTCCTAAAAAACTGGTTTCTCTTTGCATAAAATTGCATTTGTCGATTTGAACTTTAATTCGATTTCATTTAAAAACTTTAAAGATGTCTGTAATGGCATTAATGTGCTCCTCTAATCAAGTACTGAATATTAGAACGTCATCTAGACAGACGACGCAGGTTTTATTAATTAATTCTCGGAGCACTGTCGCTGGCGCATTTTTCAGACCAAACGGCATTCTCACAAACTCGTAAAGACCGTGGGGAGTTACAAAGGCCGTTTTATGCCTGTCCTCCTCCTTCACCAAAATTTGATGATAGCCTTTGGCAAGGTCTATCGTCGAAAAATATTGAGCTCTACCAAGTTTGTCTAACAGAGAATCAATATTTGGCAGAGGATATTTATCATCCACAGTAACATCATTAAGTTTTCGGTAGTCAATTACTAACCGAAACTTTTTATTTCCTGAGTTGTCACTCTTTTTAGAAATTACAATCAATGGACTTGAGTATTTTGAACAGCTTTTTCGAATTATTCCTTGCGATTCCATCTCTTTTATCTGTCTGCGTACCTCCTCTTCATGCTTAGGGGGTACCGGTAAAGTCTTGCGTTTATTTGAGCATCTGTGATTGTTTTAATTTCGTGCTCAATGGATGGAGTACTTGTTAATATGTCTCCTTCTTTATAAAAAATACCTTCGAACTTTTTTATCACCTTTGGAATTTCCGTATATTCCTCTTCATTGAAATGATCTAGTTTTAGTCTTTCTAAAAAAATATTTTGGGCACTTTCTAATGAACAAATTTCATTGAGAGTGTATGGGGTATTTATGAATTTCATTATTTGTCCATTTAAAGAAATTGGTTTTTCTTCGACATCAATTAAAGTTTCTAGTGTATTGAGAAGGTCCATACCAATTAGGAACTGGTATTTTCTTCTCCATAAGGATTTAACTTTCCATTTAATTCTGGCTGCAGATGGTAGTTGAAATTCCCTACGAGCAACTGTATGTACTTCATACTTTATTATGTCTTTGCTTGTTATTGTACTGAATACAATTGGTTCAATTGGCACTTTCGTAAAATAATTAATTGCTTCATCAATTATTGGAAATGATAAATCGGTATCGATAAGAGGGGCAAACTGGTTTTCATTTATCGTTATTTTTATCATGGGAAGAATGTCCGAGGCTAGTTTTGAAAAAAACAGGGACTCGTTATTATTAACTTGTAGAAAATTTTGATCTCCTTCGCATAGGATGGGTTTCGTATTTACGTTAACAACGTCCTGAGAGAAATTTCGTGATGAATTTCTCGACTGAACTCTTTCTAGGTTATCAATTTCCAAAGGCGCTGGCCTATTTGAAAAGAAATTTTCATTTCTGGCGAACTTGTTTTAGCCCGATTGCCGACGTTGGTCAGAATTTCTGTCAAAAGTTTGGTTATTCGGTTCTGGATAACGATTATTACTTCGTTCCCCAGAATTTGTATTGAAACGGATTTGTCCATCGAAATTGTTTGTTAGATTGCTCTGATTCCGATATTGACCCGAGTGGTTGTTTGATTGGTTATTAGTTAAGTTTGTGTTTCGGTTCTGTCTATTCTCGTTGGTCCTTTTAGATTGTCCCGGTCTAGATTGTTCAATATCAGAATTTCGATTATTTTTAATGCTGTTAGAATTTTTATCGCGATCACTCCCGAACATTCCCTTTTTCCAATCACTTTTCAATTTTCTGTACTCATATCTTATATACGAATTTTCGAAACGCCTACTTGTCATAATATTGATTATATTATTAATATCATGTATTTCTTTTATTTTATCTAGAAGGATTCCCTGCGTCATTTCTGTAGCAGTGTTGACGAGAATTGCATCAACATTACCAAGATCCACGTACGGGAAATCCTTGTAGTAAATACATAACTCATCTTTTTTGTATTTAATTTTTTGTAAATTTAATGCTAGATCATATACTGTGTTAATTCTAAGATCGCTGATCATCCGATAAATTTCGAATGGCTCTGTATCGGGTTTGTAGCGTAGTTGTAGTGCTTTTTTGATGGCATTCCAATCGTTTGGCTCCCTTATATTGATAACAACGTCATTCGCTCCTCCTTGGATCTTCTCAAAAAAGAGACATCCCCTGTCCCAGTAAATGTCGTCATGTGCCGTATCTCTTTCATGATTTTGTGAGATGGGAGATTTGGTCGTCTCTACTGCTGTTGTGAATTAGTAGTTGTACTGCTGCTGCAAGTTGTTCGTATTCTGTCTCTATTGCCAGAAGCTTCTGTTCCAATTCGTAAATCTTTGCTTCCATCGTTGATTGTGTTCTTTTTTCAGTGAAAATAGCGTACCGCTTCTCCCTTCTGTCTTGCATGCACTATCACACTTAATTAATTCGTTTAAGTTTATTCACTTTTTGTTAATAGCAAGAGATCCGGCAGCCTCACCGGAGATTTTAGACAGCTTTAAGGCCTTGTTGCCTAATTGCTGACACCTTCATCTGGCTTCTTAGCATTTCCTAGAAACGATTCTGCAGGTGCATGGAAGTGTTTTTTATATGCAACTAGCTGGCTCCGAAAATGTGACAGCAGAAATGCTTTTGATATATGATGCCAACATCAATGAACGTGCAAGTAAACTTTGAACTGTTCCGAACGAAAAACTCAAAATACATTGTGGCTTTTGAACTACTTGAATCAAATCGTTTTTCGCTGAAACGAACTATTTTGTCACCTTTAACCGCACCTTTGAACGGACCAATCAAAGTCACTGGTAAAAAAAATATTCCTAAAGAATATTGCTTCTAAAGGAAGCAAGGAGAAGTTTCAGTTCAACGGCTCAAGACACCAATCTTACTTTGTATAATGTTGAGTAGAAGAGGCAAGCCGCAGTGAAAGGAATATAAAAGCAGGCAGAGTTAGTAGGTGATTTGACTTTGTCAAAAACACCCGTGATGTCACAACTGGACTAGGCCAGTTAAAATTCAGCTTGTTATTTAGGATTTCCTTGGATGCGCTGTAGTGACCTCTGCAGAACTGGATGGAACATAACACCGAAGATGGCGCACTGCCGAAGTGCGTCTGTGGACCAAGCAAAGAAAGTAACGGGCAACGACGGAATGTTCCGAGGACAAAAAAATTATTTCAACTACGTCGGAAGAAAACATTTCAGCGAAAAAAGAATATAATTTCCACAAAAGAAGACATGTTTTAAAAGAAGCATAAGTCCAATTACTGGGTACACTAGACAATAAACTGAGCCCACTAGACTCAGTTTAATATCATAGTTTATTCCTGCGTTTTCCATCCTGACAACATTAGAGCAAAATCAGCCAAACCCAGACACAGTTTGTGCCACCAAACTGACGAGGCTAGCCGCATCAAAAAACATACATAAAAATCAACAAAAAATCAATTCGGGTAGACACGTAAGCTGGCCACCATAAATAATCATAATTAGAAGATTTAAACATGGTCTGTACGATTCGATGCCATAAACACTATAGAAAAATAATTTAGGATAATGAAAGGAAACTTATTGTATGTTAAATGTCTATGGTTCTGAAAAGATAATGGCCCACTTGTCCTTCAATATACAAAACACAGAAGAAGGGATCATATCGGCCTCGAAACAGCTGTCTGTTTCTGAATAAAAATCTCAACCTGAAAATGGAAAGTAATAAGAATTTATCAACTATATTTATCTTTATTACTTAAAGAAAAGAATCATTGGAAAAATATACATAGTGCTCCGTGTTTTTGTGGCAAAGTTCAGAGTACAAAATCAAATGTAATTTTTCTACCTTTATAATATACTTAACTATACAATATAAAAATTAAATGACGAACATTGTTGAACACGCATGGGGAAAAATACAGCAATGTAAATGGTTCTCGCACCGATTTCTTGTAGAGATCACTATAAATGTATATCATAAATGCCGTAATCCACACAAGATATGGGATTTTTGAATTTGATGAACGAAGATAAAAAAAATCTTCCTGCCAATGTCGGCGTTGTATTTTCAATAGACAAACACTGATGAAAAATCGGATCGATTTCAAAACAGCTATTTGCTTATTTCAATTGAATTAATGGAGAAAACTTCAATCTTTCGACGGAGATTTTCTTTCAGAACAAAACATGTTTCACTGTTTCGGTTAAAACAGACTGATTTATCAAGATATTAACTGAGCATTTTCACCAGATATTCTTGAAATTTCAAGCGTCAAGAATCAAAAAATCAAAATTTATATTTTCGGGCTACTGAAGGAGTATATCTCTCCTTATGTAAAGAAAAATTGTTCATAATCAACAATAATTCAGTTTGACACGTATTATGTTGAGTATTTTCAAAACAATGTATGTATACAAACAATGTATTTATAATAAATAAATATTGGGGCGGTTGACCTGTTCGGTCGCACATGCTGCAAAATGAGACAATTTTATTTTTCAAAATACCATGGCCGCATAATGGCGCCCGAAGGAAGTTAATATCGACTAGCTTACTGCGTGGTCGTGGGGGACATTCTGAAAGCCCTGATCCTTTTAAGACACATCATACACACACAAAAAAACTTACTCTTTCATATCTCTTATTAAAAAAAATTAAAAAAAGTACAAACACAAATTTTTAAAATAGTTAAGAAAATTCGATTTTCTTTTTCTCCTTTCTAAGTTTTGTATTGTTATAGATTGCAATGTAGAGATGTAACCAGCTTTTTTATTACAAAGCACGAGACCACTTATACTTACCAACTGAGAAAACTTATACATTTGTCGATAGAGTCCAGAGGAGCGATGTAATTGTAATCTTACATGTGAAACGTCTTCTAGTGTTGTGACTTGATTGGTGATGACATTTTCACATCCGTCTGCACTCCACCCCGTACATGCATTTTTCACCGGGAGTTTAAAATCCAGAAACACATCCACGTCGCGCTACTCGGTCGTCAACGATGCATTCTCCCGTTACCCCTTTTAGTCTCATGGATTAGTTTTCTTCCTTGTATTGGAAACTCAAGTTCGACTTTTTCACTTAGCACTTTTTTTTCACTGGATCGAAATTTTCAATGATTATGCCACCGATCAAGCGACTAAGTTGTCGAGAAGCCTTGGGGTCGATTATAAACAGCCTGAATTATTATGAACCGGCGGAAATTCATAGAGAATCGTACGATAGTCCTTCCGCGTTCGACTCGAAGATCAGTTTCGTCATAGAACACTACAACGATGCACACAAGAAACGTCGTGCAAAAAAGCAGGAAATTTTTGTGTTAAACTTTTTGTGTTAAACTTTTTGTTTTAAATTTATTATTTATTTTCCAATTCAAAAATCTTTCGCAATTAATTCCCAATATTCAAATTTTTCCACACTCCTCCCCTGGGGATGGGGTAGGCTAGAATAAATCCACAGTAACCCAAACTGTCGTACGAGGCGACTAATGGGAACACAGCACCGAACTCGGACTATGTTTTCACTCTCAACTTCATTTGACGCATGTGGGCTGGCGGCCATGATATTCTGGACCTAGTCGTTTCTTGCGCGGTACCGCCAGGGTGTAAACCGTGCGCGAACGGCTCCAGGCTAATATCACGCCGTCTCCGTCCCGATAAAACCTTGGCAGGCTTCAGATTACGTTCGAAGCTCGCACCATTGAGTTGGTGGTGTAGGTTAGGTTGAGTCGTACTCCCGATTAGCGTTGATCTGGCTCTGAGCATCTGACTCCATAAGGGCTAGTGCCAACCCTAGCAGGGCCTCCCTGCTTGCATAGATAACCATGGCATCATTAAGGCGACTACACATCCGGGCAGAGATAGCAGCTCTGAGGGGGGGACCCTTAAGAACAAAATTATGAAAAACAACAACAAACAGAATAATGCAGAGGAGACGAACAAACGAGCCGACGAGCATAATTCTGACAACCATAACGATTATCTTGGCGTGTTTTCCCGTAGTGGAAAAACCTTGCGTTCACCACCATGGTTTCATTCAGCCCCAAGCGGAAAGAACAGTGATGGGCCAGTAGTAAGTGCGGTTTCGGAGATTTAAAACCACCTCACTCGTAAGGTTGCTACTGCTGAATCGACCTCAGTAGGAGGAAAGCACAACATAGAACGTAAGCTCCCGGAGAAGAAAGTCGGCGAAAAAGACCTGATTGTTAAGGAGGTTATCACGGAGAACCGTTCCGAGGAAGAACGGTTCACTGAAAAATATTATGCGATCCTCAAACGTATGCAAGGAGCGTGCATAAACCAAAAAACAATCAGTAAAAGTGTAAAAAATGAAGTGTTTGAGCTCGAAGATCTCTTGAATCGAGTTTGCCACTACAGGAGACTCTGGAGAAAGTTGGAAGAAGAACATCCAGATCAAACGGTGTACGTTAAAGTCACCCAACCTTTCCTTCCCAGTATCAAGAGGACTGCTGCTGGCTCTCTTCAGAGCGAACAGGAGAAAAGGCGTTAAGAGAACGTTGAGCCAGAAAAAGAAACGCCACAAAGAAAAGACGCCTTCCAACTTGTGATATCTAAGGCGGCGAAAAATCCGCAAAACGCGAACATAGGCTTAGCCAACAAACAGTGCCTGTTCAAACAGCGACAAATACCGTGGACAAACCAGCAAGAAAAATGTGAAGTCCTTGGGGACGCCATTCCCATTCCAATAGCTCCGACGGAAGGAGCTATTCTGACGTTCTACGCGATATCCGCAAGAATGTAAGGCCGGAGGAAACAGGTACGATTATTCAAACTCTACTATCGATGAGGTCCGGAGGGCTAGTCAACGAGTTTGGAGCGGACTCCTCCGATAAATCGATATTCCACTATAAAATAAGGGACATCTTTCAGGCAAAAGCCACCGTCTCTACGTTGGAGCCAAGAGCTTCATTGGAAGTAAGGGACCTGGATTGCATCGCCGAACCAGCTGAGGTTGCAGAAGCGGTTCAGAAAGAGTTCCCTGGAATAACTCTCATAAAAGTAAAGCTTTCTCCACAGAATCGCCGAGGGCAAAGGCTAGCCATACTCGATGTAATGGAGAAAGATGCTACACAACTCCTGGCCAAAGGAAAAATAAAAATCGGCTGGGGGGGTGTGCAAAGTTCGCCGCCGAGCCATCCTAGTTCGATGCTACAGGTGCCTTGGATACGGGCACACCACCTCGAACTGCAAGGGCCCTGACAGTAGTATGCTTTGCTTTAAGTGTGGAGCGTTTGGGCATAAGATGAAAGAGTGCGCTTAGACTCCGCGCTGTTTGTTATGTAATCATCTTAACTCTCAACCGACAGAGCACCCTCACGTTGCAGGAACAGGCTCGTGCCCAATCTTTAGAGAGGCACTAGCAAAAGCAAACGCAGCTCTGAGGAGATGATCAAGGCCCTTCAAATTAACTTGCACCGTAGCATCAGTGCACAAGATTTGTTAGAGCAGTTCGCCAGAGAAAAGGGAGCTGATCTGCTGCTGCTGAGCGAACAACATCGAAATAAGACCTCAGCAGCCTGGTTCTCCGATGACTCCCATACTGCTGCCGTTTGGGTTCGTGGCAGCATGCGACTCCAGATTCAAGGTCACGGCCGAGGAGACGGTTTCGTGTGGATTCGGTGCCCGGGTATAACGTTTTTCAGCGTATACCTGACGCTAAATGAGTCCATGCCATCTTTTCCAAATAGAGTGGACGCGCTAGAAGAAGCTGTTCTGAACACAGATGGCAAAGTACTCGTAGCAGGAGACTTCAACGCCAGAGCCGTTGAGTGGGGCATTTCTCAAACCGATTCCAGAGGGCAACGCATTCTGGACATGTCGGCGAGGAGCGGGTTGCTGGTTTTAAATACCAGCAATGTACCTACCTTCCGGCGCTGGGGCTGCGAAGGAGCAATCTCAGAAGTGACATTCGCCTCGGAGTCCCTCGCTTCGATGACGCTGAACTGGAGAGTACTCGAGGATTATTCAGCGAGTGACCACCAATACATCGCGTTTGAGATCGGTGATACCACTCCTCGTTCGTCTCAACGATCTTTCACTTCCGGGTGGAATATCGGTAAAATGGACGTAGAGACTTTCGCCAATGTGATTCTGAATGGCGGAACGATATCGGGGTGCCCTTCAGGGAGCGGAAGGGCTGGCGTCGAGGGAATGGTGGAATCAACGATGAACCTCATCACTTATGCCTGTAGCTCATCTATGCCTCGACGGAGGCCTCGACACGAACGGCCTGGTGTACATTGGTGGTCAAAAGACATCGCAGACAAACGAGGCGAGTGTCACAGACTTCGACGTACAGCTCAGCGCTCAAGAAACGTAGAGGAAGCATCCAATAGGACAGCAGCATACAGATCAGCGACGAAAGAACTCCGAAGACTCATCAATGAGGGTAAGGCAAGCTGTTGGCGAGAACTTGTGGACGATGTGAACAGGGATCCATGGGGCTCGGCTACAGGGTAGTGTGGTGCAAGCTCGGTACCTCACGGAAGCCGTGTTTACTTCAAGCATTCAAGATGGACAGCATAGTGCAGGCGCTTTTTCCAACTCATCCTGTCCGTGTTGATGCTGCACACGAGGCCGACTCAGGCGAATGTCCATCGTTCACTAAAAATGAGCTGGGGGATGCGGTGCTTTCCATGAAACCTCGAAAGGCACCAGGACCAGACGGCATTCCAACCGAGGTGCTCAAATGGTCTTCCACGTTTGCCCTGATTTGCTACTCAATGTGTTTAACACTTGCCTTAGAGAAGGTGTATTCCCATCTCGCTGGAAGGTGGCGAGGCTCACATTGATCAGCAAGGGAAAAGGAGACCCCGGGCTGCCATCTACATACCGGCCGCTTTGTATGCTGGACACAGCCGGGAAAGTGTTCGAAAAGCTCATCAAGAGAAGATTCGCTGACGCAATTCGTGCTGCAGGGGACCTATCTCCTCGGCAGTATGGCTTTAGAGCAGGGCGATCCACTCCCGATGCCATCATGGAAGTGGTGAATGCAGTCCGACGAGCCGAAGCGCACAAAACTGAAAAAGGAGTTGTCTTGATAGTGTCGCTAGACGTCAGAAATGCCTTCAACTCTGCCAGATGGGCGGATATTCTTGGCACATTGGAAAATTATTTCCGATTGCCAGGCTATCGGGTGCGGATTTTGAGGGATTACTTTAAGGACCGCTGTCTGCTCTATGACACACAAGATGGGCGGCCCAGTATGGAGATAACGTCTGGTGTAGCGCATGGCTCCATACTGGGACCAGACTTGTGGAACGCCTCATTTGACGGGCTATTGAGGCTTGAGCTGCCAGATGAGTCGCGCTTGGTCGGCTATGCAGATGATATAGCAGCACTGGTTGCCAGACGCACTGTCGAACATGCGCAGTGCAGACTGGGAATGCTAATGCGTCAAGTGAGGGAATGGATGACCACGGTTCGGTTTGGAACTAGAGAAAACCGAGGTTGTCATTCTCCCGAAGAAAAGAATTCGCACGGTAATTCCTTTGCAGATCTGAGATGCGACTGTTGAGTCTAAACTTGCAATAAAAAATTTGGGACTAATGATCGATTCGAAAATGAGCTATTCGGAACAGATCAGGGCAACAGCGAAAAAGGCCGCGATAGGCGTCTCAGCAAACGCCGACTTCTCATGAGTACTGTACAGTCAGTGCTACTGGACGGCTCTGAGGTTTGGGCCGGAGCTCTCAGTAAGGAACTGTACCGAAAGCGCGTGGCGCAGGTACAGTGACTAGGAGCTTTGCGGGTTGCGTCTGCATACCGCACTGTCTCTGAGTCAGCGGTGTTGCTTATTACAGGAGTGATACCCATCGCACTCCTCGCTGGAGAGTGACTGAAAATTTAAGACCGAAAAGTGGAGAGTTCAAGATATGCTGTCAACCGAGAGGAGAGGCAGCGCACAATTCTTGAGTGGCAGCAGTCCTGGGAAGGCGACTCTAATGGCCGCTGGACTGTCCGTCTTATAGGGGACGTGGGATCGTGGCTAATCAAAGGCACGGTGAGACTGATTATTACCTTACCCAGCTTCTTAGTGGGCATAGGTATTTTGAGTCTTACCAACACAAGATTGGTAAGTCACGGTGCCCAGACTGGCTTGTCTGCCAAGGGGAAAGGGACGACGCATCTCACACCTTCTTCAACTGTAGAAGTGAAACAGGATGCGGCAGGACTTGGAAGTGATGGGACAGCTTTCTCCAGACAATCTGGTCGGAGAAATGCTGAAAAGTTACGACAAATGGACCTGTGTAGCACATTACTCTCGGGCAATACTTACTACCAAACCATGGATAACCTTGGGCGCGGGGTCTAGGGCGGTCTTCTTTCCAGCAGTCCTCCTCCATCCTGTCCCCTCCCGCTGAGGGGAGATTTCTCTAGGCTGACGGCGCCCTAGGGCGAAGTAAAAAGAGGCCTAGCCCGAAGTAATATGTCAAACGGTTCCAGGCTAGAGTCTCTTGACAGGGGGTGGAGGGTGTTTAGTGGGTAGTCTGGTAGCATGCGCTCCTAGGAGTCCCACGCTCCGGGCGTAAATTGCCTTCACCCCCCAACCAAAAAAAAAAAAGAAAAATATTCCACTTTTTGATCTCTTCTCTAATTTATTCTTTTTCTTATCTTTATCTGACTATCCACATTTTTTCTTTTTTTCCGATCTTTACATTTAATTTACTTATTTTTTTCTCTCTACTTTATAAAATAACCAATCATAAGCCCACCCTCTGGCCTTCTTCTACTTCTTAATACGACTGCCTCCTCGGGCCTTCGTTTCCTGGCAGTCTAGCCTACGGCATGAAAAATTAAACGTTAAAAAATTTTGCACATGCGTTTTTAAAACATAAATTTCTTTAACCATGGGATTATTCAGACTAAAGAAGGAGTTAAATATCCCCTTCGGTACGGATTTGTTTGAGGAAATATTTGCATGTGGAACGAATTTAATTTTCGGTTCCTTGGAGTAGTATTTGAAAGCAGTATATTTTACGTAAGAATTCATTTATTCCTAAAATATTGGTGACAAATGGAAGCACTAGGATGTTTTCAGGTAATTAAAATTGCAAAACAAAAATAATTTTATAAAAACAAAATCGGATCTTTGGTTTGCTGTGACGAAAAACTTGTGAAAAGTGCAGTATTTTCCAAAGCAATTGGATAAATGCGGCGCTACTTGGCATTGTAGCGCTACTTGGCACTACCACGTATTCTTATTTTCTAATATTATGCTTATAACAAACACGGCACCTTATTCTAAGGTGTGGCTTGAACTTAGTTGAAAGAATGTTCTCAGGAAAGTGTGCCCAATTTTTTCGCTGTCAAATGAAATTGTGTATCACTTATTGACGGACGTCCACCACTTTTGTCATTTAGCAATGGAAATTGCTCCAGAAATTCTTTGTCAATAGCTAAACGAAAGG
The DNA here is from genome assembly GCA_954870665.1 of Stratiomys singularior. Lineage (NCBI taxonomy): Eukaryota > Metazoa > Arthropoda > Insecta > Diptera > Stratiomyidae > Stratiomys > Stratiomys singularior. The sequence goes on from OX940879.1 coordinate 51,527,839, forward strand.
AAGAAATGCCTGCCTTTGTTATACAGTTGACGTAAAAAGACGTCTTCTCATAACCCTGTACATATTTTCTCATAACTGGGAACCACGCTAGCAATTGGTCCTGTTTATCAACGCTTCCTATACCTTTATTATACTAAAGCCCAGATGCTGTGTTCATAATTTCTTCGCTATTGCCATCTTAATTTTTTCTCTTTTTGCCTGTGTTTATTAAACCCACATTTGAAAGATACGTGCTAAGTATGTGACCGTCTTTTTATCTCTTCATTTCAAAGCCAATAAACCTGCTTTTTTCAAGTTCATTGAAGAAAACAATTTTGGCATATTCTTCTTCATAATTACGAACATTAAAGTGGCGACCAGGCATCAACTTGTATTTTATAAGTAAGTTAAATATAGTTAAAGTTAAAGATTAGAGCAGATATCAAATTCTTAAAAACATGCCTTGAGAGAAGAGTTACCCCGAAAATCCATACTGTGAAGTTGCATTGCGGCCTCAAACATGCGACGGGACAAGCGAAAATTACGGAAAGGAGTCTTATCAAAATGAGCATCAAGCAATTGTACAGCAAGCTGAATGAAGCAACGTTTAGAGTTAATGAGAGTCACCTAGAGTTAATGAGACAATCAGAGCATTGCGGCAAAGGTCATATGGGAAATTTATTAGAGAAGGCTGATAGAGCATACCAATGTGAAAAAGAGAAGAAAAGAATAACTCATTTGCAGAAATTGAAAAAATTAGAAGAAGCTACCCCGAATTTCTCCAAAGTTTTCGAAGTGCAAGAGATTCCTGGACTAGTGGTCAACAAATCTACGGTGAAATTCAAGGAATATGAAATGCGTCTCCTGAACATGGGTTTCAACTATGCGATAAAGCCAACAAGGGTCCCGAAGGAAGACATAATCGTGGAGATGGAAGCACATAAAACATCAGCGAGGAAGGAGATAGCAACAGCAAGAAAGGGAGCCCAAAAGTCAACGACGAACCCGGAAGAAGCCATAGCCTTGTATTGTTGTTATTATGGACAAAGACAAATACGAGGAAGCGGTTACTCAAAAACTAAACGATGGCAATTTTTTCGAACTTCGGCGAAACCCTTTGGAGGATTCTATCAAACGATTTGAGAGGACGATCAAAAGCTGCGAGTCACTAATCGGGGAACTGACGAAAGTGAAAGTAACGAACCCGACCCTACCAAGGATCAAATGTTTGCCCAAGATTCACAAGGAGAGAAATGAGATGCGAGAAATCATATCAGCTGTGAACGCTCCAACACAAAAACAAGCAAGATGGCTAGTTGAGGAAGTTATACAGATGCAACCGGCAGAAAGCAATTCCGTCAAAAATACCATAGAATTCACGGAAATACTGTTAACATACGGCCTGCCAGTAGAAGACTAACTGATGGTATCCCTTGACGTGAAAGCTCTCTTTCCCAGCATACCAGTGATGGAAACACTTGGGTACATCGAGGAGTGGTTACTCATACAGGACAATTCTATGGCATGGAAGGCGAAAACGAGACAGTACCTCAGAAGAGAGCTATTTTACGTTCAAAGGAAAATTTTATAAAACTAAAGGAGGAGCAGCTATGGAAAATCCACTATCACCATTTTTTAGTGAAATGTTCATGACACGACTGGAGGATGGACTTAAAGCAAAGCACCAATTACCGAGATGCTGGATTAGGTATGTGGATGATATTTTCGCTTACGTCAAGAGAGGAGATCTGCCACAAATCCTGGTGGAACTGAACAATGCGCACAAGGACATCAACTTCACGGTGGGGGAAGAAAAAGATGAAAAGTTGGCTTTCCTGGACACATTAGTATCAAGAACGAGTGGCGACATTAATTTCGAAATCTACAGAAAGGCGACACACACACAACGGACGATTCCGAACACATCGAACCACACGCAACAAGTAAAAGTTTCTCATTACCGAGCCATGAATCACAGGATGCACGATCTACCTCTAAATACGGCAGCCAGGGAGAAGGAAATGCAGTACATTCTCGACACCGCAAAGTTGAATGGATTCAAGCCCTCAACGATCAAGAGAATTGCGAATAAAATTAGAAGAACACGACAAAAGAAAAAATTATTAACATTACTCAACCCGGATTCTGAAAAGGCGTACTGGAAGGCAGTTAGTTACCACAAAGGTGTCACCGATAAATTGAAAAGGTGGCTAAAACATTACGAGTCCTTACGCATAATCGAATCAAGTAGCAAAAACCAGCTGAAAAACATATTCGGATCAACTAAGGATAACCGGCAACCACACGAAAAATCAGGTATATACCGGATTGAATGCCCCGACTGTAACGGAGTTTACATTGGACAAACAAGAAGAAGTATCAACACCAAAGTGCGAGAATATTTAAACGAAGCAAATACAGCGAAGACGAAAGGAAAAAAAATAACTATCGATCAGCAGTAGCGGAACATATCATAACTAAAGGTCATCAAATCACATTGGAAGACGTAACGCCAATACGAGAAGCAAGATATATGAGAGAATTGGATGCAATGAAAAGTCTCGCCATTTTCAGAGAAAAAGCCGTGCTAATGAACAACGACGCAGGTAATATTGCAAATCCTGGCTCTTTAAGTTAATTAGTTAAGTAATTTCCCCAAATTTAATACAAAACCAAAAAAAAAGAATTCCAATAAAGTAAATTTTAATCACACTCTTGTTGAAACACCCCTCAAGGTAATTAAGAACTTAGTATATAAGTAGAATTTCTGAATGAAGATTTCTGCTGAAGAAGACCGAACGATAACGGTCGAAAATCGATTACGATAAGTAAAAATTTAATAAAAAAAAGGAAGTTTTTTCATTTATTTTTCATATTCTTCCTGTTTTTTCGAACAGTTCCAATAGCATGTGCATCATTTTTTAAGTAAGGTCTGAAATAAATGAGGTGATGAATAAAAATTTTCCGTACACAATGTGCAACCTTTTTTTAAAAGAGGCTGTACCGGTTGCATGACTTAACACTCAGCAGCGTGTGTATCACTTCCCTGAATTTTATCCTTGCCAACATAAATTTTGAAACGAATGCAATAATCTGATGTAGATTCTTCACAAAGTTTATGAAAATTTATGTCAAAACGAGCTCTTTTGGAGGCAGTAAATTCAAGAATACTCAATTGACTTTTGAATCTCATTAATGATTCATCAATAGCTTCTTTACTTTCAGGAGTGAAAAGGAAACAAAATTTATTATACAGGTTATCCGCTATATTTCTAATTATTTTTTTTTTTAATTATTTTTTATTATTTTAATTTATTTTTTAATTATTTGTTATTGTAATTATTCTTTATTTTTTCTTTCATTATGAATTTCATTCTCATTATCAAAGCTTGAAATATCAAAAATCCTATCATAGTGCTGGCAAATTGGAGTACTTTACCTATCTTTTTGACCAATACATAGGCATTTTTGGCTTCTTCATTTGCGACATTAAGATGCATAATGTAATATACGCTTCCATTTTATGAGGACTTACGGGAAACCACCTTTGGTTTCTTTTTATTACACAATCTTTTTATTCTATCACTTGCCTTGTGTATCTATTTGTCTCTTCTACTAAACGGTCCCAAAAATCTTCATTAAGACTTCGTTCAAAATGACTAAAGCCTCTACGTTTACATCCAGGCATTTCAGCGAACCTTTTGATATCTGCTATATTTTTTTTTTCTTCCTTAATCCATTTCGCTGATAATGGTTCACGAGAAGATTCTCTATCACTGTTTTCTCTTTTCTCTATCAATTGGTATTATATCCCAATTGTCATGATTGTCTAGTTCACTATCGTCTTCATCTCCTTCACTTTGTATTTCATTGTAATTGTCTATTTCATGATCGCTAAACAATTTTTCTTCAGATTTCTCGATGCCCATTTCATTATAACTTTCGTTAACGCTATCATTGGATATATTTCATATTTCTGGCATAATTGGGCGGTTTATTCCAAATAATGTTGACCGAAATACTATAATTGCCTGTTATATTATGACTGGTACAAGCTGCGATGAAATGAACAGAATCGTTTATGTTAGATATTGCCTAAACTCGGACGACATCTTAGACACGTCTTTAGCCCCGACAAACAAGTGCATGACGTGTATCAGACTTCAAATGAACTCAAGGACATATTTTAAAAATAAGCAACGAGCAACAAATAAATCATATTGCAGGTTTTAAAGCACTAAGTTACTATCTAAATGTTCATTCTAATAAATTTACTCACTATGAATATATATGTTGAGTAACCCGAAATATAATTATTATTATTATATATATATATACATATATAATTATATGTATTATTTATATATAATTATACTCACTATGAATTTCTATGTTGAATAACCCATATAATTGACTTTCGGTATTAGTCATTTCTTTGCCTCATACTGAAGACGGGAAATTTGATTTTGACATTTTCTATGCTATTCAACTTTTCCCATGCAGACATTTGCTTAGCAATAGATTTGTGTAGCTTCGTTTGCAGCTCTAACCAAGTTATATTAAAAAAAGACTTATTATGAAATTTGTATTTCGATGTATTTATCATTTTAAGCGAAAATCCTAGCATCCCTTTCCTAACATAAAGGGAGAGTAATTCTCTGTAAAAAATTTGATTCAAAATCAATTACACAGTATATTTCTAAGAATATTTCTAAGTATTCAGTGTCAGATGTTTGTCTCATCAACGCGAGAAAAATGAAAAGACCGTCTTCGTTGATAGTATCCAAGGTATTCTGCTGAGAAGATTGGCTTAATTTTGAAATCCCCTGAGGAATGACAAAAGGCAAATGTATACGCAAATATAGAGAAGATAATGAAACATAATTTCGCATTGAAAACGTTTCATTTAAGATCGTAAATAATGAGTAGATACATTACAGATACAATGATCTACTTGTGAGTTAACTCCAACGTTTCTATTCGAAAGTATTTTCTTGTCTTCGACGAAGTATCCGGGACTAAATAAAGTAAATTGCAAACTGTGAGCCTAATGTAAATTTAATGAAGCGTGCTATTTAAACAATAATTCATGACTGATTGTTTTGCATGGCACGGAAGAAATTGCTACAATGTCTGTTGATTAAGAAAATTTAGAACATGCACCGAATCAGGAATGAAGAAAGCTTACACCATTGCCCTAGAATAAGCCTTGTCAATTTTAAATTGTTAAGTTTATCATCGTTTAAATTGGTGCGACCTCAATTATTCGCTTTGTCCCTTGTGTGGACATTCTTTGCCCACCATCCTGATTGGGGTCGATTGATGTGTGGGTGGATGATTATCAGTTATTTAAACTTAAAACGAAGTCCTGGAATAAGAAGTTGTTGTAAGCGTCATGGCCGTCATGTCTCGAATCGAATTACAGCTCTTATACGAATTTATCCATCTCACCTCGTTACAGAAGCCAAAAACAAGATCGTTTCTAATCAGTAGATCTGCTAGGTTCTAAGCCCTGTCCTTATCCTTCGTCTGTTTATCCCGATCTCTTTTGATTGGGCTCAAGGCCAACCTTTTGCTGGCAGTAGGATTCGGCACGACTACTACGCTGTTGAAGAAATTAGCCTTTATTCTTCCTCTACCTTAAGCCACCTGCGTTTGTAGGGACTTGTTTGGTTTTCGCGGTCTTCCGACCTCAGTACCCTGTTTTCAATCTCCTTGCTAAGGTTCGTTTGAGCATCGGTTGTGGCAATAATGCGTTTCATAACCTTTTTAAGGTCGAGCCGCGTATTAGAGGGTAATCAAACTGTTCGATGTCTGCCGGGCCGGGATGTCTTTCTGGGAGTCCCGTGCTTCAGTCACTTCGGTGGTGGTGGCAGCAATTAAAGGTTTTTCAACCCTTTCGATTTTCTCTACTGTGTGTTATTCTCTCCCAGGTTGCAAGAGTCTGTGCCCTTTTTTTGTTGGTTACTCTGTTGTGCGTATGGTTTTCCTTACGCACCCGAATGAAGTAAGATTCTCTGGTTGCACCAAATGTTTAAGTTTTCGACTTTCCGTTTTCGAATGTTTCTGTTACGTTCACATCTTTTCTTTTACATATAATTTGTTTGATATAATTGCTTATGCGTCCTCTTTGGAGCCGCTATCCCTCCTCATTTGTACAACCGCCTTAATGGTTCCACTTAATGGTTCTTTGCTAAGCAGGGAGGTCATGCGAGAGTTGGCAGAAGCCCTTATGGAGACCAGCGCCCAGGGCCATTTTGGCGCTTATCGGGAGTTCGTCGCAACCAAACCTATATCGCCAACTCAATGCTGAGAACTACGAACGTGCTCCGAACCCTGCCAAAGTTTCACTGGAACGGAGATGGTATGGTTGTTAAATTGGAGCCGTTCGCACATGAGTGGCACCTCGGTGCTACCGTTCGAAGCAACTAGATGCAAAATATTATATCCTCCAGCCCAAAGCGTCAATTTCGGCTGATAGGTCGAATCGCAGTCAATGTTTGGTTTGGGTCCGATTCCATGAAGTTCTCCGTTTCCTCGGGTACGTGGGAGTGGCACGCTGGTTGACCAGCATTCCCCCTGCGGATTTTCTCTGAAGATTGTGTTTAGCATAATACACGTTTGGTTACTATAATCCATTCCATATAATCCATATAATTGTCCTTACAAATAAGAACGATTTTCAGCACATCTTATAAAATCAATAGAGAAATATATTTCCTTGAGCATCACCGCTTAATTCAAAACCGAATTCAGGAGAAGTAATGATAAAATTAAGCTATTGAAAGCAGGAATAACTGGAATTTCGCGGTTTCTTTCACATTTGCTTTTCAGCATGAGCCAAACGTACATAAGCCCTTAAGTGTTCATTCTAATCACTCGCAACGTTTTTGCGAAAAACACTCCAAATTTCGATAATTGACCCCGCGTAGACATTTACGCACAAAATATTTTATTTCAGTCAAATAACTAACTACACTTTGACGCTTTCCTTTTCTTTTCAACACGATTTGAACACTGGCCATTTAAAGCCTTAACCAAATGTATTAGAAACTATAAAATTGACTTCAGATGATGGAGAAAATGTCTTCTTTGTAAATTGATTTATTTTTAGTAGTAGATACAACAATGAATTGAATAAACTAAAAATCTAGTCGGTGCATCATAGGATTCAATAACTACATTAATTCTATTTGGCATGCGGCGTACAAGCTTAGAACATTCCTTCCTTGTAGTGGCATGCCATTCTTGTTCCAATGCATTTAATGACGTTTTAGATGTTATAGTGCGCTTTTTAATCCGCCGATTCAATATGCCCCAAAGTTGTTGAGTTGGGCTCAGATCTGAGGACCGTGTAGCCCAATTCAGCATCTTGAAATACAACTTCGTCTAGATTAGTTTCGCTGAAAATACTTGTTAGCGAAGGCCTATGCGCAGTTTCAAGTACTTCTAGGTCATTTTCGCTGTTCATACAACCTTTGTAAATAAACCTTTTGGAAAATCTATTAGCAGCAACGCAGTAATGTGAAGATGCGTATTTAACCGTTGGTGCAACATAGTGATACTCTTCACCCACACGTTGCCCCATGAAGAACACACCAAGTGTTCCGAAGACCTTTAGAAGAAAGAAGAAAAAAAACACATTTATTAACATTGCCATAGCTTTTATGATTTAAGTGAATTAAATATGTGATCATTCTTATAAAGGTACGAGTGTGGTCTGGGAATTTCATTGCATATTTTTCGATTCATCAAAGTATCAAATATCATCTCCGAAAATTTTATAGAGAAATTCGAAAGAGCAAAAAAGTTATAGCGTTATATGTATACCTGACTTTGTTTACACACGTTGGGTAGACTATCGCAACTATCGAGCGCGCCTAACTGTTTTACCCGATTTTACGTGATTCCGGTGAATATTATACTTTTTTCATTCATTTCGACATCTTTTATACGCACAGTCGTCCTTTGACCGCAATGTAAGACCAAGGGTGAAAAAATGCAAGAACATCTTGCAATTTTCAAGGAAAGTATCATACATCAGTACTTCTGCTCAAAAATTATCAAGAAAAACTGATGTTGACGTGAAAGTTGATTACTGTTGTAATTATTGTATACTCGCGTTGGTGTTGACAGCTATGCTCAAATGCAAAACATGTGCAAAGATATCGAGTTTCCTTAAACTGATATTCATGGCTTATGATTTAAAATAAACATTTCATATGATTGTGGTGATTGAACAATATATTCGTGTAAATTTGTGGATATAAGATATGAAATTAATCTACGAATTGCGTTTGTTTTGCAGTTATATGGAGTTGGTCGAAAGGGTTTTGATTCTTTTTTGGGATTTAATGAATTTAAAAGAAGGTTTTAATAAATCAACATACACTTCATTTCTGGAAAATGTCCATTTCGCAACAAAAGCAGCCGTTGACACCTGCTTGAAAAAAGCTGGGAAAGAAGAAAGGGGAAGAACTAGAGAAAATAATTTGCAGGACGACACGTTAGTGGATAGCTCATTAATCGGTACTTCAATAGTGATAAATAAGAAAATATTAAAAAAAAATTAAGATACCTCCGTTTCTTCGAAAACCTGAGAAACGAGCGAAATTATGAAATATTTTTTAATTTTGATATTTGGTACAAAAGCGAACATAAGGAAAACTTCTCAGGCAATTATGAAGGTAGTTCCGGAAGGATAAATTATCCCTTGAAGATTTGTCCTTTGGGAGCTACATTTATGATTGCCTGAGCAGATTTTCCTTATGTTCGCTTACTACATTTGAAAATTCTAAAAACATTCTCAAGGCAAAGAATGCTTATTATGTTAGTGACGGAGATTTCAACACTATTAGAAACCTTCAAAGTCCAAACCGCATGAAAATTTGGATGTAAGAAAGCTTGAATGCGTTTTGTATGTCGGTAAGCGTTAATTTCGGCATCTCAAAGATGCCAAAAATACATCGACGAAAATAAAAAAGTAATACAAACAGCCGAAAAATGAAAAAAAATATTGAATTGGAATAGAACCGCGAAAAACGGGTGAAACACCATGTGAAAAGAGAAAAACCAACGAACCCCCAGCAAAAAGAACTGAAGATTTAACTGGTGCTAAAATTTAAAAAATGCCCTTGGAATATAGCTAAGCAATACAAACAAATCTATTCTCTCAAAAGAATGATAAATAAAATTTGCGAAGGGTATCATCACTACATATCAACCCATGATATACCGTAACACAAGGCTCAAAAGGAGATAACCCCTTATAAGCTCGGCATGCGAAAGTTAAAGAGCTTATCAACCCAGTTTTTGAGTATTTAAGTAATGAGAAATTAGCAACTCGTTGCCTACGTGAAAAATCAGAATAATAATGAGTGCTTGAATAAAACGCTCTGGTTAACAGAGCGTACCTTTATTGGCAAAGTAGTAACTGTACTATAGGGGTTGCTGCTTTCAAATATGGCGAAAGAAAAGAACAGGAGAGAATCTTGATGGCTGAGAATGCTGCTAAGAGCACCACGAAAGAAAGACTTAGCTAGAAAAGAGAACCAGCAAAAAGAACTTGAAGTTTATTTATTAAACTTATTAAGTGGTCAGGGTATTATTTATTTAATTTGTAAGCAATAATACTTGTGTTTTATTTTTACATCATATGAATAAAATGCTTCAAAACTTTAAACACGTTTATCTCGAAATTAAATTTTTTCATCTGGCCGCAAGTTGTTCTCCGAATTTATTTGACCAACTTGAGTACAGCTGGAAGCATTTTTTAAATAAGGGTCTCCTGTATGACAATTCGCTACAAAATAATGAATGTCATACAAAGAATTTGACAAGCAGGACAAGGATAAAAGGTTGCTTTTTCAACCTTCATTCAAATTTATACCTTTTTTGTAATTTTTAACTAATTCTGATAAAATGTAACATAAGATAACCTTCTTTTAATTGCCGCGTTGGATTTTTTTGTTTCAGTGGTGCCTATCCCGCATGGCCTCAGGTTTAGGCCATGCGACACCCTTTTTTTTTGTCCCATTTGATACCAGCGCCATCCTTGAAGAAACAAAATATGCAATATTCATAAAAATTCTTTACTTTTTTTTTGGTTGGGGGTGCAGGCAATTTACGCCCGGAGTGTGAGGCTCCTAGGAGCTCATGCTACCAGCCTACCCACTAAACACCACCCCCCTGTCAAGAGACCCTAGCCTGGAACTGTTTGACACATTCTTTTTACTTCGCCCTAGGGCGCCGTCAGCGAAGAGAAATCTCCCCCCAGTGGGTGGGGGCAGAATATAGGAGGACTTCTGGAGAGGAGACCCCCTAGACCCCACACCCAAGGTTATCCATGGTACTTTCTTTGCTGTAAGTATTGCCCGAGAGAGATGTGCCACACAGGTCTATTTGTCGAAAGATTCCAGAATTTCTCCGACCATGTTGTATGGAGAAATCTCTCCCATTACCTCCCACAAGTCCTACCATATCGTGTTCCACTTTCTACAGTTGAAGAAGATGTGACATGCGTCGTCCCTTTCCCCTTGGCAGACAAGCCAGTCTGGGCACCGTGACTTACCAATCTTGTGTAGGTAAGACTGAAAATCCCCATGCCCGCTAAGAAGCTGGATAAGGTGATAATCAGTCTCACCGTGCCTTCGATTGAGCCACGACTTCTCGTTCCCTATAAGGCGCGCAGTCCATCAGCCATTATAGTCACCTTCCCAGGACTGTTGCCACTCGACTATTGTGCGCTGCCTCTCCTCTCGGTTGACAGCATGTCTTGAACCCTCCACTTTTCGATCATAAATTCTCCGTCGCTCTCTAGCAAGGAGGGCGATGGGTATCACTCCTGCGATCACCAGCACCACCGACTCAGAGACAGTGCGGTATGCAGACGCAACCCACAAAGCCCCTCGTCTCTGTACCTGCGCCAAGCGCTTTCGGTACAGCTCCTTACTGAGAGCTCCGGCCCAAACTTCAGAGCTGTACGGTAGCAGTGACTGTACAGCACTCATGAAAAGTCGGCGTTGGCTTGGTGTAGGCCCACCGATGTTGCACATTAGTCGACTCAAAGCCGAAACGCTCATCGTGGCCTTTTTCGCCGTTGCCCTGATCTGTTCCGAAAAGCTCATTTTCGAATCGATCAATAGTCCCAAATATTTTAATGCAAGCTTAGACTCAACAGTCGTATCTCAGATCTGGAAAGGAATTAACGTGGGAATTCTTTTCTTCGTGAGAATGACCACCTCGGTTTTCTCTAGTGCCAAACTGAACCCGCGGGTGGTCATCCATTCCCTCACTTGACGCATTAGCACTCCTAGTCTACGCTGCGCATGTTCGACCGTGCGTCCGGCGACCAGTGCGGCTATATCATCTGCATAGTCGACCAAGCGCGACTCATTTGGCAGCTCAAACCTCAATAGCCCGTCATATGAGGCGTTCCACAAGTCTGGGCCAAGTATGGAGCCATGCGCTACACCAGGCGTTATCTCCATACTGCGTCACCCATCTTGTGTGTCATTGAGCAGACTGCGGTCCTTTAAGTAATCCCTCAAAATCCGCATCAGATACCCTGGCAATCGGAAATAATTTTCCAATGTGCCAAGAATATCCGACCATCTGGCACAGTTGAAGGCATTTCTGACGTCAAGCGTCACTAGCAAAACAACTCGTTTTTCAGTTTTGTGCTCTTCGGCTCGACGGACTGCATTCACCACTTCCATGATGGCATCGGAAGTGGATCGCCCTGCTCTCAAGCCATACTGCCGAGGAGATAGGCCCCTTGCAGCACGAATTGCGTCAGTGAGCTTTGTGAACACTTTCCCGGCTGTGTCCCGCATACAAAAGCGGATGGTATGTAAATGGCAGTCCGGGGCCCATTTTCCCCGTGCTGATCAATGTGAGCCTCGCCACCTTCCAGCGAGATGGGAATACACCTTCTCTAAGGCAAGCGTTAAACACATTGAGTAGCGAATCAGCACAAACGTGGAAGACCATTTGTAGCACCTCGGTTGGAATGCCGTCTGGTCATGGTGCCTTTCGAGGTTTCATAGGAAGCACCGCATCCTACAGCTCATCTTTTGTGAGCAATGGACATTCCACTGAATGGAACTCGTGGGCAGCATCAACACGGACAGGATGAGTTGGGAACAGCGCCTGCACTATGCCGTTCATCTTGTCTGCTTGAAGTAAACAGGCTTCCGTAAGGTACCGAGCTTGCGCCACACTACCTTGTACCCGAGCCCCCATGGATCCCTGTTCACATCGTCCACAAGTTCTTGCCAGCAGCGTGCCTTACTCTCATTGATGAGTCTTCGGGATTTTTTCCTCGCTTACCTGTATGCTGTCGTCCTCTACGCTTTTCGAGCGCTGAACTGCCCGTCGAAGCCTGTGACACTCACCTCGTTTGTCTGCGATATCTTTTGACCACCAATGTACAGTAGGCCTGTCGTGTCGAGGCCTCCGTCGAGGCATAGATGAGCTACAGGCATACTTTAAAGATACGACAATGTGTTAAAGAAAGGTTTCATTCCTATATGCAATAAAGGAGCTGAGAGAAAAAAATAATCATTTTTCGGCCTTCTAGAGCATATCAGACATACAAGTACTAGTTGTACCTAAATGAAGAAATTTTCTGAATGTTTTTGGCTTACAGGCGTGAGGGCCTGTCTGCGCAAATCGTTTGATAGCAGATTGCATGGCGCTGCGTTAACATTTCACCAACTTAGCAATTTCTTTTCGTGATTTTCCTTGTTCATACAGAAGTTGCATTTTGACGCGACGTTCCACACTCATTTCATATTATTATGACATTTTTAAATGAACTAGGATTTAATTTAATCACTTCACCAAAAATAATGGTTTGTTTTTAAAAAAAATACTTGAACTTTTTATAAAAAAAGTTAAGATCTGACAATATTAGGGGTTCAAAAAAACAAAGCAAGAGATGTTAACTTAATTAGGAAGTGGATTGAAGATGCTTCATATTATGAAACAGTATTGCTTGAACAGGTCTATAGTATGCACAACCTTAGCTGAAAAGATATTATCAAGAAGACACAAGAAGCTAAAGGAGTAATGAAAATCACGCCTGCGAAGCAAAAAAGTGCCATCCATGAAAAAAGCAGATGTTTTTTGAATAGGTACAATGTACCAAAACTGTCCATTAGGGTGTCTCAAAAAATAAAAGTGATATTTTTGGGATGCATACCCTCTTATTTTATTTGAATGGTCTCAAAAGATTTAAAAATAAAGTTTTCGGTACTTAGCATCACGACAACCCGTGCCAACTTGCAGCGAAACGTGTCTGTGCTTGCACGGTACGGCGCGACGGAAAGTTCGCATTGGTTGCTTTTTACTGCTTGTTTATTTTATTAGTAAACGCATTAATTTTGAGTAGTCAACATGTCAGTGGAGTTACGAAATTCTACGAAGGAGATTTGTTTAATAGGACACGTGAAACATCAAATCCCTGGTTCGAGACTTCCCTCTTATGGACAAGTACTGGGAGTTTTGTTCTATAATATTCGTAAAGTAAATTTAAGTGTCAATGAAAGTGCAAACCCTACTATACGTGAGTGTATTATTTACTTGGAAAAGGCACGTATACCAACTAAATCATTACCTAACTGTGTTAAGAAACTAGTTTCTTTATACCAAGTTTGAAGAGATTTGCAAAAAATGCGAAAAAACACAAGAAATGTTTGAACAACGTCGACAAGAGGTTTTTGCCAACTTAGATAATTTGTTTGATATTGCTCATGCCGATGCGCTTTAGCTTATTAAAAAAAATGAAGATAGGATCTTCTTGGAGCGGCAAAGAGAACCAGGTCGGCCAGGTTACTTAGTCGGAGTGGACAAAAGACTTACAGAAAAAGAAGAAAAGGCGCACCTTAGAAACATCGAGGAGGAAAAGCGACGTGCTAAATATTTTGCATCGTTAGCCCCATCGACATCATCTAATGAACCACCACAATAAAACTCATCCTCTGATTCTGAAATAATAGATTTACTAGAAAATAGACCCAGCCTAAGTGGTGCTTCCTTTCTGCCCGATAAAACTTGTATGTGGAAAAATTTCATAACTCCAAATTTGGTTGCCGCATTAGATAAATGCCAGTTAGGTGTGAGAGATTCTGTATTTACAATTGTAGCTACTATTGACGCACTAGGACTTAACACGGATGATTTTCTATAAGCAAGTCCTCAATCCATAGAATTCTTACTGGAATGCGAAGAGAGCGGGCTGAAACTACCGGATACGGTAACTTTCCTCAGGAATAGCAAACTATTGCCGGGTCTAGATTCACGTTCATCTAAAGAAGAACGCATCCCGATAGTTATCTCATGTGATGATAAGAAACAACTTATCGCTAGTGGCCGTGTTAATGGTGCATGTGTGCTTCTCGAACAAAAACTAGATCGGGGAGTGCTAATTTTTTCTTGCCGTTATCATGTCTACGAACTAGTATTCAAAAGTGTGTTTGAAGCGAAAGTCAGCCAAGTAACTACAAGCCCAGATATTCCGTTTTTTAAAAAGTTCCATGAAAACTGGAAAAATGTCGATGCCGAAAAAATACAAATCTGTACAGAAAAGCTATCTTGGTTAAATGTTTCAGAAATCGATAAAAGGTTAGAATTTTACCAATTTGAATTAACTAAAGAAATTGCTAGATATGACTATCGTGAATCGGTTGAGCTTTCAATAATATTTCTTGGTATAGATACAGAGAAGAAATTTAAGATTCGTCCTCCAGGTGCTTTGCGCCAAGCTCGGTGGATGGCAAGAGCCATTTATTCGTTAAAAATATTATTACGAAGGCCTCAATCCAGAATTTCAAATAAGGATAAGGCAGCTCAATTGGATGTCTGTCTGTTGATCGTGACATCCTACGTCAGATTTTGGCTCCAATGCATTTTAACAGTAAAAGCACCTTATTAGGTCTTATGCTTTCTGAAGTCCATTAAAGCTTACGAAACAATAGACAAAATCATTTCAAAAGCATCTTTACAGAAGATTTGCCCGCATTTATGGTATTTGATAGATGAAGTGTTTGTTTTATCCTTATTTAAGGGGTTATATACCTTTTCGAGTGGAAAAATTGAGGGAAATTCGGATTTTTTGTAAGGTGTGTAGCAATCATTTTATTTTACTAAAGTTATTATTTATTGATTGTTCATGTTTTTATGAAAGAAGCAAGCGCTTGTTCTTGAAAAAATATAAAAAATTAACGGAGTTATGGCAATTCTCTCAAACCCCTTTTTTTTTAAAGCGGCTTGCGGTGACCACGATGGAAGTCCAGCAAGTCAACTGAAATCAAAAAACCAAAAAAATTTCATTAGTATAGTGTTAATTCTAGTTTGTGAACGATTATTTTTAAGAATATTTGGTTTTTTCTGCATACAGTAACGATTTTTTCAAAAAGTTGATTTTTCGAGCTCTACAAATTTTATTTTAAAATTCTGATCTGTAAACTCAAAATTTGTGCATAAAAACCGAATCGTTCACGAACTGAGCACTATCATTACGGACAATTTAAAAAAAAATTGAAGATGATCGGTCAAATAGTTCTTGTGCAATCGCGGTCACAGCAAAGGCACTTTTGGAAGAACACGATTTCGAGATAATCGCATTTAAAGTTCGAAGTTGAGTGTATGCAAACATTGAAGTCGATCAGACAAACTTACAAGTCATCGTCGATTCCGGGACCATAAAGCGTGTCATCTGCACTTGATGCAGGCTCCAAAATATCTAATTGGTGTTGTCTGCTGGCCATTCGTCCCTCCCTCGTCGCACTTTGCGCCCTCAGCTCGGCCGTCGAAATGCGCCTCTCGTCCTGCTGCGCGACGTACTCATGGGAGTACTTGCCACAGGGTACCCCTATCCCTTCGAAAATCTGCAATACTGATGTTTGTCCCTCATTGAAAATGCAGGCTGAAGTGTAAGCTGCAATCCCCACTGGCACTGAACCCCCCGGAAGATGTTTCGGAGTCAGCTTCCAGATCAATTGGTTGTAGCTCTCGTTGTTATTCTGCGTGAATCCACCGAGGCATCTTTCGAGCAATTCATCTTTAGATAGGTCTTCGTATATTGGCTTTATAATCTTCAAAACATCATCAGGAAGGGGTTGGTAGGAGTGCACAAATCCAGGGATCTGGCGTTTCTTTTTCAGTGTTTTCTTAGGTAGCGCAGCAAGAGCTCTCTGCCACTCGCACCATGACTCGTCACCTGCGGGACATTTCTCGTGTTGAGGATGAGTGTCGGTTGAGCTATAGTGGTAAAAGGTAGCCCAAACATCATTTTTCATTTTCTCCACTGAATCCGAATTCCGGCGAATCGCTAGCCCGTAGTAAACGGCCAACTTGTCTATCATTTTCCCGGTTAATTTTCCCCGGCCACCCAACCCTTTATTATTTTTTTTAGCGTTTCTCAATCGTGTGCCCATTCTTTTCTGCACGTGTCCAATGCACTCTTTCTTCTGCACGACAAGGTCCTCGTATGGGGCTGCATTTTTGATAGAAGAAAAAGTTTTAGAGTCACCGTCTCCAACGTAATTGGCGTACCTCACCCCATGCAATGTTTCAGAACGTCCAAACATTTCAAGCATAGCGTCTACCTCCATTTTGCCGGCTGATCCCGAATGATTAGATGTGCACTCAGGTTCATGAGTTACAATCCATTCTTCATACTCGGCAGTCCCCTTTTTCTTCTCCCACGTTCGGCACAATTTACAAAACACTCTTTTCACGACAATATCTACGATTTTCCCAGTGTAGTACCCCACTAAAGAAGCGACCCCGTACAAGGAAGTAAATCCACGTTTCTTCCAAGTGCCATCGCCAGATACAATCAAATTATTTTTGACCAGCCCCTCGTTCATGTTTATTTCATCACGCACAGCAAAACTAATTAATCGATCGAACACTGCTTGGACGGTAGTTAAAATGTTTTTCAATATGACTTCGTAAGATTTTTGTTTCATAAACGGTGGCATGTCCATAAACCCACAAAATTTTTCACAGCCCGCTGCCCCCAAACCGAGCAATCGCATTGTCATTATAAAACGTCTGTTGATTTCATATGCGCCATCGATAACAGCACTTGCATTTATTTTACGCTGCTCACAGTCGTCACATGTCACTGCAATTTTAAATCCGAGTCCTCGCATTTCTGTAGATGTGAATCGCACGGAACTGTTGCACGTTTTGCATTTGACGAACTGAGAAAGAGCCGTAAACACTTGGAGAAAATTAATGAATCGATATTCCACCGAATGATCAACTGGCACTTGAATTCCGTCCTTGACTTTCAGTTTCTTACGAGACGCACTGAAACTACTTTCGTCCACTTCAGCAGTTCGGGGATTAAAATACTGCTTCCTTTTTTTCGGCCGCGATTTACGAGATTTGGTTTTTTCACGGTTTTCGCGTGTAACTTTGCACTGGCTATTCATACTTATTTTTTGAAAAAAAAAACACGGCAAAACGAGCAGCAGAGTAACGTTTACGATTCTTTGACGCTGATGCTTCGGAAGCTCGTGAAAAACTGATTTTAAAGGGTTTGTATGGTCGAGAATGGAGTCAATTTTCAAGAAAACATCAAACCTCATGTTTTTCGCTTCTTAGAAAAAAAAGGGTTTCAGACAAAGGGATAGGATGACGACGCAGTCATTGCTTGCCGGGCGCTGCTTGGCGCTGTCTGCGGCCGTGACGAACCGCGCCTCAAAACGCTGTTTTCCTATCGAACTATTGTTCGGATCTCTATGAAAATTCAGGAAAATGTTCTCTAGGAGTTGTACTTTAGGATTCAGCAATGAAAAATTTTTCGATTTTTTGAAAAAAAAAAGGTATATAACCCCTTAATGATTATGTCGATCCAGAAACTAAAGCAAAAATGATTGCTGACTTAGCTAAAGAAAACCCATGAGCCCACGATAAACGTTGCATTGCATCCAATTAAGAACTTTGTGGCCCACAGTTTGGTATGTCTTATATGTAAATTATGCTTCAATTTTCTTCTATAGTTACCGTACGATTGATAACCTCTGCTCTGTTCCTTCTGCTTTAATTTCAGAAAAAAACATCGAGGATTTCATCTCTGTCAAAAGCAAGTTCTTATTTAATCGACTCAAAACTGATGACCGTTTTCTGAAGAAAAGCCCTTCTTTATGGTCAAATTCGTTCCAACAAGCTAGAAATAAGCTATTGACATTGAGAGTAGTTAATGATATGGCAAAAAGAACGGTTAAATTAATGGAAGACTTTCAAGGTTTGATCACTGTTGAGGAGGAGCAAAAGCAATTTTTATTACGTTGCGTACAAAAACGCAAAAACGTATACCCTGATTGTAATAAGCAAACTTTGAAAAGGAAATTTAGTGATTGATGTGTGTTTTACTATTAATACATAATAAATGTGTTTTATTTACTAATTATAAATAATGAACTGTACAATGTCCCTATCGCTCCATACTTACTTTTTAAGTGGAACTTTGACGTCAAGTCGGCACGGGTTATAGTTAATCGATCGCAATAATATTTAATATTTAAGTTTTTGGAGTCAAACGAAAAAAATAGAGGGTATGCGTTTTAAAATTCGAGAAAAAAATGTTTGCATTTATAGCCTAGGATACCCCAAGGTACATGACTGAGGAATGAAAAAAGAAGTAGCTAGTATGGTACTCAAGAGAAGGTTAGAGAATTTTTTGGGAAATTGAAGGAACAAACTCCAGGTTGATCATCGTCATCCGAGGAGTTAAAATTCAAGGCTACCACTGGCTATTTTGCTATGTTTAATGCATGTATTGATGCATGGTGAGTATACTAGTGCAGTATAGAAGAAGCTGGGAAGTATTGTCTCACACTTCAATAATTTATTGAAACAGTTGGGTATCGTCCCCAAAATATATTTAATTGTAATGAAACTGGAAGCACATTTTTCTGAAACACATAGATCACGAAAGATGAGAAAAGTATTCCTGGGCATAAAGCCATAAAAGACCGATTGACTTTACTTTTGGGAGCTAAAGCTAGTAGTGGTATGAAACTTAAATTACGTTTCATTTACCTCTCTGAGAACCCTAGAGCATCCAAATATGAAACGAATACAGCCAGTAATATGGGGATCGAATCCAAGGGCATGGGCCACGCAGGCTTATAGAAACTTATAGAAATTTCCAAACCGCGGCTTTATTTGCTTTGCTCCTTTTAAAGTTATGCAATTCCTTGTCATACCGGCCTCCGCAGTATGAGCGAAATTCTTATTTGCATGGGGTATGGTTGAAATCGCTTTCATTAATTGTTGAGATTTGATCAATTAACAGCTGATCTAACCCAACTTAACCTCGACCCTATCCTTACATTACACCAATCATTTGTTAGACCAAGCTAAGTTGGCAGTGGTTAAGTTGTTAGTTGACAACTTCATGTGCCAGTGTACAAAAAAAAAGCGAAATTAAAATCAGCGACAAGAAAACGTGCTCAAGAGTTGTACCTTTTAATTTAGTTTAATAAAGTGAACTTTCTGTAAACTCTGGACTCGACTTTTGTAGACTTTGAGAAGCTCAAATCCACTCAATCATAACCAACATTAATGTTATAACTAAACTAAACTAAAAATTATAAAACTAAAAATTATTTGACTTGTTGAGTGATTTATTGCCTTTTAATGTTCTGCTGCTTACTTACGCTTTCGTCGAAACTCATCAAGAATTTCATGGCGCATCAAATATAGATAAGAGGAAATATTCCAAATGATACCAAAATTCTACTTTGTGTTGAACCGATTGACTAAATGGTGTAGAAGTACAATAATGATAATGTGAAGAACATCCTGCAACACATTTTGTTGCGTGTAATCCACACATTTTCTAATCATCAAGCAATCACAAAGCCAACATAACAGATCATGTGAATAGGCAATAATGAAAGGAGGATAAGCACAGTGGTAGTATTAGTAACATAAAGTATGTAGAAACATAGAATATGTTATATGTCAGGACTTGCAAACGAAAAGGGAGGAATAACCAATGAATCCTTCGAAATTTGTTATTCTTCTTAGAATTTAGAAATTCTATGGTGAAGTGAGTGAGTGAGAAAATTCGCATAAAAAGAATGTAACGTATAAATTTTGCTAATTTTTTTTGAGTTTAATTCATTTTTAATGTTATTTTTGTCTTAAATTTTTATTAAAATTGACTAACATGGTAAAATAACATTTAAATGCTCTAACTTTTTAAAATAAGACCCATAGCAAGTGCTAAATTTTTTTAGCGCAAGGATTTCAGAGTTTACATATTTATTGATGACATCAATCTGCTCGAAATGCGTTCTTTTAGCTCCTTTCAATGAATGGAAATAGGAAGAAGCGGTAGCAAGTCTGGATGGAGGTGAGTTGATGAGCACTACAACGCCATACTTGGTCAGTTAGCGAGTGCAAAGTAACCCTAAATCAGCTGGCATGTTGTTACAGAGAAGGGCTCATCTCTCGAATAGTAGCGGCCAACTGATATTTTGACAATCTGGGTCATTCTCTGGGAGAGAATAATTTTTCTTCATATTTAGTTTTTTTTGTCAATAAAAAAACATATTTAACGATCTTTTCAAGATATTAAACTTTTAATTTAACAATATATTTCTAGAATATATATAACTAATTTTTATATTTTATTAAACACGTTTATGAACACTTGCGTCTATA
Organism: Stratiomys singularior; assembly: GCA_954870665.1. Classification (NCBI taxonomy): domain Eukaryota; kingdom Metazoa; phylum Arthropoda; class Insecta; order Diptera; family Stratiomyidae; genus Stratiomys; species Stratiomys singularior. The sequence goes on from OX940879.1 coordinate 51,548,509, forward strand.
GCCGTCAAAGCGAAGTTCACTATATGTCAAGACGGCCAAAGCCGTCCAAAACGAAACGGTCGTTTTTAGACACTATGGCAATAGCGGCACAAACGTGCATCTACTGACGTACAAGTAAACGCCTAGTGTCATGTTTTGGAAACAATTTTTTATTGTTGAATTCAGTTTACCACCTGTTATATGACTTGCGATTTCAGTATGAACGTGGTTGTGAAGGGAGTAGTGCGATCGTGTTTTCTCTTGAATTTATAGTTGATATTGATACATTTATATACTGATAAGTGCTTGTTTATTATTGATTTTGCACTTTAAATAGGTATAAAAAAATAAAAATTTGGAATTTTTTGATACATTAGCGACATATTGAATCAACTATAGAAACACCAGAAGAACCAGAAAAGGTTGAGACATGAAATACCAATACAATCCCTATAAGAAACTTTTCTTTTGATGCAGATGCCGCTGCGATTCTTTTGGATATATACGAAAATTGTTCTCCAATTGGGAATGGGATGACCAAATCATAGAAATGATTAAAAATTCTACGAACGATTACGGCATAAAACTGTGCAATCAAACACGGTCATATACAAGGTGTAGTAGGAAGGCAAATTGCCTAAATACTGATATGATTGAAATGAGAAAGTGACATAGTTGCTCCTATATAAAGTAGAGGACGACATATTACAAAAAATAAATCAAAGAATTAAAAATCGCTGGAAGCTTTTCAATGATTGTTAACTATAAGCAACATCGGGCATGAGAGGGTTTCAATGTTTATTAGAAATTCTTCATCTACATATAACAAACATGCTCATAAGGTCCAAGTAGTTTTCCCAACATACTAATGCTTTGCAGTGTGAAGTCTCTGAATTAGCTAGTTTGCTGACTTTTTCTTGTTCAAAGTTAGAGATCGCAATCTCATTGCTGTTCACATGTTTGACAACGTCATTTCCAATCATTTCGTTTTGCTGATGAAAAGCTGTTTTGTGCGGAAGTCCTGGCGATGCCAAGGAAGAAAACCAAACGAAGTTAACGCTTCAATCAAATTTCAACGTTTCGCCGTGGTATAAGTCAGGCACATGTTGAGGAGTAACCGTATGGAAATCAAGTCAGCAGCCTCGGGAGTGACACCAATCAGTTTCACATGCATTCTGTAGGAAGAATTGTATAAGTCGGACATTTGAATCTTGGCTAAAACCAGTAGGTTTACAGCAGACGAAGCTGAAAAGAGTTCTTGCATAGACAATCCCAATAGCCCAAGTATCTTCCATGAGCACATTCGTTATTATGCTAAACCGACTAGATGCAAGAACTGCTCATAATCACAAACATGGGTATAAAGTAAATAGTTCTTAGTATAAAACATTGAATGTAAAGCATAATTGTCTTTTTTAAAAGTTTTATCGCAGCAACAATGATTCATCCTGCAGATTTCAATATTGAATGCTGTTACTGTATGCTAATCCTGGACTGTAAAGCCCAGTGACTAAAAGTCAACGGCCCTGGTGGAAAAAAGCTAACCAGCGAGCAGATGTAACAATATAACAGAGATCGCTAGAATGCCGTTAATCTGTAGTAAAAAGCGTACGTATATGTCTGTCGTGTTTAAATTACCATACATGCATTCGTATTATTCTAAACGGTATGGTATCCATTCACAGTGTGGGTGGATGAACGTCGCAGATACATATATGTGCAGATAGATGCGAAGATATTTGAGAGCAACACTTTTTCGGAGAATGTTCAACTCTCTACTTTCGTATGTACAAACATTTGCATGTAAATTTAGCTCTCAATTATTCCAACACATCCAATTAGGACAGTTGAACCATAAAAATGAGTTCCATGTGATTCTCTAGCCGACTTTTGAATATATTTCTGGATTCTACATAGTATCCTTCTTGAACCGTCCGATCTGTAGTTTGTATATTAACCCTACTATGCGGAAAATATCGAGATATTGAGGCAAAAGAATTCTGCGTGTAAGTGGCTTAACTTTGTTGAGTAACAATTGAAACAATATTGCGTTTATATACTCGGTTTGTCACATAAAAATGTTATCTGTCAAATCGTAATTCATCTGAATAGCGTAAGATATTCTATTACACATTAGGCGAAACAATTAGTTACAAAAGGGAATAACCATTTTATAAAATGCATTCTTTACTATCGTCGGCGCCGGATGTTTTCAGACTCCTGGGAATTGTGCCAAAATTCAAGTACGCAGAACTCATATGCAATGTTATTGGGACCAGATTAGTCTTGACATGATTATGCAACTATTTAGTGCAATATTGTTCAGTGTGATTTAACCATGGAAGACGCAGCAAAATATCAGAGAGCAATAAATTTCTTTTAGTGGTGAGAAGGCGTGAAACATCAGAAATTATTCAGCCTTTGCATAGAGTTATCGGTGACTCTGCAGATTCCAAGAGTACTGTTTATCAATGGATCGATTGCTTCAAAACGGGCAAAAGAAGAAGACGATCTAGGCAGAAGTCTCCAAAGCAAATCGATAAATGAAAGAAATATTACGGCCGTCGAAGACCTACTGGAAGAGGGCAAGCGAATGTCTTTCATCAAATGAGTGACCGCCTAGAGACTGGTACACAACAAGTTCATAACATCATGGATGATTGTTTGGACCTAAGCTAGGTTTCGGTACTCTGAGTGCCAAGGCTGTAGGGATCACAACAGACACTCAATAGGTCTGATATATGTCGTCAATTTGAAGAGCTGTTAGCCCAGTACGGAGATTAATTTAGGTAACGTATAATAAACATTAACGAAGCTTGGATCCCTTCTTTTAACCCTGACATCAAAAGTCAGTCCTAGGAATGGCGCAAAACTGAAGAGGGGCCGTCACTTAAAGCCCGTGAAACTCGCTCATTTTGGAAGGTAATGTTTAGTTTATTCTGGGATTGTTTTCTGGTAAAAATGCTGGTGCTACAATTAATACAGAATATTATTCGAGTTTATTATCTGTACCATTGCGAAAGGCATTTGTCGAAAAACGGTCTGGAAAGTTGCGTAAGCGTCCGTAATTGCAACAGGATAATACAATGCCATATACCGCTAGAAGAACGAAGGATGTATAGAGTGATTTACGATTGGAGCTGTGCCTAAATTCACCATATTCTCCAGATTTTGCATTTATTGGTTAGCATCTGTTCACATATTAGAAAAAATCCTTACATGGTGTTAGGTTTGAAAGTTTAAAAAACATAAAACCGACTATATATAGATGGATTGAGGAGACACTGCAAAAGTTCTTTGAGGGCGGCGTAAACAAATTAGATTATCGTTGGAATAAATGTTTTTTTTTTCTTAGTATCGGTTAAAAATAACTGATGATATTGGCCCTGTCACCGTAGCACTGGCCAGCGTTTATCGTTCTTTGTATGGTTCTTATAGTTATAGTTGATGTTGAATGTTACTTGCGTGCTTGATATGTCTGCATTCGCTATTTCTTTATAGGTTTTATGTTAGACGAAGTTTGTTACAACGGTGACTTAATTATGGAATATGGGGATTTCAGATGACGATATTCGTTTCTGATAGAATCAAGTTCTTCCAGGAGGTTCATGTTATTTGTTGTTAATAGATCGTTGGTTTTGTTGTAATGCTTGAAAAGCTTATATTTTGCCCTGATTTCTTTATATCTGGTGCAGCTAAAAATGCGGTGGTCAATATCGTCAATATGTTTGCAGTAGGTGCATAGGTTTGAAGTTGTTTGTTTGGTTTTGTAGAGTCTTTCCCTGTTGTAGGCTCTGTTTTTAAGAAGCCTGTTAATCGTTTTAATTGATCTTCCTGACAAATTTTGGCCATGGAACCATTGTTTGCCGCCTTTGAGGTGATGCGCCTGTTTCCATGCGCTTTGTCAGTAGTTTTCGGTTTGTCTATTAATCTTTGCACGCCAAGAGTCTTTTATTTCCTTTTGTATTTCATCCAATATTTCGTATAGTTCCCAATGCGTCGCGATTTGTTCGTCGGTTAGTGTGCCTTCTTTGGCTTTGCTGTCCGTAAGGACAAAATCCTCCAGTCCTTTGAGTCCAGGTACCCATTGTAACGTGTATGTCTTATAGGGGTTATTCTCAAGAATCTCCCATATGACCTTTACAGTTGCCTATTGATCCTTGCTTTTTCTATTTGGCGTAGGGCATTTATTGATTCTGTGTAGATATGTACGTTGCTTCTGTTATTGGTTACTCTGTCTTGGAGTGCTACCAGAATTGCTATTAGCTCAGCGTTTAGCACTGTTGTGGTGTCTTTAATGTTGAAAGTGTTAGAGATGTTTTTATTTTAATAGGTGAAGGCAATTCCAACTCCAAACATATTTTTTGCTGCATCTGTTGTGTAAACTTCTGTATCATGCTCTATCTGTTTTTTAATATTATTTTGAAAAACTGTGTTTAGTTCGTTCTCTTTGATTTCTCGGTAATTTTGGAAAGGTGCTCTGGTATCGCCAGTTATTATCTGGAAGTTTGTTGGTTTATGGATCTTTTTGGTTGGAATGATCTTATTGAGATGATGTTTGTATTTGTGGTATATGTGACTATAACTGTTTATGTTGGGTAGTGTTTTTTCTAATTTGTTATTGCTTAGATGTAGGAGGTGTATTTGCTTTCCAATTTCTTTGGCCGTGAGGTATTCTGCTTTATCATTTGAGTATAATTCAGTGGCTTTTTCGAAGGTATAACTATTCGGTGTACTTGTAGGTAGTCCTAAGCAGCTTTTAATAGCCTTGGCTTTTATATTATCTATTTTTTTTTTAAAAAGGTGAGCTGGGGCGTGTGCTACTGTGGTGATTCCGTATTCAATTTGGTGTCTGACGAGTGTTTTGTAGAGATTTAAGGCTACGTTGGGGCTGAAGTTATTTGTAGGTATGTTTATGATACTGATTATATTTCTATGATAACTGACTATATTTCTATATCCTGTTGGACTGTTGGAATTCTTCCTCATTTCTTTGTTTTTTTGTGCCTATATATGTGTTGGCCTAGGTATTTGATGTAGTTTTGCCAATTTACTGAGTTGTCTTTAATCCTGAGCAGTAGCGCTGGTTTATGACTTTTGTTGAAAGTTATTGCTTGCGTTTTGCTAGGGTTGACCTCAAGTTTGAGACCTTCACATATACTGACAAATGTGTTAACTTTATCTTGTAACGATATTATGGTGTCTGTTTCATTTTTGCCTTCTTCTATAATCAGGAAATCATCTGCATGTTGTAGGACGGTGGTGTTATTCTCGGCAATGCTATGTAATTTGCTGGTACACAAGTTGAAGAGAGTGGGAGTTAGAACATCACCTTGTGGGAGTCCATTGTTGATGCTGCTCGCTTGTTCATTAAGTATTAGTTCTCTTTTCCTGGATAGATTTATAATCCATCTTATGTACTGGTGAGGTACTTGTGCTTCTGATAGCGTTAACCTTAGTATGTTTAAATCTACTCCTTCGTATGCGTTAGCAAGGTCCATTACTGTTGCTATTTTGATAGGTCTCGTTTAATTTTCGTGATTTTCTGATGCAGTTTTTGAGACAGGTAACAGTAGACTTATTTTGTCTATATGCGTAGCAGTTTCTGGATAGGAGGTTGTTGTCTTCTATGTGCTTTACAATTCTGTTTCTGATCAGGCTGTTAGCAATTTTAATTGGTACACTAAGTAGGGAGATGGGTCTATAGCTTTTAATATCCAGTGGGTTTTTTTCGGGTTCGAGAACAGGGGCTATCCTGATTTTTCTTAGTTTATCTGGAATTTGACATGTGTTTATTGCGTTAATTATGGCCTCTAGTATAGTGTCCTGGTTTGTTAGTAAGAGTGTTTTCATTGTTTCATAGTCGATTAGGTCCGGGCCTGGAGCTGTTCGTCTTTTTTGTCTGTCCATAACATCCTGTAGTTTTTGCTTTGTGAAGTGGGGTTGTTGTTCTTCAGTCTGTATGTATCCCATTTCGGCTATAAGACCTACATTTTGTTTCTACTTGATATTATCTAAAAACTGTTTGCTCTGTTGTTCGTCTCGCTTGTTATTTGGACTATCTTTATTCTTGTTCCTTAGGCTGTTGATGAAGTTCCAAAAGTGTCTGATGTTTCCTGTCTCTGCTATATCTTGTAGCTTTTCTTTCCACTTACTTTTTTTTGCCTGCTGTACCATTACCTTCCATTGTATTCTAGTTTCCTGTAGTTTGGACCAGTTGAGTCCACTTTTCATTTTTTATTGTATTTACTCAGAGCCTTGTTTTTCATGTTCCATACCTTCCTCAGTTCATCATTCCACCAGAAGTTCGTTTGGAATTCGTGTTTTTCTATTCTTGTATTATTAAGGATGATGTTGTAAAGTATTTCCGTCATTTCTGTAAGTTTCGGAGTGAAGGTAGTGTTCAGTACTTCGTGCTGTACTTTCTTTCTGTTGATTCTTATCTGTCTGGTTTTTTCCATTAAGTTTATTTTGATTATTATGGGGATGTGATTGCTGTTGCAGATGTCCAGGTTCTCTGTCCTCCAAACTATATGGCTACTGCATATATTGCTGAGTGTTATGTCCGGTGTTGAGTGAAGCCATTTTCCATTCCTACCCATTCTTCTAAAAGTATAGACCCCCGTATTTAATATGTTCAAGTCCATCTGCATTGCCCATCTTCTCAGTGTCTTTCCTTTAGCATTAGTGATGTGATCGCCCCACGTATGATCTCTGGCATTGCAATCTCCTCCTATAATTATTTTTTTCGTTAGGTCCATCTGATTGGTTATTTGATCGAGTTCTGTTTGGAGGTCTTTCGCTGTATAGTTGGGTGGTGCATAGATCGACATGACTATTGTGTTGTTTTCAAGGTTAACAGTTTTTATTGCAACGGTCTCTTGTGTTGATTTTGATTTGTCTATACTGTATGTCTTTCCTGATAAGTATGGCTACACCTCCTCCTACACTGCTTTCTCTGAGTAGATAAACTGTGTTATAGTTAAGGAATTTATGGTTTGTGTCGTAGCTACATAGTTCCTCTAGTAATAATGCGAATGATATGTTATAATTATTCAAGTAGAATTCTAAGTTTTCCTTGTGTTTCCGTAGACTTTGAATGTTGAGTTGCAGGATCATGGTTGTTTTTTGAGTATCTATTTTTCCTTTTTTCTTCATATTATTATATTCTTTGTTTGTGTTCTGTCCTGAGCGTTGGCTTTCCCACACTCTTTGTTGATTAGGCTAGAGATGGTGTTTGTCTATTCTTTCAGCGTGTTGGCGTCTATTTGTACATTTTCTGTTTCGTTGTCATAAAGTTTTTGTATTTGACCCTTGAGCTGGTTAAGGATCTTCTCAATCTCAGTTGATTTGTGTGGATTGTTTTTGATGGGTTCGATTGTTGTTATAACTTTGTCTGCAGTTGGGCACTGATTTGTAGACTGGTTGAATCGCCGCTACTTTTGCAAACGTGTTTCTTGTTATTCTTGTGTTATTCTACATTGTTTTAAGTTCGAAAGTTTAAAAAACATAAAAACGACTATATATAGATGGATTGAGGAGACACTGCAAAAGTTCTTTTAGGGCGGCGTAAACAAATTAGATTATCGTTGTAATAAATGTTTTCAGTTGAATGGAGAATATGTCAAAAATTGCATTGAAATATTGATGAAAATAAACAAAATAGTAAAAATCTTACCTAGACTCCCAGAAATTTTGACACATCAGTCATAAATTTTCAGCTTCTTAGAGATAGAGATGTTATTTTTTTGCTATGCCGAGCCAAGAATTTCATTCTTCATTTACGAATATCCTAGTCACAACTGATTTACTATTGGCGGCCACTTTTGCTTTCATCTTTTGCGCGGTTTTTGGGAAGACCTTCAGTAGTTATTCAGCTCGTTTGATGCGATGAGTTGACAGCTTGCCATGCAGATTTACTAGAATTAAAATTAGCAGCAATCAAAGAGAGTGTACCTTTCACAGCGGTAAAAAAATTGATGGGTCTGGTTGATCCTTCACTATGGGGTTGTAGAACACTGTAGAGGGCTGCAGAGTGCATGTTATTGGCAATGCAATAACAAAGTGTGAACGGGTTTCCAAAAGAATGAGCAGAATTTTAAAAATTATTGTGATCTTGTTAAAATTATTTCCATGATTTTGGTTAATTGTGGTAAAACGTTCACAACGCTTATAGTAAAACGCAGTTTAATAATAACATAAATCAATCATTGTTTCTGCCAAATCCGAGTCCATCTTGCTACTCGGCAATTGTTTTATATGTGTTTGCATTAGTGTCTATTCAAAAATTTTGATAGGAACTGAGCCAGATGTGGACGCAAGATGAATATTCGTATATCTGCAGTTTTGACCAGATTATGGTCTTCCTGCTGCCTGCAAAACAAATACAACTTTTTCAGACTTATCTTGACTTGGTGACACAGGTGACTGTAGTTCAGTAAGTGAAATCAATATCGTGTTTAATTATTTTTCATATTGTTTGTCTACCTAATGACACTTTCTTCTTCCTGTCTCAAAGATTTCATTGTGAACTGATGTTATTGGGGAATTTCTGTTATCTCGAATGCCATTGCTATATATATTTGTAGTGCACTTTTGTCGTTTGTTTTGGACTGTTTTTGTTTATACTGTCACGATTTCTACGATTATTTCCACTACAAATATCATATCTTCTGGTCGACCCCTGTAGATGGGGGAGGCTAGAATAAATCCACAGTAACCCAACTTGTCAAACCCGGACGACGATTCGACTCTCGATAGGATTTGGTGCATATCGGCTGGCAGCTATGATATTCTGCACTACGCTTCTTATGCAATACCGCCGGGGTGAAACCCGTGCGAGAATGGCTACAGGTTAATTTCCCGCCGTCTCCGTCCCGATGAAACCATGGCAGACCTTAGAGTACGTTCGAAGCTCGCACCATTGAGTTGGTGGTATAGGTTCGGTTGAGCCGTACTCCCGATTAGCGGTGATCTGGTTCTGAGCACTTGACTCAATAAGGGCTAGCGCCAACCCTTGCATGGCCTCCGTGCTTGCATAGATAACCATTGGATCATTAAGGTGACGACACATCCCAACGGAGATAGCGGCTCTGAGGGGGGGACCCTTAACAACAAAATGATGAAAAACAACAACAACAACAAACAGAATAATGCAGACGAGACGAACAAACGAACCGATGGACAGAATTCTCACAACCAAAACGATTATCTTAGCACAATCGTTCGTGGTGGAAAAACCTTGCGTTCACCGCCACGGCCTCATTCAGTCCCATGCGGAAAGAACGGTGATGGGCTGATAGTTAATATGGCTCCGGAGTCTTACGACCACCTCACTCCTAGAGTTGCTATTTTGACTCCAGTAGCAGAAACTAACATCATAGAACTTAAGCTCTCGGATGAGAATCTCGACGAAAAACACCTGATGGTTAAAGAGGCTATCGCAGAGAACCGTTCCGAGGAAGAACGAGTCACTAAAAAATGTTATGCGATCCTCAAACGTATGCAAGGAGCATGCGTAAATCAAAAGACTATCAGTAAGGACGTAAAAAATGGAGTGTTTGACAAATAGCGTGGACAAACCGGCAAAGAAGAGGCGAAGAGTCCTTGGGGACGCCATTCTTGTGTAGCCCACTGACGGAAGGAGCTGCTCTGACGTTCTACGCGATATCCGCAAGAATGTCAAGCCGGAAGAAACAGCGTTGATTGATAAAACTCTACGCTCTACGATGTCAAAAGCCACCGTCTCAACCTTAGAGCCAAGGGCTTCATTAGAAGTTAGGAACCTGGACTGCGTCGCTGATCCGGCTGAGGTTGAAGAAGCCATTAAAAAGGAGTTCCCGGGAATATTACTAGTAAAACGCTGGATTCGGTGTCCGGGTATATCATTTTTCAGTGTATACCTGACGCCGAATGAGCTAATTCATTCTTTTGAAGCCAGACTGGACGCGCTGGAAGATGTTGCCCTGAATACAGATGGCAAAGTACTCGTAGCAGGAGACTTCAACGCCAGAGCCGTTGAGAGGGGTATGTCTCAAACCGATACCAGAGGTACCATGTCGAAACGCATTCTGGACGATGTTCTACAAATGGTCTTCCACGTTTGTCCTGACTTGCTACTCAATGTGTTCAATGCTTGCCTGATAGAAGGCGTATTTCTATCTCACTGGAAAGTGGAGAGGCTTGCATTGATTAGCAAGGGGAACGGAGACCCCAAGCTGCCTTCTACATACCGTCCGCCTTGTATGCTGGATACAGCCGGGAAAGTGTTCGAAAAGCTCATTAAGGGAAGACTCACTGACGCAATTCGTGTTGCAGCGGACCTATCTGCTCGGCAGTATGGCTTTAGAGCAGGGCGATCCACTTTCGATGCCATCATGGAAGTGGTGAATGCAGTCCGTCGAGCCGAAACGCACAAAACTGATTCCAAACGAGTTGCCTTGCTAGTGACGCTTGACGTCAGGAATGCCTTCAACTCCGCCAGATGAGCGGATATTCTTGGCACATTCGAAAATTTTTTCCGATTGCCAGGGTTTCTGATGCGGATTTTGAGGGATTACTTGACGGATGCGGATTTGAGGCTCAATGGCACACAAGATTAGCGGCTAAGTATGGAGATAACGTCTGGTGTAGCGCAAGGCTCCATACAGGGACCAGACTTGTGGAACGCCTCATATGACGGACTTTTGACCCAGATGAGTCGCGCTTGGGTGGCTACGCGGATGATGTAGCAGCACTGGTTACCAAGCGCACAGACGAACATGCGCAGCGCAGACTGGGAATGCTAATGCGTCGAGTGAGGGAGTGGATGACCCCCTGCGGGTTCAGTTTGGTACTGGAGAAAACCGAGATGGTCATTATCACAAAGAAATGAATTTCCACGGTAATTCCTATGCAGATCGAAGATGCGACGTCAAATCCTGCGATAAAGTATTTGGGAATACTGATCGATTCGAATATTAGCTGTTTGGAATAAATCAGGGCAACGCCGGAAAAGGCCGCGATAGTCGTTTCAGCTTTAAGTCAACTACTGTGCAACATCGGTGGGCCTACACTGAGCAAACGCCGATTCCTCATGAATGCTGTACAGTCAGTGCTACTGTACGGCTCTGAGGTTTGGGCCGGAGCTCTCAGTAAGGAGCTGTACCAAAAGCACTTGGCACAGGTACAGAGACGAGGAGCTTTGCGGGTTGCGTCTGCATACCGCACTGTCTCTGAGTCGGCGGTGTTGGTAATCGCAGGAGTGATACCCATTGCCATCCTTGCTAGAGAGCGACGAAGAATTTATGACCGAAAAGTAGAGGGTTCAAGATATGCTGTCAACCGAGAGGAGAGGCAGCGCACAATACTCGGGTGGCAACAGTCCTGGGAAGGTGACTCTAATGGCTGATGGACTGCGCGCCTTATAGGGAACGAGAAGTCGTGGCTCAATCGAAGGCACGGTGAGACTGATTATCACCTTACCCAGCTTCTTAGTGGGCATGGGGATTTTCAGTCTTACCTGCACAAGATTGGTAAGTCACGGTGCCCAGACTGGCTTGTCTGCCAAGGGGAAAGGGACGACGCATGTCACATCTTCTTCAACTGTAGAAAGTGGAACACGATATGGTAGGACTTGTGGGAGGTAATGGGAGAGATTTCTCCTTACAACATGGTCGGAGAAATGCTGGAAACTTTCGACAAATAGACCTGTGTCGCACATTACTCTCGGTCAATACTTACAGCGAAAGTAGGTACCACGGATTACATTGTGGCGCGGGGTCTGGGGATCTCCTTTCCAGCAGTCCTTCTCCATCCTGCCCCTCCCACTGGGGAGGGATTTCCCTAGGATGACGGCGCCCTATGGTGAAGAAAAAAGAGGCCTAGCTCGAAGTACTGTGTCAAACAGTTCAAGGCTAGGGTCTCCTGACAAGGGGGTAATGTCTACTGGGTAGTCTGATAGCATGCGCTACTAGGAGTCCCACACTCGGGGCGTAAATTGCTCCGAGAATATTGTATTGAAGCCTGCTGGATATGTACTTTACTTTGGGCCTTCACTTCCCGCGAAGAGTTCCTCTAATTGTGTCTACGAATTAATCATGGTTTTCAGTTTTGAAATCCGAACAACGAGGAACTTTCTTCGTTGAATGGGTCCCATCATCGGTTTCTTGGCTTTCCCACTGCATTTTTTGTTGGTGCTCTCTACGAATACCTTTTCAAGTGCCAGTCAGTTTTCTGTACTATTCACATGACCATTCAGTTTTCACGGTCTTATAACCTTAAGACCACTTGCTCCTCAAATACTTCATGCGGCTTATAGTTAGATTGAATACGGCGTTGATTCAGTTTTTGTTTCCCTCTACAAAACTGACTAAGAACGCACCATTTGAAGGCGTTCACTATATTTGCGGATTTTTAGGTAAGGTTCATGTTTACAGCTTAGCAAAGGAAGCATAGCATAGATATCCCAGGTTTGTATACTTACAAATGTTTTCCTGTGTATGCAGCTGCTTTTCAATTTTGGCAGAGCTGAAGATAACACCTTATGCGTTAAAAGTAATCTATGACGTATTGTGTTTGGATTATTGACATTTCTTTGGCGCTTAAATAAGCAAAATTGTGAACGTTTTTAGTATTGTACTCTTTAAGTGAGACAACTGGTAAATTGGAAGCTTCTTGTTCCACTGAGTTATTTTAGATTCGTTTTCCTTATTTCGTGGTTCTCATTGTTTTCTTAATTGATTGCTGCAATTTGGGAAAAGATATATCAAAGTTATTCACGAGCGTATTGTAGATGTCATCTGTAAGTACTAATTGATGCAATTATTCGCTAATAATATGAACCTGGGAAGTTGTTGGAGTCGTTATCACTTTGATTAGGCGGAATTGTAACTACTTAAAACTTAACTTGAAACACTACACATAAAGTGAAGTATTTACTCCCGACATTTCTCAAGTATCATCGTGACTTTAAAGAATAGGTCCATCGTCGATCTATCTTCTTTGAAACCACTATGATACTCCCGAACGATACTTTGTCTACCGTTAACATATGATTTGATTCTATTCCTTATTATTTTTGACAGTATTTTGAATGTCGAACAAAGACATATGCCTCGGTAGTTTTCAAAATTTAGCTTGTCACCTTTTTTGAGAAGAGGGTCCATACTTTATTAGCTCCATTTATTTGGAATTTGTACTTAATCCCAAACGACCACTTTATGGATGAAACGCCTGAACAGCTTTACTACCATATTTGAAGGCTTTTTCTGGAAACTTTACCTGGCGTGCTACTATTATTTTGGACCTTGATGGCAGAATATGCTTCCACTAAGGTTTGGTCGGCTGATGCAATTTTTCGGGAAACATTATTGGCTAAATTGTTCTTGAGATTGTTGGCTAAATTGTTCTTGTCCATCTCCGATGACTAAGAAGATTTTTAAAAAATGTTGCCAAGCTTTTAATTTACCAACCATAATTAACAATAGTTTTACCGATATAGTTATAAATTTCAGACATTTTACTACTTTGTAGGCTTGCTTTGTGACTCGTTACGCTTACGTGAATCTTTTCGCTGCTCTCCCTAGACTTCAGTGATAGAAAATCACTTCATTCAAGTATTTCTACTTGCATATTTTCTGTATGCCGAATTACACCTGCGCAACGCATATTGCACCTCGCCATCAACTAATCGTTCTTATGCACCGGATTTAATGTTCAACAGTCTTCACTTTCAACTACAGCATGTTGGTTGTTTTCATTGATGAGTCTAATAGGATCGAAACAAGTGGGTTATGGTGGGTCTCTACGAATGTTTTTACCACTGACTTTTGATGTTTAATTTTCTTTTTTGGGTCAGAAATGGTCGGTAATTTTGAAAATGTTACCATCCGGTTATTCCCAAGTTATCTACGTTTAGGTATCTGACATTTCGGGATCCAAACCATGGTAAATTTTTCGTTTTTTGTCTAACTGGATAGTTGTGAGAACCTAAGCTTACGTCGAGAGGATTTGAAGTTCGTCCGTCCTTCTGAAGTTCCTGTTCGACCTTTTAACTCATCTGCGTTTCCTCATTGATTAAACAAACATCCTTATTTAGATGTAAGGTAAACAAACCTTATTCCAACTACGCTTAAAGGATGTTGTCAAATGATATCGCCGCTGCATAAGTGGTTCAGTTTTTAATTTGTCGGTGTTATCGAGAATGTTAACAAACATAATTTTCAGTAAATCAATCTCATTTCTCAATGCTTAAAGTATATTGCTAAGTGCTGGCATATATTCAACGTGAGGCTTTTTGGTAAGAGCCTCTTCACGTGTTGTATTGCCTCCTATTTACGTTCGTTATAAAATCGATCGATCGATATAAAAACGATCGAGAAAATATCTCTCCCACTGTGAAACTTGATACTTTACGCCTTGGAGAGTACCTTGCATCCATATGATGCTCAGTCAATATCAACAAATCAATTGTACGATCTATAAAAAAACTAAAAGATAAAATAAGGTCCTCAGAAGCAGAAGAAGAAGTTGCGTTGTCCTTATAGATCAAGGACCGCAAGCAAAAAAACCGACCGCTGAGTGGTCCTATGGTCCGGAAGAAGGCTGTTGAAACTCAAATTCATTAGGTTCACTGCTGTCCACTCACATGGAAGTATCAAGTGGACTGCCATGCATACACTGCCATCTGCAGTTCAGGATATAAAACTTCTGGCATGCTGACGCCATTAGTACGGCCGGTTTTTTGACACTCCCGAAACTATTTGTAGTGTCTATAATGTTTCGGGACGAAAAAGAGTGATAATTTAACAATACGTGCATCTGTAAATTAATTAATACTCAGTGAACATCGCAACAGCAGCCTACGTCCAACACTCATCACAGATAACACCCGCGTGTTGCATTAGCTGGGTAACCACCCTCAACACACACACAGCCGATGCAGGCGGACACCACTAAGAGACTGAGATTAATAAAATTCAGTCTTAGCATCGGCTAGAAGCATAAGGGAAAATCTACAGTCTCCTTACACACTTCCTGGACCAGCTGACGGTCCAACAAGATCATCGATCTCTATATGCATTGTGTGACGCGTCACGACGCTCACACACACACTCATCGTACTTCCACGCTCATACCATAAATCTACTCTTAAATTTTGTGATTCCACGTAAACCCTTATAACTTTGAAATACTTTGAATATCCATGTTGAATTCTTCATACAAAAATGAATCCGTCAATATTTATTTAATGTTTATTAGGTTTCAAAATATGGTGTTTACTTTTAGATGTCTGTTTAAAATCAACATCTGGTTTTGAACAGACAACATTTACAAGGAAAGGATTCTAATCCTAGTTTATGACCAAAACACTTGGATCATGCAAAGAGTTTTTTTTCTATTGTTATAAGTTTTACATGTGTTCAGTTGTTAAGAATTTATTAGGCCATCTGTTAATTTATTCAAACCTTTAGAAGAAGGGTCTAGGATTTTATGGCTTGAAATTCTTTCTACTTAGGATAAGTGGTTAGTTGCAAGACGGTTCTTGAAACGGATATAACGACTTCTCTCCGGTTGTAGTTCTTTCAAATAAAGAACAAACTTTCAAATATTTTAAAGTCTTTTATTTCGTAACATCACCTATCCATAACTTCCAATAATCCAAATAAAAATGAATCCTCAATAATTTTATTGTAACTTAGTGCCAGAAAATATATTGAAAATATATATATTGAATATATAATATATATATTCAATGTATATATATTCAATAATATATATATTCAAAATATATATATTTTTGAATATATATAAATATATTGAAAAAAATATCCTTGTTGTTATTATTGTCCCGGCGAACAAATAATAATTAGTAGTAACTAGAATATATTACAAAGGTAAAGCGTCTTTACGCAGATTTTAAGGAACCTCATGGTGGTGAATGTGCAAATGAAGAATTTCGAACATCGGAAGGTTGGTTCAACATATTAAAGGTGCGACAGTCATTGCGTAGCATTAAAAAAGTTCAATGTTTGCAGATATTGCTTCAGCTGAATGATATCAAGAAAAATTTGCAAACCATGTAGGTGATGTAGCCGAATTAATGTAGCGGACACTTCACTGCTTTGGAAGAACGGATACAAAGAAAGAAGGGCAAATAAATGTCCTTAATATCACGATGAAGAGCAGCGAAACATCAAACGCATTTGAGATATATATTAAACCCACAGCCACAGATACAATAATGATAAAAAAAACGCAGAAATAAGACAAAAAACATTTGGCAAACGCATAATTAACGAACAAACACACTCATTCAGACATAATCTTCGAGTCACTAAAACTGCACTGCAAAAATCAAAACAAGCGTCACAAGAAGCGTAATGATCACAACAGACAAAGAAGCCTAAGACGAAATCATAAAATCTCTCAAAATAAGAAGATCACGTTCTTTTTCCTACCTGTATAAAAGGACGCCCACCTGCTTGTATAAACGACGGACCTATAAATAAGGACACTTGACATCTACAAAGCTCACAACGGAACATCACACTGATGATGGTGTAAATTATAAAACACTTCCTTCTATATTGTCCGAGTCTGATCAACAATGTCTCGCTTCAGTCACGAGCACTAGCGTAACATAACTGGAACACTTGAAAATAATTACGTTTACCTTGTGTTTAGGTTCTTTATTTACCAATTATAATTACAAACTGAGTTTAAGCCCGATTTTACATACTATTTATAGATAAATTTACAAATATTTCTCGTTTTGTTGCTTAATGCTAATTAGCATATCTGATCTTTTACAAAGGCTTACATAGTTTCAATATATTATTTGAAACATTTTATGGTTTACAAGGATAAAATGTTTCATCTACGTGTACACATTTGTTTTATTGCTTAATGAGGGTTTGTCGGTCGCTTATGGTGATTATGTAGTGACGTAACTCAATGACGTGAATAAGATAGGGCAACTGGCTGTACCATTTGTAAACACCAGTACCATAATCAGAAACCTTTCTATCCGGACATTCAGGGAGTATTTAGGTTTTTGAGATAATACATAACGACTTTGAGTTATATATCGTTAAGCTTTACTCTGTTACTCTGTCTCTGTTTTCTCTGTCTGTTACCACCATAGACTTACGTTTTCTGCTAAAGAATGTTGCCGTGGTTTTCCTAACCTTGATTTAAATTCTCCACTGTAGAAGTATTAGGAGATTTCTTATAGCATAGCCTCTAGGATGGAGACGATCTGGTTAGAATTGACAGAGATGTAGAAACATATGTCGTCCCCAAAAGCAGCGAGTTGGTACTTTTGGCTAGTGGCTATATTAAACGTATATGTATTAAAAAGTATTGGAATCAGGCGTGAACCTTTTGGAACATCAGCCGGAGCGGTTTTTATAGTTGATGTTGATTCACGAACTTTAAGCTAATACGGTTTATCTTATCTCTTTAACATAATACGGAATGGAATTAGTTTAAGCACGTTTGGTGGAGTACTGCAGCTGGTATCGAAAGCTTTTTCAATATCGATGGTCAGTAGGCACACTAACTGTTTTGTCATTAGTGCTGCTTTTATGGCTTTGTTGAGTGTCCATGTCTGAAGCCAAACTAAAAGTTAGGGGGGGATGTTATTATTTTCAACGTAATCAGTCTACCTTTTCAAGATAAGCTTCTCAAAAAGTTTACTAAGTGCCTGCTGTAAGCTTATTGACGTGCAGTTGTTAGGGCCTCACAGATATTTACCAGGCGGCAGGACTGGTTTTGTACTTGCGTATTTTCAACAGCTTTGAAAGTGTGAAGTTTTCAGACAGGCGTTGAAAATGAAGCAGATTAACACTGTTGGCTTTTATGGAATGTTTTTGATCGCTACATTGGGTATTCCATCATATCCAGGTGCCAGATTTTATCACGTAAGGCAAAGTCCAGGGCATATCAGATACCTTAAGGGGACTAGAAGGTAGGTATTACGGAGTGGTGTAGGACCAAGTTGTTGTCGTGTACTAAGTTAAAAAGTTGATAAGTCTGCCCGCTTGGTTATTGCGCATTTAATTTCAATGCTTCTGTCGAGCGCTCAAGTCACAAGTAATGTGCCCTACTGAAACGCACGGGATATTGAAACGCATTCTTCGTGGCTAAGTTTTTTCCTTCGAGAATTTCTTGGCAAAATACACGGCGTATAATTTTAGTTTGGATTCTGCTGCTGAGCTGGATTCAAAGAAGGAGAGAGGAATTTTATTAATTTAATTTCAAAAATGCCTCTAAGAAAGCCTCAAAAACTCAGAAAGTCTTCCTGTTTCCAAAGTCATTTAACTCAAAGTCAACAACCCATTGTTACAATTAAATTAACAACAGTTTCGAAAACCTCTTTATTTGGGTATATTTTTCAATTACCTGACCTGTTTGAGTTGTCTGCATGCTTCGGCAATATCTATACTGACAACATTTCGAAAAACAACGGTCATGGTGGTTTATTGCAAGATTCGAAGGGAAACGTCAAGTTAGCAATTTTATCATAGATCATTCAAAATCTATTGAGTATTTAATCGAAAGTTTTTCTCATAAAGTCTGAAATTTAAAAATGCTCTAACACCTCCAACAGCGAAACTCGCTGCATGTATTTGCATTCTCGGTTTAATGTCAGTTCCGTTTTAGAACAAAAGGAACTTAAAGATCTGCATACTTAGATACGCTTGCTTTTTTCTGGCGAATTTGAGCATATTGGCTAGTGTTCCGTGTGAAAAGTGGTCTCTATCAGTGCTTAGCTAGTTGCTAGTCCCATGTAGGAAATTACTTTTGTTAGTTCTCTTGGATCCTGGATTGTATTCTATCGATATCTCACTGACCAACATTGCTATCGTTCCTCTTCGTTTGCTTTTGCCAGTTTTTCACCCCTTTAGTCATCTATTCTAGAATTTTACAATCAAAGAACTTTTTGCATTTTGTAACGAACTTTGTGGGATTGCTTCTCGCCTCCGAAATTGACATGGGATCGTTCGTTTATTTGAATTTCGTATCGATGTCACCATCAAACCCCATCTTCGACACTAACGTGTACATATATATTTCAACCCCACATACTCCGTGTTAAGGCTTCGCTGCTCGCTCAAAAGTGGATTTGCAAAAAGGCAAATAGCTTATTCCGTTCCGGATCACTAGCGACGGTCTTTTCATAAATTCTATTTGTTATATGAATACGTGAGCTTTTATGAGTGATTTTTGGTACTTACAAACTTTAGGATTTCATTAAAGCGTATAACCGAAAAATCGTTTGATTTTATGAGAATCGTTTGAATTCTTTTCACTTGGAAAGAATGATTCGGTTATGAAAATTGAATTCTACGTAAAAACGGCAGATATGACGATGTTCAATTCAATTTAACGAGACGAAATTGAATAATAATGACGAAAAATTGGGTCGTAGAAGAATTCTATTATGTTCTCATGCAGTTATTGCAAAAAAAGTTCAGGAGTCTGATTTTTACTCGAAGTTTTTTTATCGGAAATCGATTATACTCTTGTTAGTTGAAGGAAACTTGAGCGTTAAATTTTCAAACAATTCATCCAAACTTATATATGCCAGAATTTCCATGTCTGCAAAAAATCTATGGTATTGTATTGACTTCGCTTAATTAAATCTGAAAAGTTTATCCTGTTTAAGCTTCAGCTCTAAAGCGTAGTACCTCGGATATCTTTTTATCATTGCTTCGAGACGATTCCTCGAACTTAGGGAAACCTTCTCGTCTCAGTTACGAATAAAGCAGTTATTATGAATCACTTTAAAAGACACCGAATCTTGATGCCGAAACAAAAATCGAAATGATCTTGCCACCTGATTGCAAAGATTGGGGTATCATGACATAAGCTCCCTTCACACCGATTACGCAGACGTCACGCTCGGCAGAATACCTACAATAGAATCTATTATACTTTCCTATGCAACAATACATTCGGAGGAAAAGAAGGCATACCCGCCGCCTTCCTCAAAAAGTTTCATCAATCCATTTTCCCACTAAACACTATATTATCAATGTATGTTTCTCCCTAGCATGGCGAATATCCGTCATCCCACCGATCACAAAAAAGACGAAAATAGTCTGCTCACAAACCGCTAAGACCCACCTCACTCCTTTCTACCACTTAAAATCTTAGATATCCTTTACAAAAATATTATTGTCAAACATGTCACTGCAAATGAAATAATTCCTGATTTTCACGTTGCCAACCACCCAATGCACTGCGTGGTACACCCTTTTCTCGTTTTCGAACATAGGTAGCAATGCAAAAGACAGACTCCAAAGAGCCTTTGGGAACGTTTGGGAACACAGTTTTATCTTTATAACATCGCAATCTATAAACATCTTCAAGTTCCATCCAGACATGTTTTGTCCGTTTTGTCTCGAACAATCTTGCAGCTGATTTTATAATCTCAGTTTCAAATCGATGTTTATCTATGTCGCGCAGTGATTGTCAAAAAACGACACATGTGTGTCACGAAAAAGGAAGTGAGGTGTCTGGAATAGTAAAAATTAGATCGGGAATAAAAGCGAGAATTCAAGGGTATATAAAAGGTATAAAAAAATATTGTTGCGGGCAAGACAAAGGATTAAAATATGTAGGAAAATGACTGTTTTTTGAATTATTCGTGTTCAAAAAATTACCTAACTTGTTATTTTTTTCTAATTTTTCAAGTAAATCGCAACTTTTATTATATCTAAATAAATTTGTAACATAATTTTTTGCAGGTGCTACAGAAAGAGCTTGGATAAACTGTTGCAAGGTTAGAAAAAAGCGTTATTTGTCGGATTTTGTGAGTGAGCAAGTAGAGATTAAAAAATTTTTTTTTTGCAGGGGCGAATGGAGGAAGAAACACTTCCCGAAACCGGTAAAGAGGGACCACTTAATGCAGCGTAGCAAAAAGTAAACACTTTACCTTATTACTCAGTGCCGACTGAGTGTTTGCAAGGGAGCTATATTGACTCTCTATGCAGTAAGCAGCAAACGACTACGCCGAATTTCAACACTAGCCAGGGATGGCCAATTTAGTGTAGATCAACGAATGAAAAATATTCAAAAAACTCGCGATATCGGATGAAATACGCGAGCTTATTAGAAACTATATCAACAGCTTTCCTTCGAAAATGTCAAATTACACTATTGCACACTTGCCAAGTTTCCCTCGAATTGTGGGAATGTCACGTATTCCAATCTTTTCTCACGCTCTCCTGCATTTGCTTTGTTTTACTCCCACATTTAGTGCCACTTAGCTCAAAAACATGCGTCTTCCACGATATTTACAGTATTATCCACACTCGGCGCTGTTATTCGAGTAAGCTGCAGGAGCAAACATGTCTTATGTTGTTCTGGTCTCCTATTTCCTATGTTTTCTTTGTGCATACTTGCAATGCTGCAACTTATCATGCCCTGTAGAAATAGTCGTTTTATTTCTATTGTTTATTTTTTATTAAAAAACTCAAAGCGTCATCGGATGATCAAATTTCAATGGAAAAGTTTAAATCAAAAGGATTACATTCCGTCAAATTCCTACTGAAATAATACAATAAATTTATGAACTTACAAATGTTCTTTTCATAAATCAAAGGTTTCACAAGACTAGTTGAAAATTGACCCTTGCCCAGCCAGTAAAGGGCAATGATAACAATTTCTTTCAAGTACAGTGTGTCATCGAGAGATAAGTTGCGCCCATCAATGTTGTTGGCGATGTTACTCATCACACTGAATAAGTTCTCTACGCTTTATTCGCCAAACAATATAATAGGAATACAAAAGGAAACAAATCAACACCACCTACCGGTTCAACTTTACTCTGGTAGGACAGATGTTCTTCGTCCGAAGTCAATCTTTTTGATGTGGGTCCGTGAATACAATCAGCTCGTTTTTCCTAGCGTTAATCCTCATCGCCTACTTTCCATATTCTGCAGTTAACGAGTCCAGGTACCTTTGGAGTCTCGTTCGCGCAATGCGGAGATTGTGCTCAGATGACCACGCTAATAACTCGTCAACGAAGAGATTTACCTCGATTCCAGGTTTAAATTCATCTCTGATACCAGAAATATCAGACATGAATATATTGAAGAGAAAGGAGCCTAGAATAGACCCCTGAATCGATACCGAAAGGTTCGGAATTAGCTCCATCAGACACCGCACAAGCAGTAGTTCTTTTCATGAAACTGCCTACTATTTTTGTAACACTCACCGGGAAGCCAAATTGAATGCGCTTGTAGATAAGTCCGTCGATCTAAACCGAATCAAAAGCCTTTTTCACAGCAATGAGAAACGCCACCACAGCCTTTCTGGCTTTCCAATTTCCTTTTGTACTGGTTTGAAAAACAGCCAACGCGATTACCGTTGAATGAGCTCTTTTGATGCCAGATTGTCTTTCCGGTACAGTCTCTGCTTCTTCAGAGAACTATGTGATGCCTTGGAGGATAACTCTTTCTAGTAACTTCCCTACGTTGGACAGAAGCGCTATCGGACGAGTATCGACTACGTCAGTACTATTGGACACTTTTGGACTCAATTGTTGAAAACGATTGCGAGAAGAACAAATAAGAATGGGAAAGTTTTTGTATAAAAAAATTTGAAATTCTATTAGAACCAGTCGATTTTTTGGAATTTTGTTCAAGTGCGAGCATCCTGATTCTCTCAGGACTCACAAACAAGGTACTGCCAACAGCTGCATCGGAGGAATTCAAATCTGAAAATTCAGTCAAGCACAGGTTTTTTGAAAACCTGTGCTTGAAAACCAATTGTTGAAAACGATTGCGAGAAGAACAAATAAGAATGGGAAAGTTTTTGTATAAAAAAATTTGAAATTCTATTAGAACCAGTCGATTTTTTGGAATTTTGTTCAAGTGCGAGCATCCTGATTCTCTCAGGACTCACAAACAAGGTACTGCCAACAGCTGCATCGGAGGAATTCAAATCTGAAAATTCAGTCAAGCACAGGTTTTTGCGGTCTTTGTTTAACGTTGATATTGTTCTCTTTACTAGTGAATTGAAAGCAGTGTCCTCACTGTCTTTCTCCCTTGAAGATCTGTCGCAAATTGATTTACCATGAAGTCAGCAATGGCCTTGTCATCCATGAGTATGGAACTGTTATAAGTGAGAACTTCTGGCAGGTGTTTACAGCCAGTTATTTTGTTTTTTTGAGGAAACATCCAGGTCCAGGGTCTGATGTTTGCTAGGGTCTGTTTGAATCTCTCATTGGTAAAATCAGATGTTCTTCTCGAAATAATTCTGTTAAGGGACATTATTAAAAGGTGTACCCGCTGATACTCCCAGTTAATCATATGTAGGTTGCGGCGGTATATCCTTGAAAGCAGTTTCCTGAGGGTGCTATGTCTACGATGTAGCTTCAGGAAGTCTTCTAGTATGTCTCTATAATGCTAATTTATATTTAATTATCTTTAATTTATTTAATTAATTTAATTTAATTAACTTAATTTATAAAGATATCTTTGAAATGATCGTAGCAAGGGTTGAGTTCAAACAAGCAATGTCTTCTTCGATCTCGGTGGGTAAGAGGTTTCTTGATCTGTTGATCGAGATTTCCGCAATCCTTCTACTCAGGTCAACATTAACAGCTTCTCAGTCTATGCGTTTGTACAGGATAAAGAGCTGTGGGGCTTGTACTTTCAGTTTTACATCCTTTTTCCCTCTTAAAACGAGTTTTACCAAAAGATGGTCAGATCCAGCGTCAAGAACTCTATATTGAAAATTACTCCAGCTGTGAGCAATATTGACCAGATTAGCAGACACAATTAAGAAGTCGATCGTTGACGAGCTCCTTCGGAAGGTAGGTTCGTTCGGCTCAATCAATATGCGATCTATATTTGCTTGCACCAAGTTGAACAGAGCCGTTCCATATCCATTAGATACGTTATTACCCCAGGAAGGATGTCTTGCAATCAAATCACTCCCTGTCACAAAGGATTCGAACTTTTCATACAAAGTAAGGACTGTGTCCAAGTCTTCAATGAGATCCCCACCCGAATAACCGTGTTTCACGTGTATTCCAACAAATGCAAATGTATACCCCCCAGGAACGAGCTCAATATCGTGACGTCTGCGCATTTCAGACTTGGAAGACAGTATCTTTGAGTTTTGAGATGTTCCTTGAAAGCCATAACTACTCCAAGGATTATATCTGGGTCGTCATCCCTTCTGATCCTTATGAATTTCCCCAATTTAATAGTTACGGGCGGATAGACAATCGTTTTGAACTTATCGAAAGTGATCTGATTAGGATAGAATTAGGGTATTAAAATCATAATCTCGAGTTCCTGATCGGAACCATACTCTCGAACCATACTCGGAACCATAATCTCGAGTTCCTGTGAAGAAGAGGAAACACATGAGGATGGTGCTGAAGAGGCCCCGGAAGAGGGGAGTACCCATCTCTCCCACCCACTAAGTGAGCTTTATGTTTTTCAAAGAGGGAGATACAACCGAAATATTGTTCTGCTAGGTACCACCCCATAGAAATTTTTCTCCAATACGCCAAAATGTCTTAATTGCAAGGACGAACATTCGGCTATTTACGGGGGCTGTCCTAAGAAAAAAGCACAAAATAACACAAACTGATATGGTGAACCGCATTTTCATACTCACGTTGAATGCAAATTCCTTGGACCAGAGGACTGGAGAGCTTAAACAATTTACTCTGGATTATAAATTTGACCTCGTGAAACAAGAAATCAGTTTCCATTTCGCTAACTACACTCTATACTCTGTACAGAAATGACAGACTGTCACGATAAAAGAATTCAAGAAGTAACAGAGAAAATCAGGAGAGGGTCACAGCATGGAAAAACTAGCTACAATAATAGTCAGCCCAAAATCAGGCAAAGATCACAGATATCCGCAAAATTGGAGACCTATTAGTCTCATCTCCTCCATTTTCAAATTTCAAGGGCTTTATAGACTGCAAGTGATAGCCGATGATAAAAACATAACCTGAAGAACAGTTCAGCTTCCGTACCGAACATTCAACTGAACTCCAGCTAATAGAGGTGGTCCAACAAATACGCAACGATATACGCATGGATCGCACCAAATCGCTATGCCTCGTTATGATCGACATAGCAAATGCCTTCGATAAAGTCTGGCATGCAGGACTAATCTTCAAAATGCATGAACTTCATATTCCAAGCCGAATGATACAAATTATTCACTCATTTCTCATAGGCAGAACCTTTCGTGTTAGGATTGACATTCACCCCTCAAGCGTGCGATCTATTAAAGCTGGAGTTCTGCAAGGATCACCTATCTCACCAATTCTCTATAGTCTATACACCGCGGATTTGCCTAGTCGGCCAAAAAGTGCGCCTATCGATATACGCAGATGATACGTGTGTATTCTATACAGATCGACAGATTAAAGTCATTACGTCAATAAGCAAAGCTCGATCGATACCCTTCTGGAATGCTTTTACAAATGGAAAATAAAATTTAACAAGGACAAAATCCAATCACTGTTCTTGACTCGAAAGAAACAGCAACGCCCTCGATTTCTGCAAATCGACGACGAACAGATAATATGGAACAGGACAGTAAAATACTTAGGACTATCAATTGACCATCGCCTAACATGGAATGACCACAAAGACAAATACGACTACGCTGTATTCAAATCCTCGCATTCTTGCAACCAATCTTACCAGACATCAAAGACAAATAAAAAAGGACTCCAGGCTATACACAATAAGGCTCTGAAATGGATTGGATCGATTGCATGGTACGTTATAAACGTGGACATACACATGGACTTCAGACTTGACACAATAGAAAAATACATACGCGACAGAGCACTTAAACTGTTCGACCAAATAGACAGACTCTCTAACACGACCATGGAATCCCTCAAGATCCCTGAAATAAAATAAATCATCAGATAAATATCAGATAAATTACTGACAGAATCTAGTAAGTAACCTAAAGTTACAGTGAGTGCAGAAATGCTCTAGACAAAATTGAAGCAAGAGTGTTCAATTGCACTGGTTCCAAAGGACCCACTACACCAAGACTTGTTTGACTAACAATGAAATTCATTGGAGTAGTTCCCAGGGTTTTTACTATTAATAACATCAATGTATATATACGCGGACGGGATTCTATTAAATCTAGAACTCTAGCTGGCCATACTCGATGTAACGGAGAAAGATGCTGCACAACTTCTGGCCAAAGGAAAACTAAAAATCGGCTGGGTGGTGTGCGTGGTAGTGTTCAAATTAACTTGCACCGTAGCATCAATGCATAAGATTTGTTAGAGCAGTTTGTCAGAGAAAAGAGGGCTGATCTGCTGTTGCTGAGCGAACAATATCAAAACAAGACCTCCCCAGCCTGGTTCTTCGACGACTCTCATACTGCTGCCGTTTGGGTTCGGGGCAGCATGCGACTCTAGATGCAAGTTCATGGCCGAGGAGATGGTTTTGTCTGGATTCAGTGCCCGGGTATAACGTTTATCAGCGTATACCTGACGCCGAATGAGTCAATGACATCTTTTCAAAATAGACTGGACGCGCTGGAGGATGTTATTCTGAATACAACACATTCAGGACATGTCGGCGAGGACCAGGTTGGTGGTATTGAATACCGGTAATGTGAAAATGTGTGCAATGTGACATTCGCCTCGGAGTCCCTCGCTTCGACGACGCTGAACTGGAGTGTATTCGAGGATTATTCAGCGAGTGACCACCAATACATCACGTTCGAGATCGCCTATACCACACCTCGCTCGTCTCAACGATCTTTCACTCCTTCGTGGAACATCAGAAAAATGGACGTGGAGACTTTTGCCGATGTAATTCTGAAAGGTAGAACGAAATCGGAGAGGGCTCGAGTCAAGGGAATGGTGGAGTCAACGGTGAGCCTCATCACTTCTGCTTGTAGCTCATCTATACCTCGACGGGACCTCGTAACGACAGGCCTGCTGTACATTGGTGGTCAAAAGATATCGCAGACAAACGAGGCGAGTGTCACAGACTTCGACGTGCAGCTCAGCGCTCGAGAAGCAAAGAGGACGCATCCAATAGGACAGCAGCATACAGATCAGCAAGGATAGAACTCCGAAGACCCATCAACGAGAGTAACGCACGCTACTGGCGAGAACTCGTGTACGACGTGAACAGGGATCCATGGGGGCTCGGCTACAAGTTAGTGTGGCGCAACCTCGGTATCTCACGGAAGCCTGTTTACTTCAAGCAGTCAAGATGAACGGCATAGTGCAGGCGCCGTTCCCAACTCATCCTGTCCGTGTTGATGCTGCCCACGAGTTCCATTCAGTGCAATATCCATTGTTCACAAAAGATGAGCTGTAGGATGCGGTGCTTTCTATGAAAGCTCGAAAGGCACCAGGACAAGACGGCATTCCAACCGAGGTGCTACAAATGGTCTTCCACGTTTGTCCTGACTTGCTATTCAATGTGTCCAACGCTTGCCTGAGAGAAGATGTGTTTCGATCTCGCTGAAAGGTGGCGAGGTTCGCATTGATCAGTTAGAGGAAAGGGGAACCCCGGCTGCCTTCTATATACCGCAATTAGTGCTGCAGGGGACCTATCTCTTCGGCAGTATGGCTGGAGGGCGGGGCGCGTGACGTCAGGAATGCCTTCAACTCCGCCAAATGGGCGGATATTCGTGGCACATTCGAAAATTTTTTCCGATTGCCAAGGTATCTGATGCGGATTTTTATGGATTACTTAAAGAAACGCTGTCTGCTCAATGACACACAAGATGGGCGGTCCAGTATGGAGATAACGTTTGGTGTAGCGTAGGGCTCCATACAGGGACCAGACTTGTGGAACGCCTCATTTGACGGGCTATTGAGGCTTGAGCCGCCAGGTGAGTCGCGCTTATTCGGCTATGCGGATGATGTAGCAGCACTGGTTGCCGGACGCACGGTTGAACATGCGCAGCGCAAGCTGGGAATGCTAATGCGTCGAGTGAGGGAATGGATGACCACCCGCGGGTTCAGTTTGGCACTAGAGAAAACCGAGGTGGTCATTCTCGCGATGAAAACAATTCCCACGGTAATTCCTTTGCAAATCGCAGATTCGACTGTGCGTCTAAACTTGCAATGAAATATTTGAGACTCTTGATCGATTTGAAAATGAGCTTTTCGGAACAGATAAGGTTAACGGCGAAAAAGTCCGCGATAGGCGTTTCGGGTTTAAGTCGACTAATGTGCAACATCGGTGGGCCCACACCCAGCAAGCCCCGACTCCTCATGAGTGCTGTACAGTCAGTGCTACTGAACGGCTCTGAGGTTTGGGCGCTTGGCGCAGGTACAGTGACGAGGACCTTTGCGGGTTGCGTCTGCATGCGGCACTGTCTCTGAGTCCTTTGCAGCAGTTCTCCTCCATCCTGCCCCCTCCCGCTTGGATGGGGAGATTACTGTAAGCTAACGCCCCTCTAGGGCGAAGAAAAAGAGACCTAGCCCGAAGTAATGTGTTAAACAGTTCAAGGCTAGGGTCTTTTGACATGGTGGTGCCTTCACCTCTCAACCCCCCCCCCTCAAAAAATAGAGCTCTAGTTAAAAGTAACTTGTTTGAAAGTTGACTTTCGTTGGATACGCATCTTTGTAATTTTATTTCCTTGAAATAAATGCACAAGCAAATGGATTTCTTATGTTGAAAGATGGATTCTCTGATCCAATCACCAAAAATTTATCTATTATTTCTCTAAGCTACATAACCTTTTTCACTAATTATAATAAATTCTTGCAGCCAGGAAAACCGTTCTCAGATCTCGTCTATGATTATATAAAAGATTTATTCAAAAAATTGTTCTGCAGAATCATAAATATAGATTTTATTAAAAGTTGTAAAACCAAAAAGGGTATCTATGACGCGACAAAATGGAGTTCACTGCTTTCCAAACATTAAATCAAGTCAACAACTTCTTTCAAGGCGATAATGGATTTTCCCAAAGCTGTTGAATATTTTATTACAAATTTTCCAATTGATGATAAGCTATAAGTTCTTCTCGAATTGTCAATTTTACTGATCGGACGAAATTTAGTTTTAACTGAGTCCACTTGCAAACAAACTTGCGACCAGCTATGCTAATCAATTATTGGATGATGATGATATAGAAAACGAGATTTGGAAAAAATCCAAGGATGATGATAACCACATAAGACTGAATGGAGTTTGGGGTAATATATTTAAAAAAAATTTAAATAAAAGTTGAACATTTCCGTCCAACATCAGAGCGAAATTGGCTCAGCCATTAGAAAAAGGTCGTTTTAATTCAACTCCAGCATTACTTAAAAGTGCGAAATCAGCAACTTACGAATGCAACAATTTTCACATTAAAAATAATACCAGCTAAATTTGAAATTTGAAATATTTTTCCCTACATCTTAAGTTGATGTCATATTTTATTTTATTTAATATTTCATTTATTCAGTCATTGAGTCATGAGATAGTCATGAGTATGTTCATGTTATGTGAGAAATTCTTGTCGTAAAATCAGTTTTCTTTTCATAAAATTATAATCACATAAAGTTTTTTTACAAACAATAATAAGTTTCATTTATAGTTCCAAAATGAAACTTATTATTGTTTCGATAAAAAAAATTTTAATTTAAATCTTTCGCTAAAGAGCTCTTTTTTCCCACAGTTGTCATTTTAGCCTATTTTATTTCGTGCTATTTAGCCCGCGCGAAGATTTTTAAAGGGTAGCAATTTTGCTACTGGTTAATTTTTGAGTCAAGTCCACCACAGATATGCTATTGAAATTAAGCAATAAATGTTTCCAAATCGTTAAAAATCATCATACTTCTAGGTGGTTACCTTGTATTATGATTAATTAGAAGAATTGCGGAAGGAAATAAGTTTGTATGAGGTTTCGGGCAATATTTGTGCCCTGGTGGAAATTTAGGAAAATTGGATGTGGGCCTTTTAAAAACTAAACGATTCAATTCTTTGGCCGATGATATTGCAAATACTTGCGACTGGTAGAATATTATATGGCTTTAAAGTTAATAACTTTCGTTGAGATGCAGATTATCACGGAAGAGAATTCCCGGGCCATTTCCTTAATTCGTTCTCGAAACAGCAGTGTAGATCAAGATTCCAGTTCTAGACTCAAAGTCCTGCACAACACTGTTTTCAAACGATTACATTTGATCTATCCGCCTTTTGTTTCACATGACGATTCTTTCAATTCAATCAAGGATAACCTTAAAACGTTGAACTTGAACTCCACAATGAGTATCAAGTCTGCTTGTAAGTCATGTATGCCCCGCCGGAGACCTATACACGGAAAGCCTCCGGTGTACTGGTAGTAAAGAAATAAATAAATAACAAACTAAATAACTAATAAGTAAACTAGCTATGCGGAAGCTCGGTGCTCTACGGGTGCCCTGCATACTTGAAGCGGACATGATGGACGAGCTAGTACGGACTCTCTTCCCCCACACCCCGTCCATGTGGATGCCGCTGACAGGGAAACGATATCAGACTGTCCACTGAACGAGCTGGAACTAGCAGTTCTTTTCATGAAGGCGAAGAAGACTCCGGGACCAGAGGTACTGAAACTTGTCTATCACTCTTACCCTGACTTGCTGCTCAATGGTTTAATGCGTGCTTGCGGAAAGGCGTTTCCCCTGAGCGTTGGAAGACGGTAAGACTCGTGCTGATCAGGAAGGCGAAGGGAAATTCCGAGTCGCCGTCAGCAAAACGACCGTTATGCATGCTAGACATGGCCGGGAAAGTGCTCGAGAAACTGATAAAGAGAGGACTCACTGACGTTATCTATGCCGCTTGGGACCTTTCTTCAAGGTAGTACGATTTCAGAACAGGACGTTCCACTTTAGATGTAGTCGCGGAGGTGGTGAGGTCGATCCAACCGGCGGAGGCACGCAGTCGGTCCAACCGTCGGGTAGTCCTTCTAGTGACGCTGGACATTAAGAACGCTCTCAACTCCGCTAGATGGACGGATGTTCTGGAAGCCGTGGAAAACTCATTCCAAGTATCAGAATATCTAATGCGGATTGTTCGAAATTACCTGAAGGATTGCAGCCTGATCTCCGACATGACGCAAGGTTGACGGAGGATGCTACTGCTCGACGGACGGACTGCTCAGGCTGAACTGCCGGAGAAGTCGATGCTGATCGGCTATGCAAATGATGTTGCGGCACTAGTGGCTGGGCGCAAAGTCGATGAAGCGCAATTAAGGCTAAATAAGTTAATGCAATGTGTAGGGAACTGGATGACCACTCATGGGTTTAACCTAGCGTTAGAGAAAACTGAAGTGGTCTTCTTGACTAAGATGAGAATCCCTAGAGTAAGAATGGTCCGAGTTTGGGACAAATTAGTAGATTCGAAACTATCGGTTAAGTATCTATCTATTTCTCGGAGCAAATCTCGGCAATTACTCAACTAATGGCCAATCATGAGGGACCAAGTCCAACAAAAGTGTCGCACAATCTACGCTTCTGTATGGAGCAGAGTTATCGAGCGCAGCTCTCAACAAGGAACTGCACCGAAAACACCTGGCACAGGCGAAGAGACGAGGATCACTGCGGATTGTATCAGCATACCGTACAGTCTTTGAGTCAGCGGTGTTGGTAATTTCAGGGGTAATACCCATTGCTCTCCTTGTTAGAGAGTGTAGAAGAATCTACCTCCGAAGGCATGAGGGTAGTAAAGAAAAAGTTGCTCGCGATGAAAGACGATGCCATAGCGTAAACACAAACAGCGCTCACACTCCGAACAAACGACCGATCTAACGGTATTTGAAAAATTCTGGAGAAGTGCATTGGTGTTCGTAAAAATGTTTATTTTTCTCTATTTTGTCTATCTGTTTACATTGTACTTGTAAACAAAACGAGCAAAATATTAATATTTTTACTAACACTCATACAATTCTGCAAAATCCGTTAGATTGGTCGATGGTCGGAGTGTTATCGCTGTTTGTTCTTAGGCTATGACGATGCACTCTCGACGCATGGCAACAATCATGGGAACGTGAGCCAAAAAGATGATGGACTGCGCGGCTCGTCAACGAATTAAGATCGTGGCTCAGTCGAACGCATGGTGTGACTGACTTCTACCTGATCCAGCTAATGAGCAAACACGGTTGTTTTCAGTCTTTCCTGCACAAGATTCGTAAGTCATGGTCTCCTGATTGCATATTCTGCATTGGTTTGAAGGATGACGCCTACCATATTTTCTTTTCATGCAGAAAATGGGGCAAACAGCGCGTTGATCTTGCCGAAAAAGTGGGAGAGCTCCGTCCAGATAGTCTAATCGAAGAGATGCTAAAATCATTTGACAAATGGAATCAAGTGGCATATTTCGCTCGGGAAATTCTAGTGATGAAAAAAGGCATACTTCACCGGCTGGAGGCGTCGAGTGTGGAGGGTCCTCCTCCTCTTTCTCTTTCCGTTGTAGAAGGATTCCCTGTAACCAGAAGGCGCCTAAAGACGTAAAATTTGGAGGCCTAGCCTGAAGTAATGTGTCAAACAGTTCCAAGCTAGGGCCCCGGTTGACAGTGGAGGTGTTTAGTCGGTAGTCCAGTAGGTCTGTTGTGCCACTGGGAGTCCGACACTCATGGTGTAAATAGCCTTCACCTCCCTACCAAAAAAACCTTAAAACAGTAGATAACCTTATTGTGAATTCAGTGTCGTAATGAAGTTACTATCGTGTCGTGACTTAAATATAACTGTTTGATAAACTTAAATCCTGAAAGAAGTTAATCGTCCTTTTCAAAAGCTTTGACCCAAACGACTTCGAGAATAGATAAGCACATCGCCCGTGTACGTTTTTATGGACTTTTATGCCCCTGAAAGAGTTAACACAATCCACAAGTAATTAACTTCACAGAATTCTTCATGTGAAAATCGATTGAATGAAGCAATGATTCAATGTTTCATTGATATTTAATATACAATCTTGTTCGTTAAACTCTTTAGTACATATAAATAAAATAAACTTGTGTAATGATTAGAAAAAATAAAACCGTGGCATACACGTTACTGCAGAACGGTCTAATATGTGGGTGAGTTAATTTTAAAGGTGCAAAATTTGCATATCTATCTGTTAGCTTTGCTTGGTTTACATTCTCTAGTACGAAAAGTTATACTATTATTCAGTTTATCTCTAAATTATGACAGTCGAAGCTTTGAATTAATCATAATAAATATGTCACAATGAGTTTTCTTTGTTCAAATCAGCAGCGGAAATTTTGCGTTCGAGGATTTCTGTCAGTTTCCGTTCAAAGGAAACTTGAAGCAAAATATTTTCATAGCACGTTCCGAAAACTCATCCTCTGGAAAGTCAACTGGCTGTGCTGAAAAAGAGAAATATTTTTATCTCCATCATAAATTCCCTTAAAGTTCTCGATAAACAGATATATTCCCAGGCATTATGTAAAAATATGCCCGCCAGACGTGACCGAGAAGATACATAAACCAGATAAACTCATAAAAATTGTTAAACTTCATTTATCTTTAGTTATCTGAATAGTCATAGATTCTCGGAATGTAATTTTTTTCCTCGTGAGGTGTATACTCCCTTTACTTTTTCCATTCGTTACCGGATATTCTTCAAGGATCAATGCCTTGCGGCCGACAAACACTTTGTCTTGGGCATATAGAGTAAGGGAATCATCCCAAGTAGGCGGACGCATCCACAATGAATAAAAAAGGCAAACAATTCAACCGACAAAACGAAGGAGAATCCAGGACTCGACATGACTGTCGGATGGGAAATGTAAAAAAAAATCTCCACAAGGTTACAAAACTACCAGGGATAAAGCTGCAAAGGACATTTTTCTTTCGGTTGGTATGCATGTAGCATGGTTTTTGTGTGTTTTGTGTGCAAAAATCTTTTTGTATCTTATCGAAAACAACGGCACATGAAAGTCTTTAGTTTTTGGTGCTCAGGACTACTTAATTTCCACACAGGGACTTGACAGTATACTTGACATCAATCGGATTGTCATATCAACCTAAGCAAAATCATGCAAATAAATGCACATTTAACTTAAACTCTCTGTAACAATTGAAAAAGCTCAGCTCGCCTGAAATTCAAAAGGAGGTAGGTTACTTATGCAAGTTACTTTATTAGACACAAGCGGAATTTTTATCAAAACCAAATGTTAGACCACATGTATCCAGCAGGAAAAGGGTAAAGGACTGAACTAAGTCTTAAGCTGAAATCAGAGGCAAGAAGATACACAGATATAAAAAAGCGTTGTCGTTGAGAAAATAACCTTCACGATTTGAAGAAATAAATAATAGGGTCAACAGATAGTCCTTTTGGATTTTTTGAATAGAATACCAAACTACAAAGTAGGTTAGCTTATTAGATTGTCAGCAAGAAGTATTCATAGCGGCTTAAATTGGATGTTTGGTTTGTTGCAACTCACATAGAAACTAAGAAGATATTCTATACCATGAAAATCATTTTTAAGTTCATTCATAGATAATGGCAAATCAGTATCTACTAGGAAGACCAATTTTGCAAGACACTTTTGTCTATCTTAGGCTACATGAAAAATATACCATACTGATTTAGAAGTTTGCTCGGTTTTATTTATAAATATTGATTCAAGCCAGTTAAACAGAATAAATTTTGTATAAAACTTGACGTCGATGCTCATTTTATATTTTAAATACAAAACAGAAAACACAAAACAAAACAAAACACAAAACGATTTGTGGCCAAAGCTTAATTGTAAATTTATGCTTTCTTATGTCGGTTCTGGACTCCTACTGATTTTCTTGGATATCATTGTCATATATACTTCCCATTGTGTTATTACAGTGAAATTACTGAAGTAGGGAAATGATTAGCCCGAGGAATATTTCTGAAGCAAGTATTGTTTAGGGAGCAATACCACTACTTTCTACGAGACATAAAGATTATTGCCACTCCCTTGCATTGACTACACTGTATAGGAGCCGCAGTCATACATTGGCAATGTTCTGCCCGCTGAACTAAAATAGATGATTTGGCATGACATACAAGATCTTTTGAACACCTTGCGAACATGGTAGCATCAAAGTGAATTGCAACAATCTGACGTTTGTATCGTTTAGGTGCTACTTTAGATGATACCATTGCAGCCCTTGAAGCACTTTCGAAATTCGCACCATAGAGTTGGCGTCGGCGTTACTTGAGATTGTGTCTAGCGCGGCGTTGGTCTGGCTCTGAGCAATTCTCATTTAGGGCTACTGCCAACCATTACATCATGTCCTTACTGAACATTATCGCTGACCTGTAAAGATAACGTTAGGAACATTGAATTGACTAAACAAATTCGCAATGAAGAAGCTCCAAATTGGGATACATTAACAATCTTTTCCACAGATCATACGCTAGTAATGATTTCCCCCTGATGACCCCTCATGGTTACCCGCCTTGACGTGGCGAGGGGGCCTACTAACTCCAATGAACCAAACAAAAAATATGGAAGAAGTACAACGCCAAGAAGTTCCCTCAGTACCCGGCATACGAGGGGGAGAAATATCCGGGGATCAGACAACTGGCGTCACGTCACCAAGTACCAGTTGCCCAGAGCTATTGGGCGAGAAATGTACGCTGAGGGAACAGGGCTTGCATTTGACTGCATTTGAGTGACTACAACAAAACAAGCGCAATGACAGCTCACGCACCCACTGGGACAAGCTGGGACAGCTTCCCAACGAACTCTGGCTCAACCGAAAAGTGAAAGCCAACCAATGGAAACCTATGAAATTGGCTGCTGCTGCGAACGAAGCTATACCACTAAGCGGATAAGATCGAACGATAGCAACCAAGGCACTGGTAAAACGGAGCGGAGGGTAAGCCCCGAACCCCAAACTCAGGCGAGGAAGTCTTATCGGGATGCAGCAACCAATGCACTAACGGTAGCGGTGATAGACTACCTCAATGAGACAGGTAAGATCCAGGAGAATCAACTGGTGAAGCTGCAAACCGCCCTGAAGAAGGACCTCTTCGAGCACTTACGCAGCAAACCGGACAAAATCTCAATATTCAGAGGAATGAAACAAACAGCGGGCCTGTAATGACGAGCAGTCTCTAGTCTATCTACAAACACGATGCTTCAAAACGAGGACGGATCGTGGACAACAAACAGCATACAGCCCCACCTCTAAAAGAAATGGTAAACTTCGAACCTTATAAATCACTAGAAACCGACAAGGTGTATGCTTCTGAAAGCGGATATAACTTTAATATGGATTTTGATAAAAATATATAGAGCCTCCATATCCAAAGGCTATATTCCTTTGGACTGGAGAGACGCTTAAATAATTTTTATACCCAAGCCGGCAAAAGCCACCCACTAAAAAGCAACGGATTACCGACATATCTGCTTAACGTCAAAAACCCTGGAACGCCTGGTGAATGGGTACATACAAAGCACTGTGAACATAACGAAGCTTTGTCCCAAGCAACATGCATACCTTCCAGGGCGCTTAACAGACACGGCACTACACGAAGTCGTAACCAGAGTCGTAAGAGACGGCACTAAACGCAGTCATAACCGTCGTGAATGACGGAACTACTAGTTAAAAGGAAGATTACAACCGAAGAACATGGCGTAATCTTGAATAAATGGATTAACAAGGGTACACTACAAGGTGGCATAATATCACCACTTGCGTGGGTACTCATAGTTAACTAAATAGTGGAAGACTTCAACGGATAGGGTTTCAAAACGATAGAGTACGCTGATGATATCGTGATACTGATAAGTGAAAAGTTCCCGGAAACCATGTCGGACTTGATGCAGACCGCACTCTGTCATCTTTACGAGTGGGCGAAGCTAAACGGACTGCGCACCAATGCCGAAAAACCGAGCTTATGCTTTACACAAAGTGCCGTAAACCGGAAAGATTTTCACCCCCGATGGTTGAGGGAAAACATATAAATTTAATAAACAAGGTGAAATACTTAGGAGTAACCTTGGATAGCAAGCTAACTAGCACTCCACACATAGGAGAATTCGGACGGAGAGCTACAGCGGCGCTCTTCACCATGAAAAAACCAGCAGAGGGAACCTGGGAATTATGATCTACACCGATGGTTCCAAAACGGATGGGGGAAGTGGCGTCGAAATCTTTTTGCCATATAACCCGTAACTCAACCGAACTTATAAACTGGAGAGCCACACCACAGTTTTCCAGTCGGAAGTATTTGCAATAAAAGTGGCTATAGAAGCGGCAACAAACAACCTGAATGGAAAAATACAAATACTCTCAGACAGTAAGTCGGCACTGCAGGCGCTTTCCTCTAACCGCGTAGTTTCACAACTGGTGCAGGAATGTAGGCAGGCTCTCAAAACCACAACAACCCGAGTAAATGTAAAACTGACATGGGTCCCTGGACACAGCGGTGTAGAGGGAAACGAAAGAGCGGATGAGCTAGCAAGAGCTGGATCAGACGACCTAAACGCCACTAGAATAGACACAATTAAAGTGCCACTAGTAACAGTAAAATGGGAACTAGACGAAATCCTCTGGAAAGGGACAGATACGGCTTGGAATGACAGGAACGATTGCAGGATAAACCGAGCTCTTTGGCCTCACCCTAATTAAATGAGGACAAAACAACTCCTAGGGCGAAATGGCGAAAAAACTGAAATGGCGTCAGAACATTGGTGGCAGTATTAACGGGCCATAATCTTCTAGGTCTACACGCCAAACGAATAGGAATTAAAACGTATGACACCTGCCGAGCTTGCGGCGAGGAGGAAGAATGTTCCTCCTAGACTGCCCGAGTCTGGCCAACAAACGCCTTACTTGGTTGAGGTGTACTGGCGCAACAGAAGTGGAACATTTGGCGACCACAGAGCTGGGAGAACTCCTTGGCTTCTGTAGGACGACAGGATGGACCATCTATAAACAATAGTACTACACATGGGGAGCTAAGGGCCGAGTTCTGGCCTATGCTAAATTTCAGCAAGTGGACCCCAGTACAATAATAATAAATAATACAATACATATAAAAAAATTTGAAAAAGTATTTGTAGTTTTGGAGATGGACGAAGGTAAAGTTTGCCTAAAATAGCAATTTCAGTGGGGGCTGCACCTTAAGTAGATAAGCAAAAAAAGGTAAATTGGAAAGGTAAATTAGATGGATACTGAGTAACGCCTTTACTTTTGCATTTGGAACATTTTCCGCAAAGTTTCAAAAGCATATCAGTTAAATACAATCTAGCATTGCCAGCCATAGATACTTTCCCTCGATACACTTTTCCTGGAAATGTGATGCAAATCACAGCGAAGTTGCGACCTCTCGGCGCAACGTCACTTTTTTGGTTATATATGTAGGTACAGGGCATATTTCTCTCGAAATTTATGTATCAATGGTATGTGGGTGTGATGCCCATGATTCAAAAAACATGCTGAAAACCGTTCCAGCGTAACGTTATTTTGGAACGTTATTTTTCAGGAACGTTACTGGATGAAACATTCCAATAGAGGAACCGTTTTTCCCATCTCTAATACACAATAGCTTATAGGTTCTTTTGAACCGGCAAAAGTGTTCTGAAATAAATCTACCCTCAGAAAACCAGCTATCGCCATCTACAATTTCATATTTTGGTGTTTTTGTATCTCTTCCTTTGTGATATAACGTGATGTTATGTGACATAACAAATAACAGTCTCCGAGATGGCAGAATAAGTCATTTCAAAGGTCACGCCCATCGCCCTTCACGTTATAATGTTTAAATCTCAAGGAGCATCGGGTCACATGTCCCATGAATTTATCTGTAGCCGGCTATATTGACGTTCAGAGCTAGTTTTATATACATATGTTCGAACACAAATGTCTCCTGCTAACCCTTTGTTTCCACCAGTTTGAGTTAACTAGTGCTTCTTGGTGCAATTTGTGAGATTTCGGTTTACCCAAGTTCAAACCCATTATGGATTTTTTAAACGTTTCGTTCAGAATCTCAACAGATAGAAAAATACATGGTGCCATTTGTCGTAAATAAAGGATGAGTTTTGATTCGTGGGCAATAGGGAGATAGGTTTCAACCGTCGGAGTGACAGGTTGTGTTAGCTAGGAAAGTGTTTTAGCTAGAAAAGTGATATTATTTAGCTAGGAAATTATTATCAGTGGTCAAACCGAGGCCTAAGCCCTTAAATTCTTGCTGAGGCTGGCAAGGAGCTGATAATATCCATTCATTCGTTTATTGTAGTTTCATAATTAGTTTTAATATTATTAGGACAGTGGGCGAACCGAGGCCTAAGCCCTTAATTTCCTGCCGAGGCCGGCAGGTTGCTGAACATAATTTTCCATTAATTAGTATATCATTAAGTGTCAATTAAGCTGCCTTGAAGCGGTCCCTTTCTCGATTTTATAATTAGTTTAAATAATAGGACAGTGGGTGAACCGAGGCCTAAACCCTTAATTTCTTGCCGAGGCCGGCAAGTTGCTGAACATTAACTGTTACATATTAATATCGTTACATATTAATCAAATTGTCTGGAAGGGGTCCCTTTAATTTAACCCCGCATCCAAGCTCTGTCTTGGAAATAGCGGGAATGGGTGACTCAGAAGTGGATGGGGAGCTTACCGCGGCAAAGGCTGCTTTCACGCGGAAAGCTAAGAAAAACCTGAAGAGGTTTTGCCAGAAATTTGGGGGAAATATAAAAGAGGAGTTCTTGCTAGACCTCATAGCAAGTTGCAAACTGCAAAGATCCCAGCAGAAGATCTAGCTGTAGATGGGTGTACCACTACAGAAGGAGATGCTCTGACGGATTGTGACAGTGAGTCTGATCAGGAAGAGTCAATGGAAGTGGTCCGGGAGGAGTGTGGTCGGAAAAGGCCAATTGTGTCTCCAACTCCGGAGCCAACCTCAAAACGCTC
Source organism: Stratiomys singularior (assembly GCA_954870665.1). Classification (NCBI taxonomy): domain Eukaryota; kingdom Metazoa; phylum Arthropoda; class Insecta; order Diptera; family Stratiomyidae; genus Stratiomys; species Stratiomys singularior. The sequence goes on from OX940879.1 coordinate 51,588,332, forward strand.
GGTTATCGCGAGTGAAAGGAGTTTCCCGCAGCATCAGGCTGCGGTCTCAAAAGCTTCAGCTATCACTAAATCTGAAGTCGCACCACCAGGGCGTAGAATAGCTATCGGAGCTAAGGGAAACCCAACTAACATTGCTGCCCCTAAGAAACAGAGGGTTCCACCAATAGTATAGCACACTTAATCTTAAGCCTTTTAGGGAGAGAATCCATCGAGCATGTGAGAAAAATCAGCTTGATGCTCCAAAATTTTATGTAACCGTCAACAGTTCTACACGAACATCGTTACATCCTAAAACTAAAGATGACCACAAAAGTCTTTTTGACTTCTTAAAATGGGACAAGGTGGCATGCTACACCTATACGCTCCCAACTGAGAAAAAGCTGACCCTGTTGCTAAAGGGTGTACACACTTCCTACGAAGACAATGATGTCAAGGAAGAACTCTAAGCCATCCTAGGGGCCATCCGCCCCATGGGTGCTACCTTGTCGTGGTGGGGGGGCTTGACGAGGTTGCCCGTCATCCAGACGCGTGATCAAGTCACTAAAAGCACCCACCAAAAACAAAAATATATGATGAGTGACAACAAAAATAGTAAATTAGGGGTGGGGATATACACCCCGACGTGTGAGGGAGCCTCGACCTCATGCGGGCTTCTCTCCAGCATTCATGCTGGGGATAAGTCACCACGGCATTTTTCAGTGGTGGAACACTTGGCCACTGAAGAATCAAAAATTACAAGTGAAATAATCAACGACGCAAGCATGTTGGCCCGAAGGCCAAAACTACTGCGAACTCCGCCTCAAAGAGTAGCCAAACCTAATCAAGGCAACGAGAAAACATCGTGCAAGCAAACCTCCATCGAACGCTTTGCAACAGCGAAAAAGGTGCTTGTCCAAACATCCCTCCTACACAAGGCGATGGAGCGAACGATACCAGAAGCGTAGTGGAGGCTTCGGGCAGTGGAGTCATCGACCCGAAGTGCCATTCTCCAGGGGCCATTAAAAGTCATATACTGAACAACGTGCGAGGCGAAACCAATGATGCTCAACAACAACAAGACCCTCCTGCTGACAGTATATCGAGAACTTCACCTGAGGACGACCTGATAACGAAAATAGCCGCTGACAGAAGTGTGGAAGACCGTCTAACAAGGAACATAAGCGCTATAATAAAAGTGATGAGAAATTCAACAAATGTCCAAAAAAATGTCAACAAGGGCATCAAAAATGGGATTGACGAATTGGAGGACCTCGTTGATAGGATCCAGCACTATCACCGCAGGTGGCTACGGGTGGAGAGTGAATTGAAAGAGCTTAAAAGAATTCCAGAAAATAAAACTCCCTTCACCGAAAATGCTACTCCTCTCGTAAAAGACAAAAGGGCGGCATGTAGCCCACTTAAACCTGACCGTAGGAAAAGGGCGAAGGGACCGATAACAGTCGAGACAGGAGACATCAGTCAAGGGGAGGAGAAAATGCTGGCTTTCAATTGGTGCGCTCTAAATCGCAACAGAAGGCTGCGAAGAAGATACACCGAGCGATAACAAAAGATTCCAAACAGGCGCCCGAAAAGCAAGAAGGCACGAAACACAGCGCAATGCCAAAAAAGACCAGGAACAAGCAGCGTAGGGATGCTTTACTGATCAAACCTGCAGATTGGAGAACTTATGCCGAGGTCCTTAAGGAAATCAGACAAAATGTGGAACCCGAAAAAAACGGTGTCTGTATACGAACAGTAAGAGCGACCAGAACAGGCGGTCTCCTCGTAGAACTCGGAGCGGAATCCACCGACAAGGGACGGTTCGAGAGCGCTGTCAAGGACCTCCTGGGCTCTAAAGCTGTTATCTCGACTTTGCAGCCAATGGCGTCTTTGGAAATAAGAGACCTTGACTGCATTGCGGAGGCCAAAGAAGTAGAAGATTCAATTAGGTCAATTCTTCCTACGGCAGAGAGCTTTAGGGTAAGGCTAACGCCTACCAACCCTAGAGGACAAAGGGCGGCAATAATAGACATCCCAGAGAAAGACGCTATGCAACTCCTGACCAAGGAGAAAATTAAAGTCGGCTGGGTTGTGTGCAGGATACGTCGGAGGGTAGCCCTAACTCGATGCTACAAGTGCCTTAACTTCGGACACATCTCCTTGAACTGCAAGGGGCCAGATCGAAGCAAACTGTGCTACAGGTGTGGCACTTCCGGTCATAAGGCGAAAGACTGCCCAAACGAACCCAGTTGTATCTTGTGCAAAGATAAGGGATGGAAGTCTGAAGATCTAACTCACATTCCAGGAAGTGGTAGGTGCCAGGAGTTCAAAGAGGCACTAAGCAAGAAAAGAACAAAGACATGATCCAAGTCCTGCAAATCAATTTACACCGTAGCTCAACCGCACAAGATCTACTAGACCAGGTTGCAAGAGAGAAAAAAGTTGACTTGTTGCTGATATCTGAGCCACACCACAACAAAAAGGAAGCTGGATGGTATTGTGATCGATCTGGCACCGCCGCCATCTGGGTACGTGATAGGGCTCTACCTACAGATCGGACTTGCACCAGTGGAAATGGCTTCGTGCTCATTGGGTGCGCCGATTTGACATTCATAAGCGTCTATTTCACTCCAAATGAGTCAATTTCATGTTTTCAGAGCAAGCTCGATGAACTGGAGGAAGCTGTCTCGAGCACAGAAGGCCGAATCATTGTTTGTGGTGATTTTAACGCCAAAGCGATAGAATGGGGAATGCCTCTGCCAGACTCGAGAGGAAAAAGAATCCTAGAAATGGCGGCCAGGAGGCAACTTGTCATCATGAACGTTGGGAACACACCAACTTTTCGACGGGGAGGCTGCTTGGGAACTATACCGGATGTGACATTTGCTTCGGAGTCCTTAGTGCCTAGGATGCACAGATGGAGAGTACTGGAGGACTACTCGGCGAGCGATCATCAGTACATTGCTTTCGCAATTGGTGACTGTGCTACTCGACGCGTAGCAACCCAACCCTCAACTCTAGGTTGGAATATATCTAAAATAGATGTCGACGCGTTCGCCGCAGCTCTTATGAGAGGTGAAACTATGACGGTAACGGGAGGAGCCTCAGCTGAAAACATGGTGAACTCCACCATGAGGCTCATCAAGAATGCGTGCGACTGCTCTATGCCCAGGCGACGGCCTCGACACAATAAGCCTGCTGTGTACTGGTGGTCGGCAGAAATCGCCGAAAAGCGGAGAGAATGTCACAAACTCCGCCGCGAATCTCAACGTTTAAGAAATCGAGACGAGTCACACTCCCGAACGCTGGCATACAGGTCGGCTAGAAAAGTTCTCCGTAGGTTAATTAACGAAAGCAAGGCTCGCTGCTGGCGCAACCTAGTTGTGGACATCGACAGAGACCCGTGGGGGCTGAGTTACAAGCTTGCCATGCGGAAACTAGGAGCTGCAAGGAGGCCCTGTGTCCTTGAAACGGAAAAAATGGACCAGATTGTTCGAGCGATCTTCCCTATGCATCCTATTCGTCCCGATGATGCAGATATTGAATGTCTCGGAGAATGCCCACTTTTTACCGCCATCGAACTGGATAATGCGGTAAAAGCTTTAAAATCGAAAAAGGCCCCAGGGCCAGATGCTACACCAGCAGAAGTTATACAACTTGCACACCAACATTGCCCTGACAAGCTGCTCACCACTTTCAATGCCTGTCTGCAGCAGGGCGTGTTTCCAAATTGCTGGAAAGAGGCGAGGCTCGTGCTGATCCACAAGGGGAAGGGGAAGGCGGAGCAACCATCTTCATATCGGCCCCTATGTATGCTGAATGCCGCTGGGAAGGTACTCGAGAGGCTCATTCGAGAAAGACTTGGAGAAGCCATTCGAAATGCCGGGGATCTGTCTCCTCGGCAGTACGGCTTCAGGGCTGGTCGATCCACAATTGGTGCAATAGCAGAGGTAGTGAGCGCGGTCCAGCAGGCAGAAGCCCACAATCATTACTCGAGACGAATAGTACTGCTCATAACACTAGATGTGAGAAATGCCTTCAACTCTGCTAGATGGACAGGTATTCTTCGTGCTCTGGAATATTTCAGGGTGGCGAGGTATCTGATGCGGATATTGAAGGACTACCTCAAAAACCGGAAGCTCATCTATGACACATTGGGAGGCCGGCGAAGAATTGATTTGACATCAGGGGTCGCGCAAGGTTCCGTTCTGGGCCCGGACCTCTGGAATGTCTCGTACGATGAGCTTTTGAGACTGCAGTTACCGGAGGAGTCGCGCCTGGTTGGCTACGCAGATGACGTAGCAGTACTAGTCGCCGGACATACTGTCGGACAGACGCAGCTCAAACTGGACGCGGTAATACGCCGAGTGAGCAAGTGGATGACAGACCGTGGGCTTAGCCTAGCGCTGGAAAAGACCGAGGTTGTCGTCCTCACAAAGAAGCGAATCCCTAGTGTTAAGCCGGTTCGTGTAGGGGGAATGATCATCGAGTCAAAAGAATCAATCAGATACCTTGGCTTGATGATTGATTCGAAGATGAGTTTTTTCGAGCAGGTTCGAGCGTCAGCAGATAAGGCCTCCGCGCGGGTATCGGCGCTAAACCGCATTATGGCCAACACGCAGGGGCCAACCTCGAGCAAAAGACGTCTACTGATGAGTGTAATGGAGTCAGTGCTCTTGTATGGCTCCGAGGTTTGGGCTGATGCTCTTAATAAAGAGACGTACCGAAGGCGTCTGGCACAGGTGCAGAGGCAAGGAGCTTTACGGATAGCCGCTGCATACCGCACTGTCTCTGAACCTGCAGTGCTGGTAATCTCGAGGGTGGTTCCTATTAAGTTGCTTGCAGACGAACGGAAACGTGTATACTCACGTAGGGGGGAGTCGGCGAGAGAAACCGTCAGCCGAGAGGAACGGAGAAGAACCCTTATCTTATGGCAGCAAACATGGGAAAACGAAACGCGTGGCAGGTGGACCGCACGGCTGATAAATGACTTGGGGCCGTGGTTCTACAGAATGCATGGTGAGACTGATTATTATCTGACGCAACTACTCAGTGGTCACGGGTATTTTCAGTCTTACCTGTATAAGATGGGAAAAACACCATCCCCAACTTGCGTGTTCTGCCCGGGGATGACGGATGACGCATGCCACACGTTCTTTACGTGTAATATATTTACAAGACTCCGTTCGCATCTCTCGGAGAAAATTGGCGTAATTTCCCCAGAAAATCTAACGGGAAAAATGATGAAATCAAAGGACAATTGGAACTGTGTGTCACATTACGTACGGACAGTACTCATTATAAAGAAGGACATAATGGATCGCTTGGCGAGGGAGGGAACATCTCTGTAACGCAATATTATAGTTACTAATTGCAATTCCTTCCTATCCATCCGTGAAGAGAGTTTTCCCTTAGCCTGAAGACATCGCTAAGCGATGATTAATGAGGCCTAGTCCGAAGTAATGTGACAAACAGTTCCAGGCTAGGTTCTCGGTGTGACAGGGGAGGTGTTTAGTCGGTAGTCCGGTAGCGGGGGAGTCCGACACTCAGGGCGTAAATAGCCTTCACCTCCCAAACAAAAAAAAATGCCATCCTAGGGGAGGATATTTTGGGAGCCAAAAGGTTCTCAACAGTAACGTCAAGGAAAGAAAAGAAAACTCTTTCGTCCTTCCTTATTCAATTCAAGCCTGACTTCGACGTTAAAAGGGCTATGAATGTTAAAACGCTCCTACACCAAAAGGTGTATTGGGAGCGTTTGACAAAATCAAACAAATCGCAGTGTTTTAACTGCCAAAGATTTGGACATGTTGCCTCGAACTGTGGGATGGAGTCCCGGTGCGTCAAGTGCGACAAACACTACCAATCAAAATACTGCCCCATTGAAAAGCTAGAGGGAAAAGATGCAATCTTCTGTGTGAATTGCAATAGTAAGGGCCACCCCGCGAGTTTCAGGGGATTTTCAAGGTTTCAAGGTTTCAAGGCCAAGGAGGCTGAGGAGAGGAGACGGAATCTCCAAAAGAAGAAGGCAGAAAGGAGGGACTTCGTCACTTCTTCCTTAAAAAACACCATTCAAAGTGGTGTCTCATTCGCTACTATAGCTAGGGGTTCATCCAAGCCAGCTGCAACTCAGCCTGTACGGCAACCAAAAGTAAATACTGACTTACAGCAGCAAAAAGACAGAAATACTATCATGTCCAATGACTGCAAACAATTCTTCGGGTGTGACTTGTTCACTCTCATCCGCAAAGTGGATTCATTCATTCCACAATACAAAAAACTCACTAATCTGAGTGAGAAAAAGGCGGCGTACTTAGACTTCGCCTTCAAGATCTGTTGTCGCGATAAGCTCCATTTAGCTCTCCATCGTCAACTTTTGTTCGCTAGCTCCACATTTTAAAAGAAACTCTGTCCAAGAATACTTGGACACGCATAGACCAGATTTCTTGTTCACTTAGGGAAATATAAAGTCATAAGGGATGACGACCCAGATGGAATCCTTGGAGTAGCTATGGCTTTCAAGGAACATCTCAAAATTCAAAGACACTGTCTTCCAAGTCTAAAATGTGCAGACGTCATGATATTTAGCTCATTCCTGGGGGGTTATACATTTGCATTTGTTGGAATATACGTGAAACACGGATATTCGGTTAGGGATCTCATTGAAGACTTGGAAACAGTCCATACTTTGTGTGAAAAGCTCGATTTCTTTGCGATAGGGGGTGATTTGAACGCAAGACATCCTTCCTGGGGTAATACCGTATCTAATGGATATGGAACGGCTCTGTTCAATTGGGTGCAAGCCAATATGGATCTCAGATTGATTGCACCAAACGAGCCCACTTTCCGAAGAAGCTCGTCAACGATCGATTTCTTCATTGTGTCTGCTAATTTGGTGAATATCTCTCACAGCTGGAGGAATTTTGAATGTAGAGCCCTTGACGCTGAATCTGACCATCTTTTGGTCGAACTCGCTTTAAGAGTTAAAAAGGGTGTAAAGCTGGAAGCAGCAGCCCCACAGCTCTTTATCCCATACAAGCGCATAGACTGGGAAGCAGTTAATGTTGACCTGAGTAGAACGATTGAAGGAATCTCGATCAACAGATCGAGAAACCTATCACCCACAGAGATTGAAGAAGGCATTGCTTGTTTGAACTCGACCCTTGCTACGGTCATTTCAAAGATATCCATAAAAAATTCCTCCAGAAATTATCTTTATAGAGACTTACCGGAAGACATTCTGAAGCTACATCGTAGACGTAGCACCCTCAGGAAACTGCTTTCAAGGATATACCATCGCAACCTGAATATAGTTAACTGGGAGTATCAGCGGGTACACCTTTTAATAATGTCCCTTAATAGAATGATTTCGAGAAGAACATCTGAATTTGCGGATGAGAGATTCGAACAGACCCTAGCAAACATTCGACCAGGTGCCTGTATGTTCCCCCAAATTAATAAAATAACTGGTCGGAAGCGCCTGCCAGGAGTCCTCACTTATAACGGATCCATGCTCATGGATGAAAAGGCCGTTGCTGACTCCATCGCAAACCACTTTGCGACTGTTCTTCAAGAGGAGAAAGCAAGTGAGGACTCTGCTTTCAATTCATTAGTAAAGAGAACAATATCAACGTTCGACAAAGACCACAAGAACCTGTGCTTGACTAGATTTTCAGATTCGAATCCCTCCAACGCACCTATTGGCAGCACCCTGTTTGTGAGCCCTGAAAGTCTCAGCATGCTTGCACTTGAGCAAAATTCCAAAAAATCGGCTGGGCCTGATGGAATTTCAAATTTTTTCTTAAAAAAACTTCCCCACACGTATTTTGTTCTCCTCGCAATCCTTCTAAATAACTGCATTAACATTTGCTACTTCCCACAGCAATGGAAATGCGCAAAAATATTTGCCATCCCGAAACAATCCAATAGCGTAGACGTAGTCGACACTCGCCCAATATCTCTCTTGTCTAATGTGGGAAAGTTGCTTGAGAGAATCATCCTCCAAAACAACACACAGTTCTCTGAAGCGGAAGGAACTGTGCCGGAAAGACAATTTGGCTTCAGAAGAGGTCAATCAACGATAGACGCATTGGCGGTTTTCCAAGCCAGTATACAACGGAACTGGCAGGAAAAAAAGGTTGTTGCAGCGTGTCTCATCTACGTAGAGAAAGCCTTTGATTCAGTTTGGATCGACGGACTTATCTACAAACTTATCCAACTGGACTTTCCGGTGAATATTATAAAAATTGTTTGCAGCTTCATGAGGGGACGAACTGCCTTTGCGGTGTCTGGTGGAGCTAGCTCTGAACCCTTTTTCATTAATTCGGGGGTCCCACAGGGGTCCGTTCTTGGACCCACTCTCTTCAATATATTTACGTCTGACATCCCAGGGATCAGGGATGAATTTAAACCTGGAATCGAGGTGAATCTCTTTGCTGACGACTTACTGGTGTGGTCTTCTGAGCACAATCTCCGCTTTGCAAGGTTGAGACTCCAAAGGTACCTGGACTCGTTAACATCATACTATGGAAAGTGTGGGATGAGGGTTAACGCCAAGAAAAGCGAGCTGATTGTTTTCAAGGACCCACATCAAAAATTTGGACGTCGCACAAGGAGTATCTGTAACACAAGAATAAAGCTAAACGGACAGGTGGTGCACTGTTCGAAGCAAACCAAGTATTTGGGGGTAATTTTTGATAGGAACAACAACTTTAGTTCCCACGTAGACGCAGTATTGAAGAAAACAAGATACGCATACCATCTCCTTTTACCTCTTTTCAGGAAACAGTCATCAGCTAGCAAGCGGGTGAAGCTACTCGCGTACAAATCACTGATCAGGCCCATACTATTATATGCGGTGCTGATCTGGCAGGCTACAGCGACATACAAATGGAGCAAGATAGGGTTACTGGAACGCAGAATCCTTCGAGCTTGCACTGGGTTTTATAAACGGGAGGACGGACGGCCCTACCCCAACCGACAACTGTACCGGGATGCAGCCTTGGAACCAATCAACCTCTACGCCAAGAGGTTGATCGAGCGAGCGGCGAAACGAATGGTGGAGCATGAGACCACCACGATCAGCAATGCGGCAGACAATCGAGCGATGGAAGCAGCCAACAGTTAGCAATAAGTAGTATATAAGGAATTTAAAAATAAAAAAAAAATCAAAATCATTATAGAGTATAAGGAATTAGAATATATATATATTTTGTTACGTTAAGCTAAAATAAGGAATATTCAAGGCCACACTTAGGGTGTAAGTGTAGAAATTAAGAAGAAATTTAATATATAACAGCTTAAGTCGAAGAACAATTAAATTCTAGTTAGTGCTGAATTCTGGGTACAGCCATTAGGCAAAACCCGTAGGTTAAGTGATAGGTTAAGACTTATTGTAAATAATTGTACGTAACACATAAAATCACCCAATAAATTATTGAAACTTGAAAAACTTGAAACTTGTGGGCAATAGGAACTTGAGTGAGTGAATGGTTCACGGATGTTCAAGTACAAAATCAAGCAGCCCTACAGAAATGTAACTGGCAACTTATTTGTAATAGTACTTTTGCTCTTTTCCTTATGTATCCACTACTATAAAAAAGTGTTCACTACTATCCTTCGACAGGGAACTCATACCGCATTGTGTTTTACTTGTCTGTTGTTTTTATTTGCTGTTAAGTCACCCTTCGTTTCTCGATTTCACTTCCACCAAAAACGATACTATAACATTTAACTACATGCATAGTATGTATTTGTATTCATGGCAGAAACGTTAAAACAATGAAGCTTGATTTCCGAGCGATACTTTATTTAATCCCTTATAAAAGCTTCTAAAACTAAAAACGGATACTAACCTTCTTGCAGCTTCAAGGAAAAATTTTTAGTGGATTTAAATTAAAATTTAATAAAATTTCGCTGGAATATAAAGAAAATGAAGACAAAAGAAGAGAAAATCACAACTTAATATTTTCAAAGATTTTCAGAATGTTGGGGCAAAGGAATTACTGCTCATCATTTTAGATGCAACAGAATAGCGGAAGCGTGATTAAGAGTTTTTTGGTGTTGGGAGGAATAAACAATCTTCATACACATCATACAACTGATTTAAACTTAATTTGTATTGGCATATAACGGATATACGCGACATGACCCATTGCAGGTCAGGAGTTGCGTCATAGGAGTTGCGTTTGTTTTTTTAAATCAAAATGGATTTTTAAAAAGTTAATTAACTATTTTTGAAGGATGGAGAGGAGAGACATGAATTCTTTATAATCTTCATTGTTTGGAATCTGTAAAACTTACATATTTTGAACATAATTTACAGTTTTTGAAACCCCTTTTGGCTGATTTGACGAATAACATAGTATGTTGGGAACATCAAATTTACACAAAGTCTTACATATTGATTCTGTTGAGAAATACATCAAAGACAAAGGGCTGAAACTTTTTGACCAAATGGTCGAGATCCATGGATGCAGAACCACGGAGAACCATTTTGATGATCAAAATCGCAGATGACGAAAATTGTCGTACATTTCCAAGTCTCAGATCAAAAATAAATGACTGAACAGGCGTGAGTGGTGTGTAAGGCGGTGTTGAGTGTTCAACATTCACAGACAGGAATGGAACAAAAATGCTTAATACCGCCCTTTGTTCATGTTAAATGTCACTGGAAAAATGCTGGAGAAGCTCAAGTACGCAATCAGAGTAAGTAGATATTCGTGTCTACCCTGCTGCCGGCCCTAGTGGGTCTCCCAAGTCATAGGCTGACCCAGGATGCGAAATTGTGGTTTTCAACGCGGCTTGAAAAGCGGAAGCTCACAACCAGCACTCAAGCCAAATTTTGCTGATTACGACACAATATTTGAGGAACGCCTTCAACTCTGCAAGATGGACGGGCCCATCAGTGCTCGTCAATATACGTTCAGAGTGCCGGAAGATCTTCTTAGAGTCTTCAGGGTGTCCATGCCTATCAAGGACGATAGTGAGTGATAGGCATGACATAAGGAGGTACAAAAGTTTTGGCATTAGGTCCTCACCTAATGAACGCCTCATATGATAAGCACTAAGGCTATGACTACCGGTAGGGATGCGACTGATTGGCTACACAAATAAGTTAGGGTTGTTCTTTTGCATGTAGGAGAGACGTCTCTTGATTTCAAAAACACAGTCAAGTATTTAGGCTCGATCATAGAAAATATAGTAGTAAGCATCTACTATCGATGCAAATATGTAGCAAATAGTAACCATCTTTGAACAATAAGCCCGGCGGCCGACTGCGCTGCAGTAAGAGTATCAGTAAACCGCTTGCTCATGGCCATCATAAGCGGACCATCCTCGAGTAAAAGACGACAATATTATTGAACACCACCGAGTCAATACTTTTACACGGAAGTCCAGGCCGACGTCTGCAACAAGCAATCCTACCAGAAACGTTTAGTATAGGGGCTAATAATAAAGTTGGATTATTCTTGCAATAGTGAAGTGAACAAAATCGAACACTTGAAAACACTTAAAAACAAAAAAAAAACTGCGAACTATTCTGAACTTTTTGCATTACAGACAAAAAAAAATGCCGCGTAAAATCAACGCACTTACTTTGCCGGAACTAAAGGAGGAATTGGAAAAGCGGAACATTTCCACCGAAGGAAGCAAGGCTAGAGTAATCACCCGGTTAAACGAAGCGTTGGCAGCGAAAGGGATGAATGCAGAGTCGTTCGAGTTTCCCGATGCTGAAAGTTGCACTGTAGGCGAGGAGGAGGAATAAATTCTGACTGCGAAAGGGCTGATGCGGATGTTGATGATGATGCAAAAGCAATTAACCGAGTTAAACGAGAAGCCCGACCGGCAGTCAACCGACTTAAATGAGAAGCTCGACCGGCAGTCAACCGACTTAAACGAAAAGCTTGACTGGCAATCAACAGCGTTAAACCAGCTGTACCAGCAATCCACCGACTTAAGATCAGAATTAGGTGAGCTAAGCCAAAAGCTTAACCTTCAAATTAAAGGTTTTGAAGAAAGGATGGACAAAATGGAAGAAAGGATGAGCAAAGTGGAGACGGTGCGAGAAGAGATTGAAAGAATAAACGAAGACTTAAAGCAAGCGAAAGTAACGACTGCGAGTAGCCCGACCCCGATAGCGAGTAACCCGAGCCCGATAGCAAGTACAGCCAGTATCTCAAGAAGGAATGCAAAGCACCAACTTTCGACGGAGAAAAAGCTTGGAGCATCTACAAAACCCAGTTTGAAGCTGCCGCTAAAACGAACCACTGGAGTGAGCAGGAGCGAGCAACAGCATTAATTCTTGCCCTGAGAGGTTCAGCTGCGGAAATACTTCAAACTGTCCCCGTCAAGTCGCAGTCAAACTCCAACGTTATCATGAACGCAATCGACATGAGGTATGGAGATAATCACCTGAAGCAGATCTACAGGTCGCAGCTGCGTGACCGGATGCGGAAACCAAGCGAGACCCAACAACAATTAGCCCATGATATTGAAAGGCTTGCACTTTTGGCTTACCCTGCCTACAACCCAGATCTTCGGGACGATGTAGCAACGGAAACCTTTATTGGCGCGTTACAGGGCAGGGAAATTCAACAAGCTATACGCCTAGCCGAAAACGCTCAGTAAAGGAGGCACTGGCCTTTTGTTTAAACTTTTAAGCCACCAAAACAACCGCTCGTAATACAGCTAGGATCCGGAAGTTTACAACGGAAGAATGTAGATGTGAGCGTGTTGACATGAGCGAAAAAGCGACGGTGAATTGTGCGCCTATATGCTGGAATTAGGGAGAACGAGGACATCTATCACGAAACTGCAAGCAGCCAAGGAAATTTAGTTATTGCCTGGCATGTGCCGCTAGAAGGGGATTAAGGCCAAAAACAGAGCCTGGCAATAAGGCCCCTCAAACCAAAGGGTCGGGAAATGCATAAAAGCCAACTTCCTGAGTAAAGGTTTGCTAGGAGGATCGAAGTCCGCAGCACCACCATCATAGTGTCCAGGCTACATCGGGGAGAGGCAGACCTATGTGTTCGTGGACAAGTCGACGGTGAATATTGCACCCTCACTACTGATGCTGGTGCAACAAGGTCAATATTGCGACCAGATTTGGTGAGCTTGGTGAGCTCTTCTCTCCAAAGGCAAACCACTTCTGCTATGAACAGGAACAGGAGAAGCAGCGCACGTGTACGGCGAGTTTAAACTTCAAGTACAAGTGGGGGATTTACTGTTTCAACATGAGATTCTCGTTGTCGATATAATAGAAGACTGCATCCTGGCAATGAATTTCGTAAGACCACATGAGTTCACGTTGGATTTGGGCAGACGGGTCTTGAGATGACGGAATGTTGAGATCCTGTAGAAGATCATTACGACAACATCTCAACACAAAGTGTGGTCGCAAGTGCCGACACTGACGTACCGAAATCCTCCGAGAGCATTGTATGGGCCAGATTTGAAGGTGATCCTGGAGACCATAGATCCTACCTTATTGAGCCAACGAAAACACCGGCACTGCGTAATCTAATTTTAGGACGGACACTAGTAAAAACAAATAAGAGTGAATGCGTGCCGGTTAGAGTCCTGAACACTTCGGCCTCAGTTACACACATCAAAGCTGGAGATATTATCGGGAGCTGTCAGCTTGACTCTACTGTAGCATCTTTGGAAGTGAGAGATAGCTATAGCAGCTAGGAAACAAAATACCGGTGAATCCCGTGACTTAGTGTTGACCTTATTGGAGCAAACCAAGTTATCACCTAAGCAGTTCAAGAAAGCCTCGGAATTGGTGAAGAAATATAGCAATATTTTCTCGACAGGTCAAGACGATCAAGGACGTACGAGTATGGTGACACATGTTATAGACACGCAAGACGCTAAGCCGATTCAACAAGGCTTAAGTAAGGCAGAAGTAATCGCAATGATCTCAGACATGGAAAAAAGAGGAGTAATCGAACCTTCAATCAGCCCGTGGGCCTCACCCGTAGTCCTGGTAAAGAAAATGGATGGAAGCACTCGGTTTTGTGTCGACTACAGGCAACTCAATGATGTCACAAAGAAACACAGCTACCCGCTACCGCGCATCGACGACATTATGGATACAATGGCGGGTTCGAAGTGATTTTTTACTCTTGACTTAAAGAGTGAATACTGGCAGGTTGAAATCGATAAGAAAGACAGAGAGAAAACTACATTTTAAGTGGGTACTGCTGTATTGTGGCAATTTGTAGTGACGGCATTTGGGCTTTGCGATACTCCAGCAAAATTCGAGTGCCTCATGGAATGTGTAGTACGCGGGTAAAGCTGGAACACGTGCTTAGTGTATTTGGATGACATCATTATCATAAGGAGAACTTTCGACGAACATATGCGTAACTTGGAAGAAGTGTTCTCAAGGCTACGGCGGGCTAAATTGAAGCTGAGTTCCAAGAAGTGCACACTTTTCTCAGCTGAAGTAAAGTACCTAGGACATGTTGTATCGGCAAAAGATGTGAAAACGGACCCCGAGAAAATAGAAGCTGTGAGAAGTTGGCCGAAACATAATAACAAACAACAACTTTGCATTTCCTTTGGACTGGCGGTAAAAAAATGAAAATCGGCGGTAAAAAAAAAGTGGCTCCATCAGCTCACGGAAAATAATCGCCCCTTTATCTGGATAAAGATAAAGCATCATTCTGTTTTTATTTTGCCCAGCACAGTTATCGACCATATTTTCAGATGGTCCTTGTCAGTATTGTATTTCTTTATAAAATTAAAAAGCATGATGCTATTTAATTGCCCCCTCTGACAACGATACCTTCATACCAAAGACACATGTAGGAATTACAAATATCCGCCACATTGATACACAAGTTATTACAGATCAGCTGGCATTTATAAAACATCCCAGAGTGAGTTTGAGTAGGAAAAAACAGCACTTGCTGAAGATCTATGGCATGCTTTTATAACCTGGTAGTTGAGATTGCTCCCTATCTTTTCCTATTAGCTTGAGAGGCTGTTCTGCTTTTCAGTGATGTCCAAAGTAACTTTGGCAGATAGACTTCCAGAGTTTTGAGAACCTACTAATGCTGATAAACGGTCACAGACTTTGCAGGTGTCAGTTCTGGGTTTCTTGAATTTTAAATTAGGAAAATCGTTCAAGTTTGTAACTTGATTATCCAGATGCATTCCATTGAAGGCTTTAAAACACCTTTGTGTGCTCAAATCAGGGCTTACGAATTCTTTAGTACTCTTTGCTCTTGTAAAATGACTTTCATCCCGAGGGAACATATTAATGTGTCGCCTTATTAATTTAAATCGCCTTAATTACCCACTTCACTAAGTGACTTTTAATTGACTAGGTTAAGCAACCACACTGTATATAAGTTAATGTTAAGTCGCTGAAGAAGACCGAACAAATACGGTCGAAAGTTGACTTCGAAAATTCAAATAAAAATGCAAAATTGAAGGGAAATCTTCCTTTTTATTTTTTTTAGGAGCTTCCTTTTAATTTTGTGTTTTTTTACTTTCTTTCTCGAAACCGGTTTTCGACCGTAATTTCGCAAGTCGCTGAAGAAGACCGAACGATTACGGTCGAAAACCGGTTTCGAGAAAGAAAGTAAAAAAACACAAAATTAAAAGGAAGCTTTTATTTATTTGCTCACGTGGAGTATTTTGTGAAGAAAAAAGAAAAAATGAATTCGATTACAAATATTTTTTTTAGGTTATTTTAATGTGATTATTAACTCGAAGAACATCATAATACCTTGAGACTTTATGCGAAGTTCTTTGATCCGTAAATAACGTATCATCCTATTTCTTTCTATAAATCAATGTATCCACTTCCTTTTTAGAAATTGTAAAAACGTCTATGAATGTTTTTTTTTTGCAAACTGGAATGAGTGTACCATAACCGTTAGGCAAAATATAAGTAATCGTTGTCTATCGTCAACTCTCCGATGATACATAATAATTACCATGCCGGCGTCGCTTGGCAACATGCAAATGTAACAACCCAATCAAATATGTTCGTTGTGTTTTCAAGTTTCAAGATGGTGCTCTATTACACGGTATCACTTTTCCATCGGTTATGACATAACTTTTTCCTTGTTTTCTCAGAGATTTTCTTATCACTGTTTTATTCCTACTATCGTTCATTATGAAAATGTATGATTTTTCTCGGCAAAAATAAACCAAACACAACTGATGAAATTAAAAGCTCTTAACAGGTGACGGAATTTTTTGTTTGAAATTGACACGATTGGCAAGATAACCGCTTTGTAATGAAAAAAGATTTGGCACTTACAGCGGCATCTTTCAGGAAATAAAAAAGAGAATAATATATGTACGGCACTTAACACCTTTGAAATGAAATAGCTACTGAATATAGAACGTTTCGATATGCAAAAGTTTTGTTTGATTTTTTGGTACCCAGCCCCATTTGTAAATTCCATGCCTCATTTATTGAGTTGATTGTCAATTCATTAGACAATTAGTTGACTTTAAATTTCATTAAATTAAATTTCATTTCATTTCGTTGACTCATTAAATGCGCTTTTCTGAAGACTTATGAAGACAAATTTTAGCGATAAACGATAGCGCAGTTGAATTTTTAGTTGTATTTGAAGACTGGGCAGGTTGATTGATGTGAGTTTTATTTATCGTGCATTAGTTAAGTATTGTTTTATGTCACGAGCATCATATGGGTTTATCACCGAAAAGCTTATCTGTATCAATTTTTAACTTTCCAAAAGGCTTTATACAAGTTCAATGCACGAAGGTTTTAATAATTCGGAAAATTAATTACTAGGTATATATTTCATAAATCTCATATATCTCCCCTTTTTCGTAGAACCTAATAAGTAATTTCTCATGTCCTTGGCGAGATTTGCGAAATTTATTTCTTTTAAATCCTCTCCCGCACCAAGCCAAACAAAATCTAATCAATTTAGATATACCCGCGCGATTTCAAAACTTTCACTACACTTAATTGAATAAGACGCTCTGTTGTCTTTATTGCTCTGAATCTTATGTGTGTAGTTGCTTTGTTGTTGGAGTTTTGCTCGTCTTCCTACCGCGTTCCCAGCTCTAACTAATTTAACACTTGAGTTTCGTATGTTCTTTTGCTTTCTGTTTTCCAGCTACACGTTTTAGATTCCGTATGTGTTTATTGAATTTCTTCATTTCTTCAAGCTATCTACATCCCGTGGGAATACATGACTTACTACATCATGCCGATTTCAATGAAGATACAGAGTTCTCATATTCATAGGGGTTTGTTGCATGTTTATTCAGGGGATGTGAAACAGCTTCGAAAATTTTAATACTCTCTATAGTGGTATTATTTCTAGAAAATAAAACTATGTGATATTTTGTGACTGTCTCAAGTGATTTGAAAGAAGTGCCTTTGGAGAAGTATATATAACAATTTAGGACTTTCTTTCGCTCGAACTGTAGTTGACTACAACACTCGTGTATAGTAAGTAAATTAAACTTGCTTCGGAAAATTAATTTTGGTCTCCTCAGTGGAAGTTAGTGAAGTTAAGATCGTGGATTGTGGTGTTGAATAGCTGTAGGTATCTTTACATTTTTGGTTTGGTATTTCTTTTGGTAAATGATGTAATAAAGAAAGGACGCAAGATTTGAAAATGCAATTTTTGAAATATTATTTTGCATTTATGCATTTTTAATCACACTTATCAGGCTTATTTCGAACTTTCTCTCTCGAAGGCATCACAAAATAAGCTTATGTTTAGTGATTCCTAGTTCCATTCAACATTGCACGTTGAGCAGGTTTTCTCATTTGAAAGTTTAATATTCATCCGGGTGATATGCATGTGAGTCTTTTCAAATTTGTCTCTTTGAAAAGATGTGTTCTAACGGGGATGGAATTATTTTTTGTCCTCGAGACATTCCGTCGTACTCCGTCACTTCCTTTGATTCGTCACAGACGCGTTTCGGCTGTGCGCCATCATCAGTGTGATGTCGCGTTTTGAGTTTTGTCGGACTAAAAACAAATTTTGGAGTAAAACATATTTATCGAGGCAAAAATTGGAGCTTAATTGTGATACTTGGAATTTCTGAGTTTCTCTGAAAAAACATGAAGTTTCAATACCCAAAAAATCCGATACACACAATATCTTGCAACAATACTTACTGAAGGTACTGAAAGATAAGAGTTCGTCACTGCTGCCAACTGTAAGGAAAAAAATATTATGTAGGGTCGGATTACAATAGTAATCCGCGCAACTACTGCAGTGTTAAACAGACATTCGTTTGCACTCCTTCTATTTATTGCGTCTGTTGTTAGTCTACTCCACGGACTTTTAGATAATATTACGTCGGCCGGAAAGGTCCGATTGAAAGATAATAACACAATTTTTAAACCTTTTTTTTACTATATACTTTCCATTGTTTCTTACCATTTCTTGCCAGCGTCATGGCCATTGGTAAATCCCATTTTTAATAAAAGATTTATTTATAGAGGCGAAAAACTCAACTAGCGTTTGCTTTGCATCAGCTTCAGATTTGATTTTTTCCTGTAAAATGTTCTGCAAAGAGAGAAATAAGTGATAATCGGAGCATGTGAGCTCTGGGGAGTATAGTGGATGTGACAAGATTTCTCAGCCTAGCTCTGCGATTTGCTAACGAGTCGCCAAAGCAGCATGTTGTCTGGAATTATCATCATGTAGTATGACGAGCTTCCTGTTGAACATCGCCGGCTTCTTTTTTATTATTGCCTTATTTAAATCATCCATTTGCTTAGTATCTCTCCGAATTTAACTTTTCATTAGGTTTCAAAAGCTCGTTATGTATTGGTCCGTGGATGTCCATGGTGGGACCTGAAGAAGAGAATGTTGTGTATATGATGAAACGCAGCATTCTCTTCTTCTCGTTCAAGCTCGGCTTCGAAGGACAGGGCAGGTTGTCCAGGCTCGCAATATACTCCTTTTCTCACGATGTTTCCATATGTAATCAATTTTTCATCACCGATTGTCTTCCTGTTCAAGAAAGGTTCGTTTTTGTACCGAGCAAGTAGTATCTCGATCATTCAAACTTTTCTCATTTAACCCTTTGCGGACGAGTGTCGGCGAATAGCCGCCCAAGCCTTTTTACCGTTGCGGACGCGTTTCGGCATATAGCCGCCCAATTCTCGCGCTGCGGCTGGCGTACATCTGTCGTCCTTAAGGACGTCCTTATGCCCTATGTCGAGACTCGTCCGCAAAGGGTTAACTGCTGAGGCAGCTATCTCGAATATTTATGGACCAATCCTAGCTTCCAAATATGGTCGAAAATAGTTTGTTGAGTTGAAATCAGTTTCTCTAAAATTTCCGATGATCAAAGAAGACATCGATCAAAGAAGACTGTCCGCAACGTGGCTTGTCACTAACGTCAAAATCACGCGCTTCAAAATTTTCAAGCCATCTTCTGCCATGTTCTATCACAAACTGCCCCAAAAACTTGCACTGAATTTCTTGTTGAAGCTCGTATATAATACAGTGGCGTAAAAGAACTTCATCGATACTTATGTTTTGACGATCACGTCTCACTTCATTCTCAATTTTTTAGGAGTGTGCATGTGTGTGATTGATTATCATGTGTGTGATTGATTAAAGATTGATTATCATATATATCTTAAACCAACATGTGCATATGCAATGAAACTTGAATTGAACATTCCGCTGGAGCTAATATTTTCCAATCGTAATACATTAAAAAAAACCTACAGATTTTATTAAACTGGTTTGTATCAACCAAAATTAACTCAAAAAATTAGTTTACTTTTCTTAAAAATAAATTCAATTTATTTTTAGTAAATTCAACTTAGTTGACATTTTTCTCCAACATTAACGACAAAACCATTTCGAAGAAATTTTTAAAGAAATGTATTACACATCGATTAATTAATTGAAAGTTGATTAATAACATAGAATTTATTCATATATAAGGTTAAATTAATTGAACAATTAAATACTTTATTTCCTATGCAGTTTTCTTGCATGGTTAAGCATTCCACATGGGTGACAGTTTCTTTAACTAATTTTAGTTTCTTGCATCTTGCAAAGACCGGGTTTTCTTATGCATGTATCACAATAAAAAGTTGTTTCTTTTCTTCTGTGACCACCAGAATGCGAAGAATCTGACATATGTTAGTCCACAATTTTTTTTTTATTATCCGCAATTTTTTCCACTTTTTGAAAATATTTCGCCGGATACTACATAATGAACAAAGTGAATTCCGTGTCTACACCAAACAACATTTTTCGTAATATGCTCAACTCCTTCCGTCTCGGATCTGGTTATTAACTGATATTCACAGATAATTGCCATTTCGCATCGTCACACCTTTGTCCTGAGTAACTTCCGATTTCGGTATAACCAAATAAATTCTGGTAAAGTTTGAATTTTTACTGTGTAGACATAGCAGGATATAGTGTTGTATCTCTCATTGAAAATATGGTATTCTTCTGCATTTGGGGGATCCTTCAATAATTTATCATAAAGACATTTGACATTTCTAGCGCTCACAGGAAGTTCTGGTTCCATTGGGTTCTCAGATATAATACCAGCGTAATATGATATTTGACAGCATTTGAAACAAGACAGCAATATTTGATGACAGCATTTGAAACGGCCATCATGCATACACAAAGTCCTCATTTCCTCGGTTTTTCGGATAATATATTATAAAACACCCTGCGAAATTTATCGCAGATTCATCTACTGAAATTTTTTCACTCGGCGTTAAATGAATTTGGAATTTCTCCTCCAACTAAATAAAAAAATACTAATTTTTAAGTTCTTGATTTTGTGATGTATTTTCAAAAAAATATAATAAAAATCTAATAATTAATAATAATAATGATATAATTGTCGCAACCAATACGTCACACATGCAGCGAAAAAAAGGAACAAGGTTAAATAGACAGAATTATTTGAAAATACAAAGGCCACATAATGGCGGCCGAAGGAAGTTACTTTTAACCTACTAGCTCACCGCGCGGGCGTGGGGGCTTTAGGACATTATTCAAGCCCTGATTCTTCCATGTCACATACACACACACACACACTGATTTAGAGGTTAATCTTTCATATTAGATCAAATAAATTAATAAATAGAAATAATCTAACGAATGTAAGTAAATATAAAACACTCAATTTACATGAATTAGGATGGGCTCATTCTGAACACCTCTGCTTCCTCCAACACGAATCTCCACCTCAGCTTGGTTTGGGGTTTTCAATGAATCCCGCTGCCCTACCTCTGATCACCCCTGCTTGATTTCGGGACTTCAATAATGAATTCCGCTGCGCTGCGTCCTGACCAACTCTACAGCCTGCTTACTATCTTCTAGGCATCTCTTACGTTTTGTAATTCAAAGGTTTTGCGACTCAAGGACTTCTGTGGCTAAATACTTCACACAGCTGCTAATACTTCTTGATTCTCCTTATTAACCTCAATTTTTTATTCACAATTTCTATAATGCTGAATACTTAAGTCACAATTTCTATTATCCTCAATACAGTCACAATTTCTGTTTATTCTCTTATGATTTTCTTTTAACTTCAAAATATGAGTACAAATTAAAAACTTAACCAAAACAATTTATGCTTTTTCAAAAAATTTTGGATGTATTATAAGAAGAAACCCATACTGCTGCCGTTTGGGTGCGTGGCAGCATGCGACTCCAGATCCAAGGTCACGGCCGAAGAGACGGTTTCGTGTGGATTCGGTGCTCGGGTATAACGATTTTCAGCGTATACCTGACGCCGAATGAGTCAATGCCATCTTTTCAAAATAGACTGGACGTGCTAGAAGATGCTGTTCTGAACACAGATGGCAAAGTACTCGTAGCAGGAGACTTCAATGCCAGAGCCGTTGAGTGGGACATGCCTCAAACCGATTAAAGAGGGCAACGCATTCTGGACATGTCGGCGAGGAGCGTGTTGGTGGTTTTAAATACCAGCAATGTACCTACCTTCCAGCGCTGGGGCTGCGAAGGAGCAATCTCAGAAGTGACATTCGCCTCGGAGTCCCTCGCTTCGACGACGCTGAACTGGAGAGTACTCGAGGATTATTCAGCGAGTTACCACCAATACATCGCGTTTGAGATCGGCGATACCACTCGTTCGTCTCAACGATCTTTCACTCCCTGGTGGAGTATCGGAAAAATGGACGTGGAGAATTTCACCAATGTGATTCTAAAAGGCGGAACGACATCGGGATGCCCTTCGGGGAACGGAAGGGCTGGAGTCGAGGGAATGGTGGAGTCAACGATGAACCTTATCACTTCTGCCTGTAGCTCATCTATGCCTCGACGGAGGCCTCGACACGAACGGCCTGCTGTGCATTGGTGGTCAAAAGATATCGCAGACAAACGAGGCGAGTGTCACAGACTTCGACGTGCAGCTCAGCGCTCGAGAAACGTAGAGGAAGCATCCAATAGGACAGCAGCATACAGATCAGCGAGGAAAGAACTCCGAAGACTCATCAATGAGAGTAAGGCACACTGCTGGCGAGAACTTGTGGACGAAGTGAACGGGGATCCATGGGAGCTCGGCTACAAGGTAGTGTGGCACAAGCTCGGTACTTCACGGAAGCCGTATTTACTTCAAGCAGATAAGATGGACGGCATAGTGCAGGCGCTTTTTCCAACTCACCCTGTCCGTGTTGATGCTGCCCACGAGGTCGACTCAGGCGAATGTCCATCGTTCACTAAAAATGAGCTAGGGAATGCGGTGTTTTCTATGAAACCTCGAAAGGCACCAGGACCAGATGGCATTCCATCCGAGGTGCTTCAAATGGTCTTCCACGTTTGTCCTGACTTGCTACTCAATGTGTTCAACGCTTGCCTGAGAGAAAGTGTGTTCCCATCTCGCTGGAAGGTGGCGAGGCTCACATTGATAAGCAAGGGAAAAGGGGACCCCGGGCTGCCATCTACATACCGGCCGCTTTGTATGCAGGACACAGCCGGGAAAGTGTTCGAAAAGCTCATTAAAAGAAGTCTCACAGACGCAATTCGTGCTGCAGGGGACCTATCTCCTCGGCAGTATGGCTTTAGAGCAGGGCGATCCACTTCCGATGCCATCATGGAAGTGGTGAATGCAGTCCGTCGAGCCAAAGCGCACAAAACTGAAAAACGAGTTGTCTTGCTAGTGACGCTTGACGTCAGAAATGCCTTCAACTCCGCCAGATGGTCGGATATTCTTGGCACATTGGAAAATTTTTTCCGATTGCCAGGGTATCTGATGCGGATTTTGAGGGATTACTTAAAGGACCGCTGTCTGCTCTATGACACACAAGATGGGCGGCTAAGTATGGAGATAACGTCTGGTGTAGCGCAAGGCTCCATATAGGGACCAGACTTGTGGAACGCCACATATGACGGACTATTGAGGCTTGATATGCCAGATGAGTCGCGCTTAGTCGGCTATGCAGATGATATAGTAAGACTGGTCGCCGGACGTACAGTCGAACATGCGCAGCGCAGACTGGGAGTGCTAATGCGTCAAGTGAGGGAATGGATGACCACCCGCTGGTTCAGTTTGGCACTGGAGAAAACCGAGGTGGTCATTCTCACGATGAAAAGAATTCCCACGGTAATTCCTTTGCGGATCGGAGATGCGACTGTTGAGTCTAAACTTACAATAAAATATTTGGGACTATTGATCGATTCGAAAATGAGCTTTTCGGAACAGATCAGGGCAACGGCGAAAAAGGCCGCGATAGGCGTCTCAGCTTTGAGTCGACTAATGTGCAACATCGGTGGGCGCACACCGAGCAAACGCCGACTTCTCATGAGTGCTATGCAGTCACTGCTACTGTACGGCTCTGAGGTTTGGGCCGGAGCTCTCAGTAAGGAGCTGTACCGAAAGCGCTTGGCCCAGATACAGAGACGAGGAGCTTTGCGGGTTGCGTCTGCATACCGCACTGTCTCTGAGTCGGCGGTGTTGGTGATCGCAGGAGTGATACCCATCGCCCTCCTTGCTAGAGAACGATATAGAATTTATGACCGAAAAATGGAGGGCTCAAGATATGTTGTCAACCGAGAAGAGAGGCAGCGCACAATACTCGAGTGGCAACAGTAATGGGAAGGCGACTCGAATGGCCGCTGGACTGCCCGCCTTATAGGGTACGTGGGATCGTGGCTAAATCGAAGGCACGGTGAGACTGATTATTACCTTACCCAGCTTCTTAGCGGGCATGGGTATTTTCAGTCTTACTAGCACAAGATTGGTAAATCACGGTCCCCAGACTGCATTTTCTGCCCAGGGGAAAGGGATGACGCATGTCACACCTTTTTCAACTGTAGAAGGTGGAACAGGATGCGGCAGGACATGTGGGAGGTGATGGGAGAGCTTTCTCCAGACAATCTGGTCGGAGAAATGCTGAAAAGTTTCGACAAATGGACCTGCGTGGCACATTACTCTCGGGCAATACTTATTGCCAAAAAATATACGATAGATAACCTTGGGCGTGGGGTCTAGGGAGGTCTCCTTTCCAGCAGTCCTCTTCCATCCCGTCCCCTCCCGCTGGAGGGAGATTTCTCTAGACTGACGGCGCCCTAAGGCGAAGTAAAAAGAGGCCTAGCCCGAAGTAATGTGTCAAACGGTTCCAGGCTAGGATCTCTTGACAGGGGGGGTGTTTAGTGGGTAGTCTGGTAGCATGCGCTGCTAGGAGTCCTACACTCCAGGCGTAAATTGCCTTCACCCCCACCCCAAAAAAAAAATTATAAGAAGAAACCCTTTCCTAGTGAATTAACTCGTTACATTTTGGAAAACAGGGTTTCAGGAAAATGATATAATTCAAACAAGATGATAACGTTTTATTGATAAAAAGAATAAAAATGCAGTAACTCTCGGAAACTACTTAACATACCGAGTTGTTTCAAGTGACGTTTGTTAGATCGAAATTATTTACATTTAATTAATTCATCAAAATTTTTTTTATATGATAAGGCGTCAGTCAAATTCTACATGAATGCAAGCTTTGTTCTTAAAAGGATCGGAATCTGGAAGTTGGCAAAACTGTTGGTTTATCGAAACTAAAGTTGTCTACGAGGTGCCTAAATTACACATTTTCTTTTAGGAAATTTTGCAAAAAGTTTTGGAAAATTTTTTAAAAACTTCAAAATCCTGAAAACTGCCACTATTTCGAGCCAGCAGTCTCAATATTTAACATGATGAAATTTTATATACATCGTATCTTAGATCTTAGATTTTAGACATCGTATCTTAGAGAATTTGTTTAAATCGTATAAAATCACGTCCTCAACATCCTTTGAAACTTTCGAAGTTTGAATACCTATAATCTCAAACGTCTTAAATAAAATTATCATATCATGAATAATTGATTTTGATTGCTTTTTCAAAATTACAAAATGATTTTGCATGATCTTTGCATCGACCAATCGTTGAGTCTCATCAACCATTGTAGCAAATATCGTTCATATCCGAGTTATACTTTGAGAGAATGAAAATCACCAATTTTTGATTAAAAACAGTAGCTAATAAAATTACGATAAAAATTTTTCGTCCGAATTTCACAATTTCGTACGATTAAAGGAATTGAACTAATAACGTACAATACTAAGCTTCATCAAAATCGGTTGAGTGGTTATGTCAGCCTCGACAAAGCCTCGAAAATCTAAAAAAATCGCGTATTTAAAGTCCTGCCATTTTGTAACCAACTGTTATATTACTACCGTAATTTCATTAGTTATTCTTCATTAGATCTTGATAACATCTAGCTTGGTATAAAGTTTGATTAAAATCCAATAGAAATTGTGACTTTTATAAGCATTTAAAATGTCGAACTTTGACCAGCCGCCATTTTGAAATTCGAGACTTGATTTCAAAATTTTTTATTTAACTGTCTATATGTTTTATGTTTCTACCATACAGCAAAGTTTCATCAACATCGGTAAACGGTTTGGTCACAGCTATAAGAACAATCTTTCCCCTTTGGACGGCCACCATTTTGAATCTGCTCGTACGATTGTGGATTTTTTGTTGTGATTTGATTTTGTGTTTTGTTTTTTTGTTTTACTTCATTATACACCTCAATGAACCTTAATGTACAATTTCGTCCAAATCGGAGTTATATTTTTTGATCAAACTAGAAATCACGAATTATCGCCATTTCGTTTTCGCTCTAGCAATTTTGCTGGGTAATGAACATATTCGAGATATTTACTTGATAAACCTTTCCTGTGCAATTCGAACAAAATTTTGTGCAAATCGAACAAAAATCAACAAATTTCGTTACATCCCATATATATGTAATATGTAATATATATATATGTACATACAATTGCTCTCGGCAATAGACAAATTTCTCTCGAGAAATTGACCTTATAAATTACTCTCAACCTCCACAATAGGTAAACTTCTATCTTGAAATTCAAATTAAAAATTCAAATACTATCATTATGTTGCCTTTACGGAAAGCCAATTGGCTATTTAACGTTCACTTATTTACCAAAGAATTGCATTCAAACCTCAACTTAAAGGCCCAGATACAAGATGGCGTGACGGCGATGCGATTCTCGCTCGTAGTCGCGCAACGCATTCAATTTACAATGCACGCGATGCGAGGAAGAATAATGTTCATATGACAAATGTCAAATTGGTGACGTTTTGAATGAACTTCGATGAAAATTATTTATGATTTTCCAAAATTTTTGAATTTGGAATTTTCCCTCTTTTGGCAAATAATAGCATCAACAAGGATGCACGAAATTTTCATTTAAAATTCATTCAGAATAACCCTAGTACTTAAAAAGTAATTAAGGAGTTTGAATTTCAAATTTCATTTACGCGCCATAGAACATCTGACAAACGTCACGCACCTCGCTGCGAGGAATTTTCGTTTTATCCGAATATTTCTCGCCTCGCATCGACGCATCCCAATCATTGTACGTTGTCGTATACAAATGCATGTTACGAAAACCGCTTGACTTTTGCTGCGAGACTCTCGCATTGTCGTCTCGCAGTATTGTATTTCAGCCTTAAATCAAACCTTCCATGTACGTATCGAAATTTTTTTTCTTTCCGAACTCTATTCATCATATCATAATCCTACCTAACATAGAAAAATAACATACACATATGAAAACATAAAAAGCTCAATAGCTTGATCCGACCCGATCATCAACGACCAAACCAAACGAAATACACATTTGCCACGTTCGTTGCACGTAGAACCAAGCATGTACGAAAATGGGAAAACGTTACACGGAACAAAAGAAGGTCTCAGTGACAAAACGCGATAGCGTTTCGAAAAACGATAATGCCTGAAAATAAAGAAAAGATTGTCGTTCCCTGAAAAACGAAAAGAACGAGAACGACTGAAAGAATGGAAACGCTTACACGAAGCGATGAAACTTTCAGAAACGTTATTGGTTGTCGTACTAAAGTAGCGTGTTCCATCTTTGTTTTGGAACATGATGTAACATTCCGGAAAAATAACGTTCCGAAACAACGTTACTTAAGGAACGTCTCATCTCCTATCTGCAATAAATCCATGTGGGACATTTAGAGAAATTTGCTATGTCTACCTTGGATTCGACATTAAAATTAGTTTGTTACAATATATTTCTTACGAGTTCGTCATTGAAAAATAATTTGATATTTTCCATGGGCTCAACAGGCGTTCAAAGCATTAAAGTTATATAATATGAAATGAAGATAATCAGTTTGAAATATTGAATAGGCAGTGTGTCCCAATCAGGGATTCAAATTTAAGGGGAGAATTGGGTTAATTCGTGTGAAAAAAGACATATTTTTGTGATTTTGTTTAAGGAATAGTTGAAATTTATTTATTAAAACGTATGTTACATTATAGTATGACATTTGAAGAATATTGTGTAAAATTTTTATGGAGTAATATTGAAAAATACAGCAATGGCGGCAATTATTCTGGAGCGCCCGGAAAAAAAGTTGAAAGGCGATGACACTCCGAACTCGGTGCTAGATCATCTGAAATTAAAAACCCAAAATTATATCGTTAGATAATCGCTTTGGCTAGGTTACTTTGGAACGCGTTTTCCAAAATTTAAATTTTTCATTTTTTGGGAACACTTTGAAGGTAAAAACACGATTTTTTGCGAAAAAAACCAGTTAATTTGTTATTGTAAAATGAAAAATATTCATAAATTTGAAAAAACTTCTACAGCGTTACCTCGTAAATTATGTACAGAAATAGTGTTCAAGATTTATAAACGGTCGGTGCAATAGTTTTGAAGGTATGAGTGGCACCGACTTTGAAAATATGAGTTGTGGTAGAAACCCTTTAAAGGTTTGCACACTAAAAAAATTAAGATCAAACGTTCATAAGCGAGTTCTATCGACTTACCTCACACTGAATCATCGATGCAAGGTCCATAAAGAATGTTGCAACTATCCAGGATGTCTAAAGCATCTTTTTGCTCCTGTCTACGACAAATCCTGCCTTCTTTTGTTCGTTTTCCAGCTTCCTGCTCTGCTCGGCGTATACGTATGGAGTCAGTTGATCGCGCCCATAAAAATAGTCATAACTTCGTCAATTTTGCTTCGATTGGCTTGCAATTTGGACACAAAATTTTTGAGATGTTATGCATTCATCCAAAATAAAAATAAAAAAATATAACAAAAATTTTAAAACCCTATTCCCCCCTTAACAGATCTGTTAAAAGTAATGTAATTCTTTCTTTAACAGAATTTCAGCATATTATTTCTAATTTATGAAATGACTCCCTGAACATTAGAGTGGAACTGACTGTGTGGGCCCGTGATAATCTTAAAATTGTTGAGGATTTTGGTCAAAAACTCATCTTTTCTCATTTCCACCTAGGCGAGAATAACAAGAAAACTTCTTGCATTTGGTGATCGGAAAATCCACTAGAATATCTGAAAAAGGCAATGCATACATTGCGTGTTGCTGTTTGATTCGGATTATGAAGTGGCAGCATTTTTGGGCCATATTTATTTGAAAATTAGGTTGGCATGACTCTTACAGTCAACAGTATCAACTACCTCCACATGTTGTTTTCCGACCATATCTAGCAGATTTTGATTTAATCGTCCTTTGATTCCAGCAAGATGGTGCGCCGTGCAACTGTCTGAGAACTATACTGGCCGAAGTGCGTCAAGATTTCGATGACCACATTAACAGTCGATATAAAGATGTGAAACGGCCGCGAAGGCGCTGTGATTTGATGCATTTGGAATTTCATTCACAATTGAACATTTAAAAGTCAATATTGAAGCAACTTCTATTGAAATTGAGCCGCACACAATCCAAAATGTGCTCAAAAATAAGACCAAACAAATGAGGTACGCAATATTCAGCTGCTATTCCCATTTAAATGAAATCATTTTACATAAATAACCAAAAGGAGTCCTTTCAAAAAATAAAATTTGCCAAAATTTTTTCCCGTCTTAGCAACTTAAACATGGTTAAAGTATTCAAAGTTAAAGTCCTTGTCACCAATTTCTTTATTTCCCACATCCCTGCCTAAACTTTGATATTTTCTTGACAACAAGTCAAACATATTTGTTAATAAATATAAAGAGAATGTAATGGATTTAGTCCCAGCCATCACGACGACGACTAAGGACTGAAGTCGGCCTCGCACCGACACTTGGACGTGCAGTCCTCGAGACGTGGCAACGAAATATACGCCAGCGGGTCAACCTTTCGGCCACTCGGAAATTCACTCGCGTTGGTGGCTGCTGGTGGACTAGCCCAGTGCGGCGAGGATTACGGTCGTGGGTCGGACCCAAGTGAACTTCCGCTCTTGGTTTCCATTTTGAACCAGCCACCGAAAAACCCGATTTTCCTGTGCGACGTTTCGAAATATTCTACTTTACTTTAAGTTATTTTTTTGATCTACCATTCAAAATCCAAATACACCCGACGACAAACGCGCATTCGCGAACCGATATACCGCGGTGCCTAAAAACAAACTACTTTATTTTTGCGACCGTCAAAGAAATTAAAAACCGAACAAGTAGTCCGCGACACGACTACAACTTATTCCCGATTCAAACCTACAGCACCGCGGAACCCGAGCGACGAAACACAATTTTGGCCCTACATCCTCATGCACTTACCTTCGCGCCATTTCCTTCTGAAAGAAAAAGGTTGCTGGAAGGAAAGAATGTGATTTTTTTCAGCACTTCATTTTATATGTATATTTTCTTTATTTTTATTTTTTTTTGTTTTATCAATATAAAGAGTGTTTAATTGAACTGAATATATCGGAAATAAGTAATAATTTTTCTAATTTCGCACATATTTAACTTAAAGAATTTATTTTGATTCTACTTATTACTTCTTCAATAAAAAAATGCTAAGATTACAAACTACAAAAAAAAACTGGATGGGAGGAAATTAAGAGAAAAAAAAATAAAAACAAAAATTGCTCGAAAAAAAAAATAAAAATAAATCCCAACTCGAGTAAATCGCTTGTACACTTTGAATAGTTCAATGAATTATTTATTCCTTTTCTTTTACTTCTAATTATTTCCTTCCTCTTTTAAATTTTTAAATTACAATTAAAATTAGTTTAGTATCTGTTATATTGTTTTAATTTTTTTTTTTACCTTTTAAATAATTTTATTTGAATATATATACTTTTAGTTTATGAATAATAAAACAAAAATGGAGAGTAACTAAAACGAAATAAATGTTGCTTGTTTTCTGTTAAAGTATAATGTATGTTAATTTTTGTTACGTCTAAAAGGTTTCTATTCTAGAGTAGTAGTAAAATCATAGAGTGAAAGTTTCTTAACTGTCAATGCGTTGTTTATATTTCCATCTACCTTTTCACTTGTTTCACTGTTTAATTTATCGCTTTGTGGAAATAGGTTTACAAAGTCTTGTAGCAATTACATGTATTTCAAGAATGATATTGGGAAGGAAAAGTTAAGGTTGTTATTTCGTATGTTGTGTTTTTCGGTTCGATGGAAAATTTAAATAAATTAAATATAATTCTTCTAATCTAGATTGAACTTTTACATAGTAAAGTTTGAGACAGCAGCACTTTCTGATGTGTAAATAAATCCATTTGTTGATTTTTTTTATGGTTACATAAAGCAATGCTGCCTGCCTATAAATTGCAGTTGGGTTGACACAGGTAACTTTAAGATTTATCGCACATATACGTCTAGTATTTTCTGTTTCAATTTTAAAAAATTTTTTTTCCTTTGTTTTTTTTCAAAAATAAACATGATAAAAAAATTTATACATATACATATGTACGAATTAACCTGGCTTAGTAATTGTTTGAATACTTAATAGTTAAGGTTTACCTTACGCCACAGCTACAACAACCGTACTGCTTTCAGTTGTGGCACCGGTTGTTTCAACGTAGTGGCAGCATTTCAAGAATAAGAAGAGAAAACATTGTAGGCTTTGTGGGTTGCGTGATGGTTGTATGGATCCATGCTTTTGTTTAAGAGCTAATGGTTGAAGATATGGTTGATCAGCAATTTTATGAGTGATAAGCTCCCTCAATTTCAACTCAGACAGATGGGCTTTAATGCAATTTGCAGTCTGAAAACAGGAAGCAGATTCCAATTGTTACAAGCTTCAAGTCAACCGTCCGTGCTGCATCCGTCGTGCGGCCCCTGCACTTTTCTGCTCTTGATGCTGAGCGCCGTCGATCGAGTGGTGGCTCGGTCGGGTCGATCACAATACGGCAAACATTCGAATCGGACGCCCTTGTCTTGCAAAATGGACACCCCACAGCGCACGGTTTAAATCGCCGCGCAACCTCCCACGATCGATTCCACTGTTCACACAACTTACACGAATCTATTCACACTTGTCGTCCCTTGATGCACTTTTCGATGCACACAACTTCAGTTTACGGTAATTGTCAGGAATGTCCGCGCTTCGTTGTTGGAACTGATTTTCAGTGCATATTGATTTTTAATTCACTCAATTCAATGCTATTCGAATTTTACACCATGCGCGAATTGATTCCGTGAAGGCGTACTTTTACAACCGCTTCAATACTATTTTACGCAACACTTTCTCCCGAGTAGGTTTTCGATCGCCGACCTTTACGTTTTTTTCCACCTCCTCTTCCCACCGCGTGCTTCTATTGTCTTTTTATTTTTTATATATTTTTTTGTCTCTAAGCGCGTGCTTCTCTTTTCGCGGCCCTCGACGAACTCCCCCGTTCCGGAAATGTTCCTCTCTCCCTCTGTCAGTGTGACCTTCCCTTTCGTGTTGCCATACTTGCGATACGAGTGGGATAATTTGCATCTCAAGTATGGCAATCCGACCAGGATTGCCAAACCGACAGGGTGAATTACAACAAGAAACATTTAAATCACTCAATTAATAAACATTTTAATTTTATGTGTTTAATGGATACAAATTCTCAATGATCATTGGATTCAATTAAACAGAAATTTAATAAAATAAATTTAAATAACGTATGCACAAAAAAAAAAACAAAGAATAAGAAGAGAATATGAATATACATTTATTTTTCTTGAGATTATAAAAAAAAGTTGCCAGTAGAGCTGGTAGTCGGAGTAGATCGTCCTCACTTGTTAGGCTCAAAAAGTTAACACTTACAAGCATATTAAGCATCACATTATACATAGTGACTGTATTTAAAAGTTAAAGATACGTTCATTGCTCAGCTCCGAACAATTTTCGCTTCTTGATAAGATTTGAAAACGCTTTTCAATTATTCATCACAATATTTATTTGCACAATTTCCTGTGCACGGTGAAA
This sequence comes from Stratiomys singularior, assembly GCA_954870665.1. Classification (NCBI taxonomy): domain Eukaryota; kingdom Metazoa; phylum Arthropoda; class Insecta; order Diptera; family Stratiomyidae; genus Stratiomys; species Stratiomys singularior. Next base: position 51,621,021 of record OX940879.1, read on the forward strand.
ATGAAAGCCTAATAAGGACGAACATTTTGCCTGGATCATACTCATACGTATTCCATTAGTTCTATAGAAAGGATAGAAATACAAGCCGATAACAAGCGTCAGTCAAATACGTTTTTCAGTTTTCTAATTTACTAGACGTCCATGAAATGATCAAAATGGAGGCACTGAAAAAATTCAATGGCCGAAATGAACAAAGGTGGAACAAGATTATGACTGCCGTTGAAAGCTGAAAATGTTTCGTCACGATTTAGATTCGATGCAGAAAAAAGTTCATAGTGCACATACGAGTGTGGATCTACTGAGCCAACAAAGCCATTGGAATAACCGATGGGCATATATAGCGCACGCTATACCATTTAAAAATGACTGCCATTGCTGTTGCTCCTGGGCCAATAGTCATATCGTTACCTACGAGATTATAATTCAATTTTCGATTCTAATGCATGGCAAGCTCGACTGATGTTTATTTGAATATTAGAAAAGCGATACTGCAGGTCATTCATCTAAATATATGAAGGCATACTGCAAAATATAATTAGTCTAAATTAATTGGCCAGCTCCGGTTGGGTATGAAGTTTGAAAACCAAACCAATGCCTTATGATATTGGCTGAAATATTTGCTTTAATTCAATATCTGACAAAGTTTTAATTAGTAATTAATTTATAGTATAGAAAGGCACGAATTCCGTATATATCCGGTCATATATTATACTTTGGATAATTGAAATGTAAATAAAAAAATGCTGCCATATGTTTTCGCGTCAGCTATGATTGGTCAATATCTATTAAAATAAATGATATATTTATCTTTGCAGCTTCCGTTTGACGTTCAGCGTTATTAAGGGGAACATTCCATTCTTAAATCAGTACACAAATCTTTTCAGAGTCAAAGTCAGAAGTTCTTTATTTAATAAATGGGTATAACTTTTTCTAAGAACAAAACTACAAACAAGTTTAATGGCCCAAATGACTCTCTTAATTTGTAATGACTTATCAAAAACATTTACATAAATAGCAACATCAAACTAAATTCAATTTTAATTATTACATATTTTAAGGATAGAGAAAAAAACCAACCAACACTATTATTTATTTAGTTAGACAAACCCCAGTGAACTTTAAACCTACATCTGTTATAACTTGATTCTCCTAACTTAAACTGATATTAAAACATTAGAAAAAGCCTAAATATTTCAAAATCATCCCTTACCTAACAAAAACAAACATAAACACTAAACTTAGCAACAATGAGGTGGGAAAAAAGAGATAAGTAAGAACACAAGCCACGAATAAACACCAACAACCAAAACTACCTAAATTGACCCACCGTGGTCTAACAAAAGAGAGCCTCCGTTGGAATTTTCGGATACGTTAACTCGAATTTGGATGATGTTTTATCTTCTTATTGGTGGCTCGTATTTATATGTAATATAGAATCACGTGGGGTAACTGTGTGCAATTGGTAAGTATATGCATTGCGTTCTGAGAAAGCCCATTCAGTTTAGTTGCTTTTCATGTAGCGTTGTGAACAGTTGCGAATTACTCTTCTATTTTGTTATATTTTGTTATTTGATTCTGTCAATTTCCAAAACATTGTGTAGCCTTGAAAAAGACCAAGTGATGCAATAAAGTAATCTTGTTTATGTGAAACCCGCTAAGAGCTTACGAAAATATTCACTAGTTTTCTAGGGCAATGAATATTGTTATCTGCTCTCAAAGAATCTCAAAATTGAACATGGATAAGTGTCCACATATTACAATGCGTACAATTTTCCCGTCAAGGAAATCGTGAGTTATGATTTCGAATTGGCTTGCAGAAAAAAGAATGTTTCTTAAAACCATCCGCAAATGTCTTAATCGCATGGTTTGTACTCAAGAGCAGATTCATCTAGCGAGAAAATTTATCGAAAAGGGAAAGTCAAAAGGAAGACAACTGTAATTATTGGAATCGATGAAAGCCTTTAAAGAATATGTTTAAAAACTTTATTCCACCGAAACCTTCTTCGGAAACTTAAGTTTTCATTCAAGCGTGAGCAAGAAGTGTGTTATTGTCAAATATTTCTTTAAATTAAAATAAATATATATGATGTGAGTTTTTTAAAATCATTTAAGCTAATCTTTTATTTCTTAATTAAATAATCTAAATTCTAAATTTCAAATTCAACGATTAACTTCAGAATCATAGTAAAGCTGGAAAAGATTGGCTGTATGAACTTCTACGGAGCAGCCACGTCCAAATCTCTGCTATAAAGCAGACTACGCCTACTAGCATTACCAGACCTATTTGTTGTAATAAATTCCAATTAGACCCCTTTTTTAGGGGTTCGGGGAATAAATTTGGAGGAATAAAGTTTTTCTCTAAGCCATATATATAATATGGACGATATGTACAGTGGCACAGTCCCCGGTAATTGTCTCCGAAAAATATATCTTAATATTTTTACGTGTAGGAAAGTGAAGACACTGTGTATGACCTGAGTGTGGGACTTCCAGAAGCGCAATGCTTCAGAACTACCCACTAAACACCTCTCCTGTCAACCTGAGAACTTATAAATTGAGAAAGAAAGGTGGAAAGAGCTCAAGCTGGTTTCGAACACGCATTCCGCGTTTTGAACACGCTTTCCACCTTTCTTTCTCAATATTAATTCACTTTCGAGGTATTCGACAAATTTGATCAGAATTTCCGCACCCATCAGTCTTCGCTGAGTTAGCTTAGCAAGAGTATAAATCACTTACAAGTTGTAAGTGAAAATGAATAAATTGGTCTACCAAAAACTCCTAGAACTGAGAACTTAACCTGGAACCGTTCGAGACTTTACTTCGGTCTAGGCCTCGTCTTTCTAACTACCATTTCAGTTTATAGGAATCTCTTCTCCAGCGGGAAGGAAGTGAGCGGAAGCAAGTGCTACAAAAGAGATCGATCAAACCCCGGCGCTTCCTAACGCTCCAATATAGCTTTCCTCAGCGTCGGCACTGTCCAAGCATATTGTGCCACACGATTCTATTTATCAACGGTTTTCAGCATTTCTCCGACCATAGTCTCCGGAAAAGATTGTCCAATTTCGCTGAGGAGGTCTCCGCGCTACTCCAGGACAAAAGACGCATTATGGAGACCGTGATCTGTCAATCTGTGCAGGTAGCACCGAAAACACCCATTCTCGCTGAAGAGTTGGGTCAATTAGAAATCGGTCTCACCATGCACTTAATTTAGCCATGGCCTCAGCTCAGGGGTCAGGCGTGCAGTCCACCTTCCCTTGCTCCCAGGACTGTTGCCAATCGCTGAGAGAGTGCTTGCTCTATTTCATGATGATCTCTTCTCTACTGTCTTCGCTTCTGTGCAAGTAAATATCTCAGCGGTTTCTCGTAAAGAGGGCGATGGGTATCATCCATGTGATCACCAACACTGCCGTCTATTGTTCTGACCCAAAGAGTAGAATTGACAGCATAGCGCTCATTAGGAGCCATCTACCTGATGCGGTGGGCCCTTATGTTGGTCATTAATCAAGTGAGTACCGGTACACGCGCTCCAGCCTTGTCAGCTGTTGCTCTGATTTGTTGGAAAAAAACTCAACCTTGTGTCTGTCAGGACGTCCACTGCTGATTTCGATTCAAGAAGCCATTCCTCAACAGTGAAAGGCCTTACTCTGGACATAATCTTCTTTGTCAAGATGACCACTTCGGGTTTTCCAGTGCCAGCTTGAAGCCGTGAACGGTCATGCAGTACTTGTCTTGCCGCATTAACATTTGAAGTCTGAGTTGCGCGTGGCCGACTGTGCCACTGTCACTGGACTTGCACCACGATATCGTCCGCATTGCCGATCAAGAGTGACCCATCAGACTATTGAATCCGGACCAGTCCATTAGAGGAGATATTCCACAGGTCTGGGCCGATGATGGAGCCGTAAACGACACCTGAAGTAAGAATCAGATTTCGCCCACATTCTTATTTCCTGTTTCTTGAAACCTTTTTTCAAGCGCATTTAGAATATCCTACCATCTAGTTCAGTGCATTAAGGACATCCAGAGTAACCAGCAAGACGAATCTTCGACTGGAAATGCTGTGTCTAGCATTCACAGTGGTCGATATTCAGTTGGCGGCTCCTGATTCTCTTTCCCCTTACTCATCAGCACAAGTCTCGCCACCTTCCAAGACACAAGGAACACCCCTTGCCGCAGACATGCGTTGACTGTGCTGAGGAGCTGGTCAGGGCTACTGTTTATTGCTTTCTGCAATTTCATTTTTATGGAAAATGAAATTTTCATAGGTATTTCATTGCGGACGACTTAAACAATGACGGAGTGGATAGATAAAAGAGTCGCATAATTTTTTCCATCTTTTCAGCCTCATATGAGTGAGGCAACGTTTGGACACCGAGATTCCGTATCACGATTTAGTCGTCCATCAGGTTATGCCAAAGGCTGACCTTGCTGCTGTTGATAAGTATTTGAAAACATTTTCTAGCTGACTTATAAGGTGTTGGTTTGGTACATGTTTCTTCCCAGGTCCGAGCTTACTGGGCCTTTCTTTTTAGTTTATGTCACTTCCTTCGTTTTTTGGCAATTTGAGCTGATCATCAGTATACTGGAGGATTCCCTTGCCGGAGTCTTCGTGGGTCTAAGAAAAACCTGCGGCCGGAGGTAATGATTCTCATAGTTGAGTTCACCACGTCGTTCACCGCAGTAACGGTGATCGTTGCACAAGCACTTCAACGAACTTCTCAGTTTCCGCTTTTTCAGAACTCCAATGGAGCGCAGAAGACTGAGTGTGTGGTCTTCGGGAAGCACTATCATGGATCGCCAGTGCTATGCACTGGTGGTTGCTGGCTGAGTAATCCTCTAGCACTCTCCAATTGTTAACGCTTTGTGCTAAGCGCTCCGAAGCATATGTCACATCAGATAAGGCTCCAACGCAACGCATCAACTTTAAGTAGGGGTGTGGCCTGTTTTCAAATGTCGAGCCTAGTTTTGGCCTTGTTTATTTGTCCTTGGTTTGGGCTTCCTGGAAGACCCAACACTTCCCTTAACCTGGGATGTGTTTCAAATCATCTGGTCTCGAATCATACTCCTGGCGAACAACATACTGCGCTCTTCTATTAATGTCCTGTCTTGCCCCAATTCTAGCACAAGGAGATTCTTTCAATTTCATTAAATTTTTGTGTTCTTTTCCCATATCCAAGGCATTTGAAAAACCGGAGAGGAATCGCACTTCACCGTGTCTGACAAATAACCGACCATATTCTATTTTTTCCGTTTTTGAATAGTTGGTCCGTTTCCCTCTCTGTGAAGTCAACTATGGTCATGCCTTGACCGTAATTGTTTGATTTGGTCAATCTGGCTTTCGTATAGCTACAGATAAATTGCGTTTTAAGGCGTTTTGTAAATGAAGAGTTGATTCCCCGTTCAGTCTAGATTTGAAGTCAAAAACTTTTGCGATAACAACCTGTGAAAGTATTTGATTTCCTTTCTCAGGATTTGATAGATGAACCATTGCAAAACGGTTTCTGGTTGGTACAAGCTTTTGTTTTGTTTCTTTTGAAGTCCTGGTTATATTTTCATCGAAACTATTTATTTCTTAGCGCCTTGAACGTTCGACACCGTAACTTGAGATCTTTTATGGAGTAGGCTATTCGTGAAATCTCCGTTTAAATGCTGTCGGATTACTGAAATGTTCTCCGTATATATTGCTTGCACTGTGGCGGTGATGATGTTTTTCAGACTCTCAATCATTAACATGTGTTTGCTAGCTCACATTAAAGTTTTTGGACTTATATAGAGCAGATTTTTTGTTAGTTTGGGAACCAAAACTTAAAAATAAGCAAAAACTTGACTTGAATACTCGTTCCCTTAGCAGAGAATATCAGTTTTTGGGGCTGAATCTTATTGACGACACGGAAAGAGACCTGACTAGGTGCAAAAAGTTCGCTTTCCTTGTCTTTTTATGGATTCATCATACTATGAATATAGAATAGCGGTGTTCAATCACAGGTGAACACAGATATTTACTTCTTCATCCTGTCTGCCAACCTGATAAATGTCTCACAAAACTAAAGTAATTTCCATTGCGCCGAGTCTAGCTAACTTTTGGCAAAATTTATTTTTGGGCCGAAAAGGTATAAGGCTGGTAGAAGGGGACTTTCGTCAGCTTATACAATCCAAGTGTATTACCACTAAGCACTAAGTGCTGAACTGAGTAGAATACTTACGGATATTTCGAATAATCGATCGAAAAATCCCTCAATCATTGAAATGAAAGAAAGAAAGAAATGCTTTTTTGAGTTCAACTTTCAATACAATCAACTAATTAATGTACATTGTAAATTCAAAAGATTTAGATTTATTTCTTATTTATATATTTTTAAGACATGCCCTACGAATAAATAAAAGGAGCAGATCAGATATAAAAGCTGCAATCATTTGATGCTTACAAAAATATCTTTACTATTTATAAGTCCCACAGTCTATAGTGCCAACATTATGAAAGAGAATAAAGCACTCAACGTAGCAAATAAAGCGTGCTTTGTGCTATAGAGAGCTTGAAAATTAAATGAATTTGAGAATAATTTTTCCGGTGTGATAGTATAAATCAATCATTGTGTATGAAAGCAAAATATTAGGCAATGGGAATGTACAACTCTCTGTACCTTCGTCTTAATAACATTACCATCTAGTTTTGCTTACAAATACCGTTTCGTCTGAAAAATGTTGGTCATTTACCGTCAGATTAGAATTTTGTTCGAAACTTCAATGCTCATGGGTATATTTGATGCCTTCAAGAACTCTTGTCAACGATTCTCGATGTGCAAAAAGCCTAGATAGACACGAATCAATGCCACATATAGCAAATCAATACAAAAACACATGCTGAAATCACAAATGTGAGATTCTTGTCGATTGAAAAAGATGACATTGGTCCATATTGAGGGGTAGGAAATGGATTGAAGAGGATTAGACCTGTTTGAAAGTAGAAGAAGACAATAACGTTTTGTTTTGGGTATTTTAAATTCTGAGGTCCAGATACATGAAATCTTCTTCTTGATTGGTCTTGATTTTTGTAGACTATGTGATTAAGTGATTCGAACCAGGTATTCAAGGAGTTTTGATCTTTTTTGAGCAGATTAGCTCTATGCGAGTCCACAAGCTTGTCATTAGGGCTAATATAAGCTATTTTGTTTAGCAATTTGGAGGAACAGGGGGCTGATGCCAATTTTAATAGTGATTTTGGTGAAATGAAGCTGAGTTTAAGGTGTTCAGCGCATTGGTTCCATGTGAGGTTTCCATAGATAATTATTGGTTGGATGTTCATATTTAGGAGTCATAGGAGACTTTGGATTCAGTAATGAGACAAAGACAGGACAGATTTGCATGCCTTGGAATGTGTTTAAACTTTAGCTTTCTGTCGAGTATTAGACCCAAGTAGGTTAGATCCGGAGACCAGAGTATCATCTGGCCTAGGAAGTTCATGGATCGGTTAGGCAGCATGGTGGGCTCACGTTTTCTTCCAAAGAATATTGCCCTGGATTTCTTAGCGTTTCTTTTAATATTTCATCTGAAGAAGTGTTGGTAAATTTTGTCAGGATTTCCTCTAGTCTTGAGATGATCTAGTGACGGTTGATGCCGGAAGTGTAGAAAAAAGTGTCAACCCTAAGAACTGCTAGTTGGCAGTTTCCGCTTGTTGGTATGTCAGACGTGTATACATTAAAAAGTGTTAGACTCAGGCATGAACCTTGTAGAATATCAACAGGAGGATTAGCATCCTCGAAATTTAACCTGGTATTACCTATCGTTCAGAGGAGATGATTTTAGTTTGTGCAGGTACCGTCGGGTCTAGTTCTTTTGAGCTAATGAAGTAGACCGTCATTCTAGACGCCAGTAGGTCCACCGGATGTTTTATATTCAGCAATATTATCATATCTTTGGAAACACCTAGTAGTTTACGCTCGTACGTTTACGTACGTACCATTGTTGCCTTCCAGGAGATATGTAAGAGCGCCACATTTTCGTTCCAGTTTTTTGCCAGCATAAGATTTTTCATGTTATCAAGGTTGGTGAGAAGACTCTGCAAGTGGTTCTTTTGGTACTTCTTGTTTTTGACCTTGGTATCTCTCGTTAGTGAGCTTGAACCCGTGTCCAAGGTGGAGTCACGATCTCGTTGCTACTGACGCCGTAGAGAATGACATGCTTGGATCAGCTCATACGCTTTCTTGTTGAGATCCAACGCGTCGACTTTGCTGCTACATTCTGCTAGACTATTAGCATTAACATTCTGCGCCAATTAGCATTTTTGAAGCAATGGAATCGTTTCGTCGCGTGTGTCAAATATTGTGCTGCTTCTTATGAGATCACCACTGGTAGATTCGGAACGGAAAGCGTTTGCAGTCCAGTGAGTTCTAAGGGGTTGAAATTGTCATCACCCAAGAGGAAATCGTGAGAGGTATCGGATGTACGTTGAGGGGAGTAGAAGGCACGTTCTTGAAAGTGGTGTATGGCCAAGTTGTTGTCCTTAACTAGATTAACAACTACTTTGCTCACTTGATTTTTGGGTGTGCAATTTCAATGTGTATGCCGAGCGTTCAAGTAAGAGCATAGCAGAAATATTTTAATGCGCCCTACTGAAACGTTTTAGTTCTCTTCTCAAAGGTCTTTGGGTATTTTTTCCTTCGAGAGCTTTTTCCCGGAAAATGACAAAGCGTAAAATTTAAGTTTGGTTTCTGCTAATATTACCTACTACCTTATATGTTTTCGCTGGAGTTGGATTTGACGGATGGGAGAATGGAAAATTTATTGATAGCATTGGCCTCCACCAATGTTTTTTGGCGGTCACGCCTATAAAATTCATAGTGGCTATGTTTTAATTTATCCTGTGCCCTAAACCAGGTTTTTGTGATAGTAAAAAAATCTACATCGCTTTCGATTACAAAATCAAATGCTTCAATGAATTTGTTGTTTATACTCTGTTCTTTGCAAATTAATTTATTAAACCGGTTGGCAGGACACAAACTCAATGGATATTTAAATTATTGTGTTTAGTTGGCCCTGTCTGCTTCTACAGTTTGCCAAGTTCAAGATAAGCTTCTACGCGTTTTGGAGGAGCTCGAAATGAATTAAGTGAAGCACACATAAATTAAAACTTGAAAGTACGAATAAATGAATTACGCAAGCAATTCAAATACTCCTTTCGGAGTCTCTTCAAATCTAAGTATCAACATGCATCATCTTGTATGAAGATGAATGAAAAATATTACGCAAAAAAAAATTTCATTTGATTTTTTAATCGAAGAAAAGAATCAGAATAAGTTGTTACGGTGTGGGTTCGCTGCCCTCGGGGGAGCTTCAACAACGCAAAGAACCCGGCGAACGAGTCTTCCGGAAGTAATGTAAATGACGAATGAAGTAAACAAGCAAAACCACTGCCCTCCGTTAATCCGCCAAGTAGGAGTTGAATTTGTTGCTCGTTAGCGAATTGCGCCAAGAGAAACTCATAGGAAGTTAAATTAAAGTTATTCAGTTGCGTCGGCACCATACCTGATGTGACATTCGCCTCGGGGTGCCTAGCACAATCAGTTAAAAATTGGAGAGTGCTAGAGGATTACTCGGCCAGTGATCACCAGTACATAGCTCTGGAGATCCATCACGATGCTTCCCGAAGACCACGCGCTTGTTCTTCTACGCTCCGGTGGAATACTGAGAAAGCGGATATTGAGAAGTTTGTTGAAGTGCTCATGGCGCGATCATCGCTGTCGGAAGCAACGCTAGAGGACGGAGAACCCGCGGCAAGAGATGTTGTTAACTCAACTATGAGAATCATTACATCCGCCTGCAGGTCTTCAATGCCCCAACGAAGACCCCGCACAGCAAGCCTCCAGTATACTGGTGGTCACCTAAAATTGCCGAAAAACGAAGGGAGTGTCACAAACTACGACGCAGGACACAGCGAGCTTCAACCCGGGAAGAGGCATGTATCCAATTAGCTGCTTACAAGTCATCTACAAAATGCCTCCGTAGACTTATCAACAGCAGCAAGGCCAACCGCTGGCAAAACCTGGTGGACGACGTGAACAGAGACCCATGGGGCCTGGGCTACAAAATAGTAATGCGGAGGCTCGGTGTCCAAAGGTCACCTTACTCATACGAGGCAGAAAAGATAGACGAAATCGTGCGGGCTCTCTTCCCCATCCATCCCGCCATCGTTGAAGCCGTTCACTATGAAACACCAACGGAAATTCCATTTTTCACGAAGATGGAATTGGAGAAAGCAGTCTTGTCTTTGAAGGCCAGAAAGGCTCCAGGACCAGGTGGGATTCCAGCAGAGGTGCTACAAATGGTCTTCCACTTTTCCCCTGACCTGCTCCTCCGCATGTTCAACGCATGCCTGCGCGAAGGGCTGGTCCAGGAGTGCTGGAAGGTGCCGAGACATTACGAAGGGAAAAGTGGATCCCGAGTCGCCAGCTGCATACCGCCCACTGCGTATGCTTGACACGATCGGTAAAGTTTTTGAAAAACTTACCAGGGGAAGACTCGCTGACGTGATTTACATTGCCGGGGATCTATCTCCACGGCAGTATGGCTTCAGAGCAGGCCGCTCCACTATCAATGCAATTGGAGAAGTAGTGAGCGCGGTCCACCGTGCGGAGTCTCACAGTATTTCCACACGACGGGTCGTCCTGCTGGTGACTCTAGATGTCCGAAATGCATTTGACAGTGCTAGATGAGTGGATATTCTGAAAGCGCTAGAAAATCGTTTTCAAGTACCTGTGTACCTGATGCGGATTCTCAGGAAGTATTTGAAGGACCGCAGCCTACTTTACGACTGGAAGGAGGGTGGGCGAAATACAAATCTTACTTCAGGTGTCGCTTAGAGCTCTTTTCTTGGCCCGGACCTGTGGAACATCTCCTACGATGGACTTCTGCAGCTTGAACTGCCGGACGAGTCACGTTTGATCGGCTATGCGGACGATGTCGCGGCGCTGGTCGCTGGACGCACAGTAGACCATGCGCAGCTCAGACTCAATACGTTAATGCGGAGGGTAATGGATGACTGGATGACCGCTCACGGATTAAAGCTGGCACTGGAAAAAACCGGAGTGGTCATCCTAACGAAGAAGAGAATCCCCAGAATACGGCCTATCAGTATAGGGGACGAACTGGTCGAATCGAAATCAGCAGTAAAGTACCTGGGCGTCCTGATAGATTCGAAGATGAGTTTTTCCCAACAAATCAAGGCAGTAGCTGACAAAGCTGCCGCGCGTGTGACGGCACTCACCCGATTAATGGCCAACATAGGGGTGCCCACCACATCAAGGAGACGGCTCTTAATGAGCGTTGTGCAGTCGCTTCTACTTTACGGATCAGAACTGTGGGGTGACGCTCTCAGCAAGGAGTTACACCGGAAGCGGTTGGCACAGGTGTAGAGACAAGGAGCATTGCGAATCGCATGCGCATACCGAACGGTCTCCGGGGCTGCCATACCCACCACCCTCCTTGTGAGAGAGCGCAGAAGTATTTACCTGCGCAGAGGCGAAGATCGAAGAGAAGAGAATACCAAGGAAGAGAGACGTCGCTCTCTCAGCGATTGGCAACAGTCCTGGGAGCAAGAAACAAGGGGAAAGTGGACTGCACGTCTGATCCCTGACCTGAGGCCGTGGTTCAGTCGAGTGCATGGTGAGACCGATTTCTACTTGACCCAGCTCTTAAGCGGACACGGTTCTTTTCGGTCCTACCTGTACAAAATTGACAGAGCACGGTCTCCTAACTGTGTGTTTTGTGCAGGAGAGTTGGATGACGCCTGTCACAAATTCTTCTACTGCAAAAGGTGGAGCCAGCAGCGAGGGGTCCGACTCAGCGAAATCGGAGAGCTCTGTCCGGAAACTATCGTCTTAGTAATGCTGGAAACAGTTGACAATTGGAATCGCGTGGCGCAATATGGTCGGGCAGTGCTTACATTAAAAAAAGCTTTATTGGAGCGCTTGGAGGCATCGGGGATGGATGGATCTCTTTTGTAGCACTTCCTTTCTCTCCCGTCCTTCCCGTTAGAGAAGAGATTCCCATAATCCGAAGGCTCCTCTAGGCGTAGGAACACGAGGCCTAGCCCGAAGTAATGTGTCAAACGGTTCCAGGCTACTCAGGTTGACAGGGGAGGTGTTTAGTGGGTGGTCCAAATGCATTTTGCGTCTGGGAGTCCCACACTCAGGGCGTAAACAGCCTTCACCTCCCTACCACAAAAAAAAAGTTATTCAGTAATTAACCGGAATATTGTAACCTTAAGGGAGAGGAGTAACTCATAGAAGCTAAGACGGGAATTGTGTTTGAATTTATAAGAAATGAAGTAATTGAATTTATAGAATAGTAAAATTATAGAATGATAGTTAGTTTGTAAGGGTAGCAGCGAATCAACGGACGAGTCATACGTGGTCACTTGTTGATGGAAGCCAGCGAGCAGCGCAAGGATCCACCGACACCAACTTCAGAATAAGGAGCTACCGGAACGAGCTCAACCGATTGTATGCCGACTAATGAAACCGACACAACCGAGCCACACCCTTAGCCGCGAATCTGGCTCCCTCTCGCGATTCGCGAACTGTGGCTGGGCGTAAGGGGCCATGGACACATCACAAAACAGGTACTTACCTCCATATGATGAACAGTCGGGGCAATGGACAATTAATAAATAAATAAACACAAACTTAAACTTGAAACACAAACTTAAACTTAAAACACAAACACAAACTGAAACATCGCAAACCGCTCGGAGGACACCTCCATATCGTTTTCCCCCATATCACGAACCGCCGCGGCGATGAACGCGTAATAAATAATTAAACAAATAAACAATCACGCAAACTTAAACACACATAAACAAAGCAGTTGTCACCGGTTACCTGTCAGCCGGCAGTTGCTGCGAAGGGTGATGCGATCCACTGTGGATGGTGGAATTCGCCGCATCATAATTACAACGATTCCGGTGAATGGTTCAAAGCTCGGGTGGGTCATCGATCGAAGGGTGAACGGCCGCAGCGGGAGGACCTCAAACCCGCTAAATGCAGGGTATTAAAAGGGAGTGGCAAAATAACGTTGGACCTCTTTCTTTTTTCCTGGTGATAGCCGCGAGACAGAACGTTGAGTGTTGTCGGACCCGGAGTTAATAGGAGTGCGATTCCTTGGAAAACGAAAACGTGAGTATATTTAGTGCGCGACGCGGAATGCGATCTGTGGAAATTAAAACTTGATTATTGTCGTAATAGTTAGTGCGCGCTGAGGAAAGCGATCTTAAAAGGAAAACTAAAGCGTTGAGTATTGCCGGACCTGGTAGAGTGGCCCGATCACGAGAGTGACCGAGTTATTGACGGGTGGAATTACGCGGAAGTGTGATTCCTGGAGGGTCCGAAGTATTGAGGCGGTGCAGTGCGCGGTGAATGCCCGGATACTGGTAACGGGGTTCGGAGCGCAGCGAAGGTGCAGTGCAGCGGACGGAAATACGAAGGAGAACCGCGAGGATGGCCACCGTCGCACAAGTAATAGAGTCGTAGTGTTAAGTAGTGTAGAGTTAAGCTTTTGGATTATTAGTATATTAGGATTAGTATTATTAGAATTAGCCTATCAAAAAAAAAAAAAACAATACCGTAGTGTCTAATAAACTAAACTAGAGTCTAATCACCACAAGTTTCTCTTCCGCAGGTTACTCAGAAGCAACGCGGACGGTAGTCGGTCTTTTTCCAGGTTGTTTTGTTTTTCCTTCTTTTCGTTTACGTTTTCTTTCAGGATCGGACGGCTTCCGCGTCAGTGTGGAGGTTCCCTACGAGGAGAGTGGTCTCGTCGCATTCTCGCTTGGCGACGTTTCGGGGCTCGGTAAAGCGAGTGGCGCCCACGCCCGTCTCCGACGGACCTACCGGGACCGAGGGCCCCGGCCGTTATCTCTCCGAACAGAGAACGACCGTGGGGGTGCATCAAGCCCAACACTGCCCCAGCGATTTGGGTTGAAGGCGGGGAGCTCAAGGCCACCCACGGAATAAAGTGTAACAAAGTTTAACTCATAGTACTGACCATGATAAATATAACTAAGCTGATGACCCGATAACTACAACTAAAGATTTATTTAGACGATGCATTGTTTTCTTTATTTTCCTTTTAAATATTCCAAAAAAAGACCCATTTTATGAGTTTCATGCGTGGTTATGAAGCTTTCAATTGCTACATTTCACTTTGTTCTGTTCTAATAATCAAAACAGAAATTCTAAGAACTTTTCCGAGCGCTTCCTAGAACTCATTTATGATAGATGCATTGTAGAATGTTTTTTATTTAGCAAACTTTCGGTGTTAATTTACTGAAATATTTTTTTTAAAATAAAGTTTTCGCAAACATTGCATAAGCGTTATCATACGCTTTGACTATATAATTAGTCAAATTATGATATGTTCTATCGTAATGAAATAAAATTCATAAGTTTCACAAGGGTGTCATTGTGCGTATGATGAAACTGATTGACAAATAATAACCCAATTATGAGTTTATGGTTTATTGTGTGGGTTGAGACGTAGGAGTAAGTATTCTAAATAATTTATTTGAACTTGGCATGAAATCTACATGCTTTCGGTTTTGTGTTGGAAGCTCAGAATATCTTCAGTTTCACCAAATAAATCCACAAAGACACGGATGTATCTTCAATATTTATTTTCAATATTTAAGATACTCAAACACCAAAGCCCACACAAAGCATAGGAAACAAGAGCATTTCATACACGCGATATAAATTCAGAATAGGCGAATGTAATAAGTGACGAATAATATAAAATGGAAAACAAGAGCAAATTAGACAACAAGAAGCACTTTATAAATCAGGAACATCTGCCGCAAAACGATTCATCAAAATAAACATACAAAGATGTTTTTGTTCTTCTTCCACGTTTCTCATCTTTCGTTAAGTGTTCACTGTCACGTTTCCATTTTTCTCAACATCGGTTTTTCTGTTCAAGTACGTCTGTGTGTACATTTGCTCGTAGAACAATTCTCCAGGAAAAACCCATTCGAAGGCAGAAAATACGCCAGGATAAAAGAAGCTTTTCTATTTGTGGCGTCTGTACGCGACACAATATAAACGGTATTATGGCTCTAGTGACGTTGGGCAATTTCTTCTCGTGTTATTCTTGAGAATAAACCCAACCCCTCAACAAATCGTGGTTAGTTGGTGTTCCTTGAAACACATGCTGAAATCAGGATATTTCCAGTCGATTGTGGCTGGGTAAAATTAAAGTGCTAAATTCATGTTGAATGCTGTAAACTCCATGATCCTGCTTGTAGATAAGTAATTGGCTAATTGGAAAGGGCTTGGGCGCCATCGATTAGCTAAATTAGTGGTTATTACATATTTGGTTTAGCAATTACATCACTTCAGCGAGATGCACCTGTGTACACAGCATTAACACTTAAGGTACACACATATTCGCTTTGTACGGATGTAAATCCAGCCTTTGAATTCGAATGGTTAATGAGCTTTATGTCCGAATTAAGTTTTGTTCTACTAATGCACTTTTAGTGAAAATTTAAATCGTTGTATGTACAAAGGGATCCATATTTTGCTTTGTTTCACTCCGAATCCTTTATAAGCGATTAAAACAATTTTTACGGATCAATTAATTTTACTGAGGCGATTCTAAGAAGTGATACAAATGCAATTCCAGTAGAGCGTCGATTATGAAACGTCGCTCAACCGAACAACCGCTTATCCGAACTACAACGCCCGCTCGACGCGCGTGCCTCTCCTGCCTCCCGCGCTATAATGCTCGCGCACTTGTCGCGACTTGTTAATTGTACTCGTATGTCACTTCCAAGTAATCGCTAGTCGATAAACTAAATTTTGCAGCGTGAAAGTAAACTGTTGATTTAAAATGCCTTAACATAAACGTGTTGTTCTTTCTATGAAAGATAAATACGAGATCAATAAACGGTTAGCGGAAGGCGAATCTGCAACCAAGTTATCCAATTAATACCAAGTTGGTAAGTCTACCATTACGGATATAAAAAAAAAAGATGAGCATAAGTAACTTCATATCTCAGCTTGATTCTTCTGACGGAATCACGAGTCGTAAAACGATGATACTGCCCTCAAACACAAATTTAAATGATGCTGTATATAAGTGGTTCACTCTAAAAAGATCCCAGGATGTCTAGAAGGCTATGAATGTTAACACGTTCCGATAACGAAAGGTGCTTTGGGAGCGTTTGACGAAATCAAACACATTGCAGTGTTTCAACTGCCAAAGATTTGGACATGTTGCCTCGAACTGTGGAATGGAATCAAGGTGCGACAAGTGCGACAAACACCACCAATCAAAAGACTGCCCCATTGAAAAGCAAGAAGGAAAAGATGCAATCTTCTGTGTGAATTGCAATAGTAAGGTTCACCCCGCGAGTTTCAAGGGATGTTCCAAGGCCAAGGAGGCTGAGGAGAGGAGACGGAATCTCCAAAAGAAGAAGGAAGAAAGGAGGCTCTTCATCACTTCTTCCTTAAAAAAACACAATTCAAAATGGTGTCTCATTCGCTACTTTAGCAAGGGGTGCAGCTAAATAGCACAGACGTAGTCGACACACGCCCAATATATCTTGTCTAATGTGAGAGAGTTACTTGAGAGGGTAATCCTCCAAAGCATGACACAGTTCTCTGATGGTGCAGGAACTGTGCCGGAAAGGCAATTTGGCTTCAAAAGAGATCACTCAACGATAGACGCATTGGCTGTTTTCCAAGCCAGTATAAAACGGAACTGGCAGGAAAAAAAGGTTGTTGCAGCGTGTCTCATCGACGTAGAAAAAGACTTTGATTCGGTTTGGATCGATGCACTTATCTACAAACTGTTCCAACTGGGCTTTCCGGTTAATTTTACAAATATTGTAGGCAGCTTCATGAGGGGACGAACTGCCTCTGCGGTGTCAGGTGTCTGAACCCTTTATCATTAATTCGGGGATCCCACAGGGTTCATTCAGGGTGCTGTTCTCTTCAATGTATTTACGTCTGACATCCCAGGGATCAGGGATGAATTTCAACCTGGAATCGAGGTGAATCTCTTCGCTGGTGACTTACTGGTGTGGTCTTCTGAGTACAATCTCCGCTTCGCAAGGACGAGACTCCAAAGGTTCATATTATGAAAAGTGGGGGATGAGGGTTAACGCTATGAAAAGTGAGATGATTGTTTTCAAGGATCCACATCCAAAATCTGGATGTCGCACAAGGAGTATCTGTAACACCAGGATAAAGCTGAACGGGCAGGTGGTGTACTGCTCGAAGCAAATTAAGTATCTGCGGGAATTTTTGATAGGAACAACAACTTTAGTGCTCACGTGGACGCTCTATTAAAGAAATCCAGATGCGCATACCATCTCCTTTTACCTCTTTCCAGGAAACAGTCGTCAACCAACAAGCGGGTGAGGTTACTAGCGTACAAGTTGTTTATCAGGCCCATACTAATGTATGCGGTCCTGATCTGGCAGGCTACAGCGACGTACAAATTGAGCGAGATAGAATTACTGAAGCGCAGAATTCTTCGAGGTGGCACTGGGATGTATAAACGGGGGGACGGACGGCCCTTGCCCAACCGGCTACTGTACCGGGATGCAGCCTTGGAACCAATAAACCTCTATACCAAGTGGTTGATCGAGCGAGCGGCGAAACGTATGGCGGAACATGGTACCACCATGATCAGCAATGTGGCAGACAATCGAGCGATGGAGGCTGCCAATGTTTAGCAATAAGTAGTAAATAAACAATATTGTAGTCAAATATTGTTTTGGAACTATGAGAACTATTTTAGAACTATTTTAGAACTTATTGAACTCTGGGTACAGTAATTAGGCATAACCCGTACGTTAAGTAATAGGTTAAGAATAAACGTAAATAATTGTATATAACAAAACAATTCATCCATTAAATTATTGAACTTGAACTTGGAAAGATCCCAGGAGAGCCTATTTCGTCCAATTCTGTGTGAAAAAGCAGTTCAATTTAACAAAAACTTGGAGGACCATCAAATTTTCATGCAAGCATAGGCTCGTTAATGCGATTTAAGTCAAGACATGGCATTCTTGAGCTTCAAATACAAGGAGAAAAAGTATCTGCTGATTCATTTAAAATCAAACTAAGGGATATGGTGAAGGAAGAAAATTACGCTTTCTCTCATCTCTCATCTCTCATCTCTCATTCTCTCGCTTTCTTTCTCTCATTAAAAGTTTACAATGCAGACGAAACAGAGCTCAATTGGAAAGCTTTACCCCAAAAAAATCTTGCTTCGCGTCGTGAATTAGCAGCACCTAGTCCTAAAATGAATAAGGATTGCGTCACTGCCTTAGCCTGTGCTTTTGTTACAGGCATCCACCGATTGCACATGGTTGAAATTAGTAAAAGCAAGAAACCATGTTGTTTCAATCACAAAAGAATGCTTGGATGGATAGAAGAATTTTCATGGAAAGATTTACAGAAACTTTTATACCCTTTGTAAAAGCCCATTAATTAAAAAATGGTAAAAGAGAGAAAACATTATTCTTTTTTCACAACGCCCAAATTCATCTATCATGTGACATCTTGAAAAAAAAAGACGAGTTAATAAAAGCCAGGTTTCTTCCACCTAACGTGACTTCATTATTACAGCCCATGGATCAAGGCGTTATTGAGACTTTCAAAAGATATTATAAAAGAAAATTGTCACGTAAGTTATTTTTTGAAAAAGAAGAGGAGGGAGATGAAAGCCTGATAAGAAATCATAAAAAGATTGATTTAAGAAACGCATCCTACATGATCAGCATGGGACAGTGTAAAAGAGCTGAACTTGAAAAAAGCCTGGAATAAAGTTTGGTGTATAGGGGAAAATCCTGAAAGTGGATGTGTAAATGAGAAACAGGAAGATATTTCTGAAATCATAGATATGATAAAAAAGCTCGATTGCCATGAATGTGATAAAGAACGGGTTCAACAATGGATGGATATCGACGATGAAGATCCCGGGTACCAAATTATGCAGGTTAGCGAAATTTGAGACCTAATGACTAATAAGGCTGACACCACTGCTAGTACTTCATCAACTACAAGTTCAGATAATGAACGCTTCTAAAGCGTTTACTTGCTTAGATCTTGTCTTGCGTTGGTTTGAAACACAAGCTGAAATCGACCAGTATCAAATAGCTGTCCTCAAAAACGTACGTGACCTGGCCCCTCGTAACCGGGTAGGGTTGCTTCGGCAGACGAAGATTGAAGATTTTTTTAAGCATTGATTGTACTTAGTACATATATGTTTTACTACAAGTTTGTCTGAACTTTTTTTAAATTCTTTTTTGTAAACTGTAGAAATATAAATTCTTATAAAAATTTAGTGCGCATCCGCAGCATCAAATGAACCAATTTTTTGCTTACATCACAAATAATTTTATTAGTATTATTGGTTAGCAAGCAGTTAGTATCAATTTGGTTAGATTCATGCATTCTTATCGAGGTGCCAAACATTTTGGAATCACATAACTCAGTAAATAATTATTTTCCTAGGAACCAATCGGTTTACATAGATGCTCTTTTGTGAAAGAAAATTTTTTCCCTATTTACATTATTAAAACACGGATTTTAGCGCGCATGGCAACAGTTTCTATTCAATCAGTTTCAATTCAATTCAATTCAGTCGATACAAGGTGACGAGAGAAGCGACGAAAACGAGGCTCGCGTGTGTGCGCTACTGAAGCAGGATTGCCACATGTCTCTCAGAATGTTGGCAGACGAACTGAACATGAGCAAGGATAGCGTCGTGATCATTTTGAAAGGAAAAATGAACCGCAGGAAGGTCTGCTCTCGATTTGTTGCGCACTTTCTCACACCAGAGTAGAAACAAACTCGCATCCAATGTTGTCAAGATTTTATCGAGACTTGTGACACCACTCTGGGCTTTCTAACCTCAATTGTGACTGGAGACGAGACAGGGTGCTTTTAATAAGATCCCTCTAGGAAGCGCCAGTCATCCGTTTGGCTCAATCCGGGCCGTGCGTGGCCTCAAAATGTGCGCCAACAAAAATCACGGGTAAAGACGATGCTCATCGCTTAATCGACTCATCGACTCCAAAGGCTTGATACACAAAGAATTTGTGCTCCCAAACACCACTGTGAATGCTGCGTATTACGTAGAGGTGTTAAAACGTGTCAAGCGCCGGATTAATCGAACCAGGCCCGATTACAAGGAACAGGGATCGTGGAGTTTGCTGGATGACAATGCGCCTGCTGATTCTTCGAACATTGTGAAGCATTATCTCGCTAAAAATCAGATCCCACGCATCAATCCCGTCCCACACTTGCCAGATCTGGCTCCAACTAACTTTTTCCTATTTCCCAAGCTAAAAATGGCCTTGAAAGGACGATTTTTTGAAGATGTACTGAGCATTCAAACTGCTTGCACCGAGCGTCTCACAGCGGAAACTTCAGAGGAGTACCAGAGAGCCTTCGAATCACTCATGGAGCGCTCCAATGAGTGTATATCTAGGGAAGGGGAAATGGTGAACGTTAACTGGAATAAATTTCTTTAGATGTAATTTTCGATTTTTTATTTCAAAAGTTCGGGAACTTTTCCGACATGCTGTGTACTTCCTTCATCATATAACATTGAATTATTTCTACACCTACACCCCAAGCTTATACTGTAACATGTCTATGTACTTTATTGTTTAAGCTTTGAGTTTAACTATCTGAATGGTTATTTTATTTTATTTACTATTACAATGAAAATGTTTTCCGTATCAGAAATCAGCTCCAGACACTTCGTTTTTTTAACCTGCCCGTTTAACTTGTCTCTGGTATCATGTATGCTGGTAGTATTTGGTAGGAGCAAGCTAACGAGTACAAGTTACTTTCAGTCTCGTTCCTTAAAAGCGGAGATTGTGTTCAGATGACCACAACAAAAGATCATCTGAGAAGATATTAATTTTGATACCCGGAAAATCAGACGTTAATGTATTAAAAAGAAAGGGGCATAGGATAGAACCCTGAGGGACACCCAAATTGATACCAAAAGGTTCAAAGCTTACTCTCCCAGATACTGTAAAGGTAGCACCTCCCCTTATGAAACTTCCAACTTTTTTTATAATATTGACTGAATTAGTTTGTAGATAAGGCCATTGGCCCAAGCTGAATCAAATGCTTTTTCTACATCCATGAGGTATGCTACCTCGACTATTTTGATAACATTAGTTTTACTCTGGCTTGGAAAGCAGGAAATGCGTCTACTGTTGAATGAGCTTCGTTATTGTCTAATTGTCGTTCGGCAACATTTCCTGCTTCTTCAGAAAACTTTGTGATACCATGCATGATTGCTCTTACGAGTAATTGCATACATTCTACAAAAGAAATATCGGAAGAGTATTGACTACATAAGTACTACTAGATCCTTTCGATAGCAAATATTTTGTTGCATGATAATGATAGCAAATATTTTGGTGCATTGCCCTAGTTGAGGAAAGAATATTGATGAGAAAAAGTCATGCAGTTTTTGAAATGAACAGCAAGAAGCACAAAATAATTATGGTGAAGCTTTTTGAGGAAAAAATTTTGAAATTACATCAGCCTCAGTCGTTTTTTGGATGTTTGCTCTAGTACAAGAACTCTGTGTCTTCCAGGCCTCACAAACAAGTTACAGCCGATAGGAGGGTCCGAAGAATTGGTATCGGTGAATAACGAGCCAACCTGCCGAAGAAGCTCATCAACTATTGGTTTTCATTGTGTCGGCCTACGAGGACACAATGCTTCTGTATATTATGTGTATCCTAAAGCTGAAGAAGCTTCGAATCTGGAGTTCTCAACGTGGAGTCTACCCATAATTTGATAAAACTGACCAAAGTGAAAAAGAGTGTGAAGCTGGAGGTTGCAGATTCTCAGTTCTGTATCTCCTACAGACGGATCGATCGGGAAGCAGTTACTGCTGACCTAAATAGAAAACATCAGGATGTTTCGAACGGCAGATCAAAACACCTCTCAATCACAGAAACTGTAGAAAGAGTTGCTTGTCTAAATTCAACCCTTAACTCAGTCATCTCAAAGATCTCAATATAAAATACCTTCAAGAGCCACATTTAGAGAGACTCACCAACAGATATTTTGGAGTTCCACCACAGACGCGGCGCCCTCAGGAAACTACTTTCAAGATATTTCCTGAATGTTCCCACAGTTTTTTCGAAGATTCCATCTGGGTCATCATCCCTTATGACTTTATATTACCCTAGGTAAAATGTGTGTCGAATGTGTGTATCTTGTTTTTGAGTCAAAGAAGAAGTTCGGTGCATGCATTATCAAGTATTCCTACTCAGAGTTTCCATACCTCTATATGTGGGAGCAAGCGAACATACATACAGGATAGAAACCCTAAGTGAGCTCGAACAGCAAATTTCGAAGGCGAAGTCTAAGTACGTCGCCTTTTTCTCACGCAGATTAGTGAGTTTTTGATGAAATTAGGATGGATAAGTCACAACCAATCCATTGATTGCAGTCTTTGTAAATTATAGAATACCGGCCTTGATGCCGCTGTTAGCTGTCACCCGTATTTCCTTGCCGTAAAGGCTGAGTTCCCTTTGCCTTGGCTACACCCTTTTTTATGTCAGCAAATTAAACCCGATTTCGGACGATGTTTTTGCAGAAAGCAGTAACAAAGGTTTTCGGTTCTTACTTTTTCTTTTGGAGATTCCATCTCCTCCTCTCAGCTTCTTTGCCTTAGACAGCCCCTGAAACTCGCGATGTGGGCTTTGGTTTTGTATTTTCGCATGAAATTGGTCTTTTTCCCTCTTCCTCCTCAAGGGACAGTCATTTAACAAGTGATTTTTTAAGCTTTTAACGCAGTGGAGTTCCATTCTGCAGTTAAATGCAACATGGCCAAAATGTTGGCAGGAAAGAATTTTCTTTTCCTTCCTTGGACTCACAGTTGAGACCCTTTTGTCTCTCAAATTATTCTTCCTTAGGATGACCTGTAGTTCGTGTTTGGGAGTATACATGTGGATAATAATCCACCTTATCCCATTTTAGAAAGTTGAAGAGCCTTTTGTGATTATCAACTGATTTCTGATGATTCTTTTCATATGCACATTGGCTCTTTTCTTTGATAAGCATAAGATTAAGTCTATAACAAAAAGAAGGAAGTCTTTGTTTCAGTAGTTTATTGGTTTGGACATCTTTTTTACGCACTTGGGCTGGGTTTAATATTGGCTTTGTTCATGCTTGCCTGAGCCTTGGCGTGGAGTTACGGGAAACCTTACTGAGCGCTTAGAAGTTGGCTCATAGGTTGGAGATATAATGTTTTTTTTCCAGTTTTTGTTCGTGGACCAATCCTTTTTTTCGTGGAACTTCCATAGGCACCTCTTAATTGGACTCACCGCTACAATCAGCCCAAACGTCTCCTTCTGTAACAGAAAGTTAGTCCAAATCTACAGGCAAATCCTTGTAGATTAGGAACTTTTAGTTGTAATATTGAGAAAGGTGGAAAGACCTCAAGCTGGTTTCGAACACGCGTCCCTGCCGCTTCTCGTCAGGTTCCAACTCACAGGCCGGGACGCATCGATTGGCACTACCAGCATAGGTGGATGTCGACTGGTTACTTTAACTAGTTATGAATATTGCTCTCAGCTTGAACATGTCCTATTTTTCCAAATTGCCTTTGGTCTGGCTTTATCAATTTCAGAAGTTTTTGGTAGATCAATTTTTCCATTTTTACTTACAACCTTGTAAGTGATTTATACCCTTGCTAAGCTAACTCAGCGAAGACTCATGGGTGCGGAAGTTCTGATCAAATTTGTCGAATATCTCGAAAGTTAATTAATATTGAGAAAGGTGGAAAGAGCTCAAGTAAATAACCATTCGAAACTCCCAGAGATGTATAAGATTTAAGACGGAAAGATGAAATATGAACAGAACGTTTCTTTAAAGGACAAGGGAAAGGGAAAGACTGCAGTCAAAAAATGAACGACATGTCTGGGATGACCTTGAAAAGTTTAAAAGACAACAAAGCATGTTACTCTAATGCAAGTAAAGAAAACGAAATAGTCACTAGGAACAAGATCAAAAGCGATGAAGTAGTTACAGAAAAAAATATACCACGAATACATCAAATGAGCAGATAAACCTTTAAAAGCTGCAATAGTTAGGTTTGGTAACATGTTTAAAATGCGGATCCGCAATTTAAATATTGAATCTACAATGAATATACAATTTAAATATTGATTGAATATTATATGTATTTTAATGTCATCTTACGACTTCTTATACGATAAGTGTCAGAGTTTGATTTCAAATTTATGCTAGAATAATTTCAAATTCACTAGTACATTTATTATTATTACCATAAAGGACATAATCTAATGATTACACTATCTTCGGACAAAAAAGATATCTAATTATTAACTATGACTCTTTGACGACATTCTTAAACGATCTTATGAACAAAAATATATGCAGAATATTCTTAAAGTTGTCCTCTAGCGTTTAAATATTCATCATCTCTAACCACTTTTTAAATTTAGGAATTTTGGAAACATCACCAAGCAACGAATTCTTTGATAACTTCGAGAAAAAGGCTGGAATAGCAGGATTCTAATGAAAAGGATTTCGATTCAAAACAAATAAAAAGAAATCCTTATGATAAAATTTGTATCGGGTTCCTCAAGTTTTTTTTATTTTATGAGGAATTTGATTTATTTCACAGTTATTTAATCTTATTTTGCAATGATTGATTCAAATTGAGTAATCACAAAGTCTTCGTTACTTCAATGTGAACGTGAAAGTTCACCTTACAAGGATTATGTAAAAAAAAAGAACAACGAAATAATATGGGTTCTACTTGAGAAAAACAATTTATTAAATTTTCAACTCTAATGGTGTGCGCACTGAATCTATTTTTCCATGAGCTACTATCTGTGTTATTTCCCATGATGGTTCTCAATTCAAGCTTATGGGAATTATACACGCTGTTGATGGTCGCCTACAATGGAACGATGAAAAGCACATTTTAGATTTAAAATTCCCAAAAGATGTTATAAATTTTTTAATTACAGGTCACAGCTATCACCCATCGGGGTTAATTAATTCTAAATTAATTAAAAACTCAGGCTGGACTGCTTGAATAAAGATGGAAAGTTTTATGAATCTGATTAGGCACTTTTCGCTCAAATTTTTTGGGTGGAAGACGAAACGTGCTCGAAACGCTCTTATAGATAAATCATTTTGCCCTAAAGTTGGAGATATTTCCATTGAAGTTGTGGTTAGACTTGTGTCATATCTGATTAGATTTAGAATATAAGGAAAAAATAGAATGAACTGACAAATAAGTACAATCTTAGACGCTGAAAGGGTCATTTGTTATTAGTTTAAGTCTTAATAGTTTTATCTTTCACATTCACTTATTATAAGTTATAAGGACAACAGCTAGTGCCAACCAAATAATACCAAAACAGTTTGTAAAAGTTCCAGAAAATTGTGGTTAAAAGTCATCGTTATGTTATTTTGAATGCGAAAATTACTTACTCCAAGTTGGATTAATTGATCATTATCATAATCATTTTACAATTAAATGCTTGTATATTTACCAACCGGAAATCCTGCTCTTTTAGGATACCAATTTCACAAGAGACACATAAGGTTTTACGATAAATCCTACGCTTCTCATAGGCTCCATCGAGTTGGATGACATTTAGGTAAGTAATATTTTTCATTATTCTTAGTTGTTTTTTCCAAGAATTTTTTTTTATTTGAATTATTTTTACATAAAAACAATGTAGAAAGTTACTTTACTTTAAATTTAGAAACTTTATTGTTGTTCTAGAAACATAAAAATCATAAACGCCAATATCTGGTGGTCAGGATTACGGCTAGAAATTTATTCGTATGTTTCTACGCATTGACATCAACTTAAAAGTTGAATGTAACCTTTTTTCTATAAAACTTTGAATGAAAAAAACCAGAAGCGATCGTCAAAGGGAGCTCAAATTTAAGCA
Source organism: Stratiomys singularior (assembly GCA_954870665.1). Classification (NCBI taxonomy): domain Eukaryota; kingdom Metazoa; phylum Arthropoda; class Insecta; order Diptera; family Stratiomyidae; genus Stratiomys; species Stratiomys singularior. The sequence continues at coordinate 51,647,002 of OX940879.1, forward strand.
ACTTCATGCTGGTTTTAAAGATTTAATAAAATTTACAAAGTAAATAAAAATTGATAAACATTTGATAGTTAATGAAGGACATAATTTACTTTCACACCTTTATCGAGGTCTTAGTCTCATTTTAATATCAAAATCAATAAATCTATAAAACAAACATTATTTTCCATACTTGGTTTTTTTCAATCAATCAAAATTATCAATCTCAGCATTTATCTAGTTATAAGTGTACTTGGAAAACAATTCTATACAGTACTTAAAAAAATTTGGTGGTTGCAAATGTTTTTTCGGTTTCCTATATCAGGACAGCCGAAGGAATTGACCGAATGGTGATGAACAACGCAGAATAATCAGAGAGGCTTAAGATCCATAAAACTGCTTTAGAGAGATGAATTCACACGCTAGGATTCTGCAAAGAAATGGTCAACGAATGGTTACTGGAGATGAAAAGTGAGTCCTGTACAATAAACTAAAATGACTCTGTACTACTAACCTTGAACTACGTACGATGAAAGATTAGTGCTCTCCACGACATCTTGAGAGTACCAGAATATCTGACCAGGATTTTGAAAGATTGCCAGAAGGACCGCATGTTGATGTACTACACGCACAAAAGATAACGAGTGATTGACGTAATGTATGGGTCACAAAAGATTCCATTTGAGATCCTGATCTGTGGAGTGCTTCATACAATGAGTTTCCAAGGGGCGACTGATTGCCTACACAGTCTAAGTGCCGGTCTTAATTGATCAACTCGATCTAAGCGTTGTGATGTAACAAGTGGATGCGTATATGACCAGGGTTCAGTCTGGTATTGAAAAAACCCCAAGTCGCCATTGCAATGGACAAATGGATCTCCAGAGTTCATCTATCGCAAGAAACCGGTACAGAGGCTTGAAACCCCAGGAAGCTCATCGCTATACCCCTACAGAGCCAGTGGTGATAGTTTCTGCGGATACGATGTGTATTGACATTCTTGCAGAAGGGAGTAGGATCTTTTTTTTGTAGGATGAACAGGAGAGGAAGGCTTTTGCAAGTAAGGAGAGATAGCGGACTTTTGTTCTGATGCAAAATAACTGGGAACATTAGACGCGGGGTAGGTGGTTGGTCCAAGCCACCGACAACGTGAAGCCAAGGGTCTGTCGAAAAAACCCTAAAACGGATCATTACTTAACTCAGCTTCTCAGTGGCCGTGGATTATTTCTATCTTATCGCACAAGATGGTATGAACGCAGTCCGCCATCGAACTTTTCTAAATGTAGGGGTTGGGTAAACAAGTAGTCATTCGTTTGTGAGAGAACAGTCGAAGTTTCTTCGGAATTCCAGGCTAATGAAATGATATCCTCAATTGATAAATGGCAGTGCGTGGCATATTACGCTTACATTAGAAGACGGTTACTTGGTACTTGGTACTTACGGTACTTGCGGGGTGCTTCGTGGAAGTCCTTCGGGTACTGGCCTTTTCTGGCCTTCGGGTACTGCCTATGTCGATCCCTTACTTCGAGAGTAAACAGCCTCTATTTCAGTACAACAAAAAAATTACTCATTTAAAAAAAGTGGAACGTTACGAATGAGAAGTTTAATTGTATTCTTGTAATTTCAGTTATAAAGAAGGCGAGTTTTGGACATATTCCCCTAAAATCAGTTTTGATTTGAGCTCGGTAGAAGCGAACTTTTCTTTTTCTAGTCCAAAAGTTTGCATAATTTAATACATAAACAATAATAGCATTTAATATATTTAACTAGAACATATATAGAATATAAATTAAGTGTATCACATCATGGAAAATAAAGAATTTGATTTTCATAACAAGTTGCAAGAGTGCTTCATCGCCTCGTTCTGATCTTCATTGTTATCACCCGTGCTGATCGATTTCGTTATCAAATTGTTGTTTATGTTTCTGTCGTTTTTACACTTCTATATTGGGCATACCTGATTTAATTTTCAAAATTTCTTAAAAATCTAAAAAATTCACATTAATGATGAATGCTTTAATGCTTCATAATATCTTTGTAAAGCGGGGACAACTACATATTGCTTAAGAATAGATTGCTAGTTAATTGATTTAGGCAAGTTGATATGTTTAGACAAGTATCGGTTAAGCCTTTCATCACATGAATATCTTATTTATTTGTTTTTGCTCAACCATAAATTCAAAATGATTCCAACAGGAACGAGTATTTGTGGGATATTTAAAAGCTATAAATATCTTTAATGACTTTCTTACTTCGCTACTGCACCGTCTTGGCAACGTCAACTAAACCAAGTACTTCATGAACAGGACGTACTTTCTGAGTGTATTAAAATCCGAATGAATTCACCTTCAAGAACACATATCAAATTTATGTTACAGTCCATTCAAAATGTCAAGGACACAAAGCAGACATGATGTAAATGGAAAATTGGAGACTCTTTCACATACCGATTTCAAAAGATTCTTTTCCTCACAATGGATACCAGAAGAGGCCAAATAAAATAAACAGGATTAGGGTGAAGTAAAAATATACGTAGCCGTAATTTCAACTCTCTGTTACAGAGTAAAAATAAAGTGTTCCAGAGCATTAATCACCATCTCTTTCAGCTCGTGTTTTTCACACTGGAACAAAAGGGTAATAGCTTTAGTGCCACAACCCCAAAAGAAGAAGCCAAGAGGAAATGAAGTGCTGGGTCATAAATCGTCTCTTCCGGATACTCATTGAGTGTAATTGAAATGCTTGCCAATACCTGTTTGTGTCGGCGTAAGTTTTTAAGCTTACCACCAAGCATGCAAAAGGGATTCATTCCTAAGGAAGAACGTTTTCAGCGTTGGAATTTGATCTAAAGGAAAAGTGTTGACAAATTGCGTCACTTATTATTAATGAACTAATTTTCTTTTTTTTTTCACTTTCTTGTCTGGCAATTGATTATAAAGTTGGAAAAATATAATTCATAAAAAGTAACTTAACACATTATGATTATAATACAGAGGATGAACTACACGAGTGCATGAATTCATTAGGAGTAATCGTGCTAAGAAATACTACGAAACCTTCTGAGAGGAAAGTCAAATAGCGTTAGTTACAGTGCGTTTTGCAGTTCAAAGAACAAAAAACTTTCAGAAGACCAAGAATTGATTGAAAATTTTCCAAGGGAATAAATTGACCAAACCTTCATTCACAAGTACATGACTTGTGACAATGCTTGAATTTAAGTATCTGAACGATATTTTGGTCCAATGAATAGATCCTTAGATGACACCCATTTTATTTAGATATGGTCGATTTGAGGGATGACGGTACGTCTCAAATGCTTGTATTTGATTGATTGCTAATTCTATAAAGAATACACTACGACAAAAAGGTAAATATGGAAAATTGTTCATACAACGTTCACTTTTCAAATACTTTGTACTATTTTTCTTTACAAACTAAATTTTCTTCAGTGTTGCAGCTCACTTTCGAATGAAAATTCTTTTAATTTGTATCCAGCATTTTATAATGTATTCAGAAAAGTCATTTTTGATTCAACTTTTGATTTCGAAATTGAAATCAAAGGCAGTCTCTAGTAGATCCCGGAATCCGATTCGGGTTTTTATTTTTTTCAGGACTACCAACGCACCGTGGTATTATCATGTTGGTAACAATGTAGATCAATCAGCTTTTACAAATCCTATGAATAAGTTCTGTTAAGCCATATATTGTTTTTTGTTTTCAAATAGATCATTAAGATATCTTAAGTTAGAACAGTCGATTTCGAGGATAAATAAGTCAGTCGAAACTATCAGCTAAATACTTGGGTTTTATTGAAATACTCAAAACTGTTCGCAATTCGGAGAAAATGAGTATAATTGCTGATAATGACAGGGCGGAAGACTCAGCTTTTACTATTGAACAATATTGGAAGGACCAAGATCGGCAATCTATAAATCTTTCCGCTGCTTTTCGTAGTATAAGTATGCAGTGAATCTCTCAATATGGACTCAATATGGAATATATCAGCATGCGGCATAGTCCGAGTCTGGTCCTTACCAAAAAATATGAAAATATCTACTTTCTAAGACATGAGCGTAACGAAAAAACACTAGCTCACGATGAACGACGTTACAATGTCAACTAGTCGCAACCATACTGTAAGTACATACAACGCTTAAACTCTCAGCCAACCTTTTACACAACGTGATATTAAAAGTCCTTAAAGGAAGCTGGATCACAATGCTCATCATAGTTTTGCTTATGCCAAATGAGATTTGTAAGTCACAGTCTTCAGGGTAAATATTTTTCATTGAAGAGAAGAACAACTCCTGTAACACGAAGAATATAGGACCAACAGTATGCAGGAAACTTGTGAGAACTATATTCGGATAACCTAACCAAAGAAATGCTAAAATTGGCTGACAAATCCATCAGATATTACACGGTGCCGCTGAGCCTAACAGAAAAAGAACATTATACTTAGTCGGCTGGAGCCATTGAAAATTTATTGTTCTTTTTCTTTCGTAATCCCCTCTTCTGAAAAGTGATTGGTTTTTTCTCTGGTAATCACCTCTTCTGTCATTTCCTGCTAATGAGTGGATTATGCGACCTGAAGGTGTCGTCAGGAGAGAATTAAGGATGCTTTTGACAAATGGTTCCGGGCTACGTTTTTTTAGTTAAAAAGGAAGATGTTTTGCTTTCAGGGAAGGTGTTTTGTTTCTTGTGGAGCAGGTTTGACTTTGTCAAGTCCAATGCTGATGGCATAACTCACTTTCACCTTCCAGTTTTCATTGGCGTTAGCTATAAAGCCGAACATGGCCCTGGAACAATGTATTCGTTAGTGATTTATGATGATTTAAAGGGTCGACGATTTAAGATTTGAAATTTAAATAGGCTTTGAAAACACTAATCAATATTTTATCAAAGTAATAAATTTATTAGAAAGATTCAACCTTTTCATTTAGAAATGGAAGACAACATCATTTAAATGACAGCCACGGCTAGTCTTACAATATTCCACTTGATCAGTCCAATTTTTCAGGTTGCTCATGCAGACTCTGAGCAACAGCAGCGATGTTTTCGGTCGAGTGCATCGAAGAGTACGTTCACGGGTTGTTTTATCCAAGCATGATGCAGTTGCATTAGGTCACTTCGAAAACTGATCCACAAACTGCATTTTTGGCATACAAATTTTGTCAAGTTTTTCCTTAAATTTCTATCTGTTTATATGGAAGAGTCACTACTTTCGAAAACGGTAACAGTTCTCAACTTTGTTCAGGCAAAAACCGACCCATTTCAGAAATTTTAAACATAAAACGAACTTTCTATCATATTGGAAAAGTTATCAAGCCCATCAGCCTCAAAATGATCTATAGTTCACATTCCAAACGTCAGATGGCTTACCCTGTATACTAACTTTAAAAGTGCTGGAAGTGTGATTTAAAGCGAACGGAAAAGCTGGTCTAGAATGCCTGAAATTCATCGAAATGTTTCTTAAGAAGGTGGAATGAGATTTTGACAGCCGCTTAACTGTTTTTAACAGCCCGCTTTGAGACGAACGAAAAGATGAACGGTATATCATCCAAAAAGGATCATTACGGCCACCTTTGTAATAAATGGTACTTAAATTTTATCTCAATGTTTTTTATTGGTAAGATCAGTTTAGCGTAGTATTCTATGATCTACTGAGTGTGACTGAAGTAAGCAAAGACATATCTAAATGGTGTCGAAAAATTAATACAATTCATGTTAAATGAAAATTACACATCTTCACCAGTTGGCCGATTCTACAAAAGCCCTATTATTCAGAAACATAGACAAATTTTTGAGTTTTAATTATCAAATCATGCAAAATTGGCAAATTGCAACGAATTAGTAATTATTAACACACTTTTCCCTCGCGTTTAATTATCATCACATTTAGTCACTGTTATGGATAAAGTCATAAAATTAATGGATGATTATTTCTCTAAAACAGTCTTTGATTTGATCGTCCAGACTTCCTGTGTCTGGACGATCACTATGATCACTATCACGAACACTATGAAAATGTTTTTTTTAGAAATAACCCTTTTTTGACCTTGGAAAATAATGAGAAGAAAGTTTTTGTATTAAAATAATATAAGAACAGTCACGAAACACATGAACGAATTCTTTTTGTATCTTTTTATTATTAAAAATTATTGTAAAATTTTCTATGGAACGTTTTCTATATTTCTGTGGAACGACCACAGTCAAAGATGACCCTTTCTTAATGTCACTGAAGAGGAAAACTGGATTCGTTGAAAAGTCGTAATAAATGGAATTGTAGGAAGTCGTATAGATCCGGAGTCAAACAGCGCTGAAACAAACTTCTTTTAAACATTACATTTAGCACTAGCAATATTTTAAAAACCAAAATGAATGTCCAATTTTAATTAAATCACACTTTTTGGAAAATTCTCGAGTAAAGATTCTTATATTTCTTGGAGAGCTTACGAAGTCATTTCAAAAAGTGAGTTCCAAATTCCAGAAGTGAGTAAGTGATGGAATTTTGCAAATTGAGTTGACATGCATACGATGGCGGTTCAATAATTACCCGTGTTTGACGACAGAGGGGTCTCCTGGGGAAAGTCGGTATTATCTTCATGTGCTGCCGACTATCAAACGGCGATAAAACATATTTCAGACTGATTGACAGGTAAGTTTGGATTTAGCAGCCATTCGAATGAGACATGTTTCGTGATTTTCACTAAGATGGAAAAAGAGCAGTATCGTTCGGTAATTCGCGTTTTGTTTTTGGATGGAAAAAAATACGAAAGATGGAAAAAGTTAAAAGCAAAGTTAGATGCTGTTTATTGGGACACTTCGCCATCTATGACCATCGTTAGATATTGGTTCAACGAATTTAAACGTGGACGAACATCCATTTCTGATGAGGACTGACCAGGACATCTGGCGGACATCGTTAACGAGGAAATCATTCGAAAAGTCTGCGACATGATTCTCGCTGATTCACTAGCGAAAGTGCGCGGAGTAGCAGAGGCCGTAGGTGTGTCGAATGGCAATGAATATTTTAAACGTTAATTTTGTGATGAAAAATTGTCCGCCCGACGGGTGCCGCGATTGCTGACGATACACAGCAAGTGGATGCGGCTGTTAGCTTCGAAGCAGGGCTTGCAACAGTTTAAGCGAGATCCAAATCTGCTCAAGGAAGACGAAAACGGTCCCAGCAGCCGGAAAGGTCATAGCGACGGTATTTTTGGGATGCGACCGGCGTCATCTTCATGGTTTTTTTTTTAGAGAAGGAAGAACGATAACTGGACAGTGCTACGGTGAGTTATTGGACCACTTTGACAAAAAATTGAAGGAGAAACGAAAAAGAAGGTACTTTCAAACCATCATAACGCACTTGCACATTCATCCGGAGTTTTCGCCGTCAATCTGCATGAATTGCGTTACAAATTGTTGCTGCAACTGCAAAAAAAATTTAAAAACTGATAAAACCCAAGATTCTATGGTGCAAGGATGAAAACAGCGGTAACATCTCTGGCGACAAGAATATTATGAGTAGATGGGCAAATTAGTCCTGAGTGTTGCAAATTTTTCAATAGCAGCAATCATCTTCAATATTCAAAGTTTTTCCTAAATTAGTGGAACACAGATTCACTGTTTACGCCAAATACCCAAATAAGGATTATTAAGGGGACCTTAGAGTTGAACGCTTAGTTACCGATCAACTTTTAAGTATGTCCTGAAAATATGCTGTGGGATCAAAATTGATGATACAAAAGGAGTTTAGGAGAACATAGCCCTAACATAGCCAGTGCTAATGTTGTGCGAGTAGAGAGTATATATATTCGAAAAACGAAATTTAAGACAAATAAAAAGAGGAAAACAGGAAGAAAATCAAGGATGAGTTTGCGTTCGCAAAGCTGGGAAAACTTTTGATCGACCCAGAGATTTCTAATATTATAAAACACCTGAAGTTTATGAGCCGAATGCCGGTTTCTTGGAACATACTATCAGGTAATGCTAAGGGCGAGCATCAATCGGAAAATCAGGGTGGCATCGGTTAAACTAGATTTTCGGTATAATCGGTTACAATAGCTACTTGGGTTTGCCAATTGGAGGATGTGGTAGTTGGGCGAGATTGAAGGCAGGAGGGCAAGGCGCGTGAAAGGTGTAGCATCACGAGGAACATGACATTGTACAAGTATGACTATACATATTTGTATGTATACTTATAACCAGAATTCAATTATTCTAAAAAAAACTTTCAAAAAGAAGCTTTCAGAACTACTGCAGAATGCACACATCATCACACAACCTTCTTTGGTCAATGTCATTCTTTGGTCAAAAACTTTACAATATATGCAATCGCATCGCTAATTACGTGGTTTTTTCTACCTCTAAATTTTGATGAAACATTGTTTTTTGATCGGAAAATAAGTATAGCATCATAAAAGCAATGCATCCATCGTCAATCATTAAATATTGGTAAATATTGGCTATATTGAACTGTGATCATACGAGCACTAGTGGTATTCCGCGATCTGGAAGGGCAAGTGAGGCTGTAACTTCGGAAAACATAAAAAAATCACGGACCTTGAATGATCGCAAAATTAAATTGAAATACATCACAGGGTTTTCATGGAAGCGCTTTGGACACCTCATTCATGAATATTTATGCATGCAAAACTTGTGTCCGCGATGTGTGAAAAGCGAAATACGTTCGGTTTTAATAGCTAAATTGCGTGCTATTTTGCCACAGTTAAAAGGAATTTTCGAAACGATTTGTGACGACGAAGGCAACACGCTTTCATCACCACCCGCCTAAGTCCAATCAGCAGTCGGCGGAATTGGTATTGCCTGGTGAAAGCCGTAAGAAGATCCCGACGACGCAACAATCAGCTGGCTACTTTCTAGCTAGTTTTCCTTTCTGGGACGCACAGGGAATAATATCTACAGACTATCTTCAGCGCTGAAAAACAATCCACAAACAATATTACTGGATCGATAGGATAACGAAATAAAATCCAAACCGCCTTCTTCAAACAACGCTCCATATTATTCTGCTCACTGTATAACCGATAAATGGAAGTAAGTACATTACGAAGCGGTTTAACTTATACCCCATTTAACTAATTTAGCCACTGCTTCACCGGATTGAAAAATTGGCTCATTGGGATATTTTATTCAAATAAGGAGTGCGAGCATGCAACAGATGCCTATTTTGACAGACGTGACGTGGACCACTATAAAGTGGCATCGAAAAGTTGGAAGATTGTTACACAATGTGCTTTACGTCGCAACATAAAATATTCTCGCACTGATCATAGTTTTTTCGTTGCCTGGCACAAGATGTTTCAGCCCATGAAGCATATATAAGCATATATCATCTTTAAAATTATACGATCTTGATCCCAAATACATCGAATCTATACTCATTACTCCACATTGTTGTTAGTTTTTACCATCCGGTGAGTGACAAACTTCAAAGATTGATTTTATAACACAATCTTAGCAGTGTTTTCACCTTCTGTAGCTGTCCTGGAAATTATTTATCGGTCTGTTTGTCATCGAATTGATGTTATTTGAACGGCATTTTGAATATGATAAGCAGCCGAAAGTCGCATGGAGCTAAGTCGGAAATGTATAAATAATACAAGTTTTAGGCACACGCTGGTGCAATGTATGTTAAAGACACCGATCACGGCTTGACGGAAAATCTGACCGTTTCCATCTTACTGCATCGCGAAATCTTTTAAGCATTTCTGCGCACTATTTGTTTGGTGATCATTTAACTTTTCGGAGCACGTTTATGATTCACAACCCCATAATCAAAGAAATCAGTCAACATCATCTTAATTTTTGTTCGACTTGGACGTGATTTTTTTGGCTTCGACGGTTCCGAATGCTTCCACTGTGACGATTGTTGCGTTTTTCTGGATCGTCACCATAAACCCATGATACATCGACAGTTATAATCTGATTGAGTATATTTTTGTTGCTGGAAACCACTTTGAGTTGGCGTGAGTGATCTCAAAGCGAAGATTTCTCTGCGCTGCCGTTAGCAATTTCGGTAAGAATTTTAAACACATGTCAGATATACAAAACTCTCGGCTGAAATTTTCCAACCAGTGGTTTTGGCCAACACGGCCGACGTTTTCTGGTGTTATCGCCCTCGGAGATCCGCCAGAGCGGGAGTCACTGATAACTAGCGTGCAACCATCATTAAACTACCACTCTTTTCCTCTTGTGTTGCTATAGTTTTTAAAAAATATTTTTTTTCTGGATGATATATTAGAAAATATTTCTTTTTTACTTTAAAGTAAATCAGCAATGGAAAAGATGTTGGTGAATTATGCGTTTAGAATTAACGTATGCTTATACATCTATAAAAAATAATATTTGCATGTTATAAGGAGAATAAAAAAAAATACTCTTCAAAAAATAACCCAGGCGACCAAAACTGTAATCATTGAAATTGGTATCTTTATTTCTTTCTCTCTATTTCAATCTGTTACCACAAAAGTAAAATAAAAGTTGGGCGTAAAAGTATTTGTTAGGGGGTTGCAGAACTACGAGAAAAGCGAATCGAAAAATGTAAGAGGCAGGCGTTGGTTATCATTCACATGTCCTTATGGCTTACCTTCGAAAATAATTGCAGAACAGTGCACTGGTAAGCTGGCTCGAAGTATATGTTACCTAGAGCTAGTGCGATCAAGCACTCTTCCTCCGTTCTTATCTGTTCGTGTTGAGTACTCTCGTAATCACCCAACACAACACTCTAATCTGTTCAGTAGTTAATTATTGATCTAAGGTTCTTAAACGTTTTTAGATTTTCGTCACCCGGGTTTTTTAGGATTTCTACGATTTAGTTCGGAATCTCATCTATCTTGTCAAAATGTTTAAGTGAAAATACATCGTTCTTTGTGTTTATCCGTGTTCCGAACAAACTCTGCAATTTGTCATCCACCTTGGTACTCTTTTTTGCATGAACTGGAGGACTTTTTTGTTGGCATTGGCTAAGTATGAGGAACCTATTGGGTTAAGGGGTAAGCATCATTCAAGAAGATGATTTGGTCACATTCTCTACCTCTGGATAGCATCGGCTTACCTGACTTTCATTTAAGAAAACGAAAGGAAGAAATTTAAGAAACATTCAAGGAAACATACTCGTATTTAAGAAAATTCAGCAGATGTTCTGTATCTTTCACATGAGACAAACAGTCACATGGCATTTATTGGTCCCATTAATGCTTATAATTTTTCTCAAATGCTCATAACGCTTAGTCAAATCGCTCAACATATTCATTAATCATATTGCCAAGATATTCTAGGAATGCAATGGAAATCAAAAATTTAAATGCTGGTGACGTTTTGATTGAAACGCTTGTAAACTTGAAAATATTTAAACCAATATTTTTTCTGATTATTTCTTTTCTGTAACTTTAAAGAATTTCAACAGAACTTTTAGTAGAATTCCAGGCTCATTTTTCTACCTTGATTAGAAGGCTCTTAAATTTCGTATCGTACAATGTTATCCTAAACTGAGAGCCCAAAATATTTCTTCATTTAGTTCAGCCACATATTTATTTGTAAATTTTTAGCAGACTTTGAATGGCAGATATTGCTTATCCAAAGTTATGATAGATTTTTTCATTAAGCACAACATACGAGTAATGTGAGTCAGTTAAAATACTTGTGAATAACATAAAAGTTGAAATTTTTTTGGGTCAACTAAACTTTTTTCCGTTCATCTCCACTGGAACAACTTTCTTTATAACGATCTTATTTTGCAATTAAAAGTCAAACGTGAATAAAGCAAAAGTACATAGTGCATCCATGCCTTGTCCTATTCAATCAATTAAACGGCTATATCATAGGTTTCAGCGCGGTACGAGGAGATGGCTTTATATTTCGATTGTCTAGTAGAACAGCTTTTAGTAGAAACTTTTCTGGATTAATTTATAAAAACGCGGCATTCTTCTATATAGTGTTTTATAAATGAATCAGCATCTGTCGTACTTATGTAGCGATAAGTAGTAACATTTGAAATACGACCTGTTGCAAATTGTGCTAGATAGTGCAATCTTTAACGTAGGCAACTGCAAATTTCTTGAAAGATTATGAAGTTCAGACTGAGTAACTGAACATTGATAATCCTCATTCCTTGTTCCTTGTCATTGCTTATTACATACAGCGTTAACACTTTCGAGCGGCTTCTCCAAGACAGAGATGGAAAGACCCTAGTCGATTTATATTCACATTGCGTTCTTAGGTCAAAGGTTTTCTTAGTATTCTTGCTCTACACAACGAGAGAAATCAGTGAAAATTCGAATAGTCAACCATTCATTCAAAGAGACAATGCGAATATAATTCATTCCATTATATCGTGAATTAGTTCGAGCTGTTGTACGCTTTACGTAACAACGCTATGCGATCACTAAACTCGTGAATCGTAATATTACTTAAATGATTTGTATGAGTTTTGTCACTTCTTCTAGATGGAGTGGATCGGCTAAGTCTATTCAATCGAATGTCTATATGTTTTGTTCTTTCGTCATTGCATGAGTTAAATTCAAAAATTTATTGTGAAGATAGAAGTAAGAGTCAGTTTAGTAGTTAATTGCCTCTATTTATACATTATTTTCCAAATTTTCAATGATACATTTTCACCTTGAAACCACGAGGTTTATATGGAGGAAATGCCATGAAGAACATTGATTTGACAATTCCAAAATAATGTAATAAGGTAATGTAATCTTGTTACGACTTAAATTTTTATATATATGGTAACTATATGCGATATGACTGTAATATGCTACAAATTAATCAATAACTTTACAGTGTCCCGTCACCCCATAAATGATACATTTTCATGGACCAAAAAATATTGTTTTATTTTGCATGCAAAAGTTAGTGCTTGAAAGGGGTCCTACCATCCCAACGATTTTCTATGAAACACAACTAGTTTTGTTGGAAAATTGTATACCTTCTCACATTAAATTATTAAAGGTTAACACATAGCATATAAAATTTATCTAAGTTTTTCGTTGCGAAGTCATCAGAAAATAAATAAACTTAATTTGCGGCCTCAGAGAAAATCAGCGGAGACGCTATAAGACTCCACGATCGTTCAAAAGCTTTACAAATATCAAAAATTTTTCCATGTAAAAACAAAAGTAATAACAAAAATAATATAATAATAGTAAACCCTCCTTAAATATGTTTAATCGACTGAGAATACGTTCCGTAGCTCATTATCGAATTGTTATTATGAATAATGAAACCGACCCGTCATTAAGTTTCTAACCACGCAGGGAAAGTAATTTGAAATCATACTGGAAGAAATGGCGTCCATTTACGGGGACTTTTGACCAAGAAAAACCATGACTCGCAAGCGTTGGGCTGTTTCTAACAACACAGGGACTCACTTGAAAACTGCCCGGACGGTCAATCGAAATGATTACTCCAGAAATGATTCAAAAAGCTGAAAATCAATGTTGAAAGATACTAGGCTCAAGAAATGAAAGCTTGCAGAAATATTTAAAAATGGTATACGACAATTTTTTAACATTCTTCAAATGTCAGCATATTCATTCACAGTAACAATTTCATTCATATTTGAATGAAATTTTTACTGAACTTGAAACATGGGTGTATCATTATGACCATCATTATGACAATGCACCCACGAAGTAAAATTCGCAGTCGGCGAAGGCATAGAAAGTCTTTTTGAGCTCAGAAGAGATCTTGTTGGCAGGTTACAAAGATAAAGGAGTCTCCTTAGCTCGAGAAAAATATACTTCAACCATGAAGAGAGAAGAATGTATTTAAAAAAAGAAGAATAGGGTAATCCTTCTACAGAACAACGTGCCGGCTCACAAGTGCCGTGTTGCGTTAGCTTGTCCTGTACAAGGTGGGCTTCGATATTTTGGGCTTCCAGCACTACTGGACTGACCTGGCTAGTTTTGATTATTATCTGTTCCCAAAACATAAAAAAGTACTTCGAAGGAAGCAGTTTTCAAGCGATGAAGAAGTGAAGGACGCAGTTGCTGCTTATTTTTCATTAAAAGAAAAAGTATTTTTTAACAAGACATATAGGGTCTTCCAATAGGGACTTTGACAGTTGATAACGGCCATATCGTTGAAGCTACATCTGCCACACGGCTGCCGTTTATTCACTTTCATTCATTATGCTTTGCCAAATCATCATGAATAGATATAGCGTTCGACAACACGTGCAAATGATAAAATTGTTTTGTCTAAATTTGTGTTCTGTTCGGGCATAGTTCTCCGTGCTTCTTCCATCTTACAGTCGCCATAATCGTACTACTGAGATGACTATTGGCAGTGTGGTGGATAAATTTGACTCCTGTGGTTCAGTAAGCGATCAACCAATACCCATCCGTAATCGAAATGCAAGGTTTGCCAGAAACATCACCGCTGTCCGTGAAAGTGTGCAACCGAATCCGAGGCAGTGGATTTCGAGTCGCTCACAAAAATTCGGCCTTTCAGAAACGACATCTCGGTGAATTTTGCGTCATGACTTGGCCCAGCACCTATACAAGATTCAACTGACTCAGGAGCTGAAGGGAAACGACCATAGTCATAGCGTAACAACAAACAGCGATAACACTCCGAACAAACGACCGATCCAGAAAAATCCAGAACGGATTTTACAGAATTGTATTAGTGTTAGTAAAAATATTTTTTTTTGCTCGTTTTGTTTACAAGCACAATGTAAACAGATAGACATTTTTACGAACACCAATGCAATTCTCCCGAATTTTTTGAATACCGTTAGATCGGTCGCTTGTTCGGAGTGTTAGCGCTGTTTGTTGTTACGCTATGCCATAGTCATCGACGTGTATTCGCTGCATTCAGTGAACTGAGCCCATTGGCTCTAGAGCTGTTGGCAACTGACCTTAATTTTAATTGAAAAATCATGATCACCGATGAGGCCCGATTCCGGATGAATGAGTACATGAACAAACAAAATTGTCAAATGTGGGGTGCTATCAATCCACATGAGATCCGAGAGCGTCCAATTCATTCCGAAATAGTACCTCTTTGGTGTGGATTTTGGGCTGGCAGCGTCATCGGTCCATATTGCTTTGAAAACGACGTCGACACACAGCTCATGCCACATTCAACATTCTGCACGAGCTATTTGTGGGCATGGTCATCTCTCGTGGAGGTGATGTGAACTGGCCAACGAAATCATGCGATTTGACGTCGTTAGACATTTTCTTGTGGGGTTTTCTTAAGTCGCAGGTCTATGCTTGTGGGGTTTCCTTAAGTCGCGATTTATGCGAAAAAGTCTCAAAGAACAACAGTCCTCAAACCAACATAAACTATGCCATCGGTCAAATTCAGCTTGATTTATGCGCCAGGTCATGGAAAGTTAGACATTTTGGATGCGTGACACCCAGAGAAGCCACGGCGGACATTTGAACAATGTTATATTTCATACATAATGGCATCGATATGCCTCACAACCGAATAAAAAATTTCGATGATTTCTCACACAGTTTGTTTTATTTAAATTTAAAGATAGGAAGCACTTAACCAAAGACCCTATACATAAGATAATTGAAGCATCTGAAAAATGGATTAGAGTCTTAGAGATTAGAGTAGAGGCAAAAATATTGAAAAAAAATATTATTTGATTTTTCATTCTTTTTTCTTAACCTCCATTTCGCGAACCTAAAGGCGTCCCTCATAAAATACACTTGGGGGAAGGAGAGGCGCTTGTTACTTTATGTATTATCGCTCATTATTTTATGTTCGTTATTTAATGCATTCATGTCAGAGTATGTCCGACAGAAATTCCTGATAGAATCGAATTACACTTATTTTTGATCCTCGCCAAAATATTTTTTATGCTCATTTGGAATAGCGTTTAATGAGGTAGCTTATATTTGAAATAGAGGTTAGTTGTAATCTGTGGTGTGTTGATAAACGTAAAGTCACTTGTCAGTGGATTAGGCTGGGAGTTAGATTTTAATAGAGTTGGATACCTAGAACGCGGAAATTATATATCCTTGAGATTTTTGCAGTGTTGTACAAAAGAGCATTACGAATATATTTATGGGAGTTTTTGCAACAAAATCCGTTTCCGCATTATCTCAGAATGGAGAACTCTTTTTTGACGAATTTTTTTGTAAAAAAATTACAAGAGAGATTAAACACAGAATGAAGCTATACGCATTGATTAGCCGAAAAAGAATTGAATAATAAGCTACTTTGACTCTTCGTGGCAATGTGGAATTTCTATTTAATATCGGGTACAAGGATCTGAAAGCATTCGTGGAAATGTTTGAATTTTAAATTCTAAAGGTGGGATGTGGCAGAATCGTCGAATCGTCGAAAATTTGAAAGGATTTTTGTGTTGAGGGGTCTTAGAGAAGTTTAGTCCATAGAGTTTAGTCCAGCAGAATTTTCAGATATTTGGCGGGTGGGTGAAAGAGGTTTTGCCAAGAGAAGTTTCGCTAAATAGAAAACTGTTGAGTCTATTTACCATTTGCTATCCTACAAATTGAAATTAATGGAGAATAATAACTCGAAATATCAAGGCGTCATTATTTATCATTCCATGACTTCGATATGACCTCTATATATTTACAAAACTACTGTCGAAATTTATTGACTTGATTTGACTTTATTAGTGCAAAAGATAAACAGAATAGGATCGATAAACGTTATGTGGTCCTAAACGTTTCGATCAGTAATATGAGGCCTAAGACAAGGGTGAGTGGACCCTATATTATTGTAGGTGGTTAAATAAAGAACAAACAAGCAATCAAAATGGAATTAATATTATAATAACTCGAAAAATATCATATCCTAAATTTACAACAATCCACGGTAACACTTGGCTCAGGTAAACTAGAACAGACCTCATGTTACAGGCGAATCCATTCAATAAAGCACAACTTACAGGAATGTTCTCAGTCAATAAGCAATCCTAGTCAAGAGCTTTGCAAAGCTAGTGAAGAGCGAGGTAAAACACAAAAAAACAGCGAAAACCAATCGAACTTGCTGGAACAACTGGTAAAAATCTATACGAAAGGATAAAGGTCGATGCAAGTCAACATCCGATGGGTGTTGCGGAAGGGCATAAAATTCCGATTTATCGACAAGAAGTAGTTCTTCTGTAATTGAAATGAACTTTCGCTGCCTGTTTGCACTTTGCGACAGTGATTCGAATTTCATCCCTCTCCGGAAACTTTGTTATGATTATAAAAGTTGAAATTACTTTCCAAACGGCTGATTTTACTTTGTGTTGTAATAAAAGCTAAAAGGAGCTGAAGTGATTGTAGGAAAAAATATGCGATGTATAGGTTTAAGCGTTCGGGAGGATAATTGATGTAGCGCATGAGATAACAGGAAAGCAAGAATACGAGAAATAACTTTATGAAAGTTTTGCGACTTTGTAATGATAACGATGTAGGAATTTTTATCATGTACACTATTTGTTGGGGTAGACTTGCAAATAATTTTAGAAGTAGAAAGCCATCTATTTTTCATCCAGGAACTTTATTAATATTTTCAAATCCTTTCGATTGTTTCCGAAACATCTGAAGTATGATTCACGACGCAATAATTATACAGGTTAGGCTTTCAATGATACAACGATCGTTAAGGACATTAAAGATGAAAATCAACTCGTAGCTCTCAGAGTATTTTAAAATATTCCTTTATGGACAATTAAAATGATGAAAGGAAATACTTATTTACTTAAGTACAAAAAGCTCAGATCCTTTCCGAAATAGAGCTCTATCAGAGTAAATTTAACAAATTAGGTGTAATTAAATCATTTTAAACACCATTTGACTTGTCTGTTTTCAAAAACAAAACCTCTCACTAAGCTTTTAGAATTTATTGAAAGTTGTTGTCCAGACTTACCTTTTCAATGAGGGCAGAAAGCCGAAGGAACTAAAGTCATGGGAGTCATCTTCTAATGTCTGGTGTAAATTGCAGGTATTGCTATCAGCTTCTTCTCTCGCCAAACTGAAAACGTCCTTATTGATGGTTTGGCGGGTAATTTTATTAGACTAAACCATGGCGACTGTTTTCAGGACTTTTAGGTTCCCGTAAGATGCTAATGAAGTACTCCTATCAGACAATTACATCAACTTATACAGGCGTTACGCCTCGTGACAAGGGCTGGGTATAAATTAAATGCGTACAATAGAAGATTGCTTCGTGTCCAGGACAGGGTTGGGGTATGCAAGGGAATCGAAAGTAATTTGAGCCAATCATATATGACTGAGAAGTAAATAGAGAAAATATATATAAAATAAGTTTAGCAGTGACTTGGAACGAATGGCATGAACATATTAAAATTTATCTGAAGAATTAGTTAGCGCCGCTATTAATGGAATTTATGCGCTAAGATAATGCATATCAAAAGTATGAAACAAGAATAAAATATCGCATGCAGTGAATGATACATTTTGACAAGTTAAACTTTTCAATAAGTATGGTGCAGTAATCAAAGGATTAAAATAAAACAACTCATTTCATATTCTTACAACTATTTATTTTAAAACAAGACTTATCTCGTTTGGGATCAGACAGGTTTGAATAAAATCTAACATCTGATAACATATATAACAAATGTAGGAAATATCGTTACTTCTTTTAACACATTTTATTGTTTCGTTAAAATTTCTAGTATAAGATTTTCAAGCCTCTTAGATAAACATCATAAGGTTATTAAGATAAAGAGTGGCTAAAGGTCACTTTAAAATTTAAAAAATAAATGTAAAATTTAATCTCATCAATGTCATATGTGTTCAGGATAGTGAATATCCATAACTCGGCATACCTCATTGCACAAATAATTCGACGCTATTACATGTTAAACTTTATTTTTAGTGAGTTATCATTCTTTCAGACATCATAAAACCCCTGAGTTGTAACATATAACTTGCATTGCGTTAAATAATTAAACATCACACAGCGTTGTGAAAATTAAACGTAAACATTCAGTAATGGCGGCGAATAAAGGCTAAGCAGGAGCGAAAGTACAATTTTATGCTTAAATTAGGATTCATGTTGAATTCATGAATTTTACCAAAGAGCGATAAGTACACTTGTTTTAACGTATGACTGCAATCATATTTACACTTAATGTTTACACACATTACACTGAATTGAGGTTCCGTAACAAAGCGATGCGTACATTAGAATGCACTGGCCAACAAACATTACGTAGATTATAAGTCAGACCAGTAGTAGCAATCGAATTTCAACTACTTTAGGATTTATTGCGGGCGAACAAAAATCTTTACAATAGTTGCCATGAAATGTGCGTTTTTGTATATATTGTTCTGGCCTGGATTTTACATGTCACAAGCTTATCCGTCCAAGCAGGAAATGGAATGGCATTTGACTTCAATTCCGCAGATAATTTGGTATTTAAAAGCAAAACTTGCTGACAAAACTGCTAAGAAAACTGACATTTTCTTAAATTATGTATTCATTTACAATGACTCAAAAATATTATCACACTAAATATTTACTCTGACAAAAGTTAAGGCCCAAAAAGTTGCAATAGCGATCTGCCCAGTCCCACATGTCTTTTGAAATACAAGCTCCCTATGTCGCAAAGCTCGTCTTATTTTATATATGCGGTATTTCTATCTCCTCTTTTTTTTCTGATACCCATCTGAAACGTGTGTGTGGTCGTTTCAAATTGAATCATTTACACTCAACATTCAGTGACCGAAAAAGTTCTGCGTGGTTTCACCATGGTCTAAGTTGATCTGGAAGACATAGATAATAGTTTACGTTTTCTCTTCCTAGGTGCTTTTTGAACTCCATTAACTTTTCATATTCTAGATAATGGATCAGATCTTCAGGCTGTAGCCCCTTAGGGGTACGACTCGCAGTTCAGAGTAATGCGTCCCAAGTCAATGCACTCATAGCATATCAGGAAAAAACCTACGGTAAATTCAGGAAAAAATCCAGCCGAATTTTGACTTTCTCGTTTGCCACGAGGCGGTCTGCTTTAAGTTGTGATATGTTCTTTAATCCAATCTTCTGTCCTGTAGGTTTAATAGGCATCATCCTTTTTTTAAACATGTTTGTCATGAGGAGAGTTTGCCTGATTGCCTAATTCTACTTCTATGACTTCCCTTGCACAATCAGTCTTCCTTATTACTTAAGAGACTATTGACTGTAAATTTGAGGTAAAAGCATTCATTTCAAGCAGTTCCCCGGCAGTTCTTCGAACAAGTTTAAGTCCTTCTTTGAGGATATCAATGTGAAACCTCGATTACCTATTCAGTCAGTAATGCACGCCTGCGCTTTTGATTTTTTTATGCATTGTGCTAAGTTATGCCCTTATGTTGACTTTACGGTCTTGTGTTGTATACTGGAGCACACCAGTTTCAAGTCAGTATTGATCTCTCTTCCCATGACCGGCGTCTGGTGGCTCAGGGCACTCTACTCTTTTCCTGCGATTCGGGTCTAGTGGGCTATACTCTAACTTTTTGCTATTAGGGAAAGGATTTGTATTGATATATATATGATAAGTGATTTTGTTAAAGTTGTTGAACGCATTATCTGCCCCTAAGGGCAGACCAGCCCCTAAGGGAAGGTAGCTAAACCTGCGGCAGCAGTGCTTAATCCTGTCGACTATTTTGTCGAGTTCGCTTATCACAATTTAATGACTATGCAAATTTTTTTGGCGTAGTTTGCGTTCCTCATTATATTCAGTATCGCGCATATGTTGTGTGTCGGAAGCTTTTCCTAATTTCCGTTGATGTAATTCTCATAGCCAGCTTGTCCTCAGGCGAATTTTTTTAACCTGTAATCAGCTGAAGGGCTTTGTAGCGGCTGGAAATCAGTGTTTCCACTTCCAACCGAGTCTGTATGTCTGTATTTAGATAGTACCTGCAATATGACTCTTGGAGTTGAGCTCCCCAAATACCTTGCTTGTGAGTTTTTCTCCGTCGTCTGGAGCGAGACAATCCTAAGCAGGAAGCACCTTAGGATTGTCTCACTTAGCACCTTAACTCGCACCTTTGTTGTAAGGTCCAAGCTCCCAAAAAAAGATTGCTTCCCTTTTGTTTTTTAGTTGGAGTCCTCAGCCATATTAGCCTGCGGAACATTGTCTTCCTTGATTGTCTTCCTTGATTCCGTATAAGGGTACATATTCCCACTTCTGCTTTGTTGTTCCAGTTACCATCATATTTGTTGAATGGATATTTTCAGTGACTCGATCACGCGTCATTATTACTACTCCAAGGAAGTACCTTGACGGGAGTAATGATAACTTTATATGTGGGTGGTGGGGAAGTGAAGGTTACGTCTGAAATGTCAGACTGCAAGTGAGCTACAATTCAAATTAATTTCCTTTTGGAAGCTTATATAGACTGCAAAATTTGAAATTTTTTTTTGGGAAGAGCGTTTTAGTCTTTCCGTTTATATCCTGTTCCGAACTTTTATTTTTTTAAGAACACATAAGGAGAAGATTTTTTATGCTTGTTTTGCCCATAATTAACCACAGAGGGCCTTCCTTATGAAAAGAACATACCGGACGCAATATCACGCTCAGTTTTATTTAACCATCGAACATGGAATTTTACCCACTAAACTCTCTAGAGAAGTTTTTCCTATCATTTAGAAAAGATTCAGCCAAGGCCTCACATATCTATATATTTAATTCATAATTATATAATTATAAATTTTTTAGCGATAATACTTTTATTTAAATAAGAATCCTGAGTTTTAGGCAATATAAAAGGGTTGCAGTAATGTTTTTAACAAGAAGAAACCTGATGAGAATCGGCAGGGACGCGTGTTCAAAACCCGTTTGAGTTCTTTGTAAATATTAAAGAAGAGATATTCTCTTAAATTATAAAGACATACGGTAATAGGTTTTTAAATTTAGTATTGCTTCTCCCTTTAAATGAATTTGATTATAACAATAACAATCCTTCCTGATACATAAAAAACTTATTGTCAAAGCTAGTTTTACGACATTGATCACACTGAAGCTGATGGAACGATGGTCCACGAAGACTAGAAATATTACTAGAAATGATTACACTATATGTCAACGAGGTTTGTCTATAATTCCTCTGTATGCTAAGTGTATTATGTTATTGCGAATCTGTGTCTTACTCCCTAAAAAAGACCTCGAGCTTGTTCGTAGCACATTTGGATTACTGGTCTCCTACGTTGTGCCAGACTATGTTTGAGTCTTTTGGACCTTCTTTTATGATAATCAAATAAGAAAATCAAAACGGATGTGTGTGTGTCAAACAAATAAAAAGTTGAAATGCCAAAATTCAGGACAAATAAGTTGGACGTCTAATTATTATTGCGATTTTTAAATTTAGTTATTGTATATAAGTTGACAATGTTTATTTTTCCCCTTGGTCTTCAATATAATAGGCATGGATTTCAAAATTTTTTGCCATAAGAATGACCAACATTGGCCCATTTTGCTTACTTTAGCTACTACAAAGTCTTCTGTATTTTAATTGATTTTTTAGTTGCTTTTCTCACAAGCAATGGTCAGAATAATGACTGGTTACCGTGGAGGTATTCCCAGTACCTGTAAACAATTGTACATCAAGTTCTCTTCCTTCTAAAGAAGTCTGACCACGTTGCTTTTTCATTTTATACAGTTTCATCCTCGTAAAGACT
Organism: Stratiomys singularior; assembly: GCA_954870665.1. NCBI lineage: Eukaryota > Metazoa > Arthropoda > Insecta > Diptera > Stratiomyidae > Stratiomys > Stratiomys singularior. The sequence goes on from OX940879.1 coordinate 51,669,607, forward strand.
CACAATGCCAATATATCAGTTTCGATTTTTCACTCTCATGGCCTGAGCTGTGAACTACAACAATCCGGGGAATCCCCATTTTAAATCCAAAAAGAAAGGAAGAACTACTACGTGTCGGTGTTCTATTTTGACATGTTTTTCGGCTACATTTGGTCATCATATTTTTTTATTTATCACCAGATCGAATTCGGTTTTGGCAAGTTTAGTAAGCAGTATCATAGAACTATAAGTTAGTAAGATAGCGTTAAAATATTTTTTATAAATATATTCCTAATTGTTTATTCCCTTTTCAAGTATTAATTTATGTGTATCCGACAACATTATTAAGCCACTGCCTTCAGTGGATGAACGCATGCTTTAACACATAAAAAAAATTATGTTGACATCAAACGCATAAATTTTAAATTTGAAATATACACAAACTTGTATATTGTATATTTGCAAAGCATTTTTTTGCCTATTCGTTTTTGATTTACATTAAGTCGAATAAAATATTCTATTGAAGATTCTATTGAAGTTTATTGTTTATTTTCGAATGTGGGGAGAAAACTGAAATCCAATCATGAAATGTTAAGGTTAGCGGAATGGGGTTATGGGTCAGAGGGTCGTGGTGTAGTAATAATAATAAAAAAAAAAAAATTATGGAATTATGTTATGAATTATGTTACATAGAACAATAATAAACATCCTTGGGGCAACCGATAGGTTGCCCCAAGGATAGGTCCCTCGTACTGTCTATTTGCTTTATTTCTACGACCACAAACAGTTTACCAAGTGTCCGTTTACCTTGCCTTCACTTTTCCCTTTGCTTTTTCTTAAACTCTTTATTTATCTTTTTTCACTTTCTATTTACTTTTTTTTCTTAACTTTACTTTTTATTTACTTTTTCATCTTAATTTTTTCTTCTTAATTGTTTCCTTCTTCTTAACTTTACTTTATATTTACTTCTTCTTCTTAATTATTTTCTTGCATATTAACATTTTCTTGCCTTCTCAAATGTAATTAATCACAACTTACACCTGAAATATATTAACTCTGGAAAGATAATCATATTTAGTTGCACGGAAAAGATAATTATGCTTAAATTTCACACATAAGTATCAATTGTCTGCTGTGTACGATTTTTTTTACTGATGTGAATGAACTAATTTAGTTCTTATAAATAAAATCCATGATAATTAGTGAAGCTATTTTTATTCATTGACAAACCAAACACGAACTTTCTAATCTCTTCCAAAAAGTAACAAAATTTAAGTCTAGCTTTACATTACATCAAATAATTATTCTTCTTTTTTGAACATCGCACTTTTTCATTTTAATACGAAACATGAAAAGTATCTCAAAAACATATATCGGTATAAAAATTATCTACACACAGTTTTGACACACATCAATGTTGTGTTCGCGACATATCACATTTCTGCACTTATTGCAGGATGCGCTTGCCTTGCGCCTTATTTTATCAGGACAATACGCACAGTCAATACCTTTTTTTGCTTCAGGTTCCTCTGCAATATCTCTCGATGAACCGGGAGTATCTTTTGACAAAGTTTGGCATATATTTTTGCGCAGATATCTTTTTAAAGTTGGGGCCTGTAATCTCGTACACATAAACGGCGATGAAAGTTCCATGCTCAGCTTCTTTATAAAAGTTTTTCGATTTAAGAGCTTCTCACCTTTGCTGCTTACGTTATGGCTGTAAATAATATAAGCATTAACGCATGCCAAATTGATCATTCCGTAAAACACAGCCATGGGCCATCTATCAGTCTTCATACTGCAAGACATAAGTGCAAACATTTCATCTAGTGTGTCAACTCCACCCTTAGTTTGATTATAATACATAATCATCTCAGATTTTTCAGATGGAAGCATCTTCACCGCAAGATGATAGCAATTAGACCATTTTATTTGCCTTGGGTTCTAGGATACCAGAGTAAGGGGCCCATCAAAACAAAACATTGGTGTTCCCACTGGTCTAGAGCGACTTTTTTTCATTTGTTCAGGTATCTCGGGCTTATTCGACCGCACAGTTCCCACCATTTTCAACTTATATGGCTCCTGAAGCATTTTTTTCCCAACGAAATCGACAGAAAAATATATGTACATAAGATTATGATCGTAAGATTATTTGTTTAGAAATCATTTGATAATTCTCCTTTAAAAAATGTTTAATGTTTTTTTCAAACTGAACTTCTATTAAATCAATAACTTACGAGTTCCAAAGAAAAAACAACAGTGGAAAATCCTGAAAGCGTTCTGTGTGCGTCATATGAGTAAAGAACAAAAATTATTTGCTAGTTCATGCACAAAACAAAAAAATTATTAAATTTCCAGTGGGGCTCAAAATTTCCATTTCCAAATTTCCAAATACATAAAGCCGCCTTTTCGAACATACTCGTATATCAATGAATGCAAATGAACGAACTCAAACAAATATCACTTTACCCGAACATAAAGCTTTCAAACAGTAGAAATTTACTCAATATCAAAACGAGCATCCAAAGTTATCTTAGAAAACAAACATTATGACCACAAATGAAACATATGAGGAGAAACTGTCTGGAAATCTTTCATGTGGCTTAAGACATATTATCTGTTCACATCCTCAAAATATACAATTCAATTTCGTAGAATTTAACGTATTCTCTTAAGTCATTTTTTTGACTGAATTAGTTTATTGGCTGTCATATTATCCACAGTCCGTTGGTATAGAAGCCTAAAATTGATTCCTTTTCCAACTGGAACTTATCAGGCAGCCTTCCATCAACATTTACTTGGAATTTCGACAAGAATATATCAGATAGCAATTTCGAATTTGCAATCTTCTTGGATTTACGTTAGTTTAAATAAAACTTTTCCCCAAAACTAGAACAATTCAACTTTACTATTTTAATGGAAATCAAACAGTCAATAGCCATAAGGTTAGAATTCTACCACAACGCTTATACCAAGCAAGCATTTGAACTTTGAACTTTACTGAAATTGATGTTGAATTTGTATCTATTGCTAAGGGTTGAAATGGGATCGGTATTCATTTATACTTTATTAGTTTTATGTTCGTAAAACTTTAACCCTAAAGTAGGTTGTTGGAATATCCACTTCGCATGGTAACAAACAATTAAGTACTTATTGAATTTATATTTTTCATGGTTTTTCTGAATAGATGAGTCTTTGAATTTGTTAAGTTGATGTTAGTTTTTACTCAAAGAACTCTTTCTGAAATATTGAACTTGAGTTGCTTGTATCTTCTTTTTTTCCATAAATTCTATTCTAATTAAAGTTGATTTTACCATATAAACGCGCATCTTCATTTCTTTGCTTTTCAACATATAAAATTTAGTTGAAATCTTTTTGATAAAATGGTCTTAATACGTGGAAGAAAAGATTTTTTAACCTATTCCGTCCTGCTGTCCTACTTTTAAGACACCATATTCACAATTTTATTTTATTGGTTCATCCATTTATTTTTATTATTTATAATGAAATTTGTATTTATACACTACTTTTTTATTAAAATATTTAGTTTTACCTCTTAAAAAGTATCTTCGCCATTTAAATATTTTTTTTTAAAATGGATTACTTTAAATTTTATGTATACTATTTGACGCAAAAGTTTGTTCCATCCTGTACAGTCGAATGATTTCGAGTTCAAACGTGCCAAATGTTTACTTCTTGCGGTTCACTTGCGTGTTTACATAATTTCATTGGTCGACAAGTCTACGAGGAGTACGCAATATCTCATGACACCATTGTGAATCATTAGTGAAAAGTTAGTGAATATAATTTATTGAAACGGGCATAACGTTGACGAAGGCAAGTAAAAATATATTGATTTTGTTTTTATTTATATAAAAAATAACATTTATACATTTTCCCTTATTTGAAAAATCTACATAATGTTTCATTATTTCTAGATCATGGATCCAGGGAAAAAAATTCAAAAAAGTTTTGAAGGTGTCCGAAAATGCAGACTATCTTCAACATAATATAGATTGTACTGACGAGTACTTAAAGTTTCTTTGTTGCCTCCGGATGAAGTGGATGAAGTGACAGATATAGAATTTTCATGTAAAATTGATAACTTAGATCAGCCCAATCAATCATCAACAGCTCAGACAGGCAAAACAGTCGCTTGGCATAAGTGCAACCGAGTTTATTCTGAATTACAGTCGCAATGTCCCTTAATCGTTTTGTTAAAATGAAAGCTTATTTACATTTCAATGATTACTGAAAAATTGATATTACTGAAAAAGCTTTCAAAATACGTCCATTTATCGATTAAACAAATGAATTTTTTTGAAATTTGAAATATGAATTGCATCCAATTTGGCTGGGATCAAACAATTTATAAGTCGTTAATCAGTCAGATTTGGGTACAAAGTTTTGGCACTGTGTTGTCAGCAAATATTGTTATAACTTTTCATTATAAACAGACAAAGTCGTTCAAATGTCAGATGGCACTTGCGACGGCTTCAGTTCAAGAGTGAAAAAAAACTCGCTTCCTATCACTGCGTTATGACGTTCGCTTGATCGCGTTTATCATTCTCTAGTTGTGCCTTGGAATAATTGTCGGAATAACATATTTTTCAGCAAGTGCGGTTTTATTATTATATTATTATTATTTGTATTGGGGTCGCTTGCTGGAAAATAGCATAGGCCAGAATCGGCCCTTAGCTCCTCATGTGTCATACTATCGTTACAGACGGTAACACCTCAGCCAAGTAAGGCGTTTGTTGGCCAGACTTGGGCAATCTAGGAGGAAATGTTCTGTACTTTCTTTCTCCTCGCCGAAAGCTCGGCAGGTGTCGTCCGTTTGGATTCCTTTTCGTTTGGCATGTTTCGTTTTGCATGATTATGGCCCGTTAATACTGCCACCAATGTTCTAACGCCATTTCCGCTTTTCCCAAGGAGTTGTTTTGTCCTCATTTGATTAGGGTGAGGCCAAAGAGCTCGGCTTATCCTGCAGTCGTTTCTGTCATTCCAAGCCGTATCTGTTGTCTTCCAGAGGATTTTGTCTAGTTCCCATTTTATTGTTACTAGTGGCACTTTAATTGTGTTGGTATTCTAGTGGCATTTTGGTCCGCTCTCGCTAGCTTATCCGGTCTTTTGTTTCCATCTACACCGCTGTATCCTAGGACCAATGTCAGTTTTACATTTACTTGGATTGGTGCGGCTTTGAGAGCCTGCCTACAATCCTGCACCAGTTGTGAAATTACGTGGTTAGAGGCATGCGCCTGCAGTGCAGACATACTGTACGAGAGTATTTGTACTCTTCCATTCAGGTTGTTTGTTGCCGCTTCTATAGCTGCTTTCCTTGCAAATACTTCCGAATGGAAAACTGTGGTGACGCTCTCTAGTTTATAACTTCGGTTGAGTTACGGGAGATCTTTAGAATTTTTTCCAAAATGTAAACGGGGCACCATTTGTGGGTGGTTGCATAACCCATATATGGATTTTAAATTGATGCTTGCTGGTGATGCCTCTCTGAAGATGAATTTGTCAAGTGGCATGATAATGGTGGAGTGGAAGATAATGGCACCTGTGACGCCAAGACAGGCCATTTGCTGGATCTTCTCTAGCTCTTTTGAAATAGTTTCCTTTTGCCATGCCTGCCACCGAACCAATGCCCCGTAAGTGGTTATTGGCCTCACTACTGTTGTGTAGATCCACTGGGCAATTTTGGGTTTTTTCCCCAGGTTTTCCCCAATAGTCTTTTCATTGTGAAGAGCGCCGCTGTAGCAATCCGTCTGACTGCTCCTATGTGTGGAGTCCAAGCTAGCTTACTATCCAAGGTTACTCCTAAGTATTTCACCTTGTTTACTAAACTGACATGTTTTCCGACAATGTTCGGAGGTGTAAATGTCTCCGGTTTACGGCGCTTTGTGTAAAGCATAAGCTCCGTTTTGTTGGCATTGATGCGCAGTCCGTTTAGCTTCACCCACTCAAAAAGATGTGATAGTGCGGTCTGCATCAATTCGGACATGGTTTCCAGGAGCTTTCCTCTTAGCAATATAACGATATCGTCAGCGTACGCTATCGTTTTGAAACCCTTCTTGTTGAGGTCTAAGAAAAGTTGATTTTCTGTTGCAATTGCTGATTGATTTGAAATCTAAATGGTTCAGAATTACGGGTAAAGAGAGAGACAGGATTGAAAATTGAAAAATGCCCTATCATGTCAAAAAAAAGAAATGAAAAGAAAAGACCGAGGCTATACAGATCATCGTTTTGATAAAAATAATGAGAAAGCATGGAAATCAGCGAAAATTATTGTTTTTTCGAAGCCTCAAAAGGACCCAACATTTCCACTAAATTGGAGGCCAATCAGCCTCCTTTCGTTGATGGAGAAAATCGCAGATAGGGTGATTTTGGTTCATCTTACCGAGGCATTAATGATGGAAATATCATACCAGAAGAACAATTCGGCTTCAAACTAATCATCCTACTGAGCTCCAGCTCGTAATGGTGGTCCAGCATATAAGAAAAGGTCTAGAACGTAGGAAGTCAACAGGACAGGTTATGTTTGACATAAACAAAGCCTTCGACAAAGTCTGGCACGCAGGACTAATATTCAAAATGCATTACTAATATTGACTAATATTCAATGCACTAAAACTCAACAAATTGACAACTGTCTATCAACCGTACGACCCATTGAAGCTGGAGTCCCTCGAGGATCACCTATTTCACCGGTCCCTTACAATATATACATTGCAGATCGTCCCAGGCTGCCCCGAACAATAAAATTAGCAGTGCTGATGACACCTGTATCTTTATCACAGGACTACAAGCAAAAGTCATAACGTCAAATTTGCAATACGCAACGAACACCCTCTTGTAATACTTTCGGACAAAACAAAAGCCATTTTCGTAAGCCGGAAGTTACGACAAAATCCACAGACAATTAGAATCCAGTGATAAGGAAAATCTTGGAAACTCCATGATACGTCAGAAACACGGACGTATAAAAAGACAGCAAAATGCAGACAGCTGAAGAATACGTATGAGACAAGGCTCTGAAACTTTTCGACAAAATAGACAATCACGAAACGTTGCCATAGCGTTCCCAAGAACCTTGCACAAGGAACCATCCTCTACGTACCCGAATATTCGCCAAATTGTAGAACAAGATTTTGAGTAGGACAAGGCAGACCGCGCTTAGTTGAGTGGACAAATAATGCTCACAGACAAGAGGGAGTCAAAGTCGTAAATAGTACTAACTCCATGCACCACATACTCCTGAAGAGACGTTGCCAAGCATATGGTTGAAAAACACCTCTGAATTTTGTTTTTATTGTGAAAAAAAACTTTTGCAGTGATTTTTTTTATACAGAATCACAAAAAATACGCCGATAAATATTACTTTAAATGTGATTGTGATCATAGTTTCCAAATAAAGTTGATTTTGTTACAATTTGTGTCTTTCATCATTTCTGATCATATATTTCCATTGTCATACTTGTAGGATAGATTTAATGGGTACATTTTTGGATTATTTTGTTTGATATTATTATTTTATTATGTAGAAAGAAAAATAAAAAAGAATGTAAACAGAAAAATAAAACGTTAATAGCCACCATAGGCACCTAACGCTTCCTGAAACCCCATTAAACAAAACGTTTCGTCGTACCTATCTTTTATAGATGTGTTTTGAAGTCAACTATTATTATGAGAACAACTGAGACAACTTGTTTGCATATATCGAAATCTTGATGACTAAACTTTTTTGAAACTTATCATACTACTATAAATTACAAGAATATCTTGTCAAAAGGATATCGTAACTTATGAGATACATGTTTAGTGCTTGTAACGAGCGCATTTTCTAAAGTTTTCTAAGGTCCGTGGATTTTTAAGAAATTAAGTGCTTCATTTCTAGAGCATAATTAAAATCGCTTTATTAGATCTTATCAAATTTTACAGTATTAATATGCAGTATATGAGCAGAGATGTACAAACGGATACTGAAGTGAAAGTTTCTAGTTCTAGTTTCTGTTCTAGAATACTAAAATAGACTAGAATAGACGTAGAAAATACTTTGAGCCAAGAAGTACAAAACTAGTGTTGGAATTGAAAGAAAACCTTAAACGTTTAATATCATCTGAACTACTTGATTTTCCGCGTTTGATTGAAGATCAAGTTGTAATTAATCCAGTTGTAATTAATTAAGTTCTTATGATTTTTTCCAGTACTTATAACTTTTTTATAACCATTAACCCTTTGCACTCGTATGTCGTCGTAGGAGCGGCAAGATGCGTTTTACCATTGCGCTCGTATGTCGCCGTATAGGCGGCATATATAGGCGGCTTCTTATTTAGTGTTTTTTAGGTTTTTTTTAGTTAATTATTTTTCATGTTATAATTGTAATAAATTATTGTGCTTAATTTCAATAAAGTGTATTTACTAAGCAATATCAGCGCATTTAAAATAAATCCCAAAGAAAAAAAAAACGGATTTATTTATAATTATCTTTCATATTGTAAAATCGGTCAAAATATTGCACAAACTCCAAAACTCATATGATCAATAGTCAATCCCTGGTGATCACACCTATCTTACCCAAGGGCTCTGATTTCAGGAGGAACTATTTACAGGTTTGCCCGTTGAATTGTAGCTACAAGTGCTGCTCTTCTTCGGACTGTTACTGCTAAATACTTGATGGCTTCAAGTATTGCAGTTGGCTTCCCGTCGGAAGCTGGCGATACTCTAATCCCCCTCCCAGGAGATACTCTAATTTATAGTCTTTCGACTTCAAGCCTGCTCTGATATCATCAAAGGCAGCACATTTAAGCACATATGCTCTGGGTCTTCAATTGCTTTTAACCCACAGCATACGCACTTATCCTTGTAAGCACTTGGTAACTTACTTTTTCTTACCAACTCATTAGTGAATTGGAATGATCTCAATCTTATTCTTAGTAAAGCATCAAAGCCCACTTGAAAAAGATGATGATTCAGCTGCAGTTTTTTTAGTTGCCTGCTACTGTGTATTTTTAAAGATTCACTAATAGTAGATATATTACTTTTATCCCTTTTATTAGCTCTTCCAGAACAGTTGGTTAGTACGTTCTTCTTGAGTTCCTTAATATTTTCAACTTCTAAGGATATTCTGAACCTCTTTAACCAAAAAAAATTAAAAAAATTCCGAGTAAACAGATAAGTAGATAAAATAATAGTCCGAGTACAGTGTACTCGCAAAAAAACATATCTACGAGTACAAAGGGTAAATTTCACGAAGGGACTTGTTACAATTTTTACACTTGTCCAACATTACTAATAACAATTTGGCTTAGCTGTTACGAATTTTAGAATTTGAAACAAAATATCAAAGAATCCAACTCACAAAGCTACCTCTTAGAACAATATCAATGAAATGCGATGTTGATGGGATATGTGATTTAATAAACAGCGTGAAACTAAGTCCGAACGTATTTGCACACTGTCGCGTCCAAACACATATGGAATAAAATGGTTTTCTCAGATAGTTTCACTTCATTATTTCACTACGATGTCAACGATGAACCTTATCACTTCTGCCTGTAGCTCATCTATGCCTCGACGGAGGCCTCGACACGACAGGCCTGCTGTACATTGGTGGTCAAAAGATATCGCAGACAAACGAGGCGAGTGTCACAGACTTCGACGTGCAGCTCAGCGCTCAAGAAACGTAGAGGAAGCATCCCATAGGACAGCAGCATACAGATCAGCGAGGAAAGAACTCCGAAGACTCATCAATGAGAGTAAGGCACGCTGCTGGCGAGAACTTGTGGACGATGTAAACAGGGATCCATGGGGCTCGGCTACAAGGTAGTGTGGCGCAAGCTCGGTATCTCACGGAAGCCGTGTTTACTTCAAGCCGATAAGATGGACGGCATAGTGCAGGCGCTTTTTCCAACTCACCCTGTCCGTGTGGATGCTGCCCACGAGTTCGACTCAGGCGAATGTTCATCGTTCACTAAAAACGAGCTGCGGGATGCGGTGCTTTCTATGAAAGCTCGAAACGAACCAGGACCAGACGGCATTCCAACCGATGTGCTACAAATGGTCTTCCACGTTTGTCCTGACTTGCTACTCAATGTGTTCAACGCTTGCCTGAGAGAAGGTGTGTTCCCATCTCGCTGGAAGGTGGCGAGGCTCACATTGATCAGCAAGAGAAAAGGGGACCTCGGGCTGCCATCTACATACCGGCCGCTTTGTATGCTGGACACAGCCGGGAAAGTGTTCGAAAAGCTCATCAAAAGAAGACTCACAGACGCAATTCGTGCTGCAGGGGACCTATCTCCTCGGCAGTATGGCTTTAGAGCAGGGCGATCTACTTCCGATGCCATTATGGAAGTAGTGAATGCAGTCCGTTGAGCCGGAGCGCACAAAACTGAAAAACGAGTTGTCTTGCTAGTGACGCTTGACGTCAGAAAGGCCTTCAACTCCGCCAGATAGTCGGATATTCTTGGCAAATTGGAAATTTTTTTCCGGTTGCCAGGGTATCTGATGCGGATTTTGAGGAATTATTTAAAGGACCGCAGACTGCTCTATGACACACAAGATGGGCGACGCAGTATGGAGATAACGTCTGGTGTAGCGCAAGGCTCCATACTGGGACCAGACTTGTGGAACGCCACATATGACGGGCTATTGAAGCTTGAGCTGCCAGATGAGTCGCGCTTGGTCGGCTATGCAGATGATATCGCTGGACGTACAGTCGAACATGCGCAGTGCAGACTGGGAATGCTAATGCGTCAAGTGAGGGGATCGATGACCACCCGCGGGTTCAGTTTGGCACTAGAGAAAACCGAGGTGGTCATTCTCACACAGAAAAGAATTCCCACGGTAATTCCTTTGCAGATCGGAGATGAGACTGTTGAGTCTAAACTTGCAATACAATATTTGGGACTATTGATCGATTCGAAAATGAGCTTTTCGGAACAGATCAGGGCAACGGCGAAAAAGGCCGCGATAGGCGTCTTAGCTCTAAGTCGGCTAATGTGCAACATCGGTGGGCCCACACCGAGCAAACGCCGACTTCTCATGAGTGCTGTATTTGGTGCCATGAGTGCTGAGGTTTGGGCCGGCGCCCTCAGTAAGGAGCTGTACTGAAAGCGCTTTGCGCAGGTATCGGCGGTGTTGGTGATCGCAGGAGTGTTACCCATCGCCCTCCCTTGTAGAGAACGACGGAGAATTTATGACCGAAAAGTGGAGGGCTCAAGATATGCTGTCAACCGAGAAGAGAGGCAGCGCACAATACTCGAGTGGCAACAGTCCTGGGAAGGCGACTCGAATGGCCGCTGGACTGCCCGCCTTATAGGGTACGTGGGACCGTGGCTAAATCGAAGGCACGGTGAGACTGATTATTACCTTACCCAGCTTCTTAGCGGGCATGGGTATTTTCTGTCTTACTTGCACAAGATTGGTAAATCACGGTCCCCAGACTGTATTTGCCGCCCAGGGAAAAGGGATGACGCATGTCACACCTTTTTCAACTGTAGAAGGTGGAACAGGATGCGGCAGGACTCGTGGGAAGTGATGGGAGAGCTTTCTCCAGACAATCTGGTCGGAGAAATGCTGAAAAGTTTCGATAAATGGACCTACGTGGCACATTACTCTCGGGCAATACTTATTGCCAAAAAATATACGATAGATAACCTTGGGCGCGGGGTCTAGGGAGGTCTCCTTTCCAGCAGTCCTCCTCCATCCTGCCCCCTCCCGCTGGAGGGACATTTCTTTAGACTGACGGCGCCCTAGGGAGAAGCAAAAAGAGGCCTAGCCCGAAGTAATGTGTCAAACGGTTCCAGGCTAGGGTCTCTTGACAGGGGGGGGGGATGATTAGTGGGTAGTCTGGTAGCATGCGCTGCTAGGAGTCCCACACTCCGGGCGTAAATTGCCTTCACCCCCCAAATCAAAAAAAAATTATTTCACTATAGTTCTACTCTCTATTAAATAGTTCATTTATCGGTTAATTATGTTCATCGAATTCAAAATTCAGAACATATTTTCTAAACCATCTAGCAAAGCTTATAACAATCACTAATTATTTTGCACTTTTGAGTTCTTGGAATGTCGGCCTAAGTTGTAATTAAATTACTTGCAACGAAGTAGCAAAGTTACAAAATAAATAAATAGATCGGTGAAGGATACTATCTCGTTCTATGAATGCATGTTACGAGACGGAACATCCACGTATAGATAAAAGTAGTCACGTGCATACCTGCGAATAACAAGGTGCGAATCACATTTTATTTTTTTTCGAAGTGTTGCACCAATTTTTTTCTCACACAATTTTTATGCGTAATAGTGAACATAAAGGAGCATAATATATATTATTTTCGTGGTTGCAACTTACAGATAACATAGAAAAATCATTATTTATTTGCTATTTTACTTTATTTTTATGAAAAATTATTCTTAAAAATCTAAAATCAATATATAATATTCACTGTAAAGTTACCTAAAGCCTCGCGTTAGTTTCTACTCTAGCTTAATTAGTTTTTGAGATATATTTTTTTGAAAAATTGTTATGCGTACGTTTTTTTTCCTATATCTCAAGGTCAAAGCCGAAGCCGGACGCGAAATACACATAAATCACGTTTGTATATCAAGTAGATATTAAAACATAGGTTTCGATAAAGATTCCTTTTTAGGGGCCAACTATAGCTAGAATTAAGACTCACTCCTCGCTGGAATGCGGGAGAATCAAAACATTATCAAATTCAATGAGGTACAAACCAATGATAATTGTTGCAAAAATAATATTAAAAGTATTGAGTTCATTAAGTATTCTCAACATAAAAATAAGGGTGAATATCAACTGGTGAACTAGTCCGTCTCATTTACCACTAGTTGATGACTCGGTAAGTTTTTAAGTTAGTTGGTAAGTAAGAGTTCAACCATTGGAAGAAGTTATAAGTATGAATCCATCGCTTTATTGATCGAAATATCTGCGTAGTTGCACTAGTTCAATAGCTGTTAAGCCATTTCAAAAGCAAATTGACGAGGAAATGAGAAGAAACGCGTTTCTACTTAAAGCAAATTACATTTATTATCGATTATTTCCTTTTTATTGCAAATAATTATATCAAAAGATTCAGTCAAAGTTGGATTAATTTTTATGAGACTTCTTCATCTCCACCTTAAGTCTCATTAAGCCATAGATCCTTAATTAACCTAATCTTTTGTGTTACTTAATACATTCCTATCAATACTAATGAACTGGCTCAGAAGTCATAAATCAATCCGCTTTTACTTTTTTATTGGCATTTCAATGTCAAGATGGAAGCATACTTCACACTCATTCTACTTCTTCCCGCAGGATCTTCTACTCATTTACTCGAGAATCCATCATTCTATCGTAAATCGACTGGTATTGACTGTCAATCAGACAGTAACAGAATCGAAGAGCACACGAATATTTCTATTGAATATCCAACGGCGAAAATCTCATTACGAATTTGTGAAATCAGTTGTGAAGGATTCCTTTGTTTCCCACTTTGCCCCTCGCATCCAGCGCCGGCCGTTGGAATTCATTTTATCCATATTCTTTGGGTGAAAGACATCATCTACTTCATCACTTTCCACCTTTTCAAGACAGGATACTAGTAAACGACGGACATTATAGTCACCCGCTGATGGGGTTTTATGTGAACATCCCGTCCCATGCCGGACGCTATTTTCATTGCAGCCCAGTAAAGGATGAACAGTTCCTAGTATGTCATTCTGCTCTTCGCTAGGTACTCGAAGAGTAAATATAAGAAATAGATAAGCATCGTTCGATTCAATTCATGCTTAGACATGTAGGAAAAGGACCCTTACTAAAGAAATCGCTGAAATAAAGAAGCAACTGCTTTCCATCGGCATCTTGGCCACATTCAAGGAAAAACCCGGTGAGGAGAGCATATAATAAGAATGACGGCGAAGAAAAATCGGAACTACGTATAATTAGATGTTCGCAAGTGAAAGAGCATGCGGCAAGAAAAGCATGAGGAATTGGAGGCAGCGAAAGAAGCATAACATAAATTCTTGTTATCCATAGATGATTACACCCTCGGGAAATGTAATTCATTTTGCGAAGAAAAGCTGCAAGATGATGATTTTTGTCGAGTTCCACATTGAATTCTTTTGAGAGGTGCCATGAACACAGGGAATGATTGTGCAGAACAGTTGAGATAATCGGTGGGTTTTTCACTCATTCTAAATTTCTGTGGATTACTTCTGACTTGAAACCCAGACTGAAAGAATTTGTGTTCTACAATTTTCCAATTTTATCATCCTGGGGCTTTATGAATTAATTTTTAAATTGGATAATATTTAAAACAGAATCGGTTTTCGTTTTTTTTACAATTTCGTGCTATCGGATTGATTGACTCAAGGCAACCATTGTGTCTTTTAAGTTACAGGTAATTTATTAATCGAAACATATGTGATGCATTTACATCTTCTCTCTAGTCTCTATTTCTTCTACTCTTATGACTTTCAAAAACCATCCAAAACATAGTTCACGAGATAATTGCTTGTTATCATTAAAACATTTCCATTATTATGGCACCTTTGCTTTTCTTTCTTAATTGAATCGTACGTAAAGATTGTGATAGTTATAGTTTGCAAAAGGATTAAATAAAAATTATATCTTTCCCTAATAATATACATTGATAAATGGTAGCAGAATTTTTATAACAGTATTCGATCAATTGCATTACTAATAATCAATGCAAATCGCAAATAAAATTTCAGTGTAATTCTGCTAAGTAAATTTTTTATCGTGGTATCCAGTTAGTTACGTGTGAGCGTTCGGCACGTCAACAACAGACAAAAACATTAATAAAGTGAAGAAAATAATATACGCCACTCCCAAGGGAGCCATTTCCGAATAAAGCGCGACAAAAATGTTTGTCAATTCTTTAAATTCTAACTCAGTTTTTGTCGACTGCGAGAAGGTGGCAAATAACGTATCTTTGCCATCGGCGATAACGGTCAATAAGTCATGTTACTTGTAGGATTTTCGCAGGAACATAAATTTGCTTTTGCGCTCTTATCACGCACTTGTTGACACATGATTGCTAACGCGCGAATTTTCGGCCAAAAGTATTATATCTATGATGCCGCAGTCAACATATTCCCTATTCCTAGTACTACGTGGCTTTTTTTTCAATACCGTTACTGAAGAGGTCCCTGAAGGAACGAAGCAACGCATCGACTGAGGGGATATAGGTGGCATCGAAGGAGGAGCTGAACGAGATCACTAAAAATGATTGTTTGAAATGCTTTGGGGAATGAAAAAACGGTTGCCTAAGGGTATAATATCTTATGGATATTACTTTGGAGGGGACAAATAGATATTAAGGAATAAATAATTAAAAAAAAACATTAAATTCCCGATACTTTATGAAGAATTGCTGTTTTATATCATAAAAAAGAGTAACAAACATAAAACAACTTTTATAATTATTAAAAAAAACAAAACTTTTTGAGTTGTTGTCTGCAAACAGCACAATAAAGTTGATTTCAACCAGTTTCCAGTTTTCCAGTTCCAGTAGATTTCAACCCTAAAAGGACAATGTAATAGTATATCGAGAAAAGGTTGCGACTTTTGTCTACATCATCATAGAAATGGCAATTGGCATAGCCGTATTGACTTTGTGTCTAGCTTAAACAAAGCTATTACCACAACATACTTTTCATCTAGACGAAGCCTGGAGTCACGGACAGATGTGGCAGAACCTGCGCCTCTCACTTATAAACCCTTATCACCTTAAAAGACAAATCAAATAAACAAAAACGGGCAAACATCATTTTCACCTGACTTTGTAGAAAAAAGATTTCAAAACAAAGGTTGGTTATAGAACACCATTACTACCTTGTGTCTTTTGGTGCAAATTTAACACTCGCTGAATTCGACAATATAAGAGCTACATTTTTATTATTGTAATTTGTTTGTTTCCAGTAAGGTTATCGTTACTTTACTCTGGTTAATGGATCGAAATAAGGCTCGAGTACATCGTTCGTCCTTCCAAGTCCTTGCGTCCTAGCGATTTTAGAGTATTGTTGTCATGTTGGCCGATTTTGTCGAATATTTTCAGTGATTTGTCACGTATGAATTTGTTAACTGCGTCTACGTTTATGTCTTTTTGTACATCTGTGTTTCTCACGCACCATGGAATTCAGAAGATTTGCCTCATTGCCCTGTTTTGGGCGTTTTGAATGCTTTTTTGGCTGGGCAGTTCGTTTCAGTGCTGCACTTTCGTATAGTAGTGTCGGTCTTATCACATGATTATAGATCAGTAGTTTTTTCTTATTGCTTATGTGGCCTTTGATCAGCAGGGGTTCTAGGAATTTGATAAGATTTGATAATTGAACGTGTATGTTACATGAAATTTAGTTTTTCGTCAAAGATGAGTCCCAGGTTTTTCGCTGTTGGTTTCTATGATATGTCCTTGTTGTTGATGGTAATTGGGGTTTTATTTTTCCTTGCAATGAAGATAACTTGCGTTTTGCCGGTGTTAATGTTTAATATCCATATTGAATATTTATTAAAATATCCCAGGATGGTATCGATAGAGGTTTGTAGTTTTAAAGTGATGACTTCTGCTTGTCTGGCTGAGTAAAAGATGCACTTATCATCAGCATAAAGGCTTGTTTGGACATTATTTGTTAGGCATGTCATACCCACTATATAGAGGTTGTAGAGAATTGGCGGTATGGGTGATCCTTGTGAAACTCCAGGTTCAATCGGTTGCAGGTCGGAAAAATGATTGCCCATTTTGACTACTTTGACATGGAAAGTTCTGCCATGTAGAAAGGAGTAGATGATTTGTTTTATTAGAAGTTAAATTTTGAGTACATGCTTTTCAAAAATAAGCCCGCCTCCCCTGCCAGTTAGTTTATCGCTTCTGAACTAATTGTAGTTGGGCAAACTGTGTTTTGTTCTTGGTTTAAGATATTCACTTAGATCATTACTACGTGGAATACAATATCAAGAATAAAAACCATGATTTCTCCAGGTTTATCTATCAAGAAATTGGCAATGGAACGTGGTTAACTGCCATTATTCTTTGTTCAGGGTATGTTGTGTAAACATATTATTCAACACGCTCTTCATCATAGTCTGCATTATTTGCACAGATTGATTTTGAATTTGGATCATGAATTGGTCCATGTTTGGTACGGAGGCATTTGATGTTTGTGTTGAGTTTTCGTAATTGATAGATTTTACTGGCGTTGTCGCTTTTGTCGGTGGTTGACTAAGCGCTGCGACTTGTGCAAACGTCCTACTTGCATCTTAGGGTCTTATGCACAACACCCGTACCTTGCGGGATGTTCTCTTCCGCAATTGGTGCATTTGGGTTTTTGTTCAGGTATCTGCTCATATCCAGAGAAGTGGTACAGCCCTTCGCATTGCACGCATCTTGCTTTCACATGGCAATTGCTCGAAGAATGTCCAGACTGCTGGCAGTTGCAACACATCAATTGTCAATTTTGCAGTTATTTATCTTGCAGACAATATGACGCATGCCAGAAATGTTGTAGATATGAGTTTCTCCCTGCGGAACAAGGACTATAACCGATTTTGAGGTGGTTGACTGTAGTTTAAGGATCGAAAATTTATGTCTTCGATTTGTCGTGATCAGTTCCCTGATAATATCAATCTGATTTCTTTCCTCAAGCAGGTAATATGTGCGGCGTTGCCACTCCAGTTCAGTATGCGACCTTGTTCCATCCTTCCAAGGATGCGTTCCATCCTTCAGCCCAAGGCTTCGAGTTTTGTAGGGGGAACAACGAGTGCGAGTAGGTCGAGTAGCTCGAGTTTTTTTGGGAGTTGTAGAAAACTATACTAACACGTTACCACGGATTGAGTACACACGGGAAAACCTGACCAAGCTTTTGGTTGACAGATCCCTCCTGTATTAGTCTGCATATCGAGAACTTCGAGTATCATATCTTTCATTACTTTGAGTCTCGTATTGATGTTTCTTGGACAGAGAAGGTAAATAAAACTCTTGAATCACTTAATAACACCAACTTTATTTATTATATTCCCAGTATACAATTTATATTGTATACATGTACCGGTATTCAAAAAGGCACCCCAATGCAGCCTCACATTGGGTGATAGGAAACAGAGGCTTGTCCGTACCTTTTGATGCGAAGAAATAACTCTTACTCTTCAGGACGATTTCACTACTATTTATATCATTCATCGCCTACTTGGTTTAATTTAATTCAATTCAAAAATATTAATGCCTACTTTGTTTACAAACTTTAATTCAAAATAATTATGTCTACTTTGTTTGTGTTAATTCAAGGTGTGTGATCTCGTATCACATTTTACGCTGCTTTCCTACAGAAAATTTCCTGCAAAATAATAGGAAAGTTTGTGCAGCCACTTTGTTGATGCCACTTCACTCCCTTAAGGCGAATGAAATTTTGAAACTTGAAATTTTTGAAATATTTTCTCCCCTTATAAGATCTATCGACTCTCGAAAAGCTTGAGTAGGTATGTCTCCTGATTCGGACTGAGACCTTAAAGAAAATCAAAGTTCTTAACCATTATATTACATAAATTTACCATTGAATACAATTTATGGGAATTTGCGGAAATTTTAAGCTACAACAAAATCATTGAAAAATCGATCTTTATAGGGTTTAATTATCAATTTGTCCACTATCGCTTATGTTTGTAAGGTACAAGCCCACCTTCCTTCCACTTCCCTCCTTCCCCTTAGAGAAGAGATACCCATATAGCGAAGACGCCTCTAGGCGTAGGAACACGAGGCCTAGCCCGAAGTAATGTGTCAAATGGCTCCAGGCTAGGTTCTCAGGTTGACAGGGGAGGTGTTTAGTGGGTAGTCCAAAAGCATTTTGCATCTGGGAGTCCCACACTCAGGGCTTAAACTGCTTTCACTTCCCTACCACAAAAAAAAACAACAAAAAAGGTACAAGCCCACGGCTTAAGAAGATACTTAATCAGAGTCTTACAATGGGTTTTTATACTTTGTTTATCGTATAATCACCAAATGTTATGTGTTTGGCATATCAATCCACTTTAAAGCCTTTTTGAAGAAAGCGTGTTAAAAATTTAATAAATATAAGTGTTCAAAATCATGAAATGGTACTTTTGGAATCGATCGTTTCTAAGAAAAATTGTAAAATGTGGCTCTATTCAAAATATTCAAAATCTATTTATTAGAATTGAACTATTTTTGTCAAAGTTTTTGACGATGAACTTCAAAGAGCAATCAATTGGTTAATTATTTGGACCACACTTTTCTCTCAATGCGCAAAGGTTTGGTGAAACCAACGTCCATTTTGATAGTAAGTTCTGTTGTATTGGAATTAATCATTGTAAAATCATTGGTAGGTAAATGAGATAAACGTTCGCACAGTTCCAGAGATTTGAAAAAGATTTGAAAAAAGAATTAATCCAGTGGGTAGAAAATCATAAAAGCTACTAATGAAATCGAAAGCATCAGTTGTTCGTACTCAAAATATTTTCAGTAAAAATATTTAAATTTTTGGGAAAAATCTTTTGATTTCTGATTTCACTGTTGATTTTCTAGAAGAGAGTATGTTAAGCAGACATAAGAATTTTGAATTTTTAAAGTGATGTCGAAATCCACAAAGTGCGTTTTGCAAATCAAACACTTCAAAAAACTGACTTCGACGGCTGGCACTCTTTCAATTCAATCCTGGCATCAAGTAGATTATGATGGCTGAAATTTCGACATGTTATTGAGGACATATTGATGGAGAAGAGGAGTACTAAAAAAGGTTGTATTGTTATCTGAATACTCTTGCCTAAATAATTTTCTGTCTTCCTTTGGAGGTTGATTGTTAAATCAAACATAAGCGTTCTGTTTGTGACATCGTAGAAAGATATTTTCTTATATCATTGAAAATCAGAAGCGATGTCATGATTCATTTTATTAAATCGAAACATGATGCACCGCCAGACTGGCAAGTAAAGTTTGTAATGGAACTCGATTTTTTTCCAAAATTTAAATAAAAAGTTATAGCTCTGGGTAGCTTGGGTCCGCCGGGCCTTGCTTTGTGGGTCTCGAGGACGCGTTTCGGCTGCATACAGCCATCTTCAACGAGCTGAAGCTGCGGACAAAAGCTACCCAGAGTTAATTTTGGCCTGCGGCAACCCTAAAACGAACTTCAAAAAGTCTTAGTTTTCTCTTGATATCTATATCAGTGAAATGAATAAAAATTTTAAAACAGTCAATACACTCTTTGTTTGATATAACCCATTCGATTTTCATCTTATTAAATCTAATTTTATCCTCTATTTTATCTAATTATATAATTATCTAAATATATAATTAATAATTGTTAAGGACAAATGCGTGTTTTAATTATTAATGAAGTTAAAGTTTTTCTCCTATTTGCTCTCTATATATTCTATGATTTTTCCTTTAATTCACTTGAAATAGAACATCGCTTAACACACTCCTACAAACAATCTCAGCAATTTTAAAGTTTCGAATATCCAATCAACAACGCCATTAAGTTACCATGAAACAAAAAACTGGAAAATGTCTTACTGGAATTTCTCCCCGCAAACATGCTGCTGGCACAAACTAGTGGCAATTAAACTTTGAACCAAAGATTTAATCGTTATCTCTTACCATTCTATGGGTATGCAAGAAAGGAAGATGTTGCGAGCCGCAAAGTTATCTCATATCCTAGATTTCAAATCTCCTAAGATTACTGCGCACAAACGAACTTGGAAAACTCAAATTTTTCCCAAATTTTAAGCAGTGGGTAGTAATCCTAATTCATTGCTGCATGTCGAGACTTACGCTTACATTCTTTACTGAATGAATGACACTGTTTTGAGATACCACTATGGCGACTTATCCTCAACCATAATAAGAAATAAATTTGCCTTTATCCACATGCTAATGCCTTTATACGGAGAATGGAACATGTATGGGAATGTTTTGTGCAACCATGATGCATGTATACTGTTTGGCTTTTCTCTCAATTAATTTTATTGCAATTGCAAAATGTGGCTCTGAAATTTCTTTAATGCTTTTGTGTTGGTAGCATTGGAAGAGGATGCTGACTTGAATTCAAATGAGGATTATCAAGTCAGGAAAAGGATACCAGACAAAATAGCTAAATATGGTGGTTGAAGTACTGTTTGAGATGGAAAGATGAAACGTTAGTAATCTTGAGAATTTCAAATAAATTAAAGGCACATATCTTTCTTCTTTGTTACTTTGTTTATAGTACTGTTTATTTCATACAAGAAAACATAAGATTTCTATTAGAAATTATAATATTTATGAAAAATTACAAGCAAAATTATCCAGGCTTAAAACTACAACATAATCACATTTCTAATAAAAACAACCTTTATGAACTCCCTCAGCAAATGAAAGTTATATACGGAGGAAGAAACTAGCTCACAAACACAATTCGTGGCCAGATAATTATATTTCACGCCAACCAGAGGGTGAAGTTTTTACAAGATCTCGAACCGGGCGAAGACCGTCTTCGGCGAACAATCAACTATTTCCGCACCAAAAACAAGATCCATGGTCCGAACGGAATAAGGTTCGAAAAGGTTGGGAAGGCAAAAGCTTTCGCAGATCCGCATAAAATACAGTTTCACGAGAAATTCTTCGGAGAAGGATATAGGCGATGATTAGGAAACACCAAGAAAAAGTGCGTGCGTACAGCGAAAACAAGTCCTTGCGGAGGATGGTATCAGACCAGCTGATTTTCAGGAAATAAAACACATAGTACAGACACTATGCATCCGAAAATCACCTGGTTACGAAATGCTCACAAACATGACTCTACAGAAACTTCCCGATAATTTTATTAAAAAACTGATTGACGTAGCTAATTCGTAGCTTCCACCTGCTAAGGTTTACAGGTTTACAGAACCATTGGTCCTTTATCTTCAGTAGGCAAATTTGCGGAAAAGCCGATACTCCAACGATCACCAGAAGTCAATTTGGAAATCAAAATTACTTCATTACAAACATCCAACAGTCGACAGAACTCGAACTGACAAAATTTGTACAAACACGTATAAAATGTCCTAAATAGCAGGAAATTCCGAAGGCTTTATAAATTTCAAAGTTGGAAACGCATTTCACGAAGTCTGGCATGCAGGAATTATATTTAAACGCATTCACTTTACATACTCCTTGCTATTATAAAAACGATAAGCTGTTTCCTCCAACGCAGAAATTTCCGCGTCAGAATTAACAACTATTCTCTAACCTGTGGCCAGTGAAAGCTGGAGTCCCGAGAGGATCGCCCAGTAACCCATAATTTAGAACATCTACACGGCGGATCTTCTACTACTAAATGTCAGATTATCCCTCCACGCCGATGATACTTGTATATATTAGAAATCCAGCCAAACAGAAGTCATCACTTCAAAATTGCAATAGTCCGTCAACATGGTTTTGAGAGACTTTCGCAAATGGAAGTAAAAAATAAAAAAAACACAAATTTCTCTGCACACAATGAATACACCGAAGACCACCGCTCTTAACAATACAAAACGAACACGGAAAAGGACTGTCAAATGCCTCGGACTAACGCTTGACAGAACACATACAAGCAAATCGGAGACTAGGTTCTGGTTTCGATACATCCCTACTCCCCCTAGAAAATCAAAATATTTAAATATTTCAAACAGGCTCATGAATTTTAAACAGAATCTATGACCGAAGCTACTCTACGGTGGTACTGCCATAGCGTAACAACATACAGCGGTAACACTCCGAACAAACGACCGATCTAACGGTAATCAAAGAATTCTGCAGAATTGCATTGGTGTTAGTAAAAATGTTTACTTTTCTCTATTTTCTCTATTTATTTTCATTTAGCTTGTAAACAAAACGATGAAAATACGAGCAAAAAATAAAAATTTTTACTAACACCAATTCGATTCTGCAGAATTCGTTAGATCGGTCGATGATCGGAGTGTTATCGCTGTATGTTATTACGCTATGGTACTGCTTTCTGCTAGACCAGGAAAACCAACCAATCTTGCTCTCAAGAGAATATTTTGACTTACGCATCCAAATTTTAGTTTCAGCCGTCGAATTCCTTCCATTGCAGTCATTAGACTACTAGTTTTCGGAAGCGTAATACGTGAAAATCATTTAGTGCAGTTTTTTCGAGTAATCTGAAAAAAATTTCAAAATGGTACGAGCGTATATGAATTCTCAAATGAAAATCCGTACTTGACGAATCAATGAAGGGTGAAATTACTTATGTATGAAATCGAACTTGTAGTAGACTATCCTCCATTAGAAATTTCTACTTCATCAATTGCTATGGGAGATGATCTTGTTGCGATCCACGCCGCGTCGTTGGTTCTGCATAGCATTGTGCGGGTGTTGACGTCATTTCTCATGCATCAATTCCATTCTACACGTATTCCTCTCACCTCTGATTTCCGCCATTTCTCGACATTTTCCCCACAGCCCTTCTCCAAATATCCACCCCAATAGTTGGTACGCGATCCAATGTATTTGAATTTTGTGTAGTTCAAATGCATTGAATGCTACCAACAACAATCCAGCTACCATCAAAGGAAATGGCCTTCACAAACGCACATACAGCGTGAGATTGCGAGTGACGACACAGATGCTTGATGTATGATACAGAATGAGTCATGTTAAGCAGCCCCGTTGCACAGGGCGGTGGCTTGTGAGCCCCTAGACGCTGGGTTCGAGTTCAACGTGGGTGATTGACATTATATTTAATCTGCTCTGAGGAAGTTGACCTTGACTGAAGAATAAATGGGTATTGCCCAAGAACATTGAAAACGGTGTTGGGAACAGGACGGATCGTTGGAAAAAAAATTGACGGGAAAATCGAGGGAAATCTGGAACCGAGAAAAAAACGGAAGGGATAGTGGAGTGGAGATGGCCAGAAAGAACAGATAGATAGTGTAATATACATAGATCACCGGAGAAAGAAAAATTCAATAGTGGAATATAGATCGTCGGAAAAAGAAAAATAATCGATAGTGGAAGTTTTTTTTTGGCCTTTATTGAAAAATTTTTTTTTTGTTTGATGAAAATGTTGAGAATTGTGTGCGGGACAGTGCGATTGTAAGGACTTTTTTTTTGTTTTTGATATTTCCCTTGGATGAGAGTGAACTGGAAGTAACGAGGAGACGGTGAAGAGTGCAAAATCAGCCAATGGGGTCGGAATGAAAAAAAATATAAAAATCTTTTCGTAAAAATTCTTTTTAAACATTCAAAATATTTGGATACTGAACTTTAATTCTATATGAAATCACTACGTCGGAAACGAGAATCTTCTGCAATTCATCATTAGTACATTACATCATCATTAGTACATTACATTAATACATAATTGTATTCATTATATCATGCATGTAAACCGTACCCGATCGGGTTAGGAAGTGTTTTTTTTTATTTCATTCATTTCATTTTTTTGCATCCTTTTTATCTTCACGGCTGGCGGACTCCAATTTTTTTTTCTTTCTTTTTCTCTATTTTTTTGGTTTTTCTATTTATTTATTTCAGTATTTTCAAGTACTTTTCTAGTATTAGCTTTTCTTATTTTTTTGTAGTATCTTATTTTAACGTTAATTTTGTATCCAATTATTTTTTTATTGAAGTCATGAAGTCTATCTAAAACAAAACTGACTTTCATTTCTTGAGGCATCCGTCCTCCGCATCCTCTTTCTTTTCCCCAATAGATAAATTATATGTTTTTAGTTTTTGATTAAGGTGTCTCAGCACGGGCAGTGGTCTTCCCCACAGAAACCTGACAGACTGAGCGAAGCCGGCCTCAGAGAGCCACCTAGGGGACCCAAAGATTACTGTCTGCGACTGCGGCCGCCGTGGTTCGCAACAATCTCTATAAAAGTATCTCTGAACTGCTAGATGAAAGAGAAATGATTGATGAGGATGTTGAGGAATTGTTGAAGATAATGAATTTGATCAGTATGGAAAGGTATGTTTAGAAAGGTTTATATATATATATTTATTATATATACATTAGCTTGCGTAATTATGAACATTGAATGCTGTAGATATAAGAACCAAAATTTTTATTGTTTATTGTAATAAAAATAATTATAGAACGTCACTTAATATTGATAATATAGTCTTTGATATATTCAGTGCATTGGTGTATCAGTAAGCCGTTGAAGACTAAAAAAGGGGATCCGTCAACTCAAAGTAACAAAATACATGAGTCGCAGCGAAGTTGCTACCATCGGCGAAGTAATGTACGCTGCCGAAAATTTTCGAACAAAACAAACAAGTTTTCAAAAAAAACTTTCAACTTGATCATGTTATCTATACTGATCCGACGGGATGTCGCTATCAAATGACATACAATAGGTCATTCGCAGAAAAAGGAGCGAAACCATTTTTTTGAAATGTACAAACGTTGCCGCAGGTCAAAATTAACTCTGGGTAGCTTGGGTCCGCCGGGCCTTGCTTCGTGGATTTCGGGGACGCGTTTCGGCTGTATACAGCCATCTGCAGCTCGTTCAAACGTCTTTATCGCGGTGTGCATCTTTTTATAGGTGCAACTTTTATCGGAGGGATAGGTCGGGTTAATTAGGTGTTAATGAGGGTTATTGGGTTTGGGTCTTTTCAGGATCGTGGGATTATCGTTGTCGGGTTCGTCGCGTTTTCTTTTCTTGATAAGGATTGGGTCGAGGACTGAAAATATTGTGTCGGAGTGGGTGGGTTTTTTTGTGATTGTAGATCTCTAGTTTCTCTAATAAGTCTAAGTCCCTTCTTTTGTTTCTGTAGTAGCGTCATTGAATTTGCCATGGTATCGGGTTCGTGTGTGTGATTATGTAGGTGTGTTGCGTAGTTGGAGTCTGCTTTGTTATGTGTATACGAACGTCTGTGCTCCTTATATCTAGTTGTTAGTTTCCGTGGCGTTTTTCCTATGTATACCATGTCGCAGTCCCTGCATATTAGTTTCTATATGCCGCTGTTGTATACTGCTGTGCTATTGGGTTTGGGTGTTAGTTTGTTTCCGATGTTGCTGTTGGTTTTGAATGCGGTATGTAGTTTGTATTTTTTGAAGAAGCTTGCTATTTGGTATGTCTCCTTGCCTACGTACGTCAATGTGGTCCATTTGTGTATTTTAGCTTTTGTTAGCTATGCAATCAGTTTGTTTATATCAAGTTTCCCGTATCCATTATTGTTGGCTATCTTATAAATGCTGTTCAATTTGTCGGTGTAGTCGCGGGAATTCATAGGGATGGAGTGTAGTTTCTGCACCATTGATCTGTATGCTGCTAGTTTGTGTTGGTTGGGATGGTTAGATGAAGTGTGTATGGTGTGGTCCGTAGTAGTCGGTTTCCTGTAAATTTTGTGTTCCAAATGGGCTTCTCTGTGTATGATGGTTAGGTGCATGTAGTTGAGTTCTCTGTTTGATTCTTTCTCCATAGTGAACCGCGTTCGAGTCGATGATGATAAAGCAGTCGTCCACATACCGTTTGTAGTATACGATTTTGAATTTTTCCTGTATTTGTGGTATGTGTACTTCCTCTATGCTTCGCAGGAATACTTCAGACATTATATATGATATTGGGTGTCCCATTCCCAATCCGTCTTCTGCAATGTAGATGTTGTTGTCGAACTCAAAGTAGTTCTGCTGGAGTGTGATCCTGATGAGGTTCACCAGTTCTTCAGTGAATCGTCGGCTGTTGTTCAGTTGTATTTTTTCTCTTGCGAGAACCAGCGTTTCATCTACGGGTATGGAGGTGTAGAGGTTGGTGATGTCCAACGAAAGAAGCCGACAATTGTTTTTCAGCGTTAAAGATTTGGTCGAGGTGGCTAGTTCCTGACTGTTCTTGATGGTGTATACGTCTTCAAGGTTGAAGCCGTCTACCAGTACAGATGCTAGATGTTTTGATAGTTTGTAGGCGGGGGCTGGACCATAGTTGACGATGGGTCGGATGAGGATGTTGGGCTTGTGAAGTTCGGGTTGTGCTTTGAGGAGTGGTGTTGAAGGGTTAGGGTCTATGTACCGGTAGTTAGCGGTCGGGGGTATGATCAGTGGTGCTCGCAAAAGCGCATTCCGTATGGGCGTTTGGTACTTGTTCGTGGAGTCTCTGGTTGTCCTGGTGTATCCGTTTGTGTTGATGAATTCCTTTGTTTTTTCAAAGTAGTCAGCTGTCTTCATTATCACTGTTGTGTGTCCCTTGTCGGCCTTTGTTACGGTCAATTGGTTGCTGATTAGCTTCTCCTTTATGTCCCTGAGTGTGTTTTGGTCTTCTTTCTGGTACGTCCTGTTTTTGTTTGTAGATGCACACCACGACAAAGACGTCAGAACGAGCTGAAGATGGCTGTATAGAGCCGAAACGCGTCCTCGAAACCCACGAAGCAAGACCCGGCGGAACCAAGCTACCCAGAGTAACAACGTTATCACTCATTCTTACACTGCCCAGTAGGCTCTTGTAGCGTCTAGAAGGAAATTACCAATTGGGTGTGTTTTTTTTCGTGAACCGAGTGGAGTATGTGGACTACTCGTAGCAAAGAGAGTGTATCAGTTGAGTGAAAAATCTAAGAATGTCATCGAAACCTGTACGAAGTCAGGAAGCTTGACAAAATATGAATATGTAAAGATTCTAACATCTACTGTGATACCGAATGTTCAGAATAATGACTTCATTCTAATTACTGATTCATGTGGTGGTCAAACTCACATTATACGGCTGAATTATACGACATTTTTGAAAACGAAAATACAGATGATTTTCAGAATTTCAGAAGAAGAAGAAAATTCGGAAACGGACTTGAACTTTGAGCTCATTTTTCTCGAAAAGGAAAGTGAAGTACGTCTTAACATTTCGCATTGTTATTATGGGGAAATGACTCTACCAACATATTTCAAAATCAGCGGAATCCGTGATTCCTAAGTTTGACACTCCCCTTGTAAGTCAATGCATCGGTTTATTACAGGTATGCTACAGTGGCTTGAAATAATATTTTAATTTTAATTGGCCAAGAATTGATTTGTGACAGGAATGTCATACAGCACTACAATGGGTTAAATTATGCAGCAACGTTGCGTTTCTTGTGAAGACGTTGCCAACGCGTTCTCAGAATTGAATAACACAAAATAAAAGAATTACTTAAAACAGAAGGGAGGACTTCCATTTATTTTTCAATAAAGGCATTTTGTAAAGTGACAGTGATTACAAACAAGTGAAGCTTTGCAGCTTTTCAAATCAGTGAATTGGAATACAAAGTTTTCTTTTGCACATTACCTTTTGGAATACGAAATTTTCATTCATTTGCGTTAAAATTTGAACTGAAGGCAAAACTAAAATGAACAGTACTTATTTTTTCATTTAATGTGTGAGTTTTCATTTAGTGTGTGATGTTAACAATTATTGAACTTCTTTTTACGAATAACGCAGTTGATCTTTCAAGATAATGTCAGAATATATGTATAGAAATAAATCGCCCCCAGGTTTTGATAACAGTTCGGACATAAATGGCCGATTAACTCAAGTAGCCATTTCGCATCGATACAGTAAAACTAAAACAAATCCATCATCAATTTTACGAGACCATATGTCTGATAATACCTCAGAAATAATTTGATCTACTTACCGAATGCTGTTTCCGTTGAATTCCGCAAATATCCTTTAAATTATACGTATAAAATTCTTATTTATGGACCCATTATCTGTTTATAACTTGCTATTGACTCCCTCACATCTTGGCTCTCTCTATGGGGTTCCAAGGAAGTAACAGCGCAGACTTTTCCGAAAGATTTAATGGACGTGAAAAATTCCTTTTATTTCATTTTATACGTACTTTTGTGACATCCACTTGTTTGTTTGTGCCCATTGTGCTTGCGTTGGTTTTGCTGGTCCTTCACATAAAGAAGCTTGCAATAGCCTCAACATTTTATTTTGTCCGTTCGCCAAGTGCGCAAATACCAGAGAAATAGTTGTCTGTAGCATACAAAGGAAACAAACAAGCGAGGAATAAAGTTTTATGAGTGCACTATAAAAATGTAATAATTTAGAAGATGACAGAAACACTCGATGAGCAGCATAGAAGGTTCAAAAAAAACTTTGGGGGAGGATTGTGGAAACCGCACCGAAATGGCATCACCATTTATCCTTAGTTAAAGAACAGTAAAATCTGTTGAAATGAACACTTCATTTATTTTGTAATTCAAAGTAAAACGAGCGAGACAAACGTTTGTGGCATACAAGGATTACATCGCACAAAAGTCACAATGTGGTGATCTTCGAAGATTAATGATTTTGAATGGACAACCTTATTAAATTGTGAAGGGAAGAGCAATCGAATTATTCAAATGCGCAATTTGTAGAACTAATCGAAGTATGAAAATAAATCTGATTATTTTATATTTTGTAAAAATTACCAGCTTTTAGGGGATTGTTTCGGAATATTTTTCGAACTCCTGTGACATTAAAGACGAAACAAAGAAAGCATCATTTAATTCTCTCAATCGTCTTTCAAATTTAATCTCAATTCTAAGCCTTGTGGTGGAGGTGAAATTAGTTTAATCATACTAAGTCTTTGTATTACCACTTAAACATCAAAGGGCAATAATTGTGAAAGCCAAGGAGATTAAACACCTTCCTATACAGCACGCTGGAGCAAGGTGATTATGAAATCGCTTTGTTTTGCTTGCAACGATTTCATACTTGTTTAACACTACCAAGAACATAACAACATCTTCTTATCACACATATATGCTGCCTTTGCAAGAAAACATTTTTGTTTTAAATATGTTTTCTTTTACTGTATTACATCCTACAACTAAATACAAGAGGTACAATATTTTTCTATCTTTTGGATGTTTTTCCAAAGAAGAGAAAATTCCGCGGGCACTTCGGGATATGCATTTGTTCCATGAGGATCGTCTCAGTCATAAATGTCAATGAACGATTTTCTTCAAATTTGAGATTTTTCGAGTATCTAGACGCGTGGCTGAGTCGCTAAAAATACCTATTTAAGACTCATGAAAGACGCAGAAGTACGAAAAAACTAGGGGTAGGGTATTACCCCAACCAGTGAGATAGCTGCAACCTGATGCATCCGGCAATGAGGCTGGAGATAAGTTTACCAGGCCATTTTCAGGTGGTGCCACACTTGGCGTCTGTGAAGTAAGCATTAAGGCAAGCATTTTCGGTCGTAGTTCTCTTCCTGTTCAGGCTTCTCCTGCTCAAGGCAACGTAGCGAAAAATACAACAGGCAAAGTAGAAGCGTTAGGGGCCGTCAACCCCAACTCGAGGGATTGTAGGTAGTCATATACTGGGTCCTTTGGGAAGCAAATACGAAAATGATCCTGAACAGCTAAAAGTCCCTAGCTGACAGTACACCAGAAACGTCATCTGAGGACGAGATGGCTACGAAGATAGCCGTTAACGGATGTGCGGAATAGCGGCTTACAAGAAATGTAACCGTGGTTATGAGAAATCCAACCAACTTCCGAAAAAATGTGAAGTAGTACATTAACAACGCGATTGGCGAATTGGAGTCACTAGTTGTCGAGTTTCAGTACTACCTGAACGAGCTTAAGAAAGTGGCCAAACATACAACGGGTAAAAAGAGAAATTTATTGTGTTGCGGAGATCAAAGAAGTAGAAGAGACTATTTAACAAATTCTTCCTATGTTAGAAAGCATTTGTTTAAGGCTGACGCCTACCAATCCTAGCAGGCAAAGGGTTGCATAAGTAGACATTCCATTAAAAGAGATTGTAAAACTCCTGGCCAAGGTGAAAATCAAAATCGGATGAGTTATGTGCAGAATTGGCGAAAATGTAGCCCTTACTCGATGTTAAAAGTAACTTGGCTTCAAACACATTTACTGCAAGCCACCAAATCGAAGCAACCTATGCTGCACATGTGGCATTCCCGGCCATAAAGTGACAGAGTGGACAAGCAAACCAGAATTTCAACGAGGCAAAACATGATCCAGTTTCTGCAAATTAACCTACACCGTTAAGCAATCGCACTGGTTACTCTAACAGGGAGCGAAGCAAAAAAAATCTGAATTGCGGCTGATGTCTTAGCAACACCACAGCAAGAGGGATTGTGGGTGGTACTGTGACCGATCTGGGTGCGGGATTGTCCTCTACTTTTAGTTTGGACTTTTGGCTGAGTTAGTGTTTGATATGATGTTCATAAGTGTCTTTTTCACGCCGAATAAGCCAATTTCATTCGTTCAGTGCAAGTTCTATGACCTGGACAGGCTGTGACTTGTAGCGGTAAATGAGGTATGTCTCATCCGGATACAAGAGGAAAACGAATTCTAAAAATGGCAGCTAGGAGGAAACTTGCCATCATGAACGTTGGGAACACACCAACGTTTTAACGGAGAGGCTGCTTGAGAATCATTCCGAATGTGGCGTTTGCTCCGGAGTCGTTAGTGTCTAGGATACACTTATCAAGAGTACTAGAGGACTACACAGCGAGTGACCACCAGTGCACTATACTCGAAATTGGTGAGCGCGCTGCTCAACGCGAAGCAACCAAACCTTCAGTCGTATGTTGGAACATTGGTTAAAATGGATTTCGACGCGTTCGGATCGAAGACCCCATGGGGAATGAGACCTTGCGGGGAGCGTGACGGAGACTCTCATTCGTGGAGGCAGTGAGCTCTGCCATGAGGTTCATCAAGTCTTCTTGCGACTCCTCTATGTCGAAGCAATGATCTCGAAATGATAAGCCTGCCGTGTACTGTTGGTCTACGGAAATCGTTGAAGATGTACCCGAAGATGAGCTTCTTTGATCAGGTTCAAGCGTCAGGGGATAAGGCTGTTGTGGAAGCGTCGGCTCTCGGTATCCTCATGGCCATCACCGGAGGACTAGCTTCGAGTGAAAGATGCCTACCAATGAGCGCAATAGAGTCAGTGCTCTTTTACGGCGCGGAATTCTGGACTGATGCTCTTTGTAAGGAGTCGTACCGAGGGCGTCTCGCACATGTACAGAGGCAAGGAGCTTTGCGAAAAGCAGCTGCATACCACACTGTCTCTGAATCGGGAGTGCTAATTATCTCGAAGTAGTTCCCTGTTAAGATTATTGCTGATGAACGAAAACGAGTGTACTTATAATGGGGGGAGTCGGCGAGAGAAGTTATCAACCGAGAAGAATGGAGAAGAATGCTAGCTATGTGGCAGCAATCATGGGTAAACGAACCGCGAGGCAGGTGGACTGCATGGCTCATCAGTGATTTGGGACCGTGGTTCTGTAGAACACATCGTAAGACTAATTATTACCTGACGCAACTACTCAGTGGGAAATTTTCAGTCTTACCTGTATTAAATGGAAAAGTCACAAACTCCATTTGCTTATTCTGCCTGGGGACGATAGATGAGGCCTGCCACACCATTTTGGCTCTCTGAAAACAACCCTCCGCCTTTCCATCCATCAGTACTGAAAGAGGAATTTCCCTTAATAAGGCGTCTGGTAACTTGACGATGACAAATGAGGCCTAGTTCGAAGTAATGTATCGAACAGTTCGAGGTTAGATTCTTGGTGCCACAGGGAAAGGTTTTAGTCTGCTGTCCGGTTACTACTGCGATTGCAATACTCAGGGCGCATAAAACATTCTACTTCCTACCAAAAAAAATATTATATATCTATTCTATGTAAATATATTTCATCAATGTTGTTTATATTATTGTTATATTTATATTCCAATACAACATTTGAAAATTCGTATTTACCTCTAATGTTCTACTACATAAACAAACTTGTTGATCTACCGGTGGCTGCTCCTGCCGTGTTTCGGGTTGTAGCAACCTCATGTTTCTCAATCCATTTTGCTCGACCAGCCTTTTAATGTAAAGGTGAATCATCTCCATAGCTACCTTCTTGTACAAAATTTGATTGGAGTAGGGCCTCCCGTCGTCCTATTTGTAAAGTTCCGTGCGAGCCTCAGAAATTTTCGCTCCAGTATAGTTATCTTAGCCTTCACCTCCCAAACAAAAACACAAAAAAAAAGTAAGGTTATCTTACACCAATAATAATAGGACGCTGCCTGCCAAATCAGTGTTGCGCAAGGAATAATCGGCCTGATTAAATTTTCATAGACAATAAACTTCGCTTGCGCTAACAGCTCCTTGAAAGGAAATATATGAGCATAGTATGCATAAACAGTATTCTTTCGAACAGAATCTTTCTGAGCACTGAAGGTGTGTTTTGTATCACTAATCACCACCAGACACTTCGCTGGCTTAAAACAAAATAATTGTATTACTCTGTTATTCCTAATGTAACTTTATCTAATTATTTTTAAAAACGGGTCATTTAATCATGAATTTATGTTGATTTTGTTGATTTTGTTAAACGTAATTATCACCCAAATAACATTATTGAATTCAAAAAATTCTTTATAACATAAAGAAAAAACCTTATAAAAAGAGATTAGTGCAGTGCTATGATTGATACATTTCTTATAATTAATGCATAATTGTTGATATTTATTGCATTCGTTCTGGGTTTGGCGTTATTTTCAATTATGAAAGCTGTGTAGCAGATTTGACGATAACTCAACTCTTGTAACACAGAGGCTCTTCGTTTAACCTCCATACTTTTGGTGTGGATCCATAAACACAATGTTTGAATACAATCTTTGATAAATTTTGCTTTTCATAGCATCTCATGCCCCATTTTCGGTAGTAGCAATCCTTACGAGCCCAGAAACCTTTGGAGCTCGATTAAAGCGGATATTGAGATCGAATGACTACATCAATGAATTATTAACAAAGGGATTCACCTCAATTCCTGTTCATCTGTGATATCCGGAATATCAGGCGTGAATATTTATTTAAAGAGGAACTAGAGGACCCCGATAACCCCCCGCATTGATATTATAGGGTTGAGAACTGTAATGTTGAGCTCCACCACGAAATATTTGGAAGTATGTCCATGGCTGCGGAAAGCAGCAAATCTTACTGCAATTGTTAAGAATATATTGCAAGTAGATCAAAATAAATATAGAGAAGCTTTTTTGGTTAAAAATTTATATTCCGTAGATCGCGGTTGCTTTTTTTCGAGTTTTGCTACTGTTCGAATATCCTGAGTATTTCAGGGCTTACAAACATGGTACTGCCCAAAAGAGCGGCCCAGGGATTGGAGTCACCGAAAAGCTTAAGCCCATGTTCATGTGATGACTGTCAAATGTTGGTATTCTTTTCTTCACAACCGAATTGAAGGTCTTATCTGCGATGCAATGTTGTGACATTTTCTCCATCTCCGATATCCAACCTGTTGTGCTATCGGCTCTGGGAACTTTCTTTTGTACTATGGAGTTTTTTTTGTTTTTTTGTTTGGGAGGTGAAGGCTATTTACGCCCTGAGTGTCGGACTTCCCCGCTACCGGTCTACCGACTAAACACCTCCCCTGTCACACCGAGAACTGTTTGTCATATTACTTCGGATTAGGTCTCATTAATCATCGCTTAGTGGTGTCCTCAGGCTAAGGGAAGTCTGTCTTTCTCCACGGATGGATGGGAAAGAATTGCGATTAGTTACTATAATATTGCATTACAGAGATGTCCCCTCCCTCGCCATGCGATCCATCATGCCCTTCTTTATAATAAGTACTGTCCGTTTGTAATGCGACATACGGTTCCAATTGTCAGTTGATTGCATCATTTTTCCCATTACATTTTCTGGGAAAATTACGCCAATTTTCTCCGAGAGATGCGAACGGAGTCTTGTGAATCTATTACACGTAAAGAACGTGTTGCATGCGTCATCCGTCATCCCCGGGTATAACACGCAAGTTGGGGATGATGCCTTTCCAATCTTATACAGGTAAGACTGAAAATACCCGTAACCACTGAGTAGTTGCGTTAGGTAATAATCAGTCTCAACATATATTCTGTAGAACCACGGCCCCAACTCACTAATCAGCCGTGCGGTCCATCTGCCTCGCGTTTCGTTTTCCCATGTTTGCTGCCACAAGGTTAGAGTTCTTCTCCGTTCCTCTCGGCTGGCGGTTTCTCTCGCCGACTCCGCCCTACGTAAGTACACACGTTTCCGTTCGTCTGGAAGTAACTTAATAGGATCCACCCTCGAGAACCAGCACTGCAGGTTCAGAGACAGGGCAGCATACAGCCGCTATCCGCAAAGCTCCTTGCCTCTGCACCTGTGCCAGACGCCATTTGTGCGTCTCTTTACTAAGAGCGTAAGCCCAAACCTCGGAGCCATACAAGAGCACTGACTCCATTGCACTCATCGGTAGACGTCTTTCGCTCGAGGTTGGCCCCCGCGTGTTGGCCATAATGCGATTGAGCGCCGATACTCACACGGAAGCCTTATCTGCTGAAGTTCGAACCTGCTCGAAAAAACTCATCTTTGAGTCAATCATCAAGCCAAGGTATCTGATTGATTCTTTTGACTCGATGATCATTTCCCCTACCCGAACCGGGATAACACGAGGGATCCGCTTCTTAGTGAGGATGACAAACTCGGTGTTTTCCAGCGCTTGGGTAAGCCCACGGTTTGTCATCCACTCGCTCACTCGGCTTACTACCGTACCCAGTTTGAGCTGTCCTGTCCGACAGTACGTCCGGCGACTAGTTCTGCTACGTCATCTGCGTAGCCAACCAGGCGCGACTCCCCCGGCAACTGCAGCCTCAGAAGCTCATCGTACGAGACATTCCAGAGGTCCGGGCCCAGAACGGAACCTTGCGCCACCCCTGATGTCAAATCAATTCTTCGCCGGCTTCCCAATGTGTCATAGATGAGCTTCCGGTTTTTGAGGTAGTCCTTCAATATCCGCATCAGATACCTCGCCACCCTGAAATATTCCAGAGCACGAAGAATACCTGTCCATCTAGCAGAGTTGAAGGCATTTCTCACATCTAGTGTTATGAGCAGTACTATTCGTCTCGAGTAGTGATTGTGGGCTTCTGTCTGCTGGACCACGCTCATTACCTCTGCTATTGCACCGATCGTAAATCGACCAGCCCTGAAGCCATACTGCCGAGGAGACAGATCCCCGGCAGTTCGGATGGCTTCTCCAAGTCTTTCTCTAATGAGCCTCTCGAGCACCTTCCCAGCGGCGTTCAGCATACATAGGGGCCGATATGAAGATGGTTGCTCCGCGTTCCCCTTCCCCTTGTGTATCAGAACGAACCTCGCCTCTTTCCGGCAATTTCGAAACGTGCCCTGCTGCAAACAGGCGTTGAAAGTGGTGAGCAGCTTGCCAGGACAAAGTTGATGTGTAAGCTGTATCACTTCCGCTGGTATACCGTCTGTCCCTGAGGCCTTTTTCGATTTTAAAGCTTTCACCGCATCATCCAGCTC
The DNA here is from genome assembly GCA_954870665.1 of Stratiomys singularior. Lineage (NCBI taxonomy): Eukaryota > Metazoa > Arthropoda > Insecta > Diptera > Stratiomyidae > Stratiomys > Stratiomys singularior. The sequence goes on from OX940879.1 coordinate 51,705,884, forward strand.
GATGGCGGTAAAAAATGGACATTCTCCAGGACATTCAACATCTGCATCATTGGGACGAATAGAATGCGCAGGGAAGAGCGCTCGAACAATCTGGTCCATTTTTTCCGTTTCAAGGACACAGGGCCTCCTTGCAGCTCCTAGTTTCCGCACGGCAAGCTTGTAACCCAGCCCCCACGGGTCTCTATCGATGTCCTCAACTAGGTTACGCCAGCAGCGAGCCTTGCTTTCGTTAATTAACCTACGGAGAACTTTTCTAGCCGACCTGTATCACAGCACTCGGGAGTGTGACTCGTCTCGATTTCTTAAAAGTTAAGATTCGCGGCGGAGTTTGTGACATTCTCTCCACATTTGGGCGATTTCTGCCGACCAACAGTATACAGCAGGCTTATTGTGTCGAGGCCGTCGCCTGGCCATAGAGCAGTCGCACGCATTCTTGATGAGCCTCATGGTTGAGTTCACCATATTTTCAGCTGAGGCTCCCCCCGTTACCCATAGAACGCGTCGACATCTATTTTAGATATATTCCAACCTACTGTTGAGGGTTGGGTTGCTACGCGTCGAGTAGCATCCTCACCAATTGAGAAAGCAATGTACTGATGATCGCTCGCCGAGTAGTCCTCCAGTACCCTTCACCTGTGTATCCTCGGCACTAAGGACTCCGAAGCAAATGTCACATCCGGAATAGTTCCCAAGCAGTCTCCCCGTCGAAAAGTTGGTGTGTTCCCAACGTTCTTCATGACAAGTTGCCTCCTAGCCGCCATTTCTAGGATTCTTTTTCCTCTCGAGTCTGGAAGAGGCATTCCCCATTCTATTGCCTTGGCATTAAAGTCACCGCCAAGAAGGAGTCGGCCTTCCATGCTGGAGACAGCTTCATCCAGTTCATCGAGCCTGCTCTGAAAACATGAAATTGACTCATTCGGCGTGAAATAGACGCTTATGAATGTCAAATCGGCGCACCCAATGAGCACGAAGCCATTTCCGCTGGAGCAAGTCCGAGCTGTGGGTAGAGCCCTATCACGTACCCAGCTGGCGGCGGTGCCGGATCGATCACAATACCATCCAGCTTCCTCTTCGTTGTGGTGTTGCTCAGATATCAGCAACAATTCGACTTTTTTCTCTCTTGCAACCTGGTCTAGTAAATCTTGTCCGGTTGAGCTACGGTGTAAATTGATTTGCAGGACTTGGATCATGTCTTTGCTCTTTTCTTGCTTAGTGCCTCTTTGAACTCCTGGCGCCTACCACTTCCTGGAATATGAGCCAGATCTTCAGACTCACGTCCCTTATCTTTGCACAAGATGCAACTGGGTTCGTTTGGGCAGTCCTTCACCTTATGGCCGGAAGTGCCACACCTGTAGCACAGTTTGCTTCGATCTGGGCCCTTGCAGTTCAAGGAGATGTGTCCGAAGTTAAGGCACTTGTAGCATCGAGTTAGGGCTACCCTCCGACGTATCCTGCACACAACCCAGCCGATTTTAATTTTCTCCTTGGCCAGGAGTTGCACAGCGTCTTTCTATGGGATGTCTATTATTGCCGCCCTTTGTCCTCTAGGGTTGGCGTTAGCCTTACCCTAAAGCTCTCTCTCGTAGGAAGAATTAGCCTAATCCAATCTTCTACTTCTTTGGCATTCACAATGCAATCAAGGTCTCTTATTTCCAAAGAGGCCATTGGCTGTAATGTCGAGATAACAGCTTTAGAGCCCAGGAGGTCCTTGACAGCGCTCTCGAACCGTCCCTTGTCGGTGGATTCCGCTCCGAGTTCTACGAGGAGACCGCCTGTTCTGGTCGCTCTTACTGTTCGTATACAGACACCGTTTTTTTCGGGTTCCACATTTTGCCTGATTTCCTTGAGGACCCCGGCGTAAGTTCTCCCGTTTGAAGGCTTGATCAGTAGAGCACCCCTGTGCTGCTTGTTCCTGGTTTTTGTTGGCATTGCGCTGTATTTCGTGCCTTCTTGCTTTTCGAGCGCCTGTTTGGAATCTTTTGTTGTCGCTCAGTGTATCTTCTTCGCAGTCTTCTGTTGGGATTTAGAGCGCACCAATTGAAAGCCAGCATTTTCTCCTCCCCTTGACTGATGTCTCCAGTCTCGACTGTTATCGGCCCCTTCGCCCTTTTGCTACGGTCAGGTTTAAGTTTAAAATACCGGCAACGTGCTTTTTTCACCATTAATTTTTTCATAAATGACGTGGGATATAAAGCTGTAGAAGGAGTATCATTTGCATGAACATTTCAATCAAGAAACGAGGAAAGCAAATGGCGAATAACAGCGGAGTGGAGATTTGCTACTCTTGCAACTAGGAAAAGGATATGTAGCTCAAATGAATACGTATGCGATGGTACATTCGCGTTCACATATTGATTACAATACTATTGTTTGACTTGTGGAATGAGGGGAATTTCAGCTTAATGACGTGCTGAATCATCACTTATTCTACGTTAAATAAGGAACAATTTCATATCTATCCTTCTACAGTTTCAGAGAAATCCTGCTTGCTTTAATGATACACTGCTGGCTTTTGTTTTCCTATCACGCGTGGATTTAGCATTGAGGACGTAGAGCCTATAGCAGAGAATACCTTAACAAGGCAGAGGAACATATCCATGAGTTTGTGTGTTTCCATTTAATGAGCAATGGATACGATGGTAGCTTTTTGTTGAGAAAACAATCAAATGATGATGAATGGTTCATTTCGCAGGAAAAAATGTCTATGTATGCAAAGGCGTGTGAGCTGAACATAGTCGTGTGCGCACGTTATATAGAATTTCCTTCAGCTTTGCAATTTTACGCAATGATAATAATTTTGGTGTGTTTCATTTGATTGAACTTTGGATTGACCTTTCAACACAATTTTGTTTGTCATTACACCCGTCATTAATGTCACAAGACAATATTAATCTCCAAAATTACCGTAATTAGCTTACAGGTCCTTACTTTAGCTCTTACTTCGCTATTATTAAGGAGATTACTTCCAAAATGTGGGTTTAATTTGAAAAATAAGATTGTGTGATAACTCTGATTTTAAAAACAAACTTTCATGATAAAACTTTTGCCATATTTGAAAATTAATCTTGTTTCAACAGTTAATTAAGATAAAACGCTGCATTGCATTTTTGGAAAACAACTAGTATTTAATAAAATAGGGTAACTTTAAATTTTTTTTCCTCTATTTCATTCGAATAACAGTTTCATTATTTAACTAATATGTGAATTCTGGAATTGTTCCCTTCTTCATTGTTTACTGACATTTTCCTTGAAGATTTCCTTGAAATATATTATAATTTGGGAGTACAAATTAATTCGGTCCGTTTTTTTGTGGTCAAAAATGCATTTATTTCAAAATAAAAAGAGTTAAAAGATTAATCAAAGTATCGTCCATCGCTAGTTACTACTTTTTCCCACCTCTCAGGCAATTTTTGAATTCCCTCTCGAAAAAATGTCTCGTCTTTTGAGGTGATCCAAGTTAGAAGCCAATTTTCGATTTCTGCGAAAGAAGTGAACCGATGACCTGCCAAATCGTGCTGCATCCGCCGGGACAACCAGTAATCAGAAGGAGCAATGTCCGGAGAATACGGCGGGTGCGGCAAAATATCCCACTTGAGCGTTTCCAAATATTTCTTCACGACTTATGCGACATGAGGCCGAGCGTTGCCATGCAGGAGAATAACTTTGTCATGCATTTGCTTGTATTCCGGCCGTTTTTCTCGTAATGCACGGCTCAAACGCATCAATTGCAGCCTATACCGATCGCCCGTTATGGTCTCGCCAGGTTGTAGCAGCTCATAGTACACAACACCCTTTTGGTCCCACCAGACACACAACAAGACCTTCGAAACATGAATATTCGGCTTTGTTGTTGATGTTGAGGTCGATGGCAACGATTGATCGGGCATAGCGTAGTATTTTTTCTTCTTGGGGTTATCATAGAATACCAATTTTTCGTCCCCAGTAATAATTCGATGTAAAAAACCTTTTCTTTGTTGCCTTTGAATCAGCAGCTCGCAAATGAAAAATCACCTTTCAATATCTCTCAGTTTCAGTTCATAAGGAACCCAATTGCCTTGCTTCTGAATCATTCCCATGGATTTTAACGGTACAGAAACTGCTTGTTGTGTCACTTGTAAAGATTCTGCAAGCTTTTCTTGCGTTTGACTCGAATTTTTATCGAGCAATGCCTCCAACTGTTTGTCTTCGAATTTTTTTGGTTGTCCAGAGCGAGGCTTGTCTTCAACGCGGAAATCTCAATTCTTGAAACGTGGAAACCATTCCCTACATGATTTATCAGTTGGAGCATTGTCACCATAAACTTCCACAAGCATTCGATGCGCTTCAGCTGCACTTTTCTTCCAATTAAAACAGAGAACTAAAACCTCCCGCAAATGCTGCTTAGTTAACACAAAATTGTTCATAATTAACACAGTGAAAAACAAGGGTTTTTTAAAATACTCGAAGCAATATGAACTGAATATTATTGACATATGTCTAACCTTTCTAAAACTATCGACATCAGCTGTTACTATTCAATATTCATAACAGCCAGAGCCTTTTTTTGAAAACGGACCGAACTAATTTGTACTCCCAATATAATATAATAGCTCCTTTTTTTAATGTAAGTAAGAAACCTAATTAGTTTAGTCATTTAAATTAAAAGCGGTTTTTGATCCCTTTATTACTTCTGCATTATTGATGGATAAAGAATGAGTCTCTTCAATGATGCACCGAAACTGTTGATGGAATATTTGTACTCGTGTTCTTTTTTGCCATGTTTCTGCTTCTTTCTAATGTTCTTTGAAACGTGCTGGCGATAGTCTCTTCCTTTGGCCGTTGTGCCATATGATCAAAACAAGACAAGAGTTTAGAAAAACACAAAATTTCATTTTTTAATAAACTTCTTGGTTATCCTCTTCAAAATACCCTCCTCCTCCAGGATACATGCATGCCAAGGTTTGACCCAATTTTCCAAACATTTTTCATGGCCTCTATGGTCTCAAAATGCGTTCCCCGCAGTGAAAATTTGAGTTTCATAAACAGAAAAAAGTCACATTGGGCCATGTTTGGACTGTACGGTGGTTGGCAGGTAACATTGGTCGAATTTTTGGCCGAAAATTCCGAAATAGTCAACGCCGTATGAGATGACGCATTATCGTGGTCCAAAATCCATGAATTATTCTTCCACAAATTGGGTCTTTTTTGATAACGGCTTCAAGAAAACGCCGTGTAACGCCTAAATAGTATTCTTTATTGACCGTTTGCCCGTCCGGAAGGGATTCGTAGTGCACCACAACCAGAAACCACACCGACTTTGGCGCTCTCTTTTCGGTTTCGGCGCATCTTCGAAGCTCCATACGGACGATTGTTGGTCAGTCTGCATTTCAAATTCACAAACCTATGTTTCGTCACAAGTAATGATGCATTCAATGAATTTATGATCGCTGTCTGCGTTAATTAGCCATATCAATACGACGTTGTTTTTGAATGAAAATCAGCTTTTGTGACACCAGCCAAGAAGCGACGCGTTTCATGCCCAAAATACTAGGTAAAATATGTTCGGCTGATTCATATAAGATGCTCAACAACATTTCTCTCATCGACACACAACGATTTTCAAAAGCGATTTGCTTCACCGATTCAATTTTTTCCGTCCAGGGATCTCATCATGCTCTAGGCTCTCTTGGCCGCCTTTGATTCTTCTATACCATTCGTATGCTCGTGTTTTTGGCATACACGCTTTACCAGACGCATTTTGTAATATTTTCACTGCATCGGACACGAAATTCCATTTTTAACACAAATTTTTAGGCACGCGCCTTGTCCTAATTTTCCATTCATTATAAAAATCGCCACACAACAATTTTTAACAACTTTTCGAGTTCTTCGTAGACACGCCAATTGAATACTAATCGTACGATTTGCGTTAAAATTTGACCGAACAGCAATGAAAATATTGCTAACGATGAGAAAACAATATTTCCGTTCTTTTTTGATCATAAGATCATAAGGTAGACTGTTAGACACTACGAGCATGCAGTTTTGTATACTTCACTGCGTTCGTTCAACGTCATCTTGTCTCTAACCGACTTCAGAATATTCTTGAGTTTTATACACCTACTCGTTGTTATTGTATCAATATCCTCATTTTCATTGCTAAACTTAGTTTGTTCAATACGTCTGAATACCTGACACACGCTTTCCTCCTTTCATTTTTCTCTTTTTCTTGAACAAATATGAATGTCAGCTTGCTTTGATGTAGCCTTATTTTGGTATGTTTGATAATGTTATCCACTAGAGTTTTACTATACTTATTCATATTTTTTGTGTCTTGAATCAACCTATTTTTCTCCCTTGAATCTTTGCTTTGTCATTCGAATGTAATGCTAATGGCTGCACTATGCTGAGATATGCTGCTGACTTTTGCTGCTGAGAATGTTTTGATGTTGCTGAGATGGTCATCTGAGTTGTCAAAGACTTCTTACGTATACCGCATTTGAGGCTTCTATCTGATCTGTGGATTATTATACCTAGGAAAGGGAATTGGTTGTTTGTTTCTTCCTCCATCGTGAATTGGATTTTTTCGTGGACAATGTTGAGGTGCGAAAATACGAACATGTCATTAAAGTATCTCATCCAAATGCGAGGTACGACTTTTAATGCACGCTGCTTATTTTCGAATGCTTCCATGAAAATTTCGGTGACAAAAGCGGTGACAATAGTGGTAATAATAGGAACCCCGTAGTTGTTTCTCAAGTCATTTATAGAACTAACCTATTTCATTCATGCAGTGGCTAGTGTTTCACTCTTCATTTCCATATTGATGTGCCATGTATCTCTAGTAGATTGCCTTCTATGGGATATATAGGTTTTTGATAGGTAAATTCGTAAAGAGAGCCCAAATTTCAAATTTCCCCAACTAATAGTGCTTCCTTTTCGAGTTTTACGTCCTTCAATTCGTGGGTTAATTCTTGGTCATTATGAAATGATTTAAGTGTCCTTTCAAGTGTCCTAGCTCCTTGACCAGTCAATTCGTTGTGTTAAAAATTCATAAATTTGAGCTGCAATTATTGAACGCATTTGGTTGCCTGGTTTCTGCACCTTTGGTATGCATCTGATTCGTGGGAGTGATGGTTTCAGCATTTTCAAGTTTTTGGTATCCGAAAACTCATCACAAACTGCTTTAAGGACTTCGCATACTTTTCGCAAAGGATTTGTTAAAGCGTCTTTCCAGAATTTGAAATAATTCCGTTATCTATTTGGATCTATTTGTATTTGGAAATACCAAAACCTGAGATTTACAATTAAATAAAATTGTGTATTTGATTCGGTGGCAACACGATTATAACACTACTAATAAAATCCAATTAAAACCACCAAATTGCGTTTCCTTCGTACTGGTAACTCAAATATATAATCGTATTATTATTGAGGGTACATGAAAATAATCAAGATACCGTTACTAAGAAATGTGACGTGTTAGATATCTACATCATGAGGCAATTTTATTTTTATATTTGAATTCAAAATACAGGTGACTAGACATGTTTACATTTTATTATGGACAACAACGATCAAAACGTCTCACGCAACTAAAAAACACCCGTACATTCGAGAAGTATTTTTTTCTGGAAAATATTTAACAATGCCTTAAAAATAATGTGATATACGTCGGGGCTGGAAAATATAACCTCGTCAAGGATTGTGACAATATAGTAATTGGCTTCGAATAAAACTAAATTACCGCAATTCTTAGGAAAGAAGTGTCAAAAATGCACTTTCTGAAGCACCAGTGCAAAAAAAAAGAAAAACGCAAAACAACTTGTAACTTACAAAAAATTAGATTGCAGATAATCAGGTGATAACAAGAAGCGGCATTTGGTTCAAAAGATTAAAGCTATCAATATTTGGTAGTATCCATTAATAGTTTTCTTGTAGTATTTTACTCATTCTTCAATTAAAATTTAAGTCGTTTGCTTGATTAGGGATTTTTTTTTCCGTACAATTTTCTTCTAATGTATCCCAATTGGGCATAGATCCAGGGGCAATTCTCTTATATTCAAGTCATTTTGTCTGGTGTTTTAGGTTTTCTAAGTTATATTCTTGCTTGGATTTAATAAAATTCGCATTTAAATCATCAAAACCTAGTGGAGTTGATGCTTTTAAACACTTCAATGTATACAAAGTGTAAATATATTATAGAGTTATTGCAATGATATAGTTATGCATTGTGATGAAATCAGCATATCTTAAATTTACAATTTTCGTACTGACGTTTGTTGAACCAGTCTTTCACAGTCCAATGTCTGTGTTAAACAGCCCATTCCTAGCAAATATTCTTGAAGTTTGATAGTCAGGGCTTCTTCTAGGCTTTGCTTCCTCTAGGGACTGCTGCAACAAGTTTTCTTCTCAACGTGAAACACTTGCTTTCCCTCTGCCACGAAATAAATCAAACAGAGCTCTGAAGAACTTCTTCATTGTACTTACTAGGAAAGCCTAATAGGTTGCCGATCCTCAAATTCCGTAGTTATTTTTCATCAGCTCGTTCTCCGTCAATTTTGATGTAAGACCGTTTTGCGAAAATTTTTAAGAGTATTTTACAGCACAACGTGAGGTCTTCACTCCCTCAGCTAATTAAATTTAAATTTGTCTTTTTATTCTATGTCATACAATACATTGGAATCAGAAACCCCTTGGCACTAAAATGGAGAACCTAGAGAAGCAGAGACGTGACATAATAAACTAATAATTTCAAAACTGGCTGAAAGCTGCTGAATATGAATTGCAGTCCGTGTAGCATAAGGACTTTAACGAGATAATTTATCCTCCCACATAACGATGTATAATAAGAGCAATCAGAATTGATCAAGATGCTTGAAGCAATCGATCATTGCAGCCAGGGGTAATTTTTAAGGATGTGGTCTAATGTAAAGAAGGCACCTATGAATTTGGGTTCTACATTTCGATTGTAATGATCTGGTGATAGCTGAATACTACCAGTTATTCTGTAGAAAGGATTTAAATGGATTCTTGTGTTGAAAATCAAATCCAACGTGTATGGACAGTTTTTTATGTGAAAAAGTTTAAGTAGGCATAAAAATAACAAGAAAAAGAAAGGAAGTTAAAAAAGTGTCTGACAAATTGGATGACAAGAGTCTTGAACCCACCACGCAATAAAGCCACAAAAGGAACAATTATCCAAGGAAACCTGAAAAGATGCAGCCACTGCTGAAAAAACTACAACAGCGCACATGAAACAAAGCAGAAGACCAGACCCAAAGACATGCTGTCAGCTGTCATACTACCAGTATATCAGAAAGGCTCTTCTACCAAGTGGTGAAGGACTGCCTCGGTCAAACTGGTAACATCCAAGAGAATGAAATCAAATATCTAGTGACAATTCTGCAGAAAGATCTGTTCAAGAAGGTCCACAGCAAGGATATAGCAGACAGAAGGCCATCCGTTAAATAAATTTAGCATAGAACAGTCTTTGATACATATAAAAACTGCAGACAACAAAATAGACGGGAGAACGTAGAGTTGGTCTCATGAAGAAGTTAACGAGATAATTCAAGGTAAATATCGTCAAAACGGAAATAACATCTCAGGACGCCTTCAAGATTCCATTGTTGCAAACAACGGACGGCAGGAAAATAAAAAAGGTTCTATGCGTAGCGTTGGCAGTAAGTATCAAAAGTAGACAGCAAAAACAATGGCAAAACACTCAAAACAAAACAAGGCTTCTAACAGTTCTAACAGCTCCAAAACTACGAAGCCCTTTCGAGGTCCACAACCACAATCTACATCAAGGCCTAACTGTCAGGAGTAAGAGATGTGACGAACCTTTTCGTGAGAAGAAATATAAACCATCATTAGATCCAATTACCTCACCTCAATGAAATTCAAAGCACACAAATCAAACAAATGAACTTATTTCTATAGGTAGTAGATTCATTTAACAATAGTTCTGACAGTTGATAAGGTGTTGATTATTGTACAACGAAAATAATGTCTTGGACCTTTGCCAAGCATGGTGTGGCCGTATATGGTAATAATAAACTTGAACCCTTAGCACCGGTATTGATTTTGTTATCTAATGAGAGCTACGTTCGAGTAAAGTCCTCAAAAAACCTACCTCTGATCACAAGCCAGTTCCCTTCTTTATGCCTTTATAAATGGACCTTTAAAGAGGCATAAAACTTCAAGTTAGCAAGATCTTCATGACACGCGAAAGAACGAAAGCTTTACTCAAGGTATTTCAAGGTAGTCAAGGTAAGTTAAGCAAACAAAAAAAGAAAATACAGTTGCCATCCGACAAGAGAGGCAACCAATTTGAGCTGCCACAGGAAATTCAACTTTTGATGAAAAGGACGAATTGAGTATGGAGAAAAAATAAGAGCATACTAAATTTAATACGGAAACTTATTAGCACACCAGTAAAACTCGTTAAAAAATTAATGATTTCAGTGATGAACAATAGAGCAGAAGCATAGGCACTGTCGAAAACGCATTCTGGAAATTGTCGATATTCTTCTGCATGTGGAACTAGAACGTGGTATACATGCACAAAATGGTCTGTCTATAGAATACAGGCAAACAAGAAATACTCCCGAGCACACTTGAACAGAGTTTCTACATGAATATTCTCCGGGATGAGATTCTTGATGATGGAGATAACAATCAGATTGAGTTATGCGTTTGAGATTTTGGAAGGCCTAGTTTTCTATAAAGTCTATAGCCTAGTTTTCAGAAATAACATTGATGATAAGCGAGATCATTAATGAAAGAAATACTTTCCCTGCAAAGAAATGTGTATTTAAAAGGGAAAACTGCAAGTGCAGTCCAAAAAATGAACTTGAAAATGGATACAAAAAAGTAGATAGCAAGAAATTGATCTTGCAGGCCCGTTTAAAGGTTCAAAATAAGAAATTATGCACTCATCAAATGGTTCTTTCTATAACTCGGTGGATACACGAGCTGTTTGGCATGTCTCGCAATCTTATTGAAACCAAAGATCATTACGGCGAGTCAACTTCGGTCAAGAAAGTCATTGATCATGATTCTATCTATCATCATTGACTGTAATGGTATTATCTGCAGCATTTTTGAAGACATATGGACCATAAATTCACTTGCCCATAAAGAACGCCAAGCAGTGGCTTTGTTTGTTTTGTTTGTGGCAGTGTTTGAACAAACGCCTGTTGTGACCCATCACTACTAATGTGGCACTTAGTTTTAATAATTCAACCAGATATGTGCCTCATCGATACACAAACTTTGTGGTGGTCATGCGGCTTTAATCCCGGCACAAGCTGTATTTTGCTACCTCGCAAACCCAGTCCCTTCTTAAAATCTGTCAAAATGTGGATACGTATAGGTTTTATAGTTAGTTAAAAATCATTTAATTTATTAGTTAGAAATTCTCTTTATTTTATTTTTTTCAAATAATTAACATTAACAATATAACCATAAAACGAATAGAACAAAATAAAGCAGGTAGCAATGGTATAATCTACTGACACTTATGGCCAAAAACGGCACTCTGGCTTAGGTCAGTCACATATAATGAGGATATTCCTTAACAGTCATATTTTTTTATATATTTCGAAAGAAAATAATTAAAAATTTCGAATGGACTCACTTGGGTATTCATAGATGTTACACTCTACAGTTGCTACTCTGAATTACACACTATACAATGTCTAAATTGATGCGTTGCATCAGTGAGAGTCAGCGTTGTGTGGAAACGATCCATGGTTAATCAAATTAATTGTTCTAATAGATGATTATGTCGGCCATGAAATTGACGGAGTGCATGATGAGTCTCACGAACTGAACTGTTTTTTTAATAAACCTATTCATGATGAAATGGCAAATCAAATCAGAGAGCTGTCACACCATACGTAGTGCTGCTAACTTAAATTTTTATACCTCGAAAGAAACACCGAATTTTATGTGTAAAATAACCTCTAACCTAATAAAAACAGCAAAAATTTAAAGAATGTGAAAAAATTTCAGATCATGAAAATGGTTGTTGTAGGGTCGGCCATACTATGAGCAGTATTCACCTTTAGCGGTTTGTAGATTGAATACCAATGCTGACAAGTTACGAATGCTGAAGTTAATGCTTTGCTTTAAACTGTCGAGACTTTAAACAAATTTGAATTTTTAAAATCATTAAAAATTTACAAACTTGTACTCCATATGAAGAAGATGAATACTCCGTTCATAATTCACAATTCAAGGACCGGCCGAAATTCGATTCCAACACGTATATTGAGGCCAGTTACCATCGATGGAGTATTTGTGTAAAGATAAAGAAAAGTGCTCAACAAACAACCAATGTGTTGTTTAAGAAAAATGAAAAGTTTATTAAAAGAAAGTACATAGTTACAATATAAGTGTTGATGTCGCCAAGATGGTGTCTTCGACTGACTCTTCCCTTGTCGATGTCGAAGGAGGAAAACTCTCTTTTCCCCTACTCTTCAACATTTTTCCATTATCTGACGGGTTTGGGTTTTTTTCGCGGCTTGGGATTTTTTTTCTACTCTCTCCTTCGACAACTGGTTTGGATTTGGGGTTTTTTACATCTGTGAAAGTGGCAAAAGCCAGTCGTTTTAAAATCCTAAAAACTAAGTCTACATCGACATGAGTTTACGTCCTCAATATTACATTCGGCCATCCTGCTAGACATCTGACCCCAGATGTTCGCCATTCAGATCTGGAAAGCTTTCTTCGCCATCTGCATCAGGCCATAATTTCAGATGATCTGCAGAAGTAGATGTTTCGCGAGGACATTCATGATTTCCAATCCGTTCGACCAGGTATCTATCGTTTCTCAGGACTTTTGTGATGCGGTATGGTCCCAGATACTTGGGTAGAAGCTTTTGACCAGGTCCAAGCTGTGTCCGGTTTATTGCGACCAGGTCATTTTCATTGTAACTGTGGGCCTTTTTTCTTTTAGAATCGTAGCGTTTCTTGGTTTCCCTTTGTGTATTACCAATTTTTTCTTTCGCTATTATACTCAGTTCGTTGCGTTGCTCTTCAAACATCTCAACCCACTCGCTTTCAATTATTTCATGTACTTCTGGATTATTTTTGATACGCGTGTGAGTTTCAAATAACAGATGAAAGGGTGTTTTTCCCGTGGTACGATGAGGTGTTGCGTTGACATATTGCTGGGTGACTTGAAGATATTTGTGCCATTCACCTGCTTTTGGTGCTGCAAGCTTTGTTATTAGAGGAATGGTTCGGTTGACGCGTTCTACTTGCCAATTACCCCTTGGCACTCCTGTGGTGATCTTGACATGTTCGATATTCTCTTTTTTACAGTAGTTGGTGAATATGTTTGATGTAGGTGCCGTACCGCGATCCGAGATTATCCTGCGTGGGTTGCCAAATACTGATGCTTGTTTCCTCAATCTATCGATAACCTCAGCCGTATCGGTGGATCGTGTCGCATACAACCATAAAAATTTCGTAAATGAATCAATTACTACAAATATATGTTTATAAAGTCTCTTAGTTGATGGTATTGGGCCTAGGTGATCGATATGATAGGTGTCTAATGGTGTATTGCAGTTATTGATTGGATTAAGAAATCCTTCTTGTTTGCCGTACTTTCTTTCACTCAATATGCATTCCACACAGTTACTAATCACTCGCTCAGCTTTCACGCATGTTTTTAAACCAATAATATTTAAGAATTAGTGCTTCGGTCTTATTTATTCCGAAGTGGCCACGTTCGTGGGCAGGCCGGATTATCTGCATTTGCATACAACCAGGGATTACAATTAATGGTTCATCTTTAACAATTTTAAATAATAAGTCGTTTTTCATTACATATTGTTCAATAGGTTTGTCATTCTGGATTGATTCAATAATTTGTTATATTTGCTTGTCTTTATTCTGTGCATGTTTAAGTTTTACAATTATTGTATCGTCACACTCATTCAATAGCATCACACTGGGTAAAGGATTTCTACTTAGCGCATCTACGTGGCCCATCTGATTCCCTGGTCTATGTATGATTGTGTATTGAAATTCTTCTAGCAGAAGTGCCCATCGGGCGACCCGTACAGATAAATCTTTTTTTCGCATCGTCATTGAAAATGCTTGACAATCGGTGATAATTGTAAACTGGATGCCTAATAAGTATACTCTGAACTTTTTTCAGGACTTTCCGATCGCAAGAATTTCCAAGTCGTAACTCGAGTATTTTTCTTCGGCTTCGTTTACTTTTCCGCTGGCGTAATAAACTGGGTGAAATTTATCATCATTCGCGTCCATTTGCATCAAAATTGCACCGTAGCCTTCTCTTGATGCGTCAGTATGCAGTTGCGTCTAATTTTCTGGACAATAAAGTTTAAGGACAGGGCTTTTACATAAAGCAGCTTTTAAATTTTGGAATGCTTCATTTTCTTCGTGACCGAATTGGAATTTTACATTTGCTTTCAATAGATTAGATAAGGGGTGGGCTATAAATACGTATCTGTATATAAATTTTCTGAAGTATCCAGTAAGGCCCAAAAAACTTTGAATATCTTTAACATTTTTAGGCTGTGGAAAGTTTACAACGGCCTTAACTTTATTGCTAGATGGTTTCACTGCCCTTTTTTCTACTACATGACCCAAATACTCGATTCTATTCTGCAAGAACTGACATTTTTCCCAGTTGATAATAAGGCCGAACTGGCTCGCAACGATCAAGACGTTCTTTAAATTTTCCATTGCTGTATTACAGTCTTTGGCAAGTATTATTATATTGTCCATATAAGTTAAAACTATTCGTTAGGCTATAAATTCTCGGGAAATGGCGTTGATAAACTTCTGAAAAACCGACGGTGAATTACAAAGGCCGAAAGGAACTTTCAAAAATTCATATTGACCATTCGGGGTAATAGAGGATGTATATTTAGTGCTTTCGTCGTCTATGTCTACGTGGAAGAATCCATTCTTGGGATCAAGGGTAGTGAATATTGTCGCGTCTTGTAAGAGATCTAATTGATCCTCTATTAATGGCAATGGATATCTGTCTTTTATCATTTTCTTACTCAGTGCCCGATAGTCAACACAGACTCGTGTTAGACCATTTTTTTTTACGAGGACTATGGGACTGGAACACTCTGAACTTGTTGGACGAGCGATTCCCTCTTCGATCCATGAGTTTACAATTTCGCCGACTTCTTGGCGTTCAATAGGTGACAGTCGTCGTGGACGGGAACAGACAGGGATTTCATCTTTGAGAATTAGTTTCATCTTGATACCGACTTCACGCGATTTCTCTGGCTTGTAACTATTAATAGACCCTTATGCTTCGTCACGGAGTTGGTCGTCCTTAAGATGCAATAAGTCAATGTTGGGCAAGTCGTTGTTTAAACTCAGTAGTATTTTCATTATCAACTTTTGAGATTTTAATTTTTCCTGCTTCAATAATTAAGTTAACCTGATTCAAAAAATCTTTACCTATGATCATGCATCTTTTTAAAATTGTACCTGGTACAACATGTAATTTAATATTATATGCTTCGTCGTCAATGACGACTTCGGATATAAATTCACCGAAAGTCTCATTACCTACGGACCCAACACCATCGAATTTAAGACAATTGTGTGCTAACTTAGGTGATCCTATTCTTACATACTCATCGGTTCTTATTAAAGTTAAATCGCTACCTGTGTCGATTAATGCATCGAATTCAATATTCTTAATTACATCCTGTTTTATATGTTTCTGGTTACTTGGATTAGATACTATGTTGGTCTCGTTAGTTATAGTAGGACATTTCGCAGCTATGTGACCGTAGTTGTTGCACTTGAAGCATTTGTATCCTTTCTCCTTGTCTGGGCAGCTTGATCCGATATGATCCTTCGAACCGCAGTTAAAACACTTTTGTCTTTAATACCACTATTTCTGGACTTATTGCCCTTTTCATTTTTATTACTTTTGAACTTATCATCTTTCGGATCACCATATTTCACTTTACTCCTCATGGCTTCGTTCTTCATATCTTCGTATTGAGTGAATCGTTCTTTTTACTGCCGTATGGATTTTGCCCCGTACAGCATTACATGGATCATCGGGAACTCCTTCAATGATATACTTGATTACAGTTTTGACATCCATGTCTGCTCGGCCTGGTATTTCCAACATCTTGTAGATATATTCTTGATAGCTTTCGTCATTCTTCTTTTTTCGTAGCGTCAGCATCCGATGGACCATGTGGCTGTCAATTACTTCGCGAAATTCGTCTTTTAGGGCCTTTATCAATTGTTTCCATGTCTTGACACATTGTATATAGTGGATGAATAGCTTGGCTGAGCCTGTTAACAGACGTTTTGCATAGGCAACTTTCTGAGCATCAGACCATTCGCAAAGCTCGGCCATTTCCCCAAATTCATGCAGCCACTGCTTGACGCTAAGTTGGTCGTCTCCACTAAACTTTACCAAGGATTCTTCAACATCGCGGAAGGAGAGAAGTGGTCTGTCATTCTGACGTTTTCCTCTCGTTTTCGGAACTGCTTCGTGAGGATTTTCAGAGGTATCCTGTGTTTCTTCTTCACTGCTTTTATCCTTGTCATCGTCCTCGTCATTAACGTTACTTTTTGTCACTTTACTGGCGTGCTTACCAGTGTTTTTGTTTTTTTGAAGATCTGAAACCTCTTCAACTTCTTTACTCGTATTCTGCTGCTCGGCGTGCGGAGAGTCATCTTCTCGCAAAGCCGTCCTCAAACGTTTCTGGAGAATTGGCTTAGTTCTGGCTACTGCAAGACCCAATTCCTCCAGATGAGCTCGAAGTTCGTCCACCTTGAAGCTCTCCAGGTTGGCCAGCAGCGATTGATTGGAATGATATAATGGGCGTGAAGAGGACTCAATTCTTTGTATACGGATAAATTTTAATTCAGGGTACCCTTCCAGCGTCAAATTGAAATCTACGAAAGGGCTATTTGACCACAAAACCGCTCAGCTTCATATATATGCCCAAGCGAGAAGTGACTGAATGATCCCGTCGTGAAAAAAAGCTGGATTAACTGTAAATGATATTGGAAATTCCCATGCTCTTTAGGGTATTGATATCATATAGATATCATATCATATAGAGTGGAAAAGAATGAGGCACGATTCAGGACTTCATATCATAAAGTAAAATTGTAATCTATATTTTCGTACTTTCGTGGGCCAGGCAGGTGGCACAGGAATCTTTGTGCGAGATTTTCCATAATTTAATTGAAATTACATAACTTAATTGAAATAATGAACTTCATGGTTATATCATAGGAATGAAAGCGGTTTCACAAGTGGAAATAAGGAATCTGAAGTGGAGAATACATACATTTAGACAGCAAGTCCGCACTACAGGCACTTGCCTCTACTTGTCTTTCAACTTTAATGTAGGATAGTAGAAATACTTTATAGCCACAAAAACCCAAGCACAGCTAAAATTTATGTTAACACCCGGAAATAAGTGATTAATCGGATGAGGGTAGAAGCCTGGGACTACTTGACTATAGTGAATCCCTATTAGCAACCATTGAAGGACCACTAGCCTCAGATTAAGACATAAATAGATGAAACCTTCTAATCTAAATAGACAGAACTGCTTATTATATAAGAGGCATGACCAAGCTCGTTTGTCTCATAGTGACATAAAAGCAGACGAAAAAATCAGACGTCACGTAAAAAAAATGGTGGTATGCTTAGCGGACCATTGGTCGCAGCAGACAATACTTTCTTCTGGATGGTCGATGTTAATCAACAACTACCTTGGGAGGAGCTTACTAACAAATCAGAACAAGCGATTGTAACACATGGCAACTTTAAATCTGATGTACTATCTGAGTAATCTGAGTAGAAATAAACATTGTTACTATCAATACCATATATGAAAAGCTTAAGGCTAATGTTTCCCTGTGTTATATTTATAGATGCGAAACAGCGTTTAATACAATTGTCGAAATTCACTCCAAGTGAGAAATAGGAAGCTGTAAGATTAGAAAGTCGTTTCACACCCGACGAGTAATCATAAAAACAAACTTAAAATAGAACATCGTTCGTTCATGAATAATTAAATTAAATATATTTATTCAGGATTCAGGATTATTCATGGAACAGTGTTAGTAAACAAAAAAGTGTAAAATGATGAAGTCAAAGTGAAAAGTTATGGAAATCATTGTGAATGCTTTTCCATATACTGACAAAATAAGAAAAAACTGTTAATCAGAACAATCTCCAAAGAGTGACAGTATTCTTTGGGGAGTGCCGCCCCCACGTACCCGAGGAAATTGAGGACATCACGGAATATGACCCTGAACCATTTGTGGACTACGATTCGACTGATTAACCAAAAATTGATGCTTTGGGCTGGCCGATATGATGTTTTGGACCTAGTTGCGTCGCACGGTAGCACCGAGGTGACACTCGAGTGTGAACGGCTCCAATCTAACGATCATACCGTCTCCGTCCCGGTAAAACCTTGGCAGGCCTCGGAATACGTTCGAAGCTCACACCATTGAGTTGGTGGTGTAGGTTCGGTTGAGACGAACTCCCAATTAGCGCCGGTCTGGCCCTGAGCACCTGTCCCCATAAGGGCTGGTGCCAACCCTCGCATGGCCTCCCTGCTTAGCAAAGATAACTATGGGACCAATAAGGCGACTACACACACGAGTGGTGATAGCGGCTCTGAGGGGGGACCCATAAGAAATGATAACAAACAAATTATACACAAAAGAAAATGTGTCAGAACAGAAACATTCGAAAACGGATGGACGAAAAGTAGGGAATCTGGTACAACCAGAGATTTTAACAGCATTTGGGCGCAGCAAGAAAACCATGCGCACACCAGAGCAACCAAAACAAGAAGAACAGAGCCTCTTGCAACCTGGAAGAGACGAACACACGGTGGAGAAATGCGAAACGGTTGAGAAACCTATGATTGTTGCCATCACCACCGAAGCAACTGAAGCACGGGACACAAATAAAGAAATCCCTGCACGTCAGACACGGAGCGTTTCGATGATCATGGATCGTGCAGAGGAAGAGCGGCTATACCGTAAAGCAGAAAGGGTTATTAAACGCATCACTGCCACATGCAACGCACAAACGAAACTTAGCAAAGAGGTTAAAAACTGAGTTCTGGAGTTGGAAGACCTCCTAACCCGAATAGGTCATTATAGACGAAGGTGGCTAAAGGCAGAGGAAGAGCAACAGGCTAATACATTCGACAGGCCAGTAGCCGTCCCGATTTCTACTGCCACCAAAAGGTTGGCCTGCAGTCCAATCAAAGGGGATCGGGATAAACGGAGGAAGGACGAGGACAGGACGCCGAACGATCAAATCGCGATTGAGGAGGGTTTTCAGACGGCACTATCCAAAGCTGCCAAAAAGACAGCTAAAAAAGCGGCCCTGAAGTCCAAAATCGATAGACATCCACAGGAACGGAAATGCAGTGAATCATCGCAGATAACCCAGGAAACTAAAATTAAGAAGCATCGAAAACCCGTTGGACAGGCACTACTGGTTAAACCCACCGACGGTAGATCCTATGCGGATGTTCTGCGAGAAATCAAGGGAGCGATAAAACCAGAAGACATACAAACTGCAATAAAAGCTGTACGGCAAACTCGCTCGGGGGATTTACTTGCTGAGTTCGGATCAGACGCAAACAATAAAGACGCGTTCCGTGACGCAGTCAAAAGAGTCCTTGGAGAGAAGGCAACTGTAGCCTCACTCGAGCCTAAGGCCACACTGGAAATTATACTCCAAATACTCCAAATCAATCTACATCGAATTATCATCGCTCAAGACCTACTGGAGCAGTTCCCGAAAGACAGGCAAGCTGACTTACTACTGCTGAGCGAGCAACATCACACCAGAAACTCATCAACATGGTATCCTGATGAATCCGGTACAGCCGCCATCTGGGTTCGGAACAGTGCACACCTACCGGTGCAGGATCGGGGGCGAGGAGATGGTTTCGTTTGGGTTCGGTGTTCGGGAACTACACTCTTCAGTGTATATCTAACTCCAAACGAATCGCTGTCGTCCTTTCAACTTAAGCTCAATGCTTTGGAGGACGCTGTTTCGAGTATTGAGGGCCATGTGCTCGTCGGAGAGGACTTCAATGCAAAGAGAATCGAGTAGGGCATGCCCCAGTCAGACGCTCGGGGCAACCGAATCGTGGAAATGGCAGCACGAACTGGGCTCGTCGTATTGAACACAGGCCACACCCCAACTTTCCGTCGATGGGGTTGCGTCGGCACCATACCTGATGTGACATTCGCCTCGGAGTGCCTAGCACAATCAGTTAAAAATTGGAGAGTGCTAGAGGATTACTCGGCCAGTGATCACCAGTACATAGCTCTGGAGATCCATCACGATGCTTCCCGAAGACCACGCGCTTGTTCTTCTACGCTCCGGTGGAATACTGAGAAAGCGGATATTGAGAAGTTTGTTGAAGTGCTCATGGCGCGATCATCGCTGTCGGAAGCAACGCTAGAGGACGGAGAACCTACGGCAAGAGATGTTGTTAACTCAACTATGAGAATCATTACATCCGCCTGCAGGTCTTCAATGCCCCAACGAAGACCCCCGCACAGCAAGCTTCCAGTATACTGGTGGTCACCTGAAATTGCCGAAAAACGAAGGGAGTGTCACAAACTACGACGCAGAACACAGCGAGCTCGAACCCGGGAAGAGGCATGTATTCAATTAGCTGCTTACAAGTCATCTAGAAAATGCCTCCGTAGACTTATCAACAGCAGCAAGGCCAACCGCTGGCAAAACCTGGTGGACGACGTGAACAGAGACCCATGAGGCCTGGGCTACAAAATAGTAATGCGGAAGCTCGGTGTCCAAAGGTCACCTCACTCATACGAGGCAGAAAAGATAGACGCAGTCATCCGTGCTCTCTTCCCCATCCATCCCGCCATCGTTGAAGCCACGCACTATGAAACACCAATGGAAATTCCATTTTTCACGAAGATGGAATTGGAGAAAGCAGTCTTGTCTATGAAGGCCAGAAAGGCTCCAGGACCAGATGGGATTCCAGCAGAGATGCTACAAATGGTCTTCCACTTTTCCCCTGACCTGCTCCTCCGCATGTTCAACGCATGCCTGCGCAAAGGGCTGTTCCCGGAGTGCTGGAAGGTGGTGAGACTTGTGCTCATTACGAAGGGAAAAGTGGATCCCGAGTCGCCAGCTGCATACCGCCCACTGTGTATGCTTGACACGGTCGGAAAAGTTTTTGAAAAACTTATCAGGGGAAGACTCGCTGACGTGATTTGTATTGCCGGGGATCTATCTCCACGGCAGTATGGCTTCAGAGCAGGCCGCTCCATCATCGATGCAATTGGAGAAGTAGTGAGCGCGGGCCAACGTGCGGTCTCACAGTATTTCCACACGACGGGTCGTCCTGCTGGTGACTCTGGATGTCCGAAATGCATTTAACAGCGCTAGATGGGTGGATATTCGGGAAGCGCTAGAAAATCGTTTTCAAGTACCAGTGTACCTGATGTGGATTCTCAGGGACTATTTGAAGGACCGCAGCCTACTTTACGACTCGAAGAAGGGTAGGCGAAGTACAAATCTTACTTCAGGTGTCGCTCAGGGCTCTATTCTTGGCTCGGACCTGTGGAACATCTCCTACAATGGACTCCTGCAGCTTGAACTGCCGGACGAGTCACGTTTGATCGGCTATGCAGACGATGTCGCGGCGCTGGTCGCTGGACGCACAGTAGACCATGCGCAGCTCAGACTCAATACGTTAATGCGGAGGGTAATGGACTGGATGACCGCTCACGGATTAAAGCTGGCACTGGAAAGAACCAAAGTGGTCATCATAACGAAGAAGAGAATCCCCAGAATACGGCCTATCAGTATAGGGGACGAACTGGTGGACTCGAAATCAGCAGTAAAGTACCTGGGCGTCCTGATAGACTCGAAGATGAGTTTTTCCCTACAAATCAAAGCAGTAGCTGACAAAGCTGCAGCGCATGTGACGGCACTCACCCGATTAATGGCCAACATAGGGGTGCCCACCACATCAAGCAGACGGCTCTTAATGAGCGTTGTGCAGTCGCTTCTACTCTACGGATCAGAACTGTGGGGCGACGCTCTCAGCAAGGAGTTACACCGGAAGCGGTTGGCACAAGTACAGAGACAAGGATCATTGAGAATCGCATGCGCATACCGAACGGTCCGATTCTGGTAATCGCAGGGGTGATACCCACCACCCTCCTTGCGAGAGAGCGCAGAAGTATTTACCTGCGCAGAGGCAAAGATCGAAGAGAGTGATCACCAAGGAAGAGAGACGTCACTCTCTCAGCGATTGGTAACAGTCCTGGGAGCAAGAAACAAGGGGAAAGTGGACTGCACGTCTGATCCCTGACCTGAGGCCGTGGTTCAGTCGAGTGCATGGTGAGACCGATTTCTACTTGACCCAGCTCTTAAGCGGGCACGGTTGTTTTCGGTCCTACCTGTACAAAATTGACAGAGCACGGTCTCCTAACTGTGCGTTTTGTGCAGGAGAGTTGGATGACACCTGTCACACATTCTTCTACTGCAAAAGGTCGTGCCAGCAGCGAGGGGTCCTACTCAGCGAAATCGGAGAGCTCGGTCCGGAAACTATCGTCGGAGTAATGCTGAAAACAGTTGACAATTGGAATCACGTGGCGCAATATGCTCGGGCAGTGCTTACATTAAAAAAAGCTTTATTGGAGCACTTGGAGGCATCGGGGATGGATGGATCTCTTTTGTAGCACTTCCTTCTTCTCCTGTCCTTCCCGTTAGAGAAGAGATACCCATAATGCGAAGGCGCCTCTCGGCGTAGGAACACGAGGCCTAGCCCGAAGTAATGTGTCAAACGGTTCCAGGCTAGGTTCTCAGCTTGACAGGGGAGGGGAGGTAGTCCAAAAGCATTTTGCGTCTGGGAGTCCCACACTCAGGGCGTAAACAGTCTTCACCTCCCTACCACAAAAAAAAAAGAGTGACAGTAGTAAGCAGTAGTCACGTAAGAAAGCGGTACACAGCAAGACACCAAATGAATTTAATCGTTTAATTTAAAAAATATACTCCTTTTATAGCAATACCATACTTTGTCCTTTGTTTTGAGATTTTAGTGCTTTCTTGTCCTATTCTTCATGTTCAGATTCAAATTTTAAACTATTTGCGAAAATAACATGCAGTATCGCCCATGTCTATTTCGCGCCTCTCTGGAAAATTAAAATGCAAATTCACTTTGGTAAGCAACGAAAATCATGTACTTGTAAACCTCTATATAATCAGGAGTTCTTTTCTTTCACATGTTTTTGTCATCCGTCATAAACGCCATTATGATTAGATTCATTATTCCTTCCGATAATGCCTTCATAAATTTGTGACTTCTTCCATAAATATTTTTAAATTAAATCTTTAATACACATAATTTGACATGCAATCACATAAAAGAAAATTTATGGCGTGTATGTATTTTCTATATAACTCCTTTTATGCTAAACAGTTTCAGTGCAATGTATTTGCCATTATCTCCTGTTTTACGACAGTTCCTTATGAGCACGTACTACAGGTGTAAAGCTTCCTCCTCACCCTTTGCATTGTGCTTGAATCCACTGGAACGAGAGCATTGCTTCAGCGTAAACTCAAAAATGTCAAGAGCTCTCATCAAAACGGAAAACAGTACCCGGGAGGTGGAAAATTTACAAATGTATTATGGAAATGTAAAATTCCGGAAAGCCGAACACATTATATGTTCTTTTGCAGCAGGATCAAATACGTGACGACATTAAATGCTGTATAACATGTGCAAAATTCTTCATGAGTGTATTCATTCAATGTGATATATAGCAGTCGTATTCACGCATACGGCTCTGGTTGAAAAAGTATTTTTTTTTGCTTGGTTTACACAGACAATGCGAGAATATGGCAACTTTGTTACAGCCAGTTATGCATCCGAATTGAATGTATTCGAATTTCTAAATGTTAACATGTTTGGGGTGTTGACAAAGCGTGGTAAGTTTTTATGTGTTTGTTATATGGACCCTCTGGACTTCTAAATTTAACAAACACTAAGTCTTAAAGTTTTAAAATATTGCGTAAGGAAGAAAATATGCATTTTCCGCGGAATTTGGGAAATCAACGATGCGCATTGTACATATATGCATAAGTGTTGTCAGTATTTTTACTCGTTAATATTAAATTAATGCTTGATTTGAAGTAAGGATAGCATGGAGCTAGTGCAATTGAGCACTTTTGCACTTCTTGTCTTTGAGTACAACACCATTTTTTAACACTATATTGCCAAAGAAATTTATTTTGATTGTTTCATTTGTGTTGATTTGATTTGTTTCAATTAAAGAAGAAAAAAAATTGAGTATCTAATAATGCTGGTATGTGAGGATGTTATAATAATTGAGGTATTTTGATTATTGAGTATAATAAACTTTATTGAAATAATATTGTAATGAGTTACACTGATTTGATTAAGAGAATACGCGACAATATATATAATAAGGTTTTATAAGACACGACGGTTCGTCTTCTATGAAATATAAAATTCGACTGGTCGGTGTTAACATGCGTAGAGGTTGTTACACCGATAGAATAAGTTCCCTTTTGGACATAACAACAATATTTGTCTCTCAACACATACACACATACACAAGTGCGTATTGCTGCGCGGAAATAAGCGTGAATATTTCTAACAAATAATATAAATTCTCAGAATTTTGTGCCTTTTTGAACTTCATATAAATGCGTTTGTTAATAATTCTAATGACCTTCCCCTCCTTCATTTCCGCAGTAAATGTGTGTTATACTTTTATTGCCCAAAACCAGTCGCTTTGACTGCTTGGGACATTAAAAATAATCAAATGGCTCTTTTTGTCAAATTAAGTAAATTTCTTATATTACCAGTTCAGCACGGTGGTTAAGTTTTGTGGAGTTTATTTTGAAGCATCACAGATTCGTCTCTTTCCGCATACCGTCCTGCCCTATCCCTTCTTTTTTTTCGTAATGCTAGCATCAGAAACTTTATTGTGAGGATGCGTCCATTGCTCAACAATGTAAGGCAGTACTTGTTATTAGTATTTTTATGAGGTAGTATTTGTTCTTACAAATACTACTGCACCGTTTATTTTAAATAATTTCCATCTTAAATTCATGAAAGAAATGTCAAATAGAAGTGAGGAATTGGAAAAGCTAACAAAGTTAGTGAAGAGTGCTTCGATGTAAAATCAGATTCAATAAGTTCTTGTTGGATTTACCTTCTAGAGAACTACGTTTAATAATTGAAACCGATTCAAATATTATCCTATATTTGTTAATTTTCCATTTGAAAGTGCTATATTTTGTTTTGATTTTGATAGATACATATATTTCGGCAGTAAGTCGCTCATTTCTTCAGTGTCAATTATTTTCAAAACCAATGTAGAAATAAGACAACAAGAAAATAATTGACACTGAAGCAGGGAGCAACTTACTCCCAAAATAAATATCTGTCAAAATCAAAACAAATCATAGTCAGAAATTAAAATCAACATCATCAAAACAAATTAACTAATAAAGGCTAGTTTGGAAGTGCTCAACAGAGAAAAATATACACAGTATTTAAAATATTATTTTTGTTTCATTATTAATGAAATATTGAGCAATATGTCCTCACAATCTGAAAGACTCTAGTCCCATCATAAACAGGAACACATCACCATCAATACATAAACAAGTACAGAGTACTATCAATGAAAAACGGCTAAGTAATGATAAATTTTGCGAATACTCTAACACGTTTCCTTAAAATTTGACTCATTAATTTTAAGAAAATAAAAATAAATACTTAATTTTTTAAGTAATAATATTACAACCAATGATATTTCTACATTAATTAAAAATGCTATTGATATAGATTTTGAAATGGCAATATGTCTAATATCTTAAAATACATGGACATCCTGCTCAAATTTTTTTCTTTTTCAATAAATTTCAGACTAATTTAGACCCAGTCCATTTATGAATTCCAAAAATTTGGCTGCTGGTAGTATTGTCGCTAAAATATCTGCTAGCTGGGAATATATTAAATTGATAATCCAGCTAATCTCTGGAAAACTAATATTTGATATCAATATGTTTCGAACCTTTATGAAAAACTGTGTTATTAGCATTACAGATACACTCGCTATTGTATTCATACGTTACGACTGGTTTTTCAATTTTCATTGCCAATGCCTCCCCAACAGCCTCAAAAAGAGCCATATATACGGCTTAAGTGGATAACGCTACTACAGCTCTTTGTTTTATTGTATCCCTGTGTATTATACATTTTCCAAATAATTTGAATAAAAACTTACTCGTACTCTTGCTATCACTCAAATCATTACAAACCAAATCTGAATCAACATACCCACTTAAAAAATCTCTGAAGTCATCTCTTACAAAAGTCAATTTAAATTCCATATAACCTTTAAGATATCTCAATAATCCCTTTCAACATTTCCAGCATTCTAT
Organism: Stratiomys singularior; assembly: GCA_954870665.1. Taxonomy (NCBI): domain Eukaryota; kingdom Metazoa; phylum Arthropoda; class Insecta; order Diptera; family Stratiomyidae; genus Stratiomys; species Stratiomys singularior. Next base: position 51,732,360 of record OX940879.1, read on the forward strand.
GTTATTTTTATTGAAATATCTACTTTAAATATTTACTGCTATACTTAAGTCAGGTCTACTACATAGCAAAACATACATTAAGCGTCTTACAAAATTCCGACATGGAGCTTCACACTTTTCTTCTGAATTAAGAGCAATATAATTTAGTTTATTTTCAAGAGGTGTATTTACAGGCTTGCAATCTCCCATATTCAATTTAGTTAATATTGTTTTTATGTATTCACTCTGATCTAAGGTTATTTTATTGTTGCCTCTTTTATTTCTACTCCCTAAAAAGAGTTTTATATCTTTTAAATGTTTTTTATTTTGAAATCAGCAGGAGCTATGACTAGATCATCTACATAAAGACCGATATAAATATAGTTACATGTACGAATAATGTCACACACCGCTGTACTTGCGCAAACAGCAAGATGCGAAACAAGAACCATAAAAAATACATGGATCATTATCGAAGGGAAAAAGCCATTATGCGACTGATGCAAATGTGTTATTGTATTCTACAATATATTGTCGAGCCAAAGAAGAGCCTTGTATTTTAATGCTTTCCCAAATTTATAATTTTTGATAGTGATGACCCATTTACAATCTATAATATTTTTATGTTCTTGTTTTGGTTCTAAAAACCAAGTATTATTAATCATATGCTGCTTGCTTCCATAGTATCCTATCATCACTACCTCGAATTTCCTGATATTGAAGACTGAGCACATATTCAACAATCATTCAAATCATCATTATTTTCATTACATGGTTTAGCCGGAAGACTTTAAATTCTCTCACTCCTTTTTTATTTAGAGTAAATTTTTCTTTTACGTGAGAAACTGCTTTTATTTCTCAAAAATAGGGTTTTTCAAACTCTCCAAAATACGCCTCTGTCTCGGCGATAACTTCCTCGTGTGTGTTAATTTTTTTTCCCATGAGCCATTTCTACATGTTAGTGGACCAGAAGAAGTCGCAGGGAGCCATATCGGATGAATACGGGGGTTGCGGGGGTATGCAATTCATGTAGTTTTTAGGCAACAACTCCGAATGAATGTGCTGGTGCGTTATCATGGTGAAACAGCATCTTCTTTTTCACCAACCGTGTCTTTTTTAATTTGTTATCGAAGTGGTCCAATAACTCGCTGTAGCACTATGCAGTGATCGTTCTTCCTTTTTCTACAACATCCATAAGGATGACGCCATTCGCATCCCGAAAAATCGTCGACATCACTTTTCCAGTGGATCGGACCGTCTTCGCCATTTTGGAGCAGAGTCATCTGTAGAAATTCATTGTTTTGATTGTTGCTTAGTTTCTGGTGTGTAATAATGAGTCCAGTTTTTTTACCGGTGACGAATCAACGTAAAAACTCCTTCGGATATCGTTTAAACTGTTGCAAACACTGTTTCGAAGTTAACAGCCGTATCCACTTGCCCCCATCGGGCGGACTATTTTACATCATCGAATTATCGTATAAAATATTAATTGCCATTCCGGTTGACACACCTATGGCCTCTGCTACTTCGCGCACTTTCGCTAATGAATCAGAGAAAATTATGCCGTAGACTTTTTGAATGTTTTCCTCGGTAGCCACGTCTGCGGGGCGTCCTGGTCGCTCCTAATCAAAAACAGATGTTCGCCCACGTTTAAATTCGTTGAACGAATATTTAACTGTGGTTATAGATGGCAAAATGTCCCCATAAACAGCATCCAACTTTGCATTTATTTCCTCGTAATTTTTTCATGCAAAAACAAAATGCGAATACGAACCATACTGCTCTTTTTCCATCTTGGCGAAAATCACGAAGCACGTCTTATTCGAATGGGTACCAAATCCTAACTAACCGTATCATCAGTCTGAAATTTATTTTATGATAGCAGCACACGATGATAATACCATTTTTCCTCAGGAACGTCCTCTGTCATCAAACACGGGGACTTATTGAACCACCCTCGTTAATTTGACCTAATTTATCAAGGATTCTTTTACAGTACTTGTAGACTCAGCCAAAGTAATAAAAGAGTCAACTTTGTCCTATTTTCAATTTAGATGTTCAGTAACAACATAATCAATAACTATAATTAAATCAAGTTCAGTTAACAATGCACGTAATTTTGACTTCCACACTCTATACCGTTAATGTTTCCGTTAGCGTTTAACTTTTCCATTGTCTTATCAAATTACTCACAATTAGTAGAAAAAAAATTATCGGAAAAAGTTGGTCACTCTCACATGGAACCCTTTTTTTTTGAACACCCTGGGCTAATAACCTACTGGATATATTTTTTAGGAAAGTGAGTCTACGAATAGAAACAACTTAAAATATTATTTTATTTTATTATTGATGAAAGATTGAGAAGTATGTCCTCACATTCTGGAAGACTATGTCTCATTAACTAACTCTCATTATATTAAACTACAAAATATTCTTTAAGACCAAATCAGTCCTAAACGCGATTGAATGAACAATATAAACATTTTTCCTACAGTAATATCAACGTAGCGTAAGGCGTAGTTCTATCATAAACAATACAAACAAGAACAGAATAATATTGATAACTACAGGCTAAGTAATGATAAATTTTGTTTATACTCCAACAATTCTTAAATGTTTTTTGAAGATGAAACGGTTCATTTTCAAATTGAATGTGTGAATGAATGCATGATTGAATGTAAGTTGGGGATCCCGAGTCCCAGGTATTCTTATATTATATTCTTATATTATGCCTAGGTATTCTTATATTATTTATATTTTGTCTAAATTTTTTTATAGTTATAATTATATTCTAGACCAAGTTGTTATTTGCTTTATTGACCTTATAAATTAGAGTTCCATTGAGAGTGCTTCTCTGATACAATATTGTTCCTCAGAAATGCTATGATTTTTAGCAATTACTTCGTTAAGTGTGATTAGTATTGCCTTACAGCTATTTTTGAAATGGACGAGAGAAAACATATGGGTCTGCAATTTTGAGGGAGCGCATGCTTTTTCTGGGCTCATGTACTAATGTTATGGTGGTTGATTTCCTTATTTTGTACAGCATACCTAGTGGAAAAACTCCATTTTTGACACCCATTTCAGTATTGTGTTGGTCGCAGTCCGAACTCTTTTCATTTGTTCAGTCTTGCTTCACTTGTTCGTCAAGTTGTCTTATCACTTCCTCTACCTGAGGCTCGATTTTGATGAGTTCATATATGTTTCGTAGTATGATATCCACCTTGTCGAGGTCCCCCTTAGAAGGAGTGTATTCCTTCATTTATACCTCTTCACTTCAGTTCATTGCAGGAAGGAATGAACATTAAACGTGAGCATAGAGATGTAACTTGACGGAATCGTTATGGTTGGAGTGTGGTTGCTTGTACTGCAGGCATGGTACTGACCATTTGCTGCATCAAGTATTGCAACATGAGATGGACCTGTGATTGCTTCTTGCCGAGATATATCGCCATATCTGTTGGTGTGAATGTCTCTGTGTGGTATTGCAGTTGTTAGTGTTCTTTTGTTAAAGTGGTGTTGGGAGTTTTTGATGTTTTAAGTGGGTCGTTTGTTTTCGGCAGCGATCTGTGGAACGGTCTTAATAGCTTGTTCTCCTCCATAGTTAACGAACTTCGGCTTTTCTTTGGTCGTCTCTTCACATTGTGCAAAGTTACATGTGATGTAGACCATCACATTTCACATATCCCGCCTGAACATGGTAATGATCCGAGGAGTGTCCAAGTTGTTTGAAGCTGGGACATATCAGATGACAATTTCGGGGTTTCATGGCTTGCACTTTGCAGAAAAGATGGGCAAGAAGGCATACGCCAGTTATACTAAATGCTGATGTTTCTTTCTTTATAAGAAGCATCTAGACACGTTTTGAAGGGGTGATCTGTGTTTTGGTCAGAAAGTTTCGATGGATTGAAGCCGTGGGGCTCTAGATCTTTCTTAATAGTCCTTATGACTAGTGTAGACTATTTATGTTTGATGATTCACAGATGGTGGGAGACGTTCTTGTTATGGTGCATTTGTTTTTGGAAGAATTTCAAGTTCTGTAAAGGTCTTGGAGGGTTTTGTGGACGCCAAGAGAGAAAGCTCCCTTTCCCTTGGGTGTTTCTCCTTTTCATTCGTTCCAACTCTTCCCATTTAACCACTGATTCAGAGAAAGAAGCCGAATTATTGATAGAAGGCGAAGTTTTCGTACTCCTCCTCCTTTGTTCTTACTGAATTAGTTTTCAGGCTTCTTAATTTTATTTTCTAGCTCGAGCATTTTCTCCTTCAAGGAAATATTCTCACGACGTTGGTTGGAAAGCTTGTCAAGTGCTAATTATCTTGAAGTAGCTCATAGATTATCTTGATCTATTATGAGCTCATGATTGATTATCATGATATGATTATCCATTATATACAAAATCTTGATCCTTCGATTTGATGATTGATACGCGACGATGATACGCCCCAATTTATTATTAGCTTAGTGCTTACGAAATGTTGGATTTTCAAGTTGATATATGAAACTGCATATATTTTTTTGATAGCTGTGTGTTTAATCAAAATATACTCCACTTGCTTCAATATATTTTCCCCAACAGAAATTGCAAGCATGGAGGCATGGAGGAGGATTGTCAAAAAAGTGAGAAGTTTAGAGTCAATATTCAGCATTCAGACTCTATAGCATGTAAAAATAGGTCCCAAAGTTAAAAAAAGGGAAAATCCGACCCAGAGAATAGGCTGGGTTAATTGATTTAATTTCGCAATTGTTCTGCGCAACATATGAAGCTAAGGATTGTCGTGGAATGGTCAAGAAATTAGATCTGAAAAAATCCTGGTATGACTGAGAAATGCGTAAAAAACACAAACTTCACTGTGGAGGACGAAAATGATGGATAAATGGCTACCCTGTTTACCGATCAGTTTCGAATTCGCCTGCAAGGGGGCACATACAACGGACGATTCGGAACACAATGTAAAACACGCAAAAGGTAAACACTTCTCATTGCCATGAGCCATAACTTACAGGATGTACGATCTACCTCCATATACGGTATGAATATTCAGAAACTGAACTTCAGAACTGTCGACAGAGTTCAAGCATTAAACGATCAAGATTGCTAATGCTAATGAAATCAGAAGAACTCGACAGAACGAACAAAGCTTAACATTTTTCGGTTATGACACGAGTAATCAGGTTTATATCGGATTGAACGCCTCGACTGTCACAACATTTAAATTTGACATACCAGAAGAACAATCAACACAAGGGTGCGAGAATATTTAAGCGAAGCAAGTACAGGGATGACGAAAGTAATGAAGAATAACTTTAGATCAATAGTAGTGGAACAATATATTATCAAAGATCATCTTCACAATGAAAGGCGAAACCCCAATAAGAGAGGCATCAAATATTAGAGAACTGGATGCAATGGGAAGTCTCGCAATTTCAATAGAAAAAGTCGTGCTGGTGAATAATGTCGCTGCTGATTACAAATTCAGGTTCTTTAGGTTAATTAGTTTTTTAATTTCCCTGAATGGTTCAACCGGAATTTCAATAAAGTAAATTTTAATCGTCGTCTTAAGATTGACACTCCTTATTAAGTTTAGCAATAAATAGAGTTTCCAGGTTAAATTAAACAATCGTTGAGGAAAACGGAACGATAACGGGTGAAAATCGATTCAAAATGAAATAATTTAACACACAAAACAAAAAGTAAAGACTTTGAAATATGATTATGAAATATGATGAAATATGATTATTTCAGACTTTCCCTTAAGACCATCTGTACGTTTGCAATTGTGAATCGATGATGCCAGTATGACAGCATTTTCCTTTTTGGGTACGTGCCATAAAATTGTAGTATTTAATAGTATAGTCCTCTTTGACCTATACAGAAATTCAGATAAGCTTAAGAGATGTTGAGAGCTGACTTGATGTTTTTTCATCTCTTTCCACTTCATGTACTACACGGTCTGAAAAGTATTTGGCACGACATGGAATTGGCGTCACTAATCAAAACCCATGTGCTCTTTGTAGAGTACCAACGTTTTTTTTTGTTTATAGTTGGGAGAAGGCTTTTAACGCTTTGAGGGTTGGCAACCCAGTAGCAACAAAATTACCGACTAAACACTTCGCCTATCGCACCATGGTCCTAGCCTGGAACTGTTTGTCACATTAATCACATTAATCATCAGGCAGGCAGGCGTCATCTGTCATCCCCGGGCAGAACATTCAAGCTGGGGACGTTGAATTTTCCGTCTTATACAGGTAAGATCGGAAATACTCATGACCACTGAATAATCGCGTCAGGTAAGATTCTGTCTTACCATGCATTCTGTAGAACCACGGCCCAAAGACACTGTTGTAAGTATATATGCTGTCCGGTCCACCTGCCTCGCATTTCGCTTACCTATGATTGCTGCCACAAAGTTAGGGTCATTCTCCTTTCCTTTCAGCTCACAGCTTTTCTCGCCGACTCTCCCCTACGTAAGTACAAAGGTTTCCGTTCTTCTGTAAGAAGTATAATAGGGAACATCTTCGAGATAACTAGCACCTTTGGTTCAGAGACAGTGCGGTACGAAGCTGCAAGAGGCACGCAAGGGTTCTCGCCTCTGTACCTACGCCTTCTGTACGACTCCTTGCTAAGAGCGTCAGCGCAGACTTCGGAGCCGTACAAGAGCACTGACTCCATTGCACTCATTATAAGTCATCTCTTACTCGAGGTTTGTCCTTTGGCCATAAGGCGTCTGAGAGGTGACACTCCCACAGCAACCCTTTCTGTGAAGAAAGAAGAAGAAGCTCATCTTCGAGTTTCGATTGATGATGATGAGTCTCATGGTGGCGTTCTCTATACTTTCAGTCATGCTTTCCAGTCATGGTTTCATCGCTCATTAGGACTGCGGCAAATGTGTCAACATCCATTGCTATGCGTTGAGAAGCACGTTTGCCAATTTCAAAAGTAATGTACTTGTGGCTGCTTGCCAAGTAGTCTTCGAGTTCCCTCCATTTTCGTAAGATACGCACTAAGGACTCCGAAGTAAATATCACGTCCGAAATGGTTCTCTGGCAGCCATGCCGTCGAAAGGTTTGAGTATTCTCAAAGCTTATGATGATCAGTTTCTTCTTACCCACCATTTCTAGGATTCATTTTCCTCTTGGATCTAAATGAGTCATTCCCCACTCTACTGACTTGGCATTAAAGTTACCGCCCACAAGGATTAGGCTTTTTGAGCTCGAGACAACGTCCTCCAGTTCTTTGAGCTTGATCTGGAAGAGTACGATTGGCTCACTCGGCGTGAGATAGACGCTTACAAATATCATATCCGCACACTCAATCAAAACAAAGCCATCTTTGCTAGAAAAAGTCAGAGCTGTGAGTAGAGCGCTATCCCGCACCCAAATGTCGCCGGTGCCAGATCCGTCAGACAACCATCCAGTCTACTCCTTGTTGTGGTGTTGTTGAGATAATAGCAGGTCGACTTTAGTGCCTCGCCACCTGGTCGAGTAAATCTTGTGCGGTTGAGCTTCTGTGCAGGTTGATCCGCAAGACTTGGATCATGTCTTTGATTTTCTATTGTTGTGTGCATCTTTGAACCCCAGGCACCTACCACTTCCTGGAATATGAGCCAGGTCTTTAGGCTTCAATTCCTTCGCAGCTAGGTTTATTTGGGCACTCCTTCCCTTTATGACCGAGAGTGCAACACTTGTAGCACAGGTTGCTTCGATCTGGCCTCTTGCAGTTCCCGGAAATGTGTCCGTAACTGAGGCACTTATGGCATCGAGCTAGAACCACCTCCTGCTAATTTAGCACGCAACGCAGCCGATTTTAATTTTCTCCCTGGCCAGGAGTTGCACTGCATCTTTTTCTGCGATGTCTACTTTTACCACCCTTCGCGTTCTTGGATTAAGTAAAGCTGCCTGCCGTAGGAAGAATTTGTCTAAAAGAGTCTTCTTCTTTGGTACCTGCAACACAGTCAATGTCTCGTCTTTCTATAGAGGCCATTGACTGTAATGTCGAGATAACAGCTTTAGAGCCAAGAAGCTCCTTGACAGCACTCTCGAACAGGCCCCTGTCAGCGGACTCCGCACCGAGCGCTACGAGAAGGCCGCCTGCTTTGGTCGCTTGTTTTGGTCTTACCACTCGTATGTAGGCATCGTTTTTTTGGGTTCCATTTTTGTGTGGTTTCCTTGAGGACCTCAGCGTAAGTCCTGCCGCCTACAGGCTTGACTAGCAGAGCACCCCTGCGCTGCTTGCGCCTGGCATTTCTAGGCATCAGGCTGTGTTTTGTGCCGTCGTGCTTTTGCGGGTGGCTATTCGATCAAATCTTTTCTTTTCTTCGCAGCATTCTGTTGGAATTTTGAGGGCACTAGTTTGAAGTCAGTATCTGTCTCCTCCCCTTGACTATTCTCTGTTGCCACGAGCCGACTTTCTCTGTTGATCTGGTTTTGGTGGGCTACATGCCGCTCTTTTGCCCTTCATACAAGGAGGATTACATTCGATGAGAGAGGATTGCTTTCAGACATTTTCTTGAGCTCTTTCAACTCGTTGTCTACCCTTTACAATTTGCGACGGTGGCGCTAGATTCTGCCAACAAGGTGCTCTAGTTCGTCAATCGCGTTTTAAATGTTCTTATTGACATTTTTCTAGACATTGGTCGCATTTCTCATTACCTTTAGTATCGCGTTTATATTTCTTGTGAGCCGCTCTCCCTCACTTCGGTCGACGACTATCTTTGTAGTCAGCTCGTCCTCAGTTGGCGCTTTCGGTAAATTGTGAGTTGCAGTGTCTAGACCAGTGTCCGATCCCTAGCGCCTCAGCTCCGCATCTTTTATTATTTGCTCCGTCACCTCGGACAAGAGGAGTTTCTTTGGCAAGCGCCTTTGTCGCTTGAAACAAATATTTTTTAAGGGGCTTGATGCAGACCAGAATAAGAAATGCATCGAAATGTTGGGCGATTAATACAGGTTTCAATAAATGCATTGTTTTTTCATTGTCAGGTCAAAGACTTTTCAGATTATGTAGTCATGGTTTTTGCGTCACATAAACACACAATTTTCACTCCATGTTCAGCGTGATTGCTCGGATCGGACTTAAGCTAACTTTTCATTAACAATTCCTATCAGAATTACACCCTCTGTTGGTTTTCCCCAAATAGAAAAAAAATCCTTTTAATAGTTTTGCGAGGGATTCGAAGTTGGTTGACGCTGGAGTACACTTTGTGTTTGAGTCAAAGCACACTGAAAAATAGAGCCGCAGTTCTATTTGGAGCTTGGACTATTTCTGTTTATTTTGGCAGAAAAAACCTGGTCCGAGATAATGGCACTGCATCTTCAGAGTCTCGCACATCATTTGAAAAACCTTAAATGCAGCTTCGCCCTAAATTGATTTCGCTGCCAGACCGTCAGTTTCTTGATTACTTTGTAGTGTCTATTACGACATCAGCTTCTTATCCACTATCAGATTCATTATGCAAGGCTCAAACATTTTGGCAAGATGCAAAGTTGACACAACATACATATTTTTCTCTGCTCTAATTTCTCCTAAACACTTACCAAAAAGATTTGATTAAAATTTAAAAAAAGTCACAAAGTTAATACCAAAGCTGGCTTGAACTTTAAATCAGTGAACAGAACATTATAATCTAAGAATTTCAAAAATGGCAGCGGTCTGTAAAAGTGCTCTTCGTCCTTTAAAGATTAACATTTTCAACTAACAGAGAAAAGAACAGCTCGAGGAATCCATCGTACATGAAACAACGCAACACGAGCTCTCATTTTCATTTTACTATCATCATCATCAGCAACGCCTAATAGACTTTTGCAGTGATTTATCAAAAACGTTGTACATCCCTCAGTGGAAATGATGAGAATCGATTTTGATGTTGCTATCCAGTTACCATTCTGACTTTTGGCTGCGAACTGATTATTCAAATTTCAAGGATAATAATTTCAAAATAAAACGTTCATCGAAGAAATCTCATTTTCGCGGCAATTTATCACACAAAAAGTTTCGCTTTGCCTGGAAAATTAAAAAAGGACAGATTCTATCAACTACCTTAAATTATTTGAATATAAATCTTCGCAAAGTCTTTTCTGATTACTTTATCAGATTCCCACAGCATTTGTTCTGGTCTTCTAAATGAATAGAAACAGTGAGAAGCCAAACAACGATTTACGTCGAATTTTTTTATTTTTCCTACTGACTCTAATGCTACTGAACTGCACCCATATATCAAAGCACTTCGATTCTAAATGAGCACTTCTCAACTTGATACCTCGCTTAGACTCTGCTTGTTCTTAGAAGGACTCTTCCTTCCCCCATTGCTACACCGTTCACCCATGATACATCAGGTCGGGATAAATTTCAACCATTTCCACATGGCCAAAACGTTCAAACTGAGATTCACATGTACACAAACTTTGGCAATAAATTCTACCGTCGAACATAAAACACTGGCCTGTAATTGAATTCGTGCTGCTATCAGATTCGTGATAAAGTAAAATAAAAGCAGAAGAGCACACTCTCATCTATCCTTCTCTTCTTGCTTTGATCCATCGCAAATACCCCCAGCCATGTCCTTGCCCGCCCAGATCTGACAAACTTCAGTTGACTGTTGTTTTCCCTAAGTTTGTCACTAACACACAACTTCTGCGAGCATAATATCGAAAATGTAAGTCATTTCGGGGATAATGGTTTTATATGTGCAAGAGGGCGACCAATGTGTGTCTCACATTATTAAAGAATGTGAGTGAAACCATTGTCGACAAAAAATCAAATGTCAACGGATGAAATTTATCGGCTAAATCGAATTAGTTATCGACGACCAGAAGCAATTTATCAGATTCACAATCGTATTAGGTTCGTTTGGATGCCAGGCTCTGTTTTCATGTTTTTGGGCATTAATGCCTGAAAAGTATTTGACAGGTCTTTGTCGGTACAGGTGGGACTTTCTTCTCAGAAATAACTTCCTTGTTTGATTTCAATTTTAAACTTTGAACAATCATATGCCTTCGCATTTTCTTCCCACTTTGCATCCCAGATGAGAGCGAATAGGATGAGATAATAATGGTAAACGAAAGTCAGTGGGCAAAGTTTTCATAAGTTTATTGGTTTTACGGGAACTAGATTTGAGCTTAAAGAAATGTTAATGAACAATGCTTGGAAACTTAAAGAAAAATTATTTATAGCCGTGAGAACCGAATTCTGGGGTTTGAAATATTTTCAAGCACTTTAAAGTCTTGTTCCCCCGGGGCTGTTGCACTTAATGCATGATCTCGAGAATGAAAAGTTTGTTCCTTGGAAAATAAATCCTTGGGAAATAACAAAAAAAAAAAAAAAAATTAGTCAATTATTTTTCTATCATACTTTGAATACTAAAAAATATTTATGTCTGAAATAAATAGACTGTTTTCGAAAATTAATCAAATGTTTCTAGGCTATGTCAAAATATTTGCTTCACGAAATTGAATATTTTCAATGTAGCGAGGAAAATGAAAAAAAAAATAGAAAATAAGGTAAGAGGCCGCATAATGGCGGCCTAAGGAACTTATTTTTTAGTGAAAAATCTACTAGCTCACCACGTGAGTGTGGGGAGCTTATAATTTCAAAAGAAGCACGACCAAATCACGAACGTGAACGCTCCGTTCCTTACACTTACACATCATCAACTCGAAATTTCTTTCCACATTTAAATTAAATTGATTTATTACTACTTTAACTCGTCTTTTCATATTTTTCTCCATTACTTGCAATTTTATGTAAATTTAAGTAAGTATATACCTTTTAGTTTTTTTCAATTTGCAATCGACTTTCGAAAATTCTTTACATCCCGTTTTCAGAATTTCATTTTTTTCTTCCTCCTCCTGTGATCACACTTTTTGTTCTGTTTTCAAAATACAACTTATTTTAAATACTTTCTATTTGATCGCATCCATTTAATCGATTATGTCCTTACTTTTCTTGCTTTCTTTATCCTTACATTTCTTGCTTCGAAGTGTACTGATCTCGACTTTTGAAGTATAACCAAACATTATCAAACCGTAAACTATATTCACTGCAAACTCCACAAACTCTCCCAAGCGTTACGCAGAACCATAGAGGTATAGGATACAGAGAGCATATAATAGATACAATTACAGCATATAATAGGCAAAACAAAAACATTTTCACCCATTAAATGTAAAAATAATATAATATTTACATTTTCCAAAATGTTCGACTTTATTTTTGGGTTTGAATCTGACAATGGAGTTAACATTACAGTTAGAATAGCAATTTCTGTAAAGGAATGGTCACATATGCCACTTAAACATTGAAAATATTATCAAATCGGTCGCAAAATCAATCACTTTAATCAGTCAACGAGAATTGAAAATGCGCAAACGCTTATATAGTGCAATTCTAATTCTAATCAAGCATATGGAGCATATGGATATGCTTATTAATGCCGTTCACAACGGAATATAGATTTGAACACATTTGATAAGGGTAGTGTAGCCTTGAGATCTGCTTCAGATTGCAATTTCCCCATGTTCATTCGACTCGAGCAAATTAAATCCGAAGTCGAGTATCTATGAAAATTGTATGGATGATACATGATGCTCATGTGGAGTTACCACTCCCGTTAAGTCGATTCTCCTGTGACCATGGGCAGCATCGGTTTGTTGATGATATGATTCATGGACGAAATTCAGTTTCTGAGTATTTAGATGATAAAAGTCAAATAAATGTAGAATACATCCACAGTAACCCAACTTGTCGTAAGAGGCGACTAATGGGAACACAGCACCGAACTCGAACTATGATTTGACTCTCGACTTTATTTGACGCATGTGGGCTGGCGGCCATGATATTTTGCACCTAGTCGCTTTCTGCGAGGTACCGCCGGGGTGAAACCCGTGCGCGAACAGCTCCAGGCTAATATCACGTCGTCTCCGTCCCGATAAAACTCTGGCAGGCCTCAGAGTACGTTCAAAGCTCGCACCATTGAGTTGGTGGTGTATGTTCGGTTGAGTCGTACTCCCGATTAGTGCTGATCTGGCTCTGAGCACCTGACTCCATAAGGGCTGGTGCCAACCCTCGCATAGCCTCCCTGCTTGCATAGATAACCATGGCATTATTAAGGCGACTACACATCCGAGCGGATATAGCGGCTCTGAGGGGGGACCCTTAAGAACAAAATGAAGAAAACAACAACAACAACAAACAGAATAATGCAGAGGAGACGAACAAACGAGCCGATGAAGATAATTCTGACAACCATAACGATTATCTTGGCGTGTTTTCCCGTAGTGGAAAAACCTTACGTTCACCACCACGGTGTCATTCAGCCCCAAGCGGAAAGAGCAGTGATGGGCCGGTAGTAAATGCGGCTCCGGAGGTTTACGACCACTTCACTCCTAACGTTGCTACTGCTGAATCGACCTCAGTAGGAGGAACGTAGACCATAGAACGTAAGCCCCCGGAGGAGAAAGACGGCGAAAAAGACCTGATTGTTAAGGAGGTTATCGCGGAGAACCGTTCCGAAGAAGAACGGTTGACTAAAAAATGTTATGCGATCCTCAAACGTATGCAAGGAGCGCGCATAAACCAAAAAACAATCAGTAAAGATGTAAAAAATGGAGTGTTTGAGCTCGAAGACCTCTTTGATCGAGTTTGCCACTACAGGAGAAGTAAAAGCTCTGGAAAAAGCTGGAAGAAGAACATCCAGATCAAACGGTACACGTTAAAGTCACCCAACCTTACCTTCCCAATATCAAGAGGACTGCTGCTAGCCCTCTTAAGAGCGAACAGGAGAAAAGGCGTAAAGAGGACGTTGAGCCAGAAAAAGAAACGCCACAAAAAAAGACGCCTTCCAACTCGTGATATCTAAGGTGGCAAAAAAATCCGCAAAACGCGAGCATAGGCTTAGCCAACAAGCAGTGCCTGTTCAAACAATTACAAATACCGTGGACAAACCAGCAAGAAAAAAGCGAAGAGACCTTGGAGACGCTATTTTTGTGAAGCCCACTGACGGAAGGAACTATTCGGACTATCTACGCGACGCAAGAATGTCAAGCGAGAGGAAATAGGGACTATTATTAGAGCTCTACGATCGATGAGGTCCGGAGGGCTAATCGTCGAGTTTGGAGTGGACTCCTCCAATAAATCGATATTCTGCGACAAAATAAAGGACGTCCTTGGGGCAAAAGCCACCGTCTCTACTTTGGAGCCAAGAGCTTCATTGGAAGTAACGGACCTGGACTGCATCGCCGATCCGGCTGAGGTCGAAGAAGCCATTCTAAAAGAGTTCCCTGGAATAACTCTAGTAAAAGTAAAGCTTTCTCCAGAGAATCGTCGAGAGCAAAGGCTGGCCATACTCGACGTAACGGAGAAAGATGCTACACAACTCCTGGCCAAAGTAAAAATTAAAATCGGCTGGGTGGTGTGCAGAATTCGCCGCCGAGCCATCCCAGTACGATGCTATAGTAGCCTTGGATACGGGCACACCACCTCGAACTGCAAGGGCCCTGACCGTAGTATGCTTTGCTTTAAGTGTGAAGCGTCTGGGCATAAGAAAAAAGACTGCGTTGAGACTCCGCGCTGTTTGTTTTGTAATCATCTTAACTCTCAACCGACAGAGCACCTTCACGTTGCAGCAACAGGCGCGTGCCCAATCTTTAGAGAGGCACTAGCAAAAGCAAAAGCAGCTCTGAGGTGATGATCAGGGCCCTTCAAATTAACTTGCACCGTAGCATCAATGCACAAGATTTGTTAGAGCAGTTCGCCAGAGAAAAGAGAGCTGATCTGCTGCTGCTGAGCGAACAACATCGCAATAAGACCTCACCAGCCTGGTTCTCCGATGACTCCCATACTGCTGCCGTTTGGGTTCGTGGCAGCATGCGACTCCAGATTCAAGGTCACGGCCGAGGAGACGGTTTCTTGTGGATTCGGTGCCTGGATATAACGTTTTTCAGCGTATAACTGACGCCAAATGAGTCAATGCCATCTTTTCAAAATACACTGGACGCGCTAGAAGAAGCTGTTCTGAACACAGATCGCAAAGTACTCGTAGCAGAATACTTCAACGCCAGAGCCGTTGAGTGGGGTGTGTCTCAAACCGATTTTAGAGGGCAACGCATTCTGGACATGTCGGTGAGTACCGGGTTGGTGGTTTTAAATAACAGCAATGTACCTACCCTCCGGCGCTGCGGCTACGAAGGAACAATCCCAGATGTGACATTGGCCTCGGAGACCCTCGCTCCAACGACGCTGAACTGGAGAGTGTTCGAGGATTATTCAGCGAGTTACCACCAATACATCGCGTTTGAGATCGGCGATACCAATCCTCGCTCGTCTCAACGATCATTCACTCCCAGGTGGAATATCGGAAAAATGGATGTGGAGACTTTCGCCAATGTGATTCTGGAAGGCGGAACGACATCGGGGTGCCCTTCAGGGAGCGGAAGGGCTAGAGTCGAGGGAATGGTGGAGTCAACGGTGAGCTTCATCACTTCTGCCTGTAGCTCATCTATACCTCGACGGAGGCCTCGACACGACAGGCCTGCTGTACGTTAGTGGTCAAAAGACATCGTAGACAAACGAGGCGAGTGTCACAGACTTCGACGTGCAGCTCAGCGCTCGAGAAACGTAGAGGAAGCATCCAATAGGACAGCAGCATACAGATCAGCGAGGAAAGAACTCCGAAGACTCATCAATGAGGGTAAGGCACGCTGCTGGCGAGAACTTGTGGACGATGTGAACAGGGATCCATGGGGCTCGGCTACAAGGTATTGTGGCGCAAGCTCGGCTCCTCACGGAAGCCGTGTTTACTTCAAACAGACAAAATAAACGGCATAGTGCAGGCGCTTTTTCCAACTATCCTGTCCGTGTTGATGCTGCCCACGAGGTCGACTCAGGCGAATGTCCATCATTCACTAAAAGTTAACTGGGGGATGCGGTGCTTTCTATGAAACCTCGAAAGGCACCAGGACCAGACGGCATTCCAACCGAGGTGCTACAAATGGTTTTCCACGTTTGCCCTGATTCGCTACTCAATGTGTTTAACGCTTGCCTTAGAGAAGGTGTATTCCCATCTCGCTGGAAGGTGGCGAGGCTCACATTGATCAGCAAGGGAAAAGGGGCCCCGAGGCTGCCATCTACATACCGCCCGCTTTGTGTGCTGGACACAGCCGGGAAAGTGTTCGAAAAGCTCATCAAGAGAAGACTCACTAACGCAATTCGTGCTGCAGGGTACCTATCTCCTAGGCAGTATGGCTTTAGAGCAGGGCGATCTACTTCCGATGCCATCATGGAAGAGGTGAATGCAGTCCGTCGAGCCGAAGCGCACAAAAATGATTCCAAACGAATTGTCTTGCTAGTGACGCTTGACGTCAGAAAGGCCTTCAACTCCGCCAGATGGTCGGATATTCTTGGCACATTGGAAAATGTTTTCTGATTGCCAGGGTATCTGTTGCGGATTTTGAGGGATTATTTAAAGGACCGCAGTCCGCTCTATGACACACAAGATGGGCGGCCCAGTATGGAGATAACGTCTGGTGTAGCGCAAGGCTCCATACTGGGACCAGACTTGTGGAACGCATCATACGATGGACTATTGAAGCTTGAGCTGCCAGATGAGTCGCGCTTAGTCGGCTATGCAGATATATAGTCACTGGACGCACGGTCGAACATGCGCAGCGCAGACTGGGAATGCTAATGCGTCAAGTGACGGAATGGATGACCACCCGCGGGTTCAGTTTGGCACTTGAGAAAACCGAGGTGATCATTCTCACAAAGAAAAGAATTCCCACGGTGATTCCTTTGCGGATCTGAGATGCGACTGTTGAGTCTAAGCTTGCAATAAAATATTTGGGACTATTGATCGATTCGAAAATGAGCTTTTCGGAACAGATCAGGGCAACGGCGAAAAATGCCGCGATAGGCGTCTCAGCTCTAAGTCGGCTAATGTGCAACATCGGTGGGCCCACACCGAGCAAACGCCTACTTCTCATGAGTGCTGTACAGTCATTGCTACTGTACGGCTCTGAGGTTTGGGCCGGAGCTCTCAGTAAGGAGCTGTACCGAAAGCACTTGGCCCATGTACAGAGACGAGGAGCCTTGCGGGTTGCGTCTGCCTCTGAGTCGGCGGTGCTGGTGATCGCAGGAGTGATACCCATCGCCCTCCTTGCTAGGGAGAGACGGAGAATTTATGACCGAAAAGTGGAGGGCTCAAGACGTGCTGTCAACCGAGAAGAGAGGCAGCGCACAATACTCGAGTGGCAACAGTAATGGGAAGGCGACTCTAATGGCCGCTGGACTACTCGCCTTATAGGGGACGTAGGACCGTGGCTAAATCGAAGGCACGGTGAGACTGATTATTAACTTACCCAGCTTCTTAGCGGGCATGGGTATTTTCAGTCTTACTAGCACAAGATTGGTAAATTACGGTCCCCAGACTGCATTTTCTGCCCAGGGGAAAGGGATGACGCATGTCACACCTTCTTCAACTGTAAAAGGTGGAGCAGGATGCGGCAGGACTTGTGGGAGGTGATGGGAGAGCTTTCTCCAGACAATCTGGTCGGAGAAATGCTGAAAACTTTCGACAAATGGACCTGTGTGGCACATTACTCTCGGTCAATACTTACAACGAAAAAAAGTACCACGGTCTGCTTTCCAGCAGTCCTCCTCCGTCCTGCCCTTCTGCTAGGGGGGGGGGGAGCGATTTCCCTAGACTGACGGCGCCCTAGGCCGAAGAAAAAAGAAGCCTAGCTCGAAGTAATGTGTCAAACAGTTATCCCCCCCCCCTTATATTACCCCCTTATCAGGAGACTCTACCCTTGGTCTCCTGATAACGGGGTAGTGTTTAGTGGGCAGTCTGGTAGCATGCGCTGCTAGGAGTCCCACACTCCGGGCGTAAATTGCCTTCACCCCCCAACCCCCTAAAAAAAAAGCAAGTCAAATAAATGTCTAGGCGTAATGCCACATATCAACTCATCCCAAAAGCTGATCATTTTCGGATAAGCTGTCACCTTTCCCACCAGTTCTTAAAAGAAATCAAGACGTCAGCAACCAAAAAGGATTATTGCACCGTTTTGCCAAGTCTGTGTATCGAGTTTTCGGGGACACGAAATGTATTCATGGAAAAATTCATAAGGTCCAGAGAATGAATTTCGGCCACTTTAAAAAATGGTACTCCCAGGGAACTTTCTCGAAAACGTTTATAAAATATTGAAATAAAAAAAACATAACGTTTAACAATTCATATTGCTGAATATAATATTCCTAGGCAATATGCGAGAATTAGTGAGTCGTATTCAGCGTATTGCTGCCATCAAAGTGGGCCTTTTCTGTCATCCTGCTCCTATTTTGCCTATTCAAAGGCAGCAACCCATAACAACATTTGAACTTTGACAATGATATCTGGACTCCTTTTTCAGAAAGGGGAACTAGTCTGTTATGTCAAATGATGCCATAAATATTAAATTATTAAATTATTAAATTTATAAATAAATTGATTAATATCGAATTATTTATTCATAGAGCCTCATATTTTGGCATCAATAATGCGTTCCAATCTTATCGTCTGCTTTACAGTGTTTTCGGAATCTCAGTAGCAAAGTAGCAAATTTTGTTTTTTTAAATGTTCAATTTGTTTGCATTGTGCTAATGCTTTATTTATTTAGTTATTATTATTAGTCCTCCTAACAACGGTACTAGCTTGACGTGGTGAGCGGCTTGGCAAGGTTACTCGTTTCCCAGACGCATGAACAAGTCAGAAAAAGTACTCATTTAAAACATGATGGATACATCCCGACATGCAAGGGAGCAGCGACTTCATGCGAGCTCGTCATCATCAGGGATAAGTTGTCAGATCTTGTTTTAATGGTGGATCACTTGACCACTGAAGAATGCTACAACAGAATGATGCTACTGAAGAATGCTACAACAAGTGTAAACAGCTACAAGTGAACAAACCATCGAGGAATGTATATTCAACCGGAAGCCATCTCTACTGCGGACTTCGTCTCAAAAATTTAATAAACCGAAGTAGAGCTGCAAGGAAACTGTGTTCTGTTGAGCGCTTTGCACTTTCAACGAACTTGTGAATCCAAAACACTCGTATTCAGTCGTATTCACTCGCATCTTCTACTCAAGGCGGTGGAGGAAAACTTACAAGAAGCACAGTAGATAGATTTGTGCGGAAGCAAAATTCTATGTCCTAAGTGTCCTTCTCCAGGGACCGTTGATAGTCACATACCGCATTCTGTGGTGTCCGGGAAAAGTTAAGCTCAGTGGACACAAGAGCTCCAATCTTATTCCAAGCTTAACTGCCCCTGAGGACGAGCTAGCTACGAAAATAGCCTTCGGCAGCAGTGAAGACTAAGACGGGTTACACTAAACATCGACACGGTCATTAAAATATTTAAAAACGTAATCAACAAAAATAATGTCAACAGGGACATAATAAACGGGATACGTGAAACCGTTGATGGGACTCAATATTACCGCTGCAAGTCGTTAAGGGCAGTGAGAGAGCTGAAAGAGTTGAAGAAAGTTGCCGTAAATATGACTCAATGCATTGAAAATATTTTTCTCTGCGTGAAGAGCAAAAGGCTGGTATGACACCAACAAACGACACTGACTTCCAACTGGTACCGCTGAAACCCTAACAGAAGGCTACGAGGATTGTGCAGCGTGTCCGGCCTGAAGAAACGATCAAAACCACGCCCACAGCAGAAGACGAGACTCACGTCGATGTTCTCAATGAAATAAGAAAAAATATTGAGCCATTAAATTAGCAGTCTGCGTACGTACCGTACAAGCTACCGTACAACTTAGCTCTTTGTGGAACTTGGGGTGGAGTCCACAGAAAAGGGTCTGTTCGAAGGTGCCGTCAAGGACCTCTATTGCTATAAAGCTGTTTTCTCGACATAACAGCCAATGTCCTCTTTAGAAATAAGATTGTGATGTCGATGTCAAAGAAGTTGAAGAGACCATTAGACAAACGCTTTCAACGGCAGACAGTTTTAGGGTAAGATTGAAGCCTGAAAACCCTAGAAGGCAACGGGTTGCAATAGTAGACATCTTAAAGAACGCAAGCTGCATTTTACTCCAGCCCGGTGGCCGGAAACTTGAGGATCAAGCTCATATTCCGTGAAGTGGAAGGTGCCTGCAGTCCTAAGAAGCGCTTAGCAAGAGAAAAGGAATTCAAGTCCTTCAATATCCTACTTTTTAGTGTCATGGCACAGAACTGATTTGACCATATTGAGAAGGGAAAAGAAGGCAACCCGCTCTTCACACCTAAACAGTATTATATATATATATCAGTATCATCATAACTCGACCATATGTTGGGACATTGCTAAAATTAATGACCATGTGTTTGCTGTAGATTTCATGGAGCTGCAACCATGACGGGTGTTATGACGGCGACTTGTGGAGTCACGATCTGAAACGTGATGAAGTTCAATATAAGTGTCATTGAGTAGTTGTGCGACATAGGTATCTATTCCCATGGTACAGCCACTATTGTGTACTAGTGGTCAACAGCAGTCGCTGCAAAGTGAGAAGAATATCACTGATTTTGCCCCGAACCTCAATTTTGAAGGGATTGGGATAAGCCATAATCTTGAATGCTAGGGTACAGGTCAACTAGATACTCCTTAGGTTGATTAATGAAAACAAAGCTCGCTACTGACAATACCCCGTTGAGGACATCAATAGCCCGTGGGGCTCAAGTTATTGGCTTGTTTATAACACTGGGTGGCTTGGGTCCGCCGGGCCTTGCTTTGTGGGTCTCGAGGACGCGTTTCGGCTGCATACAGCCATCTTCAGCTCGTTCGTTGTTTATAACACTCGATCTGAGGAACGCCTTCAATTCTAACACATTGGTACTTGGCGAAGAATTGCCAAACTGGATGGCACAAGATTTCATTCTTGACAAGGTCTATGGAATGCCCCGTACAATAAGCTTTTTAGGCTGCAGCTAGCGGAGGAGTCACGCTAGATCGGCCGTGTTTATGACATAGCAGCATTAGTCACTGATCGTCATGTTGAAAAGGCAAAGTTCAAACTGGATATGCTACTTTGTCGGATGATCGAATGGATAACTGGCAGTAGTGTTAGTCTAGCGCAGCTAAAGACCGTGTTAGTTATACTAGCCAAGAAGTGGATCACTAAAAATCAATAAACTACTTTGGCCTGATGATTGACTCAAAAATGTTCTTCTTTGATCAGGGTTGAGCATCAGCCCATAAAGCTATCGCTGCAGTTTCGGCTCTCAGTAGCCTTATGGCCAACACTGGTGACCGACCTAGATTAAAAGACGTCCAGTGATGATTGCGATAGAGGCTCACTTGCACGGCTTCGAGGTCTAGGCATAGCGTAAGAACAAACAGCGATAACACTCCGACCATCGACCAATCTAATGGATTTTGCAGAATTGTATGAGTGTTAGTAAAAATATTAATTTTTTGCTCGTTTTGTTTACAAGTACAATGTAAACAGATAGACAAAATAGAGAAAAATAAACATTTTTACGAACACCAATGCAATTCTCCAGAATTTTTCAAATACCGTTAGATCGGTCGTTTGTTCGGAGTGTGAGCGCTGTTTGTGTTTACGCTATGGTCTAGGTTGAAGCTCTTATTAAAGTGTCATACTGAGGGAAGGAGCTTTTTGGATAGCAGCTGCATATCGTACTATCTCTGAGCCGATGGTGCTAGTTATCGCAAAGGTTGTCCCCATAATACTACTGGCTGAGCTAGCACTGTATGACATCTTTGTGAGAATAGCTGCCACATATCCAGGAAGTACTGTGCGAAATATGTTGACATTCAAAGATGTCGCGGACTGCAAGGCTGGAACTGGACTGCGAAGAGGATGTTTCTTCTTATGAAAACTGCCGCTGTAACGTTTGTCAGTGGAGAGAAGGAAGGGTCTTCCCGGCAGTAATCCGTCTCCTTTGAATAGGTCCCTGCTGACAGAGCGATTTAACTAGCCTGAATCCGGTAGGCGAGATGAAAAAGGCCCAGTCCGATGTAATGTGACAAACAGTTCCAGGCTAGAGTCGCTGTGTGGCAGGGGAGGTGTTTAGTCAGCAGACCGGTTGCCAATAGAGCAATTTCACCTCTCAACCGATGAAAATTATTTTGAATATTCAATGACTAATCTGTTCGCCTTTCAAAATGTCATTGGTTATTCATGAATTACTCTATGATACGATACGCTTTATTCAAGAGGGCACATTCATCACTTAAATTATCCTTGCATTCCAACCGACTCAATTTTTTTCTCGACTCACCTTTGAATATAAATCTACGCACTCTTCTCTCAAACTCTTTGAAATCGCTAAAAGTCAACTCACGTTTGGCTTGGTATTGATGAATATTTTGCCGCTTTTAATTAAAATTCTTTATAAACTTCCATTAAGGGGTAACTGTGCGAATAATGAATTCTACGGGTTGACATTTATATTTTGCATAATAAATTCAAAAAGTTGGAGGCAAAAGTTTACAACAGGGCCAACATTAGCTAATAGAGTTGTGCCCTAGCGTACAACGATATCAATCAAAACGGCAACTTGAAGCTTAAATTATTTTGTAAGTCAATTGAATTTGCAAATGGTGTATTTAATAAAGAACAAATTGAATACAAGCGAAAGTATGAGCAGATGAGGTCGCCAACTATGATTCGTGATTTAAATGTGACGAGAAAGAAACATTCGCTTCAGTCATTTCCCAGCAATTTTAAGTTCATAAAGCCAATGACTTGAAAACATGAAGAAAATTTAAAGAAAATGCTTGTTGTATATACTGAAACAGGATCACGTCCGAAAAGCGACTGTGATTTATAGTCATAAAAAGGGTCGAGTGTGCTCGTTTTGAACTTGCTTTGTAGCTTTTTCGCGTTGATACTGAATATTCTTGAAATGACCATTATAGCACTGCCCGCTTCTAGATTTCTTAGAATCTCGAAGTTGTTATGGCATTGTTGCGCCTTGTGAATATATTGCCGAAGGTTTCGGTTGCCCTATATTAATCATTTTTAAAGTACTTAAAACGAACAGTAGTAAGTGAAGAAAGTTTTTCGGAACACTTTTAAAATGAGCAATTGCTTTTTAGTGAATAAATCAAGTCCAGTGCTTATGATTATTATTATATCTATACTTCGTAAGTTTGTTTAAGGAAATGCGTCTGGTCGACTTTCTAACCGTTTTCATAAAACACGAATTTATTTTCATATATTTTTCGAAATAATAACGATAAGAATTTTAAATTTGTCTAGATTTCCAAGATTAAGAATAACGAAAAACTAAGAGAAGGAATTGATGACTTGAAAATTTTCAAAAGGATGTTGTTCTTGTTGTATGTTATTTGCACTGTTTGACTAATTCAGCCAGCCCGGAAGGCGTAATCTGCAAGGAGAATAACATAAAACATTGCTATTTTGAGTTATAACAATTTCCACGATTCTTTCAGACACTATAGTGTTATCTTATAA
Organism: Stratiomys singularior; assembly: GCA_954870665.1. Lineage (NCBI taxonomy): Eukaryota > Metazoa > Arthropoda > Insecta > Diptera > Stratiomyidae > Stratiomys > Stratiomys singularior. Next base: position 51,755,801 of record OX940879.1, read on the forward strand.
TACCAAACTTATTCCACATAGAACATCCTGAATTTTTTTACTTTTAAATAAATATGGTTAAAAAATTGTTACAAAAAAATTGAACTTGTTGCAGTTTTAATATTTTTTAATTAATATTTTTTTTGTTGTTCATACATTGACTTTTCACCTTATTGGCTTGTGGTTATGATCGTTTTATAAATGAAAACGGAATTTTAAGTGGTTGAAGTTTTAAATGAGTCGATTTGACACATGACTCTGGGTTGCGCCGCATATTTTAAGCGAAATCAAGCATTAGAATCGCTTTTTCTGGAGAGAGGGACAGAAAAGGTGTGTTAATAGAGATGACACTTTAACGCCATCCATACTACTAATAAATCAAGTATGCCTTTTTTATTGTTCTGAAAGGTCAGGCATAGTATACGATTCAACTCCATTCTCCAGCATTTTCTTAATTAAGTTATTTGAACTTCTTGTTTTTTAAGATGCTAATGCTTTAAGATGCTTTTCCTTTAAGATGCTAATGCTATAGAACCTATCTTCTACACGAAAATGTTCGAGGGTAAGTCATTAAGTCCTTAGAAAATTAAACAGATAGTGCGACTAGCACTATAAACGGTCCGTTTTTATGCAGCGGCACTACCGACTAGATATGCTGTGAAGTTTCAGCCGGATTAGTTTAGTTGTGTGTTTCTCGTGCATTGAAAAAAAATTGTTTGATTACAAAAATTGGAAAAATTGAGTTTAAATCTGTTATTAAACATTTTCAAATAAAATTCTTAACAGCATAAGAAATAAAAACTGAGTTGGATTTAGTTCACGGCACATCTGCTCCTTCACTTGCAACTATTTATAACTATTTAAATGAATTTAAACGTGGTCTTCATACCTAACAAAGGATGAACCACACTCAAGACGCTCTGTAGAGGTGACTTCGCCAGAAATTATCAATAATATCAACGATATTGTATTAAGTTACCAAAGATTAAAGTTGAATGAGATAGTTGAGGTTACAAGGATTTCAAAATGTAGCGTAATTTTTATTTTACATGACAAATTAGGTACAAAAAAAGATTTCGGCAATATGGGAGCCACGTTTGCTTACAGTCGACAATAAACGCAATAGGGTGGTTGCCTCTAAGACTCTGTTGTCGCTCATACAATGTAATCTGGGTGAGTTTTTTCATTAGTTTGTGACTGTATATGAAACATGGATACACCACTATACTCCCGAGACTAAAGAATAGTCAAAGCAGTGGACTGTTCAAGGCGAACCATGTCCAAAGAAAACGAAAGCCGTAAAATCAGCTGGTAAGGTCACGTGGAATTATTTTCATAATTATTTTCTATTCCCAAACCTGAAAAAATGGCTCGTTGGACAACGCTTTTTTTCAGATGAAGAAGTTTAAGGACCTTCCGAAATCTTTTTTTTTTCTGATGGGTTAAAAAAATTAGAGAAACTTCTTCCCAAGTGTATTAAGCTTGAAGGAGATTTTGTTGAAAAATAAAAAAAAAAAATTACCACAAAAAATTATTTTAATGCTTTGTTCTAAGGTCTTATTGACCCACCCTCGTAGTATGAAAGGCGTGATCCACTTCAACAAAGCAAAATATGCATTTAAGAGACAGTTACCGCCAATTTCGTAATGATAACTCTGCTCTTCATATCTGCTCAAAGCTTGGATCGGTTCAAAGCCATTCTCACCGTATTTTCAACTAGTTTACAGCTTTAAATCGAGGGAGGGCAAGTTTCCAAGTTCGTTGAATGGAGGGTAAGAAATGAGAATAAATATACAGAAATATTTTTCTTTTTCAATATGTTCACCAGTTACTCTTATACATTTTTCAGATGTTTCAGACAACTTAAGTATACCACCATAAAAAAATGCTTCGACTTTGTCTGAAAAATAAGCAGAAAAAACTGCGTTCTTCACTTCTTTATCGCTTGAAAACTTCTTCCCACGAAGTTGTTTCGTAACTTTAAGGAAAAATTAATTATCACTGGAAGCTAGGTCAGGACTGCAGTTTGGGTAATCCAAAATATCGAAACTAACCTTGTGCAGGTTAGCAAACGTAACACGGCACTTGTGAACTGGCGTAATGTTGTTTTGAAGGAGAACACGTTTGGTCAATTTTCACCCTCTTTTTTCTTTCATAAACTAAAGCATTGTATTCTTTGTATTCATTGTATTCTTGTATACTTTCTTTGTACATTGTATTCTTTGGAGGCACAGACACATATCATCGTAATCTCTCAACGGAATTCCTTCTGAATCCTAAAAACTGTCCTCGTGATGTTACTAGCCATCTGTGATACCTGAAACTTCGTGGGATAACTACAGGGTGGGCCATCTAACGTTTGCATTTTGAACTACTGTTTATTTAGAGAATGACAGCTCAAATGTCATTCAATTTGTGTTCATAATTTAGTTAAAGATTTGACATTTACGAAATAGGACGCTATACGCTTGAACAAAATTGGGAAATATTGAAAACTTACTTCCAAAGTGGTGAGTCTTCAGTCCAAACTGTAAGAAATTTGAAAAAAAAATTCCATAAAAATGAGTGGCCTTCAAGGCAGTTTGTGGATCAATTTGTGAATCGTGTTCGAGAAACTGGATCGTTGGTGGACAAAACAAGCCGTTTCTATTCTCGTGCAGTGCGCACAGCCGAAAACATTTCTGCTGTAGCCGAAAATGTCCGTGAACATTCATCAACTTCAACTCGTCATCGTTCTCACGAATTGAACATTTCACGCACCTCCCTGAGGAGAATTTTGCATAAAGACCTCGGTATGAAGGCTTACAAAGTTCAATTAGTCCAAGAACTTAAGCATAATGACCATCCGTTGCGTTTTCGGTTCGCTCAATGGGCAGAAGATCGTTTGGCCGAAGATGAGCATTTTCACCGAAAAATCGTCTTTTCAGACGAAGCCCATTTTCACCTCGGAGGCTATGTCAATAAGCAAAATAGTCACATCTGGGGGTAGGAAAATCCACACATCACCATTGAGAAGCCAATGCACCCACAAAGAGTTACGGTTTGGTGTGGGTTTTGGTCCGGAGGCATCATTGGGCCATTTTTCTTTGAAAATGAGCAAGGAGCCGCCGTTACGGTCAATGGCGAGCGTTACCGTGCCATGCTCAACGAATTTTTAGTTCCAAAAGTTGAAGAGTATGACATGAATGACATTTGGTTTCAACAGGATGGCTCAACATGCCACACAGCCAACATGACAGTCGAACTTTTGGGCACCGTTTTCGAAAATCGAATAATCAGCCGAAATTCTGAAGTCAATTGGCCGCCTCGGAGCTGCGATTTAACCCCGTTGGACTATTTTTTGTGGGGAGCTGTCAAGGACAAGTGTTACGCTAATCATCCAGAGACGATTGATGCCTTGAAACGTGAAATCGAAGTTGCCATTAATGAAATTCGAGCCGAAACAATCGAAAAAGTGCTCGAAAATTGGGTTGACCGAATGGTGTACTGTAAAGCCAGTCGTAGCAGTGATATGAACGATATCGTTTTTCATTCATAAATAAAAAAGTTCAAGCTTCCCAATAAAAAAACGTTTGGAAGAATAACCAGTAGTCTTTTTTTTTATAGCCGATTCAAAATGCAAACGTTATACCGTTACGCTATACATGAATATTTGAAATAATCTTATTTGTTTCCAAAAATCAATTGTTAATGTCTCCCACTAACTTAATGCCTACTTATGGTTAGCATTGTGAAAAAACAAACTTCGATTCAAGTGAATATATTTTGTTTAATATAATAAAATAAGAAATGCGTTGAGAAAAAATGTCTAATCTCAAGTTTCTTCTTTCTATCAGCTATAAAGCATTTCCACCCAGTTGGAATTGCAATTATGTAAGTAGATTGGATCGAAATATGTTGGAAAATATTTCTATGTAAGGCATATACACAAACCAGCGATAAAATTACGAAAATACTACAAATATTACGGTTTTTTCCAGTTGCATTGGTATTTGCAGGCTTTACTGGCTAGTGATAAGACATGTGTGGATAGCTCAAACGTGCGGGGCGATGTGCAGAAAAATTTTCTCAAATTTTGTATTGCTACAAAAATGACTCAGATATATTATTACACAAAAAAAAATTCTCATATAGATTTAGGCCCAAAAAAGAGGTCATCATGGCCTCTCCACTCGTCATGTAAATTTAAGCTCTCTACCTAGCAAAGCTCACTGTGCTTATATACGCTTAGTACGTGGGATATTCATAACTCTATTTTGTGTGATTTGCTTTCGAAACTTTTAAGTAGATTTGTCAAGCAACCCGTGTAACGATATTCGAACGAAATGAATGGAATCATTTATGAATTGTGCCTTATGTTGAATACTTTTACTTTTTCTTTGTGTTTCTTAGAGACGTCAGCTGAGAGTGCTAGCGTCTTTGAAGCTACGCCGTGATTTGGCTTCTTTGACATTCAAAAATCATTAATGCACATGAGTATGTGTTTATTTTGAAATTTTCTTTTATTTCAACCCATTACTAGAAACATCTTTTCAAGCTCTTGACTAGATAACTGTGATTGACGAGTATACTCGTCATGGAGAAGCGACACGATTTTGTGTATTGACGAGTGTACTTGTCATGTGTATAAAGCAGTGTGGTCAAGAAAAATGCAACGTTTTAGAACTACGCATAGAACTGTGCAGTTGCACCGATGTTTGACCAGGTAGGGCTTAAATAACCATTAACAGCGCAAACAGGTTGGTACATGTGGACGGTTAGCAACGTTTTTGGCTCATTTTACAAGTATGCCTGACCTTCGGCAATGCTCCTGGGAATTCCTGAGCGAATTTATCGCGTTATATCAAAGTTATCCGTGCCTTTGGTAGATTAAATGCAAGGAATACTGCGATCGCGATAAGAAGAACCAAGCATATGAGGCTTTGGTGAACAAATACCGAGAATTTGATAGTTCCGCAAAAAGCGAAACGGTGGTGCAAAATAAATTCAATAAGGAGTCTTTTTTGGAAAGCATTAACGAAAGTGAATAAGTCGTATCGATCAGGGGCTGCAGAGGATGAACGTCATCTCTGTGGTATTATGACATGTTGCTCTTCTTAAGAGACCAGGAAATACCTAGGCAATCGAAGAGCACGATCTCCTAATTCAACGCTGCAGTCTGAAAAATTTCTATTCATATTCTCAGGAGGAGTATAATTTTGTGCGGAACTTTTGCGCAAAAAGCTGTGTGAAGTGCAACATGTGTAATGGATTTAGCATCCCAGGTCGTCACGGCGACGACTCGGGATGAAAGTCGGCCTCGCACCGACACTTGGACGTGCAGTCCTTGAGACGTGGCAACGAGTCGTACCCCGCGGGTCAACAACTCGGCCACTCGGAAGTTCACTCGCGTGGTGGCTGCTGGCTAGCTAGCTCAGTGCGGCGAGGATTGCGGACGTGGGTCGGACCCAAGTGAACTTCCGCTCTTGGTTGCATTTGAACCAGCCACCGAAAAGCCCGATTTACTATGCGACGTTTCTAAACAAATTACGTTACCTTACTCTAATTTTTATCATCAAGATCCAAGAATCAAAGAATCAAACTCCCCGACTAACGCACATTCACGAACCGATATTACCGCGGTGCCCGAAAACAGTCTACGTTAATTTCATCCGAACGTAAAACACGCGAACCCGAAAAACCGAACTAGTAGTCCGCGACACGACTACAAATTATTACCGGAACAAAACTACAGCACCGCGGAACCCGAGCGACGAAACACATTGTTGACCCTACATCATCTTGCACTTACCTTCGCGCCATTTCCACCTGAAAGAAAAGGTTGCTGGAAGGAAAGAATGTGGTTTTTTTTAGCACTTCATTTTATGTATTTCTATTTCTTGTATAAAAAAAATATGTATATATAAGTCCTAAAATTTACAATTATTATTTCTTCCTTTGTTTGTAATTATGATACCAATAAAAAAATTTACGATTGCAATCTAAATTTTTTTTACAGATATATGGTCTTTTAAAAAGTCATGCACGTTAAGCTTAAAATCAACGAACTTTTCAATATGGAAATGTTTTTGTTTTTTTTTTTGCAATGATTACTTTCCTTCGTTTTTATTTTTCCTGATTTTACAACACACGCTGCGATCTTTAAGTTGCCATAATCTAGGAAAGAATTTGCAAGTTCGGTGTGGCGGTGCGGAAGAGAATTTGCTGATACGCGGAGATGAGAAACTACCTTCCTTTCGTTTTGTACTTAACAGTGTCTCGCGATTAGCTATTTACCCAATATGTGTTTGATTCCACGCTAAACTGAGTGCCAGCACTTCTCCTCGCCTTGCATTATTCCATTTATTTTAATTTGAATACCCTTTCACTTTATCATTAATGTTTTTAATATACATTTTAAGTTATATAAAGTCGGTATAAAAAAAATTCATTTAGAGTTTGTGTTACCTACAAAAATTGTTTTTTTTCTAAATTTTTCTAAGAGTCCTTAGCACTACTACAATGCTCTTATATTGATGTCTTTCTTTTCACAATCTGTTACAACTCCTTAATCCACCCGCCGAAATGGGATCAGCAATGGATTCTTATGTTTATCGAACAAATAACCTTTTTCCATAAGTGCTGCGTTTTCACTTTTGTAACATAGCATTGTTTATCATTAAAACTTATTGCAACCACGTTTACACATGTGAGATGTAATTACGGCGTCAGGCGAAATATACCCGTTAATTTTCCCGGTTCATTATTGAATTTGTATGCAGGCTTCTTTTCCTTGTAATAAAAACAATAAAAGTCCGGTGTTGAGTGAAATGCAAAACTCAATGGCAGATATACATAAAAATGTGGCTTCACTACGTTATTTCGCGCTCACAACGTCTTGGCGGATTTTTCACACAGTCTGTTTTGCTATTGAAATCCCGAGGAACCAGCGGTAAGGGTTTCCTTCCAATTTTCCAATTGAGCAATCAAATAGGTTTATATGCAAACTAGCAATTGTCAAGCGGTGTCGTTATGCTCACGGGCACACACTGACAACACTTTCGTAAACACTTCCGCATGGGTTTTCACGTCACACCGTCATCAAACCTCTGGCGATATCTTTGTTTTAGTGGCGTTGATGACAACGAAAATATCCATTGCATTCGACACGTTAGTTTTTTTTTCGAAGAAAACGAGAATTGCGGTTGCATTGAAATCAGAGTTTTAGGTGGTGATGCTGTTGCCGTCTTCGTCTGACGGTTCACGTTCTACTATCCACCGCGACGATTTCGTATATCTACCGTACATTTTACGACCGACCCATAAATCGATTTGAAACCGCTTTTCTACTTTCCAACAGGTAATCGCGCGCGAAAGACACACCAAATTGTCCAGATAAGTTCACGTTTGGAAATAAAATTACGTCGAGTGATTTTCCACGAGATCACTTTCTTTTTTCTTTTCCACCCGCGTGTGTCTCTTCTCGCGGTCCTCTCCCAACTCCCCGTTCCGGAAATGTCCCGCGCTCTCCCTGTCGGAAATAGAAGAACTGTCTCTTCTGACCTGAAGTGGTCGCCAGGTCGTAGGTCAGCTGACTTTCGACCTGTCCGCTGATTTTTCGACTGCGGGAAAAGATGGTGGCACCATCTTCAGGTCGGTAGTCACTACACATGCAAGGATGACAGTATCGATTTTATTAAGTTTCAAATTAAAACATGAGTGAAAAATCCGAAATCATGAAGCCAAAATTCCGAAGGTGTTTTCAACAACCCCGCCTCGCCCTTGATAGGCGGTAATTGAAAATTCCTTGATAGGTGGTTATTTCGTTCAGCAGAAATTTCTAGAAGGTTGATATGAGTGTCCGGTAACAGACAATTTCGGCATTGTTAGTGGTCAAAACGTATGCCTACAAAACGTTCCTACGCAATGAGATTTTACTTCTTCGCAATCTCAAATTTTGCTAAATTCTACACTACAAACTGGAACATCATCCGAAGAGTTTCCATTTCACCGCGGTTAACCTGCAATTGGGTAATATATTAAAACTTTTGAGCCTTGAAGTTTCTGTTTTTTTTTTTTAAATTTTGAAATAATTTGATTTAACATTTAAATGTTGAAGTTGTTTGATTTCGGTTATTTTAAAATAAAAAACTTTTATAATTTTACTTTGATAATCTTTATTTCAACAGAAAAATCAATTGAACAAATTCTGTCAAGCTCTAACAAAGGCAATGCAGATCGTGTTTCTTAATATCGATTATTAGATCTCTTCGATGAAATATTCAAACTTAAGCTATTGTAAGGATAACTTGATCCAAACACAATTGAAAGCATAAACTCATTTTTTTTTGCTCTAAAATCTGAGTATATTGAGAAAGCATTCATATTTCTAATAATTTCTAAAAGAGAAAATAAATTTCTAATAAATTCAGACTATAATTTCAACTGATAGGGCAATGTTTCTACTGCCTTAATAAATCGTTAAATTTAAGCTTACATTCAACATATTTATGAACAGCAGATAACAAGGACCACCGACTGGTTGTACTCTAATTGTCCGCAACAAGTTCCTATGAATAATTATTCGTTCGTTACGTACGATTGTAACAATACATGCATTAATTGTATGACATATATTTTTCAACACTGACCTCTGGTATGTCATAAATTCACTGACAAATACATCCTCGAATGCAAGCTCTGTTCATTTGTTAACAAATCACTCTTTATTGTTCATCCAGATCCAGAATCAACATTGCAACCGACGCAATGTCGTTGTCTCCTGTGACCAAATGTCGGCTAAACACAACTGCCAATGCCTAATTGTTTACGGATTTGACCATTAATCTGATTCAATCATTCCACTTGAGATAAGGTGCTAATAAATTAGTTCGACCAATTCAATTATCTCTAAAATTTATGATCGCTAAATGCTGCATATATGTATTAAACGTATATGGACAGAGTTCAGTTATGATTCAAAGACAGATAATTGATAAAATTCGATGCTTAATTTGGGGCTTATAAAGAATGGCTGGATTTCATTTCTGCTTCCTTTTCAGTAAGGAATTGGAACCTTACGAAATGCATTTTCGCACTTTTATTTGGAAATTATTTAAAAACACAGGATATGAGGATTCTACAATTGGCGCAACGTATATCAGCAGATATTAAGGTTTTCGAGCAATTATTGTACTTTATAATTGCACTATAAATAAATAAATTGAGCAAAATAAATTTGAATCAAGGTCACTATGAAAATTGAGTTTGAAATGGTAACAACTATCGTTCAAAAACTAAAATGAAAAGTGTTAAACGATTTTCTCCAAACGATGTGATAAAAAAATGTGTACTGAAATAAAGTATTACAATTCACAATTCGCGACTCTCGTTTGTTATTTTTTTTTTGTTTTCGAAGATAAAAATTATTTTTAATCACTAATTTATTTAAACTATATTTAATATACAACCATCATTGACTCCAAACTTTGCAAGTTGATGTACCCCTCTTTAGTTGAAATCACCCTCCACGTCTTCGAATAAGTTTGCTAGTTCTGTACGAAAGTCCACTTCAGTGTTATATTTCCTTCCCTACCCGTCTTCCCTTGCCATAAAAGGCCTGAAATAAGTGATACTCCGTTGGAACAAGCCCGGAAGAAGATGGTTGGTGGAGTAAAAGTTGTACGGCCAATCTCTGTTATTTTGTGTAACTATAGCTCTATGTTGTGTCGCATTATCGTGGTGAAAATCAACACGCGACAAGTGACGAGCACGTTTAACATTTGATTCCGTTCAGGAAGCTCCCAATCGACTGAAATTCGTGACTTATCCAGGTAACAGTAGTCCTGTACGGCTGGAAATTTCTTCAGTAATAATTCATAACATGAAAACTACAGTAACGAAGACCTGGCAGGTATCAGCGCTTATATTTTTGAAACTGTACATAAAATTTAAAAAAAAAACTGGTCGCTGTAAGCGTGGAAACTTAGTACGATTTAGTTCATGCATTATAAAGAACAAAACAAATTGACAGGCGATTACAGTGAGTGCACATACCTGCCAGGTACATCGATAGGTGTGCAAAATATGAGATCAAATAGACGTTGTTCTGTAGAGTTGAAATTTATATATATGTTCAAGTGGGCGATTCAGAATAAGTTTGTAAAATGACAGGCAATTTTGGCTAGTGTAAGTCTTTGACAGGTGAGAGAAAAGATAGTATGGGAGCGTGAGTCAAAGCTTTAACGTGAACTCAGTGGTGCTGGTTATTCATCTCCCTATCATCATCAGAGACGTCACTATCAATGTCTTTATCACTATCGGACAGGTCATATTATTTTCTTCATCATCATCAGCATCATTTTACGGATCTTTGGTATCATTTATTTTCTTGAAATGGAAACGTTTTGATAAGTGATACGAATAATGAAAATAAGAACAATAACAGTAACAATTTTCGTTCTCTGGGCGATTTCAATAACTTCCTTATGAGGAAGTTCAGCTGCTGTATATTATCTGAAATGTATTCCTCACCTTCACTTGGTTCGTTTTATTCTAAATCCTTCAATATCCTAAAATATTTTTCAACTGTGTTTATGGCATCAAATAGTAAAGACCATATTTAAACCTACTAATTATGATTATTTTTGGTGTTTAGTTTAAGACTCTACCCTGATTGTTTTTTTTTTTTGTTTTTTGGTGCGGCTAGTCTCGTCAATTCGGTGTCTCAATATCATGTGTCTGTGTTTAACCGATTTTGCTCTTTTGTTGCCAGGAAGAAAATCGTTTCATATGCGTCAATTTTTTTATTTGTTGTGGTTTTTATAACGATCTAATGCATGTTATGCTGGCACTCTACTATGTATTTTGCCAGTTCTAATTTCAGCTTTTCGTAGATGCTCCTGAATTCTCGTTGTGACCAGCCTCTTTGTTCTTCCTGTGTAGGTTTTTGGGCATTCTTTGCATACAATCTCGCATATGCCGCTTTTTTCGTTTTCCTTTTTTTGTACTTTGATGTTCCCAGTCTCGAACTCACATTTGCCCCAAGTGATGTCATTTGCACCACTGAGTTTACTTTATAGCTTTGATTCTCGCTCCCATACTATCATTTCTTTCACCTGTCAAGGACTTATACTAGTCAAAAATGCCTGTCATTTTACATACTTATTCTAATTCGCCCACTTGAACATATAAATGAATTTCAACTCTACAAAACAAACCAAACAAACTACCTTTCGATGTACCTGGCAGGTATGTGCACTCACTGTAATCGCCTGTCAATTTTTTTTATACTTTATAATGCATGAACTAAATTGTACTAAGTTTCCACGCTTACAGCGACTAGTTTTTTTTAGTGTTATGTACAGGTTCAAAAATATAAGGGCTGATGACGCTCAGGGCTGATACTTACCACGTCGTCGTTACTGTAGTTTTCATGTTATGAGTTATCATTGAAGAAATTTCTAGCCTTACGGGACGACTGTTACCCGGATAGATCACAAGCTCTAGCACTACAATAAATAACTCCTCAAGATTAACACCAGCGCGATTTTAAACCGTTCGTGGAGTTTCAGACACGCTAAGTCCTAAATTTTAGACGCGCAAAGATCTGTTGTTTTTGAAGAAGTGATGAAGCATTTTTGGCAGAAATAAAAACACAAAACACGCAAGCAGTTTAAACGTGCAGGATCAGGATGAAGAGGGGAAATTATGCGTGTCTTTGGGTTGATGTAAGGAAATGTGCGATGGTATTGTTGGTTGGTCCTTCTTCTTCTTAGCAGCTTCTCTCGGCCCTTTGTTTCCTGCATCAAGTCTCGCCTCCTTTCTCGGTCCATTGACCGTGTCCTCTGATGTGTCCTTCGATCCGAGCAGTGAAGAACTGTATGGGTCAATGGAGTCAGACCAGCAGTTCCTCGACAGACGAGCAGTTCCAGAGGCAAGTGAGGACACTTCCCTCTGCAAGTGCAAGTGGGGACACTTGCCTCTGCCATCAGTTCTCTTAACGAATTCTTTTTTGGGTATGCGTTGTTTGCCCAGACAATTCATATGGCCTACTCATTGCAATTTCCGCAGTCTTACAATTTTCGGGATCTAAGGCTCGACAAAAATTTCATACAACTCGTGGTTGTATCGAATTCACCATTGAACAATCTCTAGCTTCCCTTCAATTATAATATTCGCCTCAGGATCTGTCGCTCAAAGGCGTTCAATTTGTTTATGGGTGCTTTGTTTGGTCCATGTATCACAAACATAACATACCACAGGTCTTATCACGATTTGTATACTTGGAGCTTTGTTTTCCTGTGTATGAAGCTAGTCCTTTTAACACTCAGAAGTATGCTGTTTCAAACAAATTTTATTCAAGAAATGTTATTTGCGAGCTGCACTGTTTCAATATGGTCTGCGCCTACTGTAATAATTTAGGTATTTAAGATATTTTTTCTCAGCTGTGTCACGATCTTTGTTTTCTCGTATTGATTTGTATCCTTACTAGCTTTGATTCGCGGTCGAGTTACACGAAAACTTCTTTGGCGATTATTAGCAGCCGTGACAAAATATTTATGTCATCCGCATAGGCTACCACTTGACTTGACTCTTATATTAGTGTGGGTCTTGTGTCGAGGGATAGCTTTCTTATGACATATTCTAGAACCAAATTATAAAGCCAAGGGTCTAGCCCATCTTCTTGCTTTAGCTCGGCATTTGTGTCAAAGGCGTCGGCGAGTTTGTTTAAGTAATCATACCAAATGGAAAAATAATACTCTTGTATTTTTTGCAAGATGTCAATCCCTGTTTTGCTAATTTCTGGGCCAGATGCATACACGAGAGAGAGAGAGAAGAATGAGTAAATTTTAGAAATGTGAATGTGAAATGTTTAAGAAGCAAAAGGTTGGTAAGACGAAACATGGATGAATTACAAGCAGAAAGTACACACATTTAAAGAGAAACTGCGAAAGTTTGTGGAGGACCTCAGGAAGTTTTTTTTTTTTTTGAATGATTTACGTAGAAGCAAGAAGTAAGACAAAATGCACATTTGAAGTTTTAATTCAAAAATGGAATTTCGATTTTATGATGTTTCCTTTACAAGCTTAGAAAGAATTATTATGGAAAAAATGAATTATTTTAAATATTAGTGAATAACTCATATCCAAACGAGTTACGATTCTTCATTTAAAGGGCGAGTCGAAGAATAGGAATATTTTAATCTCAGGTAGCATGACATACTTAATGAAATTCCTAGTTGCTTATATATATGTTCATACTGATACCGATGTGCTAAACATTTACATACGAACGACATCCAACCAAAAATGAATCTCCCGTGACAAAAAATGAAGGTAGTACATATAAATGTACACTACAATGTACGACCCATATCTACCGAAATGCATATAAGCCAAGAACTTATCAAAAGATATGGATACAAGGCTGGAACAGCTGTGAATGCACTAAACAATGGAATTGGAATCACAATTAATTGAAATTAGTGAAGATTTAAGGATATCGGAATGTCAGAAGATATCTATACAAATCCAATGTTCTCTTTTAATTTAATTTAATTTTCCCATTAAATTAACTTTTAATGACTGCAATAAATCATTGTCTAGAGAGTAAGATATGGTAATGTAGGTATACATCAGGGCTTAGAACGTTATGCATGGATCAGCACACGTTCCGGAAAATAAAATTAATTCACACGCGTCTGCATCTATTCCGTTAGGTGCAGAAATTTAAGATTCATTGAAAACAGACAACGTCTGGCAAACATTGCAAACTTGTTTGGAAAGCAACAAAACGCCAAACGCATCGTCAGCAATTCAAAATTATTAAAATCGAAAAACACGAGCTTATCAACCAGTTGCATGTATCTTTTACTTGATAGAAGAATTCTGCTTAATGAAATATTTTATTTTTCGTTTAACTTATCTTTCATTTCAACTAGTTTCAAGTGTACTTTCTTGAAAATTATTTTTTTTTACACTCTCCATCTGGCACCACATAGTTAGGAAAATAGAAAATTAGACCAAGTTGTCCGGCCTACTGGAAAAAGTTATAGATGTATATGTACATTTATACACTAGAAAGCGCTTACAGTCTAGAACCTCATTGGAAATAAAGTAAGCTTGGCAGGATAGCGAGCTTGGAAACCGAACGACGGAGGTCAGTGGAGAGATTGCGATAATCAGCTTACCAAAAAATATTTTCAAATACCAAAGCTTGTGGAACTTTGGCGTTTGGTGCCATTGTATTAGCAGTTTGTTCCGATTCCGAGCGTTCTTTAATAGTAAGCATAAGGTAATCACTAAAGAGAACAAGCAAGTTTTTATAGATAACGATTTATCATATCAAACCCATTATTAGTTAAATTAAAACAGCTGTTTTATGTCAAATTTTTAAATTAATTCTTGAAAGTTTTAAAATTTTATCTCAAATTTGCACGTACTCGCATTTTTGTTGCATTTACTTGAACTATTTACAACTTCAAAGTAAGTTTCAATAGTATTCAAACAGGCCCCTTGTCAAGCAGTCTACTTAATCGATTCCATTTTTATCCATTTATGATAACACTCAATTCGGAAAGGAAATTAAGCAATGATTGCATCAGAAAATAATTTATGTAGAACATAATATCAGGGGAAACTTTTAATCTCAAGTAAATATACGTTAACTTATAATGTAGGGACTCGTATAACAATATAAAACATTATATAAAATTCTGCGTATGCTGAGCATATGTAACATTCTATAATTTCGCATCGTTCACATACCAAATAACATATATACGCAGCAAATCTGATACCATCTTAACGAATCGGCAAATCTTTTGAAACTTTTTGCCAATTATCTGGAGTTTTTCGGTTAATTAACTTTTTCGATTAAACTTTCCAATTACTTGCAACTCTTTATCGGCATCTGTTTTAACAGCTGAACAATTAACTGCTACACTAATGTCCTTAAACTAATCCATCTAGTTCTGAGGAAAAGATATTGAGTTCCTTATTTCGTGCCCCAAACAAAAAAAAAAGTTAAACGTGTTTATTGGACCGTTTTCTAAGATGCTATCTCGCAATTCTATGTGTGTACGCTATTGTGTAATCAACCGCTTCTTACATGTTGAACTGATAGACAATTGCCAATGGATTACATTCGGAGTTTGGTCATTGGCAAGGCTAACATTTTCTCAACTAATGCGTTATGTGATTCGAACTTTTCTTTAACGTTCATAATCTCGGCTAATCTGGTAATTATCCGAAAATCATCATTATATTGGCTAAAGACAATAATTGGATTTTTTCCTTCACGGTGTCGTTCGTATACAATTTTTGGAAATTGCTTGGAAGTAAATTATTGAAATGGGTTGGAAACAAATAGCACAGATACATTTTCACTAAATTCAAAATGTAATTATTAGACATAAAGTATTGTTTTTAATAATGCTTCCATGTCGATTATAATTTTTATATTCACATTGAAACAAATTTAAAAATGAGCTTGTTCGCAATTTACTGTGAAATGCGATGATAACTTACTGCGAATTTTATTATTTTCAAGAGGAATATTTGACTTGAAGTTCAAGGTATAATACTATTCAAATGTCCTTTCTGGCTTCGTTTCATTGAATGTAGTCATGCCATCGAATTCTCTACTTCTTTATTACACTTACTGTATGATCAATTTTTAATGGTCTAAGATTGCATATTATGCTTGTAGACTTGAGCATTCAAAAATTCCATCCCAACACATTGGCGGTCAGTTGGCATTTCCAAATTATTGAATAATTAACTCCCGACATTGTTCTTACAAGCAGTCGATTGTCTGGTTATATATGATGTTATAAGCCGCATTGCCGAAAATAAACCGTATTTTTGGCAAAATTTTTTTCGATTTTGGGAGACCTCACCATTCATTTACTTCCTGAGAATCATCAGACATATCATAAGCCGGGTGAGGATTTGCCAGAGCCCATATATCGCAGCTTTTCTTAATTAGAATTCTATTCAGACAGGAGTGCACTTCTTTGGAGAAAAAGGTTTGAATTAAATTGGAATCGGTTTCCAACTACTCAAAAGCCCAATCTATAATTGCTCTATTTAAATCAATAGGATCCTGAGTAAATTGAAATTTGAAGTCCTTCAAATAAAAGAATTCTTCGAAATTCTTTTCAAAATTATCTTAGAAAACATAAAAATACGAAAACGAATGGACCACATTTCCTAGTTCACACGTGTGACATTCTCTGCTAGACGTGTTTTTTGGCAATATACACAATTTAATGTACCTGCTGGTGGTCTTCTCTGGCTCAATTTTCTCATATCTTTCGACATTATGATGAAGATAGCATTCGGTTTTTTGTTTCGGATTACCAAACATGGATCATACATTGTGCACGATGCATGAAAGGAAAAAATATTTCCGCGTTATTGAATTGTCAAACGTTATGTTAAAATTCATAAAATATTTCAGAAGTTTTTGCGCGTGTTCGAAACCAGCTTGAGCTCTTTCCACCTTTCTCAATCATAAAGTATTCTACAAAATATTCGTTTAAGGGGTTATACGCAGTTGCGAGGTTAAAATAAACGTTCTCTAACGATTTTTATGCAGAAACAGATTTTATTTATTAATTACAAGTGATGCTCATTTAAATAGAGCCTACTTTTGAGAAAACAATAGCTCGTGGATCATGTAAAAATATTCATGTGCACCTGTATATGATGTCCCGAAGGACCTCCAAAAAAGGCGCTTGGCGCTGATCTCCATTTCGGCGGTTTGGATTATTAGAAATCGTTTTAAAGTCGTGAGTAGTTTTAAAGGATAGATCAATGCAGGCATTGAACGAAGGAACAATAAAAATTTTGATTTTTGATAAAATGGCGTCCATTTAAAAAAAAATCTTTCGTTTTCAACTGAAATTTTCGCTCTAAATCGTTAAAAAAATGGTAATAATTTATTAAAATCGTATTCCTACATTCAATACCTGAGGAATATATCCAAGAAGATTTAGTTTAAATTTGAGACTGATCGGTTGAGCTATTTCTGAGAAATCGGGATCAACGTCTTTGAAAATACCGATTTGAGAAAAACACGTTTAAACATGGTACGTCTATACCAGGGCCATAGGAGGAACCTCTTGCAGTCTCGGTAGCTTCCAATAAGTCCAGTTGGTGTTGTCCTCGAGCCATTCTCTCGCGTCGGAGATCATCACACGCTCTGCGTCCTCTTTGTCGACATAACCATGAGCTGCAGTCCTAATGCAATCATAAAGTAAAATAATCAATTGCTATTACTATACAACAAATATACAACAAATGTACAAATATACTATACAAAAAATACAACATGATCTTCATAAATTGGATATATAGCTTCAGCAACATCAGCTGGTAAAGATAGATTATCATGGGAGTAAGAAAATAATGTGTTCGTTGCTAGCGTTTGCTGCCAACTTTTTTTTTTGGGTTGGGGGGTGAAGGCAATTTATGCCCGGAGTGGGGGACTCCTAGCAGCGCATGCTACCAGATTACCCACTAAACATCCCCCCTGTCAAGAGATCCTAGCCTGGAACCGTTTGACACATTACTTCGGGCTAGGCCTCTTTTTACTTCGCCCTAGGGCGCCGTCAGTCTAGAGAAATCTCCCTCCAACGGGAGGGACCAGGATGGAGGATGACTGCTGGAAAGGAGACCTCCCTAGACTCCACGCCCAAGGTTATCTATCGTATATTTTTTGGCAATAAGTATTGCCCGAGAGTAATGTGCCCCGCAGGTCCAAATGTCTAAACTTTTCAGCATTTCTCCGACCAGATTGTCTGGAGAAAGCTCTGCCATCACCTCCCACAAGTCCTGTCGCATCCTGTTCCACCTTCTACAATTGAAGAAGGTGTGACATGCGTCATCCCTTTCCCCTGGGCAGAAAATGCAGTCTGGGGACCGTGATTTACCAATCTTGTGCTAGTAAGACTGAAAATACCAATGCCCGCTAAGAAGCTGGGTAAGGAAATAATCAGTCTCACCGTGCCTTCGATTTACGTGCCTACGTCCCCTATAAGGCGGGTAGTCCAGCGGCCATTAGAGTCGCCTTCCCATTACTGTTGCCACTCGAGTATTGTGCGCTGCCTCTCTTCTCGGTTGACAGCATGTCTTGAGCCCTCCACTTTTCGGTCATAAATTCTCCGTCGTTCTCTACAAGGGAGGGCGGTGGGTATCACTCCTGCGATCACCAACACCGCCGATACCTGCGCAAAGCGCTTTCAGTACAGCTCCTTACTGAGAGCTCTGGCCCAAACCTCAGCACTCATGGCACCAAATACAGCACTCATGAGAAGTCAGCGTTTGCTCGGTGTGGGCCCACCGATGTTGCACATTAGCCGACTTAGAGCTAAGACACCTATCGCGGCCTTTTTCGCCGTTGCCCTGATCTGTTCCGAAAAGCTCATTTTCGAATCGATCAATAGTCCCAAATATTGTATTGCAAGTTTAGACTCAACAGTCTCATCTCCGATCTGCAAAGGAATTACCGTGGGAATTCTTTTCTGTGTGAGAATGATCACCTCGGTTTTCTCTAGTGCCAAACTGAACCCGCGGGTTGTCATCCATTCCCTCACATCCATTGACGCATTAGCACTACCAGTCTGCGCTGCGCATGTTCGACTGTGCGTTCGGCGACCAGTGCTGCCATATAATCTGCATAGCCGACCAAGCGCGACTCATCTGGTAGCTCAAGCCTCAATAGTCCATCATATGTGGCGTTCCACAAGTCTGGTCCCAGTATGGAGCCTTGCGCTATACCAGACGTTATCTCCATACTGCGTCGCCCATCTTGTGTGTCATAGAGCAGTATGCGGTCCTTTAAAATCCGCACCCGATACCCTGGCAATCGGAAATAATTTTCCAATGTGCCACGAATATCCGCCCATCTGGCAGAGTTGAAGGCATTTCTGACACTAGCAAGACAACTCGTTTTTCAGTTACTGCCAACTACACCATGAACCTTCTCCACCTGGACACTTTTGTTGCTGAGGCTTCTCAGAAGTCGAAGAATAGTGATAATATGTTCCCCAAATTGCATTATACATATTATCCACAGAATCACCATTTCTCCTTATTGCCAAACCATAGTAAACTGTCAGCTTATCTTATCTAGCTTAGTCGTGAGTCGTATTTTTTTTAAATTTTTTACTGTCTTGTTCAATTATTTTCAAATTTTTTTTTAACTAGCTCGTGGACTCGTGAACCTATTCTCTTCTGAATTCCCCCGATACATTCTTTTTTGACAGTTTTAACTTCATCGTAAGGAGCAGCTTTCAGTAGCCCAGCATATGTTTTTGAATCGCCATCACCTATATAGTTTCTATAATGAACTTGGAATTTTTCTATTGAACACTTAAACATTTCAATAACCACATCAACTTCCATTTTACCTGAAGAGCCCTGGTGATTTGCACAACAAGCAACTTTATGTTCATTGTACCAACCATTATACTCTTCAGTACCTTTTTTAGGTTTCCAAACCTCACACTGTTTACAGTAGGAACTTTTTACAACTATATCAATGATTTTAATTATATATATTACCAGTGTAATACTCAGTCAATGGTGTCACTCCATACAAAGATGTATACCCTCGCTTCTTCCAGGTTCCGTCACCTGAAACTGTTAATTCTTCATTATTTCCATCAACTTGGTTTTCAGCAGTCGCTTCTTTTCCTATGTTACAGGCTCACACAGTTTTTCAGCTGCTTCTTTCACACAGTAATGATGGCTTTCAATAATCAAATCATAAGTGTTTTGCGTTAAATAGCAGGCATGTCCATTAAGCCACAAAATTTAGGGGCGTCTTTTAATCCTAGTTATAGAATTCTCATCACAAATATAAATCGTCTACTTATTTCGTAAGAATGCTTCACAAAAGGGCTGGTGTCAATTTTCACACATCACAGATTAGAAAGATTTTAAAACAAAGTCCACGGGGAGAAGCAGTTTCAAATTTTATTTTTCCGCCACAAGATTACATTAATTACATTCCACGTAATCACTTATCGCAGCAAATACAGTAACGAAATTTAAAATTCTATATACAATCGAAGGATCACGTGAAACTAAAAGCTCTTTCTGCATTTTGATTTTTTATCGGACCCACTAAAACTACATTTATCCGTCCCAGCAGTCTTTGGATTAAAGGCCTATGTTCTCTTTTTAGCTTTAGAAATTTGGATTTTTTCGGTACTTCTACGTAATCTTGAATATATACGAGGCATTTTCATAACTTTTGAATTAAATTCACTCCAATATAAAACAAGGAGTCACAAAATAGTTTGAAGTGAACACACTACTTTACAGCACTTTTTAGACTGATGAAAGTCAGTCACTTATAATGACTGACTAGATTATAATAACTGAATGTGACATCGAAGTACTTAGTATACCTATTATACTTGTCTTCTATGAAAAAACACAGTAGAAAAAGGAAACTCAGGTGGCACGCGTAGTGAGTGCAGCTGCTAGATTGGTTCTGACTTTACCTGCTTTCTAACACTCTGACTTGGCCATACAAATTCAGGTCTATCTCCGAAAATATTTATCGTGTTGGCTTAAATTTTTTAGAGAATATATTTAAATTTGCGTACATTCTGATAATATAAAACAAAACGACTTTTTGAAAATTCTAACTACGTATAACCCAAGAATAACTATTGCGAATATTTTGAATACATTGCTGGCAAATCCACTTTCTGAGAAACCTCGTATTTTCTTTGGTAGAGAGGGAAATATAGCATCCGTCATCTATGACCATATATGTAGATAAGACTAAAAAAGCCTTGTCTCGTGAACAATTGCGTCAGATAATGATGAGTTCTCGGTCCAAAGTCACAAATGAAAATTATGGTCAACCTACCGCGTGCTTCGCTTACCCGTTTCCCTTACCCGAAAGTTAATATCGTATCTTCTGCACTGGAGTGAAAGCCTTTCCCTCCAGCTTTCCTTACATTAGGATACTCTCCGTCACTCTTCAGCAAAAAGCACCATAAGAACCATTTCCCGAATAAGCACTCGCTTAACAACAGGGCGATATGCAGCTTGACTCCGAGAAAGTCGAAGCTTCTAGGTGATAGAGTAAGCACAAAATAAAGCGGAAAAAATGACTGCACGGTTTCTGACACAAAGGAATAGCAGAAGTATAAGTACAATTGGTACATAGACGTTTGCCAGATTTTCTTTGACTTTAAGCAGGCATACGATAGTATTGATCTTAACGCACTGTACCAAATGATGCTTCGCTTTGGTCTCCCACCCAAATTAGTCACTCTTACAAAATGACAATGACGTTGACTATTTCCCAAATCCGTACCAATAGTAGACTCACCGAAGGCTTTGACACAAATACTGGATTAAAGCAGATGGGCTGCGTTTTTGCTTCAATTCAATCTGTCTCTGAAATATTTCATAAAAAGCTTTCTGTCGATACAAGAGGCACACTATTATACAAATCAAACCAAGTGGTAGCCTATGCGGATAACATCAAAATTTTTGCTAATAATGGCCAACAGAAACTCGATCACGATGTGAAGCTAGAAAGGCTACAAACCAATGAGAATATACCAAAGCTCATGAAGCAATCGACAAAACACTCAAAATCCCCGCAAATCCCCAAAATATCACAGTTAGTGAAAACAATATTACAAATGTGGGCGAATTTCTGTATCTTAGTGCAAAAAAATAAAAAACCGTTAATGAAAGAGATGAAATGCGCCGAAGAGTACCGCTCGCAAATACAACCTTTTATTCAGTTTTGGTGATAATAAAGACCAGATGCATACACAGGATAACAGAGCTCCAAGTATACAAATCTGTCATAAGACTTGTGCTACGCTACGGGTGTGAAACATGGCCCCAAACCCATTCGCAAATATATTGAACACCTGAAGTGGGTTCTTCTAGTAAAGCTGGGTCCTGAAGTGGGTAATTGGAGCAAAGCTAGAAGGAAACCAATCAAATTCGATACAGTCATGAGCTGTATGAAAGTTTCGATGAGTACGAGGTCTCAAAGATTCATATGGCCATTAGCTAGCAACATTTAAATAATAAAAAAAAAAAAATAAAAAATAATTTTTCAGTTGAAAATTTTTAGATCCGGAGTTTTTTCGATCTGTTTTTGCTTCTTGCTTACGGCGTGCTTTCGCTATATCATGTACTGGCTATTAGGCGGCTGAAACACTACAATCCAGCACTTTTCTTCTTAGCATTCTGCATGCCATTCTTAGCATTCTGGATCGGCAAATGCAGACCCAGGTTTTTTTCCAGTTGAATTTGACGGATTAGTTGTAACATTAAATAGCGGATACACTAAGATGTTAAGTTGAAAACCCACTTGGTATTTCCCGGTACATTGTTGAACACTTATCAGGAAAGAGGAAAGCGAGCTACGTTTTCAGCAATTACTCTGTTTAACATTTTTTTTCCTGAAAAATGAATCTTTCTTTATCACTACAAAGCGAGCTCATACAGTATTATCACTTCGAACAAACTCCAGATCTAATAGCATTCAATCAACATAATCGGAAGTATATTTGGACAGGTAATTTGTCTCTCATTATTACGTAAAACAAGATAACTCCTTTCGAAGCATCCATAAAATCATCACGTGTTCTTCAATTTCCTTCTGCGAAAAGTAGGCCGAGAGTGTTAGCACTGTATGTAAATCCGTGGCGTAATCACGAACAAGCGATATTACTACAAACAAACTCTTAATCTAACATTGTTTGATTGCATTTGTATTTTGTACTTATATGTTGGAGATTCAATACTGTAAGAAAGTGCAAAGAGTTGCCTATTCATATTCTCTACAATTTTTACACAACAGCTCGGGAATGATAGGATGGATCAGATCAAGAAGATAGGCTACAGCTGTTGGAATGATAGGTTGTGTTAGGAAAGTGTTATTTAGGAAACTCTCAGCTTGGAAAAATTTGTTTAAATTTAATAGGTAGTGAAAAACACACAATTTTCCTTTTAAACCATAGAATTATTTATTTTGTTTTATACATATATCGATATTTCGAAAGCCAGTTGCTTCCTTCCTTAGTGCTAACTGATTCATAACTTAGAAAACCAACCCTATATATGTATGCCTATCGAAATTAAACTTAATTATCCCTTAATTAACAAAAGGAACCATTAACAAACCGGCCATTGTAAATTATTTTTATTGGCAGTATACCTCTATCTAACTTATTTAGCCGAAAGGCTTAATCCGGCTTAAGATCAGGACGGAGGATCTAAAAGTGATCAAACAGGTAAGACAGTACCAAAAATTAGACGTCATCGAAAGCCTGGATATATTCAAAATACCCAAAATCAACAGGATGAACCAAGACCAAGGTAACGCCTATTCATCTCTCTTCAAATTCACACAAAAATAATGAAAATAACCGTATGAGGGATTAAACCTTTCGGCTAAATAAGTTAGATAGAGGTCTACTGCCAATAAAAATAATTTACAATGGCCGGTTTGTTAATGGTTCCTTTTGTTAATTAGGGGATAATTAAGGTAAATTAGGATAGGCATCTATATATAGGGTTGGTTTTCTAAGTTATGAATCAGTTAGCACTGAGGAAGGAAGCAAACGGGCTTTCGAAATATCGATATATGTATAAAACAAAATAAATAATTCTATGGTTTAAAAGGGAAATTGTGTGTTTTTCACTAGCTATTAAAACTAACCATAGCAAAGAAGTTCGAACAACTTACTATTGTTGAAATTTGTTTGAAATTATTATCAGTGGTCAAACGGAGGCCTAAGCCCTTTTATTCTTGCTGAGGCTGGCACGAAGTTATGTATTTATTAATTTATTAATATGTATTTATTAATTTATTATAGTTAGGTTATATAAATAAATTAAAAATTATTAGGTCAGTGGGTGAATCGAGGCCTAAGCCCTTAATTTCTTCCCGAGGCCGGCAAGTTGCTGAATACATAGATATTTATATATAATTAGAATATAAGAAATAAATAATAAATTTGCCCGTTAAAGTCTCCTTAATTTAACACCGCATCCAAACCCAGTCTTGGAAATAGCAGGAATGAGTCACGTAGGAGTGGAAGGGGAGCTCTCCACGGCAAAGGCTGCTTTCACTTGAAAAGATAAGAAACACCTGAAGAAGTTTTGCCAGAAATTTGGGGGAAACTTCAAAGGATTGTGCATGAAGCTTGACGGATTGTGATGGTGAGTCTGATCAGGAAGAGTCGATGAAAGTAGTCCAAGATGAGGGTGGTCAGAAAAGGCCAATTGTGTCTCCAACCCCGGAGACAACATCGAAACGTTCAATAAACATGAACGAAAGGAGTTTTTCACAGCTGCACGCTGCGGTCTCGGAAGCTTCCGGAAGTATCACCACAGCTGAAATCGCACCTGCCCCAGTGCATAGAGTAGCAATGAGAGCTATGGGAAACCCTATCAACATTGCTGCCACTAGGAAACAGAGGGTTCCACCGACAGTGTGCTATTGGCTTAATCTTAAGCCTTTTAGGGAGAGAATTCAGCGAGCGTGTGAGAAGAATCTGCTTGATGCCCCAAAGTCATTGTAACCGTCATCAGTTCTACACAAACTTCGTTATACTCTCTATCTATAGACGACCATAAAAGTCTCTTTGACTTCTAAAAATGGGACAAAGTGGCATGCTACACCTATACAGACCCAACTGAGAAAAAGCTGACGCTGTTGCTACTAGGTGTGCACAATTCCTACGAACACAATGATGTCAAGGAAGAACTCCAAGCCATCCTAGAGTAAGATGTTTTGGGAGCCATAAGGTTCTCAACGGTGGCCTCAAGGAAGGAAAAGAAAACTCTTTCGTCCTACCTCCAGTTCAAGCCAAACTTTGTCGTCAAAAAGGCTATAAATGTAAAAATGCTTCTATATCAAAAGGTTCATGGGGAGCGTGTGGCGAAATCAAATACGTGGCAATGTTTAAACTGCCAAAGATTTGGACATATTGACTCGAACTGCGGAATGGAACCCCGGTGTGTCAAGTGTGTCAAACACCAATAATCAAAGGAGTGCAATGAAAAGGAAGAGGGAAAAGATGCAACCTTCTGTGTAAATTGCAATAGGCCACGTGGGCCATCCCACAAGTTTCTGGGGCTATCCCAAGCCCAAGGAGGCTGAGGAGAGGAGACGCAATCTCTTAAAGAAGAAGGAAGGAAGCAGGGACTTCGCCACTGCGTCTTTAAGAACCAGCACTCAAAATGGGGTCTCCTTCGCTAGTCTTGCAAGGGGTGCAGGTATGCCAACTGCAGCTCAGTCTGTACGACAAGCCAAAGTAAAAATTGATTTACAGCCGCAAAAAGACAAAAAATTCTTTCATGTTCAATCTTTCGCAAAGTTCGTTCGGTTTTCCTTCATCCGCAAAGTTAACTCATTTATTCTCCCATACAAAAAACTAACTAATCTGAATGAGAAAAATGCGGCGTACTTGAACATCGCCTTCAAAATCTGGTGTCGCGATTAGCTCCATTAAGCTCTCCATCGTCAACATTTGTTCGCTAGCTCCACATTTCAAAAGAAACTCTGTCCAAGAATACTTGGACACGCATAGACCAGATTTCTTGTTCATCTCAGAAACAAGACTGAAAAGAAAATACAAAGTTTACTTAGGGAAATATAAAGTCATAAGGGATGACGACCCAGATGGAATCCTTGGAGTAGCTATGGCTTTCAAGGAACATCTCAAAATTCAAAGACACTGTCTTCCAAGTCTAAAATGTGCAGACGTCATGATATTTAGCTCATTCCTGGGGGGTTATACATTTGCATTTGTTGGAATATACGTGAAACACGGATATTCGGGTAGGGATCTCATTGAAGACTTGGAAACAGTCCATACTTTGTGTGAGAAGTTCGATTTCTTTGCGATAGGGGGTGATTTGAACGCAAGACATCCTTCCTGGGGCAATACCGTATCTACCGTATGGAACGGCTCTGTTCAATTGGGTGCAAGCCAATATGGATCTCAAATTGATTGCACTAAACGAGCCCACTTTCCGAAGAAGCTCGTCAACGATCGATTTCTTCATTGTGTCTGCTAATTTGGTGAATATCTCTCACAGCTGGAGGAATTTTGAATGTAGAGCCCTTGATGCTGAATCTGATCATCTTTTGGTCGAACTCGCTTTAAGAGTTAAAAAGGGTGTAAAGCTGGAAGCAGCAGCCCCTCAGTTCTTTATCCCATACAAGCGCATAGACTGGGAAGCTGTTAATGCTGACCTAAGCAGAAGGATTGAAGGAATCTCGATCAACAGATCGAGAAACCTATCACCCACAGAGATTGAAGAAGGCATTGCTTGTTTGAACTCGACCCTTGCTACGGTCATTTCAAAGATATCCATAAAAAATTCCTCCAGAAATTATCTTTATAGAGACTTACCGGAATACTTCCTGAAGCTACATCGTAGACATAGCACCCTCAGGAAACTGCTTTCAAGGATATACCATCGCAACCTGAATATAGTTAACTGGGAGTATCAGCGGGTACACCTTTTAATAATGTCCCTTAATAGAATGATTTTGAGAAGGTCACCTATTACCAATGAGAGATTCCAGGAGGCTCTAGGAAACATCAGACCAGGTGCTTATATGTTCCCGCAAATTAATAAAATAACTGGCCATAAACGCCTCTTAGGAGTTCTCGTGTTTAATGGTTTCATGCTAATGGATGAAAACGCCTTTGCTAACTAAATCGCGTATCACTTTACGACAGTTCTTCAAGAGGAGAAAGCAAGTGCGGACTCTGCTTTCAATTCACTAGTAAAGAGAACAATACCAACGTACAACAAAGGCCATAAGAACCTGCGCTTGACTAGATTTTCAGATTTGAATCCCTCCAACGCATCTGTTGGCAGTACTCTGTTTGTGAGCCTTGAAAGTATCAGAATGCTTCTACTTGAGTAAAATTTCAAAAAAACCGTTTATGCTGATGAAATTTAAAAAATTTTCTTAGAAGAACTCCCCAAGACCTATTTATTTCTCCTCGCGATCCTTCTAAATAATTGTATTGGCATTTGCTACTTCACTCAAGAACAGAAATGCGCCAAAATTTTTGCTATTCCGAAGCAATCCAATAGCACAGACGTAGTCGACACTCGCTCAATATCTCTCTTGTCTAATGTGGGAAAGTTACTTGAGAGAGTAATCCTCTTAAGTGTCACACAGTTCTCTGAACGGGCAGGAACTGTACCCGAAATACAATTTGGCTTCAAAAGAGGTCACTCAACGAAAGACACATTGGCTGCTTTCCAAGCCAGTATAAAACGAAACTGGCAGACTAAAATGTTGTCGCTGCGTGTCTCATCGACGTAGAAAAAGCTTTTGATTCGGTTTCGATCAACGAACTTATCTACAGACTTTCCAACTGGGCCTTCCGGTTACCGGAAGCCCAACCGGAAACCGGTTGTGCTTCATGAGGTTTCATGAGGGCTTCATGTTCGAACTGAACATAAGAACGAACATGAGGGGACAAACATTAGTCCGGGGGTCCCTCAGGGGTCCATTCTGGGTCCTGTTCTCTTCAAAATATTTACGTCAGACATCCCAGGGATGAATTTCAACCTAAACTCTTGGTGTGGTCTTCTGAGTACAATCTCCGCTTTGCAAGAACGAGACTCCATAGCTACCTGGACTCGTTAACTTCATATAATCTACAGTGGGGGATGAGTATCAACGTTAAGAAAAGCGAGTTGATTGTTTTCATAGATCCAAATCAACAACCTGGATGTCGCACGAGGAGAATCTAAGATACCAGAATAAAGTAGTGGTGGTACAGCAGGTGGTGCACGGCTCGGAGCAAACAAAGTATCTGGGGTGATTTTCGATGAGAACAACAACTTCAGCGCTGACGTGGACGCTGTATTGAAGAGATCTAGATACGCATACCATCTTCTTTTACCTCGTTTCAGGAAGCAGTCAACAATCAACAAGCGGGGGAAGTTAACTGCCTACAAGCCCCTTATCAGGCCTAAACGGCATTTCTAATCTGGCAGGCAATAGTGACGTACAAGTGAAGCAAGATAGGCTTACTGGAGGACAGAATGCCCTACCGCAACCGACTGCTGCACCGAGATTCACCCGTGGAACCAATCAATCTCTCTGCTATCAAGTTGATCAAGTGAGCGGCGAAGCGTATGGCGGAGCATGAAACAACTACGATCAGCAATGTGGGGGACAATAGAACCATGGAGGTAGCCAACGGGTAGAAATAAGTAGTTTACAAGAAGATAAAATACTGTACACAAGTTTTGTTTTTGAGTATAGGTGATTAAAATTAAAAATAATATTATGAAAATGTAAGCAAAAAGATGGATATTAAAGGCCACATTTAGGATGAACACTTACAAGTATAACATTTTAATATTATAACTTACTTAACGAATCAACTATAGTTTGTAAAGAGCTTAAGTAAAGAACTTAAGAGGTTAAGTAATAGGTTAAGAATGATTGTAAATAATTGTACATAAACAAAAAAATCACCCAATTAATTATTTGAAACTTGAGCATGAAACACAAAAATTCGCAAATACTTTTCCTCATATACGAGTGAATTTTATATTTTTTTATACTATATATATTTATATTTATGTATATATAGAGTTTACTCGTGTACATATCTGGAATAGTATATTTGGATTATATCACCATTCCCTATCTCACCATTTACCTACGACATTTAATTTCTAAGCTCTCTATTTTGCAAGGCCTGATTTATTTTGCAAGGCTTGATTTATATTATTTTATTTTTTCAATTTTTATTTATAGATTCGTATTTCTTTCTTTTTTATGCCCCTCCAGTGTTTTAGCGCTAATCACTATAAAGCCAACGGGGGTGATAGTGGAGATCTTCAGCTAAGAGTCCAGCATTTTTTTATCACAAGAAAACTGACAGTCAGGATATAAATGTTCCCATTCTTGGATAACTCAGTCGTAATATTTAAAGGGATTCAAAATATTTTCGTCAAAGACTGTTTCCGTTGGTAGACGGTTCAAACAAGCGAAGCTGTAGGTCATATTTGGGAAATGAAATCCTGTGGACAAGAATAGATGACGTTTCTGCAAGAAAAATGAGTGGTAAAAGTAGGGTCTCGATTTATTTTGTTGAGCAACGTGTGCAAAAATATTGATTACTTCAATAGTTACTCAATTTCTGATATCTTGAAGTAAAAGATTATCTTTTAAATAAAATTCCACAAAGATCAATGAAAATAAAGGGAATGAGTTGTTGATTCGATTCCGATAGATCAAGTGCCTCCGGTTGTTTTTACAACTTTGCAAGTATCTATTTCAAATCATTGTGTTAGTAGGCCTAGGACATTCTAGGCAATTGAGTTCAATATATTCGGGCCATTCGATATAGGATCAATATTTAAAAAAAGCAGACCAGAGATGATAGAATGAACCTATATTTACATTCAGTTGACCGTTATAGCGCCTGGTTGGCATATCCTCAGATTTGAATCGTATTAAGCAATAATATCAACACACGTGCCTTATTAAATAAGGATGGATTCATTAAGGAACTGCTTCGCTGTTAAGACCTTAAAATAACCATATGAAGCTGATTTTGATTTTTTCAAAGTATTAAAGTTACAAAGTATATGATTGCGAAGCTGAAAACTAGCTTTCTTCCAGTTGATTAGAATAAATTGAACGCTGGTTAAAGTTAAATGATATTTTCATATCAACCAGAATCCGTAAGTCCACTCATAATCACTCTTTATGAAAAAGCGTATTATTTTTGATTTAATCGATTTGGATTCGATTCAATTCTTCTCATTACTTTTTGGTTACTGCTAAAAACCCATTTGTAATCGATTGAACTTTTTACTTATATGTAGTTCCTGATTGAGGAGTTTGATGGGCTTTTAATATCTATATTGTACACAACAATAGACCATTAATCTCTGTATTTATAGAGAAATCTACGTACTATGTACGTTGCTTTTCAGGAAATGGCTCCTGCTTTTAAAATAGTATCTATATCCTCTCCAAAAAGTTACTATACGCATGCAAAAACGAATTCACAAATAACTAAAATTTAAATTGTATCTATTAACAATCATCTTTAGTTATTATTTTATCAAGCTAAAATATTATAAATGTAGAGTTAAATTGGGCCAGTGTGATTTTTATTATATGAGACAGTGGAACACTAAATGTTATTAAATACAATTAAATAATAAATCCATATACAGCCTTCTCAACATAGTGTAAGAACTGTGATATCTGTTAAATACTTTTCATCATCATCCACATAATAATACGGTTAATTCTGAAAGTAACGCCATTAAAAAGGATCATCCCGTCACTTCTATTCATCAACACCCTTTTGTGTTGCGCCATCGTTTATGTATTCATAATCTACGTGAAACGATCTTAAGATTCATTAACAGAAGTTTAACCTTAGAAGGAAAACTTCGCAAAAGTTTCCTCATCAAAGCAGTAAATGAATGTTAAAACACAGCAAACAAAGTAAAGCTCCGCCTAAGCGTGCAAGGACATCATTTCCATGTCGCATATAGATTGTCTTATATTACGGAAGGAAATCATTATTTAATATTCAAATTGCGTAGCATTGAGAAAGTAATGATGTTTTTGTGTAACAAAATGAAAGCTGCGATGGTAGGCAGTATGTTGTGGGATCTTTACTTAGCCATAACGCTTGCGCAGGGTATAAGGAATCTCCATCTTACTCACATTTTCGGCGCCACCGAAAATTTTCTCATTTTACTCATTTCAACACTTTTTTGTTCCATACAGATCGAAAGCCATAGAAAAAAAATGTATTGAATAAATAAAAAAAATATTATTAAATAAATAATATTTAAAAAAAAATTGTTTCTAATGTGTTGAATAGTTCTGTAGCCCAAACGGGAAAGTTCCTATTATTCACATTTTATAATGTTTTATTAATGTTTGTATTCGAGGCATTTTCAAAGAAGAAACCTTTCTACGAGATACCACCAAAAGCGGTTGCGAAGACGACTTGAGTATGTGTTTGAGATCTATACAAGAGGCAATGGACGTTCCTATTCTAAATAATAAAAGGATTGAATAAACCCATACATTTGTGGATTAAGATTTCTTAAGGGGAAAACCACGCTCCACCTAGCTTGTACATTGTCTTATGTTTCTTGCATATTTCTCCCTTGCCTTTCTAATGAGTAATGGCAATGACAACAACGGAGATAATGATTCTCTAGCGATTGTTTCGCTTCCACCATATTTTCCTGAATATTAAACATAGACAAATGCGTGGATTTAGTGGAAATAGCACAACGGTTAGGCTTTTATGAAAACCACGGCACTAGATTTGAAAGGAGTGATTACTCGAAATAAACTCACAAGCTGCGATGGCTGAGATTACAAGAGTAAGGGAAAAATTCTGTGCCGAGTATATCATAAAGGCGAACTCAAAGGATTCTTCTAGAGTTGTTTTGTATTCCTTTTTATTTGTTAAGTTCGTCATTAAACCAGTGGATGGGGACTAGTTAAAAACAAAGTTGAGATGATGCTGACATTTGTGTTCTGTTTAAAGTTTATTATAGCGCATCTATAAAAAATGATGGTGGAAGTTTTGTTAATTGAGAAACCCTTGGGTGCGTCACATCGTATACAAACTCTTTCAGTGTACTGTAGTAGAGTAGAGGTCTGACGGCGAATTTTTTTTACTTTCGGCGAATATGATCCTTTAGTCTGTTACAAGTAAAGAAATTTAAATCCCATAAAAAGGTATACAATGTTCTCCGTAAATGTTTCCGCATTGACGTAATCTTATGCGTAAATCAGAACTTTTAACATTGAGCTGCATGCGGTTGAATAATTAAACCTTGCATAATACTTTATTCGAGTCAGGTTGTGGTGTTAAGGACTTGCCTAACGTCAACATTTTAATGAATTTCTTATGAAAAGAGAGTATGAAAATCGATATTTAAATGTTTAGTGTAGATTGACTACTACTATTGACTACTTCAATTTTCGTGTGGCAAAATTTAAGGAGCGATCCATTGATAAGGTTTTTCAGTATATTTTCCTTGAATATTTTTTGTTCTAGCAAAAAAGCCTAGTGTCGCTAATAAAATGACAAGAAACGAAAGACGAGTTCCACTCAGATGCATTCTTTCACTAAGACTTTACTTTACTTTTGATTGAATGTTTTCTGCTTATGAAGATCAATTTTCAATTATTCAGGGATTTTTGCTGCTGAGTTCTTAATAAAAATTTGATATTGTCATTTCACGAGTGAGCAGCTGAAAAATATAAAACATGAATAGAGAGGAATCAAAAAGGAATACTAAATGATATGTAACAATCAATATCAAGTTATCTAATGATCAAAAATTGGTGTAATCAATGAATCAAAAGTGGAGCTGTGCTCATATAATCAAATCAAAAAAGTTTCGCTTTCCGCGACAATTCAAGAACTATTGCAAGAAGTTGAATCGATCTGTTTCTGAGAGTCAAGAAGTATGGCGCGGCGAAAAAAAACCGAAGTACATGGGAGGGTGAAAACCGATAAATCCGGTTCAAAGAAAGAAAAACAGACACTAATAGACGCAAGAAAATATGGATTTTGTTGGCCGGCCCATAACAGGGAGGAGGAGGGGGGGGGGGGGGTAAGAGAGTAACAACTCCCACTTGAGTGATGGAACGGAGGTTCTTCAGGAGCATTTTCCAACGAACGACGTGAAAATATCTGCTTGAGGAATAAATTTACTGAGCTAGAAAACAAAATAGGAAAAAAGGAATTAAAGCAAAAATCAAAACATTAAACGGAGAATTGCAAACTCCTCGTCTTCCTTACAAAACTCAAACCTCTTACTCTTAGGGACGCGTAAGAGAGGCTGAGTAAAGTTAATAAAGGAGAAATGTAGGAAGTGTTGAAAGAAGATGAGGCAAACTACTACTCCCAGCCTTAAAACTATTGGCAGTATTCACACAACCAAACATATCCTAAAAGCCAAAAACCCTTAGATTGCCCATGGTTGGGCTTAGAAGACATTTAAATAGACAAGTAATCTCAGGGCTTGAATTCAGTTTGAGACTCAAACCAGGAACTCTAGACTCGTCAAAGTCCACCATTTAAATGAAAAAACACCCATATTCAATATTACCACAGTTTACCTCTTGTTTGCAAGATGGAGGTCATCAAACCTCATAACCAGCCGATGTACCAGAACTGCCAACAGTTTGAACACTCCGCGCGCAAAAGCCATGCTTCGACTCTATTGAATCCTTCCATCACTTAAGGGGTTAGGCCACTAAAGAGGCCGAAAAAATAATTTTTTTTAGGATTTTTTCCTAGAAATACTACAGAATCGAGATTTCAATTAAAGGTATTTATTGTGTATATAAACAGCTGTATACAAACAATTTTTTAGCGGCGATTCATTGCGAAATGGCGGTAGTGCAGCATTTTTCGGATAACATTTTCGTTTTTTCAAGGCCCATGGCCAGACAAACAACCCCTGCAATTTTTAATTTCAATTAACGAATTGCTTTCTATTATTTCATACACTAACTGTTATAGAAGTACGTAGGTTTTTTTCGATTTTTGACCAAATGGCACAATTCCAAACTGAAAAGCGAAAAATTTACTTGAAAAATCATCAGATGATTATTAATAACAAATTAACTATGTAATTAAACAAATCCTAGGTGCTTCCATAAACAATATAATTTTCAAGATATTTTTAAAATTTCAAGTAAATCGGTTGAAAATAGTCTGAATTGTGTTTCCGGCCAACTCAATAAATACAGTTTTGAGCTAAACGCGTTTGAAGTTTTGAGTAGTAGAAAATCATAAATGATTTTTTAATACCTTTAATCAGCGATGCCCGCACCATACAATTGGCCTTGCAGGTAATCGTCCTGCTCCTGATCCTAGTCTCTTTTACTCGTTCACACAGCGATCTCTCTGCATGCTTTATATGCTCTTTATCGATTTCCAGTCACGTTTCATAGCTTCTCGATCCGATTTTTAAGCCCATTGCCTCCATTATGTGCAAAGTTGAGAAAAACCCGTCATTGTACTTACAAAATGCAATATTTGCAGCCACATTGAAGACAGTTTTGCCACTTGCAATGGAATTCGGCGTACGTAGCGTCCTTTTAAAATGCTTGGCTGTGCTTAACTGACTAAAAAAGACGTTAGGCAAGTTTAAACTTGCTTAAACAAGACAAGTTTAACCTTGTGTAGCGTAGTCTGTACACAAATGGTTTCAAAACATCTTCCGTATACCTATTCCGATTCCCTAATGTCTCTTTTCTCGAGCGGCCACAGAGGTAGACCAGGGAGTCTTGTACTCAAATTCAAAAACCACTTACTTAGAAATTTTTTCCGACTTTAATCATTTGGCACATCATTTTTGAAATCTTAAGGGACAATTTAATCTTAGAGTGGCTTAACGCCTTAATGCAATGCAAAAAAAATAAATTAAGAAAAGCCAAAATGCGTTAACTGTGACGGAGAACATCCCGCAAGCTATGAAGGCTGCCCGTAAAACTCCACAAATATTAAGAAAACGCTGCTCAAAATAAACTCAAAATAAAAAATAAGAGCTCAAGCTGGTTTCGAACCAGCTTGAGCTCTTTCCACCTTTCTTAATATTAATTAACTTTCGAGATATTCGACAAATTTGATCAGAACTTCCGCACCCATGAGTCTTCGCTGAGTTAGCTTGGCAAGGGTATAAATCACTTACAATGTTGTAAGTGAATTTGGAAAATTTATCTACCAAAAACATCTGAAATTGATAAAGTCAGACCAAAGGCAATTTAGAAAATGGGACAAGTTCAAGCTAAGAGCAATATTCATAACTAGTAAAAATAACTAGTCGACATCCACCTAAGCTGGTAGTGCCAATCGATGCGTCCCGGCCTGTGAGTTGGCACCTGACGAGAAGCGGCAGGGACGCGTGTTCGAAACCAGCTTGAGCTCTTTCCACCTTTCTCAATATGTAATCTCAATATGATGACACAGGATTTGATGGTGAAACTCAACTCATAAATGAATCAGTTAACCCACATATCAATACTAATGCTTATTCCGTGCTTAAACGATTTGTTAAGTGAGCCAACACATTGTTTACAACAAAGTTGAAGCAATTCTAATTGAGGAAACCTTCTTCAAACCTAGAACGTGTCTTAAAACGATAGGTTTACTGGCAGGGGATGAGGAACAGCCATTCTCGAGATAAGAAATGTGAGCCGTCTTCTGATTCATACAAACAACAGAAGCAACAGCCACCAAACTGCAGACAAATATATTTTAACCTTGAACACTTTGAACAAGACGTCCACACATTATTCGGCTGAAATGATTCCTCTGCAAAATTTGAAACATTTACACACATCTTTTTCTCCATAAAAGCTGAAAAGGCATTACTGATTGGATTGAATGACATGTTGAAAAACACACAGCTCAAGGCAAAAAATATGGATTCAGAGAAGTTTATTCGACAGTATCCTAACCAGTAAGGCTGACGCAGACTATAAGAAATGACGTGAACCGCATGGAGTCAACATGTCAACTAATATTTGACAGAGCGAAAGCTTTGAAAAATTCTAGCATGCAAGACTCCTCCTCAAAATGCATGAATCCCTCCATCGTGCTACGATACATTTATCTGCTACACACCTTCATATAGGTTGGTTGTGGTGAGATTAAAGGCAGAAGATAAAAGTAGGCACTTTTGTATCTATACCCATGAAAGACACTAAATAAGCAAGAATCCTTGCTTAAAATAATCGATAAAAGTATTTACAATAAAGACATGTAATGACAATTTCTTGCTTGGAAAAATTGGAGAGCTTCAGCATTTCTTTACAGGACTAAAATTAAATATAATTCTCGTTCCTGAAATCTTCCTGAAGCTTTTAACTCGCCCTCAATCCCCCAACTACAATTTGTACAGAAACTACAGATTAACTAGAATAGGAGACGTACCTGCAATTATGGTAAGATGGAACCTAACATGAAACCGCATCAAACAAAGTTAACACGCATCTAAATTTACTACGACCGCGCTATTAAACATCTGAGGGAAGATCTGGACCCTCTATCCAATATCGCAGGTCATCATTATCGACGACTTCAACACTTACCACCGGCATTGGAAAAGTGTAGGAAGTAATCAAGCAGGGATGACTTTTGAAAGATTCATCACGCAAATAGATGCAAGTTGGCATATGCCTAAAAAACCTACACTCTGTGGTCAATTACAAAGGGAAACTCTGCACTATGAACTCTCGAGATTTCCGTCCCAAGGTTCGAATTAGGGTTCCGAATTCAGAATTCAGACTTAGCTTAGAACCTCTGAAAAGTATCAAAATACTTTCATCTGAAAATTAAAAAGTGGTACTACCCACATCCAGTCTCACTGGAATGAAATTTGAGAACGTGCAAATAACAGAAGACTTTGCGGATACTCTGAAGGAACAATTCAAAGAAAATATCTTTCCTGATGATCATGCTTTTGAGAAAGTAGCGATAATCTCGAAGGAAACTAAATTGATACGCTTTAAGAGTAACAGCGATCTTGAAGGAGGACCAGTGCAAATGCATGAAATTTAGGACATGACACATGGTCTTAGCAAATGAAGGGTTTCTCGCACAGATTCTATCACGAACACAATCCTAAAATGGCTCTCAAGTGACTTTATCCAAGATTTCACTGATATTGTCAACCCCTTATTCTGTCTGCGAACATCCCCCAAAGCATAATAGTTGGTTACTATGAAAATCATCCCAAAATCAAGCAAGAACCACATGTTTCCAAAAACTGGAGATTTCCTATAAGACTTATTTTCGCCGTTGACAGAGTATAAGAAATAACTGGAGAAAGACACATT
Organism: Stratiomys singularior; assembly: GCA_954870665.1. NCBI lineage: Eukaryota > Metazoa > Arthropoda > Insecta > Diptera > Stratiomyidae > Stratiomys > Stratiomys singularior. The sequence continues at coordinate 51,792,656 of OX940879.1, forward strand.
ATCTCTGACGTGCAATTTCGCTCTGGAATAGTTGTATCCATCTGAAATCAATGAAAATCAACTATGCTAGTTATGTTTGATAAAGTCAAGGCCTTTTAAAAAGTCTGGCTGGAGGAGTTGATTTGTAAAATTCATGCCATCAATATTCCATTTATGTTCACAGTATTCACATTTATTCAAATCGTATACTCGTTTCTCCCGCAAATTTAGAGAATTTGGAATTTGGAGACACAATTGGAATTTGGAGAATCGAATAGAACAGCAAAGAACTTTGTAGTAACATTCGACAACAGATTGCGCTGGAAAGATTGCATGAGACAAAACCGGCGCCATTACCTATGTGTTCTCCCTTCTTTACATCCAATTCTCAAATCCGGCTGCCTTAATGTCAAAGAAATTATTAATCTATAAATAAATAAAAAGATCAAAATTTCTTTGTGGATGTGTCGCGTTTTGTTAACCGCAAAACAGCGGTGCAAGTACTCCAAAATAAACCGATACGATGTATCTGCTCAATACCATAGAACATCCAGACATCTACATAGCCTTCAGCATAGAGACAATTTACAACCACATACGTGATAGCACCATAAGACTCTTCTAGGTCAAGATTTCTTTTTTCTAAGGGCAAGATCGATATATCAATTAACTACGTAACAGAGACTGGTGCATACCCCTACGCGAAAGCTGAAAGTATTGTGACATGATCGAATAAGGTCACGCGCCACTGTAGTCGTCTTAAGAGAAAATTCGTAAACGAGTATCAATAACCAATACCATTCGATCATTCTTGAAGAGAAAACAGGCATAACGTAAACACATTGCGTGTATTGAGTACAATACTTATGCAAATGACCCAGCGCGTAAATTCGACAATGACCCACGTGGAAGATTCTGGATCGGATGGTACATGTATAAAAGCGACTAAAGCAAGCGGCGAAGAGAGTCTGGTGGATGAAGCGAAGTTGCATAAGCGAAAAGCAACAGTGTGTGTTAAAAGAAGTGCGGTAATAAAATAGTGTAAGAGTAAAATAAAATCGTACGCGGATTAAAAAGCGAGTGAAAGTGATTGATCGAATTCTCAATTAGAATAAAAGTAAATAAGTGAAAATAATTGTAAAGTGTTAGTGGAATTTATTGACAGGATAAATTCTTGAACAACTTATTTTTAATTAGTCGGGTATGTTTAATTTACTATTGCGAACATTTGCGAAGCAAAAAGGTCGCGCACCTGGGAAATGATGAATAAAATTAGACGTAACACTCAGAAACGGTCCAAAACTAGATTTGAACCCAGGAATTGAAGAATCGAATGTCCAAGACCAATCAACTCATCGAACCATGGAGTTAAAAAAAGTTCAATAGCTCAAGTACTTTCCGATATTTCGGAGAAAGCTGGTTTACTGGAACCTAAAGTTTTAGATAGTTAGCTGAAGGTCGTATGGTTGAAAAACAAAATAACGAAACAATACTCAGATATATTAGACTATCGGGCCTCCGCTGCCAAATAAGTCTCAAACTGTCTCGGTCCACTGACCGCGTTTTCCATTTTCCCTTGTGGTGCCTGAAACGCCTAATTAATTTTTATAAACTTCCATTGTTCCCGTACAATTGGTCTTCTAATTCCGTTTTTCTGCCATCAAATGTTCATTGTCATCGCACATTAATCACCTGGTTTCGGGCAGACGATGTACAGCATCAACGCAAACATTTCTTAATCTTGTTTTCATTTCCATCTTACCTCCATCCTTTTGTTGCTTCCACCTTAATAAGCTTCCTTAATGCAATTATCACGAGAAGAATGCAATAAATCTCCTTAGAGTGGCAAATTATGAAAGTAAATTGAACAGAACTGAGCAAACGAGGTGTGAGTCCTAATGAGATTCGCTTCACGTCATTTGCTTACAAATCGTTGACGCTTTGTTTGACTCCCTTGCAAAGCAGGATGAAGGAAGAATTTAGTTTTCAGCACTTTACTCAGCAAATATTGGATGTCTGCAAATATCTAAAGTATGCTTTGAAGAAAAAGGCTGCTGCCGCAAATGCAATGACGTTTGGCGCATAAAGAGCGAACTCATTCTCAGTAATAAAGTGAGATTTGCATTTTTCAGGATCTACTTGAAGCTGATTTGGTGTGTGCTACGAGGGATTTTCTTTAGCAGCTCGATTGAAAGGCTTAATCATTAATATTTGCGCGTGGTAGGAAGAAACTTTGGATCTTGATAATTTTTTACAAACACTATTGTCTTAATCGAATCAGGTATTGTACCGTCTGTCGCGAGTACTATAATATTTTTTTTTTGACTTTTTCGTATTTACACATGTATAACTATCCTGTTAGGAACATGAGGAAAAAAACCATCTCGATATGTTACCAGTGCCCAACAAAAGTACTCACAATTCATCTTTGAATGGCTTCCAGCGTAACCGATTTCCATTCCACTCCAATAGTAAGAAGTGGCTTATTTGTTTATCGTTGTGGGTATGACTACATTGCAGATACTTAGGTTTTAGTTCTGAAGTACACTCGACAAATCGATATCAGGATATTTGCATATTCGGCACATTTCACATGGATACGAATTATGGATTTGTGTGGCATATGTCATGGGATGCGAAACACGGACGTGCTCAAATGCATTTATTGTTTTTACCATAAGAGAAGTGCCGATGAGGAAACGGTGCAGTGCATGTATGTAACTAAAATATGTGAATAGAGGAAAGGCGTCTCACTTGGAAGCTGTCTGTTTTGTTGAATTGAAGTCGTTGTTAAACGTGGTTTAAAAATGTTAGAAGATAAAGCATTTCTGTGGTTGTTTGAAAATACCCGACTGGAATCTAGTTTAAAGATCCCAGATTATGATTACGTCCGGATCAGATTTTCCTTAAGACAGCAATCTTTTCAGGAACTGATCAAAGTACAGTATTCCATCCCTTTCAGCGGGTACCTGTTCATTTTTTTAATAAAAATTTACTATTTAAACCCTTATTATGATCTCATAATACAATAAATTCTTTTGTCGTTCGTTTTGGTGTTGCCGCAGGCCAAAATTAACTCTGGGTAGCTTGGGTCCGCCGGGCCTTGCTTTGTGGGTCTCGAGGGTCTCTCGAGCTATCCAGAATTCTTTTGTCCTTTAAATATTTTTAACAACTATTTTCAAGTTAACTATGTACAAAGTATACAACAATTAGCAGACTCACTTCAAAATTTCCATTCCTCTGTAAAAGAATATACCTACATTGATGACATATTCTTACTAGGTAAAAATATCCTGCGAGTTTATTTTGAAACCTTGAAAAAAGAAAAATTTACACTTTTTTGCGTGCGATCGATGACCGTCAATAAATTACGCTAAATAATAGCAGTATTAGTCCTGTATTATTTAATTGAAAAAGGCTGAACAATTGTTAAGCTACTTAACGAAGTAGAAGTATTTCTTTTCCATCCATTTATCAATAAGACCCAGATAACTGAATATTAATATAAACATTTGTTTGAAGAATAGAGAGTATTAGTTCTGCGTCTTCTTCGTCATTAATTTCTTCGTTATGGTTGATGGATCACTACATTCACAAGTGATTTCGTATTCTGAATTACTGGACATGTTTGGATTAGATTCATCCGTTGATTCTTCATCTCCTCTGTCTTGAAAACTCCTTGTAGCATTGACTTCTTTCACTCGTTATCAATTATCATTAACTATCATTATCAATTATTGATAAATATCATTGTTTCTTCATCTTTACTCAAAACTAAACGTAGTTCTTTAGTAATAAGTGTTTTATTTCACGACACACAGAAATTTAACATTTATGTGACTAAAACCCGTACTTTACTTGCACGTTTTCGGTTCAGAAATCTCATTCAAACTCTTATAGGTAGTGGAAAATATCTGAAGATTTTAAAAAAGGAGAAAAGAAAGATTTGATTTGAATGAATGAATTCGATTTACTTGTATATTAGAAAAAGACAGGATTACTTTACTAATACAATCAAATTTCTAGTCCCCTAGACAATAAGCAGTCGTTTTAAAAACGTCTCACTCGTTTCAAATTATAAAATTAGCAAAACTTCCCGTACAATAATGTCAATAACCCACGTTTCACTCCTCAGATGCAATGCAAATCTCTTTACAAAAATGACAGGAGAACTCAGGAAATTAATTCTTTGTAATGAATTCCACGTAGTTCTGACCCAGGAAACATACAGCTTGCCCAACGACAATGTGCTCTGAAGTTCCTCCAATTGAAAGGGATTACTCAACACAATCCCGTAAACAATCCTTTATTCCAACACGTACCTGAGCAAGTGCTTACAATAGAGGCTCCTTTGTTAATGCAAGGGGACTTAAATGCTTACTATAGAAGCATGGGTGCTGTGAGAAGCAATCAAGCTGGACCTGAGCTAAATCGATTTATCTTAAGCGAACATATAAGCCTGCGCCACCTGGAAAAGTTGACATACTTTGAGAGAATATATGGAAACATATTGGACATAACTATACCCCGCTACTTAGCTCACAATATGTGCACAAATAACCTCGAGGAGCTCTCATCAGATCATAAACCAGAACACTTCTTAATATAACACGTCTTGATCGATGGTCCTATAAAACTAAGGAAGGTAACGAATTGGTAAGCTATCCAAAATGCTTTGGCTAACGAATGTTTTATCCAAGATTTAACAACTTGCTTTGTTTTCAATTTACTGCGAGTTGACAATGAAGGCACAGCTGAAGCCTTTGCAGACACTTTGGAAACACAATTTCGAGAAAATGATGCGAAAGCAGAGAACAAGCACGAGAAGTTGGTGGCAAAATCTGTCGGGAGGATGTTACGCATAAAACGTAAGAGAAAGAGTTTTCATACCAAAGACATGATACAATGAGTGAAAAGAACGAACCACCAGACACACTGGTGTGCAGGTAATGTCATTTTTCGTTTAAGACAATACCCAGAAGAGTGGAAAATAGCAATCATTATATTTATTCGAAAATCAGGCAAAGAATTAATTTTCCTGCAAAGTTGGAGACCCATTTATTTTCTCTCAACTGTCAAAGTCAGCGGAATGAGCTGTAATGTATTTTAATCCGCAATAGTCACGGCGAAGAATGCAGGACTAGTTGGCCTCGCACATAAATTCGGACCTGAAGTCCTAGGGGCGTGACAACGAACTGTACCCGGTAGGTCAACCATTCGGCCACCCGTAAGTTCTCTACGTTGGTGGCTGCTGGCGAACTAGCTCAGTGTGGCGAGGTTTGCGTACGTGGGTCGGACCCGAACGAACTTCCGCTCTGGTTCGATTGTTGAACCAGCTACCGAAAAACCCGATTTTCCGAAGGCAATATTTCGAAACTTACTTGACTCTACGTTATCATTTTCTTACTCAATCAACTTCCGAAAACGACGACAATGATCGCGCATCCATTAGCCGAAATCCTGCGGTGCCCGAAATTAAACTACGTTACAACAACTACTGCGAATTCTAAATTGTCACGCGAATACAACACGATCAATACCCGGATTTCCAAACTACGGCACCGCGGAACCCGTACCTGTGAAATGTTTATGTGGCCCTGTATCCTCCTGCACTTACCTTGGCGCTATCACTTTTCCCCTGAAAACAAGAACGTCCGATGGAAGGAAAGACGCGTGTGCTGGCTACCAAATCAAAACATTTCTTTATTCGGTCGTTATAATTAGACTAAAATTTTTTGTTAAATTTTATTCCTACGACTAAAATTTATTCACTACATTTTATGATTTTTTAATCAATTACGAACGTAATTCATTATATAAAACAAACAAAAAATTTTTTTTTTCTTCTTCGCTTAAACTTATATTTAAAAACACTATTTAACTCCCTATTTCAAATAACACGAATAGCACGTATGAACGAAAAGAATGAAAATGCAATTAAACTTATAAAAACTTATGAAAAACTATAACTATCACGGGTATGAATGCAGTTCAAATAAAATCCAGTTCCAACGAAATTGGTTTTATCTCCACGCGCCGAGTCAACAATCTAAGTCAATGAATTTTACTTCATATACAGAACTTTTGTTATTACTGGCCATATCGGAAGCCACTCCTACTGAGTCCCTATTATTTGAATTTACATTTCCGAATCATTCAAATTGTTTGTAAACATTTTTTTTTTCGTTTTCTATTAACTAATTAACAAAATATCAGCTTGCCATTGATTATCAGTATTCTCTTTACGAATTTTTTTATCAATTTTCTGAAAATTCATAGTCACACATACTTATTTTATAATACATTTATATTGTTTGAATAAATGATGATTATCGCGACACATCATACGTAAGTAATAGCTTATTGTTTAACTAGTTCATTTCCAAAGAGAACACTTTTTTTTTTGTTTTGCTTTTACAACAAAGCTTATAAAAATGGGAAAAAAGTAAATCATTCCTGATACAGAATATGGGTTTCGAGTGCCACACTCAAAAGAACTTCAGCTTATAAGAGTGGTCCAACACATTCGGGATGGGATGAACCAACAGGGCTAGTATGTCATATTGATGTAGCTTAAAACTTTCGCAAAGTCTGGCATGCTAAACGTTTCATTATCACTTTCAACCAACAGCTCAAAGCCTTGGAAATCTATTTGACGAAAAATTTAACTGGACGCATCAAAAGCGTACAAACAAAGGAAGTACATTAGCATTATCAAATCCTTAGAACCCCTCCTGAACGAAGGTTACTTAAACAATAACATCAAACTTCTGATCTACAACCAAGTCAAATATTCAAGTATTCAAGTAATTTTTATTGGATGGTTTTGTTTCTGTGTACAATTATTTAGAATTAATTTCGTAACATAATACTTAAACTAAGGATTTTGCCTATTGGCTGTACCCAGAGCTCAATACAAATATTTACTTTTTTTTGATTCCCTTAATTAATTAAGTTATTAAAATTTCTTACTAATTGCACTTACACCCTAGGTGTGGCATCAAGTATCCATCATTTTATGTTTTATATTTTTACAATATTATTTTTATGAAAATTTGCTTGTTAGTCTTCTCATTAACTTGTTAACTCTAACCATTCGTTGCCTCCATGGTTCTATGGTTCATCGCATTGCTGGTCGTGGTGGTCTCATGCTCCGCCTTCCGTTCTGCCGCTCGCTCGGTTAATATCTTAGCATAGAGATTGATTGGGTCCACGGTTGCATCTCGGTACAGCAGTCGATTGGGGTAGGGTCTTCCGCCCTCCTTTTTGTACAAGCTTGTGCAATCCCAATGGATTTTTCGCTCCAATAACCCTATCTTGCTCTACTTGTACTTCGCTGTTGCCTGCCATATCCAAACCGCATAAATGAGTTTGGGCCTGATGAGTGACTTGTAGGCCAGTAACTTCACCCGCTTGTTGGTTGTTGACTGCTTTCTGGAAAGAGGTAAAAAACGATGGTATATATATCTGATTTTTTTCAATACAGCGTCCGCGTGAACATTAACGCTGTTTTTCTTATCGAAAATCACCCTAAGATACTTTGTTTGCTTCGAGAAGTGCGCCAGCTGCCCGTTCATCTTTATTCTGGTTTTACAAATGCTCCTCATGTGGCGTCTAGATTTTTGATGTGGATCCTTTCATGCAAACAGCCCTTTTATTTAACCGTCATCCACACTTTTAATAACATAAAGGTAACGCATCCAGGCACTTTATCTATTCCAGTTCAAATTTTGAAATTCATGTCTGATACCTGAAATGTCGGACGTACAAATATTGAAGAGAAAGGGACCCAGAATGGACCCCTGTTGACCCCCGAAATATTGGTTAAGTTTTCAGAGTAAGCTCCATCAGATACTGCTAAGGTTGTATGTCCCCTCATGAAACTGGCTACAATTTTCGTAACATGAACCGAACAGCTAAGTTCGATCAGTTTTTTGTAGATAAGTCGGCAAGTTGTTTTATTGATTTTAGGAAACAAACAAGCACCTGGTCTGATGTTTGCTAGGGTCTGTTCGAATTTCTTATTGGCAAAGTCAGGTGATCTTCTCGAAATAACTTTACTATGGGGCTATTATGGATACCCCCAGTTAAACATATTCAAGTTGCGAAGATATATCTTTGAAAGCAATTTCTTGAGAGTGCTACGTCTGCGATGAAGCTGCAGAATGTTTTTCTGATATGTAGTAATGTTTTGATGAATGTTTTTTTGATATCTTTGAGACAACCGTAGTAAGGGTTAAATTCAAACAAGCGATGAAGCGATGATCGAGATATTGCCAAGCCTTCCACTCAGGTCACCCTTCACTACTTCCCAATCGATACGCTTGTATGAGGTAAAGAGCTGCGGGACTGCTACCTTCAGCTTTACGCCCTTTCTTACTCTTAGAGCGAGCTCTACCAAAGGAAAGTCACACTCAGCGTTAAGGACTCTGCATTCAAAATTCTGCCAGCTGTGGAGATATTCACCAGACACGATGAAGAAATCGATCGTTGACGAGCTACTTCGGAATTCTTGGTATATTTCGGGATATCCATATTCGCTTGCACCCAGTTAAACAAAGCTGTTCCATATCTATTAGATACGGGGTTACCCCAGGAATTATGTCTTGCTTTCAAATCACCCCATCGCAAAGAAATCAAACTTTTCACACAAAATAAGAACTGTTTCCAAGTCATCAATGAAATCCCCACACGAAAATTCGTGTTTAACGTATATTCCTACAAATGCAAATGTGAACCTTAGTTTGAAAGCTTAGTTTGAAAGAGGAAGATCGTGCGAATTCTCTTTTCCTTCCTTAAGGCCAGAGTTGAGAATCTTTCAACTCCCAAAACATCCACCTTGAAGATGGCTTGTAGTTCTTCCTTGACATCATTGTCTCGGTAGGAACTGTGCACGCCCTTTAACAACAAAGTACATTTTTTCTCTGCTAGATGAGTATAGGTGTAGCACGCCATCTTGTCCCATCAAGATGTCAAGTCAAAAAGACTCAATTAGTTTCGGATTCAACGAAGTTCGCGTGGAATTGTTCCCTTTATACCAACCTTGGGGGCATCGAACTGATTCTTCTCCCATGCTGGGTGTATTATTTCTGTAAAGGCTTAAGATTAAGTCAAAAGCACACTTCCGGTGGAACCATCTGTTTCTTAGTTGCAGCAATATTGGTAGGATGTTTGTAAGCTCCGTTAGCTATTCTACGCACTTGGCGGGTGCGACTTTAGCTTTGGTAGTACTTCCCGAAGTTTTCGAGACCGCAGCGTGCAGCTGTGCAAAACTTCTTTCGCTCACATTTTCTGAGCGTTTCGAGGTTGGCTCCGCAGTTGTAGATATAATTCGCTTTTTCCGACCACCCTCATCTCGGACCACTTCCATCGACTCTTCCCGATTGAACTCGCTGTCACAATAAGTCGGAGCGTCTCCTTCAGTAGTGGTAAAATCATCTACAGGTAGGTCCTCCTCAGAAACTTGTAATTGGATATTGAGAAAGGTGGAAAGAGCTCAAGCTGGTTTCGAACACGCATCCTGTCGCTTCTCTTCAGGTGTCAACTCACAGGCCGGGACGCATCGATTGGCACTACCAGCTTAGGTGGATGTCGACTGGTTATTTTTACTAGTTATGAATATTGCTCTCAGCTTGAACTTGTCCTATTTTTCCCAAATTGCCTTTGGTCTGGCTTTATCAATTTCAGAAGTTTTTGGTAGATCAAATATCTGTCTCCGTCAGTTGCTGCTTGTTTTGACTCGATCTTTCGTTAGTCAGTCGTGAATACACGGTACGTTCTCAGGTGTGCCCGTAATCGGACCTCTGGTGTCAACGTGACGTAAGGTCGGTGTTAATGTACTATTTTATGTTATTGTGAAAAACTTGATATATGCTAATTTAGTCTTAATTTTTTAGATGGCGCAAGCAAGTACATCAGGAATCGGACGTGAAAAAAAAAGACAACTGAATATAAGTAGCCCTAGTGATGAAAATATTCTAGAGAGCTGTTTAGACGAAGAGTTACAAGATTTTAGTGATTGTGATGATGAGTTGGTTGACCCGGATTTTCAACTACTCAGCGAGCATGATACAGATTCAGAGCAATCTGAGGAAGAAGAGCCATTGTTTGAGTTGGAAGGAAACTTCAGGTATTGGCGAGATATCATCGCAAGACTCTTCTTCGGATAATGAACCGCGACAAAAAACAGCAAAATTATATTTATCACCGCATTCTGAATTTGAGTGGTATAAATGCATATGTAATCTATACATCTTGTACAGTACAAATGCAAAAACGATGAAACGAGGAGCATTCTTGCAAAGTCTTGCCAGACAGTTGGTTGTGCCGCATTTGAATTGACGTGCCTTAAACAGTCACTTGCCAAGGGAGACGCTTACAATAAAACGTATTCTTGGCAAACATTTGACAACTAAAGAACCAGAAGACCATGAGGAAGTCGTAACGAGTCAAAAAAGGAGGTTGTGTAAGGTTTGTCCATCTAAGTTCAAAAGGAAGACCCCTCATCAGTGCGTCGGGTGTAAAATATAAATATATCTACAATGCGCCCAAAAAGTTTGCCAGAATGGTGCCTCGAATTATTGAAACTTTCAAAATATTAATTGTTACTCGTTAATAAGAGTTCGTTTTTATTAATTATAAGAAGAAAAGTAAATTTTGTCAAAATATTTTATGACTTAATTAATTTTTTTCCCAAAGATTCATAACTAGGTTCCTAAAAATGTGCTAATTTTTATTATTGCTATTAAAAGTTTATAAAATTTATTTTTATTGTTTGTATGATTTTATATCAATATTTATCAAATAATCATTCAGAATATATATAATTTTAACATATTTTTAATATACATTTGATTAAAAGCGTGACTTGAAATAGGGTGTCACCATGACCTAACCTCGGCAACTATGTACTGAAAATGAGGGTCGGTAACTGAAGGTTAAGAACCGTCTTCAATAAGAAACGCAAACCTGATGTGATACTAGTGTTAACAGAAAATCAATGTGGTAAAGGACCGTTTGCTGAAGTATCTTTTTATGTTATAGTACATAATATGTCTTAGCTAAATTTTGTTATGATGCCATCATAATCATTCCCCGTTCCTTAAAACGAAAATTCTTTTCTGGCCTCCTAGATCCAAACTTAGTTAATTACATATATTGATCAGTATTTTCATATAACTCAAAATATATGAAAGAGCATAGACTGAATGGACTCACGTACTGAGGCCTAATATGTGCTCCCCAATTTTCTTTTTACAGCTCATCTCTTTTGATAAATCAGCCATCTGCATGAAAACAAACAACAATTTCCCAACAAAGACCTGTTTTCTTGAAATCTGTAGTGTTTTCAGCTCTCCCAACTGAGCCTGTTCATCTACAAAATGACGAAACATCACTTTATTCACAACATTGGTGAACTCCTCCGCAGTTTCTAATCGAAATGGACTTCGTTTCTCAAAGATATTAAAGCCCTGCCAGAACTACAAAGGGTTGATCTTTTTAAACAATCTTCTTTCCAACTTTCACAGCCAACTTCCCTTAGCCACAATATAGAAGTCTGATCTAAGCACTACAATAGGCAACGTGGACATTCTGAATCTTAATGGTCGAAACCTTACTTCAACCATTAAAAGGGTTGATGCACTCCTAAACTCAATGGAAGATTGTTTTGAAAAATGGAAACTGTTAACACCAAAAAATCGGAGACAATTCTCATCAAAAATCACATTCTTCGTAATAAAAATTTCTGGAGGCAAATCCTAATTCAAGCGCTTGAAATTAAAAATTTTAAATTTGAAACCACATATCCCGGGACTGCAAATCTCTCCCCTTTCTCCATAGGAATAAAAAACACTCGAAATGTCTTAAAATACTTTCAGTTGCTTGTATCCGCATTTAGATAACGTTTCCACATTTTCCAAGAAATTCAAAATCTTTCCGTATATCAAATCACAAGAATTTGTCAAATGGAGTGCTCTTTCATTATATAATGTGCCCATGGATGTCAAAAAGAAGACAAAGACAAATATATTTGCTATGATATTCCACAGAACAATGTAAAACCGGAGGATTTCCTTTCCATGCTAAAACCCCTTTTATGTTAAAATAAAATTAAAAATGTTCTGAGTCCTACTCAAGTATTAATCATTACAAAATAAATGATAACTCTGAGTATGATGTTGCAACCAACCTTGCCTTGTCACAGCTTTGAATCATGACGCAAAGTGGTGGAGATTGTATTCAAGTGAATTAGACCATCAACCTCTAATATAGAATCATAAGCGGGTACAAAAGACAGATTTCCAAAGATGGATAAAACAACGACTCACAGAAAAATTATCTCAAGCTGGCAGAGACCTTACTATGATAGAAATAGATCATTGTTAGCAAAAGACAAATTAAATTATATTCAAAGCAATTTAATGGCAATTCTTATCTACCACACAAACAGAAGTAGCCTTTAAATACCAAATAATGAAACCTTTGCGATGATCCGAAAGAAAATGAAATCGAGATGGTACTTTTTTCAATTGGAAGAAGAAACAAAACTCTTGTAGAACCTACCAACAAACTCAGCGACGTTATTCACTGCAAACTGAAACCATATTTCACATAGATTTCAATCGAAAATCAACAACTTATGCTAGGTCAAAACATTCTTTAAAGAAATCGAATTATTATCGGAATAATGGACAAGGAAGGCGATGGCAGTACATGAATCAACTGCAAAAGAGACGGGGAGTGCAGAAGTGTGTCCAGATGAATTCGGGCTCTGAGCATACTTCTTTCACAGAGCTCCAGCTCGTGAGAGTGGTCCAGTATATAAGAATAGGTCTAGAATGCAGATAGCCAACAGGATTAGTTCTGTTCGAAAAAGTTGAGCCCTGTGACAAATTGACTAAACAATTTGTATTTAAAATGAATGAATTCAATTTGTCATTGCAGCTGACCCAATCAATGCTACAAGAAGTAAACATTTGTCTGTATGCTGATGAGGAGCAACAGGCGTAACGTTGGCAAGGAACATTCTCTTGGAATACTTTCGCAGATGCAATCACAAGCACAAACCGGCATAACACAACCCATAGATGCGACAAGCCCCACATGCTATCAGAATCAACAATTTACCAATTGAATAAAATAGAACAGCAAAACTGCTTGAACTCACCCTCCACGACAGACTTGGAGATCTTTGCCTCTTTATCACACTATACTGTCTTTTTAAATTGAACAAAATTCAGCCTAAGAAAACTTCATGGTACATTAGACTTATTAATACATATATACAAAGCTTCCAAAATAGAGACATTAGAAAAATTCCCTCGAATCAGAAATACAAACATTTTGTAATTCACGACTGAATTCAAACAAAACAAACATCAAATCAAAACAAATTTTGAATGGATTAAACAACTAAACTACTAGAATAAACAACAAAATAACATAAGCTACAACACTATATTCAGATCGAGTGTGTTTTCAAGGATAAACTCGTGTTACTTTGTGATGAGTTGCAAGTAATAAACACAAAAAAATTCAAGCTAATCAAACAGAAATCTACTGATAATGCAAAAAAATCAGCTGCATATACTGCTTACACAATCGATCTTCGAAAATGCAAAATTTATGATGTCAATATTCCTTCGAAACAACGAAAAATTATCCCACTCTATCAGAAAAAAAGAAGGAAAATTCATCATAAAATTCATTCATCAGCAAAATATCACAAAGCAATGCCATCAGGGATGGCGTTCCACAGGACTCAATACTAATATCTCCATTATTTAGTGTATTCCTATCAGACCGCCCCAAATCTTATACAGGCGAGTTAAAGCAATACGTTTATCTAAAAACCAATCTTATTAATTGTTACACTTGTGAATATAACTGAAATTCCACTAAAATAAACTGATAATTACATGGTGGAAACTACTCGAATATATTAACAAAGACAAATGCTATGCTTAACGCTTAAAGAAACTAAATAAATATATTCGACCGAAGTAATTCAAAATAATAAAATCAATGTTGAACTCAATTTAAACGAGACTTGGTTTTTTTTGATATTAAGGAATATGCAATCTCTTGTACAGCAAAATGAAAATAGAAAACTTTGAAAGAAAATGTCTTTCAGGTCTCTCAAAAAAGTATATGAAATGTGACAAAATGTATTGACGACGTTTTTATCGAGATAAGTAAAGGAAGAATGGAAAATAAATGTAAAAAATTTCAAAAAGTTGATATTATTCTTCTCATATAAGAAGAATAAATAAATTCTTACCATGTAGAGGATATAGAAATTATTTCTCAAATAAATTAAAATTCGCGAAAAATTCCAGTACAATTATTTTCCCGATCTTTTCTCTATTGATTGCAAGGCCAAAGTCTCACTCATGTTTACAGAGAGCTCCAGGGAATATCCTATGAGAAAAGATACCATAGCAAAAATTTGGAATATCGGGATTTAAATGTTTTTTTTTCAGCAATTCAAAACATTAAGTAATCAATTACAAAGTAACGTATAAGTTTTATATTTTTGATAAGAACGCTTTGAATGATTTAGGTTGTGCAGTTAACAAAATGCATGAGCTTCTGTGTTTTCAATATATTCATGAATTCTTTTTCAAAAACAAATTTTCTCATTCCTGTCACATAATTGAATCCCACTCATTTTTTAAGGTTTGGATCAAGTATTATCAGTTTTGCCTGTCAGTTTTGTAGTGTTAGCGCTGGTTTGAAATTATACTGTGCCATTACTTTGATATTGAGTTTCGAAACCAGCATTTCAAGGATTGTTCAAGGATTGAATTTATCCATGATTCGGTCCCGTAACGGCTTCGTTTTGAAGGCCTTGGCGAAGTTCGTGATTTTCGATGTAAGGATTCGCTTACTCTATTGTTGCTATGCTCTACAACCTCAGTGGATTGTTCAAATTTATCGCTGAAAGGCTGTTTTGATCTTTTTCTGCCAAACAATTCCGGTGACATATTAAGTTGCTACGTTGAGGCCATTATTCGTATTTTTATTTGTGTTCACCGATTTATGACTGATGTTAGACTGCTCCTTACTTTATCTCCGCTTTTTATGCCAATGACCCTTCAGATTGTTGACTTATTAATACTTAAATATTTTATATCTGACATTTAAACTTCTGGCGATTTTGGCGTGAGCAAGTTTAGAATTCGGATTTAATCCGCTTTTGATCTTTTAAGCAAAGCGTTGCACATAACAACATAAAATATAAAAGAAAGAAGATTATCTGAACAGAATCACGGTTGACTATGGTAATTTCTCTAAAGAACTTCCACAGTTAGGTGGATTGATATTCTAGCACTCAAAACTAAAAATCAGTAATCCTAATTGTGTATTGTGCTTGGGAGAGAAGGATGTTTTTTATCAAGCAGGGTCTTGGAGCAGCTTGATCAGAATTATACCTTTGCCTTTGAAAAATGTCATCTAAGTACAATTTTTGCTCCTGGTGGTATTGGCAGCACGTTGAGTCCTATTTTTGGATATGACTTTTCATCTTCCTTTTCCACTAGGGTAAGAGGTAGAATAGTGGCAGAATAACACAAAATTGGATTCTTCGATTGACATGAAAAGTGTTAAATGGGAAGTCTTAAATCTTTATGCTGCTCTTTACCCTCCGCTTCTGCGTATGTTTGAAAAAAAATCTCAATGTCCTTTTCAATGTTTTTTTATTGTTTCATCATTTCTTGAAGCTTAAGGTTGAGAGATTTAAACAAGCATCTCAGCTTTCGTTTTCTCATTAATCCTCAAAAACGGAGTGATTAATTCCCTCTGACTGACATTGGTTCTTACTTTGCCCTCACAGGTAAGGTTGTTCTCAAACACTTCCTTTCTGTGATTTTCCTGATTTGAAATGAATTTCATGGCGGGTATGGTGTCCGTGATTTGATAAATCAAATGACGTGTCCTACCGTTTATATTCGTTCCAGATTCGTCGCAACTTGAAGAATCTTCTGAATGTAACCCTTGTCTTTTTACCTTCATCTCAAAACGGGACACTCTTCTCTACCAGACGGCAAAAGACAATCAGGTTCAAACTATGATCCAAGCCCTCATTACAATGGGGTACTCTGAGCAGCATTCAGTCTCTGTTTTAATATAGACATAATACAAACATATTGTACCGTGTAGTTTTACCAGGAGAATTTGGCTTATCCCAGTTTTTTTTTTTTCTTTAAGAGCCCTGGAATATGCTTATAGATAAAAGTCTTGGATAAGGAGCCTTGCAAACAACGTTACATACGTGAACACTGGGTGCTATGCTGTGTGGCCATATTTCAAAAATAATTGATAAAACGTCCTTTTAGTAGCATTTTTTTATCCTTGCATTTTGCAATTTGAAGGTCGTTTTTAGAGGTAGAGAACTTTAAGTTAGCAATATTTTTATGTGCGACATATGGTTTGACAGTTGTCATGTTTTTTTGATTATTTTGGTTAGCCATTTTATCATGAATAGGGTAACGCCTGAGCAACGTCTGCATATTGTGCACATTTATTTCTGAAAAAAAAATGGTTTCGTTTGAACAACTCGTCAGCACTCCGTCAATTTTATCCATCGTGCAGTTCTTAATGAAGAATAGCTGCACAGCTGCTAGTAGTCCATTTGATATCGTGCTCAACAGTTCAACCTGTTCCCATGCAAATTAAGGCCAGAAATCACTTTAGAAGCGTGAAAAATAGGAACTTTAGGAAAATTTGTTAAGAGGGGATAAAATAGTCTTATCATTTTCAAATTTTGACATAATTTTCTTATGCCATTCAAGTTTGTGACACATTTTTTTGAAGCGAAAAAATGGCTCCGTTATTAAGGGTTTTCAGATGCCTGTTTTCGCGTGACATCGAAAAGTGCTGCAGTTATCTCTCTTTTGATGTCGATATGAAAAAGATTTAATAGGTGTCATTCGTTTACAGATATATTAAGGAAAAGGATATTTCTAAAAAATTATGAAAAAGTGCAAAATCGAAAATTTGGGACACGTTTTACTCCAAAGTTCGAACTTTCGACTATTTTTTCGACATATTTCGACCCCAAAAAAATTATTTATTCACACGCTACTTTTCAAACTTTAGGCATATCCTTCCGATGATATTACTATTATCGGAAGTATCGGAAGTAATTCCGATATATTACTATTATCGAAATCCGTCGATAACTTTTTGAGCTACAACAAGAGCAGTTTTTGAAAACGTAGTTTCGAGCTAATCACATTTAAAGTTAGTGATAATGTGCCCCGTATAAAATCCCCCGAAAAAATTGCGTGGTAAAAAAGGTAATTCACAAAGCATAGATTGCTAGGAGAGTACAGCAAAGGGAGTACAGCAAGGGTTGCTCTGAATATAACCGTCCTAGCGCCCGACTCGTTATTTATCTGACCACAAGCTTTTCCTTGCTTGACACTATATGCGATAACTCCGCAAATATTGATTTTGATGTAAAATGAAAAAATAGATTTTTAGAAAACTCTAAAGGGATTGCTGGGCTTAAGGAAGATTCTTGGGAAGGATCTTGGTTTGCGGTCTTACAAAATCCAATTTCTGCAGGAATTGAAGCTGAATGACCAATAGGCATAGACATGTCTACGAAATGTTTTATTCGGCATAAGATCTATTTTTACAAAAGTTCTACTTTACTTTGTCCGCTTTTCTTGTGTTGAATGTTCACATGAAAATCGTTTCCGATATCTGAATTCACTTTATCCAAAATATGAACAGCCATTGAATTATTCTGTTTTTTTTAGGTTGCTATGACTGTTAGCAGGCAAATTGCCGGAAACGACGCTTAACATTTTTTTTACCTGACCACCCCAATTCACTGTGCGCCTTGCACTTGTATTATCACTATTTATTTGTATTTTTCCTATATTTTTGTATACATTTATAAAATATGTACACATTCTATCTTTTTAAGGGATGTGTGATTCCTCGAAGAACAGTTGACATTGGCAATCTATAATTTAATTAAATTATGTTACTAAGCCTTGTCGAAGGTTGCAATAAATTTTTATTATATATTTTGTACTCAATAAATGAAAAAAATTTTCCTTGGTTATTCCTAAGTGAAACTTAAAACTGAGGAAGAACCAAGTGTATGGTTCGAAACTCCGCGGTGTCCGAGATAAATAAATAAAATCAACGAATTAAAAGGAATTTTTTCTTCATTTATTCAGTATAAAATATTTAAATTATGTTGCTTCATATTTCTTTAAAAACCTTTTATTTGTTAACTGTTTTCACAAAAGTGTCACATTTAGGATGCTTTCCCTCATTAAGTTCATATCAGGGCCAATATGTAGCATATAAACATCAATACAGTGTTCATGCAAAAGATGTTTAATAGCATTCGACGGTTGAACTGTGAACGTGTTTCAAAATTTGCTGATGGTATATTATAGGTAGAAATCGCTATCTAAAATTTCAAGTTGTTGAAAGCTTTTATGAACAATCAACCAAATGAGTTTTGCGTGGCGATTGAAATTGGTACTGCGACAAAAGAGTGTGCACGGTTCGAAATCTAATTTTCATCGTTGTCTATGGCAAATCATGTCCTGAACCAAATCTCTGCATAGATTATATTGAAATTTTGTAACGGCCATTTCAGTGACAAACTTAAGTATAGAAAAATTAAGACTTAAATCATGTAACCGTAACATAAGTTTGTATGTACTAAATCAGAAAGGATAAAACCGCATAAAAACATTTGATGTAAAAGCTTCAGTCAAAAAGTAAAATTTATTCATGTTGACTGCGCCGCATTGAATTGACTTCTTGTGAGTAAAGCATTAGTTTTCAGAAGAATACGCATCTTACCAATTCAATCGCAACACCTTCATCAATATTTTCTGCCGATTAGCATAGCGCCCAATATTATACTTCACCTTCCATATTCCTACCTATAGCCTATGTACAACTCAAATGTTAAGAATACGATACGACCATTTACAAAAATATTTTAAAGAAATAATTTTCATGTCGACGAAAATTCAATGAGGAAAGCACTGTTTACCTTGCGATGAGTAATACCGAAATCACTGAAATTAGATTTTGGTGTAAGGCAAGGTAATCATCAGAAAAGTGCATCTGATCACGAGGAGACAGTTCAACATTTCCTTTAAGGATTCCATGTTTCAGTTTATGTTTGTTTAAGTGTAATCCTGAAAAAGTATAGAACAATTCGTTCACAATGGAAGTATTTGTATAATATTTCAAAGTTTAGACTACATATAAAAAAAATATGCTTTTATAATAACTAAATAAAATAAAATACAATAAAATTTTCGCATTTTATAGAAACTTCTAACAAAGAAAAGCTTCTTCTTTAATGCTAAATTTAAAGCTAAAAAACGATGTAAGTGAGATTTACAAAGAGAATTATTTGGACGAGTAAAGAGTGAATACAGTGAAGCAAGTCTTAGATCCAGAAATATTTCCTCATTCATGTTTGAAGCGTAGTACATCAGACCATTATTCCAGAGTATTTATTCCAGAAGCAATTATTAATCAATCGGTATTTCAGGTCCACGACTCCATTAAGGAAAACTGCCTATGAAAAATTTCAAATAGGCCATAGAAAAATATCAGCTAGACCAGAATTTCATCAAAGGATACTTATTACTGCGACATTGATCAAAAAGGAAACAGCGTCGTCCTTGCGATAATTTGTACAACTTCTAAAATATTTGCTTTGAGGTAGGAAGTGGAGAGAAAGATAACTCAATTGAAAGCCAAAAATGAAGAGCACCCAATATGAAGTTTGCATTTTAAAAGGATGACTTCTTCATGTTTGTTCTAAAATGTAGCCACCGATCTTTCCGGGTCTTTTAAATTTTTTGAGTCTTCTGCAACTCTCTTAATCTATGAAGTTTTACATTGTTATTTTCCATCTCGTATTATTCCATCTGGTATTATGAGTAGACCTGAGTAAAAATGCTTCAATAAATCGACTCGTAAGTACAAAGATCACCTGGGTATTGTGCGGTCCAAAAATACAATCAATAATGCCGGAACCGGGAAGATTCTTAACAAACGTCGAGAAAAATAGCATTGGATTCAAATGCAATCAATCGACAGTAAGACATTTCGGAGATTGTAATCGATTATTGGCCGTTTGAATAAATTCATAAGAAACCTCTTGGTGTAAAATTTCGAAAAACCTTTTGGTGAAAAAATTCTTGGTCGATAGGGCTGCGTTGGAACCATTGCTGATGACACGTTCGGTTACAAGGGTTACAAATTGGAGAGTTCTAGAGGATTAATTGGCCAGCGATCGGCGGTATATTGCACTGGAGATCAATTATTATCGCGTGCTTAGTCTTTCCCACTCCGGTGGAGTACTGTAATTGTGAATACAGAGAAGCTTGTTGAAAAGGTTAAGGCACGATCGCCGCTGATTGAAGCTATACTGAGGAGTGGAGGACCTGTGGCAATTTATAATAAATAAAAACAAATGGCAAAAAAAAATATAAGAATTATTACGTCCGCCTGCTGGTCTTCCATGTCCTTACGAAATCGAAATCAGTAGTGAAATAAGATGTGTTTTAACCAACAAATCAGGGCAACAACTGACAAGGTTGGAAGGCATGTGACGACACTAGCTAGATTAATGACTAAGTGAGGAGGAGGGGGAGCACCACGTCATGGAGACGAATTCTAATGAGCGCTGTGCAATAGGTTTTACTCTAAGGATAAGAATTGTTGAGCAACGCTCTCAGCAAGGGGTTACACTAATTGCCGTTGGCACAGTAGCAGAGACAAAAAGCGCTGTGAATCGCATGCGCATATTTGGCGATACCCATCGCCCTCCTTGCGAGACGGTGCTGCAATATTTATCTGTCAGAAGCAAAGACAACAGAGAAGAGTTATAACGTTCTCTCAGCGATTGGCAAAAGTCCTTGGAGCATAACACAGGAGAAAGGCGGACTGCACGTCTGATCCCTGACCTCACGCCGTGACTCAATCGAGTGTACGGTGTATTTTCTGCAGGATAGGTGGATGACGTCTGTCACCCTTTTTTTCTTGCAAAAGTTGGAGAAGAGATTCCCGTAATTTGTAAGCATATCTTGTCATAGGAACTCGTGGCTAACCACGAAGAAATGTATCAAACAGTTCCAGGCTAGGTTGGCAGTGGAGGTTATTAGTGGTTAGTCCAGATTAATTTTGTGTACGAGTCGAAAATAGTGGTACCTAAACTGTACTCCAACAGAACGCAAAGAAACCATGTTACAAAGATAGTTGCTAGGAATTTTAACTTTCGATTAGGCGTCCGCTAATATTCCTAGCCAATAAAAAGAACAGCACCCCACTAACGAAAACAGGTCAGTATAATTACAATGAACTTAAAGCAATTACCGCGATTCCCAACACAGTCTCCTTAAACAAAAGTTTAGATAGTCAAAGTTATAATAGTTGACATAGTTGAGAATTACATTGCATTTATACACAAGTTTACATTGAGTATATCCAAATTTTATACTGGTAGATGCGGAATCCAGCTTCTTAATAAGTTGAAAGTCCTAGCACAGCGTATCTAGACAAAATTACACTTCCAAAATGGTTCAATCTGATACCTAACCAATCCAATGCCATAGATCTGAACACATAGCGATGCTTCTTGAAAACCAATGCGTGAACGGAATTTATTAAGGGAAAATTTGGGATCATTCAATTTCTTTAAAGAAGCCTTAAGTAGGAGCACATCCTCAAAAGAAAGAGACATAACTATGGTGTATATAAAACTGAAATCAAAAACATTTTGCCAGTTTTCACAAAACGCTCCTATCAGAATTTAATTAAAACAAACGTAAAAGTTTTTCCCTTTTGTTGTTCGGCAATGGAGTAGCCGAGGAGTTTATTTTTTGGGTAGAGCGCTTAGTGCGTATTTCATTTATTTATGGTCCAGGGAATTATGTATCCCAAGTACTCAACTCAATCAACAAGATATTCGATTGAATAACAAATCCAATAAAATGAAGGAAAGGACTACAAGAATTATGGAGATGATGCAGCCTGTAATGAACCAATTAAATCTGCAATCAGAGAATTTGCTGAAAAACATCAGTTACTGAATGTTCTTCCACATTCAGGAAGAGACCAAGTAATATGTTAAGAATGTTTTCAACTAAGATAAAGATAAAGCATACATGCAATCTTCAGAATATGACGACAAGAAATACGAAGTTGATTACAGAGGAAAGGAAGTAATTTGAATCTAAAAAATGTGTTGATTTCTGATACCAATGTTATGACGCAGTACAGTAGAAAATGTTCATGCATGCATGTATTGAATGCGGAAAACCCCGAACAAAAGTGTAACAGAAGAAAAATCCATCATTTGAATAGACGCAATGAATACCGAACGAGTTATCTTTTATCAAAATGTTGGATTCATTTTCAAACGGTGAATCAGAATGTTGTTTTCCGGCTAACAAACGAAATATGTGATAAAAAGTGCAAACACCAACAATCCATTGCCCAAACAGGATGCAATATGACAGTTATGATAAAGCTGAAGCATTCGCGGACTTTCTCGAAAAGCAATTCAGGAAACACCCATCTGATGGGCAGAACTATGATTTTGTGAATAGCGTACTGCACTCAGCAGGCAGGCTCCTTACAGCCGACAGACATTCACTAAATTACAGGACTACTTCAAGCATTAAACAAACGCAAAGCACATGGACATGACGAAATAACAAACACAATGCTAATATGGCTACCAGATAATATACTACAAACTCTAACGGAAGTAATAAATGCGATCCTACAGCTGCGAGAGTATCCCAAACTATGAAAATTGTTTTTCCGAAGCTTGAAAAGGGGCCCAACGTTTTCACGAAATTGGAGACCCGCTAGCCCCTATATCATGGCGAAAATTGCTGAAAGGGTGATACTGTATCTTCTCAACATGGTATTGCATGATAGAAATACTTTACCGGAAGAATAATCCGGCTTCAAAGCTAATCATTCTACTGAACTCCAGCTCATAAGGGTGGTTCAACATGTTAGAACAGGCCTAGAACGCATAAATATAACAGGGCTGGTTATGTTTGACTTAGCCTTTGATAAAGTCTGGCAAGCGGGACTTATATTCACAATGCATGAACTCAACCATCCTTTGCAGCTCACCAAATCTCATCGGTTCTCTATAACATATACACAGGAGTTCTTCCGAACTTGCGCCCAGCAATAAATATGCCACTGTATGCTGATGATAGCTGTATTTTCACTACAAGTCGTGAAGCAAATTGAAAATTGAAACACTCAACAAACAGTTTATTGGAATTTTCCGCAGATGGAAAATCAGAACTAACCCGGAAAAGACACAAGCCATATTCATATTCTGCAAGATACGACAAACTCCACAGACAATCACAATCGACAATGAGCCCATAAAATGGGAAAATACGGCTAAATACCTTGGAGGCAACAGATCAGAACAAACGAGAACACTACATAAGTTTTCTATCCAAACTCTACCCACTTCTCAAATCCATGAAACTAAGCTTGAAAAGCCGGTTGCTAATCTACAAACAGATTATACGAGCGACACTACTATACGGTAGTCCCGCTTTCTATCAGATGACAAAGACCAAAAAAAAGCGCTTCAGTCCTTCCAGAACCCAGTAATAAGAAGAGTATTAGGAACTCCATGGTACATCCGAAATACAGACATATACAATAACGTCAAAATGGAAACAGTAGAAAATATGTACGGGGCAAAGCACTAAAGCTTTTCGACACAATTGACCATCACAAAGCAGTACCTTGGCGTTCCTAAGACACCTTCGAAATAAAGATAATACACAATAAACTCCTAAATATTCATCAAATAATACAGCAGAGTATGGAGTCCGCAACCATTTGAAACAGACCGCGATATCGTAAGTGGGCATATAATGCTAACCGATAAGAGGGAGTCAACGTACTAAGTCGCACTAACTTCATACATCCCATAATCCAGAGAATGTTGTCACTGTACGAATCCGGTAGTAAATAATTAAGTTAAGTGTGCAGTTCTGGGGTATTTTCTCAAAAGTTGCAGTTTCTCCGATTCCTCACGATTGTATCTTCAAATTCTTTGCTTGTCGCGAGTCCGTTTTAAATCAAACAAAGGGCCTAGAGCACCTGCCTTGTTTTCTTTATCGATTTTGTTCACCTTATTTAAATCGCAAAAATACACTTCCTGATTATATTGTATCAATTCCCAACTAACTGATGCACAGCTCCCAACATACATCCGTTTCGACTTGAAATTTCAATGTCCTTTAATCGATGGTGTGGCTTGTATAACCCTTTCATTGCGAAATTCTCAGGCAGCAGAGCATTCTATCAAACGCCAAGTTTGTTTGCACGTTTAATTAGTGTTTGTAGACTCCTTAGAAATTGTCCACAATTCCCTGATGTGTCGACATTCTTGTCACCATACATACTTTCAATATTTGATCTCGAAGTGTAGTGGAAGCTACCACTATATAATATATATAAAGTTATAGTGGAGTAGATCGCAATAGCGAAAGTGGAATTTAATCCGTAGTCAATTCAAGTGAGTCAATAATTGAGATTCCATTCAAATTGCACTCTTGCCAATCGATGATGCAAATATAATGGTGAAGATCTGAAACATTTATTACGTTTGAAATTTCCGTTTATCCTGAATGGGTTGCATCCTTAGAAAATTAAAGTGAATGGAAGAAATATTTACATGCAATAATAACTAAGTTTCACAATAAATAATAAAAAGTGCATTTCTTAATTCAAGAGAACATTAACAAATTTTGTCACACACTACGAAACCCTGCCACTGGCTGTCACGTAAATTTTCAAATTTTCCGAAAAAAAAAAAATACTTTGCTCAAGTGTCTCGAGCTTGCATAAGCAATTTCACAAAAAAAGACAATTTATAATTTCATGTAAAGGATGGGAAATGAAAATTTCCTCACCGATTATTTTGTACCGCCCTGATATCAAGATGTTTAGGATTTTTCTCGGAGAGACTTCTAATGTTGTAACGTGTGCTCCCATGATAAATCGCCTCCCTCGGGATTGTTTGCGGTTGTCAGACTGGTTTGCCAATCTGGAGCCTATTGCAATCTGTTACGTTAGACAGTTTACAGATTTGAGCGTTTCAGACTAGTTAAATTACTATAGAAAATAGGAACTTTGCATTTCATAATCAGCACAAGAGGTCCAAGCAGAGGTAGACAGACATGACAAAAGTAGAGGAGGATAAGAAAAATGTGGCACTGCAAGTAAGAAATAGTAAATAGAGTGGCTAATGTGCAGTTCAAATTTCAATATCCTTGCCATAGCAACAAAACCAAAGCCATGACAATCTCATGTTTGATTTACTATTTAACATCACTAAATTATATGGGTAGTCCAAAGTCAATTTAGAGATGTAAATATAACAGCGGTTATATAATCTGATTAATTCAATTAATTAAAATTAAACTCCTTATAGCTACAACTCTTCAATTTTGGAAATTTCATAATTGCGCCTATAAAGAGAAATTATCTCTGTATTTGCATTTGAGTTTTCAAATAAAAATGGTAAAATAAACATTGTAGCTGATAACGTGCATATTAGGCATTGTTTAGTAATTAAGTTCAAATTTGGAAACCACGCAGTGGTAGCTCATCGAAATGTTAAAAATAGGACAAAATATGGCGGAAACGTGTTCACAGAACGAGCAAGTCAATAGTGATTTGTGCGGTCTTGCACTGGAGAACAACAGTTTGTAAATCAGTCAAAAGATCAGATCGAAACTGAGGACCTTACAGCAAAAGGGGGGCAGATCCAAATTTTAACCGATTTCCGTTTTTTTCCCTATAGTTTGGAAAAAAATTAGGGGTATCGTTCGATGCATGAACGGGGCAGATCCGATTAAAAACAAGCGCTCTGTAATAAAATAAGGATGTGCCACCTTATTTCGTTTGATGCAAGAAAGCAGTAGATCTGGACCTGCTTCCTTTTCGCATCAAATGATTCGATTGCGTCATCTGTGACAATTCAGTGCATGTTTCGAGCTCGGCCCAAGCAGATGTACGTTTTGTTTTGTTTTTTATAAATACTTTGAATGTGTCAAATGTGCATAAAATAAGTGAGTCCCGAACCGTTTAGTAGTCGTTTATCTGATATTTACCAGTCGATCATCTGAATACGACTCACGTTCAAATGGTGATGGAAGTGATCGTGATTTGTCAATATTTCAAAACCAAACTAGTGCACACAACGATAAAGGTATGAATATTTCGGACGAATCTGGTGTAAATCATCCATGGCCATCAACGAGTGGTGTAATCTCAAAAAAGAAAACTTTCAAATACTTCACAATGGAAACGCAATATTATAAAGAAACCTTTTGCTACTGGAAAAAGCTATTTAAACTTGAAAGGCCGCGAAAAGGGCGAAAGAAATACAGGACCCGATTGCTGTTGCAAAAAGTATAAGTGTCATGTTCCATTTAACGAAGAAATGCGAAAAATTTTATTGAAAAATTTTAATAAATTGGGAAAAACTTAAGTGTATTTAGGAGGTCTCATTAAAACTGGAAATGGTGAAAGAGTAAGATCAAAAACTGGTACGGAGAAGAAACGGAATTTATCACATATGTATTTTTTTTACAATTGGGAATAGAAATATACAATTTTGTCGAAATTGCTTTGCATCTATCTATGGAATCTATAAAAAGCGAGTAGACAATATATCTAAGGAGAATCTTGACCCTACTGTCATTATGCCAGCTAAATTTAAGCGTGGAAAATCGACCAAATCGTATTTCGAGTGACTGGGTTTCCAAAGTTGACTCCCACATTAGAAGTTTTCCACGACGCGAGTCTCACTATAGCAGAAATAAAAGCTCACGTTATTATCTATCACCTGAGTTAAATGTTAAGAGGATGTACGATTTATATTTGCAACAGAATGAGCCAAGTCTGGAATCATCTGCAGTAGCCAAAAGTATCATTTGATTTTTACTTTAGATACTTTAATAAAAACTTTAAATACAGCTTTGGATCAACACGTTCAGATACACGCAAGAAGTGGATAGTGATGAAATCCGGCAAAGACAGGTAGAAAAGGGTTTCCTCCAAGCCAAAGCTGAAACTTCATCAAAGAGAAGGTTCATCTTGCTATTTCTAATGACAAGTGTGAGGTATTAACTTTTGACTATCAGCAGAACATGTCATTACATAAAGTTCAAGCAGGCAAAGTATTTTACAAACGTTAACTTTGGGCATATAGTTCTTGTATCCATTCAGCAGAAACAGACATCGCTCACTTTTATTTATAGGATGAAACCATAGCTCAAAAATCAACAAACGAAGTCGTATCTTTCATAAATAACTACATAGGTAACATTTTACCAAGCACAGTTAAAATACGGTATTTATTCTCCAATAATGCAGCAGCGCAAAACAAGAACTCGGCATTAGTTCTGTATCTGTATACTCTTATGAGGTGATCATCTATTGAGAAGATTGTTCATCGATTTCCTAAGCCAGGGCACAGCTTTTTGCCATGTGATCGGTTATCGGCGTAATAGAGAACTTTAATGCAGAGAAAGACTACATTTTCACAAATTCTGAGTATTCCGATTGCATTAAGCAAGCATCTAAAGATTTCAAAGTTCTTAATGTTGATCAAAACATGATTCTCAACTTTAGTAATCATTTCAAAAGACATTTTAAAAAAGTTATACAAATGTAGAAAAGATACGTTTCAAAATATCTCAATATCGAGTTTTTCAATTTAGTTAGGACCACATTCAAAGTATTGCGGTTAGTATTACTACTGCAGTTAGTAAAGAACTATGTTCCAACAAATAAACTTCAATTCTACAACGCCCATAAAAGTGAAGCTGTTGGACCGAATAATGACATTTCTAGCGAACACGACGACTGTCAAGCTGAATGTGACTTATCAACTCATAATTTTTGTTAAGCACTTGTTTGTTTTTGTTTTTCTCTAAATTGTTTTATCTTTCATGTGCTGAGTCATAGTTCTTGAAATAAAAGAATATTTGTATTTATGTGTTTTATTATCCATAGTACAACATATGATAGTATTTCCAATTAAACTTTGGCGCAAAACGGAGGCAGACCCAAACTTTAAAAAATTATAGTAATTCTGAAAC
Source organism: Stratiomys singularior (assembly GCA_954870665.1). NCBI lineage: Eukaryota > Metazoa > Arthropoda > Insecta > Diptera > Stratiomyidae > Stratiomys > Stratiomys singularior. Next base: position 51,820,798 of record OX940879.1, read on the forward strand.
TTATTTGTACATCTTACAAACTTTAGTAAAACATAAAAAAATGTTCATATTATTTAATACCATATAACCTCAAAACACAAATGTATAATTCTTTTTTTTAAATTGTTTTTCTTAAATACCCAACAGTTATGAAATTTGGACTTGCCTCCCTTTCGCTGCAAGGTCCGCAATTGTGATTCAAATGAGTATTCGCCACAAAATCAAACTTTTCATCTACGGGAGGTCTTGTTTTCAATTATCGTGGAGTCATCTGCATTTACCTAGCGCAAGAATGTCTCGCAACTATTACCGATATTACTTGAATGGATTATCACCTGTTTCGGTACCAGTTGAGAAGAGAGTACAACACTATAGAGGATCTTTTCGAAGAACTTTTAGAGTCTACTCTAAAAGTTCTTCGAAAATTTTTAGGAAAAAGTTTTACAACTTTTGTCGGAGACAACTCATAGAAACTAATGTTGATTATGTATCAGAATAAGTTCAAATAAATTAGTAATAAAGTTATTTAACTCGAAATCAAAAAAATGTACACAATATTTTATTGCACGGCAGCAAGCGATTCTACTAAATCCTAGTGAAGCAATGTGTTTCAAAAGAAAATAATAAAAATTTTTTGTTTTAAATAAGTGTTTCGTGATCAAAAGTCGCCATTCGATATAAAAAAAAGTGACGCAATTATTCCTAAACCTCTGAAATTAAAGAGGAAGGACTAGGTGTGAATCATCTTTGATGCCGTGTTGGATCTAAATTTATTGCCACTATTACTATTATAGCAATAAGGAAACAACTCTGGCAAGTGTGAGAAGAGAGAACTTCTTCTAAATGGAGCGACACGTAATGAAAATACAGGATGCAAAGAAAGCAGATGTTCGAATCTATCAAATACTAGAATCTATTTGATTCCTTTTAGATACTTTTGAGATAAGAAATTCCATTATGGATTCTTAGACACTAAACAATGACTGAAAAATTTATTCAAACAAACCAAATGAATTTCCGAAAACGATATATTTTTAATATATGTGCCTTCGTTTTGAGATTAAAAAGAAATTGTGTATTCTGTTCTAAAGTCCTTTTACTAGAAAATGAGAAATATATATGCACACATACTGATAAACTTTCAGATAAGTTTTAAACGAAATAGGGTAGTCTCAAGATGTCCAGAAATTATTTATGTGACTCTTATTTTTTAGGGAAAATATTCGCCACGCTGTCGGTAAATGAGATCTCACAGATTCGTAATGGATCCTTAGGTCTAGGTAAGGAAATTTTGTGAATGCGATTAATAAACTCGGTTCTGCTCATAAATCCACAGAAGCTGAAAGGTCTTAAATTAACCAAAAGTAAATTGCAAATATAATACAGCTCTTGAACTATACTTTGCCCTTAAAATAAGCGAATGCATTCAACTAGTGGAAACAGGCACAAGAACTGTAGCGAGAACATAAAATCGCATTAGCAAAAAGGTTTCAACGCAGGAAGGCATTTTTCTACTGATAAACAAAATTACCAGAAAACAACACAAGAGAAGTAAGTCCTATAGTAATAAACGAGAAACTTCCACGACTACTAAATAGGCTGGCTGACTAATTAGTCAGCTTGCATAGTTACAAACGCACGAAAGCCAACAAATACTTCGAATTCAGTCATGGATTTCAGCAAAGCTCTTTCAATGAAGCAAAATCTCTTTAAAGGCAGCATTCTTCAGCATACCGAAAAGTAATTACGGAAATATGATCAGCCTTATTAACACACAGAGATTACTTCCATTTCGAAACCCCTCTCAAACTTCCTAATCTAGTTGAATTCAAAATCATAACAACCATGTTGTGCTGAAATGTGATAATTGCTGACGCTATGTGTATTATGGAATGAAACTGCAAATTGAAATCGCGTCACAGTTAGTGAAACCTATTTCATGAGCCTGGGTAATGTCAAAACTATACATGAAAAATATCCAACTGCGTCAAATGTGGATCAAGCAAACCTACTACAAACGATCAAAATTATCCCATAATGAAATCTAGAAACCCTACCAAATTGCCAGAAAACTTTCTTCTTCTTCAAAAAAAGGTTTACAAAATTTTGGTCCTTATTGTGCGTCACAAAGTATGCGAAACTTGCATATTCGAAAACTTCCTTGGGAATTTTTCCGAAAACAACGTTAGGTGTTCTATACAGACACCTATACCAATTTCGTTCGAAAGATCTTTGTATGGTACAGATTTTTCGATCTCTGAAGTTACCTCTAAAACTGTAAACCACTTTCTTTACTTGAAGCATTAACAACTCTTCACAACACAGCACAAACACAAATTTAGGTAGAGAACCGGCAGGCATGGGAATGTTTTTGATGAGCACCTTCCTTCCATCTAATAGCAAACCGAAACCAAGTTCGTGTTATGGCACACTCTTTGAGCTGGTATGCCTTTCAGGGGAAGAAGAACCACCATCCTTATATCAAATAAATGTCAGGGTGAGAAACGTTCGTCAGGGTCGGTAGAGAATTGCAAATCTCATTTTCGCTCCTATTAGTTGCCCAAACTCACCACGTCTATTTAAAAATATTCCACGCTTCTTGCGACATCTTTTTGCTCAACGTCACACCAAAACTAAACATTTGTACCTCATTACACAAGGCGTGAGGATACTCAAGGGACAGATTGACACTTATTTGGTCACATTACTAAAAAAAAAGATAAAATTCTTTAAAGGTTTGCTTTCACTAGTTACATGTCTGAATGCAGCTTCCCTTGCACCATCAATTATTTACGTGTTGTGCATTTCTAGCTTTCTCCAACAACTACGATCTCTCATTTCGATCAGTATGTGTCCCTTTTTTGAAAGAAACAAGCGGTCCAATTTCAAATGAATCACCGATGAAAAAACTATTACGCTTATGCTCAGCTTATCGCTACCCAACTTCAAAACACAATAATAGAAACGCAAATTGCCTGTTTTAAAGCTTAGCTACTAAACTTTATCCCGAATAATAGAGTTACTAGTATAAATAAATATTAGGAATAATTAAAAACGTCCGTCTTCATAAAAATAAATGCCCCAAAGATTTTCCTGTCGTGCCCCAAAGAAAAGTGGTGCTTTTCCACCACTGCAACCTCCTACTCAGTTTTTTAGCACATTGAGCATCAAGAATTGAAACCATGCTGTCATGATTATATATCCTTGAACATAGTGTTGCCCTTTGTTAGGTGCGCGACCCGCTTGCTTTTCGGCAAATATTCGCAATAATGAATTAAACACACTTGACTACTTTAAAATTAGATGTTTGAAATTTTATTCTTAAAAACTTTACAATTATTTTCACTTAATCACTATTTCACTTATTCACTTTTATGAGTTATCACTTTTACATTAATTAATTCATCGCTTATTACAATCACTTTTACTCGCTGTTTAAAATTCGCATACGATTTAATTTTACCACACTTTTCGATTACCGCACTACTTTCAACGTGCACTGTCGCTTTTGTAATTCACTTCTTCACTTAATCTACGAGACTCTCTTCGTCGCTCGCTGTAGTCGCTTTTGAACATGAACCAATCAATCACGAATTCTCCATGTGATCGTTCTCGAGTTTACGCGGTAAGTCACTTACACACGTATTTGTTGTACTCAATGCACGCAATGTGTTTATGTTAGGCTTTTTTTTCCTCTTCGAGAATTATCGATGTATTGGTAATACATTTTCGGTAATTGGTAATACAAACTTTTCTTTTAAGACGACTACAGTGGCGCGTGACATTATTCGAATATGTCACAATATCACTAGACATTTAGCATCCGTGTTCTTCGTTCTGTGTGGCCGATATTCCTGTTTAACTGGCAATTCATTTCCACATTCGCAACGTACAGATTGCCAATGACTTCGTCTTATTTACCTTCTCTCTGAGCAACAAAATGCTGCAACGGAAACTCAAACATTTCCTCTTTTAGTTCCGCATATATTTCCAGCTACTGGGTTCTGTTACAAGCCCAGTAAAATGAATGGGATGTAGAGTGAAGGACGCTCCTGCCAACACGAAATAGTCGAATTAAAACAAGTGTTCTATTTCTCATATCATCGATCTTTCAGGTAATCGTATTGAATTTCAACCAGGGCACTGCTGTGATTCTTGTACCAAACCGTAAACATCAAAGAGTGCTAACACTCTCGAGAGGCATGGTGAAGAAAGAGAAACGAATACCCAATAAGGTCATAGCGTAACCTTCAACAAGCGCTGACACTCCGAAAAAACAACCCATTTAACGGTATTTGGCTCCAAGTTTGGAAATGCACTGGTATTGATAAGCAACACTTGCTACAAATAGGCCACAAAACCACAGGTGCGAAGAGTAAGTTATGTTATATATTTTTGGTTTTCTTCTGGGATAAACCAATAGTTATAAGAACATCTAACTTTATGTACTTCTTTTCCTTAAATAAAACAAATTATCACGAAAAAACCGAAAAGAAATTATTGTTTCAAAATTGTTGTTGTTCAGTTGTTGTTACATTGACATTTTCGTCAATTGAGTATTCGTAGATAATTTATCGCACATATTACTACACTGGGAAAATTATTTACACTTACATTTATGCTACGAAAGCTAGCCATCGATTTCCCTCCACTCACTTTAGTCGCTTGATTTTTAAGCTCTGTATTCTTTCTTTGTATCCCTTTCTTTGTAATACACATTCAAACTGTGAGCGCTTTCTTGTGGTTGAATACCAGAGAGCGCGGTAGTTAAGCAACGTAGATTAGAGGAAAGAACGGGATATTTTTCTTTAGGAATTAGGATAGAAATGTTGCATCAATTATAGATTGTGATTGTTCTTAAACGTTTGGGAGTGTATTATTCGTGTATTTAAAGCTTCCTTCATAGGACTAAACAAAAAATAGTCATATGGAGACAAGTCTGGGCGATAGGGAGGGTGATCCAGGGTCTCCCAATGCAGCTCAATTAATTTAGCCTTTGTCAATGCAGCTGTGTGAGGTCGGACATTGTCATAGAGGAGAACGACCTCTATATATGCTTTTTTCTTCTTTGATTTCTGGGGGGGGGGGGTACTTTTGTTGACCCGGGAGCGGCTTTCCCCACTCTTAACAAACCAACTGTTTGTCTCCGGTTTAAATTGACTCACCCTCGTACTTGCACAGTAATGAGGACAAAACCAAGGCTGTCAATAGTAAGATACAGCATTTTTTCAGAAAGTAACAAGGATTCCGGATGACTAGAAAGGACGAGTGGTTAAAGGCACAGAGGTAAATTTTGCCGTCAAGACACTCTTTTAAAACCGGAAAAAGTATAAACACTTTTGTAATTCTTGAAATGGCTGAGGTCTCTCTCTGGACAATTTGATTAGACAGTTGGTGAGTTGCCTTAACAAACAGAATCGTATGACCCGCTCTGCTCATGCTGCGTTGTAACCTATAAAGGATATCATCGATTTTCTAGTAACATCAGCAGAGGGAAAAAACCTCTTCTATAAAAACAACATAGCATTCGTCTGTATCCAGCCGATTGAAGAAATCTTCACGTGCTGCGCAAGGTGTGACAGTGGAGGTGACCAAGCACAACTTTCCCAAACCAACGTTAGGTTATGACACAGCTGTAATGGAAATAAATAAAGTCCCGAAAATGGAGGCGGATCGTTAGGAAATAAGCATTGCAGCAACGAGCGAGACGCAGCAGGAACAACCTTCAAGTTTAGAAGTGATAATCACGCTTTTCAATAAGGAAGCTAACGAATTCAAAGTAGCAAAAGGAATTTTGGTATTAAAGAAAAAAGCCCCTGAGCCTTCACCAAATGTGTTCCCATGAACCCGAACCTTTTCCAAGTCTTGTTGTAAAACGACGCCCCAAAATAAATATTTTATCTGTTAACATTTATTTAACGGGTTACATCCTCAGTACTTAAGCGAATAATTGACAAAAACATCAACGAAAATCATCCGGGCACATGGTATAGGGTGACCCGGATTGGGGATAAAAAATTTAAAGTTTATGATTTAATAAATAAACCTCATAAAGTCTTCCTCAGTAACGGGGTATTCTTTTACCCCAAAGGAAGGAAAGAAGTATTTATTTTCTTTTTATTTAACTCGAAATAGTCAAGGCCCTCAGCACTGCATGGTCGAGAGCCAAAAAAGTCTCATTAGACTGGTACAAAGTTGCTCATCGCTTCCCCGGGGACCTATCTCGTCTAATATACGTACGCTACGTGCTCCATTACAGAGCTTTTTGGGAAAGCCTAGAAACGGCGACCTAATGGGGTGCAACGAGTGTCAAAGGTTTGGTCATGTCTCTGCCAACTGTGAGTTTCCCGACCGCTGTGTCATCTGTGGCAAGAAGCATGGCTCCCAGGTTTGCCTGAGGAACACACGCGAGCTTCCCAGCTCTACCCCATTATGTGTCATTCGCCAATCAGAAGGGGATACAGCGAATTTTTTGGGCTGTCCAGAGTCAGTCCAGAGAAATTTTATGAATAATTAAACTCTAATTAATAATGATTAAACTTAAACTCTCACCAGACCGCTATAAGGAAATAAACATCTTTACTGGCCGCCATTATACTGAATTCAACTTGGACTGGACTTGGACCCTTGGTGAAAAAGGCCGTCTTTGCGAAGCGTTCTACGGTCACCTATATCAAGAACGGTCTTCTTCAAAAGAACCCCGGAACGGAAAGGCTCCAAACGAAGTGAAGAACATCAGTACCGCGCAATACTGCCCAAAATGAATAGAGCCTATTCCAAACCCCACAAAATCTTCGGTAAACTCTCCACTAACATGCGCGAACAAGAGAACATCCCACGGCATACTTTATAAACTTCTCAGAAACCCTTTTCTCTCCCAAATTCTTACCATAATATGGAATAATTGGATAAAAAACGGGTGTATTGTAAACCCGTGAAAATTAAGCTAACTGATCCCAATCCCTAAACCCAGATGCCACGGTGAAATGAATAATTTTCATCCAATATCAGTGTGTTAAAATCTGGGCATAGTCCTGCAAAAAGTCTCACTCGCTCCAAAACCTTTTATGGTCCTCTAATCGCAGAACTTCAATTTGGATTAGAATGGACAAGGTCAACAGAGTAAGCCATTAAGACTCTACACAACAGGGTCACACCCAATTTTCAAAATAAAAAATGCACAGTAGCGTGCACATTGGATGAGCATAAGGCGTTTTGTTCTGTGTGAATTTATGACTTAATATTAGAACTAATTACAGTTGCTGTCAAAAAGCCCTAATCCGTATCCTATCAAGCTTTCTACAGGAAAGATTTATTGTGATTAAAATTGCTCAAGAATCATCTCGACCTATGGCAATTCCATCTGGAGTATCACAATGGTCCATTCTTGGCCGATCACTATTTAACTTCTTTCTCGATGACATCACAAATCTGCAGCTGCACTGATAGCTCCCTCTTTTCCTCGAATTCATTCCAACTAAATGTCAAAGTCCTTATGTAAAAACTTAAATAAGACTTCCTTCCTTCCTTCCTTCCCAACCTGCCTCACCATATCCCCAGTGCCAGCTGAAGACTGGAGATTTTTGGGAAGATCCTCTGAAAGTGTAGCTTAAAATACCATAGACCGAATAAAAAATGTGACAGGAATAGCTCGTTATATATAGATACCACTATACTGGCAAACGACAATCCCAATGAAACAAATTTCACTCCAAAACGCCGATTCGACACAATGACTCCTCTCAACACACGCAGGGACATATTTACACATATGAACGAAGCTAAACCTTAATTTTAAGGTTAAAAATAGCATTAGCAATTACGTTTAGCCAAATAGAATATCCATAAGTTAATACTAAGCTTAGTAATATAGGACTGAGCGCATCTCCCTTCCATAACCAAACCTAGATTTGTGTTAAAGAGAGAACATGCGGCCAGGCAATAAGTTCATTCATAACATAAATAAAATAAATATGAAATACCACTGTCAGGATAAAGTTAAAGCTGGCCACAAGTTGTGTTACTGTCATTTGTTTATTAATGTTACAGATTGTTAGGTTACTTTAGTTTTAAATTAGAATTTACCATATTCATATTTAGGCCATGTGAGCAGATGGCATACACCATTATGTATTTATTTATAGACCATCTAACAGCATAGTCTGAATGTAAAACCTTAGAAGTTTAACATATTGTTGCGCGTTGAGCAGGTGCGCGACCTGTTTGCTATTCGCAAATATTGCTAATAGTGAAATAAAACACTCGCGAACTATTTTAAAATGAATTCTTAAATTTTAATTAAGTCTCTTCTACACTTTATGATTAATTTACTAAAATCACTTTAATGAATTAAATTATTTAATTAACACTTATTCAACATAATTAAACACTAATTCAATTATTTAACACTTTTCTCACTTTTTCTTATTCCGAATTTTTCTGGCGCGCACTGTCGCGTACTCTCGCGTTTTTCATTGACAACTGCTTGTCTCGTCGCTCGCCGTAGTCGCTTATATACCACTACCAACCATCCCAGAACCTTCCATACAGATTGTTCTCGTGTGTACGCGTCGAGTCGCTTGCACCGGGATCTGTTGTACTTGATGCGCGTGACGTGTTTATGCTTGCGCACACGAGAACAATCGATGTGTTGGTAGCAGATAGTCGTAAACATGTTTACGACTTTTTGTTTACGCCGACTACAGTTCGCGTGACCTAAACACGTCACAATATGAATAGCTGTTAGACTATGTTTCTTCGACGGCATCATTTAAATATATTGTGAAATAAGAAAGTCTCAATAACATACTATTACTACTACTACTGCTACTACTACTACTACTATTACTACTACTACTACTACTACTACTACTACTACAACTACTACTACTACTACTACTACTACTACTACAACTACAACTGCCACCACTTTTCAGTTGTATCCGTTTTTTGAAAAATAAAAGTCAAACGGATTATGAGAAGACATGAGTTTTTGCAATCGGTGGAAACAAAATGAATCAAAACAAATTCATTTTGGCAACATGGTGCGCGTTTGAGCATTTTCAGCGAAAAAAAAATTTAAAAAAAATTTTTTTGTTCCAACGATCGCCATTAGTATATTGAATAACACATTGAAAGTTTAGTTTACTCCATTGGACAGTTTTTATCTTTTGCACGACGCTGTGCACAAAATAATGGTTTTGAGATAAATGAGTTTAAAGTTTCACGCCAGTATATTTTCGAAGAAAGTTAATGTAAATATGTTCTTACAATTGCTTTGTAACGATGACACTCATAGAGTTAAAGGATCATAGACAGGACAATGAAAAACTTCTCACTCTAGATTTTCGCTAAACTCACTAGTGTCTACATAAATTTACAGCCACTATCAAAATATCCACAAGGACAGTGTAAGCTGTCTACAGGAATGCAGGAATTTTGTTACTAGTATAAGTTTTTATCATTTCTTTCTTTTTTCGCAAAACATTGAAACTAAGAAATTCATTCGTGTTGAATATTAATTGTTTTCCTCTGTAATAACCAAAATAACTAATTTTGAGTTGTAATTTAATAATTAATATCTAAGAAGTTATACAAAAGCATAAAAAACAATAATAATTATTGTTTGGACATATCTATTGACGTAGGAGAACAAACTTAATGGGATTGTAAGCTCCTCACAAAGTTAAGAGCCCGAAGACAAGGAGTTAGTCGAAGCAAGTGCGATTTCAGAACTCTTGCTCCATTCCAATTAGCGAGTGTCATATACCCTCCGTCACTTTAGAAGAAACTTAATGTATCCAGTCTGTAGTTATTGACCGGAGGTTGGGGTGCGCCGGTGGCGTTTCGGTGGCGGAGATCGTCAGGAATTCGGTAGAACGATTCGGAATCTTGCATTCGGAATCTAGTAAACATTTCTCGATTGTTTCTAGTCTAAGGTCCTGGTAACCGAAAATCAATCCAAGCCCTACAAAAAGAGCATTACAATGGGTTTTAGAATACTTAGGAACTAGAACTACTAGAATATTTAGGAACACATTTTTGTGTGATTGATTTTCGGTGCATTTTAGCTGCATGGCAGAAGTATGTACCGCCGTAAAGTATTTAGTCCAATGAATGGGACTGGACCAATTCGTACATTAACAGGAATCTAATTTAAAAGCATTCAATGTCTGAATTTAAGGTTTAACAAAAACCAAGTGATGTTTTAATACAAACAAAATTTTTAATTTAAAATTATTCCGATAAGTTACATTCTGATTGAAACAATCGATTTCACATTTACTCGACTTCGGCGGATATTTTCACAAACATCAAGTTGTTGTAAGATTTCTAGAAAGTTGTAAAATTAAAAAAAAATTTCTTTTATTTCATTTATTTCATTTTTCATTCATTTCATTTTGAGATGGCGTACGTTCTAAACTTGATGGCATATGTACTTGTACTTACCGAAAAGAAAGTAATAATTATCACTTAACTCTTAAATAAGTTTAAGTTATGTTGAACTTAAAGTTTAAGTCAAACTAACCCATATTCAGTAAAGCGTGATCCTATTCTTACGTTTAACACATCTTCCAACGGAATTTTAAACTCTGTGACAACTTGTCATACGAATACGTGATAAACAAATATGGTAAACAGCAGTTTGAATTCACGATTCATGTATTTAAAAGCGAATATGTTAGGGGGTTACTACTTTCGCTAGTTAGAAAGCATGAGTGTAAAGTGTCGGTTTCTGCTTATTGACAGTTCGAACATACTATTAAGCAGTTCTTCACTCGCTACCATTCAGTTGAAAAATTACGCACGTTTAAGTTTTTTACCGCAATTTAAGAATGAACTTGTTTACCCCTTTCGATTAAAATCAAGTCAGAACCTTAAACTATTTTTTCAATATACTTCATATGCAAGTCACTGCTGCTGACAACTCAAATTGACAAGGTCTGGTCGGATCGATATGGAAGTTTTTATTTTGAGCTCTTGTTTGGAATTCGATTTAAGCCCAGGGATTTTTATGAACGCCATGCTACTGTTCTCGTGGTTATCTTGTGTGTCAAGATACAGCATTAAAACCTTATCCTTTACGTGCTTTTCAACTATTTCTAGTTTGATTTCTTTGACCATGTTCCTGTCGCAACATGGGTATCTCAGACTTAACTTATGGAAGGAGCCTAAAGTCCTTTTTTGTTTGTCTTAGTCATCTTGTTGAAAGCTGAGGTCGTAGGATTTGCTTATAAATCAGTACTCTTATTTTTAGGCTAAGTTTTGTTTGATTTACTAAGAGAGTATAGTGTGACAGAGACCTACGCAATGTCTTCATTTATTTTTTTATGTTCTGCGTCCGGATAAGTTTGTTTATTGTCAATTATAATTGCCTGTGGAGTTTGCTGCATCTACCGGGTATTATATAAGGAAGTGGCTCGCGTTGTGGCCAAAGTTCATCTTGATATTCCATCTGCCAAAATATTCCAAGAGAATGCTCGTAAATTTTTGCCATTCTGACGTTATAACTCTTACTTGTGATCTTTTTGTGCATACAAGTGTCATCGGCATAAAGTGATAGTTCAGCTGGTCAGCTGAGTTCACGCATTTTGAGCATTAGTGGTGCTTGCTAGATTTTGTCAATGGCTTAGACCTGTTCTTAAATCTTGGATTTCTCTCGCGAGATGAAGCTCAATGAAATTATTGGTTTTGAAGCCGAATTGTTCTTCCAGTATGAGAATTTCGATTAGATAATGATGTAATGAGGTAACGTATAATCATACTTACGGCAAGGTTCTTTGTTGATAAGATTTATTTGATAGCTTTGCAGCTAGAAAATTACATGTATCCGTCTGGAAGTGCTTGATTAAAAAGAGCTAAAGAGCAAAAGAGACAATAAGCTAGGTTAAGATAAGATCCAACACCAGCCACTGACAATTCATAGCATGTCTTTCTATTTCATTTAATTTCTTTCTTCGATCACTGTGTTTTTTTATGTTTTTAAACGACAATGGTGACAGTTTCTTTATATTTTTATGTTATTCATTTATTCAGGGTCAGGGTTTTGATATTATTTATTTTTAGTCAGTTATTCACCTTTTAATAATTCATCAGTGATGTGAAGCAACCGCCCCAATTAAAAGGACTGTAAACCTTGAAATACCGAAAAAATTATGATACAAATTTTACGGCGTAGGAAAATTTACCATTTGACCAATGAATCAGAGCAAGATTCAAGGAAACTCTGCGTGGAGACGTTAAATTTATGCGAGGTTTTAACAACCAATTGGAGGTCTGTTTGCGGAGAAAAACTCCTTGAATGAACTAAACTGTGCACACTGGGTGCCTTAAACATAATGGCAGCCGAAAAAGGAATAATGGGTCAATAATACCCATGAGCATTGTTCATTAATGCCGGTAATCTCTGAATTAAAAACATATGAGAAAAATTTACGAGCAAGTGCAAAACGTAATTTTAGATGGGAATGAAATCGGCCGGGTAATATTTTGAAGGAGGACATAACAGCAGCCTCTGCCGGTATTTACGTAATGTATGTGAAGTGAATGTGATGGCTTTTAGGGGAACAAATTGACAACAGATCGTGAAATCTCCCTTTATCAAAGAAAATAAATCATGCTTTTAACTGATAATTGACAGTAAAGACCGGCAGAAGCTGTGATGATTGACAGTAAACTAACTTTCTGAAGTTTGTGCCTCTCAGAAAATGTGTCAAGCCATAATATTTTCAGGAAAAAACTGATCTCTTGTTCAAATGTTACATAAAAAATGACCTTGCCGCTGAGAAATCTTTCTTTAGTTGTAACTTTCTGTACGTCCGTCTGGCTTTATTGATCAGACATTTACGAAACCAACAATTATTTATCTTCTCAGTTTTATATACCATAAGCATCCTTAGCGGGCTATCTTTACTCTAGAAAATCAATTTGCAAGGCCAATTATGCACAATAGGGTATTTGACTTATTTTGCAAATAGTTTTAAATGATTCTTTAGTACATATATAAAAATACCTAATAAGTATAAGAATACCTTTTCTGTTAAATTTATGGTAGTTATTATAGTAACCGATGCTATAATTACAATTTTGAAAATCGCGGCAGACGACGTCTTAGAAATGGCGGCGGTCACGTGTGTCACGTCACCAGTTAGTAAGCAATTCCATGCTGAATACATCCGAAGGTGCACTGTTCTACGCTAGGGTCTCTTGATAGGGGGGGAGGGGTGTTTAGTGGGTAGTCTGGTAGCATGCGCTCCTAGGAGTCCCACATTCCGGGCGTAAATTGCCTTCACCCCCAACCCCAAAAAAAAATGTGAGTATTATTTTGTTTTATTATATACTAGATAGTACCTTATTTTTACTTTTGTTTTGTGAGCTGTTATAATGTATGTCTTGTCAAACTTAGTATGAGCTACTTCCTATGATTACTTCACTTATTTATAGGCAATAATATGAATTTTCAGTTGGAAACAGGTGTTTGGAAACTACATGTTGTACAAAATGGGCTTTAGTCAAAAGATACTTTTGGTAGATGAAGCTGTGCCAACAAAATTTCATTGTCAAGAGGATCGCAAAAGACGGTTGTGTGATGGTGGATCATCTCGAGACCTGTTCTTAAAAAGGCAAAAAACTGATTTCACAGCAGAATGTTTCCAAAGTCCAAGTGCCACTGAAACCTGTGCTGAAACTTTACAAAAAGGCAATGATATGCCACAAAAAGTGACCCTGAGGGTTTGGTACAACTAAATTTATTCATCGCAAATACCATCAGTAAAATTGTTTAAATATAACATATAATGTTGGGTATTTGCCTTTTCAAAACTACCAAGGACTGCAGACAAAGAAACTTCCACCAATCCTATTACTGCTGTAGATAAATCTGTTTAAGTGACAAAGAAACTGAGTGTGCATTATAGGAGCAAATTTGTACAACCTAGAAGCTAGGATAAAAGTATTTCAACATCACCATTCAAAGTGTCAATCAATCAATCAGGAATTGTGAAAGCAGCTAGAAAAATTATTATCCTCGATGGTGAAAAATCAGATAGCGAGATTTTATCTATTAAAAGTGGCCATGCATCACCTTATGTAGCTAAATCATCATCCAAGATAACTGATTCTAATAATTATGCTACTGATACTAATGATGATATTAATCAATTACAGTGCCTCAAAAATACTTGGCATTTAATTGGGGAAAAAACCTTTAATGTATGTTGGTATTAGTGAAGATTTATATATCCTTATTTATTAATCCACAAATACACATATATAAAAGGTAGAACACATTTTACTCTGCTTGAAGATAATTTCTGAACTAGAAGATAATTTTGAAATATCACTATCATATGCCAGTAGATTGTTTTTGATAAACATACCCATACTGAGTAGCTTTTTGAGGCCATTTATCGTAGATTCAGACATTAAATTAATAAAGTAAAATCTCCCGACTGCATTTAGACATAACTATCATAATGTCAGCTACATCATTGACTGTCTAGAAATCGATATACAAAAACTATCTAAATCTCTTCACCAGGCACTGACTTGGTCAGAGTACAAGAAGGGAAATACTCGTACTGTGAAGTATTTAATATCCTGCGCCCCTAATGGATTGGTCAATTTTGTTTCTCAAGGGTTTAGAGGCAGAACAAGTGATATAAGTGGTATTATTGATAGTAGAAAACACTGACTTTTTAGTAGGATTACAACCGGGAACTTACATCTTAGCTGACAGAGGCTTCAAACATGTAGAACAATCATTCATTGATAGGCATAAAACTATTTCCGTCACCTTGTGTAAGCTGGTGCAAAGTTATCCAAAGCTGAAGTTCGAATAACTAAAATAATTGCAAGCTTGTCAATTCATGTGGAAAGGGTAATAAGGCGTTTGAGAGAATTCCATATGCTAAAGCAACATGCAGTGATAAACACCAACATGCTTCGTGTACTTGATCATATTATTTTTATTGCATATGCTTTAATAAATTTGCAATACTCTCTTATTAAGTATTAGTTGTATAAATATGAAATGCGGATTTTACAAACAAATGGCATAACCATTACATATGGTTTGTGTCGGGGATAACTAATATGACATTTTGGAGGGTATCTGTCAACAAATTCCAGTATGTCATAAGTTTTGATTGTACAAACAACATAGTTTTTTTTCGCTACAAAAATGTCGAATTACGTGCCAGAAAAAGAGGTTTTGCGGGGAAGTCTAATAACCTTCTTTCATTTGATGAAAACGGCAGCAGAAATTTATCGATTGTTAATGGAAGCATATGGTGAACATGCCCCAAGCCAAGACACTTGTGAACTATGGTTTAAAAGATTTAAAAGAAGCGATTTCGATGTCAGCAACAAAGACCGTGGAAAACCACCAAAAAAATTCGAAGATACAGATTTGCAAGCATTATTGGATGAAGACAACACGCAAACTGAAAAACAGTTGGCAGAAATGTTGGAAGTTACTCAGGCAGCCATTTCACAACGTTTAAAAGCCATGGGAAAGATCGAAAAAGCTGGAAAATGGGTGCGGTATCAATTGAAAGAAAGAGACATCGAAAGGCGACAAACCATTTGTGAAATTTTGCTTGCCAGACAGAAAAGAAAAGGTTTTTTGCATCGGATTGTTACTGGCGATGAAAAGTGGATTTATTTCGACAATCGTAAGCGGAAAAAATCATGGGTAGACCAGGCCAGCCATCAACATCACAATGACTCAGAAATTTTCATGGAAAGAAGACTTTGCTGTGTATTTGGGTATAGTAAGGGACCTTTGTATTACGAACTGCTGAAACCTGGTGAGACTATTACTTGCGAGCATTACCGACAACAACTGATCAAATTGAACCGCGCACTTAAGGAAAAACGACCAGAATTTCACCAAAGACATGATAAAGTCAATTTTCAACATGACAATGCTCGGCGCCATGTTGCAATACCTGTCCACCCGCCGTATTCACCAGACTTGGCTCCTTCTGACTATACCTTGTTTCGATCGATGCAGCACGGACTTTCGGAACAGCACTTCCATTCTTACGAAGAAGTTAATAATTGGCTTGATGAGTGGTTAGCCTCAAAAAATGAGAAGTGGTACTGGGACGGAATCCTTCAATTGACAGAAAGATGGGAAAAAATCGTAGCTAATGATGACCAATGCTTTGATTATTGAATTCATTTGTTCTGTTATTCAAATAAATGCATATTTCAAGCAGAAAAAATCCGCATTTCATGTTTATACACTTATTAGGTAATCAAAAATTTTATACTATATCTTAGTAAATAATGTAAATATTGAAAAATGATTAAACAATTAATACGAAACAATTTTTAAATTACTTAATCTATCAGGCTAGTGCTACGGTACAAGATTGAATAAACATTTCTTTTCCAAAAAGTAACCAGCTTTCAAGGTAAATTATTGGCATTAGAACAATCATACTGCACTAAAAGAACATCCCCTTTTTTGTTTTCTTCAAATTTGCTACCTGCAAAAATAATATATTCACTTGCCAGTCGCATACATTTGCAACTGCACCTGAGCCTAAAATTTTTCTGTAATTACTCCATTTTTTATATAGCTGCCTTTAGCCTTTGCTTTGGAAGGGCATTTTATTTCAATGATGGCATCCTTGGTTGGGCTATCGGGAGATACCGCCATCATCAGAGTCTCGTAGCATACGTAAAGCCCACATGAAGTTATTTTTTTGTTAAGTATGGAATGGTGGATTCTTTCGGACTGCCAGTTCTAAAGTTCTACCTCTTTTCATTGCTGCTGTATCTGGTGTTATTGCCCGCATTATAGTGGCAACCAATAACCCTTTGAAGCTGTGATACGGTTCAATTGCACATGTCCAATCGCATCGTCTCCATAAGATTCGCTTGCAGACCTGTGGAACAGAAGCAACAACCACGACATAAGAGTTGTGACTTCTTATATTATGTTGGTAACATAACCTAAAAATTTAGGCTTTATAAAATGCATACAAATTTATAAGGGTAAATATATAATTCCACTACGGTACTTACACTGCTGTTTTCACATTTTTTAGGTTCAGCTGAATATTAATCAGCGTTATTGGTAGAGAAAAGCGCAATCATAAAAGCATCTTTCTTGGGCAAGTTACCCTTATCAGCTAAACGAGTATTAATGACACTAGTTATAAAAAATGTCCAGAAAAGTTCTTCGAAAATAGCTCACAAATGAAATTAGCAACAAAACACACTAACTGCGAATGACAATCAGCAGTGGAAACCATATTTTACTAGCCTGTGACGTCACAAGAGTTCACCAATCATAGGGTGTTTTGATTCACCAAAAAAAAAAAAAATTCAGAATAACATCAGTTTTATTATGAGGAATATGCAAAAGATACATTATTTCGTTAAAATAAAATGAAAAATGGTTTCTTTAGATTATTATCTAAGAGGATGCCCACATTTCGTAGAGTATTTTTGATGTTGCCAAACACCCTATTGTGAAATTGTGAGTTAGATAAATTGTTTCAAAATGAAATTAAAGGATAGCGAATTTATTTTTGTCCGATACATCCGGTTTGTTTTGTCTATAAAAACACTATTTTTGATACATTCCTCGTCTACTATTGTTTCATTTGAAGTCGCAAAAATTTATTTATTAAGGGTTTTTTTATAGTGCATCAAATTTTATAATGATACCGCTGATATATTTTGGTGAGCATGTATACTAATTCTTACTTGAAAACTGCAATACATATATATCTCAAATTGCTAATGACCAACATACATCGAGTCCCTAAGGAGTAATACCTAGAACAGATAGCACCGTTTGAACTAGCTCTTAATGTTCAGAAAATATAAGTTCTTTAGACTTCGACATGACTACAACGTCAAGAACTACTTGAAAATGGAGCATTTCTCCCAGGCTTCAGGTTTTGTCTGTAGTTATTACGGATTGGGGATTCTAAGGAGTTCTGCGAATGATGAAATGCGGTAGATTTCATTTACTATGCATAATCACAAGCTCGCTCGTGAAATAATTCACGTTCCATATTCCAAATGAAATTAAGAATTATACATTATTCCTACAAACATTACAACACGTAACCTTATATGCAAACCAGCGATTGTAATCGCATGCAGTTTTTGCTCACCCACATTTCCAGACAGGTTAAAATCGGAAATCTAAAGAGATGGAAATAAGGCGTATCTTTGCCATTTCAATTTATCTTCTCTTTGAATGTTGCAAGGAATATATTCGATTTTATCAAATCGATCGCTCCATTTATTTACCCGTATCTATATCTCGCGTTCTTGTTGTACACGGAAGCGTTGGGTTGGATGCTTCCTGGTAAATATGCACATCAAACGCTTGAATGAATACAAAATGCATCCTTGACGGGACAATTTGATTTTGAGTACAGCTGTTACGTTGAAATGAAGAAACCTGGAAGATGAAATATTTTCTTAGACTCATGAGAAAATCTGTGAATCTTTCGTCGTTGGAAAAAGGTAAATCCAGGGAATGAAATTGTAAGAATGAGGTTTCCTCAATATTTCTCCATAGGGAAATTCAATTTGCGGGTTATTGTTTTTATGACGTAGCGTTGAAGGAATATGAAACTGTCTCAGTGGCACAGTTGAAGATTGCTGAACTTTGTTGCAGCCCCAGGCAAACAAATATGTTGATCGAACTATATAATAGATGTTCACTTTTGCATTGTTTGTGGATTGCATGTGAGGTATTTTATCTGGTTATGTGCAGCGCGGAGAAAGTTCATAAATGCAAAAGAAAATAACACATTTAAATACTAATCATACTTGCACATGGACAAAACCAAAGTAGAATCCGTCTACGTCATCTGGACCATAAATTTACTTCAAATCGTAAAATTTTTAGTAAAACTTAAAGGAAACTTTATCCTTCATCTAAAGTTTTCATATTTTTCGTAATTCGAGACGTAATTCAGGTTGTGAAGTATGTTACCCTATCTGAGGTTCCAGATATTCCATGTTTTTCTCCCTTTGTATGCTTTGTATGTATAACAGGATCTCTTTTTCTTTTTCATCCACATCGCAATGGGTTTCTTATTCTAATGGAGCTGTGATTTTGGGTTTTAAGTTTGGATCACCGGACCTGGTGGACCGGAGAAATTCCCATATAACATTTCTAAAGCTGGCTTCGACTGTCACTTCAATAGAATTTGAAGACCCTATATTTATCCTAAGAACTTTAAGCTGATTTATTTATCTGAAATCTTTTTAAAAACAATAGTTTTTTTTCTTCTATACTTTGCAAGACGGCATAAGGCAAAGTTTACTTCATGAAGGCTCAACGTTATGTCAAGAGAAACATATGCAAGTCAGGAGGAAGAAGATAACGCTTGAAGGACATTCAACTTTGATAAAAACCGTTTCCAGGGCAGGGCCAGAGCCTTGTGGTGAATAAAATGTTGGCTCAGCGGATTTATTAATTAGTATGTTGGCTTCACTGGGAATCTTATTATGAATTCGTCGTGTTTGATTTGTTCGCGTACCATAGCCAGTGGTGGGTATGGAAATCACCACAAAGTGAAGAGTGTTACAAGTGTTTTGATCACACATTCCCTGACTATAAATGAAAAAACACTTCTGAAAATTCATAATTTCTCATTTAATTATATTACTCAACATACAATTCATAAGACCACACCATCAAAGGCAAATAGATTAGAAGTATACATACTTATTCTCAATAGTTTTCATTTATATATGCGGTGTGTTAAAGGTTCCATATAAATTACACACCACTATTTTAAAATTAACTGTGGTTTATTTACAGAGATTTGATACATAACGATAGTATTTGTTAGCACCACACTCACGTTATAGACGGTATTAGGAAGCGTATATGCAACGTTTGTATGATCGCGCGACGTTTTAGGTGTAGGAGTTTAACTTTATGTTTAAAAAAAAAAATTAAAACACCTGGAGTTAAATTTTCGGTCTTCTCTTTATTAATACAAGTTAGTGACTGACTTAACAAAATACAATATCTTTTGCTTAACAACTACCTGACCTAGATAACACAATTTGTATTTCTGTTTGTTTAAGCAAGTGGTCAGCATAAAAATATTTCACAACTGGAATAATGTAACTGGAATGTGGATCAATGCAATTGAATATGCAATTGTATTCATCAGCAAAATTGTGAAAATAATTAATTGGGTTATTCTTGGATTTTGGCTTTTAGGTTCATTGAATTCTTATGCTGACCAATCTATGCTAATTGGAATTGATGGGTCTGGTATTGGTGGTGGTGACGATGGTATCGACATGACCCGCGCGACGCAGACGGTGTGAAGTTCAGGCGTCGGCTGATATGTGTGTTCTCTCTCTCTCAGTGCAGCTTGCGGGCTTACATTTATACCGACAGCATCTTTCTGGAAATTACCAATTTTGGAACATCCCCGAAATATGCGTTATAACGATGCAATCTCGAACCATATACATATATATACGTATATACGCTCGTTGGTGGAAGGCCCGGCAGGCCAATGAATGTCACCAGGATGTACGCGGCGGCTATCGAATCTTCGTCGTAAAATTGATGTTGAAAGAAAGAAAAACTAACGGAACTATCTCGAATGCGCCACAAAGAAACATGTTCTGAAATTTCTCGAACATGCACATATGCGCGTAGCGTTGATGCTTTACATCTTAATTTAATATTGAAAATTTAATTTTTTATTTATTTTATTACTTTGATATGGTTGCCACATATATAGTGTTTTCATCTTCTGCTATGCAATCTTCTAATATTAGGCGTTCAAATAAGCTTTGAGGGATTTAGTTTTTAGATGGCATAGCTAGTATTTTTTTGCTCCGACTACGTAAACCTTCGTCCCAACGAAACATTTGCAAAATTGCTGCTTTTTTGCTTCAACTTGAAGATATAAAGCATGTTGCGAGCATACTCTATCAACAAAAAGATGTGCATATTGGTTCTGGCATTTTAAATGTAGCAATGTCACACTTATGTCAACATCAGTGAAATAGAACGCGAAGGAAGTCCAGTAAAGTTTGAAGACGCGGAGTTCAAAGCATTACTGATCTATGAGGTGTACTAAGAGCTATTCCAGGCTAATGAAACTATCACTGTAGAACGTTATCAAGAACAATTCATGCCATTAACATTAACATTGCAGGCGAAAATTAAAGCTTAAACGCCACCAATATACTAAAAGGCATGACAAAATGATTCTTCAGCACGCCAATATATTGTTGAAGGATGGGGGGCGAGGAGATGGTTTCGTTTGGGTTCGGTGTTCGGGAACTTCAATCTTCAGTGTATACCTGACTCCAAACGAATCGTTATCGTCCTTTCAACTTAGGCTCAATGCTTTGGAGGACGCTGTTTCGAGTATTGACGGACATGTCCTCGTCGGAGGTGACTTCAACGCAAGAGGAATCGGTTGGGGCATGCCCCAGTCAGACGCTCGGGGCAAACGGATCCTCGACATGGCAGCACGAACATGGCTTGTCGTACTGAACACAGGCCACACCCCTACTTTCCATCGATGGTGTTGCATCGGCACCATACCTGATGTGACATTCGCCTCGGAGTGCCTAGCACAATCAGTTAAAAATTGGAGAGTACTAGAGGATTACTCGGCCACTGGTCACCAGTACATAGCTCTGGAGATCCATCACGGTGCTTCCCGAAGACCACGCGCTTGTTCTTCTACGCTCCGGTGGAATAATGAGAAAGTGGATATTGAGAAGTTTGTTGAAGTGCTTATGGCACGATCACCGCTGTTGGAAGCAACGCTGGAGAATGGAGAACCTACGGCAAGAGATGTCGTTAACTCAACTATGAGAATCATTGCCTCCGTCTGCAGGTCTTCAATGTCACTACGAAGACCCCGGCACAGCAAGCCTCCAGTATACTGGTGGTCACCTAAAATTGCCGAAAAACGAAGGGAGTGTCACAAACTACGACGCAGGACACAGCGAGCGAGAACCCGGGAAGTGGCATGTATTCGATTAGCTGCTTACAAGTCATCTAGAAAATAACTCCGCAGACTTATTAGCAGCAGCAAGGCCAGCTACTGGCAAAACCTGGTGGACGACGTGAACAGAGACCTATGGGGCCTGGGCTACAAAATAGTGAGGGACATTTGAGAGATTTGGACACGGAGCTTCCGGTGTCCAAAGGCCGCCTCACTCATACGAGGCAGAAAAGATGGACGAAGTCATCCGTGCTCTCGTCTCCATCCATCCCGCCATCGTTGAAGCCGTTCACTATGAAACACCAACGGAAATTCCATTTTTCACGAAGATGGAATTGGAGAAAGCAGTCTTGTCTATGAAGGCCAGAAAGGCTACAGGACCAGACGGGAACCCAGCTGAGGTGCTACAAATGGTCTTCCACTTTTCCCCCGACCTGCTCCTACGCAAGTTCAACGCATACCTGCGCGAAGGGCTGTTCCCAGAGTGCTGGAAGGTGGCGAAGCTTGACGAGACACGACGGGTCGTCATGCTGGTTACTCTGAATGTCCGAAATGCATTTAACAGCGCTAGATGGTTGAATATTCTGGAAGCGCTAGAAAATCGTTTTCAAGTACCTGTGTACCTGATGCGGATTCTCAGGGATTATTTGAAGTACCGCAGCCTACTGTACGACTTGAAAGAGGGTAGGCGAAGTACAATTCTTACTTCAGGTGTCGCTAAGGGCACTTTCCTTGGTTCGGACCTGTGGAACATCTCCTACGATGGACTATAGTGGCTTGAACTGCAGGATAAGTCACGTTTGATCGGCTATACGGACGATGTCCCGGCGCTAGTCGCTGGACGCACAGTAGACCATGCGCAACTCAGACTCAATATGTTAATGCGGAGGGCAATGGACTAGATGGCCGCTCACGAATTCAAGCTGGCACTGGAAAAAACCGAAGTGGTCATCCTAACGAAGAAAAGAATCCCAATAGTAAGGTCTGCCAATGTAGGGGACGAGCTGGTTGAATCGAAATCAGCAGTGAAGTACCTGGGCGTCCTGATAGACTCGAAGATGAGTTTTTCCCAATAAATCAGGGCAGCAGCTGGCAGCAGCTGCAGTGCGTGTGACAGCACTCACCCGATGAATGGCTAACATAGGGGGCCCACCACATCAAGGAGGCGGCTCTTAATAAGCGTCGTGCAGTCGCTTCTACTCTACGGATCAGAACTCTGGGGCGACGCTCTCAGCAAGGAGTTACACCGGAAGTGGAATGCACAGGTGCTGTGACAAGGAGCATTGCGAATCTCATGCGCATTTCGAACGGTCTCCGGGGCGGCAGTGCTGGTAATCGCAGGGGTGATACCCATCACCCTCTTTGTGAGAGAGCGTAGAGGCAAGGACCGAAGAGAAGAGATCACCAGGGAAGAGAGACGTCACTCTCTCAGCGATTAGAAACAGTCCTGAGAGCGAGAAACAAGGGGAAGGTGGACTGCACGTCTGATCCCTGATCTGAGGCCATGGGTCAGTCGAGTGTATGATGAGACCGATCTCTACTTGACCCAGCTCTTAAGCGGGCAAGGTTGTTTTCGGTCCTACCTGTGCAAAATTGACAGAGCACGGTCTCCTAACTGTGTGCTTTGTGCAGGAGAATTGGATGACACCTGTCATACATTCTGCTACTGTAAAAGGTGGAGCCAGCAGCGAGGGGTCCTACTCAGCGAAATCGGAGAGCTCCGTCCGGAAACTATCGTCGGGGTAATGCTGAAAACAGTATACAATTGGAATTGCGTGGCGCAATATGCTCGGGCAGTGCTGATACTGAAAAAAGCTTTATTGGAGCGCTGGGAGATATCGGAGATGGATGGATCTCTTTTTTAGCACTTCTTTCCTTTCTCTTCCTTCCCGTTAGAGAAGAGATTCCCATAATCTTCTAGCCCGAGGTAATGTGTGAAACGGTTCCAGGCTAGGTTCTCAGGTTAACAGAGGAGGTGTTAAGTGGGTAGTCCAAAAGCATTTTGCGTCTGGAAGCCCCACACTCAGGGCGTAAACAGCCTTCACCTCCCTACCACAAAATAAGAAAATATGTTACTAAAGTTGTCAAGGAAACTTGAGGGGAACTGAACCGTGATATCCTACATCACCCACCGTATATGGTAGACATTATTTACTCAGAATAAAACAGGTCCTGGTCAATGGCTCATAGGCTAGCGAGCAGCACTTCACTTGTTAGGGAGAAATGAAAAATTAGGTCGATTCTTGGGTAGAAACATGTGGAATTTTGGACCGTCTGGCGGTCGTTACCTTAAAAATTGACTAGCTTCTGTGAGATATTACTATAATACTATCTGGAAACTATTGGAAGAATACAATATTAGAATTAAGTTTTTGTAGTATTATATGTGCACGTGACATTATCCATTAGCAAATGCAAGTCATGATTTTTTCATTCTCTGTTCTAACCGTGGTCGTTTCACTGACCGTCTGCATTGAAAGTTGGCATCCACCAACCTCGTTTGTAACGTTTAGCTTAAAATTTCCATACCAGCCTTAAGGATCATTTTATTCAATTTCCGCAAAGGCACCCTCCGGCTTGCAGCAGCCCGCACAATCGAAAAATGCTTATAAATCAGTACTTCCTTTCCAACCCTGAATTGTTATTGATTAGGGGGCATCGCACAAAAATAAGGAGAATATTTTCCTATTATTTTCTCCATAAAGCGTAAATCCGTGCTGAACAAGGTGAAATTGGTATTTTCCGCGAATATTCACTCCGCCAGGTACCATGATTTTTAATTCGAATTTCCAAGTATGTATTACGGAAATATTTGCGGAATCTCTGGTTCTCACTGTGCTATTCTGTCCACTGAATTTTGCAGTAATTTCACGACTCATCTGTAAAAAGGATGTGTGCACGCATTCATCACGGGTATTGTCATCAATGAATAGGAGGTTATTGAGATGCTGGCCGAAATGTTGTCGGACTCAAATGTTCTTTTGAGAAAGTAGAGGTTTTGTATAAGCTCGCAAGCTCCAGTTGGTGGCCTGAATCTATCGCTAATCGTTTGACTTCGGCATATTTTTATTTTTATTTACTATTAACCCGTACCCTCACTGTTCTCACAGCCATTTCTGGTCTATTATCAGCCAATGCTAGAATTTTCATTTGTGCAACTGCTGGAAGATCGCACAGTCAACCACATCTTTGCTTATTCTCCACTTTTTCTTCCGTGCAATCGCACCTCTTTTTCAAGTTGTTCAGGCTGATTATAAATATTCTTCATATGTCGCTACACCTGCACACCACTCGATGCATGTGTTGAATTTCAAAACATTTTTGAACTTGACCACGTGCCATCATCGCCGCAAAGAAATTCAAATTCAGTCCTTTCAAGATTCACAAATAAAATTGGATTGGATGAATTATACCAATTAAAAATCTTTTAAATAAAAGTAATTGTTGTATTATCGTTTGAATTTCTGTTTTCACTCTTTGTAGAAATTAATGTTTGCAATTGCAATAAGCAATTTCTTCTCTTTTTTCGGAAGTTAGCTTGCATTATATGTAGTGATGGTCAACTCTATATTTAGAATACAAAGTCAATAATAGATACATCCGTAACATTGACATGCCATATCCGTAATATTTACAATTTCCGTCTTGTGTTTGCTTACGTTTGTTGGAGTTAAGGATCCTTTGTTGGTTTAATTTGGAATGACTTCACACGCCCTCGTGTCGGTGAGTCCAGATCACCTACTCGCTGAACATGTCAACAAAATGAGCTAAACTTTTATTATTCCAATAAGGTTTTGTTTACTCTTTTAATTTATTGACTGATCGATCTGACGATCGGGCACACTCACCGTCTTTCCGAGTCAATTTTTCCATTTACTGAAATACCCTAGAAGAAAGCCTTTGCGATTTTAAAGAGATAAATTCAGCTTGACAGGCTGAGTAATAGTTGTACGAGTCAGCGGCTTAAAAACCTGTTTAGCATACCACGCATTCCCGCTGTATAGGAACTGTAGAGAATCGGGAGTAGGAGTGGTCCTTGTGGAATACCAGCTTGAATAGGTAACAGCTCGGAAAAACGATTGTCTCTTCTGATACAAAATGGTTTGAAATGTAAAAACAAAAAGATGGTTCGTTTGCCAGGTGCGCAACCTGTTTGCTCTTCGCAAATATTTGCAATAGTGAATAAAACACACTCGAATAGTTTAAAATTAGGTGCTTAAAATTTTATTCTGATAAATCACTTTAAACTTTACAATTATTTCACTGAATCACTATTTCACTTTTATAAGCCCACCTTTAAATTAATTAACCAATCACTTTCATAAGCACTTATTAAACGTAATCACTTTTACTTGTTATTTAATTACTTGACCGCACTATTTTCAACGCGCACTGTCACTCGCTGCTTCCTTGCATTCCCAAGACTCTGCTCGTCGCTTGCCGTAGTCGCTATTATATAACTACTTACCAACCCAGAATTTTCCACGTCGATTATTCTCGTGTTTACGCGTTGAGTCGCTTGCACCGGGATTTGTTGTACTCAATGCACGCAACGTGTTTATGTTTACGCTTTCGAGAATTTTCGATGTACTGGTAGTTGTTTACGACTTTTCTCTTAAGACGACTACAGTGGCGCGAAACTTTTTTTTCCGAACATGTCACAACATATTGGGCATAGGAATAAGTTTCCGCAGTTGGTAGAAATATGTCCTTACATATACTATTTCAGTGTCTGTTGTTGTGGGGTTCTTGGAATTGGAAGTTTTACGCGTAGGCTCACGAACGCAGTAGTTGACTTTCCTTCAAAGCGTGAACACTGTTTATTTTTCTTGTGTTCAAAATGACGACTTTCATACCGAAAAAGCTGCATTTGTGGGAAGTCTTAGTTCATTATTTCATACTTTTGAAAAGCGCTGCGGCAACTTATCGTATAATGCTCGATTTTTACGATCATGCTGCATCTGCGACCACTTGCAGAGAATGGTTTCTGCATTTTCAAATGGTAATTTTGACGGGAATCGTTGGATGAAGATTGAAGTTGAAGCCTAGAAGAATTGTCGCAGGACTTAAATGTTGACTGATCTACCATCGGTAAGCGCTTGCACGCCAATTAAATGATCCAAAAAGCACGGAGTTGGGTGTCGCATCACCTGAGTGAGAGAGACGTCAAACGGCGTTTGGTAACGTGCGATATGCTTCTTTAACGACAAAAAAGAAAGGGTTTCATGCATCGATTTGTGACAGGGGATGGGAAATCGATGTACTACGACAGCCCTAAGCGACCAAAGCATTGGGTAATGCCAGGTGGTAATGCCATCGACGCTAAAACGGAATATTCACACTCCCAAGGTCACGTTGTTCATCTAGTGGGACCGCAGTGACATCATCTATGAAGGTCTCCTGAAACCATCTGAAACAATTACTTGGGATATGTACCGACGGCATCTCGTCTGTCTGAATCGAGGAAATGAAGGAAAAATGGTAAGGATGGAATGACAGACTTGACAAGCTGATTTAGCTGCATGAAAATGCTAGGCCACACGTAGTCAAACCGGTCAAAAAATGTTTGGCAGGTGTGAATTTGGAAATCTTGCGCCACTCACCGTATTTTCCAGACATTGCTCCTTCGGATTTCTATTTGTTCCGCTCCATGCAATCGGTCCTCAGTTGAGAACAAATTATTTGTTATGAAGGCATCCCAAATGGCTCGATGACTGGATCGAATCGAAGGAGGGGGATTTTTTCCGCTTGAAAGATTGTGTTTCAGGAATGATGTGCCTTCCTTTATTTATTTCATTAAGTCGGTTGAGCAACACTCTTTCCGCTAATATTAATACAGCTGAGACAACTTCACGGAAAAGCTTAATCTTAGCCTTGTTTAGTTATATATTTTTCTATTTCTATTTTTCACCCTTCTAGGTATTGTCGTAAATGTAGAATGGTATTAATGATGTCCGCAATGATCAGCAATTGTGTTAGTGTGTCGTTGCACAATGGGTGCTACGTAGAAGGGTGCTTTGTTTTCATTTAGTTGCTGCATTATAAATTTTGTCTCTGTCAGCTCTAGTGATCGGACCACATCCGTGTCTTCCAATTCGGTGTATAATATCACGGTGTCGTATATGTACTTCTACAAACTCGGTAATCCGAACTCGGTAGTTCTTCTTTTTCAGAAGTTCGATTTTCTGAGGGATCGCATAGGAATTATATACTCTTGTCGGAATCGTGAGTGTTTTGTCCCTTTTTGATTGCTTTATTCTAATTGTTACCTTCTTGATCATCAAGTTTATTTCTCTAACTTGAATTGAATGTTCGGTAAAACTTTCGTGAATTAGAGCATATTGGAAACTTAGCCGTTGAAATATAGAGTTAATTTTTCTTGCTTTTAAGAACATTTTCCGTTTTATTATATCGTCGTTATTGGTAGATATTGACTGTAGTTATTGACAGACATGTGCTTAATAGAACAGCTTTATTTTCGAAACCCTTCAAAATGGTTGAAAGTAATTGGCGTACTATGCTTAACACTTGCAGTTTCATTCCTGTTGGCGTTGGCCTTGTGGTTCGAAACCGAGAGAAGCCTGTTGGCTGATGAAACTGTACAGCTGTACTTCGGGGCAGTTTTCATTGTTTTGTAACGAGTTTATTGACCAGTGATGGGCGCCGACTCCTTTGCCTGTTTTAATCAGGAGCAATAACTCTCGTCAACTTCACGCTTATTTAATTGAAATTTTTGTAGTGGTAACGAACACTATTCAGTGCATGATAATAAGTATGCATTCAGAGGTTTAAAATTACTAATATCGTCTTAATATTGTGACATTTTCGAATTATGTCACGCGTTACTGTAGTGGTCAAAAAGTTAAATACCAAATACCGCAACGAGTATCAATAACAAATACACTGATAATTCTTGATGGTGGAAAAGCCATGACGTAAACACATTGCGTGCATTGAGTACGACAATACATGTTCAAATGACTAAGCAAGTTAACTTGTGAATGATCCACGAGGAAGATTTCGGATTGGTTGAATCGTGTATATAAGCGACTACAGCAAGCGGCGAAGAGAAGTCTTGTTGATTAAGCGACAGTGAAAGTGAAAGTGATTTTTATAAAAGTAATTAATAAATTATTGAAAGAGTGATAACTAATAAAAATGAATAAGTAATATTGAAATTCGTGAAGTAGTAATTAAGTGTAAAGTGTTAGTGAAATTTATTGGAGGAATAAATTATTATACAATTAATTCGTGTGTGTTTCATTCACTTGCAAAAATACTTGCGAAGCAAACAGGTCGCGCACCTGAAAAAGCACAACAATATGTTTAAATAATTTGATAGTCTGTACGAAGCTCTTGATGGTTATTTATTCATGACAAATAAAGATATTAGCTTTTGAGACGGTTCCAATGTTTCCGGAACTATTGTAATAACAGGATGGGAAAGTGTTACTTCACCTTGATTTCATTGCATGTAAAGTTTTTAGTTTATGAATAATGTTATCTGTTTTCGTTCGCGACTGCCACATAACCAATGAGAATAGGCATTAAGTTGTTTGGCTCAAAGAATGTTATATTATTATACATTTTGCTTGATACAGGAATTTTGTGATTACGGTTAAGGATGAGTATAATTTGAGGTTTTTTGGTCATATCAGTTGCTTCGGCATAAGTAACGAAAATAATTTGTAAATTTACTAGTTCTAAACGGACGGATACAAAGTTTATTAATACAAGCGGAAATATTTCAGCAGTGAATTGTGTCCACTTCATTTAAATGTAAACTAGGAAAAACATCTGTATGTACGTCTAGGAGACGAGAAAATAAACGTTTCAACAATGACAATGGATGGAGCTTCGAAAATAACACGAACAACATTCATGCATTCCTTCCATGGTGCTGACATTCATACGAGCATTGCTTGCGTTTCTGAACTACAAACTGCCTGAAGATATTACCCCAATTTATTTTACCTGTCACTTGCCATCGCTATACCTATTGCAGTTCCGTCGAAGGGTTCTAGAAAGTAATGCTGAGCCATTATGCATCCCCATGACTAGGTCTTAACTACGCTCATTCTGAAAACTTGCACACTAGTGCAAACACGGGAACTAGGCGCATACCGTCGCAATCATAAAATTTGCAAATCGAGTCACATACTTTGGGGAACAATGTTTAAACTAAATTCCTCGTATTCCAAACAGATTAGTTAACATGTTTTGCATGAGGAAAATTTTTAAACCACAACCATTCCATTCCACTCAGTCGTAAACTCTTTGATAACAACGAAGGGTTAGGGGTTGCTGGGCTTTCAGTGATTGTGTTGAAGATAACTCGCCCTTAATCGGATATGAGCACATCTCGGCTTAATACAATTATTGCATGGTAACAATCCAAGAATGGTAAGAGGAGCAGATACAGGAGGGTAGCGCGTTGATGACGTTCGGCATAACCCAAATTTTCAATATGAATCTAAGGAACTAAGGAAGCTGACGGTTGGAGATTCTACGTGCATGTGAATGTGTGCAGAGTACTTACTAATTTGCCTCGAGTCAGAAGACCCTTTTATCTATACTTGACGAATCTCAATTAACAAACACATGCCCAGCATTCCCTAAAAGTTTGTAGGACTGCGTCGTCTGTCATACTGACTCTTATCGTCGTCATTCAAGAATAGGATTCAAAAGAAGTAGTTTTGTATTGCATGTGTAGGATCAGCTACGAGGCATTGTATTAGCATACTACAATACTACACTCGCATTCCTACAACTTGTGGTCCAACAGGCTGTCGTTCAAACTTCAGTTAAGTGGAACGATTAAGTCACACAAAATGGGAGGTTTCAGGTTGCATATGGAAACAGCTTAAGGTATTTGCGAATTCCAAGACCACATTTACAAGTCTTGTTGAAAACATTGGAATCTGTTTGCTGGCTTTACAAACCACGGCGGTTCATACCATTGAATTGCCCACCCAGGTTTTAGGTGAATATTTCAGCTAGTTTCTTGTTTTTGGTTGAATAATGTTAAATTTTAACCTTATTATTAATAGTATGTGTTTTTTCTGATCTGTATAAGACTAGTTGCACACGCTTCCACATACCGTTTCAGCATTTTCGGATTTCGGAATTATTATGCAAAGATCTTGGAAAACAGGAAACTAAGGTAGCTTTCCTATGTTTTCAGGTAGCTTCAACATGTCTGATATCTAGTTATTGGCAGGTAGTGTGACATGTAATAAGAAAAAACGTAAGTTAGTTTGAATTTCATTCTTGAATGTTGTTATCATAGTAACCTTTTATTAAACTCTTTCCAGAAATCGTTACGAGCTTCACGATTTAAGAGAGTTTTTCCAAAAAATTTGAGTTTTTATGGAGGTCACTTCAAATTTATCGAGCCTCTCAGGGAAGTGCATATTCATTATTGTTTGTTTAGGTGAAATATTAGAACTACTAAAATAAGTTCCATATATTTTAAAACTACTACTGGATTTCAAAGCATTTAAATTTTCTTAAACGAAATTTTGTCTTAGCTATTGATACTGCAGGGTGACGTTTTTGTTGTACATGAAGTTAAATAAAATGAAAAATAATTTTTATAGTACCGAGAAAAAATGATACAAAATTTATGGTTCAGAGGGTGGTCCCAGATTTCCAAAACAATATTGTTACACGATTCTTTCAAAAACCTATTTTCAAATATTCTAATCAAAGTCCAACATAAAATTGACGGAGAAATCGACAGGGGCAATAATTGGTTTTTAGTACAACTGCGTCACTTCATTGACAATTTTAATCCCGTGCTCAGTAGTTTCCACCATAAGTCATATTTTAACGTAACCCAAGAAAAATTTGTGATAAGTAACTTTTGAATGTTTGTGATAAGATTTTCACGATTATTTTTATTTCAGCAATTTTTAGCCAATGACTGGAGAAAAGAAACTACTCTGGTGGAAGGAAATTTATGATAATTGGATGGAAAACTTGATGGTAGCAGAATTTACAGACAAAGGTCTGTTCTCTTTCAATACTCTTACTCGTTCTTCCCTCTTAATACACCAAAATGAATTTTGCGGATTTTTGAAGATTTAAACCCACCAAAATGAAGATTTTTGCCTGGAGCTATGCACCACCTGACTTTGGTATCACAGATGCTCTTCATTCGACAGTTCATAATTTTAATGAGGTAGTAACAAGTCACTCTTAGTAGCAACAAGTCAACGAGTCCTAGTACCTTTCTATTCTCATTTTTGCAAGGCAGAGAATGTGCTTTGATGATCACACCAATAAATCATCAACGAAGAGATTCAACTCGATATCAGGTTTAAGTTCATCTCTGAAACCCGGAATATCAGACGTGAATATGTAAAGGGAAACTCCAGTTGAGTGAGCTCTTTTAAAGTCTAACTATCTTTCCCGAACAGCTCTTGTTTCTTCGGGAATTTGTGTGATACCTTGGAGGACTGTTGTTGCGAGCAATTTACCCACATTAGACAGTGAGGTATCGGAAAATCGACTTAATCTGTCATATTTGACTTTTTCGTAATAACAAATATTTTGGCGCATTTCCATTGCTAAGGAAAGTAGAAAATTTATTGTTAAAATGGACAGCGAGAAGGACATATTGTTACGTATTCCGATGTGTAGGCGACATTAAATAAACAAAAATATATATACATATATATAAATAAATGAATAAATAAATAAAATAACAATTAATTGTTTTGGTTAAGCTTTTATATGTATCCATATTTTTAAGTTAAAAGAAAATGATATGAGATAAACTAGAACTAAGAATAAAATTAAAAGAAAAACATTTATAGTTAGATGTATGTATTAAGTAATATTTAGTTGAATAATATTAGTAACACACAAAAAATAAATAAAGAAAAAAGTCTCAGTAAAGATTAAATTGTCAGAAAAAAAAGTCTCAGAAAGAAAATATTCCCATTCATTAAAAAAAATTTCTTGGAAGTATTTTGAATGAAATTTTCTATTCATATGATTCACTTGGTTTTTGTGTACATATCGCTATAAAAAGAATAGAAATTGTGAGGTATAGGAGTTTCAATGGATAGAAGTATCAATGGGTAGAGGTATCGAATGTATGGAAGTATCAATGGATAGAAATATAAATGTATAGAGTCATAGAAGTTAGAAAATACACATAAGGAGAATCAGGAAGCTGTTTGAAGTGTTTAGCCTCAGAAGTCCTCGAATCGTCAAATCGCAAAGCCCAAGAGAACAATAACATCGCTGCCAGGAAGATACTAAGCAGGCAGCAGAGGTGTTCAGGACGCAGTGCAGCGGAGTTTCTTGACGTCCCGCAATCAAGCTGAGGTGGAGATTTGCATTGGAGGAAGCAGAAGTGATCAGAGGTAACGCAGTGGAATTCATTCAAGTGCCGAAACAAAGCTGAGGTGGAGATTCGTTCAAGATGAAGCAGAGGTGGTCAGAATCAGTGCAGCACACTTCACAGGTGGTTTGAACCTTTGGTATTTGATCATTTCTATTTATTTATTAATTTTATCTAATATGCATCTAATATGAGGAGTAAGCTCTTTCTGAGTGTGTGTATGTATGTCACATGGAAGGATCGGAGCTTAAATAATGTCCTAACCACCACGCCCGCGCGGTGAGCTAATCGGTTAAAAGTAATTTTCTTCGGCCGACATTAAACGGCCTTTGTATTTTCAAATAACCCTGTCTCTATAACCTTGTTCCTTTCTTTCGCTGCAGATGCGACCTATCGGTTGCCTAATGTATTATATCATTATATTATTATTAATTACATTTATTATTATTTTTTTAAAAACATCACATGGCGTCTAAAGTGTGCCCCAATTTTTATTTCATTATTATTAATTATATATATTTATTATTTCTTTGAAAATACATCACAATATTCAGTATGGGGAAGCTTTTTTGAGAAAAAAATTGAAATTCCATTAAACCAGCAGATTTTCTGGAATTTGCTGCAGTGTATTTCACTGAAAAATATCCTGTGTATTTCAGGCGCTAGCGAATAGGTTACTGAGAATTGGAGCGTAGAAGGGATTAGAATCGGTGAATGTAGCCAAGCACATGTTGTGATGTCTGTCAAACTTTGGTATTGCTTTTTTCAACTACAAATTGAAAGCAGAGTATTCAAGTGCTATCTTTCCTTGAAACGCTACCGCAAAATGGAATGTAATGGAGTCAGCAACTTGATTGTCATCCCCGAGCATGGAGCCGTTATAAGCAAAAACTCCTGGCGCCCGCTTGGTAGGTTTTGTTCGCTTCTCTGATTGACAACGTCAGATATTATTCTCGAGACGATTATATTGAGGAATAGTATAAGTAGTTAATTATATTCATGGTTCGGTAGTATTTTTTTGGAAGCAGTTTCATGAGTATGCTACGTCTACGATGAAGCCCCAAAATTTCGTAATCTCTATAAACCCGATTCTTTGATGTGTTTTTAATTGAGATGTTTGAGGGGACCGAGATAAGGGTTGAACTAAGACAAATGATTTCCTTTTCGATTTCGGTAGTTCAGAGATTTTTTGATCTGTTGATCGAAATAACCTTCTGTTTTCCATTCAAGTCAGCATTAGCTGTCTCTCAATCGATGTGCTTGAATAGAAAGAAGTGCTGAAGAACCTTCTGAAGAACCTGCTGAACACGCTTTTTCCTCTTAAGGTCAGCTCTACCAACATTTTGCTGATTTCAGCATTTAGAGCTCTACATTCGAGATTCCTAATGCTGTGGGAGATATTTACCGTTTTGATAGACATACTGCGGAAATACTTTTATGCAAAGTAAATAATGTTTCCAAGTTTTCAATGAAGTTCCTCCCAAAAGTCCGAGCTTAACGTATCTTTCGACGAACGCAGAAGTGTACCCTCCCAAAACTCAGCTAGTACAAAACGTCTATGTACTTCAGATTTAGATGACAGTGTCTTTGGATAATAACATGTTTCCTGAGAGCACTAGCTACTCTAAGGATTCCGTCAGCTTCATCATACCTTATTCCTTCATATTTCACTGAGTGAATTTTGTGATTACTTTTCAATCTTGTTTCTAAGATGGACAAGAAATCAAGTCTATGCATTGCCAAGTATTCTTGGATAGAGTTAATTTTATATCTTGAAGTGAGTAAACAAATGTTGACAACAAATTTTGAAGTCTAAGAACCACACTTTTCTACTAACTGTTTTTATAGAAAGAATGAATCCACTTTGAGTGGGCAAGCCACAGCCAAAGAATAGATTGCAGTGGTTGAATCCGATTGAAATTGTGTCTTTTTGTTACTGTTGGCTAATATCAGCTTTTTTGCCGTTAAAATTGAGTTATAGTTGCGTTGGCGGTGTATTTTGCTATATTAACAAATGAAACACCATTTCGAATGGTATTTTAAGGCAACAGTGACGAAGCTCTTCCTGTCCTCCTTTTAATTTTGCGGATCCCACCTCCTTACCTCAGCCTCCTTTGTATAAGTGCAGCCTCCGAAACTCGCAGGATAGCCTTGAATATTGTGGATTACACAGGGAATTGCTCCCTCTTAATTTTCAATGGGTAGTCTGTTGGCTAGTTATTTTTGTAGCATAGTGGGGTTCCATTCCGCAGTTACAGGAAACATGGCCAAAACGTTGGCATTTGAAACATTGCGACTTGTTGGTTTTAGTCGTATGTCATCATTGTACTTTTCAGTGAGAGAGCTTTTATCTCCAAAGCATTTTTGACGTCAAAGTCTGAGGCTTCCCTGACACTAATCTTAATCGGACTCGCCGTCACTTAAAGCCGAAGCATCATCTAATGTAGTGGGAAATGCGTCATCTACAGGCAAGTCCTCAGAATAAACTATTAAATGGATTTTAAAATTTGCTGAAAGATCAGCAAAAACTCCTCATATGTATACCCCAAACTCGCAAAACCTTTGAAAGTTTTCTTTTGACTTTCCAAATGAAAGCCCTTTTTGCCACAACGAGCTTTACCTCCTCTCCGAAGTCACTCATTCCTTGCTATTTACAGCAAAAGGCTAGGATGCACGGGGAATGTTAGAGAATCCTTAAAAGGAGTACTTATATTCTACAAAAGATAAATTTAAATATTTTTATAAAATGTATCAAATAAAATGTATAAAATATATCAAAATTCCTTGCAAATCTCGGCAAAGAATTAAGGGCTTAAGACTTCTTTAATTATACACAAATATCAACACTGATCGTATAATCTATGCATGGAATGACCTTAGCTTCTTTCCAGCCTCACCAAAAACTACTTAGATTTGTCCTGGTACACTGAGGAAAAATATTTTCCTCTCGGTGATGAAACAAAACTATTTATCTAGTGACAATCTACCTTAGCATAGTAAGCACTTAGTAAGCATTAAGTGAAGGAAGGAACTTTGAGGCTTTCCCTCCAGCCTAAATTTTGAATTACTCGCGGATTGGTTTTAAAATTACTTTCATAGACCGTAAAATGAAGATGGTAATGATTTATTTAGCGTGACTAATTGTAGCACTATAAAATTGTTTAGCATTATTTATTTATCTATAAATATTGGTTTGCATCCATAAATATGTTTTCACATAAAATGTCGGTTAATACGCACACCCAAACCGATTTATTAGGAGCTATTGATGTTTTCTAAAATGTTTGTCTTTTCATTTTCATATTCATCTTTTTACCCAAGAAATGTTATTGAACGGACGAAAAAGCTATAAAAATGAATAAAGACACAAACACATCCCTGGTATCTGGTTACATGGACTCAATTATTCGCATGGGAAGGAGCATTGAACGTGTTAACGTTCATTAGATGTCCAGACGACTTTGATTTTTAAAGCACGTATCCTTGTCACTGCGATATTCGTCCTTGCTGTAGCAAAATTCAATCATCGTAAGAGCTTTTTGGTTGCGTGCAAAAGGCAAAGTTTTGCTGCAACCATAAATTACTTGTTCTGTTGCAATGGACGAGTTTTCAAATAATTAGGAAAATTTAAGGTAGGTTTCGTTGTAATCCATCTCAGAGCCTCGGAAATAGATCCTGAATCCAAGTTGCAACTAAAACTGAGTGGAGAAGGTCACTATTCATTCGTGGTCTCGTTAATACATTGCACAGCAAAGCGACAGGAAACTAACGTTGCCAGAACGTGCATTGCGTGTATTGAAGGTTGAATCGATTCAGTAATGCATTCATGTGTTTGGTGTAACGGATCCATATACACAATAATAATCCAAGATTTTCGTAATGCGACTTTTCCGACTGTCTGGAACGCCTCACACAATACACATGTATGCGTGCAGTTGAGTGTTCAAAGGATCTTCGATTGGGCATAATTAAAAGTAATGCAATAAGCCTTTAGATATAGTTCGGAAGAATACGAAAAAAATTCGCACTGATTTCTTGATAATCCTTTAGAGGCGTTACTCAATAAAATGAATAGCTGACAAGCATACGTAACTAACGTAATATAATAATACGTAACTAATCTAAGGATACACCATTAAACCTGAGAAACGTTTGTATTCATTTTCAAACGTGTATGTAGCTCCTTGAAACCTATATCGTTCAGAGCAGATCGAGGAGCTCAACTATTGTTTGCGATGCAATAATTAATGACCTGATCCTTGCTTGGCAAAAGGCTGTAAAGTAAAACATGTGCACGCACTTTACATGGGGTTTCCAGATATTATCGAAAATCTCCTAAAATGAAACTTGTGTGCAGTCATGCACATAAAATCAGGATGAAAATAACTGATAACCGAAATTTCCTCAACGCAAAGCTTCGCAATATGCTCGTTCGACGTAACCAAATCGTGGTTTAACTTAACGAAGAATAGGTGGCTAATCGTCAACTTAGTAATTGGAATTAGCTCGTAAGATCGTCAAGCATAGCTTGGATAAGAATAGCCCATTGCTTGGCTCTAAACTGCGTTTTGTTTAAGTGAAATTCAATAATTTGGTGTAAGAGATTAAGCTGCTCTGGTATGTGGTGAAATCTGGCATGTGGTGGTGTTGTCTCATACTTACCTCTGGTGTTCTTTAGAATAAAAAAATTAAATTATCCTTTTAACGGGATCAATATGTTTTCTTGATAATATTAGCAAATATTACTACGAAAAGTTATAATATCCTTATATTATACAAACAAAAGCAATATAATACAATAGTAAAGGCATACAATAGTAATTATAATATGGAGTTTCAAATATGCTCCGGATATGTTTTTATCTTTATTCGCATCCTCGAAATTTTCTGCGGAAGGTTTTTTACCTCTTTTTTTTTAATAAAGCGTTCCTTTAACAATTCTGGCTCGCTATCTGATACGTATAGTAAGTCCGGGATAGTTGGACCAAGTTTTTCTAAAGCTATTTTTTCCGAAATTTTGCAGTTGTTAAGCTTATCACACCGGGAGTTATGATGTTTTTTTGGTTTTGCTCGATGGTCCGTCTATCCCAAGCATACTCGGGTTAGATGGACCACCTAATAGGGATTGATGGGCCTTTATTTTACGTAACTGAATCAGGATATAATACGAGAAATACATGTTATCAAAGGTATAAAGACTATTTATTCCAAGCTATAAAGTTAGGGTATAGAGTTATAAACTATTTGATATGATTAATAGATTTGACAATCAAAATAATTAAAAAACAGAGGTAGTATAGTTATACTAGAAATTTGAATCATTCAGCAGTCATCTTATTTGGAGGATCTTGCTTTTCGCAGTAATCGCATTTATCCTCGAATCTTGTACAGCCTTCATGTGTCCAGCGGGAGCATGACACACACTTAATCCAATCTTCATCTCGTTTTGTTTCGTTGTAGTTTTCTTTACATCATACACAGAAATCTTCATCCCAGTCACTTTCATAAAGATTGTCGTTGCAAATTGTGTCGATATCAATATCTTCGGAATCCGAGGATGACGTTAGTTCTTTTTTTCTTCGCGTTCTCTTACTTTTATTGATCGTTGTTTGCATACTGTTCTCATTTCTTTTCTCTAGCTTCTTTTTCTCCTTTTCTCTTTTCTTTTCCTCTTGGTCTTTCTTTTTTTCCTCCCTGTCTTTCTTCTTTTCTTCTTTTATTTTAATTTTTGACTCTTTCTTGACTCTTCAATTTTTTGACTCTTTACTAAAACTTTGTAGCTTGATGCGTCTTTTCAAAGTTGTTTTCGGTATTCCAAACACCTTCGCTGCAGTATTAACTCCCATTTCCTTACTTTGAACAGCTCCGGCTGCTTTTTCCAAGCTACTTTCAGACCATTCCCCTCACAGACATGCGTTTTCTGGTATAGAACGTAGGCATTTTCCTATAACAAAAAAAAAACCAACGTATCAGGACACACTTTTGTATTTAAAATAATTTTGATAAGTATCATTTAATTTATATTAGAAGTAAAGTCCTAATAGGAAATATGGTCCTACTATTCCAGGTTCTTTTCAAGTGGGCCAACTATCCCAAATGTCACTGATCCATCTATCCCAATTGTCAGGGATAGATGGACCAGCTACTCATTCAGACAAACAACGCTACTGGAGCACCATTTTAGGTTAAGACCTTACTCAACTATACAATCGAGCTATAGCATTGATCTTACGTCAAAATCAATTGAACTAACTTAACCACATAACAATGAAATCCATTGAAAAATATTTTTCAACTCACCAAAAGAAATAAACAAAGTTTTTTTCCCAAAAAACATGTGACACTCACGAGCAAAACTAAACGTGTTAGCATCTGCACGAGTAGAAAAACACTAGCCAACGAATGCGGCGCTGCTGTGACAGACGAGCGAAATATTCGAATGGTCCGCCTATACAGGTGGTCCATCTATCCCGGACTTACCCTATACAAATGGAGGCGAGAAAGCCCCACGAATCACGAAATTCAAAAAACTGCGACCTTTTAGGAAATAAATTTAAGTGAGATCACAGTCGTCGGACTAATAGGTTGTGTTAGCTAGGAAAAATTTGTTTAAGGAATATATTATCACTGGTCGAACCGAGGCCTAAGGACATAAATTCTCGATGAGGCTGGCAAGAAGCTGATAATAACCATATATTATTTAATCTAGCTCAGGGTTTATCTAGAGTATATATTAATTTATTAATTGTAAGGTCGTTGACTGAGCCAAGTCTAAGCTTTTAATATCTTGTGAAGGGCGGCAAGTTGCTAAAACATATATGTATATATATTATTAGAAGATAGAAAATAACCAATTAATTAGATTGTTGGATGTCCCCTAAAGTTAACCCCGCATCCAAGCTCTGTATTGGAAATGTGGGGAATGGCTGACGTGGGAGTGGATGGGAGCTCTCCACGGCAAAGGCTGCTTACACGCAGAAAGCTAAGAAAAACCTGAAGAGATTTTGTAAAAAGTTTTTGTAAAAGATTTTTTAAAAGTGAACAGAATGTAAGCGGGGAGTTCTTGCTACAATTACTAGCAAGTTGCAAGCTCCAACTACAACTTCCTTCAGAGGAATTGCGAGTAGATGAGGATGATTTTCCCACTACCGAAGCGGACGCTCCAGATGATCGTAACTGCGAGTCCGAGCAAGAGGAACCGATGGAAATGGTCCGGGAAGACAATTCTCATTGTAGTACACCAATTGTGTCTCCAACCCCGGAGCCCACTTCTAAGTGCTCAGTAAACCAGGGTGAAAGAAACTATCGCTGCTTTTTACAAAGATTCGGGAATCGTAAGGGAAAATGAAGTTGCACCCTTCCAAGTGCGTAGAATAGCTGTTGGAGCTAAGAAAAGCCCGCC
Source organism: Stratiomys singularior (assembly GCA_954870665.1). NCBI lineage: Eukaryota > Metazoa > Arthropoda > Insecta > Diptera > Stratiomyidae > Stratiomys > Stratiomys singularior. Next base: position 51,861,509 of record OX940879.1, read on the forward strand.
CAGCATGTCAGAAAAATTCGCTGGATGCCCAACAGTTTGATCTAATGATGAACAGTTCCACACGAGCTTCGCCAAGCACAAAAACGTCGAAGGAAAAACGTAGAAGACCATTGACGTCTTTTTGGGTTTTTAAAATGGACAAGGAGGCGTCCTACATCTATACACTCCCAACAAACCAAAAGCTGGCCCTGTTACTAAAGGGTGTGCAGACTTCTTAAGAAGACAATGATGCCAGTGAAGAACTTCATCCTAAGGGAGTATGTTTTGTGTGGCCTCGAGGAAGGAAAAGAAAACTGTTTCCTCCTTCCCCATTTAGCTTCAGCGATACTTTGATGTGAAAGAGGCTATGAACGTCAAATCGCTCCTACACCAAAGGATATAATGGGAGCATGTGCTTCTCATGAAACACGTCGCACCGTTTCGAGCGCCATCGATTCGGACATGTAGCTCAAAATTGCGAAATACAACCTTGTTGCATTAAGTGTGACAAATAACACCAGTCAAAAGACTGTCCTATGTAAAAGGAAGAGGTAAAAATGCAATTTTCTGTATAAATTGCAACAGCAAAGGTCAATCCGCGTATTTCAAAGGCTTTCCCAAGGCCAAGAAAGCTGAGGAGAGAAGACGCAATCTCCTAAAGAAAAAAGAGGAATGGAGGGACTACGTCACTGCTTTAATTAGAAAACACCATTCAAAATGGTGTCTCATTCACTAATATGGCACGGGGTGCAGCCAAGCCAAATGCAACTCAGCCAGTATGGCAAGCTAAAATAAAAAATGATACACAGCAGCGACAGGAATGCAAACAATTCTTCGAGTATGACATGTTCACTCTCATCTGTAAAGTGAATCCCGCCATTTCATAAATTAAAAATGCTTTCGTAATGAGCTCCATTGAGCTCTTTACCGTCAACATGCTCATGTTGAGCTCATGTCGTCATGCTCGCTAGCTCCACGTTATGAACGGAATACCAAGAATACTTTTAAGTGCTTGTTCATCTTAGAAACAAGACTTAAAAATAAACACTGAGTTCACTTGGGGAAATATAAAGTCATAAGAAATGACGACCCAGATGGAATTCTTGGATTAGGACTTTCAAGGAGCATTTCAAACTGTCTTCCATGTCTGAAATGCGCAGACGTCATGATATTGAGCTCATTCCCAGGGGGTCACACACATGCATGTGTTGGAATATACGTTAAACGTCGTTATACGTTAGATGGCTTTTTGGTTGAAGACTTGATAACAGTTTTTACTTTGTGTGAAAAGTTTGATAGTTTGATGGTGAAGGCAAGACATTCTCCCTGAGTAGATACCGTATCTTATCGATATGGAGCGGCCTTGTTCAACAGGGTGCAAGAAAATATCGGTCTCGTTTTGATTGCGTCAAACGAGTTAAAAATCCGAAGAAGCTCGTCAACAATGGATTCTCTTCGTTGTCTCTGCTAATCTGGTAAATATCTCCCCCCTCGCTGAAGGAATTTTGAATGTCAGATACATGACACTGAGTCTGATAGTCATTTGAAAGAGTTCGCTTTAAGAATTAGAAAGAGTGCAACGCTGGAGGTAGCAAACCCGCAGCTCTTTATTGCATACAAGCACATTGTTTGTGATGCTGTTGTTGCTGACCTGAGTGGAAGGGTTCAGGTGGGTTCTCTCAATCAACGAGATCGAAGCTGACATCGCTTGTTTGAATTCAATCCTTAGTACGGTCATCTCAAAGATATCCATGAAAAATTTCACCAGAAATTATATTTAAAGCGATTCTAGAGGACATTCTGGTGCTACATCCTAGACGTAGTACCCTCAGAAAATGCCATCGTCAAGTGGATACGGTTGACTGGGGCTATCAGCGGGTACTCCTTCTTATAATGTCTCATTATAGAATGATTCAGAGAAGAACACCTGACTTTGCCTGTGAGAGATTCGAACAGAGCCTAGCAAACATCAGATCAGGTGCCTATATTTCCGCAAACTAATAAAATACTTGGCCGGAAGCGTCAGCCAGGAGTTCTCACCTATAACGGTTCCACGGTTCCAATATGTCTATTATCTTATGTGGCGAAGTTACTTGAGAGCACACACATAGTTCTCCGAAGAGGGAAGAAGTGTGCCGGAAAGACAATTTGGCTTTAAGAGAGGTCACTCTTCGGTTAATGTTACGAAAAGCATAAGCAGTTTCATGAAGGAACGTACTGCCTTTGTGGTGTCTGGTGGAGAAAGCTCTGAACTCTTCACCGTTAGTTCGGGGGTCTCGCGAGGGTCCGTGCTGGGTGCCGTTCTCTTCAATATATTTACTGCCAACATCCCAGGGATCAGAGATAAATTTCAACATGGAATTGAGGTAACTCCGATAGCCAACGACTTATTGGTCCGGTACTCTGAGTACGATCTCCGCTTTGCAAGAATGAGACTCCAAAGGTACCTGGATTTGGACCTTTATATTATCAAAAGTGGGGGCTAAGGGCTACCGCTGGGAAAAGCGAATTGATTGTTTAAAGGATCCACATCAAAACTCTGTACGTCGCACGGAAGACATCTGTGATAACAGAAAAAAGCTCAAAGCGCAGGTGGTGCCCTGCTCGAAGCAAACAAAATGTTCGGGGGTGCCTTACTATGCGAAAAACGCCTTTAGTGCACATAAAGACGCTGCAATGAATGGCGTCTCTTTTCTGGAAGCAGTCAATAACTAACAAGTGGGTGAAGATACTTGCCTAAAAGTCACTCTTCAGGCACATACTCATGAATTTGGTAGTGGTATTGCATCTAACAGGGAAGTACAAGTAGAGCGCGAAAGGATTATTGGAGTGTAAAATCCATCGGGCACTGCACTGGCTTGTACAAAAGGGAGGATGGACGACCCCACCTCAACTGACAACTGTACCGAGTGCCAGCTGTAGAACCAATCAATCTCTCTGCGAAGAGATTGATCGAGTGAGCGCCAAAACGGATTGTGGAGCATAAGACCACTATAATACGGTGGACAACAGAACCATGGAGGCAGCCTACGGTTAAAGATTAGTAGTTGAAAAGAAGACTGAATATTGTAGATATATATCTTTTAACAGTATAAGGCCATACTTATGGTGTAAGTTTAATTAGTAAGAGATTTTAATATTAAAACTAGTTTAAAGAATCAAAAAAAAAAAAACTGAATGTATTTCTGCATCAAACAAACTGTACTATCCTCTTAGAACATTATAACATTTTACACATAACCAACATTCTTGTATATTCGCGTACATATTTCGAGTTTTGTCAGACTGGATTTCAAGGATTCCATAATTCTGTTCGCAATCTTGTCAATCTTCTTAAATTGTTTCCTTGCCCTGTCTTTCATATATTTCTATACTGGAAGTCATAAGTCTTTGGGTATATTAGTGTCCTTAATACATACGATAGAATTCGGTAAGTCCACTGTTAGGCTTTATTTTGCAGAGTTATTGCAGAGTTATTGGATTGCTTTTTTCAAGGTCTAGGCTGTCTTAAAGAAAGCTGAACTACTGTATAGTATCGTCAGTACTATATAAAGAATAAATACCAGTATATAGTATAAATATCAGTTTGCAGATGAGTACCTGAATTTTCAAATTCAAGATTCGAGGAGATAATTATACTGTAAGTTTGATATATATGCAAGGAGACTTCCCAAAAATGAAAAAAGGATAAAAAGACCCTTTAAACTCATTTCATACATTAACGCAAAAAGAGTATGGGAGAGTGGAGCTAAACCGGCCCTATTTTTACATTGTCAATTTTAAGAAACAAACACAAGGTTTCATGGAAAATGATTATTACTCTGTAAAGAGCAATTCTATAGCTTAATGTTTTAGAGGAAGTGTTTTCAAAAACTATTCAAAGTTTTAGTAATAATGATCGGGAAATGCACCTCTGTAAGCGGGGCTAATCCGGCCCAGGCGGGGTCAATCTGGCCTCCCGTGGAAATAAAATATGAAATATGTTTATATTTATATTTAATTTATATTATGAAATAAATTCCTTCATAAATATTACATGATTATTTTAGAAAAATGTATAAGTAATTTATTTATCGATTTCTGTCAAAAAACATTATTTTTTAACATTTTAGTTATCGGAATCAGAGGAACATTTGTATTGTAACCTATTTTCTTGTACTTCTCCTTTGTACGCTTGGTTGTTTCGAAATTTCAGCTTCTTGTTTTTTCATCATCATCAGTTGCTTTTTTCTTGAGCAGCGATATGGGTTGTGCCTGTTATTCTCTCATTTCCCGCAGAACTGGAGTGTCGGTTTAAATGGCAGTAGTTCTGCGTTTTCGTCCCCTATTCGATGCTTTTCTAGGCCCTGCTTTTGGATACGGACGAAAAGTTTCCAAAATTTGCATCAAGTTTTTGTTTGATGTCTCAGGTATACGTTTGGGGGTTGCACAAAATGACGAGCTCGTCCCTGCAGCAGGTGACGATGTCTGAGGTGCTGAAGGCGCTTCCTTGTTGTTTTCATTTTGCTTCGCTTGTTTCGTAGATGGCGGCGTGCAAAGTACGTGTGCCACTTCCTGGCACAGTTGTTGGATCGTCGCGGTCTGTGATCTTGCTTGGCAAAAATTCACTGTCCTTGAAAATGTTAGGATTATAAGGCGATATTCCTGTACTTTTGAAACCAGAAATAATATTTTGGCAGATCACGGCGAGTGGAAATGCTTTTCCTAATATTCCAGGTATATCATGAATCGTCATTGACTTTCCATCGTTTGAGTTCATCCATTTGTCGCACTGTGAATTTATAGCTGTTATCAAAGGCCCAAAAAAAGTACGATCAAGACGCTGCAATTTATGCGAGCAGTGCGGTGGGAGAGTGAGGAGAACAATCCCATTTTCTTTGCAAAAATCCAGTGATTCAATGGACAAATGAGAGTTGCGACTGTCCAAAATCAGCAAATGTGGGGATTCGGGAGAAGGAGGGACATTATTTTTGAAAAATTGTAAAAATTCAAGAAAGTGTTCTGCATCCATCCATCCACTGGGCTGTACCTTCGAAGCCAACTGGTCCACCGTTCAAAAAATGAGAACGAAAATTTTTCCTTGGAAAAATGAAAGAAGGGGGCAAAGATTGACCTGCCGCTGACACAGCCAGAGCTATAGTTACAAGCGTACCTCGTTCAGCCGAAGTAATACGACCAATTTGCTTTGTGCCACGTTGGGCAACGACCCGGTCTGGTACCTGGACCGTTGTGACACCACATTCATCCATATTCGAAAGTCTCCCAGGTGATATTGTGGAATGCTGCATCACCTTTTTCAGATTATTGAAGAAACTGCAGACATTTACTCTGTTGAAGCTTGATACCCTTGCGAGACTTGTAGCTTCTGGCTTTCTGAGTGATAAAGTGGGATTCCGTTTCATAAAACCACAGAACCAATCTTTCCCCGCTTTTCTATTTTCAGTTCACGACTTCGGTACAGGCAGCTCTAATCGTTCAGAGAATTCGAAAGCCAAATGACGTAGATCGCCGGTCGATAGTCCAAAGTATAAGTTGCAGCTCTGTTTGAGGTACTCATGCAACATCTTTTCTTGCTCTTCGTTGAATACCTTGAAAAATAAATGCCATTTCCTTCATTTTTCATTCGTTTAATGTTTCATAATCATTCAAAAGTTTGCCAAGTTGTCGAAAATGTTTAACATTTTTTATATGTACAGCAAAATGTAACGAAATTCATAAATGCTATGAAAATATTCAAAAAGTTTTTTTGTATTTGAACACGTTTAAATTAAACTTTTTAAAATTCTCTACATTTTTCGGAGTTTTTCATATTTTCAGAAGTTCATATGTCATTTTTGTACGATGAGCAAAAATTTGTATTTTCTACTGGGACATACTCAAATAACATTTTTTTGTCCGGTTTTTTATCATCACCGACCTGGCTTATATAATTGTAATTACTTACAGTTGCATGACCACGGTAACGTTCGTTTACGATGTTATTTTGCGCATCCTCTTCAGTTGTTAGTTTCAACCAAGCCTGAAGTGTTGAGCGTGTAACATTGTACACCTTTGCTGCCTTTGTACACCACTGTCATGCCAACTCTTTTAACAGCGAAAACCGAAGTCCTCATCGCCGTTTTGTCTACACTTGGTTTTTTGCGAGTATAATTACGCACCATTTTTCTAGTAACATGCAAAAAACGGCACTTCAAATATCAAGTAGATGCTATTTTAGTAACTTCAACCGGAGACCGGATTCAGACTGCGTATATTACAATTGAAAATCCTATACGCAGTCTGGCCGGACTAGCCCCGCCCTTACAGGGCCACTTCAACCCCACGCGACGATTTTTTTGTTATTGAAAAAAAAAAATAGAAAAACATGCCTAAACAAAGTAAGCTTCATTGGTTATTATTACTGGATCTCTAATTAACAACAATAACTCATCTGATCTATTCACGAACTTCAATTGCAGTTTTTATAAAAGAAAGTTGAACAGCAAAATCGTCGTCCGATGTCACACGTGCGCCGTCAATTCTACGATTGACGTTCTAAAATTTTCCACGACCACATCAATCACTTGACCTTTTGTCTATAACGCGTGGTCCTTGGGACCAGTTTATATGCAAGAAAACGATTTTTCATCGTGGATATTTGCTTTTCTTATTAAGTGGGCCGGTTTAGCCATGGGGCCGGTTTAGCCCGGGGCCGGTTTAGCCCAACTCTCCCCTACTTAAGACAGTGAAATATTAAAACCATATGTGATTTGAAAAAAAATATTTGATCTTATTATCAATAAATTTCATTTCAATCAGGAATATCCTTCCTTCTTCTGGTTTCTTTGTGACTTGAATAGGATATCTTCCATTTATTCCGGTATTTTTGAAATCTGCTTTCCTGGAATTGAAATGTAAATTTTATAATCTCTGCACAAAGGTGCCTAAAAACTAAATATTATACATACACACATTTCTTAACACTGAGAAAACTATTTGGAACCTGCAAATGGCACATAATAGTTAGGTAATAAATAACAAGCACAATAACACTTCAGTTCCAAATTTGAAAATGACTTCGAGCAAACTAATGAACAAATATTTGCCCTTACTAGCTAATTTTCTTCATATAGTGATCTTCCCTGCAAGTGAATATGACCGAATCAATTAATCCTTCATGAAATCTGTGCTAACCTCATCTGTCCATTTATTCAAGATTAGACTCATTTTCAACACAAGTGGTTTCGATATATCAATGCATTATAATAAGCATCCTATGGTTGGTGTCTTCACATTGGCAGCTCTGCAGATTACCATGTTAAACTTACACCATTTATGCAAATTACAAAGATGCTGAAGTGTTGGCATCTCCCAAAGTATAGCTCTAAACACATGTTTGTAAACGAACCGACATTAGAATACCGTTATTGAATAATAATCGAATGTCTGACACCAAGTATATTAGGCAGTCGAAACCATTTCGAATAACACAAACATTCTAATTCAAGATAGCAATTTCTTAGTCTGCGCTCAATGATATTGTCTATGAGAAAGTAATCAAGTTTACCTCTGGAGAATTGATGATAAGCCTAATTAAATTGTATATGCTATTCTCGCTGGAAGGATAATGGATTTTACAATATTGTGATTGCAAGAATTATCAGAATGTTAAGAGAATGGAGTAAGGCGTTGTTCACTTGATCTGATTAAAACTCTGAAGTTAGAGAAAATGACGATTTATCTATCTGCAAGCTGACAAATCTTAAGGATATTAAAACATTAGATCTGGATGTTTACATTGAGTGATCGATTGGAATATTATTAAAGAGAATCAGAGCTCAGCCATGGACATACAAATAGCACAAATTCGTAAGAAGTAGAAGAATTCGAAGAATTCGTAAATACATAATTTTTTAAAAACACAGTGACAAATATTCCAACTTTTATTAACGCTAATGTTTACAACGAGCATGCAGTAAAATTCTAAGATATTTTTTTATAGTTATCATTCAAAAGTTTTTATACGCGTTACTTTTACTTATTATGTATATATATATTTGTTTCGCGATTTAGTTGAGCGACTGATGTGTTCTATTATTGTGTTCTTTTTTAAGTGAGTTTAGATTGTCAAAATGGGTTGTATGCATTGCATGCATTGGAATGCATTGTACAGTGGAAAAAGAAAAATAATGAACTTTAGAGGCTGAAAGCCCGCTGAGATAACCGAAATAATGAAATATTTCAGGAAAACGGTCTACAGTGCAATTCGTTTAGCAAGACAAATTGTATTTATTTAAAGGAAAATAAAAAACAAAAACCAAAACCACTGAAAACAATAGGTTCGATAGTTTCAGCCATAGTTTAAAAGTGCAAAAAAGTGCAAGTTTAAAAGTGCAAAAGTGCAAGTGTTTTGCAAGTTTAAAAGTGCAAAACAGATAATTTTAAGTTATCAAGGCAGATTATGCGTGAAATAAATGAAGAATGTGACATTAACGTATCGGATAGATCGGTGAGAAGGCAATTAAATGAAGTTGAACTCTTTGGACACATAAGTAGAAAAAAATCTCTTCTGTCAATAAAAAAACATTAAAAAACTTTTGAGCTTTGCTAAACATCATAAAAATGCGGATTCCCAATTTTGTAAAAACGTACATTTGGAGTGACGAAACCAAAGTAAACAGGATTGAGCCAGATCCATCGTCCGGACGGTCAAGCATTGAATCCCAAATACACACAGAAGACTATAAAAGCACGGGGGGGGGGGGGGGGGGGTAATATAATGGTGTGGGGAGCTTTCTCATGGCATGGAATAGGACCTCTTGTCACGATAAATGGAGCCATGGATAAATTTATGCATCTGAACATTTTAACAAATACGATGGAACCATATGGGTTTGAGTTTATGCCAATTTTCAAGAGAGAAAATTAGCGTTTTAGATTAGGCAGCTCAAAGTCCCGGCGTTAATCCAATAGAAAATATATGGAACAATGTTAAGGTCAGGATTGGTCCAAACAAATTTAAAAACTCTGATGAACTCTGCAATGGTGGTATGGGATCAATCCAAAGTGGAAGGATCAATGTCAGAAGTTTGGCGAGAATATTAGGCGTAGATGTGGGGCTGAAATCCAAAATTCTGGCTACAGTACTAAATACTAAGAAGGGTAAAAATAAAACTAAAAATTTAAAGTTAATATTGTAACCAATTTTTAATTTAATCTCAGGAAATACTTTTATGTGTTGATTACGTGCTCAATACAATTTTGAAGTTGGTATAATTTCTCCGTTTTCATATTATTTCTAAATTAATTAGCTCAGATTCGAAATAAGTTTGATCTGTTAATAATCACGTTATTAAATGAAACAAACAATATTCTCGTTTTTATTGTTTTACTAAGTAAATTATCAAATTGAATTTTCTGCTCATATTTGGGCTATTTGTATGTCCATGGCTGTATGTGATTTTCAAACGTGCTCAAGTGTGATCGTGAGGAAAAATGGATGAAATGATATCAAATTGGTCAGAATAACATGTCTTTAGACTTTAGAGTTTCTCTGGATTGCCTTAACCATTGAAATAAAGCACGTATTATATCCGAATCAAAGGAAAACATAGGGAAATTCTTTTTTGTTAATTATGACTACAAAAGCCATAAAAATTGACAAAATTCAACTTTCATCGTATTTCCACATGCTGAGATCACAAGAAACTTATATATATCCCTAAAGCAAAAACGATTAAGGTCATTGTGTTTGCTACATTTCTATGTGCATGCATTATATCCCGAATAATAATCTTTGTGATATAACCTTTATCCAATTTTCCAGATCAAATCACAAAATTTTGCCAGTTTTTCGACAGTCAATCATAAACTACTTATTTATTCCTATCCCTTTCATCGTACGTATAATTTATTTACAAACCAAAAGGGAAACACTACGTAGCAACTAATACTTGAAGGGATGCTGAAACTTTTCCCTATCTATCCAATTTTATATTCATCAGTATCCGTAACTACTATTCTAAGCCTTTATCCATTCCCATTTCTCGATTTTCTTTGCACACACAGAATAACACGCACAGTTCTTTAAACTTGACTATCTGGAAAAGGTAAATCCGGTTTAGTGGTTCGGAAGAGAATTCTTTTAGAGCTACCACCATAATTTCTAGGAGGAAAAGTTGGAGTCGCCCAGTCGTGAACTCTAATCCAATCTTCTATGCTTTATCATCGGTTTTCTTCAGTCAACCCCAGTCATTTCTTTCATGAATTGGATTCTCCACTATCCTTGTCGAAATGGTAAAAAAGTGCTTTCCTAGGAAAATTCATCATTTCTGGAAGCAGAAAAATATTGAAAATTGGATTTGTGGTCAAGCTAATAGGCAATGCAGATGAAAGGGTTTGTGTTGTTTTAGCAATCCTGTTCATTTATTATTCTTTTAAATTTGACTTTTGAAAACGATTCAAGAATAATTAGATACGACTGCAGAGCTTTTGATGTATAAGAAAGACTAAACTGTTTTTATCTCCTTATCCTTGGATGATCAGTAACAGAATTGCTGGGCATAAGTTTTACAGGCTGAATTATGGCGCTATATCTCTAAGGTACTGGAAAAAAATTCATTTAACATAGCGATTAAGTGTATGCTGACTGTGCTGCGACTTTACTTCACACAGTAATTATTTGAAGAAAACTTGAATATATCAATTTATATCCAAACTCCAAATTTTACAATCTATTAAATACGACTTACCATATGAAGATTTAATCCTTACAAGCAAACAGACTGCCTTTATGAAATTTAACCAAGCAATGGTTTCTGTCGAAACAACATTTTGAAAACATTTTGGCTCAAAATCGTCTCAGTAGTCTTAATTCGAACAAGGATTTCAAATAAAATTACTTAACTCGAACAGTTTTGACTTATTCTAGAGTCTTAAATCTTGCTGAAACTAACATTATGATTTGTTGATTGTGATATTGAGTTACAATTGGAAGGAAAGCCAAACAAAACCTCATATTGGTTTATGTAAGTGACATAAATAAATAAATACTATATACATATATACAAAAAATCCTTTAGTGAGGATTTCGTGGATGTGTGTTTTTGGTGTATTGAGTGGCGGAGTATGACCTATTGTACCACCAAATTCGTTTCGCTTGATCACAGATTCTTGATGTGTGGGATGCTTAGCGCTTATTGGTATAATATAATGTCGTCAGAATATTGACTCAAATGAATAGGTGAGACAGATTGGAAAGGGGGTGGAATATCCGCAGTGAAGATGGAAAAAAAGGTTGGCGGAGATGGCAGTTCCTTGCGGGATACCTGCTTGCATCGATTTGTAGGAGGAGAGAGCGTGTGGATGTTTGACCTAAAATTTCCTGTTAGTGAGGAAGGACAAAATGAGTTTGCTGAGATGAGGGTGGAACTTGAAGATGCTGACAAGTTCGTCGATGAGGCAGGCAATTTTGGGATGGTTTTTGTTGGCGCTTATTTGGATGTGGGTTTTGAGGATGATGATCTACTGAATGGAAAAGCCGGCTTGTAAACTGGAAGTCTGGGATGATGTTGAAGGTAGAGCAGTGTTGATCAATGGAAGATTTGATTACTGTTTCAACGATCTTGCCTGTTGATGTGTCTTTGTAAGGAGATTGATATGAAATCAAGTTATTGGTATACTAGTGATAAGGGTCGACCCGTTGTGCTTGGTGCTACGGTTTAGCCGTAGGGGGTGTCTTGCGTTGAAGTTGCCTCCTATTACTATATATGACTGTTTCTTTTCCGCAAGGGGGTGGTTTGCTAGGAAGGTTGTTAAAACGTTAAGATCGGTTTCATTGAGATTTTGTTTGGGGCAATAGATTGTAGAGTAAAAGAGCATGGTGTTGCGGGATTCTACTGCTACGGTGGTGGACTCGAAACTCACTTCTTCTCGGAAGGGTGGAAATAGCTGGGTGGTATTGAATTTTGAGTGCACGAGAATTGCGATGGTACTAGCACCGTGTGAATCTCGGCGGTCAATTCGGAAGAGGTTGAACAATGGGAAATGGGGCTTGTGAGGTGGTGAGGTTTTGGTTTCACATAAAAGTGCAAACTGGGGTCCATGTATTTAGAGGAAGATTTCAAATTCATGACGGCGCGCTCTATTAACAATTGAGTTGATGCTAAACTCTATTATTTTAACATCTATCTAGGGACGCGATAAAGGAGCACATCATGATTTTCTTCTCTAGGGGATTCATAGTGGGGATGTAGACTTGGAGGAATTGCTGCAATTTTGCTGCCAGTCCAACGACGTTCATGCCGAACAAGGTGGACATTTCGTTTTGGAACGATGGAGCTGGTGTTGTGTTGTTTGTGGGGTTGCTTTTGCGTCCTGCTGCGTATGAGAACCTTGGTTGAATGGTTTTGCTGGGGGTAAGGGGTTTCGGCTGGGTTCGTGTAGAACTTTTTGACGTGTTGATTGTAGTTAGCAGGGTGCTCATGGGAGTGGCAATTTGCACATTTTAGCTTCTGTTCAGGAAGTTTCTGACAGTTGTCAAGTTCGTGCGATTGGCTGTACTTAACGCATCTGTAATTTAAATGACAGGTTATAGCAGCGTGGCTGATCTGTTGGCATTTTTTACACTGCACAATGGGTTTATTTTTTATGCCTTCGAACTTCACAAGGGTGTAAAGGATCACAGTAACCTTACCGACAGTAGGTAGATTGAAGTTTGGACCGAATGTGATGAGCCAGAAATCTAATTTTCTATCTTGATGTTCAGCCGAAAAGGATGCAAAGGGCTATATTCCAAGGATGTCTTGGATGCCCTGTACGTTCAGGTCTTTGCGGATTTCTCCTTCCGTGTAGGCGCCGTAAAGTCGACGAATAATGAGGCTTTTCGATTTCTGGTCAGAGGGTGAAGAATTGTTTCTTGCTCTCGACAAGAAACGTTTTAGTGGCCTCGAACTTGGCGGGCGTGTTGAAAATAATTTGGTTAGATGAGGGGTTTGTTTTCTTCAGCAGGTAGTTATTTGGGAGTTTGTTAAAGAAAGTTGTTTGGCGAGATTTAATTGTTTCATGATTTTCAAGAGTGACATTAGGAAGAAATTTTGCTTGGCTTATCTTTTTATTTAACTGGTGTTGAGATGTCGACGGTTGTTGCAGCACTCTGTGCTAGCAGGAACACTGAACACTGAAACACTGAACACAAAACACTGAACATGTGCTCTGCTTTGACACTCGCACTTACACGCTCTTATTACTTTCGTGACCGATTAAATGTACACTTGATCACGTCTAGTGATCGACTGGATGGTTTCTGCCGATCTTTGTAGGTGAATATTTATTGGCATATCACGAGCTCTCTTTACACACTTTCTTTATTTTAAAGAACAATATTTAATATATATGTATTGTGTATGGTTTATTACAGCTAGTGCGATTGAGCACTTTTGGTCCGTTTCTATCTGTAAGTATCAAACACGCACTGAGACTTCAGAAGGAACTATGTTTACCGTGTTGTAATAGATCGGAAACTACACTATGGCTGTCGAGTATTAGTGGCTCAGATTGCCAGGATATCTTATGGTTTGGAATCTCTTCTTTTTTGTTGAATAGTTTCGCTGGTTTGTCTCGCACGTATTTTGTGTTGTTTCTAGTCGGAAATCTATGTGTTTATCCGTATTACTTGTGTTCCATGAGATTCTAAAAATCCACCATAGAGCTCTATTTCACAGAATTCGTAACGATTTTCTACGCGTCTTGGCCGCTTGGTAGAAGGCGGTGGTACACTTTATGGTACCACAGTGTCTAATAAAGTAAAGTAGCCCTAATCAATTATTTGTACCCTAGCATCTTGATCTTGTATTTGAGGTAGCGAATTGGTAAGAGAATTTTGAGAGGATAAAAAGCGTTTGCAGTGGGTTTCTTTTTCATGTGAGTTCTTTCAAGGTTAGCCTTTGGTCAATTGTAAGTCCTAGATATTTGACTGTTCTGTTCAATTGGGCAGTATCAGAGTCGACGCCGATGGTGTGGGTTATTGTATTCAGCGTCAGAAGATGAATATGGCTCGTAGAAAATCTGGCCTTACATACCAAAGTCCTACTCCCAAAAGGTATACGCCTGAAACCGCAGCTCAAGTTCGTCCACAAAGGCTTTTGCGTTTCCCTCTTTACTGTATTTGAAGCTATTTGGGTCGTTTATTGGTGGGAAAGCTACCTTTTTTGCCACCAACAATATTTGGACACCTTCCAGAAAGCATGCCAATCAGGGTCTAGGCCCTACTGGGAACTTTCTCTTTGATTGTTTTAGAAATGATGTATTTTGTTTTAGATTTCATTTGTCAACATGTTGACTTTCGTTTTGGTCTAGGATTATCCGTGTCCGATCTTTTCTAGCTGTGATGACTTTGATAGCTTGAAGGAGTTATTGAGAGTTGTGCACTGTTACCGGAGCCATGCCGATGTTATCCTCTTTTGCATGGTTTATGTTGTGTGTGATTATTATGCTTTTGAAGTCTTTGGCTGTGTTGTATTCTTAGATATTACTTTCATTTGCTTAATTGCCAACTGATTATCTTCTTCACTATTAACGGCTAGTCTATATTGGTGTTTTCAACTAGGAAATGTACCGGTCGATGATCCGAGAGGAATTCGTTGAGGATATTTATTCTTATGTTTAACTGGAATGATTGAGAAATTCTGAAGTCTATGCAAATCTGTTGTAATCTATGATCTTTTGAGTGTTCTTGTGTGAGTTCCGTTCCATGGTATAGGTTACTCGTCCTTTTATAGCGTTAAAGAGTATTGTGATCTCCGTTTCGTGATTCATATTTTCTGGGTTCTGTCATCGTTGTGTTTAGTTTTCCATTTATTGAAGAATTCTAGGAGAGTATCAATACAAATTTGCAGTTTTTAACTGATGACTTCTGATTGTCGAGCTGTATCGAACATGCAAGTGTCATGGACGTAAAGGGATGAGTGTACATTATTTGGCAGGCTAGGTAAATCCGCTGTTTTCAAACTGTATAAGATTGGTTAGTGTGGAGAACCTTGTGGGACTCCAGCATAGATTGATCGCATGTTAGATAGTTATCTATTTTGACCCGTAAGGTCCTGCCTTGGCGAAGTGTATGGATTATTTGAAAGATTGGTAGCGGAATACGGAGTTCATGCCTTTTGAAGATTTTTCCTTTTGTTTTGTAAAATAACTAAGCCCGTGGACTTTCTACGATTCATCGCATCGTATATGTTGAACAACTCTTGTGAGTTGGAGTTCATTGAGAGGAACTGCTCGGAGCAAAATAGTTCATCGTGGATTATATATTCGGCGATAAGAAGAAAATTAGGGGTGTCCAATTTTGAGGGAAGATGTGATGTTTGCCTGGTTTTGCAATGACAATTAAGGGTTGTGGCGGTATCAAACATTCTTCTTGTTGTCTAGGATTCCACTTTCTTTACTTTTGTCAGGAAAGCCTCCCTCGTTGTGAAGGTTGTCCTCCTGGGGGGAGTTTTCATGGAATGGTTATTTTAATGTGTCTGCAAAAGCGTTTGCCTTACCTAAGTCATAGGTGGCACAACTGCCTTATTTTATGTACGGCGATATTTAGTTATCTGCCAGGAGGAATTCTCGTAAGGTTCCAGACTCTTCCTTGTCAGAACAACGTCATCGCTGTTTATGGTTTATACGCGACAATCAAAAGAGAAAGGATAATCTTCTTGATGACTGCGAAAAATTTATTCTTTTTCGAAGGAAAAAAAAAACAAAACATTATCTTTCACAGGGAAAAAACATATAGGGCGTTTAAGACACGATGTATAGTTTAAGAAAAAAAATAAAGACATCACAAGGTGACAAACGAAGAGTTCCTGAGCCTCCAATTTTTCGATACAAACGTGGATTATGATGATTGGATAAAGAAAGAACCAGTTTAAGAGAGCGAGGATACACAGTTGTTTTTGTGAGTGGATTACTAGCTTAAACTCAAACTTGAACTCGGTGCCTGGGATGACCACCATCATGGATTACTTTGTTAAGTTGAAATGCATGCATTATCTAAGTCCTATCTTGTTGCAGTCCTATTTTTTCGATGTGGTATCAAGATGGAAACCATTGGCTTCGTGGATTTGAAGAGGCTAGAGGTATAGGTAAGATTCTTATAATTTTAGGCACTGCATTGTTCCTACTAGAATAATCCATCATTTTAAATTAACAGTAGTCGTTCAATAAGTTTTATGGCTGCCAATTTAATATACGATCTTTGCAATTACTACTGCGAGTTTCAAAAGAGCTCCCATATTTGTTGGAGCTAGAAAACTGAGACGTCTACAAATGTTATTTGAATAATTCACAACCATTATTAAAAAGAAAAAACAAGTACAGCAAGCGGATTATTTAATTTCTTAAATTTTCAAAATGAAATCAGTACTACGACATACAAGAATGTTTCCTTTTTCACTGACCATGCATCTTGAGTTGGACTGCTTGTGTCTATCTGAAAACAGATACACGCTTCCAAAATCTTCCACGCGGTGGGATTTGGTGATTTGTTTGATAGCATTTGTATATTCTTTATTTATTATACATTTTATATTGATTGCATATTCAAATCATGTATAGTTAGGAAGTCGTTAATATGACAGAAAAGACCTTGGAACGGTGCAAAAATTGGTAATCATCGGTAATAACATGGATGTTTCATACTAAACTTTTTAACAGCCAGGCTTGGTGAATTTTATCATTTGATTTTGTGATATGGTCGAGCGAGAGGGTGTGTCTGACTTTTTATCACCTTCCATCATTAAGTTTAGGAGCAACTTTATTAAATAAGATGTTGACAATTTTGTTTTGTTCTTAAGTCCTTTAGGGAACGAGTTTCTCACCCTTCATTATAATTTGTATGGTTTCATCGTATTTGTATTGTATCATAGGCTTGTTAGGCTTGGTTTTTGCTTTGAGTCAGGTATGTGGATGGTGTACGGGAAAATGACATCCTTCCTTCAGCAGTTTTTTGCGTACGATTGAGCTCGCGTTGCGTATAAAATATTAAGAATATTGAGGCTTAAAACAAGGAATCCAACTTCAATTTGTCTTTTTTAGCGGCAAGCCAGTGGCTTCTAGGATTTGAAGGGAAGTTTTTGCTTAGGCATTCTTTCATTGATAGTGAAGTATAGAATTTTGCAAGAGTGTTTTCTTTGTTTTCTATGGGGTGTAAATGGTATCCTAGAATTTCGGCCACTGAATGAATGATCTCACCGCTTTCTTGTATTTCGACATGCTCAAAATTTTAAGGCAATCTTGAATGGTCCACTAGATTTTAGTTTGCTGTTCGTTATGATCTTCGCGATTCGCAAGTGCAGAGATATTTTTCATATTCAATTCATGCGTGGGCATTTTCCAAACGCTACCATATGTCTCAAGATCCTCGTCCCAGGAGATTTTCTCGCGGAACTGAAGCTCCAGCGTATCTGCAAACGCTTCTGTTTTACCACTTTTGTCGTATTTTAATCCATTAAGGCCGTGTGTTGGTGGCACAATGACCTTGTCACGTATCCGGAAGTAGGAAGAAGAAGGCTCGAGGCTATGCATTAAACTCTCTCATTGTGCATTTCGAAACTGGTGGATACGGTCTCGAATTTTATTTGTCAACCGATTAGCTTTCACCCGTGCTCCTAGCCCTTCTCCAATATTGATTCCTCCTACTTAGCTTAGTTTTGATTTCGCTCGGGAGTTTGTAGGGATTGTATTCCCTTATCGGAGTTGTGACTGTCTTGTCCTCTTTTGCCTGCTGGATAATGTTGTTTACTATCTCTATAATTTTATCTTGGGTGTCTTTCTTCTCTGGGTGAAACTTTCGTTAGCCAGATGGCCGTGGATACCTTGACAGTCAGTTTTCCTCCTACTTCTTATAGGTACATCTATATAGATAAGAGTTCTTTTAAGTTCTTATCTTCTGTAAGAAAGTATACTGGTTGGTGATCTGAGGAGAGTTCGATGAGGACGTTTATTCGTGTATTTGCCTGGAAGTCTCGGGATATCCCAAAGTCGATTAATTTTCCGCGTATCTGACCCAAATGTGTTGGCTCATTGGGTAGGTGCAGGCTCGCGTTATTGCTTGTGATGAATCTGTTAAGCTCAGTCCCAGCTTGATTACTTCTCACTATGGTGGGCTTTGAGGTCTCCAGTGACCAGACGCGGCCCTTCTGTTTCAAATAATGCTCGTAAGTCTTGTTCGAAGTGCCTGTTTTTTGGTGGATTGTACAACGAAATAACCACAAACTCAAAAGAATTTGTCTGCACTTTGCACTTTTTATATTGCTGTTGCTTCTGTATTTAGCTGTGGGGTATGGATCATTTGATGTCTCACGTTTCTCCTCACGGGAATGGCCGTTCCTCCTCCCGTGCCTGTCATTTCTGTATAGATTGTAGTTAGGAAAGTGGAGACGAGTTCTGGACTTCAAGAAGGTTTCCTAGATGAGAATAATTTCAAATTTATTATCACTAATAAAATGTCTAAACTATCCAGTTGGTTGAAGTAAGGAATTAGCATTTCGCGTGAGTATGGAGACGTGTTTCAACTGGTTCATTTGTATTTAAGAGTGTTAAGTTGTGCTGTGAACATGCTCTGGACCATTTTGCCATCATGTCTTTCATCATCAGTTGGAACTGTGATTGCATGCTGGCAAAAAATTTACCCATGTCTGCAGGTGTAAATGTTTCTGTGTGACTTTGTGCTTAGTTAGTTTTGTGCGTTTGTGAACTGCTGGTGGTTGGTGTTGTTGTTTGTGAGGGCTGTTTGTTTCGTGTAGCAATCTATGCGAACGCCTTCTTGAAATTGTTTGGGTTTTTCGGGCAGCCACCGTAGCTTGCGGGATGTTCTCCACCGCAGTTCACTCATTTTTGCCCGAACAATTGCCCGATGGGTATCCAAATTGTTGCATTTGTTGCACATTGGCTGTCCGTTTCGTGGTTCTATGGCCTCCACTTTGCAGATAAGCTGGCATACAGATATGATGTTATAAATAGCTGTTTCCTCTTTTCTTCCTGAAGGAGAGCCTTCAGCAGTTTGGATGGTCCAGTTTGAGTTTTGAGTCAGAATTTTTTCAGAGGATGGAATTCTTGGGACTCAAGGTCTATTTTGATATCCTCCAGTTCTGGGCCGTGGAGGCCACGAATTACAATATTGGGGTTTCTTTCCTCCGGGAGGTAATAAGTGTGATATTGCATATTTGTCCGTCTCCCTTAGGATGTTTGGTACTGTCCGTTGTTCGGTATTTTCGGGGGTGCTGTCTGTTCCGGCTGTGTTCGGTGGAAATTTAGATGTATATAGGGTGGGTTCTGGTATGGTTTTTGGCTTTGAAATCGTTTTTGGCTGTGAGAGTTTTACATCGGGTTTTGGGGCCGGTAGGGGTGGAAACTCCTCGTCTTCTTTCATCTGTTCCTATCCTTCTTCTAACTCTACCTCTTCTCTCTCAGAAGAGGAGGCTGAATTATTTGAGCAAGCTGAACTGTTGGAGGAGGACAAAGAGGTCGCAATCCTCCGTTTCTTGTTTTTATTACACTTTTTTTCTTTTTTGTTTTCTAAATATTTTATATTCAGACTAATGTTTTCTCTCCTCTGGTCGGCAAATAACCAAGAGCCTTTTGCAGTTTTTCTTCAGTTTCTGCAGTTTTCTTGGAGGAACCTCAATTCCTTCAAACGCTACCAAATAAGACCTTTGCGGCCTGAGCTGTATTCTTTCTTTATTAAAAGATGTTGATAGGTGAGTTTTAGTTTTTACTTGCTCCATTTCTTTATTACCTCTTCTTGTATTTGTATTCAAATTATTACGCTTCTCAAAAAACGTGATCTACTTATATGATTTATTGGGGATACGAATGAGCAAATAATTATTGTTGAACATACATGCTGATTGGCTGTAGCCGATATATGCTGATTGACTGTAAAAACCTTTAACTAATGTCAAGACTTACAAAAACCTCAAAAATTACATGCTGTGGTCAATATGCAAAAATCGCGTCCTTGCGGTAAACATAATTTTTGCAAATCTAACCAAGTCTTATACGTGAAAATAATCTCATAATCTACAATAAAAAAGCTTTGCTCTGTTCATGGACTATATGAAAATAATTTAATTTTCAGCTTAGGAAATGAGTAAATGTAATTTTTGCCCATATTTTACTAATCTGTTCATTAGTTTTTTGCGTTTCCCAACGTTGGTTTATTCACTCATATTGTTGCTGAGGTAGAGTCTTTCCTTACTTTCAAGCTTACCTCCTTTACAAAATTAGGAGTATTACGCACGTGATAATTTTACCAATGATACAGAAGGAGATATCATAAACAATATTAACAGCTCTTTCACGATCATTCGACAACACGCAGCGTTAATAAGTAAGGAATTTTCTTTCAGTAATTGAATCTGGTTACTCGTTTGGAATAAATATCCTTTCTGTCATCAGCTCATCGTTTTGGAGATGGGTTAGAGTAAAACGTTTTGATTAAGATTCTCAAACGTAAATGTTAATCATTCGGCTTAGAGGTTAGTATATTAATTAAAAGCATACAGTATATAGCATACGGTAGAGTTATATATATTTTCAGTTTTTACTTTGCCTTGGTCATCTATGTCAGTAAATCTACACCAACGAAAGCAAATAAAGAGAACTTTGAGTAGCCATTTTTTCCAGTGCAATTGAATGAATGAATTGAATGCGTGAATTGAATTGAACCTCATACTGTTTTCCTTATGGCTAAGCCAATTTTATTAAAATATAAAATTATTATAAAATGCTAATATTAAATCTGTTGTCTCCACTTAGGTTGGGAATTTGTTCCGAGTGTCAGCGCTAATAAATAGTTTAGCTGTGATAAAGCACAGTCCCTTAGCTGAGATTATTTGTTATCATACGAAGATATTACTGATGACTTACCAGTACATTGTGAAAAGGATCCATTAGCTTTTTCATGAGTTGAAGGAGTAATCGTGCTCCACAGCGGGAAATCTGGGCAGACATAATGTGAGGTAGTTGGACTGTTATATTGCTCAAGTCTCCTGTACAATTATTCACAATTATTCTTAGCCTAATACTTAAGCCACGGATTTTGCCTAATGGTTGTACCCAGAGCTGAATACAAACTTTTTTGTGATTCTTTAAATTAGTGATGTTATTAAAATGTCTCACTAATTTCACTAACACCTTACGTGTGGTCTTTACTATTTATCTTTTCATTATTATTTTAACATTTTTATTTTATTACATTTCCCTCATACTCTTAAACAATATTTAGCTACATTACTGTCCATCCGTCATACTTTTTGCTGCTCGATTGATCAATCTCTTTGCATAGAGATTGATTGGTTCCACAGCTGCACCTCGGTACAGTATTTAGCTAGCGTAGGGCCGTTCGTCCTCCCTTTTGTACAAGCCAGTGCAATTTTTCGCTCCAATCACCCTATCTTGCTCCACTTGTACGTCGCTGTTACCTGCCATATCAGAATCGCATAAATGAGTAGGGGCCTGATAAGTGATTTGTACTCTAGTAACTTCCCCCGCTTGTTGGTTGTTGGCTGCTTCCTGTAAAAAGGTAGGAGAAGATGGTACGCATATGTGCTTTTCTTCAATTCAGCGTCCGCGTAAGAGCTGTAAGGTGTTTTACGTATCGAAAATCACCCCTAGGTAACTTGTTTGCTTCAAGCAGTTCACCACCTGCTCCTTCAGCTTTATTCTGGTATCAAAATGCTCGATGTGTGACTCCCAGAGTTTTGATGTGGATTCTTAAATGCAATCAGCTCGCTTTTCTTAGCGTTAACCCTCATCCCCCACTTTTGATAATATAAAGTTAACGAGTCCAGGTACCTTTGGAGTCTCTTTCTTGCAAAGTGGAGTTTGGCTCAGAACGCCAAACCAATAAATTGTCGGTGAAGAGATTCACCTCGGTTCGAGGTTCAAATTCATGTCTGATTCCTGATCCCTTCCCTGGATTTCTACGACTGCGTACCTCTGCGAGAACACCGAACTAAAGGCCCAGTTGGATCAGTTTGTAAATAAGGTCGTCGAACCAAACCGAAACAAAAGCCATTTATGAGTACATGAGGCACACTGCGAAGACCTTTTTTGCCTGCCAGTATCGTTTTCTACTGGCTTAGAAAACAGCCAGTGTGTCCATCGTTGAGTGATCTTTCTTGAAACCAAATTGTCTTTCCGGCATAGTTCCCACCTCTTCAGTGAACTGTGTGATATTTTGGAGGATTACTCTTTCAAGTAACTTTCGCACATCAGACAAGAGAGATATTAGGCGAGTGTGGATTACGTCTGTGTTATGGGATTGCTAAGGAATAGTAAATATTTTGGTGCATTTCCATTGCTGAAGGAAGAGCGAATGTTAATTCAGCTATTTATAGGGATTGCGAGAAGAACAAAAAAGGGCACGGGAAGATCTTCTTAGAAAAAAATTTGAAATTCCATCTGCCCTAGCCAATGTTTTGGAATATTCCTTAAGTGCAAGCATCCTGAGACTTGCAGGGCTCCCAAACAGGTAACTGCCAATGGATGCGTCGTTAGGATTCAAATCTGAAAATCCAGTCAAGCAGAAGTTCTTTTCGTCCCTGTCAAATGTTGGTATTGTTCTTTTAGCGAATGAATTGAAAGCAGAATCTTCACATGCTTTCACTCTTTGAAGAACCTTTGCGAAACCGTTTGCCATATCTGCCACGGCCACGCCATCCATGAGCATGGAACAGCTTTAGGTGAGAACTCCTGGCAGGCGCTTCCGGCCAGTTTTTTATTAATTTGGGGATACATACAAGCACCTGGTCTGATTTATGCTAGCGTCTGCTTGAATCTCACATTGACAGAGTCAGATGTTCTTCTCGAAACCATTCTATTAAGGGACATTATAAGAAAGTGTACCTGCTGACACTCCCAATTAACCATATTCAAGTTGTATTCAAGTTCTATAATTCTGAGTCACTTTCACTCCAAATATCAGGGATCCAAAATCCAAACACAGAAAAAAAAAGTAGATTTGAAATATGTAATATTATTAGAAAAATTAAGAATTAAAGGTTTAATAATTAAAGCTTTGCGTAACCGCAAAGTGCTTCGCTGGATGCGCAAATTCTAGTGTTTTGGCACAACATTACAATGCTCTCCATAGTCTTGGTATCGAAAAAAAGAGGAGCGTTATCTCTTTCTTCGCATTTTTGGCGTGAAATAAGAAGAGCGTGATAGCACTCCTTAGCAGTCTAATGGTCAATATCAGCTATCGTTAAAAGTCGGACTTTTTGGAGGTGGCTTACACAACCGAACTTAATTAGGTATTTTAACCATAACATAAAAAAATCATTCACAAATCCATTCAAATACCAAAGAGGAATATTTTCAACGTACTTGAATTCAAATGCTGAGTTTCTGACCGACTGAGATCGTTTGCGATTGTGATTCGAAGGCTGTTTATAATTTGAATTATTTTGAAGAGAAAAATTATTTTTGTATTTATTTTGTAGGAATTGATGGTCAACTAAATACCTCATTATGATATTTCATTAGTAATGATAGGTACGGTTTTACCATATGAGGTTTTGATTATCCCATCTTACTTAGATCATATGATACCCATGAAAAACATAGATTGCACAAACTCACCCCAAAAATTAGGGTGAAATTTTGTACAAGATAAGGTCGAAAAAATTAAAAGATTATTCAAGTTAAGCTAAAGAACGTTTCCATCTATTCCAATCACTTTTATTTTATATGACATTCTTTTTACCAAGCTTTGAAAAAAAAATCTTAAATTGTGGCAAAAAGTCACGCCAGTGACCTTGTAGGTGCGATTACTGAAATCATTTATACATAAAAAGTTTTGTTCATCAACCCTGAATCTATTTTTACGGCCAATACTAATACTCGTATGCACCAGCTTAATGGTCAATTTAAATTGTTAAAAATGTAAATTGTATTGAAAAGTGCCGATTTCTCTATTATTCTACATTCCAAAACTTCGTTCAAGCCTGATGAAAACCATGCCTAAGCTCATTTCGTTCCATATTATGAGATGAAGTCATAATGTATCCCTCCTGTCTATATAATCTTTTATTGCTTAAGGATCACCAAAAGTCACAACGAAACAGAAAATCCCTTAATATTTCTGTCCAACTACGTGCATAGGTTAGCTAAGTTTGTAGGCAATATTTTAAGACTTTTCCTTATTGCTAGTCCTGTTTGTGCGGTAAAACGTGCGGCTGAAGCATATTGAATACTACCTTTAACAATAAAATAAATAACTCGCTATAACGTAACATGTTTCAAAGCTTTGTAAATAATAAGAATAGATAGATACATCGAGAATAAATCGAACCCCAATTTAATCGTTTGAAGAACAATTAATTTAAAGCTACGAAATCTATACTTTGTGGTAAATTATTCATTTAACAATGATATAATATAGAGCAAGGAATCGGTGCTTTTGGGAGTTAGTAAATCTGAACAAAAATTCTCTATATGAACACTGTACCACTTAAACCCTTATTTATGGTTAGGTCGCATAAAATCTGTTTTTGTTTGTACTAACTTGGAGTTTTTCCCAAATTGAAAACATCTCTGTAGATATCTTTTTTTAGAAATGTTTGTCATGTGGTTGAAAGCGATGGGTTTAGTTTAAGGAAGATTCTTTTCAAATGTAAGTCTAAGGTATAAAACATGCTCACTTGCATGTGGTTTGTTCGGTATTTAAAACCAATTGCATCATTGGTTGCTGCTTGTGTTCCTAAAGTTGATTACCAGTGTTTCTTCTCAATTTTTCCATATCTCTCTTCCATATTCTCAATCGATAAATTTCAAAAAGACATTAAAACATTCGATTTCATCGTTAATAATTAAACACTTACGGGTCACAAGCTTTCAAAGAAAAGTGTGTCCATTTCTAATTTTGTAAAAGTTAATGAAAACTGACATCCAGGTTTCGGGATCTTTGTATTCATAAAAAATCTATAATCTCGTATAAATTGGTGGACAAAATAAATGGACCAACCCAACCCAATTATGTTGGACATTTCTAGAAGTTTATTTACCTTCTTAGAAGAGGGTAATTTAACACATTTTTTGTGTTTACATTGCTAAATGTAAGATAAGAAGTTTTGCTAGGTAATCACAGTTTTATTGTTTCATGTTTAAAGCTCTGTTGCTATACCCCTTTTTGAAACTATCATCAAATTCATATCGGTGATCGAAGTTCTGAGCTATTTACTTCTTATTTACTGCTAAATATGGAGTTTAGCGAAACGGAAGTTGCTCGAGTTGTTACATTATGACAAACTGATATGAGCTAGCAAAGTGTTGCTCGTACATGTGAAGTAAGTCGTTCGACGGTTCAATACGTCTACAAAAGGTACTTGGAAACTGGTGGCTACATCAAAAGGTCTGGTTCGGGTAGACGGAGGAAGACATCGAAACCGGTTGATCGACTTATTGTGTCAGCAAATCGTAGAAAACGTCATCGTTCCGGTGTTCGCTCAGAGATATTTGAGGCGTTGTTATTAGTGATCGAAAAGTAAGAAGACGTCTTAAAGAGCGGGATTTCAAACCATACAGATCTGCAACGGGAACAAAACTTTCCACAGCTCATAAAGTGGCAAGATAAAATTTTGCACGTGAACGCCATGATTGGACACTATGGCTCAGATACTCTGTTCTGATAAGTCTCGTATGTATCTTTATGATGCTGATGGTCGCAAAAGGTATACTCTTAAGGAAAACGATATGCAAAATGTGTCATATCCGAAAGGATGAGTTTCGGAGATAGTTATGTTTTGGGAAGCTATTAGTTGAACCACTTGTAAAGAGATGGTTATCCTCAATAAAGAGAATTTGACCGGTAAATCTTGACGAGAATGTAGTACCATACTCAGGATTTATCGGATTTAAATTAATGCACGATAATGCGCGGCTCCATACTGCGATTAGCATTGGAGATTTCTTGCATGAAGTGGAGATAGAGGTTCTAGACTTCCTAGCACAAAGTCCAGACTTTAATCTAATCCAATCCAATAGAACTTATTGGACGAGCTTAAACGTCAAGTAACACAATGAATAATGGCTCCAGAGAGCAGCTGAAAATTGTTTTGGTGGAGGAGTGGGAAAACATACCGAAGTCAACCATCAAAAAGTTGGTCGAATCCCCGAATAGAAGAATGGTGTTTGTTATCAAAGCCAGACGAGGCAATACATCTTACTGTAGAAGGTTAAACATCAGCGAGAAAAATTATTTTCTATATTTAAAAACAGTAAAGTTTTTGTGACTTTCTTAACTCTTTCGATTTTCTTGTGTATTGGTTAAAAAAATAAAGTTCGTTTATTTCGTAATGCATTTTTTGATTAAAAATCAAATAAAAATTAGTAAGAAAAATGTTGTCAATGTATTAATTTTTAAACAGTTTCCCTAAGCCACACTTCAATTTCAATTTTTTCCACAGGGCAACAGTATTTATTTTTATTGCGTATGTATATGTTTTATATTTATTTTACCTTTTCGGTTTTAGGTTTTCATAAAATTTCGTTTGATTCTTTATTACATCTGTAGTTATGTAAATGATTATTTAATTCATAAATAATTTTCTTATAGTTGAAACTATTAACTATTAAGAAACCCTCCAGCAAAAATCTTTAAACTTTTCCTTTAAACATCTTTAAACCATTTTCCTCACGTAACCCATGACATACTTTAAAACCTAGTTCACCTAGGTAGATCCATGGGTGAGGACATTTGATAATAGTTTCTAAAGGAATTCGAGAAGGTCTGGGCTGTTTTATGCAGATTCTCTCTGTGCCGATCACAAATTTGTGAAAAGGCTAACATGAGATATGTTGCGCAGAAAGAAATTTTCGTTTTAGGGCCATTTCTGAAAACTAATTCGGAGTTTCTTGAAGATCTTTGCTTTAAGGGATCTACTGACTTTGAACGCTGTGAAAAAAGGTTATTTTTGTGATTTTTCCCGAGAAAACTAATAATACATCGATGCAAAATTTAATCTTAAAATATACACTTTTGATTTATTACAAAAACATACAAAATCATATCTCCTCAAAAATTTCTTCTACTTCTGCGCTGTTCATGAAATTTCCACGATGGCTCAGTTGAAATAAAAAACCAGAAAAAGTTTTAAAAACTAAAAACTAAAGTTTTAGATTAAGTATTATAATGGCTATCGCACATACCATAGTTTTATTTTTAAATTCAAAAATGACAATTTAGCAACTGGTTTTGGAAAATAAGGCAAAATGGTATTAAAAACCACTTTTTTCACTTATTTTGACTGAAAAAAATTTTTCTAATCAAAATATCAAAATTCCGGATTGTAGGAGACCTATACATGTTATAAACAAGTACTTAAAGTTTCCATGGATATGTTAAACACTTTCGGAGATTCTATCAACAAGACGTTGAAGAACGTTATTTTGAGTAACACATTTAAAGTTACATGAAGAACCGTGAAAGAAACTTACCTAAACCTGATGCCTGAGTCCATGGTAAAAAATGAAAATAAATTGAGATGTTACTGCTTTAAAATTCAAAATAGAACCACTACTGAAAAATACTAGACGTCATTTCCCAATCGCAGGAGCAATCTGGTGCGCTTGAGCGATAACTACCGAACTCACCGAAAAATACAGTTCTTCCCAATTCTTATGCATTTAAAGACAATAACTTTAGGTGTATATACTTTCTTAAAAATGAAATAAAAATGCAATTTTTCCAAGCTGTCAAAGTAGGTGTTAAAGAATTATAGGTTGAATGCTTATTTTAGGGATGAGCATTTTTCTTCGAAGGCTCAAGGTAGATTAGTGATTTAACAATGGGTACAGATAGAACGGTATGCTCAGTATGGTTTTTAACCTTCCGCATATAACGTGGGGTTAATTTCACCCAAAGACTTTTAAAATGCGTCAAATATTGTGTAAAGTACAACCATTGTATTGAACTTTACAACAAGTACATTTACATTATGTACATTTACATTCATGAATTTTACATTAGCTGGAAATTCTGTACATGTATTGAATAGAATGGAATTGAAATGAATAGAAATAGAATAGAATAGAACTAAATTTTATGGTGTAAATTTAACCACGCTTTGTAAGGGTGTGGAGTTTTGCACATTGTATGCCGAAACTTAAAAGTAAGCTTTCAATGGAATTTTATATATAAGTAGGTCAGATCTTTGCATCGAAAATCATTTTCTCTAGGAAATTGAAGGTTGAGCCAAGCAGTATTGTGGGCTTTTATTCTATGCTGAAGAGTACTGGCATGGTTCCCTTTAGTAGATTTTAACTTCATAACTTGTAAAAGTACTGGTTAATTCTGCATTTTCTGCAGATTGGAAATGATCAGATTAAGATGGTTTCCCGGAGAATACAAACATGATTAAAATTGCGGCTAGTTGACAGTTTTGAATTGTGGTCAAAATTAGCGGAGTTCGTATTGAAAATGTCTTAGACTGTGAAATCTACTTTGTGAAACACAAACAGAGTCAGTTTCTAAAGTGGTTGTTGACACTCGGGAAGGATGGAATAATGCTTTGCAAGACAGGTGGGGTACTGTGCTCTCCGACCTTTGGAAGTAATCCTGCATGTCAAAGGACGTCGAAGCATTTTTTTATGCCCATCGACTATTTTGTACTCAACGCTGTAATGATGCATATGGAAACATGTTGTAGCGGGTGATGTGCTCAGTAATCATGTCTGAAGTCAACCTTAATATTTAGAACGATCTTATACTGTGTATTATTTCCCCCGTTTACCACTTCCAAACAATCCTTTATTTGTTGCTTTCCATTAAAAATTCTATATTTTGTTATATTTGGACAAATATTAATTTCGGGAGTGAGTTGCTTCCTTCTTCAGTGCCAACAATTTTCTGATTTTACAAAGCATTTCCCTAATGAAAGGCGTTTCCTTGAAAAGCTGATAATAATCATTTGATTTAAACAGCATTTTTATTATAGTTAAGGGTATAATATCAATTTTTTTCTGAAATATATAGAATATATATATATATATATATATATATATATATATATATATATATATATATATATATATATATATATATATATATATATATATATATATATGTATATATATATATATATATATATATATATATATATATATATATATAGATATATATATATATATATAGATATATAATATATATAGATATATATATATATATAGATATATAAATATAATTAAAATTGTGTAATAATTAGTTAATTTGACCCCTAATTTAACTCCGCATCCAAGAGCGGGAATGGGTGACATGGGAGCGGAAGGGGAGTCATCGACAAAAGCTGCTTTCATGCGGAAAGCTAAGAAACCCGGAGAGGGCTTATGAAAATTTTGGAGGGAATATAAGGGAAGGGGTTCTTGCTAGCCTTACTAGCAAGTTACATGCTCCTACTACAACTTCCTTCAGAGGATTTGTGAGGAGATGAGGAGGACTTTCCCAATGCAGAAAGAAACGCTCCAGCTGATTGAGCAGCGAGTCCAATCAAGATGACCCGGTTAGAATGATCCGGGAAGACCATTTTCACCAGAAAAGACCAATTGTGTCTCCACCCCGGAGCCCACTTCTAAGCACTCAATAAACCTGGGTCAAAGAACCTTTCTCGAATTTGCCGCTGCGGTTTCCATGGCTTTGGCACACGCAAGAAAAATGAATTTGCACCCACCGCAGCGCGTAGAATAGCTGTCCGAGCTAAGAAAAGTCCGCCCAGCGTTGGAAGCAAAGGGTACCTCCAATTGTATGCTACAGACTGAATCTAAGGCCTTTCAGGGAAAGAGTTGAGCGGGCATGTCAGAAAAAAAGGTGAATGCCTCCATGTTTGATTAAACGGTGAACAGTTCCACGCGAATTTCATTGCATCCAAAAACGATTGGAAACCATAAAAGTCTGTTTGACTTTCTAACAAGGGACGACAGGGAGGCGTGTTACACCTTTACTCACTCCAAAAGATTAAAAAATGACTTTGCTGTTATAAGGTGTTTAAAGTTCTTACGAAGACATTGATGTCAAGAAAGAATTAGACTCCATCTTTGGGAGGATGTTTAGGGAGACAAAAGGTTCTCAACTGTCTCAAAAACTCCTTGTTCAATTTAAGCCAGACATTGACGCGAAGTAGACTATCATCGACAAAACACTCCGACACCAAAAGGTACAATGGGAGCGTGCAGATGTAGCTTCAAAATGCGGAATAGAACCTCGTTGCATCAGGTTTGACAAATGACACCAGTCCAAAGACTGCTCTATTGAAAAGGTGCAACAAGTACACGTTGCATTCGTTAGAAAATATGTTTAACACGGGTATTTGGGTGGGGATCCCACTGAAGACTTGGGAACAGTTCTTACTTTATGTGAAAAGTTTGATTTCTTAGCGATGGGAGATGATTTGAACGCAAGAAATCCTTCCTGGGGTAATCCCGTATCTAATGGATACACAACGGCTTTGTGCAACTGGATGCAAGCGAATATGGGTCTGATTTGGATTGCGCCGAACGAGCCCGCGTTCTGAAGAAGCTCGTCAACGATCAATTTCTTCATTGTTTTTGCCAATTCGGTGAATATCTCTCACAGCTGGAGGAATTTTCAATGAAAGGTTCTTGTCGCTGGCAGGCTAAAACGTTTTCGCAGTGTGTCTCATGTACTTAAGGAAAGGCTATTGGTTCGATTTGGATCGACGGCCTTATGTACAAACTGATCTAGCTTGGCTGAATCAGTTTGTAGGCATTTTCAGTTTGTAGGCAGTTTCAAGAGGGAACGTACTGCCTTTGCTGTGTCTGGTGGAGCTAACTCTGAACACTTTACCGTTAATTCCTTTGCCGTTAGTCCGCAGGGGTCGATATTCCTGGGATAAGACATGAATTTCAACCTGGAATCGAAGTAAGTATTTTTGCCAATGACTTCTTAGCGTGGTATTCTGAGCACAATCTCCAATTGCAAGAACGAGACTCCAAAGGTACCTTGACTCATTACCTTTGTATTATCAAAAGTAGTGGATGCGCTGAAAAAGCGAGCTGATTGCATTTAAGAATCTACATCAAAACACTGGGAGGCACAGGAGGAGTATGTGTCATATCAGAATAAAGGTAGGTGGTGCACTGCTGGAAGGAAACAAATTATCTGGGGGTGATTTATGATATGAAAAATACCTTAAGTTCTCACGTGGACGCTGTATTGAAGAAAATCACATATGCATTCTATCTTCTTCTACCTCTTTTCAGGAAGCGGTTAATTACTAACAAGTCGATGAAGATAATTGCCTAAAAGTCACCCATCCTATATGCCTGCAAGTCACTCAGCCCATAATCATGTATGCGGTTCTGATATGGCAGGCAATAGCGAAGTACAAGTAGAGCAAGATAGGGTTATTGGACCGAAAAATCCTTCGGGCTTGTACTGGCTTGTACAAAAGGGAGGACGGACGTCCCAAACCCAACCGACTACTGTACCGAGATGCAGCTGTGGAACCAATTAGTCTCTATGCTAATGCAAAAAGGATGGCGGAGCATGAGACCACCACGATCAGCAATGCGGCGCACAATAGGACCATGGAGGTAGCCAGCGGTTAGAGATAAGCAGTTAAAAGGAAGATTATACAGATACACAAATATTGTATGAGTTTTCAGTATAAGTATTTACAATAAAAATAAAATTACGAAAATATAAACAAAAGGATGGATATTCAAAGCCATACTGAGGGTGTAAGTGAATTTAGCAGTAAATTTTAATAACATAACTAATTTGTGGACCCACAAAAAGTTTTTACGTTTAAGTTTTTTCAAAAAAAAAAAAAATTTTAAAAGTTAAAAGTTAAAAAGTAAAAAGTTTTTTTAAGTAATTACATTTGGATGTCAGCTTAGTAAGAAAATACCAATAGAAAGGCCTTGTAATATCAAGAAATTATTGACATTGAAGAAGGAAGCAACCCACTTCTGAAATATATATTTGTCGAAGCAAAACAAAATATAGCATTTTTAATTGAAAATCAAAAAAAAAAAATAAAGCAAAGGATCTTCTGTTTGTCCATGTAAACAGCCAAAATTTTACAAGATTCGTCCGTAGCAGGCTCGATCTAGTGGATCATTTTCTGGTTTCAGAAAAGGGATTACACCGGCATATTTCTCAGCAATTCGTAAAGTGTGACGTTTCAAGTTTCCAAAATCGGACAATTATTTTTTTTTTTATTTTTTTTTTGCAAAAGTCCCGGGAGACGAATCGCGACACTAGGGTTACCAGAAATTTACCAGAAGTTAACTCGTCGTTGAATTTGAATGTTCTAGTGTTTTGATAATCTTTCCGACTTTTCACATCTAGTGGTTAAAGTTTCTGAGCAGCTTCTTACAATGATGGTTTCGGAATTTAATGTTTTTGATCTTGATAGATCTTGTTGGAAATTAGTCCCTAAAGCAAACTTTCAGGTTTCTAGAGGAATCTAGAGTGTCCTGGGCTAGAAAGATATTTTAACTAATCGTTGTCCATTGGAATTTGTGGCAACGCGTTTTTGCAGCTCCTCCTTGTGATGAGAACACCACTAGGTTTTCTCGAGCGATAGGTGAAAATATCGCTCGGTATACTGTGAACTTCGATGATCTTGGAAAAACGATAGTAGATCCGGTACTTCGCGGAGAATAAAAAACCACTTGAAAGTGGTTTAAAGTGGTATAGCACTAGGTTGTTTCCTGTCAGCTTCAATGACTTGCGGTAACGTATCTCGTGAATTCAAGGCACTGTCAGCACAAGTTTTTTATTTGGGTTACTGAATCGATTTAAGTGTCGCTTGGTTTCTTATTTTGGTTATAAGTTTATAAGTTTGGTTATCAGTTATTTCACAGCATGCATTTCTTTAATGATTGCTGCTATTATTATATGCAATGGAAGCAGAATCAAATGGTAGGAGAGATGAATGCGGAGTAAAGTTCTTGATGGCATTTATCACGCGTCTGCCAATGCTTTTTTGAAGTTCGCAGGGTGTGTTGTTATATTTATTTAGTGGCCTCAACCATGTTTTTGCCATGATGAAAAATAAAGATATAAAGATATCAAGGGATTAAATCTGTTTATATTGCATGCTTTGGGAATTTCATATCCGAAATAAATGGATCGAAATTAATTGAATTGATTTTGCTGTTTCAAGACTTTTTCTGCGAAGAAATTAGCTAATTTTTCCTATGTGACACTTTTGAGTTCAAGGTGGCCGTACTGGTTATTTGCATTAGTAATAAATGAAAGTTTACTTTAGCACGTTCCTTCAAAATTAGAAAAATTTGTTGACTTTTTCACATTTTGTTGGGCTAAGGCTTGATTTCAATTCACTCATTCCTGCTCTGACAATCTGTTCGGATATTTAGTTGAAGTTCGGATATTTACGGATGTTTACCTTTTAATGATGAAACTATCTATTTATTTATGAGGTACCTTTGTACATCAGAAAAACCTACATACATGTAGAATATACAGGAAGAGAAATAGACGAAGCGGCCCGCGAAATGATTGAATAATCGTCAGTCAGTCGGTTCCCGAATGTACGCCATCAAAGACGTACAATATCAAATAAAGACTAATCGAGCGAATTTCAAGTTGTTTTATTCGTTTTACTGCATTTGTTTTTATTACATACACATATCATAAAAGTTTTTTAGGCCAAATACACAAAATTTAGTGAGAGACTGACTACAGGGTAGACCACGGTTCATTTTGTGGAGATATGAGGCTGAGCATTCGGAAAAAGCGCCCTAATGTGATTTTTGTTAAATTTTCTGTTGTTTATTTCATGAATTTTATCAGCTCGTTCTGAAGATGGCTGTATGCAGCCGAAACGCGTCCTCGAGACCCACGAAGCAAGGCCCGGCGGACCCAAGCTACCCAGAGTTAATTTTGGCCTGTGGCAACACCAAAACGAACTTATTATCTTTGTTCATTTCTTTACTAAATTTAATGCATGACCTTTCACAGATAAAAGATTGTTTTTACTCGTAGTATAAAATTATGAATGAAATCAAAAATAATGAATGAATCTTTATTGCTCACCAAAAGACGTTCCTCCTCTTACCCTTTGTAATTTATATATGAATTTTGATTAGTTTTTGCTAAGTGCTTTTGTTATATTTTAAATAAACTCCGTAATAACCTAAATTAAAGCATTTTGTTACAAGCAAATTCATTAACTTCAAAATGGCAAAGAAAAAATCATGATTCTTGCAACGAGTACAAATAACTCAATATAGGTAACAAGCAATTGCGTTTTGATACATGAGTTTCGTTTTGTTTGTTTTCCGTTGTTAATAAAATCGATCAAAATCTATCTTGAATGCAATTTGCAATATGAGCACAGCAATAAAATTTCATTTCTCCATGCAAATCCTTTTACATAACACACAAACAATGCCGTTGCCTGGGAATTCTCATATTGTCAAATAAAGATTAACAATTAAAAAATCAAAACGTGTCTGCATTATATTTATATCCTTGAAACGTTCGCCTGATTAAACTTCTATTAAAATGTACACTGAGAGCGTTTCACCACCAGCATTCACCCTTTTAGATTGGAAATAGTAAAATCCTATAATGCATCCACCAATGAAGCACTTGCTCGATATTTTGTTTGTTTTTAATTCAATTGAAAATTATACAGTCCGTTTGCTGACAACAATATTGAAAACTATAAAAGTAAATGTACACACGCTGTTTTTTGATTTTTCAATTGGGAAAATGGAATAAAATTGCAATGCTGATTGTGTTTGGATGACTGGAAAGTAGGGCAATTATGACAATATTTTATGCTTGTTTTATTTTTTAATGAT
Organism: Stratiomys singularior; assembly: GCA_954870665.1. Classification (NCBI taxonomy): domain Eukaryota; kingdom Metazoa; phylum Arthropoda; class Insecta; order Diptera; family Stratiomyidae; genus Stratiomys; species Stratiomys singularior. Next base: position 51,896,309 of record OX940879.1, read on the forward strand.
TGAATGTTATGCAAAATACTTTAAATGGAAAATTGGAAACGGAGCTTGTTTTAAATCAAAGCGTTCCGTAAAATTGATGCAATGTAAATGCAGATACTATATTTTTTTATGCTGGTGCATATCTTTACATTATACTCTGCCCTAGTTTATACCAATGAATTGTTGCAATTGGAAAAAAATAGTCACCAATTACCTGGAAATTATTAGAAAAATATAGACAAAACAGTCAACTGAAAAAAAATTGAATTTACGATAGAAATCTTGGATGCATTTTGGGAAATTTGAGTATTTCTTTGTCTATTTTATATTCTATATAAGTTAACAAACGATCTATTCGCATATCTGCACAAAGTGCAAGGTTGCAGTCTGCACACATTCTATTCCCACGAGTTGCAAGCAGACAATTTGATACCATCCTAGCATAAGAATTTCTTAGTAATAAGCAAAATGGTAATTTTAAGTAGTTGTAAGAAATTCTGTCAGTTCATAAGTAGCTTTCGATTAATAAAGAACAGGGCTCAGCCGTTAAAAAATATATTTTTTACAATAAATAAAACATAATTAATTAACTGGCGCCCGAGCAGAGACACGCGTCCGGGAAACACTCTGTCGTCAATTTAGTACGCGAATAAGATACTAAACACGTATGTTGCCTGCATTCGACAACCACGCGAACGTATCGCACGCATTTATTCGACCTCCGCGTTAACCAAACGGATGAAAGTGTTTTCAGGAGGGGAACGAGGCCCCTAAGTAGCATCCACAAACAGGAAAAGCATCCACATCTAAGTAGCATCCACAAACAGGAGTTGGCAAATACGCCAACAGCCGCCCCACCGCCGGACTAGCGTGTCCAATGTGAATCTGTGAATCCTTATTTTTTCATTTTTTTGCGAGAACGAGCCTACAATAATTCTCAAATCAGCTGACGAGGCCGGCAGCTGTTCCCAGAAGTTGAAAATTAAGGAAACACAGTCACCACAATAATCAAACGAGCCTACTGAAGGACATCGCAGACCTGTAGAGTTGGATGCAAGTGGAAGCTGAATCGCCGTAGCAATAGCCTCTAAGGAGTTCATCGTCCAAGGAACTTGACGCAATAACCAAACGCCGAGGGACAACACCGACTGATTGACGAGCGATACCGATGAAATATTGCCGATTTCGAAGTGGATGCAAAGCAAAACCGCCTCGATGGCAACAACAATCTGCACGCTTGCAACAAAGTCACTTTTTATATTGATGTAAGTAAATTGATTGTTAAAATTGATTGATGAAAAAAAAGAGATTACTAAATCAGTGAAAAATTCGTAGAATCAATGCGAGCAAATAAATTGTGCTAAATTGTGAAAAGAAATATACAATAGTTCGAAATACTTATTATAACTCATTCCAATATTTTCTAAAATCAATGCGATTTAATTTTGAAAATTGAATATAATTTATTGTTTTTCTTGTCACAATACATCATACTTTTATGATAATAATATTTGATCATCCTTGATTGAAAAATTTAAAAAATTATTTTAAAATTTGATAATAATTTTGATAGTACATATGTATATATTTGAAACATTAACATAAAATATTTTATTATTATTACTTTATTATTTTATATATTTGTATAAAAATATTGTATTCGTCTACTTAGTATATTTGTGGTCTTTTGTGATTTTGTGCTACAGTGAATCCCTGCGTTAACATTTGTAAACTTTTGTGACCCTTTAAATCCGATAAAGGCCTGCATTTATATTTGTGTTTTCTTCCGGTTTTCGGAGATATCGACTGCTTATTCGCTACGTGAAAATTTGTCATTTGTCCCTTTTGCTTATTTTGATTATATACTTTGTTTCTGACTGTGCTGTTCTAACTGTATTTAAACCGCAAGAATGTCGAATCCTCAAAACATAATTCATCCGCCACGGCTAAATTTGATCGATCTTATTGAAGCTCTTCCTGATCTAGACAATCACCCAATAAAACTCCTGACGGTGACTTAGACCATCGCCCTAATAACATCCCTGACAATGACATAATTCTGACCATCACACGAATCGTAACACAAACTCTACAAACTCAAGGAAGACAACTCTTTAGTTTTCTTATGTACCCAGCCGCTGACATCAACAATAACGTCGATATTCTGATTAAGATTGGAGATAACGGCACTCTGTCCGACATGGACAACATAGCGGATGTGGTCAAAAGCCTGGGACAAATTTCTGGCGAGGCAGGCGAGCTTAGCTCCATGCGCAAGAGTGTCGACAGGATTTTAAAAATCTATGATCATTTGAAAGGAACACCGAACTACTATGGACTACTTTCGGTTATTCGTAATAAAATTGTGGGTCTCACCGACATTGCTTTGGAATCCTAAAATACCCCGTTGAATTTGTCAAAGATATCAAAATGCTTAACGCTGCACTATGCAGACAAGAGAGATTTGACAACATTGGAATATCAGATGGCTACGCTGGTACAAGGTGGAAGTACGATTGGTGAATTTTTTCAACCCGTATACAACCATCTTTCACTCATTTTGAAAAAATTGGCTTCGATTGACATGAGCCAGGAGTCCGTGAATGTCATGACTCAGTCATATCGTGACAAGGCCCTGGATACTTTTACGAGTTGATTAAGAGGAGATTTACCTCGGCTCCTGAGTATTCGCGATCCCACAGATTTGCCTCAGGCACTGCGCCCGTGCCTGAAACTACAAAACATGGATTATCACGCGCAAAATCCAAACATATCTCATTCTCCACCACCTGTTCTACCGCGCAGAAGTATTCCAAACTTCCCAAAACCAGCGCCGTTTCCGGCTCTCAGACGAGAATTTTATCCGAACTTACTTAACAACCCATCTCGCAACAACCAAAATTTAATGGGCAGAGGCCACAATTCCAACCTCACCAAACACGAAATTTCAGCAATTTCCCACATCCGCGGCCACCATGAGGTCCAGAACCTATGAATGTTGACAAATCCTTGAGAACACACGTTGTCAATTACGTTAAAAGGCCACAAAACCAACAATAGCCTACAAAACAAACTCGGCAATATTCACAAAGACTCCATGAACCATCAAAACAACGAGTGCATCATACACAAGCTGAAGCAAATAACGACAGTACAAAGGAACAGTATGAAGACGAAATGGCCAAAGAAGATAAAAATTATGACCAAACACCAGAGGAATACATGAGCGCGAACGATGAGTCAAATTTGGAGGAAAGCAATAACTGGAGGATTTTTAGATATTTTTTAGATCTAGGTGCTCTTCGCTTCCCTATTTTGAACATTTTTCAAGAAGCGGAGAGGTTTTGAAATTTTGAATGGATACTGGGTCAAACAAAAGTTACATCCAGCCGATACATATTAGAAACCCACTTTTGAATGATAAAAATTTCTATGCCCACTCAGTTGGAGGTAACATAGAAATCACACACTATGCATTTGCACAACTATTCGGACAAAGTACCGACAAAATTCAGTTTTTCATTCTGCCAAGGCTGATATCATTCGATGGTATCATAGGAAACGATACCCTAAAATCTCTTAAAGCCGTCATCTCTACGGACGAAAGTTATATGACTCTCTATCCCAATTTATACATTCCTTTGAAACAGTACGTCTCAGAGACCGAAAATAACGTTGATATAAGAACATCACACCTCAACCAAATCCAAGCTGCTAAGCTAAACCGTGTTATTCAACAATGCTCAAAATTATTATTAGAACCTGACGAGAAACTAACATATACCATGACCGCTAAGGGAGAAATAAGAACACAGACAAACGACCCTGTCTATTCCAGAGCCTACCCCTACCCAATAGCTCTGAAAGGGGAAGTTGACAATCAGATTCAGAAACTTCTTGAAGATGGCATTATAAGACGTTCCAAATCCCCGTATAACTCCGCTATCTGGATTGCCCCGAAAAAGTCGGATGTATCCGGGGAAAGGGAATACCGAATAGTAATTGACTATCGGAAACTAAGTTCCCTAACCATTGCAGACAAGTATCCGATCCCTGAAATTGGCGAAGTCTTGGCAAATCTGGGTAAAAATACTTATTTTTCAATCGTAAACCTTAAAAGTGGCTTTCATCCGATTCCACGAAAAGAACGGGATATACCCAAAACTGCTTTCTCGATTAACAACGGGAAATTCGAGTTTACTCGTCTCCCGTTCGGCCTGAAAAACGCATCATCCATCTTTCAGAGAACACTTGATGATATCCTCCGAGAGAAAAAAGGAGTGCGCTGCTATGTGTGTATTGATGATATCATCATTTTTGGGAAAGAAAAAGCCGAGCACTTTCATATCCTTAAAAAGTTCTTAAAATTCTTGAAGAACCCAACATGAAGGTCCAGTTGGACAAATGTGAATGTCTCCAAAAGGAAATTGAGTTTTTGTGCTATGTGGTTAGTCACGAGGGTATAAAGACCAACCCCAAAAAGGTTGAAGCGATTATCAATCTTCCATTGCCTAGGACTCTCAAGTACCTCTCAAGTATTATAATCGCTTCATGCAAGATAACGCCAAAATCGCGAAGCCTTTGACATCCCTTTTGAAAAGGGAAGGTGGACGTGTGTCCAAACATTTCTCAAAAAATACGTCAATTGATTTCAATTCCAAATTTATGCTTTTAACAAACTCAAAAATTGTCTGGTTTCCCAAGACGTAGTCCTGCCTCACCCAAACTTTGAAAATGAGTTTGAGCTAAAGACCGACGCCTCTGACTACACTATTGGCGCAGTTCTCTCCCAGGAGAAAACACCAATAATGTTCCTTTCTAGAACATTTACCAAAACAGAAGAGAATTATGTTACAAATGAAAAAGAGATGCTCGCCATCATATGTTCTCTTAACTCATTGCGTAGTTACTTGTATGGTTCTCGAAAGGTTAAGATATTCACAGACTATCAATCCCTTACCTTTGCTCTTAGCAATAAGAAAACAAATAGTCAGATGGAAAAATGGAAATCAATTTTAGAAGAATGCGACTACGAGCTGAAATACAAACCTGGTAGGGCGAACGTAGTTGCAGACTCTCTCTCGAGACCTCCAAAACTAACGCAGGTACATTCTCCAACTCAAACGGAAAACAGTGATGAAAGCTCATCACACAATCTCATACCTACAGTGGAAACTCCAATAAACGTATTTCGAAACCAGCTTCTTTTAAAAGTCGGCCAGGAAGATAGTTATTTACTCCAAAATCCTTTACCTAATTATTCAAGACATACCATTGTAAGACCGCAATTCTCAAACACCGACATCCTAAATATATTTAGACGATATTTCAATCCGAATAAATCGGCTCCGGACAGATAACGAAACAATTGTTGAAGATGTTCCCAACGAAGTGGAACAAGAAGAAAAGATCTTGCAATTTCATTGCAGAGCACACCGAAACGCCGAAGAAAACCGGCTACAGTTATTGAAAAATTTCTATTTTCCAAAAATATCAGCTAAGATAAAAGCCATCGTAAAAATGTGCACTAGCTGCAACGAAAAAAATATGATAGACACCCTAATAAGCCTAGTTTAAATCCTACTCCTACCCCTCCTATCCCGGTCATACTGTACACACAGATCTCTTCTTTATAGAAGGACATCGTATCCTAACGGCAATTGATAAGTTTACTAAGTTTGCCCTAGCGAAACCAATCGCTTCAAAATCAATTGAAGATATAAGACAGCCCCTATTGGATATTCTATTTTATTTCTGTGTTCCTGTGAATGTAGTCATCGACAATGAAAGCTCACTTAGATCAGCTTCAGTGACATCCCTGCTAGAAGACGAACTGCACATAAGAGTCGACAAAACTCCTTCTTACAAGAGCGAGGTAAATGGGCAGGTCGAGCGCTGGCACTCCACCCTCGCTGAGATTATGAGTTGTTTAAAGCGAGATGGTCACCATGTTCGTTTGGAGAATTATTGGAAAGTGCTGTCAACGAATACAACTTCTCAATCCATTTAACCACAGGCAAAAAACAAGTGGAACTGTTATTCAATCGAGTCCCCAATATCGACCCCGAAAGTTTCGAAAACGCGAGACTCTCCAATATTGAAAAACTGAAAAGAAAACAATAGATGGACTTGAGAAACCACAATGAAAAGAGACAGGCTGCAAAAAACTATAATATAACCTATGTCAAAATGCTATGCTCGCGATATAACCTATGTCAAAATCAATATAAGAAAAGGATCGAAACTAACCCATTAACGATAATAATAATAACACAATAACCCAGTAACGATACAAGCAAGAAGTAGTAAGACAACATTTAAATCCCTCCGTACTAACCCAATCCGGCAGAGTCATCCATAAGAGTAATATTAAAACTTAATTATTTCCTCTAGGTATTTCATAAATAAAGTTCTCGGCAGAATTCAAATCCTCGACTGTTCTGGCTCCCAGATTATTTCATTTCATACTGGACAAAGTAAAATCCAAAACGGAAATTTTAAAGTGATCCACCTGATTGACATTAACATATACGAACAGTTACTAGAATACCTGGAACCAATACTTAATATCCCGGCAACTCGTCATCACCCCTTTAGTCCATATTTATCAACCGAGCTTCAACGGATTCGGAGTCTTATTCAAAATCTAAAACCGCGAAAAATTAAGCGTTCATTAGATTTCCTTGGCACCGCATGGAAGTGGATTGCAGGCAGTCCTGACCATGAGGACTTCATCACAATAAGGGAGAAAATAACAATATGCAGGTCATTATCAATAGATTATACACAGATACGATTAAAAATATAACCGCAATTACCAACGAAATAACACGGCTGTTTAAAGAAGAAAACAACACAAATTTGATTGAAATTATGAATATTAAATTCGAATTAAGTTCAATAAAAGAAGAACTTAAATATATTGAGCACGCCATACACTGGGCGAGATTGGGCATTGTCACAAAAGTACTAGACAGGGAATTCCTACCATATTCAACAAGTAATCATGTTTTGGATTTTGCTGAAGTCAAAATTATAACGTACAATTTTTCATACCTTTATATTATCAATATTCCAATCACCACAAATCAAAAGTATGAAACTTTGACCATAAAACCTATTAAAAAACAAGATCTAATAAGTGAAATTCTCTTCCAAATGTTTCAAAGAATAATGAAAAATTATATGGAATAAAAGGAAAATGTAAAACTACAAATTCACTACCTATTTGTAAACAAAAGAATAAGTCACACAAAATGTATTCCAAATTTACCCAAAAGTCTGCATGCAACGTATAATCAAATAAAAAATCAGGACATACCCTCAGTGGAGGAAATTTCAGATGGAATCTACCACTTAACCATTTTTTTGGCAACCTTTTGTCAGACAACGTTACTCATAGCCTACACGGCACCTTTTTAGTGAAATTCGAGAATTCCACAATCCTCAATGGCAACCGAGCCTATACGTCTAGAGAAATCTCTACATGTCAAGTGCTTTCCTCATACTACAACTGCTTACAAACAAAAGCGAATTTCATAAAAAACTTCACATAAAAAATACAAAATAAATTGAACTTTTACAATCCGATCCGAATACTCATAGATTGGCAACCTACAGCACCATATTACTCATAGCCTTAATCCGTCTTGTTCAAATATTTCGAAATTTCTTAAACAGATCAGAAAAAAAAATTTTCATTAAAACGCCATCCGCACTAAAAGAGCAGGAAACAGAAAAAGATGCTCCCAAAATCGCAGTATCCGGCCCTCGTACCCTCGTGAAATATTCCATTACAATACGTGGAATTATGTTTCGATTGGTGAACTTCTTCTCATTCCAGCGTATAAAAAGTAAAACAACACCTCCCAAGATGTTTTGCCTAAAATCGCAATACAAATACGAATCTACTTGCGCTTTTGCTATCTTTGTCTAAGACAAGTCGTCGAAAGGTGTTAATGCTGTATATACTTACGCTCTGATATTGCTTTGAAGGCTATTTTCGGTGAATTTTTGTTTATAAACAGCGATGTCGCTATCGAGACAATGATTCAAATGATTTTTTGTGGCAATAGTATTTCACTCGGGAGTTAAGTAAATTGGCTTCGAAAATCATGCCACCTAACGCCTTCAAATTGTTTCCCTTGAGACGATATCAAGTCCTGGGTTACAAAAAACTAAAATTATAAGATAAGTGAGAGGAAAATATTTAACGAAAAAATGGAAAAATAACCAGAATATATTTAACTTGACTTATATTTCAAACTCTTAAGCTCTCAAAAAAATACCCTTTGGAATTTATAATGATATGTACATGATCAAACGCTTTGCATGTACAGCTTGTCAAAACTTTCAGATAAGAAACCGACCACTGCTACACTCTTGGAGTAGTTGGTCCCTTGGAGCTAGTGCGTTTCAGCCCTCTTACTACAATCTTGTCTGAGAGCGTTTCTGCACTCATTATAAGATGATTTACTAGTTTCTGTCTGTAATTGATCTGATGGTTGGCCATTCTATGTAGAGCGTTGGTCAATTGTTAGTCCAAAGTATTTTGTTGTCCTTTTCCATGTTGTCTATTCATTGCCGATTTGTAGTAAGCGAGGGCATTGTTGTATCTTTCTAGTGACGAACGGAGCCTGGGTTTCGCCCTTGTTAAGTTTTATTTTCCATTTGCGGAAGTATTGCAGGTGGGTATCGATGGAGTTTTGCATTTTGATGTAATGACCTCATTTTGTCGATGTGTATATAATTGTTGCGCTTTCTCAGGTGCGCGACGTATTCGCTGCGCAAATGTTCGCAATTGTGAATAAGCACACCCGAATAATTTAAAATTAATTGTTTGAGAATTTGTTCTGTTAAAAAATTTCAGTAACAATTCACAATTATTTTCACTTAATTCCTACTTCACTTATTCACTTTTGTTTAAACTAATTGATTAATTGTAACAATTATTTTCACTCGCTTCATAATCTGCGTACGATTTTATTCTACTTTAACACTATTCGATTACCCCACTTCTTTTAAAGCGCACTGTCACTTTTTCGCTAATGCAACACGACTTCGCTTCAGCCACAAGACTTCTCTTCGCCGCTCGCTGTAGTCGCTTGTATACATGTACCATCCGATCCCGAATCATATACGTGGATCATACTCGAGTTTACGCACTGAGTCATTTGCACAAGTATTGTCGTACTCAATGCACGCAATGTGTTTAAGTTATGCCTATTCCCCTTCCGAGAATGTTCGATGTATTGGTAATTGTTACTTGCTTACTAATTTGCTCCAAAGACGACTACAGTGGCGCGTGACATTATTCGAACATGTCACACTATCCCCGCCTTATATCTTTTTCGCCCTGAAAAAATGTCACATCAGCTGCATCCAAGTCTTCCTGCTGATAGTATGGGGAAAGGCGGTCTAGTCGCACAATTTTCATTTTTGCCCTTGGTTTATGGTGCTCTTGCATTCTGTATGCCACGTCGTTGATTTGCGTCGGCTGTAGCTTCGGAGATTAGCCTTTCCGACGCCGTGGGTTATATAGCCACACCAAAACGTCCGGCTGGAGTCCGGATGAGTTCGCCATTAAGTCGTATTTTGTCTTCATGCGGTGACTGGTCGACTCGATATGTTTCCGCACCAATTGGTGTATCTGATTCAGCCGTTGCCTTAAGTCGGTTGTATACTCCGAAATGGGTTGGGGTAGCTCAGGGGGTGTCCCAAACTTCGCATCAGCTGGCAGACGAATCATTTTTCCAAAGATGACTTTCGCTGGCACTTCCACTGTCGATCCATGTTCTGCAGTTCAGTATGTCATCAAAAATAATGGAATGCGTCGATCACAATCGCTCTGATTTTTAACAATCATCTTGGCCAAATGTTTATTTAGCGTGTAATTGAACCGTTCGATCATTCCAGTTCGACCCGGACTGGGGGTGAAGTGGTGTTGTCCGTATTTTCCGTATTCCCAGCAGCTCACACATTTCGGCGAAAACTTGTGACTCGAAGTTTCTGCCTTGGTCTGAATGTAGATCATGGGATATGCCATATCTACTAATCCACTGTGAAACGATTTGCTCCGCTACAGTAGTTGCCTCCTGGTTAGAAATTGGGTAGACTTCTGGCCCCTTACTGAAGTAATCAGCAAAAAAGAGTAAATACCGATTTCCCCATTCAGACTCGGGAAAGGGTCGTGCGATTTCCACAGCTATTCTTTCGAATGGTACCCCCACGTTATAGGTCTGCATTTGCCATTTCGTTTTTTGATTTGGGCCTTGAACAGAAGCACATATTGTGCATTTACGACATCAGTCAATAACGTCCTCTCAATCATGGAGCCAGTTGAATCTTTCTCGAACCTTTGTCAGGGTCTAGTTCAGCCCAAGGTGACCTCCTGATGTGCTTTTATGCATCTCCTTTAGTACTCCTTGGACCCGACTCTTAGGAAGAACAATTTGCATCCTATATGAAGGGCCGTCTGCCGTTTCCCATTTCCATTTTAGGACTCTACTTCAACCTCAAGGGAGTTCCATTGAGCCCATCAGCTTTTTAACACAGTGCCGCGTGCTGATATGTCCTTCCACTTGGGATGTCCTGTATCTCTTTCCATACCAACAATGGTCCAATATCATCGTCGGCTAGCTGAGCGTCCCGAAGTTCGTGCTGCGTCCAACCCTCGTCGACTTCCTTTGTAAGTACACGCATATCCACATCTTGTTCGTTTTCCCCAGACCGTCGGTAATGTTTACAAGCCGCTGGACATGAGCGATGGGATAAAGCGTCGGCATTTCCATGCACCCCTCCTTTTCGATGGATGATTTCGTAATTATAGGGCTGTATTTTTTCGATCCATCTAGCAACTTCCCCTTCTGGGTTTTTTAAATGAAGCAGCCATCTCAGTGAAGCATGATATGTTCGAAGAACGAATTTCTGTCCATATAGATACTTGTGGAACTGCTTTCTTGCTTCAATTATAGTCAGAAGTTCTTTCCTGGTTACGCAGTATTCCTTTCACTCTTTGACAGAACTCGGCTGAAGTATGAGATTACCCGCTCTTCACCGTCAACCTGCTGTGGCAATACGGCCCCAATCCGGTTGTTTCTGGCCTCCGTATCAACTACGAACATTTTTCCTTGTTTTGGGTACGCCAGAACCGGTGATTCACAAAGCTTATTCTTCAACATCTCAACGGCTTTTTCACACCGATCGTTCCAGATAAAGGGGCAATTCTTTTCCGTGAGCTGATTGAGACACTTCGCTATTTTTTATCGCCGATTCGTTAAGAAACGGCCATAGGTCGCCAGTCCAAGGAAACTTCAAAGTTGTCGTTTGTTATTAGGTTTCGGCCAACTTTTCACAGCTTATATTTTTTCGGGGTCCGTTTTCACACCTTTTGCCGATACAACATGTCTTAGGTACTTTACTTCAGCTGCGAAAAGCGTGCACTTCTTGGGACTCCGCTTCAAGGTAGCCCACCGTAGCCTTCAGAACACTTCTTCCAAGTTACGCATATGTTCGTCGAAAGTCCTCCCTATGATAATCATGTCATCCAAATACACTAAGCACGTTTTCCAGCTTAACCCGCGTAGCACACATTCCATGAGGCGCCCGAATTTCGCTGGAGTATCGGAAAGCCCAAATGCCATTACTACAAGTTGCCTCAATACAGTACGCACTAAAATGCAGTTTTCTCTCTGTCTTTCTTATCGATTTCAACCTGCCAGTACCCACTCTTTAAGTCAAGAGTAGAAAACCACTTTGAATCCGCCATTGTATCCATAATGTCGTCGATTCGTGGAAGCGGGTAGCCGTGTTTCTTCGTGACATCGTTGAGTTGCCTGTAGTCGACACAAAACCGAGTGCTTCCATCTTCTTTCTTTACCAGGACTACGAGTGAGGCCCACGGGCTGATTGAAGGTTCGATTACTCCTCTTTTTTCCATGTCTGAGATCATTGCGCATACTTCTCCCTGCTTTGCTAATAGAAGTTGTCTTGGCGCTCTATATGTCCATTGTTTATCGCTCGTGTCTATAACATGGGTCACCATACTCGTACGTCCTTGATCGTCTTGACCTGTCGAGAAAATATCGCGATATTTCTTCACCAACTACGAGGCTTTCTTGAACTGCTTAGGTGATAACTTGGTTTGCTCCAATAAGGTCGACACTAAGTCACGGGATTCCCCGATATTTTGTTTCCTAGCTGGATATTGGGCTATCTCCCACTTCCAAAGATGCTACAGTAGAGACAAGCTGACAGCTCCCGACAACATCTGCAGCTTTGATGTGTGTAACTGAGTCCGAGGTGTTGAGGACTCTAACCAGTACGCATCCACTCTTATTTTTTTTATTAGTTTCCGTACTAAAATTAGATTACGCGGTGCCAGTCTTTTCGTTGACTCAATAAGGTAGGATCTATGGTCCCCAGGATCACCAGGGTCCCCAAATCTGGCCCATACAATGCTCTCGGAGGATTTCGGTACGTCAGTGTTGGCACTTGCGACAGCACTTTGGGTTGAGATGTTGTCGTAATGATCTTCCGTCAGGATCTCAACATTCCGTCATCTCTAGACCCGTCTGCCCAAACCCAACGTGAACCCATGTGGTCTTACGAAATCCATTCCCAGGATGCAGTCGTCTATTATATCGGCAACGAGAATCTCATGTTGAAACAGTAAATCCCCTACTCGTACTTGAAGTTTGATCTCGCCGTATACGTGCGCTGCTTCTCCTGTTGCTGTTCATAACAAAAGTGGTTTGTTTTTGGAGAGGAGACGCCCGCTCACCAAATCTTGTCGCAATATTGACCTTGTTGCACTAGTATCACTAGTGATGGTGCAATATTCACCGTCGACTTGTCCACGAACACATAGATCTGCCTCTCCCCGATGCAGCCTGGACAATATGTTGGTGGTGCTAGGGACTTCGATCCTCCTAGCCAACCTCTGCCCCACTAAGTTGACTTTTACGCGTTTCCCGACCCCTTTAGAGGGCTTTATTGAAAGGCTCTGTTCTTGGATTTAATCTCCTTCGAGCGGCACACGCCGGGAAATAACTAGATTTCCTTTGCTGCTTGCAGTTTCGTTGTAGATGTCCTCATTCACCACAATTCCAGCATACAGGCCCACCATTCACAAGCGCTTCTTCGCTCATGTGAACAGGCTCACATCTACATTCTTCCTTTGTAAACTCTCGGATCATGGCTGTGTTAGGAGCGGTTGTTTTGTCGACTTCGAAGTTTAAACAATAGGTCAGTGCGTCCTTTACTGAGCGTTTTTCGGCTAGGCGGACAGCTTATTGTATTTGCCTGTCCTGCAACGTGCCAATAAATGCTTCCGTTGCCACAACTTCCCGATGATCTGGATCGTATGCAGGGTAAGCCAAGAGTGCAAGCCTTTCAATATCTTGGGCTAATTGTTTTTGGGTCTCGCTTGGTTTCTGCATCTTGTTGCGTAGCCGCGAGCTGTAGATCTGCTTTAGGGAGTTTTCTACATACCTCATGTCGAGTGCGTTCATGATAGTGGTGGAGCGCGACTGCTACTCGACGGGGACAGTTTGAAGTATTTAATGCTGTTGCTTGCTCCTGCTCATTCCAGTGATTCATTTGAGGGGCAGCTTCAAACTGGGTTTTGTAAATGGTCCAAGCCATTTGTCCATCGAAAGTTTGTGCTTGTAAATTCCTTGTTGAAGTACTGGCTGTACTCGGTATTGGGTTCGGGTTGCTCGCTATTGATACTATGGCTTGCCTTATGTCTTCCTTCATTCTTTCAATCTCTTCCCGCACCGTTTCTTCTTTGCTTACCCTTTCTTCCAATTTATCCATCCTTTCTTTGAAACCTTTAGTTTGAAGGTTAAGCTTTCGACTTAGCTCACCTTAATCTGCTCTTAATTCAGCTGATTGCTTGTCGAATTTCTGGGTAAAGTCTGCTGATTGCTCGTCCAGTTTCTGGATAAAGCCTACTGATCGCTGGTCCAGTTTCTGGTTTATATCTACTGAATGAAGCCTACTGATTACTCGTCTAGTTTTTGGTTGCAGTCTGCTGATTGCTTGTCCAGTTTTTGGTGCAAGTCTACTGATTGCTGGTTTAACGCTGTTGACTGTTGGTCGAACTTCTCGTTTAATTCGGTTGACTGCCGGTCGAGCTTTTCGTTCAATTCGGTTAATTGATTTTGCATTATCATCAACACCCGCATCAGCTCTTTCCCCATCAGAGTTTGTTCCTCCTCCTCATCACCAGTGCAACTTTCAGCATCGGCAAACTCAAACGACTCTGGATTCATTCTTTCCGCTGCCAGAACTTGGTTTAACCGGTTGATTAGTCTAGCCTTGCTTCCTTCGGTGGAAATGTTCCACTTTTCCGAATCCTCCTTTAGTTCCCGTAGAGTAAGTGCGTTGATTTTACGCGGCATATTTTTGACAAGTCGTCATTAATGCAAAAAGTTCACACTTGTCTTGAACACTTTCACAATAGTTCGCGGTTTTTGTCATTAAGTGTTTTTAAGTGCTCGATTTTGTTCACCTCACTATCGCAACAATAATCCCACTTCTGACACCAGATTTGCGCTTTCACAGGTGCGCGACTTGTTTGCTTCGCAAATGTTCGCTATAGTGAATAAAACCCACCCGAATAATTTAAAATTAGTTGTTTGAGAATTTATTCTGTTAATAAATTTCACTAACATTTCACAATTATTTTCACTTAATTACTATTGTACTTATTCACTTTTATCTTAAATAATTGATTAATTGTGAAAATTAATTTCACTCGCTTTTTCATCCTCTGGTTTCACTTCAACGCTTTTTGTTTACCGTATTACGTAACGCGCACTGTCACTTTTTCCGCTCATGAGTTTACGCACTGAGTCATTTGTACAAGTATTGTCGTACTCAACGGACGCAATATGTTTACGTTATTCCCTTTTTCTCTTTGAGAATGATCGAATGGTATTGGTTATAGATACTTGTTTACGAATTTTCTCTTAAGACGACTACAGTGGCGAGTGACATTATTTGAACATATCACAGAATAAACACTTATCATCTGCGAATAAGGATAAACGCACGTTTTGGGCAGACTAGGCAAATGCGCGGTGTATAGACTGCAGAGAATTGGTGTGATAGGTGATCCTTGCGGAGCTCCAGATTCGATGGATCGCTAGCTTGAGAGGTGATTGTCAATCTTGACACGAAAGGTTCTGTCTTCGAGGATTGTATGAAGATATTTTGGGATATTAGTCCAGCATGCCAGACTTTATCGAAGGCTTTTGCTATGTCAAACATATCGAGGCCTGTCGATTTGGTGCTATTCATTCCGTTATCATAACGTATATGTTGGACCACGCTGATGAGCTGGAGTTGGAAGTGTTAGTCGGGGATGATGTTTTTATCATCAACCGTCTCTTGTTTGTGTAGAATAGCCTTTTCAACTATTTTGGAAATGAAAGAGAGAGACTAATAGGTCTTTGATCTTGCGGAAATTTGTGATCTTAGCCTGGTTTGGGGATGACTATTATTGTAGCTAGTCTCCACGCTAACGAGTAATTCTGAAATTGGAAAACTTTGTTTAAGATGTTCGTTATTGTCGTTAGTATGTTGTCAGGGAGCCATTTAAGCATTGTGTTCGTCATATGTCCGGCCCGAGAGTCTTTAATTTGGTTCAATCTCAGTATAATGTTTTATGCCTTGTGGAGGTCCATTCTTCGTATCCCGTACTCCTTCTGTAACAGCGAGGATATTATTGTCCTGGCTTTTACTTGGATTGCTTCCTCTTCGTCAGAGTCCTCCTTTGGGAAGGTGTTTTCGCGAAACTGTTGCTCTAGAGTTTTCGCGAACGCTTCTGCCTTACCTGATGTGTCGTATTTGAGCACATTTTGTCCGTGGATAGGCGGCACAACTGTTTAATTTCTGTTTCGTAAATATTTCGATATCCTCCAAAAGGCATTCTCGCCAGGCTCTAAACTTTGTAGGAATCCTTCTCATTGTTCGGAACTCAAGTATTTGTTTTTATTTATTTATTATTGTTATAATATCACAAAAATAAAATAAATAAAATAATACATTCTTTCGGGAAACAAAAAAATTTTTAGAATTTCACTTTTCTGAATGAACAAAAGTTGCGCCCACTAGGTTTGAAATTTCCTTCTATATTGGAGAAATTGTTCTACTTGCAACAATGTTTTTGGAAATATTCAGGGGAAGTCCCATAAAATAAATGTTTGACTGTTGCCATAAAATATTTGATTTGTTCGTGAATTGTTCAACGTTGTGACTCCAAGGCAGACGGAAACTGCGCAAGAAGAGTTTCCAACAAGAAGAAGAAAATATCCTTTATACTGAAAGCATAGAAGTCGTTTTACAATAAACAGTATTGTGAAACCTTAAAACAAACTACAAAGGTATTTAAAGTTCACCACGAAATGGACGCACACGAAAACTATCTAAAAGAGCGGAACAGCTGGTAATTTGAGTTGAGTTGAGTTCGCCCGAATGGCGGGAGTTTCCTCACGAAAACTTCTCGTAGGCTTGAAGAACTCTGGTGTAATATATTCTTCGAGGAAAGCAAACTAAGTAATTGACAAACTAAGTAAACTAAGTAATTGACGTAATTTGTTCAACGAAATAAATGATTTTTTTACCTGGAATGAAGTTGAATCCACAATGTATTTATCATTTCGTTCAATGAGTTTTTGCCATCGCTCCAACAACTTGAAAATTCGACGCTCCTAGAAAGATTGATCCTTTTCGGCCAAAAACTGAGTTAAGTAATGTTTTAGAGAGTCACCAAAATTGAAAGTTTTACCACGAAGGGAGTTGTCCAAGGATCGAAATAAATGTTAATCCGAGGGTGTCTCATCAGCGCTATATAGTGGGTATAACATAAATTTCCCACCAATATCCATCAATTTTTGGAGTTGCTAAGGATGCTTGCAGCCTTGCATTGGCCTGGTGGAAAATACCACCTCTACGATTGACCAATTCTGATCGCTTTTCCCTGACCGCTGCATTCTATTTTTCCAGTCGCCAACAATAGACCTCCGAATTAATGGTTTGGTTCCTTGGAAGTAGCTCAAAATATACAGGACCTTTTCAATCCCACCAAATTGGCAGCATAATCTTCTTTTCTTGAACATGTGCCTTTGAAGTGGTTTGCCATGACTCATTATGGGTGCAACACGATCGTTTTCGATTGACATTGTTGTACACAATCCCCTTTTCGTCTCCAAAGATAATTCACTTTAAAAACAGATTCATTGCGTTTCAGCAATAATTCGCAAGCACTGATGCTCTTTATCAATTGACTTTCTTTCATATAGTGGCAAAAAAAAAATTGTGCCAAAACCCAAATATCAAGCTTCTTAACGAGACCGACATGTTTTAAATGCTTTTGAATGGCTATACGTGAAATGTTTAACTTCTCTGCAATCTCCAGTGTTACGTGATGGATCCGTTTTGATAATGGTTTTGATTTCTTTCTTATTAAGCTCAACTGATCAACTTGAACGTTGGCCTTCTTCGAGAGAAAAATTCGCAGGATGGAATTTTTCAAACCAATTTCAGCATTCTCTGTCTTTAAGAACTTCATTATCATACACATCACATAACCTATTTGCACTGTGTTTTCCCTATTGACACAATTTTGTTATGTAGCCGGCATACAGAAATAAAAGCAAAAAATAGAAGAGCAAATAAAATAGAATTAAAACTAGAATAATGAAAGCATTTGTAATTTAAATTTATGTATTAAGTAATATTAAGTTAAAAAATATTAGAAAGTCAGCATCAGCTCAGCAGAATTCATGTAAATTGAATATTATATTTTCTTGCTTGTATTTACTTACTTGAATTTACTATATTTCTAATAAAAATTTTAAAATGAATCAGTAAGAATTTACCGTGTGTCTGTGATATGCAAGGATCATGGTTTTCATAATATCGTAACCCCAACACGCCGGCACGGTAAGCTAGTCGGTGAAAAATAACTTCCCTTGGCCGCCATTGTGCGGCCCTTGTATTTTCAAATAGCACCTGTCTTTCTTCCTTTTTCGCTGCAGATGCGACCTATCGTTTGCCCAATTTATTATTTATTTATATTTTATATTTTGAAAACACACAACATGGCGCCCAAAGTGGGGCTATGCTTTAACTACATTATATATTTTTTCTGTTACATTTGAAAACACACAGCACTATTCGGTAATAATAAAGCAAAATATGGCAAAAATGTTGGTTTTTGCACTCCATATAAATATTGAAGTAAAAAAATTAAAAAAAATTATAGAAGTAAACAAATCATAAGAAAATATCTACGCAATAACTTTGTAATGCTCGAGTTGAAGATGACCGCTAACATATAAAAGAAGGAGAAGATCATAACATTTACGGATATGATAAAAACGGGAGTGATAGACATCTATAACTGAAATCGGCAATCACGTAATTCCCAACCCAATAATATATTTTCGTTCGCCGGGAGGATCAACACCGGTTTAAACGTAGAGAATATCACCAGAACAGGTAAACGTTGTAGCGGGGAATGAATGAGGGGCGGGGGGTATCGCTGCGACAAGTGTTAGCGGGCTTCTCTTCATTCTGCCAAACGTGAATCAAAAACCTTACAAACAATTCCAGAAGGAACACTTTCATGAGAAAAAAACTCGTGCAGTCGATGCTCATGAGATTAAAAGAGTTTGCCAAGCAGAAAGAACCTAGCGAAATATTTATTTAAAAAAATGCATTCTAATAAATAGCACCCTACAGAGCGTGTGAAAACTTTTGTCCGGACAAAGTAGGTAGTAAAGATTTTGCACTACAGGATAACAAGTTAATACAAATAAACAAATTCACTCTTTCAAACACAACTTTCTTTCTTCAAAACAACTGTATTCCACAATGGTCTCAATAAGAGTGATCTTCAATTATTTCTTTCGATATCTCGAAGCCACGAAGTATCAGTCTTCGATCTGTATGCCAGGAATCTAACACGTTTACAGTTTTTATCATTGCAACTCAATACCATTGATTTATCGCGGATCTTTTATAATTGATACGGACCAAGTTTCGCGTTGCTGATTTGAGAAATAATGTTTGAGTTATCCCCATCCGAATGCCGACACATCGCAATCGAATGGATATTATCGGCACCGGGATGCTGAGTTATAACTCGGGATGCTGGTATATAACTTTAAAGATTTTTTTTTTGTTTTCCGGAGTAAGATATTATTTTATTCATTTTAACATTGTGATATTTAATAGCTTAAGGTTGAACATTCATTTGCATAAAAAATTGTAATAAATGTTTTCTTTGGATTTTGTTTGAATGCTTGTTTTAAGCAGCGAATGGGTATGTGTGAAAACTTGCGTCCAACATTTTATCTGCATATAAAAGTTGCCAATAATTTAACATTCCAATAATCTACTATAAGCTCACTACAAGCTCAGCTTGTTTTACCAGACGCTGTTTCGCTGCACTTTTTTTAAATGAAATCATTTCAACAAAAAATCGAGTTTTTACAAGGAAACAATCTCGACGTTAACATGACATATTGAAGCCACATTTCAAAGCTTCTGAACAAAATGAAGTGTGAGCGCTCAAAGTCAAAATGTGTCGAAAAAAATCTTGCAAGTACCAGGTTAAACGCAAACTAGGTCGAAATGGTGTTTAGGGGCAGTAACAGTAAAGTTCACCCCAGAGAGATTCGATTTAAACACAATCTAGCAGGGAAATTTCTGACACCCGTTTTTTCCCTAATTGATTTTAACTTAACGCAAACAAACTCCAAGAACCGAAATCCCAACGTTTGTGTTTCACGTTTGCATTCAGCTACTCAACCAAGGCCTGGAGTTTTCCGTTCAAGTTGGGATGATGAAAAAAAGAAACTTTCGCCTTTTCCGATGGACTGAATTAAATTATAAATTCAATTTGTGCCACCCTCGTCACTTGTCATCATGAATCCCAAAATCCCTACAAGTATTAGATACGCGTAACGAGCGAATGAGGATACCATGGGAAGAAATAGAGTGATAGAGGAGGTAGTTGTATCTTAAACAGGAGCTTTGGGTCGTGTACCAGCATGAATTTCAAAATACTACAGCTCTATATTGTAGCTAACAAGTTGAGCTTGTTTCCTAAATATCTGGCATATTCAATATGGTTTCATTCTTTTCCGAGAACCTCCCAAGGGAATCACTGACGTTAACAAGCAGAGGATCTCACAAATGGGAATATGAAAAGATAATGCAATTAAAAAATTTGAGTATGTACCAATAATTTAAAATCAATACTGATCCGAATTTTCATCGCCATGTTTGGATTGTTGCTTAGTAATCTCGATTTTAACGTCCGCTGATTCAGGATTGCGAACGAAGCTGAAGTTATATGAAATCGAATTTGCTTAAAGTTCCAGGGCACCAGAAATCGTTATTACTCTGACGCATGCATACAGTATGTGTATAAACATAACTGTATTTTACATACAAGCAAATGTATGCTAAATTTAGACATATGTTCGTTATTTAGTGTGAGAATGGTTTAACAATCTCTGTGGGACACAATGATGAGGAAGTCATCACAGGAAATTGGAAATTGGAAACATTCAAAATTAGAACTCTATCCGAAAGTTTAAATTTAATTGTTTCAAGCTATTCGATAAGCTTTTCCCATTTGTTAGCCTCTTTAAAAATTGATATAAGATAAAAAAAGATAATTCAAGTGTTTGAGTGACCGTTCATGTTAGCCGTAAAAATGAATAATTAGAGGTGCTCAATGAAACACATCATGATTTGAATGTAATGGAATCCGTTGGCTCGAGATTTTATTAATGCTGTGGATGAAATGCAACGTCTAAATAATGCGCTTGGAATCATACAAAAGTGACTAAGCATATTCCCGGTGAAAAACTACACCGAACCGATTCTTTAATTCTGAGTATTTTCGATCACTCACTGTTTTCGAGCTGTAAGTCAGCATAACATCCATTAAGAGGTTGTCTTAGCAAATAAGTTTTGCTTTTTTACTCCCTTATCATATCGAGTTATACCTAATATTTTCTTTCCAGCCAAATACTACAATGCAATACAATACATTTATTGATGCCTTACAATATAAATACATGTCATTTTCAAACAATTCTACATTCTGGGCACATTTTTGTTTATTTAAGTGACTATGCTAGTTACGTCTTCTTTTTCTTATCTAATTATACATAATATATTCTTGATCGCATTTAATACGTTGAGTGCCACGCGGTTTTATAGCGACTTCACCGTCAGGCCGCGCGAGTTACGTTGTAACCAATACCCAACAGAAATGCGACGCCACGAATTCTATCGTGGACGCATCAATAAAAGAACTTTTGAACAAAACGCTATATTCCTTTTAACGTAGAGTTATATCAAAACATGATGATAAAATCCGAAAACTATTCACACCTTTAAAACTACAACCTTTTATTGCCTTTCATTTTTCACACTCTGCACTCGATATCCTTTTTTTTTTATTACATGCAATTCTGCATCTCATACACGTCCTTTTTGTTTTATGAGGTTGTCGGTATCTAATTTTATGAGGATAATACAAATCACATTGTACATATGGTTTTAAAACATTACGATAGGATAAGTAGTATATAAGTAGTTAAGAACTTCTTGAGGAAACGCAGTAGAGAGTTAAACGGGAAAATAAAAACATCTAAGTCCGAAGACGTGTTTTTTTCTGAAACTAGGATTTTAATGACAAGTTTCATTTTTCAGTTTAAAATTAATTTGACTTCAGTGAAGAACTAAGTTCGAAGTTATTGTTCCAATACAAAATCAAATTAAATAACTGGCGCAGCCGGTAGGATCCCTTTCCGAAGAATAGGGATCCAGTGATACGAAACTTTCGCACTTTTCGGGAAACGCAATACATTTCTCCGTCGCTATATAAAATAAAATTATCCAGAGGTGTATCGTTAAGCCCAAAGAACACCTTCAAACCGATACTGAGGCTGGTATTGGATCTGGATTCATAAAAAAAAATATAATTATAATACATACAAATGTGTACATATATATAATAATACTAATAAAATAAGTGTGTTTGTTTTGGCAAGTTAATGCAAAGAAGGTTGCTTTTTGATAAAAACAGATTCTACAACAAAATGGATCAAGAATTGCAAAGGCTACAACAAGCTCTGCACCAAATGCAGGAGCAACACCGGCTAGAAATTGAAAGCTTACGACAACAGTTAGTGCAACCCGAAAGAGTTTTCCAATTAAGTTTCGATCAAGTCTTAAAAAAATTTTCAAGTGTTAAGCCTTTTTACGGGAGACCCGAAGATTCACTACAAGAGTTCCTGAACACAGTTGAAAACGTGGCTTCTTTGTGTGGCGAAAACGCAGCGTTGTTACAATTTGGACTGCAGATCATCTTCAAGGAAAAAATAAAAGGTGAAGCCAAATTGGCGATACAACGGCTAGGCGAGGACCTGACATGGGAAGCGGTGAAATCGGAACTGAAACTTCACTACAGACCACAAAGAACGTACAAAAAGCTAATGGACGAAACCAGAAATATTAAAGTAAGTAATTTAAGAGAATTATTTGTTACGATTAGGAAAATAAATTATCAATTAAACGAACTTTATGATTTCGACGAAAATAAGCCCAGCAACTATAGCCCAACAAATAATGACAAGAATTTAGTGGATATAATTAAAGACATGCTCAATGGTTGTTACAGAGTCTATATACGAAATGGTATGACTCTGATTGATGTGATCAATCTGTTTGATGGATTGAGGTTATTAGACGAAAATGACGTGATCCATTATGACTTTAAAAGGAATTTCAAAGACCTTAAACAAAATAATTTTAATAGCAGACAGAATGACAGGGACAACCGACCGAATAAAGTTCAACATAACCCAAACAGAAACATTGAACAACAAAACAGTTATCAACGTCAAAATTTCAGACTAAATAACAATACCAATTTTCATCATACCAACTGGACATCTAGACATAACCGCGAGCAACAGAGACAATTTTTCAACAGAAATTCTTTTCATAATAATTCGAGATTTAGCAATCAAAGAAGTAATTTTAACAATTCTGGACAGTTCCGAAACAGTTTTGGAAACAACTTCCACTATAATTATGGAAATAATCCCGATAACAATTCCGGGCAGCTTAAGCAACGCTCTCCAAACAATAATCGTATTGAACCAATGGAAGTGGACAACATCCAACAAGACGTAAATTTTTCAAACGAGCCTCGGACACAAAACTCCCAATAGTAGCCCTAACCATCGCAAGAAGAAAACTAGCCTGTCTAATCGACACTGGTTCAGAAACTAGTATTTTGAAGCCAAAAATTTTAAGCAGGTATCAAGAACTTAAACTAGAAAAACCTCTTTACGTCTCTACTTTAAATGATGTAACTAAAGTCACATCCAAAACTGTCACACCTATTCCAGAAGAGTTCCACGTACAAGGAACCTTGTCATGGAAGTTAATAAAAAAATAGACGATTCGGGTCAACAAAAATGGCGCATCGTAATCGATTATAGAAAATTGAAAGAAATAACGATCAGCGGCAAGTTTCCCATTCCTAACATCGACGGAATTCTAGATAAGTTGGGTAAAGCGCATTATTTTACCACTCTAGAGTTGGCAAAAGGCTTCTACCAAATCCTTGTTCGACCTGAAGACAGAAAGAAAACCGCTTTTTCTACTCTATTCGGGCACTATGAATATGTAAGGATGCCTTTTGGGCTTAAAAACGCACCTTCAACTTTTCAAAGATTAATGAATTCCGTTTTGAGGGATCTCATCAACAAAATCTGCGTCGTCTATCTAAACGACATCTTAATCTTTGGTACATCCCTGGAAGAGCAAATTCAAAGTATCAGAAAGATATTTGATAGATTAAGAGAAGCTGGCCTAAATATACAAATTAACAAGTGCAACTTCCTGAAAAAAGAGACTGAATTTTTAGGACATATCCTGACTCCAGATGGTATAAAACCAAACCCAAATAAAATAAAAGTTATTCGAGACCTCAAATTACCAACGACAACAAAGCAAATAAAATCTTTCATAGGTACCACAGGATACTACAGGAAATTTATTAAAGATTATGCCAAAGTAGCCTACCCGTGACGATGTATTTGAAGAAAGGAACGAAGATAAACCCGAATAATCCAAATTACATCTCTGGTTTTGAAAAACTCAAAGATATCATCACAAATCACCCCATTCTGAAATATCCCGACTTCAGCAAAAGATTTAAACTCATAACAGATGCAAGTACTCTTGGTGCAGTCTTAACACAGGAAGGTCATCCTATCTGCTATGCGACCAGAACCCTCAACGACCATGAGAAAAACTACTTCACAATCGAAAAAGAGTTATTAGCGATTGTATGTGGTACTAAATATTTCAGGCCATACCTTTTTGGGAAAGAATTCGACCTACAAACCGACCATCAGCCAATAAAATGGCTTCAGGTGAAATATTCAGGGAAGGATTCAGGGGATTCATATAAATCGAAGACTTCAAAGGTGGCTTATCTCTCTAGGGGAATATGATATGAAAATACATTATATTAAGGGAAGGGATACCAAAATAGCAGACTTTTTAAGTAGACTGAACACAGAAAAGAACGAAAAAAATACGATGACGAAATGCGACATTGGAAAGCATTCAAAAACTGAAAATTTGAGTTTTTATGGAATGACCAATGAAAGTCTACACAATTTGAATGAGCAGGGCAGCATTCTTGAAACTGAAAAAGAAAAGTCAAAGAAAAGTGTCAAAGAAAAGGTTAACTCATACGAAAATGAAAAAAATTCGGGAACTGAAA
The DNA here is from genome assembly GCA_954870665.1 of Stratiomys singularior. NCBI lineage: Eukaryota > Metazoa > Arthropoda > Insecta > Diptera > Stratiomyidae > Stratiomys > Stratiomys singularior. Next base: position 51,921,126 of record OX940879.1, read on the forward strand.
ATTTGAGTTCCATTTTTGTCGAAACATCTCATAATGAAATAAACGCTTTAAGTGAATCTCTAGAAAACGAAACTACACACTCTCAGGAAGAGGACAGAAATGATCATATACCTATACTTGAGACAATAGTTAACAGGTTTAGAACGCGAATTATTTTAAAGGAATCAAAGGAAAAAGAATATGAAAGTGCCTTCGGAAATAGAAGGATCTTTGTTGATAAAAATGATTACGTACCGATAGTGTTAGTAACCTAATTCGAAGGTATATACGTAAAGGAAAAGTAGGAATTTATTCGTTCCTGTCGGATCGCAATTACAACAAATTACAACAGGTAATTATAAGCACATTTTCCGACAGTAACCTAGTAAAATTTGTTAAGTGTAGTAAATTTGCTGTAGATATAGAGGACGAAGAGGCGTTAAACAAGCAAATCTCACTTTTTCATAAACATGAATCTGGTCATTCTGGGATACTGGCAACCTATGAGGGCATTAAAACCAGAATATACAACCCAGTTCTTCGAACGCAAGTTCACAAGATTATAAACAACTGTGAGTTTGTGCAGCTAGAAAACTAGAATAACGGAAATCTAACGGGAACACCGTCCACTACGAACGAGCTCATTCACGTAGACACTTACGTAAACAGTAAACATTGTTTTATCAATTTTATTGAAAAGTTTTCGAAACATGCCATTACCTTTTATCTGGAGGATCGTAACACACAGACAATAATCGAGAAGCTCCGACAATTTTTAGCCATAAAAGGCAAGGTTAAAATGTTTATTTTCGACAACGAGTTCAACACTAGGAATATAAGAGAACTCTGTTTAGCGGAAAATATCGACTATCATATAACAAAACCAAATAGTCATACAGGGAATGCAGATGTCGGACGACTAAATAATACGTTAACAGAACGAATAAGAATTTTAAATATCGAAGAAAAACTTCCTATTAGGATACAAATGCTGAAAGCAGTAAAATTTTACAATAATACTTACCACTTAACTATTAAAGCAACCCCTCAAGATGTACAAGAACATAAAATTCACCACAATATCATCCGTGATAGGTTGAAACAAACAAAGATAAAGATTATAGGAAAAAGAAATAAAGTTAGGGAAGACTATGACGAAGAAAGAGAAGAAGGTTTTATAAAAAATTATAAATCCCTTCGGCACAAAGAACAACCCAAATTTAGAAAACATTATCTAACAGGTATTCATGAAAGCAATATCAAACGCCCTTTAAAATTTTCAGATAATTCTGGCGATAGGGATTGTCTTTCTATTGGTCCCCCTAGCCCAAGGGAAACTCAAAAAAAAAAAATTTGTATTGCAGTTTTGTTAAAAATTATAATGAAGAATACATAGAAATAGAAAAAGATGTTTTAATTTTTATAAAAGAAATTTCAGTAATCATTGTGATGAAAGGAAGTTGACTTTAACTGGAAATTACTTTATAAGCTTTTAAAATTGTACTGTAACGATAAAAACGATACGATAAAAAAAAAAGAATTTACAAACAAGATAAGTACATTTAGTAATATCTGTAAATAATACACTCGATTTGAATAAAATAGCATTAACTTTTGAAGGTACCGTTTTAACATAACAAAAGAATATATACGAAATCCAAGTACTTAAATATCTAAGGATTGTGAACATGGGAATCGGATGTTCTTCAACCATTCTTGTCATTAAAATTATAAACTTTGTATACTTCTTTGAAAAGAGGAGAAATTTCAAACTCGATATCCAAAAAAAAAGGATTCGGGACAATCCCCACTCTAGCGGGGGAGGAGTTACGTTGTAACCAATACCCAAAAGAAATGCGACGCCACGAATTCTATCGTGGACGCATCAATAAAAGAACTTTTGAACAAAACGCTATATTCCTTTTAACGTAGAGTTGTATCAAAACATGATGATAAAATCCGAAAACTATTCACACCTTTAAAACTACAACCTTTTATTGCCTTTCATTTTTCACACTCTGCACTCGATATCCTTTTTTTTTATTACATGCAATTCTGCATCTCATACACGTCCTTTTTGTTTTATGAGGTTGTCGGTATCTAATTTTATGAGGATAATACAAATCACATTGTACATATGGTTTTAAAACATTACGATAGGATAAGTAGTATATAAGTAGTTAATAACTTCTTGAGGAAACGCAGTAGAGAGTTAAACGGGAAAATAAAAACATCTAAGTCCGAAGACGTGTTTTTTTCTGAAACTAGGATTTTAATGACAAGTTTCATTTTTCAGTTTAAAATTAATTTGACTTCAGTGAAAACTTAGTTCTGAAGAACTAAGTTCGAAGTTATTGTTCCAATACAAAATCAAATTAAATAACTCGCGCGAATTACACATAATCCAAAACCCTTACCTCAGCATATCACTACACATTTTACCAATTCCCTATCTTGATCACTTATGACTCACATCCCGAAACCTGATCATATTATAAACATCCTGTCATAATAAATATCCAATTTCGCTAACTTGCATGATAACTCATTCTACACGAAGAATCAATCATTGCTGAGATCATCATTTAGTAATATCAAATATCAAATCAAGAAGCATAGCAACAAAGAGAATGCTTGATCAGCATTCTTATCTTATATAAAGAGCCCTTCATATAGATTTAGTTCAGTTTGAGTTGAGAGTACAACACAGTTTGAGTTTGAATTCAGTTTGAGTTGAGTGTGCAACACAGTTTGAGTTAAGAGTTATAGTTTGAATGTTACAGTTGATTGTATGATACCGGTCACAGTTACAGTATCAAGTTAAATACAATTTATAGTTAAGTGTATATCAAAGTAAAATAAAAAGTGTTAAAATAGAAAGTGTAGTTATTTTTAAATAATTAATGTTATAAAAACATAACTCGCGCAGGTATCGTAGTACAGCAATGCGAAGCGCAATACTGGCAAATTAGAATTTACTCGATAGAAATTTTAAAACGTCTTAGGGCCATTGTTTTTTAGCGTAATGGATGGTATTTTTGTTCGAAAGGGAATGCTTATATAAGCATTCATTCAACACGTTAGGCCCCTCGCCTGTTTAATTTATAGTTTATAGTATATATAGTATATATAGTACAGGGTGGGCCATCTAGCGTTTTAAATTTAAACTATCTACATTTCGACATTGGAAACGTCAAATACCATCGGAAAGTGACAAATATTCAGTAAAAAGTATAAAATTTACGAAATGAGTCGCTATTCGCTAGAAGAAAACTGGGAAATATTGAAAACTTTTTTCCAAAGTGGTGAGTTTTCAACCCAAACTGAGAAATTCGGCATAAAAGTGGACAGACAAAAAGTGCCATCAGTTCAATTTGTGCAACAATTTGTCAAGCGTGTGCGTGAAACTGGCTCGTTGGTGGATAAACGAAAACGTCAACGTTCATTTTCCACGCGTTCAACCGAAAATATTGCGACTGTAGCTGAAAGTGTTAGTGAGAATCCATCCACCTCAACTCGCCGTCGATCGCAAGAATTGAACATTCCACGAACAACTTTGCGACGAATTTGGCAGGAAGACCTCGCTATGAAGCCATTTAAAGTTCAATTGGTGTAGCAGCTGAAGCCACTTGACCATCCGAGCCGTCTACAGTTCGTAGATTGGGTGGAAGATCGTTTCACCGAGGATGGTCAAATTTACCGAAAAATCATATGTCGGACGAGGCTCATTTCCACCTCGGTGGTTACGTTAACAAGCAGAATTGTCGCATTCTGGGCACAGGAAACCCGCACGAAATTGTCGCGAAGCCAATGCACCCAGCACAAGTCACTGTATGGTGCGGATTTTGGTCTGGTGGAATCATCGGCCCATTTTTCTTCAAAAATGAAGAAGAAGCCGCCGTAACCATCAATGGTGAGCGATATCGCGCAATCTTATCCAAATTTTTCTTCAAACAAATAGAAGAAGAAGACTTGGACAACATTTGGTTCCAGCAGGACGGCGCTATACAGCAATCGCTACAATCAATCTTTTGCGCCCTATCTTCGAAAATCGCATAATCAGCAAAAGAGGTGATGTGGAATGGCCTCCCAGTTTCAGAGTATTTTCTTTGGGGAGCTATTAAAGATACATTTTACGCCAACCATTCAAAAAAAAATCAAGATCTAAAGTACGAGATTCAAGCTGCTGTTACTGCCATAAGGCCGGAACTCATCGGGAAAGTACTCCAAAATTGGGTGGATCGGATGAGCTACTGTAAACTCAGCCGTGGTGGTCATTTGTCCGAAATTGTTTTCCACAAATAAATTTCATAAAATAACCTTTTAAATTAATGTTCAACCTTTGAAAAATATCAAGCCGTTTTTTTTATTGACTTTTTAAATTTAAAATTTTATATGGCCCACCCTGTGTATATAGTTTATAGTATTAGAGTATAGTATAGTTTATAGTATAAGGAAGCCGACGTTCCATCCAGCAGCATTGCAACCAGTAAAAAACGACACAATCTGCAGACAAAACCTGGCCGAGTTTCAGCAGTGCGAAAATATTGCAAATCGTGCTATGAAGAAAATGCGGCAAAGAGTGGCAGAAAAATAGCACGAAATTTGACCAAACAGGTTATAAAATTTTGTGACACTTGCGAGGGACAACCATTTTAATGTTTACCTTGTTTCAATAAAATCCATTAAAGTTTTCTGAAAAAATGTTCAATTTTTACCTTCATTGTCATATTTTATAGTGTCACTCACCGGTGACTGACGCGGCCTGAACGGAAAGGTTGGCACTCAACGTGTTAACAGTTAAATGTTACTGTCATTTTTAATATGCGCTTGCATCACGCGCTGTCTTGTCTTCGTTTAGTCTTAAACTAAATAAATACGTAACCTACAAATTATAAACCTAAATAAATACTTAACCTACTATATACAATAAAGCTTAAAAAAACTAAAGGATTTCCTAATTATCTTTTTACATCTTTGCTTATCTATTTGGTGTTTTTCTCTACTGACGGAATTGGAGTATCTGTATATAATATACAACTCAGGACTTGTCCCTGAGCGTTGCGGTACGCTAGATGAAACAGATTGTTTCGGTAAATTTTTTCCATGAACGGAGACATAGAAAGTCCAATTACAGAAGAAGCTAATAGCAATTCTAATCGCTTTATCGGAGAACCCTCGTTGTATCAATTTAAAGATAAGCCCGTCATGCCAAACACTATCGAAAGCTTTTTCTACGTCGAGAGAACATACAATATACATATAATAATACATATATAATACAATATACATATAATATAAACATACAATAATATACAATCGAACATACTCGTATGCGATAGCAAGTAGCATTCGGTACGGAATAAAAAATATTTTCCGGAATAAAAAACCAGCAACAGCAAAGCAACAGGTGAGGCCTTTAATGGAAACTTCTTCAAGGGCCAAGAGAAAAATCTTTTTGTCAAAAGAGCTGTACCACTGATTGCGTCATTCCTTAGCATGTTATACCCCGTAAACCTTAATATGTGTTGCTTTTTCAATTTTGTCTCCGAGTTGCGACGAAAGGTTGCATCATGGGAATCTAAGATTTGTGCTGCTGCTCGCTGGGCGTTCAAGCCAAATACTTCAATAACGCCGCAAATATAATTCGATACACGTAAACTGCAAATTTATCGAATTAAGTACTGTCTGTTTACTTGTCACAATTGACCATTCTGTAGCATTTTGTTTTATAGCACGCTTTGCCCTTTTGATAATTGGTTTAGTTAGATTTTGATTTATTTCCTTATCACTTAGTAAATCACCCAGTTTTTGCCCGTTCTTCAAGCTAATTTTTAGTTAACTGAATATATCAAAAAGCGAAATTCTGGTTGTAGAATAAGAACAACCCAGGACAATATCTTAAAACTTCGTTGAAGATTTTCTGGCGCAACAGTTCGATAAATTGCTTGAACCGTATGCGAGGTTAGAGGATCGAAATTTGACCAGGTGTAGTGGTCGAAAATTGAATTTGATCGAATAAATTTTGAAGGTTTTATATCAATATAAAGTTCTGAAACACTCAAAAATACTCTATCTTTATAATTTATAAAGATAGAGTATATAAATAAACATATATAAATAAATAAACAAGATTGAGGCGCATAACATTGGCACTCCAGTAGAAGAACGATAAAGAAACCTGGAGACGGTATAAGAACAATCGATTAAAGCCAATTGTTATACGGCTTACGACTGTAGTTTGTCGAATAGACATGAAATTATTTTGAAGTTGAAGGGAAACCTTCAAAAGCTCCTTCTTTTATCCTCCTCTTCTGTTAAAACATCAAGGTATAGACGCGCGAATATAAGGCGGATGAAAGATTGAGATGTAGAAACCGGTAAGGCACTTCATCACATTTAACAATTTTTCATAAAAATAAGATCATTTTCGAAAGCTTATTTTTAACATTTTTAACATTTTAGTTAATTTCTTTACAAAAATTTGGAAAAAATCAAAGCTCGTTGAAATCGAAATTAGAAATTGATAGAAAAATTTACGTTCGAAGATAATACCGTTCTCACTTCATAAAGAAATTTCAAAAGTTGGTTTTTTTTCGAAATTTTGTCTCGTTATGGAGTAAATAAAATATAATTTCCTGCCGGAAATTTTAATGCTTTCGGTAGCGTTTTCCAAATAAATTACAATTTTCAAAATAAAGAATCACACACCTGCTTTCAAATATTGAACTTCTTTGTGGGGACGTAAGACGTAGAAGGCGCCAGAAAACGAAATCAATTATAATAACCATGCTGCCGGATAGATTGCCGACGGGTTAACTCACCGTGCAATGTACAATCTCATCAATTGGCAATGAACTACCTCATCGGATCATGACTGGAGGATATAGTATCTACGTTCAAACAAACGACAACGGCCAACGTCTGATTGATGTCTGGCATGTAGCAGAAATTTAGTCATACGTTCTTCCCGCATCTTCGCGAACATAATATAACCTGGATATCACCGGATGGAAGCACACAATATCAAATCGACCATGTTATGATCCAGCAAGGGTGGGTTTGGAGCAACCTTATCGTTTGCACATATCGAGGAGCCAATTGAAGCTCAGATTAAACTAAAATATCGATGTCACAAGTTAAAGGTATATTCGACGAAGACTAGCCCTCTGCCAAAATCCCACTTCGAAAGGCTTCAAATTGCGTCCGTGGTCAAAAATTTCATCGAGACTCTTGTTTCTTCTCTTACTACTTTGCCTCTCAGTGCGTTCTAAAAAGGAACAAACAATTTTGGCACTTGGCATAGCGCTTGTGAATGCAATAAGCTGGTCGTGAATTGTGGTGTTGATTTTTAAAATAACTTAATATTGAAACTATTGAGTGACAACGAAAGCTATTCGAACTTGTGGAAATTTGAAGATCATTCCAAGAAGGACCAACTTACGCCGGTAAATGAACTTCAAGTGAATCTAAATACGAAAAGAGGGTGAACAGAGACTGGCAAAACCAAATATTAAAATTAACGTAAATCAGAATCTTTGTGAAGAAATGTCGAACAAACATAAAGGTAAGAAAAGCGCATTTTAAAAGAGATACACATTTTTTAATACAAGTTTTAACATAAGTTTTATATAAACGGGCATACTGATCGAACCGATCCTAACCTATATAAAATAAGATTGTGTTTGTCGCATATACTCACCAAAGGATTTCTGAAAATACAGACATTTCCTCTCAATGGAAAGAGGTGGCGCTATGTGCAGGTGAATTTTGAACTAATTTTGAATTTTAAAACGTTAATAGCACATTACAATTTCATCTTGTGTTCCTTCCAAGTTTCTACGCCAAATCGCAACGGTGGCAGTGAGGAGAAATGCAGCAAAGAGTTTCTTCTTCCGAAAAAAGAGAAGATTTCACGGAAAATATACCTGTCTGCCATCAAACGTTTATGACTATTTTGCGAATCGGAAAACTTTGTAACCTCCAGGAACTCTTCAAGAGAAACGACGAGGAGGACGAAAATTAGATTTTTTTGAGAGAATCGAAAAAGTTAAAGATCAGATTGGCAAATTTATCCCGTTTGACGCTCACTACACAAGAGCTACGAACAGTGCCCGATAGTATTTCAGCTAGGATCTTCCGATTGTAAAGGTGTGTGAGATGTTTAACAAAGGATATACGAATACCAACTTTGCTTACGAGTTTTACAGACGAAGTTTTCGTTCTAACATTAACATTAGTTACGGCATACCCTGTACGGTCACCTACTTAACATATTCTAATTTGAAGTTAAGAAAATAAGCTGCGACAATCTAACTGATGGCAAATCTGTGGGTTGAGATGGCGGCACACAAAAAGAGAGCGGACGTCTTTTACGAAAAAATGAAACAGGATGACGATACGTGTTCACTAAGCTACGATTGCAAAAAAAAATAATGTCTTGTCCAGCGTCAAATGTACCTGTACCACTTCGCAGTTTGTCAAAGAAATTCAAACTCGCCCCAGACTGCAGAAAATGGTTTTCTCGTACGTATAGCTTGATTTGGATAATGCATCGAACCAAATTGACAAAATAAGAACAAAACTATGATTGGCATGTTAACGTAATGGTTCCTAAAAGGATTCCCTACCAATAGAAAAAAATATCCACAAGTGGCTTCCAGTTGTCAGTTTTTCGTTTACTCCCCCGGAAAGAGTTTTCGGAAATTTAGAACGGGTATTTAGAAAGAAATTCAACGTGATTTGAAGAAAAGCCTGAAGCACGCATTTGTAGATATATACAAAAAAAAATTTGTCATTTTCAACTTTCATTTCAAGATAACACCAGTTTTAATTAAGTATTTGCAAGACTATTGTTAATTTTGCTAAAAAGTCTGCCTTCTAATCTTATTTTCAATTTTAGTTCATTTCACCAAAGGATCTCAGTTAAAGATGATTTTTTTGCTAATTTTTAGCCCATATTTTTGTAACCAATTCGTTTTAACTGCCATAATTTTTCTAAATGTCAGAATTTGTTTCGAATCTTAAAAAAACATGTGTACTTAAACAGTTTGAGTTAGCTTTTCAAATTTCTTATTTTGGTTAACAATTTTCAATAAGCAGGCTTTGAAAGTGAACACGAATTTTGGCGTGGCTGCCAAAATCACCCAGTCATTTGTAGTTAAGGCTTTTTTAGGTAGATGGTAATGCATTTCTTAATAGGAGTTTTTACCTTTGCACAACCAGGCCATTTATTTAATCAATGTCTAAATTACTTTGAAAAACTGAACAAAATAGATTAAAAGTACAACGTTTTCTGTATATTTTATAAGCAATCGAATCAAAACTTACTTTAATTTATTCAAAATATGATTCATGAATAGTTTCCTTACTTGTTAGAACCCAGCCAAGAGTTTTGCATCTTGAATGCAAAAAGGATATCTCCAATTGATCCTGATTAGATTTAGATTTAGGTTAAAGTGCATAGTTCCTGCTTGAAACTCAGCGCAAACATGCTACGAAAATTTTAAATAAGTCAAAACAAGGACATGATTCATATATTGATTAAATCCAACTGCGTCTTCTGAATTTAAAAAACTGAAGACTTTTCTTGTAAAACGTGCTTCCCTTTTTTGTTTTAGGAAATATTGAGTCTAACTAAATTTTTTTGCAACTCCAAGTGCAATTCCACTTTGTTTCGGGCATTTTTTAATGTAGCCAAGAAGCATCAACTAATTATTTCATAGATTTCATCAAAATAGGGCTGGTTTCAGTCAAGCTCCACTTTATGTATTGTATCCAACCAGAGAGCTATCTTCGGAGTATTTTTGTGAAAAGCTGTGAAAAACTTTAATCTATGCTACATTTGAGTAGGAACCATGAAATGAAATACTAAGATTATTCAGTCCTATGCTAGTTAGTTCGTTTAGCAAAATAAAAAAAACAAATGTTCCTCGGTCATTCGTTTGAGAAGTAATGAAAAGCATCGCGATGGTAGCCTCCAAGTACCATTCCCTGCCACCAAAATTACCACCACACTTTACTCGCACTTAGTTTCCCTCAAAATTGTTTCTCTGTATAAAATGAACTGAAAATGTTATTTATCCATGCACAAGCAATTATTATATCGTCAATTGCATGGGGAGCTGAAAGGATTACAAAATTCACTTTCAAAATCAATCGCCAATTTCCAGAGTTTTTCAAAACAGTGGGTGGCCCTGCATTGGGAAATTATGGCCAACAAACAAACTTTAATTTTTTTTTTCATATTGCCATAAATATAATCATTGAAACTCGATATTTTGCACAGATCTTCTCGCCTACATATGAACTAAGGTCCACACGAGATAATCGGCTTCATAAGTCGAACTGCCAAAGAGGAAAATTCAAAAGAAAGACTTAGTGCAAATATAGGACCCGAGAATAGAAATAGGAATAATTTTCACTTAATTTGCCCACGATGTATAAAAACTCACTGGAATCAAAAGAATTATTTTATTTCAATAATCAGTAACAAATACAACAAAAATACTGAACCAAAACAAAACGAATAAAATTTTTATAACATCAATACTGTCGTTCTTTTGTCCATGGAAGACATTTCATTCGAAGAGTAACACCTACACACCTTATTGGAAAATGTTTAATCAGCATTTTCACACAATTCACTGTAGATTTCTAGTTGATCCACTGTGATTGCTTCCTCAAAATTCCGCTGTGACTACTCGGCTCAGAAAATACTGTGCAGATGCAAGAATTTAAACTGAATTCGGGCACCCAACTCATCGATCAAAATTATGAAGAATGTGAGAATTAGGATCAAATAGACTATGATAAACTCGAAAAGACAAAAACATGAAAAGCGTAAGATTCTAGTTTAGCCGCCTTCTTAAGAAAGCCGCACTTAAAATTCTGGAAAATTACCAGAATATCGGTCGAAACAATGTCACAGTGTTATACAAAAAATGAGATTTATTTAGATTTTTATAATCCCAAAAATGGAATTTACTTATGTTTGCTACTTCTTTACTACTCACTCTCTGTCGCGATAATTTCACTTTTTTGACGATGCACTATGCGCAGATTTTTTTTGCGCTCCATAGTGAACTTTTTTAATAGCGATAATCTACTGTAAATGTTGATTTTTCCCAATACTTTCCAGGCACGGTCATATCAAATACCGCACTGCAATACAAATGTTTGCGACGAGTCAGCCTACTCAGACCATGTGTGAGTGGAGACTTTTAGGCATCAAGGTAGCAAAGCAAAATTTAAGAAAACGTCTTTATGTCCTATCTCCAATAATTTTTGCTTAAAAATACTATTTCATCTGGAAAATTTGAGTCGAATACCGTTAGGTTGGAGGTTTATTCGATGTATGCGCGTTTGAAAGTGGTTACGACAAGATCTTTACTAAACAACTACACAGGCTTCTTCGATGAAGACTCTGAGTGATTCGATCAGTTTACTGTGATTTTTCTTAGGATATCCTTTACATTATAATACGCAAAAGAAAAAAGTTAAAATTTCCGCTGAAAATGTATTACATGGTAAACTCAAAACGTTGGTGGAAACACCTGCCTGTTTTGCCCATGATGGAAATTACACTTTTCTTTCTTTTTTGTAGAGTTTGATTTGTGGGACGATTGCTAAAGTTGGTGGACGGTTCTTTTTCAAGAAAATTGGCTAGATAGTACTTCCGAAACTTCCTTTATAGCTCCACGGGCTGAGTATGAAGTTTTCTAGCCCGTTTCTATCGACTTGAGGATTCCATGCAGAGCGCTATCTACTTCGATTAGAGTGCGGTGTTGCTGAGTAATCAATATGCTTTCTTTGGCGGTGCATCCACTTCTTCGAAAAGTTTTAAAACTTTGTGGACAAGTGTGCATCTGAATACGAACAAGGTGTTCGGACAGTACACCGAAAACATCACTTTAGGATACCCTGATCACGAAAATAGCCGTCAACCGAAGTGAGGAAGAACGGCTAACAAAAAACATAAGCGCAATCTTAAACGTGATGAGAAATGCAACGAACTTCCAAAAAAAATGTCCATAAGTACATTTAAAATAGGATTGACGAACTGGAGAACCTCGATGATAGAATCTAGTACGAAAACCATGGCTACGGGTAGAGAGTGAGATGAAAGAGCATAAGAAAGATTCTGAAAATTAAACTCCCTTCACCGAAAATACTAATCCTTTCGTAAAACGCAAAAAGGCGGCATGCAGCCACTTAAACCTGATCGCAGGAAAAGTGTAAAGGGGTCGACATCAGTCAAAACAAGAGACAAAAGCCAAGGAAAAGAAAGAGATGCTGATTTTCAATTCGTGCGCTTCGAATTGCAGCAGAATGCTGTGAAAAGATACAGCGCATGACAACAAAAGGTTTGAAAAAGACGCTCAAAAAGCACGAAAGCACAAAACACAGCGCGATGCCAAAAAGACCAGGCGCAAGCAGCGTAGGAATGCTCTACTGCTCAAGCCTGCAAACGGGAGGACTTACGCCGAAATTCTCAAAGAGATTACGCAAATCATGGAACCCGAAAGAACGGTTTCTTTATACGAACGTTAAGAACGACCAAAACAGGCGGCCTCCTCGTAGAACTCGGGGCGGAATCCACCGATAAGGGGCTGTTCGAGAGCCCCGTCAAGAACCTACTTGGCTCTAAAGCTGTAGTCTAAAATCAACTTTAAAATCAACCTACATCGTGGCTTAACCACACAAGACTTACTTGACCGGGTTGCGATGGAGAATAGTTGAGCCTTTGTCAATATCTGAGCAGCAACATCACAAGGAGGAGGCTGGATGGTAATGTGACCGATACAGTACCACCGCTATCTGAGTACGTCGTAGTGCTCTACTGACAGTTTGGACTTACTCCAGCGGGGATGGATTCGTGCTCATTGGATGTGCGGATATGACATTCATAAGCGTTTATTTCACGCCAAGTCAATCTGATGTTTTCAGCACTGGCTCGATGAACTGGAGGAAGCTGTCTCGAGCCCAGAAGGCCGACTCCTTGTTGGCGGTGACCTTAATGACAAGGCGGTAGAATAGAGAATGCCTCGTCCAGAACCAAGAGGAAGACGATTCCTAGAAATTGCGGCGAGGAGGGAACTTGTCATAATGAATATTGGAAACTCACCATCGTTTCGACGAAGATGCTGCTTGAGAATCATTCCGGATGTGACATTTGCTTCAGAGTTCTCGGTACCTAGGATACACAAATGGAAGATACTGGAGAACTTCTCAGCAAACCATATTCAGTATATTGCTTTCGAAGTTGGCGAGCGTGCTTTTCAGCGCATAGTATCCAAGCCTTCACCTGTAGTCAACTATTCAACTGTAACTATTATAAAAAAAGATGTCAATGCTACGACACGATAACCCTGCTCTGCACTGTTGGTCAGCAGGAATCGTTGAAAAGTGAAGAGAATGTCACAGACTTCGCCACGAAGCCTAACGCTCAAGGGATCAAGACGAGTCACATTTCCGAACTCCTCCGTAGTTTGATTAAAAACAGCAAAGCTCGCTGCTGGCACAAACTCGATGATGCAGGCGACGAATGTTCTGGAGAATGTCCTGTGTTCTGAAGAATGTTTACTGGCATCGAGCTTGTGGAAGCTTTAAAACCAAAAAAAGCCATGGGTCCAGCCGGTGTCCAGCAGAAGTGGTTTGTTTTTCAGGACTTGCTGTGCTTGCAGCAAGAGTTGCGAGGGAGTTTCGCACAAGTACAGCTCTACGGATTGCAGCTGCATATCGCACTGTCTCAGTGCGATACGCAGTGTCGAATCACCAGTGCTGGTCATGACGAGGGTGGTCCTTCTTATGCTTCTTGCGGAAGAATGAAAGCTCGCGTACTTCAGTAGGGGGAGTCGGCGGGAGGAGTCTTCAGCTGAGAGGAAAGGAGAAGAACCCTAGCTTTGTGGCAGTATCATGGGTAAATGAAACGCGAGTCAGGTGGACCGCAAGGCTCATCAGTGACTTGGGGCCGTGGTTCTGCAGAAAGCATGGTGAGACTGATTCTTATCTGACGCAACTACTCACTAGGCACGGATATTTTCAGTCTTACCTGTACATGACGGAAAAGTCATCTTTCCCAGCTTGCTTGTTCTGCCCAACGATGATAGGTGATGCCTGTGCCACGTTTTTTGTATATGGAAAATGGACGAAAATCCATTCAGAAAACAAGAAAGATGTAAGAAGAAAGATTATAAAATCAGAAGACAATTGGAACTGCTTATCAAATTACGTGCGGACGGTTCTTCTTATGAAGTAGGGTATCATGGATCTCTTGGTGGCTCAGAGGCAAGGGGGATCTCTCTGATGGCAAGCCTCCTGCTTCCCATCCATTAGTGCAGAAAGAGGGATTTCTCTTAACCTGAAGGTTAAAAAAGTTAAAATTATTATTATTATTTTTATTATTTTTGTTGAAAATATTGGCTTTGGCAGATCATATGCCCTCAATTAGGGAGCGTGTATGTGAAGTCACCAGAATTTTGGTTTTTGCGAATTATTTCCAATTGCAAAGTTATATGACTTATAATAATGTTTAAATGTTAAATATTTCAACGGTTTTTAGAGAATGAATTTTGCATCTTCTTGCCTATGATTGGACAGTACATTGTAAACACTAGCCATATGTTCTTCTATCCGCTCGGAAATCATTGGAATTTCGATGAAATTTCGGTCATCATGTTCCATATGCTTCTCCGGACAGCAATAGAGCTGAGCATTTGAAAAGCTGATGAGAGAAAAAACTTATTAAATCCTTTTGTTTCTCTTACGCTAACGTAATGTGATCTACACGATTAGAGCAGCTCTATTATTTTATGCCTTAGTGTATACTGGTGCAAAAGTCGCGAGGAACTAGCAGTACAATTGAATGCAACTCAGCAAGTAGTTTTTTAAAGCTCTAATGACATAGGACATAGGACATGACATAGGTTCAGGACCAAGGACATTGGGAATTGCACGAATTGTTATAAAACAAAGAGAAGTTGAATCATATTGTGGCTTGCTTGAGAACAGCTACTCAAAACATTAACTCGGAGGGGATTGTTGAATTTTATTGTGACTGAGGATGAAAAATGGGTTCGTTATGATAACTCTATGAGCATAATATCATGACATAACGCGGCCAAATTACGCTCTGGATTTGGTGGGATCATCTAGGCGTAGTATATTGTAAGATGCTAAAATATCTGAAAATCAGAGCTCCCTGACTACTATTTACTTCGATCAATTGCGTACGGTCTGGCTGATAAGAACTCTTATGAGTAAGTAAAGGACTGAATCGATTCGCGGATTCAATCAAAAGACGGCGAGGGCTTCGTTTGCCAACCGAAATGTGGAAATGTGGAAAATTTAGGAAAAAACGACGGGACCAAAGTTGAAGACGTTAAAATTATTGTTCATGCTTGGAAGTCTATGTGAGGAACTGAACTTCAGTAACACTTTTCAAAGTCATTAATTAAAAACAATAAATAGCTAAAACTACATCAATTAAAGGCTATTTGCATGTAATTTCTTTTATATATAAGGGCTTTTCATGTTTTTCTTATATTCTCATTTCGTCCTTCCGAAATATCACGTTCACAAATTCAAATTACTTGAATTGATTTAAACTCATGGTTCTGCTGAGCCTAATGTTACTTTCTCTCCTACCATTCTAACAAATAAATTAACTCGTTGATCCCCTTCGCTCATTAAAATACAACAAAATCTCGTATAAGAACTTTTCCTATTTTCTTCCCCATCATACTTTCCATGGCCAATCACGCTATGGGGGTAAAACACAACCATTGAAAAGAAACTGTAGAGAACGCAGCATGGGGCCAAGCCATCCTTTCAGAATTTTCATCATGAATTTTAAAGTTGACATTATTTGTTCAAAGCAAACACTAAAATCAGCGAAGCTATCAAATTCGCACCGAAGCTCCTTGGTAAGTGGGCATGTATTTTTAGCAGGACTATTTATGGCTTTGGGAAACAGAGATTTTCTGTGCGGAATCTAGAGAAAATGGATTCTTTAGAAAATCTATTTATGCTTGGTCTCGAAATATTGTTTTCTTAAGCCGTTCGAAGAATTGATCCTTCGGAAAAAGCTGAATTATTGTAGTATGAATGTAAATATTTGTGAGGTCACGAAAGTGGGCTTCAGGATATTTAGTGGATTGCCATTTCGGAAGTGGCCATAATGAGAAGGATGTAATTAAGTTTTCATGGACTTGATATAGTCGTTAATGAATTAAGTGGAATTGAATGGTGTAGCTATAAGAGGGAGGAATATTTGACGAACTTTACATATCGACAATAAAACGATTTTCATTAATAAGCCATGGTTCCGGAAACGACGTGTCGTAAGTGCTTAACGTACGCTTTAGAACATGTGTCTTCATCTTGTCGCAACCACACATCCTTGAAGGCAATAGAATCCTATTATGTACAAAAAACAAAAATGTCTTTATACTAACCCTCGTAAAGTCGAATGTTTTCGATAGAATTTTCTTTTGGAACAGAATTGCCCTTTTAATTTTCTATGATTCCCTTGGCCCAAAAAGCAACCTAAACTATCACTTATTGTGGAAGTAATGGAACTTTAACGAGTTTCATGAGTTATTTCAAGTTCAAAACAACGATTTTACTTGTTGACTTCAAAGCAAAAATAAGTCTAGTATAGACATTACCTCTAACATATACAATCAGTTAATTTTAAGTTTTTAAAAACGTTTCTCTTCTCTGATTTATTTTGAAATGGCATAAAAATTTTGCAAAAACAAATTGGGACACAAAAGGGAAAGGGGACACACAAATACCAAAGGTAACAAATCCAAATTGTCCTCTTATTGAACGGCATGTCTTCAGCGCACCATTCTTCATTTCACGAGAAGAAGTAATCTGCGATTTTGAAATATGTTTTTCAGTATTGTTTCTTCTTCGTAATGTAGATTCTTCTACTGAGCAAACTATCCAAACGTTTGCCCACCAGCTATTGAAGTCCAAATTGATAGCATTATCCTCCCGTGAAAATGCTTCAATATTGTCAGAACTTATTGACTGCTGATTTTGTATACTGCTAGGGACTTTAGATACGATCAATTCTTCTCAATTTCCTTTTAATTCTTCCAAACGCCCTGACGCAAGGACGATAACTGTGACCCCTTACAGGAAAATACTGCTTAATATTTATGTATATTCGACGGATAAATAAAACTCTTGTTTTATTTTATAACACCAACTTTATTTATTAAATTCCCGGTATTTCGAAAAGGCACCCCAATGCAGCCTCACATTGGGTAAAAGGAGATAGAGGCTTGTCCGTACCTTTGACGCGAAGAACTAACTCTTCGAGACAATTCCACTTCTATTTATACTACTCGTCGCCTACTTGATTTGATTTCATTCAATTCAAAATATCAATGTCTACTTTGTTTTAATTCAATTGAATTCAAAATATCAATGCCTACTTCGTTTTAATTCAATTGAATTCAAAATCAATGCCTACTTCGTTTTTATTAATTTGATTTGGGTAAGTGTAACACTTAATCTCTCTGTACCTATGCTCAGAAAGTGCAAGTGAAAGTCGCAGAACTTTATGACCGCGATTTTGTCTGGTGCATCAGCAAAAACGTTTTACATATAATCCACTACAAAACACTGAAAAGCCTTTGCTGGAAAATTTTTGTTGAAAACTCTTGACACTTACCCTAAAATCTTTTTGGTGGTGATGTACGGTTAGTAAAGTTTTTCTTAAAATACAAATATTTAAAGTTTTATTTTACGTTGCAGTTAGAGCATTCCTTCAAAAATAAAGCATGCATAATCTTGATATAAACCTCTTCAATCCGAGAGTTAATTTTCTAGGAGTTTAAATTTCAAACTCTTATAATCCACCCTTGACGAAGTCTTATTATTGGAAACAATATTAAGAAAAGATTTGAGACTAATAAAACTGGGTTTTTCGCTATGTGCTTTTGAAACAACAACGGCGTTTAGTTACTATATTGTATTATTCGTCATTGGGTTAGAGAATTCGGAAATATTTTTCCGTTGTTATAGTGCCTTGGATGCACAAATACTTCTCAAAGAAACATCTCAAGGGGTTAAGAGGAATGAGTGTGGTATGTGAAAGATTGCAGTTTTCTCTTCATTATGTATTTTATTAAAGACATCAAAATGAACAAAATCAAAAATTTTCCTTAAACAGTATCATCGAAATTTAAACCTATATGCGAACTCAAAGGAATTCAAAATAAGAAATTGATTTTCTTAGAGATCAATAGAAGGATAGATAGATTTTCTTAGAGAGAGAAGGCATGAAAATTTGTAAAACAATTGCGATTGGTGGTAGAGTATAAATAAATCCCTCATTTTTTGCATAACACTGTGGTTTTTTACAGCTACATTGTTTCGACCAATATTCTGGTAATTTTCCAGAATTTTAAGTACGGCTTTCTTTAGAAGGAACGGGCTTAATTAGAATCTTTCGCTTTGCGTGTTTTTATCTTTTGGAGTTCATCATAGTTTATTTGATCCTCATTTTCTCACATTCTTCATCATTTTGATCGATGAGTTGGGTGCCCAAATTCACTTTAAATTCTTACATCTGCACTTTATTTTCTTCGTATGCCCTTGTCAGCTTCTATAGCCCTGTAATGTAGCCAAGAATCCACCACACACTAATCCAAAAAATCGAAGATAACGCGAATCGTCCACTTTTTTGTACGGTTGTGGGAGGGACAAACCGAAAGCATACAATCAGCGAGATCTATGCCACCCATGTTTTCGTTGTACTTTTTCATCACATTTGGCCGCATCACTATTACGTATCTCTTGTCTTTCTGAGACCACCGCTCACATTTATCGTTGTTCTGAGCACAATAGCACGCAGACATCATCAGTACGGGTTTATTGTTAAGCCACATAGTCACAGCGAGTTTACGATCTTCCCTTATTTTTACTTCGCAACAAACCCTTGCTAGCCTTTCCAACGTTTTTGCTTCGGCTAATTCGCTGTTTTTCGGAAGTTCTATTCTTCATAAGAGTTTGGTGGAAAATGCCGTAGATGCCAAGCTTTATTAGTTTGTCTCAAGGTTTTGGAGTGGTGAAAAACCGGTCAAAACAGAGTAAATGTCAAAGTTCTAGTCACATAAATAGTAGCAGGTTCTTAAAAATTGAATCCTTTTTTTTGTGGTAGCGAGGAAAAGGCTGTTTACGCCCTGAGTGTGGGACTCTCAGACGCAAACTGCTTTTGGACTAACCACTAAACACCTCCCCTGTCAACCTGAGAACCTAGCCTGAAACCGTTTGAGACATTACTTCGGGCTAGACCTCGTGTTCCTACGCTTAGAGGTGCCTTCGCATTATGGGTATCTCTTCTCTAACGGGAAGGACGGGAAAGGAAGGAAGTGCTACAAAAGAGATCCATCCATCCCGATGCCTCCCAGCGCTCCAATAAAGCTTTTTTTAATGTAAGCACTGTCCGAGCATATTGCGCCACGTTATTCCAATTGTCAACTATTTTCAGTATTAATTCAACGATAGTTTCCGGACAGAGCTCTCCGATTTCGCTGAGTAGGACCCCTCGCTGCTGGCTCGGCCTTTTGCAGTAGAAAAATGTGTGACAGGCGTCATCCAATTCTCATGCACAAAGCACACAGTTAGGAGACCGCGCTTTGTCAATTTTGTACAGGTAGGACCGAAAACAACCGTGCCCGCTTAAGAGCTGAGTCAAGTAGAGAACGGTCTCACCATGCACTCGACCAGCACTGCCGCCCCGGAGACCGTTCGGTATGCGCATGCGATTCGCAATGTTCCTTGTCTCTGCACCTGTGCCAACCGCTTCCGGTGTAACTCCTTGCTGAGAGCGTCGCCCCACAGTTCTGATCCGTAAAGTAACAGCGACTGCACAACGCTCATTAAGAGCCGTCTCCTTGATGTGGTGGGCCCCCCTATGTTGGCCATTAATCGGGTGAGTGCCGTCACACGCGCTGCAGCCTTGTCAGCTACTGCCTTGATTTGTTGGGAAAAACTCAAAAAACAAAATTGAATCCTTGGTTGATTAAATGAAGAAATTTTGTTTCTCCCTGTTAAATTGCCATGTCGCAAACGACGCATTTTTTAAGGCTTAGACGAAAACTTTTATCCCCACTTCCAATTGGTTTGTTGCCCCAATCCTGCCGCATGCGACACTTTCCAGCGAAAGGGATGATCATCTCGTTAATACATATTTCTCTTGGACGATTTTGTTCATGACATGCAGCTTGGATGCTAGGATGAAATTTGGAAAATGCAGCCTCTATTTAGGCTGGATTTTCAAATTTCTTGCAGCTTCTGCTTTATTGTCACTTCAGGATCATACACATTTCAGACTCAGTCTTATGAAAAAAAATTATTCCGGATAATGGCCATTGCTTTTGTCGGTACCCTTCGTTTTCCCGACCAATACATTGATATTTGCGGATTTTGTTATGCGGACATGACCATGGTAAAATCTAGATCGACTTTGAACTGTTTTAACGTAAGCCCCATGGATTCCCTAGTTTCTAAGACATTAGTTCTATTGGTACAGTCAACCATATTAGAAATAATGTTTTCATCTATGTATTGGTCATAGAATTGGTGCCATTCCCATTCCTCTGTATTTTTTCTGTGTACGCTGGTTGAATTAAATCATTTATTTTTGACTCGAGGTTGATATCATTCAGTTATACTGATTTGTCGGGTAGATAATGATTCCGAACGTTCACTGCGGCCATGGAGAAGAGTACGTACCCGCGCACAGGAAGAACTGCTGCCTTGTCACCTTGCAAGTGGTGCATATGGCAAAGTGGTTGATTCCAAATGCGAATTGTCTAAGATTCGCTATTACGCGGACACATTTTGTGTTGAAATTCTGAAGGAAAAAACTCCGGGTCTTCATCCGAATCATTAGCAGCAAAGTCGAATTCGGAGTCATTCAAAACTTCTGCGATTTCCCTATCTGTGGAACCCGCAACAACATCAAAAGTATAAAGAATCCATCTTTGGATAGGACATGGAAACACAAATATTAATTACGTGCTGTGGTACTTTGAAAAGGAATTATGAAAGAATATCAAGCTGATTCTCGATTATCTAGTCTTTCAAGAAAATGTTAGAATGAGTTTTCAGCTTACAATACTTTTCAAACTATTTATCACCGAAAAACACATGATCACTAAATAATTAAACAAATGATTATGGATTTACTCAAATTCGCGTGGATGCATGTTGGCACGTTTATATGCCACCGCTATTTTGAACACTAAAAAAGATGACAGTTTATGTTTTCTATCAGATATCAAATGGCGTTCAATGATTCCCACTAGTGGAATAGGTTTGTGTTGCTTGGTAAAATTAATGCCATATAATTTTTAAATTCATATGTACTATGCATAGGACAAATGTACACAGACGGATTCGATTGGTTGGATTTTGACAGTACCACTTGTGCAATGTGACGTTTTCAAAGAAAAGCAGTTGATTCGGTCCCTAATAAGCTCGCGTATTTCACCGAATATCTCATGTTATTATGATTTCCCATGTTGGTCTGCATATATCGCTGGAGATATTGACCCATTAGCGTTAAAATTTTGCGTACTCGCTACTTACTACATTGAGGGTCAATACAGCTCCCCTGCAAACACTTAGTGGGCGTCCGTTTGCAAAATAGTCTGTATGATATGGTAAACTGTTTAATTTTGCTACTTTCGCTTTTGCTATACCATATATTAGCAAAACTAGTCGAAAAATTGACCTTTAGGAAGTTGTATTTTTTGTCAGATGAGAAAATATCAGTATTTTCATACCATTTGTCAAAACTGCTTGATGGCTAGATAGATGGCGAAGAGTTCTCGATAAAAAGCGCTGTAATTGTTTTCTGTGTGGGTGAGATTTTTTAAATAGAAAGCTAGCGGTTCGCACTGATTAGTCTAAATTATCGCTAATAAGGACGAGCTCAGAACCGGGCTGTAAATATGCGCGCAACGTAGCTACCCAGTAAAAAAAACGATCAGGCATATCAAGCTAATGCTTAACTAATGATAAGTATAAGGCTCAGCTAAGCCTTGTCCGAATTGTACTAGGACGGTGAATGTAAAGAGTGTGATAGTGAAAAGTGAGTGACAACTATCTCGAGTGAGACATAGTTCTTGGGTAAGTGCGTTTCGCGCAGTGCAATCACCACTTCTTTTATATCATTATTTATGCCTTACCATAAGGTATATATAATGATAAAAGCTGTAAACCTGATTGCCAATGACTTGACCCATGTTAAAATCAGGGATAAAATAAGGTAAAGTATATGCAAACTGTTTCCCTTACAAGTTATTGGTCTTAAGCACTAAGGAATAAACTACACCGAAATAAGCCTCATATAATGATTATTTTGTTTGCTGAGTACCGCTGAGCTTTGTTTTGCTCCTTCGAATGCATTTTAAGCTGTTGCTGTTCACTTCAGCACTTTTCCTTTGATATTTCCTAGTAGTAAGACATTTGAAGAGGCTTGCGTCCATGCAATGCTTGGCATGTCAATTCTGTTGATCATGCCGAAAAATTCTCGAAAAAGTCAATGGTGGCTTGCACTTTTTCCTGCCAGGCCTGATACTTTAACTGGACACACAATAACCAAGAAATTGCACTACGTAAGCGCCGGAGGTGTATTTTCTCACGTTGACTACGCCGTAGTCTGCTAAATGATCAAAGACTACGCCAGGTGAATCTAGAAACTAGACCAGGTAATCTTAATGCTGTTGGCTGGGTTCTAAGGCAATGAGGACATCGTCAATGTAGACAAATACGAGTTCCACGCCTCGGAGAACTTCGCCCATGAACCGCTGAAATGTTAGCGTTTCATTTCGGAGGGTGAATGTCACGAACAAAAACTCGAATAATTCAAATGGTGTTGTTATGGTGGTCTTGTACTCTTCTTCTTCGGCGACGAGAAGCTGATGGTACGCTTTTACCAAGTTGATTTTCGGACAAATCTTGTTGCCTTAAAGTTTTTGCAAGAAGTCCTAGATATGACGAATCGAGTATCTGTCTGGAATAGTACGTGCGTTGAGTGCGTGATCATCTCCACAAGGACGATAACTTCTATCATTTTTCTAGACTATGTGCAAGGGCGCGGACCAACAACTGGATGATGGGCGGACCGTTCTGAATTTCATCATTGCATCAAATTCCTTTCGGGGAATGATGAGCCTATCAGGAGCTAGGCGATGAGGTATGCCTACTGCTGGTGTTCTGATGCAATGCCTTGCATTGTGGCGTATCTCCAGTGTTATCTCCGAAAATTTCTCGAGTAGTTAATTGTACCTTGTGTCACCTGACACTACCTTAATGTAGCCCGTACAAAACACACGTCCACGAGACGTGAATTTAGTGGTCTTGTCAAAAAGTTTTCTGTCCTGTATGTTGACGAATAGGGCGTAAGATGCAAAGAAATCTACTCCGATTATAAGTTTGGTGACGTCGGTTTGAACTGAAATGAGCATCGTAGGCCAACGTCGAGGGTTAGGGCCTTCATGCCGTATGTTGCGACGGTAGTCCCGTTGGCAGCGGTGAGCTCGTACGTCGTCTTTTTGAGTAGGCCATATATGAGTGACTGTTTAAGAACGCAAAGATCGGTGTCGGTATCAACAAGAAAATATATGTTGGACACTCGGTTTTTTATGAAAAGGGGTGTGTGCCGAAAAAGGGCGATCTGCCGTTTGCGCCAAATTTTTAGTGGAATCAACATATTACGTTACTTGAGCGATTTTGCGCTCTGAATGCACTGTTCGAGCCTGATTTCGGACACCTAAAGACATGGCGTGAAGAATCTAGTATCCGAAAGCTAGTTCTAGTATCCACAGGCTACTAATTTCACATTCTATCTGCTCGCTCAGACTTATTGAAAGCTATGTAAACTTCGTTGCTGAACTAGTTTCTAATGCTGCCGCATTCAGCGACACTTCACATGCTTGTGATACGTTGGTTTTTGTCAAGGAATCGATATCTTCCGCAAGTTCAGCGGCTGGCTCAAATGATTGGTTTGTGTAACCATGAATTTTTTCAGGCAGCCTCCTCGTTGCTTACGCCCTACATTCTCGCTGAACATTTTTGTGCGGAAACTGTGGAACCTTCTCGAGAAGTGCGCGAGTCCTTTCATCCTGTGCGGCGCTGAACCGCTCAGTGAGCTTATTGTTGAGTTAATCGTATGACAAGTTCCTTGGTGGGCAGCTCGATTGTTTAGCGAGAATCAAGAGTGAATATCGCATGATTAAACTTCATGGTTTCACTCTACATGTTTGCTGCAGCAAAGCTCACTTCTTTGATCGCAAACCGTAGCGCTGGTATCGTTCGCATAAACGGGGTTAGACGGACCAATGTGATGTTGGAAGACTTGTTCTCGCGATTCTGGCGTTGATCAGTATCTCTGGGCGAACGGCACCGTTTCAACCACACAAAATTAAATCATCTCAGGTCACGTCGGGGTCACCAGATATGGGTGGCTGCTGCATAAATCAAAAAATCGAAAGGATGTTAATGAGTATTTCATTTCTAGTTAATATGACGATGCAAATCGATTACAAGCAATGCCGTGGCCTGAACTGCTCGGCACTTATAGCGGTTCTGATGATGAACAATTTATTTGTCTCGGTTATATATCCTAGCAGTAGTAGGGCTATCAGGAATTAAAAATGTACGCGTTTTTTCCAGGCTATCGGTTGTGTCATTAGTCCGGAATGTGCGAAGGTGTGCTCAATTGGTATATTCGGCGAAAATTGGGTTGGGATTTTTTTTTGGAAATTTGAGCGAGATTTTCCCATGATAATTACATGCAGCGACATATGTTTGATGACGGTGCATTTGTGTAGAGTTTCCAGAATTTCACTAGATTTTTTAATTGCGTGCCGAATCGTGCTAGGCTGACAATTTTTCGGACAAATCATTTCGAGTTACGTCCCAACAATACGCTAATATTAAGCTTTATTCTTCTGATTTGCTTCTTCCAGTTTAGATTCTTTGGCAAGCTATGTAGATTACAATTCCTATGTAGGTTTTGGAAATAAATTTCTTTGGTAGATCGTACATAGCCAGCCATTTTGCTAATTTCTTCTACTGATGTGCTTTGAAAAAGTTTTTTAACTTCAAAAGAGGTTACAAACCCCTTTCTTTCCATTATCTATTAAAAAGTGAAGTGTTCACATATATCACCAAGCAATAGAAATCCTGCTGATTCCAAAAATATTAGTACAAATAACAAACTGGGAATAATAAATACATAAATATATACTTAGTTATTAGTTAATATAATTCACCAGTACGAATACGAATTTCACGTTCAAATCTGACCTTTATCTCATACATATGTTCATAAAGTTCGCAACAGCCGTCCGCCAGCTGTGATGGATCATTTGAGCTGATAAAGCATAAAATCCGGGAATTTTTTAATTGACAACAAATTTCAGTA
The DNA here is from genome assembly GCA_954870665.1 of Stratiomys singularior. NCBI lineage: Eukaryota > Metazoa > Arthropoda > Insecta > Diptera > Stratiomyidae > Stratiomys > Stratiomys singularior. The sequence goes on from OX940879.1 coordinate 51,946,564, forward strand.
TTGTACGAATACTTTTCTAAATGTCAATTACTATCAAATTCAAATTGTCAATTTTTTACAAATGTCAAATTCAAAATAAAATAAAATATGGAAATCAGAATATAGAAATAAGCCTTAACGGTAAACAAAATTTTCTTATAAAATTCGAGGTCTGCAGCAATTTTTCTTGAGCCCATACACCGAATCTTCGCCTTGCCCGGTGATCATTCGGCTTCGATTCCTGCACGAAATAGAAATTTTGAGCCAGCAAACAAAGATACTTCCGTAAAATCTGCCAAAATTTGGATGGGCACAGGTAAAATTCTTCTTGGCGAAGATCAGCATGTCGACCAGGATACTTTTTGATTTTATCGTAACGCCTGCAAAGTCGAGAAAACCGATTAATAATCCATATGCCATATAAGAATATTTGTGACATTGCACCAACTTTATTAACATAAATTGACTACAGAACTGACGACCATGAAATCAGAAATAGGCATATATTTTTGAGTGTATTCTTATTGTTGACCGCTCTGATGTTTTTTGACAGTTATTCATTCATGTTGAAATTTGTCGGCATTGCACAAAAAAGGATATATATATATATATATATATATATATATATATATATATATATATATATTTTATTTTTGGTAGGGAGGTCAAGGCTATTTACGCCCTGAGTGTCGGACTCCCAGTGGACCTACTGGACTACCAACTAAACACCTCCCCTCACAAAAAAGGATATATAACGCAGGTTAGCTGCGGAGTCGAGGAAATTTTGGGTTTATCTTCTTCTCAAGTAAACGGCGGTAATCAAGACTTTTTTCCATATTCATTGACGATTTCGAATTGGCCATAGCTCTGAAAAGACCCCTTTTGAAACCATATCAAACGGATGGGGGTAACTTTGAAATAGTTCAGACTCATCATTGGGGACAACAGACACAAGATCTAAAAACCATGACTGACAATGATCAAGGGATTTCTTGGTATCCATAAATCAGTTTTCTTTCTCTGCCTTAGACTTTCATCCTCTTAAGCTCTCATCGTAAAACAATGTTGAAATATTCAGCAACCATGTATAGACATGGAAAGACAAATAGCGACACAGTCAGTTAATAACATTAACAGGCTCTCCTACGATAAATGAAATTGAAGATTCCGTTTATTACGTGACGGTCTATTATCAAATTTGACGTCAAGGGATTGTATCCTAGCATCTCGATCAAGGGATTCTTCCACCATACGGAAGTGCACAGATGAGACCATTAAGTTTTCAGCATTGTAGAAAAGAAAACTACCTTATCTATAGAAAACTCTCCTTAACCGCCTAGTAACGTAAAGTAACGCCTCCTTTTATTAACGAAATTCGAACCGAAACCGAATGCGAATGCCACAGTTGATAGGCGATATTTGCCAAATTATAACGGGACGATTTAGAGCCAATCATGGCCAGCCTAATTTCACCTCATCAGGATATAAGGTACTCTTTCTAAATTGAAAGGGGAAAGAATTAAGCTTGGAGGTTTTTTTAAAAAAGACAGAAGGAAGTGAGATGTTGTATAGATCGACGAGGAATTAATGGACACCACAAGGGCCATTCCCAAGAATTCTACCCAATGCAATCCGCACATAATACAATCTTTTAATCAAAAATTTAAAGGGGGCAATATACCTCATCAAGCAAAACAGACCAAAAGGAAAATCTGATCAGTTCAAAATCGAGCGATCATATACTAATTTACTGAGCACAGGAGGTCCCAACATCGGACTACAGAGACCAAACTTACTGTCGGTGAGCCATTCAGTAGAAGAGAATCACTAACCTGTCTCCAGACTTCTCTATTGCTAGATTATTTTATACTATGTTATTCAAAATCGAAAGGGCTAGAAGTTATTCTAAGTAGCAGAAGTTAATACTTTGGATTGTTCATGAATCAACAAAGGTCATTTCATCTCATCGTAATAAGTCTTAAGTCCGAAAGTAACAATTCGCTATGAGATTCATCCACTGTCCAGAGAGTATGGCGTAGGATGACAACTAGACGTGGCTGAAATCATCGCGGTTCATAAAATACTGGGGTCATTGAATCTCAGCAAAAATCATGAGGAGGATTTTTCTTCACTTTTCCTATTCATCAGTAAACCTGCGATAGCTGTTTGGGAAATATTGGCTGTCGGTCCATTTGACCAGTTTTTTGCGTAGAAACAGTACCAACATTTTTGTCATCTGGAACAAAAATAAAGTACCAGCATCCAGAAGTTCGATGGGCAAAGCTATAACCAGACAACGATTATAATAACACGACACAGGGACCATGAAATTAACGGAGTGAGTGATGAGTTTCTCGAACTGAACCGTTTTTTTCGAAACTTATATGCAAACTTTGAAGGCATTGCTCAGGCGTTGAACCATCATGATCAGAGCCGTTGAGTGGGGCATGTCTCAAACCGATGCCTTCTACATACCGTCCACTTTGTATGCTGGACACAGGCGGGACAATGTTCGAAAAGCTCATCAAGGGAAGACTCACTGACGCAATTCGTGCTGCAGGGGACCTATCTCTTCGACCTAAAGCTTTAGAGCAGGGCGATCAACTTCCGATGCCATCATGGAAGTGGTGAATGCAGTCCGTCGAGCCGAAGCGCACAAAAATGATGACTGGGAATGCTAATGCGCCGAGTGAGGGAGTGGATGACTATCCGCTGGTTCAATTTGGCACTAGAGAAAACTGAGGTGGTCATTCTCACGAAGAAAAGAATTCCCACGGTAATTTCTTCGCAGATCGGTGATGCGACTGTTGAGTCTAAGTTTGCAATTGTTTTTGCAGTCTGTCGAGCCAAAGCGCACAAAAATGATTCCAAACGAGTTGTTTTGCTAGTGACGCTTGACGTCAGGAATGCCTTCAACTCCGCCAAATGGCGAATATTCTTGACACATTGGAAAATTATTTCCGATTGCCAGGGAATCTGATGCGGATTTTGAAGCATTACTTAAAGGTCTGCAGTCGGCTCTATGACACACAAGATGGGCGGCGCAGTATGGAGATAACGTATGGTGTAGCGCAAGGCTCCATACTGGGACCAGACTTGTGGAACGCCTCATATGTTGGGCTATCGAGGCTTGAGCTGCCAGATGAGTCGCGCTTGGTTGGCAATGCAGATGATATATCAGCACTGGTCACCGGAAGCACAGTCGAACATGCGCATGCTAATGCATCGAATGAAGGAGTGGATGACCACCCGCTGGTTCAGGTTGGCACTAGAGAAAACCGAAGTCATTCTCACGAAGGAAAGAATTCCCACGGTAATTCGATCGATTCAAAATTAAACTTTTCGGAACAGATCAGGAAAAGTGCGAAAAAGGCCGCGATAAGTGTTTCGGCTGTAAGTTGACTGATATGCAACATTGATGGGCCCACACCAAGCAAACGCCGACTCCTCATGAGTGCTGTACAGTCAGTGCTACTGCACGGCTCTGAGGTTTGGGCCAGAGCTCTCAGTAAGGAGCTGTACTGAAAGCGGTTGGCGCAGGTATCGGCGGTGTTGGTGATCGCAGGATTGATACCCATCACCCTCCTTGCTAGAGATTGACGGAGAATTTATGACCGAAAAGTGGAGGGTTCAAGATATGTTGTCATCCGAGAGGAGAGGCAGCGCCCAATACTCGAGTGGCAACAGTCCTGGGAAGGCGACTCTAATGGCTGCTGGACTGCCCACCTTCTAGGGGACGACGCATGTCACACCTTCTTTAATTGTGGAATGTGGAACAGGATGCGGCACATATTGTGGGAAGTGATGGGAGAGCTTTCTCCAGACAATCTAGTCGGAGAAATGCTGAAAATTTTCAAAAAATGGACCTGTGTGGCACATTACTCTCAATACTTACAGCAAAAAAGGTACCATCGATAACCTTGGGCGCAGGGTGTAGAGGGGTCTCCTTTCCAGCTGTCTTTCTCCATCCTGCCCCCTACCTCTGGGGGGAGATTTCTCTACGCTGACGGCACCCTAGGGCGAAATAAAAAGAGGCCCGAAGTAATGTGTCAAACAGTTCCAGGCTAGGGTCTCTTGACAGGGGGGGATGATTAGTGGGTACTCTGGTAGCATGCGCTCCTAGGAGTCGCACACTATGGGCGTAAATTGCCTTCACGCCCCAACCAAAAAAAATCATAATTACTTGGATGAAAAATTTTCAAAAACAAATCCTTGTTATAATCAAAACTGTACACTATTGACTCGTAACTCTCTGCCATTCTTAATCCAAATCCCGTCCTAAGTGTCTCGGAATTCTCAGACACGATAATATGAAATTAGTGCTTAAAACGAAAGTTTTAATAGCCCGATTCATATCTGGGTTTTCATCGATTTTTTCTCTTCGGTTTCGTTCTACTATCTCATTTTGCAAGCCAATTAGCGTTGTTTAGTATTGTATTCCCTAGTCTTTTTCAAAACACAAATTTTTCGAAATTCGATTCCATATTATATTCTCTCCATTTTCTATAACTAGATATCCAATATAATCAGATCCAAAAACAAATAAAACAAACGATTAATTTAATTTAACATTTCTCCAAATTTTCTTAACAGTGTAAGTTTAATTTGACTTTTGAAATTTTCATCATACTTGTGCATTTACTTATTAATTTTTCCTTTTTTACATTTCTGATGAATTTCCTTCATTTTCTTTCATCTACATAATTTTTCCAGCACGATTTACGCAATTTCAGGAAAATGTTTTCTTTTATCCCAGAAAAATGAATTTCCTTTTAATTTTCGCGACTTTAGGAATTACTTCTAAGGAAGATAACTTTTTTTGATTATGATTGCATGGAAGGATAAACATAAATCAACTTAAGAAAATTGTCACACATATTTTACAAGCGAAAAACAATTTAGGAAAAGATACTTTTGCTTTCGCGAACATCTTCACAGAACGGTTTTCGTGTATAGTGAAAAAGTTACGCATTATGTGGAATTAGCACAACAATTTATTATCATTTGGTTGGAATAATGCAGAGTTCTGGATTTATGTTTTGATGAGTTCAGTGCAATTGCCATTGTTATACGGAATTATCTCCTCCCATTCCAAATCTCAATTTGATTTTGCGGAGACGTGTAAGTTCTTCAGTTTATCAGATTGTCTGCAGTTTCGCGAAGGTTTCTAAAGCTTATTCAAATGTTTTAACAGAACTTAATTAATTTATTTCATTAAGGCTCAGTTTTTGAAATAATTTAATTTGTTAATTTGTTTTACCAGGAAGCTGTGGAGAACTTTAAATATTTAGATCTAGTATTATAAATAAGTAAGAATTTATATTAATTTTCAATCAGTAAAAATGCATATTATACGTGGAAAGCCTTACTTTTGAAGGAATTAAAACCCTCAATTTACCAAAATGTGATTCACCGAAAGTACGATTTTTGATTAAATACAATGTCAAACGAGAAAAAGATGCAAAAAGCTCAATAAACTGCAAGAACAATTGAATCCGTTTTGATTAGAATACGAATTAGAAATAAAATTAGAATATTTTTTGCGTTGAAATGATGAATGCCAATGGGGATTGAATTCTTTATTTGTATTCAGATCATTCCGTTGTTCGCCGTCACTTCCTTTCATTCGACATGGACGCGTTTCGGGAGTGCGCCATCATCGGTGTGAAGTTCCGTTCCGAGAACGAATAAAAAAAATTAGAATTGTTTGCTTATTTAATTTCTCCACCAAACAGCTCAAAACATGCTTTGTCGGGGTTAAATCAAGCGATTATGGTGGCGTTTCAAGCAAATGAGGGAAGTTTTATTGGAGCCAGCGTCAAAAATTATAGGTTTTGTGTTTGTAATCGTTATACTGATGAAAGTAGAAATCTGCTTGTTTTAACTTTTAAACGGTTCCCGTCAGATTCGAACGCAAAATGTTCAAAAAGTATATGTTGCCTAATATAATGTGAAGATGATCAGGTCCTGCTGACGATACTGCACCCCCTTCCATTACCGACGTTAAGCAGTGTCGTATAGTCGGTTTCAGATTTATTCCAAATCAGATAATGACCACAGATTCCTGTGAAATCGGAAACCTATCGGTCTCCTCTTCTCCGTTTGCAAAATAGTTGAAAAAGTATATAGTCTCTGGTAAGCTTTACAGTCTATTCTATATATAGTCTATTCTGCATAGGATACAAGAGACGTTCGATGGCAAAAACTTCATCCATGTCGTACGTTTTTGTTTCCGTACCGAACATTCCACTGAACTCCAACTCATCAGAGTGATTCAACATATACGCAACGGGATGAATCGCACCAAATCAACAGGCTTCAGTATGTTTGACCATGCAAAGGCCTTCGATAAAGTCTGACATGCAGGGCTAATCTTCGAATTGTATGAACTTCATATTTCTCTCCCAGTGATACAAGTTGCATAGGCCTAAATTTTTTTCATGAAATAGTAATTCAAGGCTTATAAGTGTCCTATAGAAAATGGGGTGTGCACTCATCTGTGCTTAGTTTTTTTTTAGCACGGAAGATTTTCAGGAATTTCGTAAAATGCTGAGATAATATTTATTGAAACTATATTTCGTAATCGTAACATAGAAAATCACACTGCAAAAATGAGTTGTTCATAAACAAATAATGCAGTAAATCTACGCCAGACAATCGTTGGTTTTTTTAATAAAATCGTTCATTTTTTGCCTGAAAATTACGTTTTGTAGTTTTTTTTTTTGCGAATTTTCGTGAGCGAGTCCCTCTTCAAAGTCCAGCAGTAACCACCCATTATTTGAATATTCCATCTTTATTGGTAACTTATCTCTATCTCCTTTACGTCTTGATGGAACCTCTCCCGCTGTTCCTCGCTGACAGCTCCAAGATTTTTAGAAAAAGTGTCAATGTGGGAATCCAGCAAATGAAGTTTAACGCTCATATTGCATCACAGGTTTTTTATTATTCTCGTCCAATGTCTTTGTAGTTTGGAGACTTATTGTTTCCAGCGAATCAGTCTATAACTTCTACGAAAATACTCCATGCCTGACTTTACGTGAAGGGGAGGCAAAAGAGCTAATGTTAGGTCAACTAATGCATCACGCTGCACTTTTTTTCTCTGAATGGCCACTCTTTACTAACGTAATGTAAATTCCGTGCTCGACTGTCCCACTCGCTCAAAAAACATGGGTAGATTGTGAATCCAGACTGCTGACCCAAAAGTATTGATATTGTTTTGAGGTATCCACAGAGTTGCCAACAAAATTTGCTATTTTTTATTTTATTTAGCAACAGCTCAAGATTCTGATCCGTTTCTTTGAGATGTACGGAGTAAGCAAAAGGAACTGTGGACTTCAGACTTTTCTTAGAAGAATCAATAACTACCCTTAGTTATGTGGAATCATAATTGTCTGCTTCCAGTTTCTTGACTACTTCAAGAATATTATTACAATAAAGCAGTGAAACCTCTTCAGAGAAATATTCCGCGAATTCTTTTTTACAATGCCTATACATATACTATCTTGGAGCCGAAAGATATTTGTCTTTCAGTCGTGTTCCGAAAATTGGTGCAGCATTCTTCGAAAGCCCTAGTCCTGCACTAAGTCATTTAGTTCAACTTCGATAAACTGTGGTTTTTTCGTTTGAAGTTTAATCTGATTATTGCTGTTGGATGGTGTGAAGAAAGATGGAGGAATGGGAATTCCTGGTCAATGAGGTACAGGTGGTTTCGCAAATGGTAGGTCAGGATGCTAAATAGTATGTTTATTTTTCAAATTGAAACCCTTGACATCGTAGGAGCAAAAGTAACAGTCGTCTACATGGATTTTGGGTTCCCTCCATACCATAGATATGTCAAAGGGTAAAGAGCTAATTTTACCTTTTGTCGATTTTCTCAGTAGCTCGACATACTGTAAGTACACTTTGTGTGGAGCGCAAGGTTTGTCCTGATCACCAAGCTTGAAACCTAAGTAAGTATGAGAAGCTTTCTTGAATTCTGTTATGTTCCGACGATGCTTTGTTTTCGCTAAATCACCACACATTTTACAAAATATTTCAGGACTGTTTTTACACTTTCTTGATGACATTATGACGCAATGAACACTCAGAAAACAAAACACAACTCGATGCTACAAACTACTAACGCTAACGAAGTATTTCGTAAACATCTACCGATGCCCTCAAGTTGACTTTGACAGATGCGAAAATGAAAAAGGGTTGCCATTGAAATGAAATAAACATAATATTATACTATATATTTGCTGTCGGTGTATCAAGTATTTTAAAAGGAAATATCAATAAGGTTCTTCTTTGCTCCAATACACAACTTCTCACAAGGTTTTTTTAATTTTCTGAAAAGTCTCGACGTCATGGACTCAAACCGAATTACATTCAGAGTCAACGTACCCGTATTCGCTAAGCACACTTATAAAATTCAAAATCCAAAAATTATGTCGCCCTGTGTTATTCACTCATTTCTCAAAGGCCGAACCTTTCGTGTCAGAATTGACAACCATCTCTCAAGTATGGGATCTATCAAAGCTGGAGTTCCGCAAGGATCACCCATCTCACCAATTCTCTATAGTCTATACACAGCGAATTTGCATAGTCTGCCAAAAAACGTGCGCTCATCCTTATAAACCGATGATACGTGTATATTCTACACAGATCGACAAGCAGAAATCATCACGTCAAAGCTGCAAAGCTCCATGGATATATTCCTAATAGCATAGGACAGGAAAGCAAAATACTTAGGATTAAAAATTGATCAACACCTTACATGGAATGGGGCCTAAGATAAATACAAACATGAATAATGCGACCAGCATTACTCTAAGGCAGAATGTATTTTATTAGACATTGAAGGCAAATAAAACAGCACTCCAGACAATACAGAATAAGGCTCTGAGATGGATTGTTTCAATTCCATTTTATTTTAGAAACTTGGACCTACAAAAGGACTTCAGAATTGACATAATAGCAAAATAAACGTATCCAACCGTCGGATCAATTCCGGAAAGAAACTGGTCATCATAAGTTACAGTGAGTGCAGAAACTCTCACCGGCAAGATTAGAGCAAGAGTGCTCAATCGCATTGGCTCCAAGGGTCCAACTACTCCAAAAAAAAATTTGAATGGAAAAAATCGTTGAATTTCGTAACTACGACATTTTAGAACCTCATTAAGCATACTGGCTCCGCTCTAATTGAGAAGGCCAATGAGAACCTCAAATCAATAAGGTAGAAAGGATGAATCCGATAATCTTAAGAAAATTTGTCAAAAACTTGTCGACATGTTTTTCACTAAGCTTTATCGAACTGGAAAAAAAATATTTCAAAAATATATTCTATACTTTAACGATCAAATACCTCATTTTAACTAACAAATAAAAATGCTTGTTCTGCTAAATCGTTACAGCAATTGCTTCAAGCATTCGAAAAAAGTCCTAGACGTAAAACCTTAAAAAGTAATAAAACTTTTTTCAGTTGCCACCTCTCGCAAAGGCCATAAACGGTGGATTGCTTTATTTGTTTTCATTTTAGTCGTTAACCGCACAGCAATAAAAGCTAATGTCTCTATGACAGTGAAATATCCATTTATGCAATTGTGTCCCTGGTAACGACATAACAAGTCTGTATTATATGCTATGCTTGGGGTGTAACATTTGAAGTCTTTACATGTACGGGTTTCAGTCATAATAAATGCGGTAACAGGTTAAAATGTGCAACTAAATATAGTCTAGCAGAAAACAAACGAAATTGTTATTGCTTAAGCGAACCCAGGTTAGAAATAGTACTATTAATTCCTTAACCAATGGTTCTATGTATGACGTTTTCCACTGTTTTAAACTATACTTATATTAGGAGCAACTATGAGCAAATGGCGACTTTTAAATATGATGAGAAGTTTACTTTTATATTTTCCACTATTATTAGGGTTTTTTAGGACGTTGTTAGGACGAACATCATAACTGTTAGCATTGTAGAATATTGTTATCAGGGCGCTCTTCTCCCATCTGGTTAACAGCCAGTATTGGATGATAGCAACTTACTTCGGGCAATATTTATCTGAAAAAGATACTATGTCCATTGAGTTTCCGACCAGAGGAAATTTTTTGAAGGAAGAACGTCTTTTATGAGTATTTCTATTGATACATCCATGACCAGCGTGAAGTTGATAATAAAACAGCAAGCTTATGAAATATGTCTCGTTGTTCAAATAAACAACACCAACTCAAATCAATACCATACTATTCAATGAACATTGAAGACGATATTGAGCTGAGGAATTTTCTAATAAACTTTATGATATAGAAAGATAATACATAGTGCACTGAGAAAAGAGCTGGATTTCCATTTGTCCCAGTTGTTATTGTGAGATGAATGTGCATTGTCCTGTTGATATGTTGCGTTGAACAGCAAATGCACTACCCAAATGCTTCAATCCATTGTTCGCAAAAACAGTTTTCAATAAAGTTTTGATCGGACCGAAGATAAAGTCAAGCAGTGCCTAAAGATAAATTTAAGCTTCAATTTCAGTTTTAAAGTTTTCTGACCCGCATACATGCTATTAAAACTCACGCTAATAAAGTTTTGGGCAGAGAGTTTTTTCTGCAAGTTTTATTGAAACTGCACATTGTGGGAGAAACATAGAATGGTTAAATATTTGTCAGAAAAAGTATCCGGGCACAACGACGAGAAACCAATTTATTCAGATCCTGGTAAAGCACACGTTTGCAATGAAATGTTTTATCCTCAATTGTTATTAAAAAGCTTCAATGATTCCTATACATAAGTGCTTTGGTGTGTCTTTAAAAACTAAATTTTACACAACAAATGCAAAAACATTTAAATTAAACCGAATGGAAATTTCTCCGTACATAACAATCATTTAAAATCTTAAAATTCTTCGAATAAAGCTTAGGTCAGTTAGTCGTCTTGCTTCATAACCTCCGCACATTAGATTTACCAGAGCAGTCATTTTGACCGGTCTTGCAATTTCAATTCAAATTCCCTACTGCATGTGGCATTTCTTTTCCGAAATGATTTTATGGCTTTTGCAGCTATGAAAAGAGAAAACTTTTTATGAACTTAACTTGAAGTACGTGGAATATGTGGAGCCAGTGCGATTGAGGCTAGTGCTATTCTGCAAGAATCGGAGTATGACAGAAAGTATTGCTACCCTAGAGTTGCGTTTATTAAATTGTTTGCCTTTGGTAACCATTTAGCTTTTTATATTCTGGCGGCCAGAGTTAAAAGCATAGTATAAGGAAAAAAGTATCCCTAGGCGGTGGTCTCGATTTTTACGGATGCGATACTTCCAGGTAAGTCGATGATCAAGTGTCATTCATATGTATTCAGCAGTTCTGCTCCATGTTTATTGTTCGTTGTCTATGTTTAAAGCCGTTAGTTGTCCTCTACGTTCGGTGACGAAAATGGGCTATTTCTTTATTAATATGTATACCATCTTCTTCTACCTCTTTTCAGGAAGCAGTGAACAACCACCAAGCGCGTGAAGATACTGTCCTAAAAAGCACTCATCAGGCGCCTACTCATGTATGCGGTTTTGATATGGCAGGCAAAAGCGAAGCATATGTGGAGCAAGATAGGGTTAAGGCCGAAATACAATAGTGCGAGACTGCGATACGAGAGCGCGACGAGAGTCTCGCAGCAAATGTCAAGCAGTTTTCGTAAGATGCATTTGTATACGACATCGTACAATGATTGCGATGCGTCGATGCGAGGCGGGAAATATTCGTAAAAACGAAAATTTCTCGCAACGGTGTGCGTGACGTTTGTCAAATTCAATATGGCGCTTAAATGAAATTTGAAATTCAAACGCCTTAATTACTTTCTAAGTACATTGGTTAGTATGAATGAATTTCGAATGAAAATTTCGTGCATTCTAGTTAAGGCTTTTGTTTGCTAAACGAAGGAACATTCCAAATCCAAAACTTTAAAAAAATCAAAAGCAATTTCCAGCAGATTTCATTTAAAATATCACCAATTTGACATTTGTCATATGAACATTAATGTTCCCCGCATCGCGTGCATTGTAAATTGAATGCGTTGCGTGACGACGAGGGAGAATCGCATCACGCTCACGCATCGCCGTCACGCAGTATTGTATTTTGGCCTTTATTGGAGCAAAAATCGACTACTGTATCACTATGTATAATCAATCACTATGCTCAGAGGTTGATCGATTGAGCAACAAAACGGATGGTAGAGCATGAGATCACCACGGTCAGCAATGTGGCGGACAATAGGACCATGGAGGCAACAAACGGTTAGAGATAAGGAGTTAATTCAAAAAACTAAATATTGTAACTAATTATTGCTTAAGAATATAAGTAAATTATAATAAAAATAATATTATTAAAATATGAACGAAAAGATGAATATGAAAGACTACGCTTAGAGTCTAAGTATAAATAGTAAGTCATTTTAATAAATCAGTTAATTCAAGAACCAATAAAAAAAATTCTATTCAGCTCTGGGTGCACCCATTAGGCAAAACTCGTAGTTCAAGTATTATGTTAAGATAACAGTTGTAAGTAATTGTACATAGAAACAAAATTATCCAATAAATTACTTGAATACTTCATTCCTTTACTTTCTATACCAAAGCAACAAAACAACGGTCGTTTAAAATGGCGTCACGCTGGTTTCACTTTCTATTGGTGGGCTAAATATCATAGTTTGAGTACAAAGCCCCTCTGACAGAATCGTTGGGCTGTGTACCCGACTTTTTTTATATCTTAGAAGAAGTCATCACTTTTGACACGTTTACAATACTTCATGATTGGAGCATCTGTAGTTACTGAGATAACATGAATAACGCATGGACAGGCAGGAAGGCGTACTGACGGATAGACAAGTCGCCAAACTAGTAGGATATTGTAAATCGGTTTTATGAACTCCTAACGACGCTTTGCTCGAGCTTTCTGTGAATTTCAGCGGTTTCCACGGCAACTATCCGGGCTGTATTGTATCCCGATTTTATTCGTAAACTGCAGATTTTCGGAGCTCGCCAGTTTTCCTTTTCCTGTTTTTGTTGAGACGTGCAAGACATGATTTTTTTCCATAAACTTTTTTCCATATTCTCCATGTTTTGAAGGTTTACTGATTTTCTGTAGCTTTATTAATAAACAGAATTAATATTACTATTCAAATATTTCGATGAAGAAAATACTTCTTTCAGAGCCTGTTTGTATTTCTATTCTGTTAATGCGGTGTCTGTTAGAGTCTTATCTTTTTTAAGAAAACAATAATATGATCAGGCACTAATTAAAGTTCGAGACGATAATAATAATGTATGATAATTTCAATTTTTTTTCCGCTAAAATGTTCTCAAATCAAAAATGTTTCTTACTTAATTCAGATACAATTCCACTTGGGATGCCAGTCCATATTGATTGCAATGTCGCGACAAACAATTCAAAAATAAGTTCAATGTATTATCAATAATTTGACTATTGACTTCAGTTCCAATCCTAAAACTCCTTTCGATTCGCCATTCTATAGTTGTTTTGATGACATTACAAACGATAACGTTTCAGAATGCAATGTCGCTATAGTAAAGAAAATATTTCAGTCCCTGCGACTAATATTTTTTACGAACTAAGAATAAAATTGTTTCAAAATTGGCCGAGTGGGCTGCAAACTATTTACTAAATAATTTGGCACTAAATGAACTGTTAAACCTTCTAAGGCACTACATTAAAGACGTTCCAAGGAATGCACGTAATTTGAAAAGTACTCCCATTAATATTACATTTGTAGAGGAAAAGTATAATATTTCTGAGATTAGTAACAACCACATTTCATTATATTATGTTTTAATTCAACAATATAAATGTCCTATCAGACTCAAATCATACCAGTTTTTAAATTGTTCTTTTCTATTTTAATATAAAACGGTCTATTGATATTGGTTTGAAATTAACCAGAAATGTGTTTTGAATTAAGACACCTTTTTTTTGTGATTGGATAGACCAAAATTGGATACTGGGGACAAATTGATTAGGTATTTTATAAAGAAAAACTTCAGAAAAAAAAAACAAAACCATCTTAAAATGCCTTAAAAACAAATTTTCAAGATCAAGAGCCAAAGCTGTTTTCCCCAGTTTTCGTACAATTTATAAGTTGTGCTCATTCATTTTTCAAAACGGAGAAACCGATTTCGCAAAATTCATTTCATTTTTTATGGGGCTTTTTGAGATCAGTTTACTTATTTTTTACAAAGTTTTTTTAATGAGGTTTTGAGGCAATATTACCTCGAAAACAAATCACCACATCGAATTACAAACACATAACCTGGGCAGTTTACCAGTAACCGTTAGCGATACGCCATGGCGAACCGTTTTGTTTGCTGGGTTGTTACATGATAATGCGCCGGATTTTTTGATAAAAAATGGCATTCTTTCCATCAACGACTCGTCCTATTTGCCATATTTGGCACCATGTGAATTTTTTCTGTTCGAAAAAATACATTTGGCTAACATTGCGAACAAAGCGTTTTGCGAACATTGAAGACATCCAAAGGTCGACGACCGCCGTTCTAAACATGATACCAAGGAATGACTTTAATAAATCTTTTGACATGCAAAGCAGTGTAGAAAGGCCGAAGTGAACTAGTTTGAATACCGTTTTGCCGAAATAATTCGTAGTTTTCTTTATTCTTGACAAGTCCGGGAACTTTTGGAAAACACCTTATAATTATATTGTAATTTTCTTTTATTTGCGAGCTATATTTTAATAATACTCTCACTCTACGATTATGTATTTTATACTACGCTTTAATATACGGCTTGTTGCTAGATGTTTCTAAAAATTCTCACACAGATTTAAGTCAGAACAAGAATTTAAGTTCTACGCTGAAAGATTGAATTCTTTTATCAAAATAACAAAACATGTTTTTTCTGCACATTTTTTTTTCATTTGTTTTCACATCCCGACTTGGCTCAATAAAAGTCGAATTCCTTTACACACATCTAAAACGGATACTGTATTTTGACAAAGCTGGGCAAACTGCTTTTTTATGTTAGAAAATCCATGTCCGCAACAACGATATTTGTGAAGGAAATTCCATTCGCAATTTTCTTCATAGCTGAATACCATCAAATTGTGGTTCACTTCTCTCTTCTACAGCACAAACTTACATGTAATAGAAGCAATTGAAAAGGAAAATAAAATATGTGTGTGCATGTAGATAAGTATAAAGGCGAGGAAAACTAACATAACTAATGGAGCAGTGAAATATGTAGAAAATCCTTCTTACGTCCATTTGAATAACATTACAGAAGGTAACTCTGCGCAGTGAACGCTTGTGTTTGTAGCGACGTCTGGCACGAAATGCAAAATTAATGTGGTGTAGATGTTTGAGATGTGTGCTGGATTTGAAAAGGATAGTAACATATAATACCAAAGATTCAAAGGATCTGCAAGCCGTTTCCGGTGAGCAAGCACTGGTGTAGCCAAGCATGTGGCGTTCGTTTGGAGTCTCTCTATTCAGTTACATCATAAAAACGCATGGTTCAACATTCAAACAGACAGAACTGCTTAAAAATTTGATTGAAATAACGTTTCGATTTTGAAATAGCTTCACTTCATCACATGCCCGTTTTCATATTTAAGGGAATGATTTTGGAATATGATTTGTTCATGAGAAAGCATCATCTATTCACAATTAAGTTTATTTTCATCTTTTGACGTAAAGTCGAAGAGCATATACAACCGACTGTCCGATCATTACAAAATATGTCCCCAAGGAGCTGTTTGCAGATGTGTACGAAAGCGTCCTTCATCAATGCTGGCCTGCTGAAACTGACGGCACATCTGTCATAAATGTTGTAAATTTACATTTCCATTTAAATTTTCATTTTCTTTTCATTTTCAGAATCTTCACATTGTTTTATTTTTTCATGTTACTGTCTTCCAAGTTTATTTAAAGTGAAATGGTACTTGGCAGGTTTCTGAAATTTTATATTAATGTATTATGCCTGCAAGTGAGTTCGTTACTATGTTATCCTTAATATTTATATATGCGCTTCGAAATGTATGCAGCTGTTATAAACAAAGAGGTGAAATTTGACTGATAGAAGCAGCATAACGTCTTCGGTGTTAGCAATCCACTTTATTAACTTTCCACTTTATTTGAAAAATAAACGACACTTTGAAAACGACTTCTGTTGGTATACAGAATCATATTTTTACACATAACAAATTCATATTTGTATGAAGTCAGCTACTGAATATGTTCTAACACTATCATTTCCTGGCTACTTCAATCACTTTTTATCGGCCTGTCAAGATAAAAGGATATCATTGTCAAAGAAATAATTGTCATTGAAATGAAATACACACTAATTGAAAACAGCAAAGAGAAGGAAGAACAATGATAAAAGGAAAGTTGAAAAGCACACAATCAGGACCAAACTTTGCTTGCGTTTAATAGACGAAAAATGTCCAAAGTTGAGTTTTTAAACGTTTTAAACTCAGTAAATTCTATCTCTCTTTAGTGAAAAAAATAAATGTTGAAGAAATTCAGTTCCTTATGATGTCATTACATACAAGAGCATTTGAAGGTGAGGACTCGGAGTTTGATGAGGTGTTTCTATCACTATCCTAACCCAAAACTTTAATACGAATCATATTACCAGGATATGTTCGATTCCTTGCCAACTATGCACAATCTTTCGCTGCTGCAACTACGAATGTCCAGATTAAGCACTTATTTAGAATGTGATGTTTAAGATTTTAAAGACAAAATTATGTGGACTCTGCGGATATGCTGGGTTCCTTGTGCGTCTTTGATACACCAACTGAAATGTTGGGTACGGCAATAAGTTTCCGCCGTTTTTTTGACAAAGTTCTTAATTTATTTCAACGTTAGAGAATGCAAACGTCATTCAAAGTATGCACCATTTCAAGCTATGACCTACTTACTGTTCCACATCTATCGATTTCGTCGAGTCATCGAGTTATTGTTTGATGCCTTCATAAGAACTAAATCGGTTTCCAGTGAGGGCCGATTGCATGGATCGGAACAAATGGAAAACCGAAGGAGCAATGCCTTAGGCATACGGCGGGTGGAGTAAGACTTCCAAATTCACAATTCATCTTGCAAATAATTTTTGACCGCTTGTCATGTCTGTCATTCTATTCTAACCATTTTTCCTTCATTTCTTCCATTCAGATGTACGAGTTGCCTTAGGTACACCTCCCCATTGATTTTTCAGATGGTATCAGGAGTTCGTAAAGATGACGCCATTGTGAGCCCACCAGATGCACAACTTGACCTTGGAAGCGTAAGTATTCCGTTTTGGCGGAGAATATTTCGTTCCGTTGGCGTCGATTGACTTGGTTCCCGTCAAATTAGCCTATGTTTTGCAATGCAATGCATGAAATCCTTGTCGTTGTTGATCGCGCACGCCACCAAAAGCTGTTCGATGTTCCTCTCTCTCAGTTAATGCGGGACCCAAGTCCAAGCTTCTTATATCCATGGCGTGTAAACGCTTACCGACGGCAGATCTGTCAATATTCAACTCCTGCGACAATTCTTCTAGGCTTCGACTTGAATCTCCATCCAACAATTCCTTGTGAATCTTTAAAACTTTTCGGTGCCCTTTCACAATCTTTATCAGTCACATCAAAATGACCATTTTAAAAGCGCCGAACCCACTCCCTGCAAATCATCTCAGACACATGATAACTATAAATATCGAGGATTAGAAGTACTTTCCGCAACACTTTTCCTGAGAAGGAAATAATGAACTAAACTTCCTAAGCTTCCTGAGCCTACGCATAGAACTTCCAATTCAAAGAACACTACCACAACAGACATTTAAATAGTATCTGTAACGGGGGAAACTTATTCCGATACCCAATGAAACCCAGCTAGATAGCTTGTGAAAGCTCCGAAATAGCAATAATTTCCGTTCTTTTATCCTGCGAAAAATGAGATCATAAAATCTCGCTGCAAATCGTAATAGAGACTTCCTACGCTGATCGGGATAAAGATCGTCAGTTCATTTGCAGCGCTCAGATGCACGGACCGCTAGGTATGTTTATGACGTTGACTGTCGGTCTTAAATTGATTCACGTAACAAAGATTTCACGTCTCAATCAATTTCAAATCACACCACAGTTCACATATGCAACTGACATATAACTCCCCCCCCACCTACATAATAAATAAATTTTTTTATGAGATCTTGACCAAAAAATGACAACGATCTTTTGCAGAAAGACGACTTTGCCTTTGGTAGGAGCCTTAAAAAACCGTGAGGTAAAACAATCGTATTGAGTCGTTTTCTTGCGCCATCTCTTCGAAAATCTCTTCCAAAAATTTAGGCACAGATAGACTTTAAAAATTACAATAAAAAAATAAATTTTAAAGTATAGTTCGTATGATATTCGATAGACAGAAACGTTTGTCATGTTGAAATATTTCGATAATTATTGTGTATTGTGGTGTAATTTTGTTTCATTCTTCTAAAATCACGTCTTTCAATTTAGAACGGATAAATATGTGATGTGCACGAATCTCTTTTTGGTAAATAATCTCAAAGATGCTCAATTGGGCTTAAGACGGAAGATTGAGGTGGAAGACCGACCTCAAGATTCCCTTAAGATTATATTAATCTTAGAAATGAATGGTTTCTTCCTTGCCATACAGCCCTTTTGAAATGTAAGAAATATCGTACAAATTGGGGGTACAATGATATTCCCCAAATAATTGCTAGGTTGCCGGTAATTTTCGGAGCTCTTACTTTAGGATCTTTCTTCACTATTCTCTCAATTGGCCTTCCGAAAGGTACACTCAGTATTCTCTTGCTCCGGAGAGAGGGAGCAATATCGAAACAGATATAAGTTATATTATTATTATTTTTTTAATTCAATCCATTTTGAATAGTTGCATGTGGTCATCCTACAATTTTTTCAATCTCTGCATAGTTTTTATCTGCCTCTTTGAGCTTAAAAATTAGTTTTCTTTCTTTGATATGAACTTTTTTATTTGTTTGCGCCATTTTAAAATGTTCTGCACGAATTAAATTACTTAGCTCTTTCATGAGAACTTTGTAACTGGAACTATTGTTAACACACAAAAGAGAGTAAGCCTGCGTTGAAAATTGAGTGTCTTTACTATTTCTTTATGTGAATACGAGATTAGTTATTTTAATTTAATATTTTTTTATGTACATATAATGACTTATGACACAAAAATGAAGATATTTTTTTCTTGCATTTATAAGAATTAACTATAAGAAATAAAAAAATTATAACAAAATTAACTAATATTTTTTAAAAAGGTAGAAACAGTCCGTGAGCTTAAAAAAACAGTCCTATCACTCTACCAGCTCAAAAATCAAAACGTATGTTCTTCCTTTGTGGTTGCACTAGATGTTCGTGGGATACAATTACATTTAAAGTTTAATCCGTATTTTGCTTATCAATAAATCCACCGATGGGAAAGCGAACCTCGTTGCTGAAAGGTTTTTTTTTTAATTTTTACCTTCTGTCAGATTTTCTTTTATGCATTCACCATGAGCCGCATAACTGTACACTTGTTGCGTACTTCATTCCTTCGAAAGAGTGTGCGATGTCATCCTATCGTATTGGCTCAACTTTTGATAAATTAATAATAAGTTCTTAATAAGTTTTCTTCCCCTGTGGATGGGGGAGGCTAGAATACATCCACAGTAACCCAACTTGTCGTAAGAGGCGACTAATGGGAACACAGCACCGAACCCGGACTATGATTTGACTCTCGACTTTATTTGACGCATATGGGCTGGTGGCCATGATATTCTGGACCTAGTCGCTTCTTGCGTGGTACCGCCGGGGTGAAAGCCGCACGAACGGCTCCAGGCTAATATCACGCCGTCTCCGTCCAATACGTTTGAAGCTCGCAGCATTGAGTTAGTGGTGTATGTTCGGTTGATTCGTACTCCCGATTAGCGCTGATCCGGCTCTGAGCACCTAACTCTTTAAGGGCTGGTGTCAACCCTAGCATTACCTCCCTGCTTGCATAGATAACCATCATTAAGGTGACTACACATCCGAGTGGAGACAGCGGCTATTAGCGGGGACCCTTAAGAACAAAATAATGCAGAATAACAACAACAACAAACAGAATAATGCAGAGCAGACGAACAAACGAGCCGATGGACATTATTTTCACAATCATAACGATTATCTTGGCGTCTTTGCCCGTAGCGGAAAAACCTTGCGTTCACCAAACGTCCAAAAACGGCAAGAGCAGTGATGGGCTGGTAGTAAATGTAGCTCCGGAGGTGTACGAACACCTCACTCCTGAGAATACTACTGTTGAATCGACCTCAGTAGCAGGAACCAACAGCATTGAACCTAAGCTCCCGGAGGTGAAAGTCGGCGAAAAAGACCTGATGGTTAAGGAGGTTATTGTGGAGAACCGTTCCGAGGAAGAACAGTTGACTAAAAAATGTTATGCGATCCTCAAACGGATACAAGGAGCGTGCATAAATCAAAAGACTATCAGTAGAGATGTCAAAAATGGAGTGTTTGAGCTCGAGGACCTATTGGATGAAGTTTGCCACTACAGGAGACTCTGGAAAAGCTGGAATAAGAACATTCAGACCAAACGGTGTACGCTAAAGTCACCTAACCTCTCCTCCCCAGTATCAAGAGGACTGCTGCTAGCCCTCTTGAGAGCGAACAGGAGAAAAGGCGTTAAGAGAACGTTGAGCCAGAAACAGAAACGCCACAAAGAAAAGGCGCCTTCCAGAGTCGCAAAACGTGAACAAAGGCTTAGCCAGCAAACAGTAACTGTTCAAGCAACGACAAATACCATGGATAAACCAGCAAGAAAAAAGCAAAGAGTCCTTGGGGACGGATAAATCGATATTCCGCGATAAAATAAAGGACGTCCTTGGGGCAAATGCCACCGTCTCTACCTTGGAGCCAAGAGCTTCATTGGAAGTATGGGACCTGGACTGCATCGCTGACCCGGCTCAGGTTGAAGAGGCCATTCAAAAGGAGTTCCCTAGAATAACTCTAGTAAAAGTAAAGCTTTCTCCAATCAATCGCCGAGGGCAAAGGCTGGCCATACTCGACGTAACGGAAAAATATGCTACACAACTCCTAGCCAAAGGAAAACTAAAAAGCGGCTGGGTGGTGAGCAGAATTCGACGTCGAGCCATCCCAGTTCAATGCTACAGGTGCCTTGGATACGGGATCACCACTTCGAATTGCAAAGGCCCTGATCGTAGTATGCTTTGCTTTAAGTGTGGAGCGTCTGGGCATAAGATAAAAGAGTGCGCTGAGACTCCGCGCTGTTTGCTATGTAATCAACTTAACTCTCAACCGACAAAAGCACCCCCACGTTGCAGGTACAGGCACGTGCCCAATCTTTAGAGAGGCACTAGCAAAAGCAAAAGCAGCTCTGAGGAGATGATTAGGCCCCTTCAAATTAACTTGCAACGTAGCATCAATGCACAAGATTTGTTCGCCAGAGAAAAGAGCGCTGATCTGCTGCTGCTGAGCGAACAACACCGAAATAAGACCTCATCAGCTTGGTTCTCCGATGACTCCCATATTGCTGCCGCTTGGGTTCGGAGCAGCATGCGACTCCAGATCCAGGATCACGGCCGAGGAGATTTTGTCTGGATTTTGTTGTCCGAGGTTTTGTGTGGATTCGGTGCCCGGGTATAACGTTTTTCAGCGTATACCTGACGCCGAATGAGTCAATGCCATCTTTCCAAACTAGACTCAACACACTGGAGGATGTTGTTCTGAATACAGATGGCAAAGTACTCGTAGCAGGAGACTTCAACGCCAGAGCCGTTGAGTGGGGCTTGTCCCAGTCGATTCCAGAGGGCAACGCATTCTGAACATGTCGGTGAGGACCGGGTTGGTTGTATTGAATAAGGGTAATGTAGCTATCTTCCGGCACTGGGGGTGCGAAGGAATAATCTCAGATGTGACATTCGCCTCAGAATCCCTCGCTTCGACGATGCTTAACTGGAGAGTACTCGAAGATTATTCAGCGAGTGACCACCAATACATCGCTTTGAAATCGGCGATACCACTCCTCGTTCTTTTCAAGAATCTTTGACTCCCGGGTGAAATATCGGAAAAATGGACGCGGAGACTTTCGCCGATGTGATTCTGAAAGGCGGAACGACATCAGGGAGCCCTTCGGCGAGGGGAAGGACTCGAGTCGAGGGAATGCTGGAGTCAACGATGACCCTCATCACTTCTGCTTGTAGCTCATGTATTACTTGACGGAGGCCTCAACACGACAGGCCTGCTGTACATTGGTGGTCAAAAGATATCGTAGACTAACGAGGCGAGTGTCACAGATTTTGACGTGCAGCCCAGCGCTCGAGAAGTGAAGAGGAAGCATCCAATAGGGCAGCAGCATATAGGTCAGCGAGGATAGAACTCCGAAGACTCAACAACGAGATTATGGCACGCTACTGGCGAGAACTCGTGGATTACATGAACAGAGATCCATGGGGGCTCGACTACAAGGTAGTGCGGCGCAAGCTCGGTACCTCACGGAAGCCGTATTTACTTCAAGCAGTCAAGATGAACGGCATAGTGCAGGCACAGTTCCCAAATCATCCTGTCCGTGTTGATCCTGCCCACGAGGTCGATTCATTGGAATGTTCATTCTTCATAAAAGATGAGCTGGAGGATGCAGTGCTTTCTGTGAAAGCTCGAAAGCACCAGGACCAGACGGCATTCTAACTGAGTTGCTTCAAATGGTTTTCTACGTGTGTCCTGACTTGCTACTCAATGTGTTCAACGCTTGCTTGAGAGAAGGTGTATTTCCATAGCTGGAAGGTGGCGAGGCTCGCATTGATCAGCCAGGGGAAAGGGGAACCCGGGCTGCTGGACACAGCCGGGAAAGTGTTCGAAAAGCTTATCAAGGGAAGACTCACTGATGCAATTCGTGCTGCAGGTGACCTATTTCCTAGGCAGTATGGCTTTTGAGTAAGGCGATATACTTCCGATGCCATCATGGAAGTGGTGAATGCAGTCCGTCAAGCCGAAGCGCACAAAACTGAAAAACGAGTTGTCTTGCTAGTGACGCTTGACGTCAGAAATGCCTTCAACTCCGCCAGATGGTCGGATAATCTTGGCACATTGGAAAAATTTTCCGATTGCCAGGGTATCTGATGCGGATTTTGAGGGATTATTCAAAGGACCGCAGACTGCTCTTTGACACACAAGATGGGCGACGCAGTGTGGAGATAACGTCTGGTGTAGCGCAAGGCTCTATACTGGGAGCAGACTTGTGGAACGCCTCATATGACGGGCTATGGAGGCTTGAGCTTCCAGATGAGTCACGCTTGTTCAGCTATGCAGATGATATAGCAGCACTGGTCACCGGACGCACAGTCGAACATGCGCAGCGCAGACTGAGAATGCTAATGCGCCGAGTGAGGGAGTGGATGACTATCCGCTGGTTCAGGTTGGCACTAGAGAAAACTGAGGTGGTCATAATTACGAAGAAAAGAATTCCCACGGTAATTTCTTTGCAGATCGGAGATGCGACTGTTGAGTCTAAGTTTGCAATAAAATATTTCGGACGATTGATCGATTCGAAAATGAGCTTTTCGGAACAGATCACGGCGATGGTGAAAAAAGCCGCGATAGGCGTTTCGGCTTTGAGTCGACTAATGTGCAACACCGGTGGGCCCACACCGAGCAAACGCCTACTCCTCATGAGTGCTGTACAGTCAGTTCTACTGCACGGCTCTGAGGTTAGGACCAGAGCTCTCAGTAAGGAGCTGTACTGAAAGCGCTTTTTGCAGGTATTGGCTGTGTTGGTGATCGCAGGAGTGATATCCATCGCCCTCCTTGCTAGAGAGTGACGGAGAATTTATGAACGAAAAGTGGAGGGTTCAAGATATGCTTTCAACCGAGAGGAGAGGCAGCGCACAATACTCGAGTGGCAACAGTCCTGGGAAGGCGACTCTAATGGCCGTTGGACTGCCTGCTTTATAGGGGACGTGGGATCGTGGCTTAATGGAAGGCACGGTGAGACTGATTATTACCTTACCCAGCTTCTTAGCGGGTGTAGGTATTTTAAGTCTTACCTGCACATGATTGGTCAATCACGGTCCCCAGACTGCATTTTCTGCCCAGCTCAAAGGGACAACGCATGTCACACCTTCTTCAACTGTAGAAGGTGGATCAGGATGCGGCAGGACTTGTGGGAGGTAATGGGAGAACTTTCTCCAGGAAACCTAGAGAAATGCTGAAAACTATTGACAAATGGACCAGTGTGGCACATTACTCTCGGGCAATACTTACAGCAAAAAAGGTACCATCGATAACCTTGGGCGCAGGGTGCAGGGGGAACTCCTTTCCAGCAGTCCTCCTCCATCCTGCCCCCTACCTCTGGGAGGAGATTTCTTTACGCCGACGGCCACCTAGGGCGAAATAAAAAGAGGCCCGAAGTAATGTGTCTAACGGTTCCAGGCTAGGGTCTCTTGACAGGGGGGGGGGGGGAATGATTAGGGGGTAGTCTGGTAGCATGCGCTCCTAGGAGTCGCACACTAGTGGCGTAAATTGCCTTCACCCCCCAAACCAAAAGAAATAACAAGCTTTTACGAGCAAAACACTAAGTTTATTTAGTATACACTCCATTTTAACTAATCCAACAATTCAAATAACAAATGCTGACCCAATAGGGATGTAGAAGACACCAGAAATGATACAAATGGGAATTCTAATAGAACGTTCGAAATTGGCTACAGATTCAAAAGTCGAACTCCTTATAGAACACTTCTTGAAACTTTGAATACTTGTGTCAGTTGAAACGAATCTCTTGGAATTCCAAAATTAAATCAATAATTTCTCCCTTCGATTTACGCTTAGCACTTTCCTTCCATGATATTGAATATATTGAAGACGTCGTAATATTCGGGGCATTTGAAATAAGCGCTCTCATAAAACAAGAGCAGAGACGTCTTTGAAGCTTCTGTTTGGCTTCGATCCGGACATTTTTGAAGAGATTAGCATCAGATGATAGCGAGTTTTCTGTTCATGTTCTCTTGCAAAGTCCGGGCTAGTTGTTGTCTGATGAATAGGGTTTGGTGGTTATTAAACAAAATTTTAATAAAATTTTTAAATTCAACTTAAACTTTTCTTTGAGTTGCAGCCCCAAAACACACCTTAACTTCATGTTAGACCGTCTCATGGACGAACCAGTTTGGGTAGAAGACAGTCCTTATGGAATGTTTTGAAAACCCTACACAAATCTTTTATTGGTAAAGGGTATATAACTACAGTCACGATCGCTGTTTTCATGTGTTCAGGCAATTTTCCAGACCGCATAGGTTTCTGGAATGTGCTCCCCAATTTCATTTTATTTTCTCACCACATGCTCGCGAAAAGCAACTGTACTTGACGCAAAGATAATCTAAGAGTTTGAGAAAACTCGATCTCAATTAGTTTTTCGTATTTTTTCATTAATTTGGGATTACTCGATACTCTCAATCTATTCACATACTTTTGAAAAAAGTCAACTTTTCAAGAACCTTGCCACACCTCGAAAAAGATATTTTTAAAAATTTCGCGCACGTGCAAAGAAACACGGTTTTGAAACATTTGCCGTAAACTTCACCCATAAGAAGGTTTGATAGGTTTGACTGAAATTCGTTCAACAATAGCCCATGGGCGGAGTCAAAACAATAATAAGTTTGCCTTACTAACCGACTGTGACTGTACACGCATAATTCGCTTGTTTAATAAAATTCGACTCAATTTTCGATTGAGGTTCGTTACATAAGGATTTTTTTCGAGTATAGTATTTTCGTTATCCTATCATCAGTTTTCTTCTTACGGCTTTGCATAATTTAAACCAATAACAGTTTGGAGTGCATCACACAGTCTACCACATCACAACCTAATACTTCGAATAAAATCTCACTCAAACTGTATTCGATACACCGGGAAATCATATGTATTGTATCATATGCATTGGTAAATAACTTCTTCATTTTGTCTGAAATATTGAAAATGTATAAATCTATTAGTGCTTTTTCTATTTCGGAGAGTAGCCACCCGAGAATGTTAGCGCTCTATATGGTCTCACTGTGCCAACGATATTAGACTCCAATTTTCCAGATGCAGTGGTTACTGTAAGCGTAACATTTTGGAAACTGGAAATAAGGACAAAGCTGCGAGAAGATGTATCTTAACATTCTCTTACATTTTGTATTTAAACTTCCCGTAATACCGTCGGACTAATAGCTTGTTTCAGCTAGAAAAGTGAAAGGAAAAAGTTATTTAGGGAATAACTTATCAGTGGTTAAGCTGAGACCAAAGCCCTTAAATTCTTGCTGAGGCTGGCAAGGAGCTGCTAATATCCAATTAATATGTATTATAATCTATGGTATAATTATTTTAAGAATTATTTGGTCAGTGAGCGAACCGAGGCGTAAGCCCATGATTTCTTGCCAAGGCCCACAAGTAGCTGAAACGTATATATAAATTAATATGATTAGAACATAAGAAATGTTTAATTAAATTGTCTGCAAGGGGTTCCATTAATTTAACCCCGCATCCAAGCTCGGTCTTGAAAATAGCAGGAATGGGTGACGCAGGAGCGGAGGGGGAGCTCCCGTGGCAAACGCTGCTTTCACGTGGAAAGTTAAGAAAAACCTGAAGAGACTTTGCCAGAAATTTGGGGAAACATCAAGTAGGAGTTCTTACTAGACTTACTAGCAAGTTGCGAGCTCCAACTATAACTTGCTTGAGAGGGGTCACGAGTAGAGAAGGAGGCTTTCCCCACTACCGATGGGGACGCTCCAGCTGATTTTAATAGCAAGTCCCAGCAAGAGGTGCTGCTGGAGACGGTCCGGGAAGCCTTTTCTCATCGGAAAAAAACAATTCTGTCTCCAACCCTGGAGTCCACTTCAAATCGCTCAGTAAGCCTGGGCGAAATGAATGTTCCCGAGCTCCACGCTGCCGTTTCCAAGGCAGTTTTTCCAAGGCAGGCAAAGACCAAGTTGCATCTGCCCCAGTGCGCAGGATAGCTGTCGGAGCTAAGAAAAGTCCGCCGAGCGTCGCAGCTACTAGGAAGCAAAGGCTTCCTCCTATTGTATGTTACAGGCTGAATTTTAAGCGTTTCAGGAAAAAAATTGAACGAGCATGTCAGAAAAACTAGCTCGATGCCCCAAAGTTCGATGTATCGGTTAACAGTTCTACACAACGTTGAAACCAAAAGTAATAGAAGACCATACCAGCCTTTTTGATTTTCTTAAATCGAACAAGATGCCGGGCTACACCTCTACACTCCAAACAGAAAAAAAGGCTGATCCTGTTGCTAAAGGGTGTGCGCTCTTCCTACGAACACAATGATGTCAAGGAAGAACTCCAAGCCATCCTAGAGGAGGATGTTTTAGGAGTCAAGGCGTCAAGGAAGAACAAAACTCTTTCGTTCTTCCTTATTCAATTTAAGCCAAACTTTCACGTCACAAAGGCTATGAATGTAAGAACGCCCCTACACTTAAGAGTAGAATGGGAGCGTTTGGCTAAATCAAACACCTCGCAGTGCTACAATTAAAAATTATTTGGTCATGTAGCGTCAAATTGCGGTATGCAACCCTGTTGAGTTAACTGTAACAAACACCACCAGTCCAAAGACTGTCCGATTGAAAGGGATTCGGGTAATTATGCCGTTTTCCGCGTAAATTGCAAAAGTGAAAGCCACCCCGCGAGTTTCAGAGCCTGTCCTTAGGCCAAAGAGGCTAAGGAGAGGAGACGTAATCTCCTTAAGAAAAGGGAGGAATGGAGGGGTTTTGTCATTGCTTCCTTGAAAAACACGATTTCGAATGGTGTTTCATTAGCTATCCTAGGAACAGGTGCAGCCAAACCAACTGCAACTCGTCCTGTCTGGCAAGCGAAATCAAATACTTGTTAACAGCAGCAAAAACAGAAATTCTATCATGAATAACGACTGCAATCAATCCTTCTTGTATGACTTGTTCACTCTCATCCGCAAAGTGGACTCATGCATTCCACAACACAAAAAACTCACTTATCTGAGTGAGAGTTCCATTAAGCTCTCTATCGTTAGTATTTGTTCGCTGGCTCCACGTTATGAACGGAGCTCTGTCCAAAAATGCTTGAAAATGCATAGACCAGATTTCTTGTTCATTTCAGAAACAATAATGAAAATTAAACACGACATTCACTTAGGGAAAAAGTCATAAGGGATGAAATCAGATGGAACATGAAATCAGATGAAATCCTTGGAGTAGGTATGTTTTTCAAGGAGCATCTCAAAATTCAAAGGCACCATCTTTCAAGCCTGAAGTGTGCAAATGTCATAATATTAAGCTCAGTTCTAGGAGGGTACACGTTTGCATTTGTTGAAATAAACGTTAAACACGGATATTCGATTAAGCACTTGGAAACAGTATCCGCTTTGTGTGAAAAATGTGATTTCTTTCCGATAGGGGGTGATTTGAACTCAAGAAATCCTTCCTGGGGTAGTCCCGTATCTAATGGATATGGAACGGCTCTGTTCAACTGAATGCAAGCAAATGTGGATTTCGTCAACCATTGAATTTTTCCTTGTGTCTGTCAACCTGGTAAATATATACCACAGCTAGAGAAATTGTGAATGTGGAGTCATCGATGACGGTTCTGACAATCTTTACGTAGAGCTGACCATAAGAATGAAAAAGGGTGAAAAGCTGGAGGTAGCAGAACCTGAATTCGTTATCTCAAACAAGCGTTTCGACTGGGAAGCAGTTAGTGCTGACTTGAGTGGTTGACTTGATGATATTTCAACCAGCAGATCAAAAACTCTCACAACCACCGGAATCGAAGAGGGAAACGCTTGCTTTAATTCAACTTTTAATTCGGTCATCTTAGAGATCTCTTAAAGATCTTAAAGATCTCCTATTTTTATAGAAATTTACCACAGGACATTTTGGAACATCGCAGACGTAGCACCCTAAGAAACTCTCTCAAGAATATATCAACGAATCTTGAATGTAGCTTACAGGGAGTAAAAGAAGGTTCAGCTTCTTATACTCTTCCTTAATAGAATTATCTCTTGAAGAACATCTGATTTTGCCAATGAGAGATTCGAACGGACCCTAGCAAATATCAGACCCTGTGTCTGGATGTTTCCCTAAATAAACAAAATAACTGGCCGTAAGCGCCTGCCGGGAGTTCTCACTTATAACTGTTCCATACTCATGGATGACAAGACCGTTGATGACTCCATCAAATTCACTTTACGACAGTTCTTCTAAGGGAAGTGCAAGTGATAACAAATGAAGACTCTGGTTTCAATTAACTAGCAAAGAGAACAATATCAACGTTCGACAAAGACCAAAAAACCTGTGCTAAACTATATTTTCAGATTCGAATCCCTCCGACGCACCTATTTTAGTACCTTGTTTGTCAGCCCTGAGAAATTCAGGATGCTCGCATTTGAGCAAATTTCCAACAAATCGGCTTGGGCTTATGAAATTTCAAATTTTTTCTTAAAAAAACTCCCTCACACAACAACATTTCCATTTCCTCAGAATGGAAATGTGCCAAAATATTTATATAAATGTATTTATACTGACGTTGTTGATACTCGTCCGATATCTCTTCTGTCCAACGTCGTGAAGTTACTGGAAAAGTAATCCTTCAAGGCATCACACAGTTCTCTGAAGAAGCAGGAAATGTCCTGGAAAGACAATATGGCTTCAAAGAGCTCATTCGACGGTAGACGCGTTGCCTGTTTTTCAAGCCAGTATAAAAAGAAATGGGCAGGCCAGAAAGGCCGTGGTAGTATCCCTCATTGATGTAGAAAAAGCCTTTGATTCGGTTTAGATCGACGGACTTATTTACAAGTTAAAAAAATAGTAGGCAGTTTTATGAAGGGACGCACTGCTTTTGCGATGTCTGGTGGAACTAGTTCCCTTTGGTATCAGTTCAGAGCTTCCTTAGGGGTCTTCTAGGCGCCTTTCTCTTTAATATATTCACGTCTGATGATCCCGGCATCAGAAATGAATCTCTTCGCTGACGACTTATTGGCGTGGTCATCTCAGCACAATCTCCACTTTGCGCGACGAGACTCTTAAGATACTTGGACTCGTTGACTGCATACTATGAAAAGTGGTGGATGATGGTATACGCCAAAAAAATTAATACATTGAACGAAGAACATCTGTGAACAAAGAACCAAGAACATATTAGAATAAAATTGAACGGGCAGGTGGTGCGCTGCACCAAGCAAACGAAGTATCTGGGGGTGATTTTCATTACGAAGAACACCTTCTGTGCTCACCTAGACTCCGTTTGGAAGAAAACCATTTATGCAAACCATCTTCTTATGCCTCTTTTCAGGAAACAGTCAACAACCAACAGGCGGGGAAGATACTTGCCTACAAGTCACCAAACAGGCCCATACTCGTGTATGCGGTTCTGATATACCAGGCAACGGCAGCGTACAAGTGGAGCAAGGTAAGATTACTGGAGCGCAGAATCCTTCAGGCTTGCACTGGCTTGTACAAAAGGGAGGACTGACGGCCCTACCCCTACCGACGATTATACAGAGATGCAGCGATTCCGACATTTTGTCTGAATTTCGTTTAGGCTGAATTTCGGATCGTATTTTCTTCGCCAGAGTGAACAAAAGTCGGAACATAACATATTGGGCGCGTAAAGCTATGAACAGCGCGAACAAGAAAACCTTCTTTCTTTTTCCTATTTTTTAGACCCAATTTTATTTGTATGTGTTGTTGATCAGTTTGCTCTTTTCAGTCTTCTAAGTGACATTTTTGTTCATCATTTGTTCGTCAGTTCTGAGTGACATTTTCGGTTATCCGTTTCCTGACTGATACTCTCGTTTTAAATTACTAATTTGCATCGCGAATTTTGCCATTATTTTCTCGATCACGCATTACCTTGTGCAGTATTTTCACAATAGGCTAGTTACGCGATCAGAAGTAATCATTTGCGCATTCGTTTTGATTAGTTTTATACGCAAACAAGGTGTATCCCTTTCGGCTTCTTGACTTGTTTACCGACTGCGCGAGTTATGCGTTAATGGTGTGTTTAAAAAACAACTATAAGGTTTAAGGTTTCGAATGAGTGGTACTTTAACACACTAGGAATTCCAAACTGTTATGAGCATTACGCTATTCACGGATTCTCGACCAACTATCGGAACGCCAGGTAAACTACATACAACATACTTTTTAAATGCCGAAGCTTTGTCCCCCTTTTTTACAATATTTTACAGCAAATTGTTTAGTTAAGTGTTTTTTTAGCTTGTTGCATTAACATTTTAGATAGTGTGATCCTGTGTGAATTTCATTCAAATAAATAAATATTTTTTTATATAATCCGGTATTAACGATTTTGGCATGTTGAATGTATGAACTTTCCACATGTGAAAGCCGCTGGTATCAATTGCAAAATCAATCACAATATGGATACATGGATTTTCGGTGCTCTAATGTAGGTTCATGTAATGAAGTGTACATTGGACAACAAAAAGAACAGCTGTTATGCTGATTAGGATGCTGAATGAATTAATAATAAGCATTACAGCTGGTTTTGTTGTGTGACATATATATATCATTGAAATCTAATACATTCGCTAATATTGGCAACACCGCAAGAAAATGGCAACCGTTTAAAGTGACGTCACGTTGGCGCTTTCCATTGGTGGACTATATATCATCAAAGTGTCTCTGACAGAAACGTTGGGCTGTGTACTCGACTGATTTATATCTAACTTAGAAGAAGTTATCTCTTTTGACTCGTTTACAGTATTTCAAGATTGGAGCATCCCAGTTACTGAGGAAACATGAGAAACAAGTGGACAGACAGGAAGGCGTACTGATGGATAGGCAGGTCGCCAAACTAGTAGAATATTGCAAATCATTTTTATGAACTCCTAAATATGCTGTGCTTGAATTTTCTGTAAATTTCAGCGAGTTTTGCGTTTATGCATATTGCAGTTATCCGCACATTACTGTCTCCCAATTTTATTGACAAACTGCCGATTTTCTGTTCTATTCAATTTCTTTCATGAAGAAAAGACTCACTTTACAGCCTGTTTGTATTCCTGTTTTGTTAACGTGGAGTCTGTAAGGTTCTTGTAGATTCCTTTTTAAAAAACAATAATCTAATCTAGTACTTATGAAAGCTCGAGACGATAATAGTTATGTGTAATCAATTATTTTTCTCTAAAATGTGTTCAAATCAAAAATGTTTCTTATTTAGTTCAGATACAATTCCACCATGGAAGCCAGTTCCTGTTGATGACAATGTCGCGAAAAACAGCTCAAAAGGGTGCTTAAAATATTATGAATTATTTGATGATTGACTTTAGGTCCACTCCTTAAACTCCTTCCAATTCGATATTATAATAGTTATGCCAGCATTACGTACGATAACGTTTCATATATATCTAAAGTTGTAGAAAATATAAGATAGGGACTGAATAATATATATTTTAGTCCCTTCGACTTATATTTTTACCGTTAAAAGGAATGTCGATAGTAGAATTAAAAATAATATTGTTTCCGAATTGGC
Source organism: Stratiomys singularior (assembly GCA_954870665.1). Lineage (NCBI taxonomy): Eukaryota > Metazoa > Arthropoda > Insecta > Diptera > Stratiomyidae > Stratiomys > Stratiomys singularior. Next base: position 51,979,076 of record OX940879.1, read on the forward strand.
AGAGTGAGCTACAAAATATTTAGTAAATGATTCGACACTTAATGAAGTGTTAAAATTTCTAGGGCACTGCATTTGAGACGTTCCAAGGGACTCACAATAGCACTCCCATTAATCGCATCAAATTATATTACGTTTAAATTCAATAACATAAATATCCTTTCAGACTCAAGTCCTACAATCATCTTTAAATGCAACTTTACTTTAAATACAAAACCGCCTTTAAATGCCCTTAATATGATAAAACTAATTTTAAGGAATCAATGCATTTGTTTTCCCAAATTTACTTACGATTTATTTTGAAGTTGTTACAAAATGGAGGAACTGATTTGAAACTGATTTCGCAAAATTTATTTCATCGGTTTTGTGTCATTTTCAAGTCAGTTTTTTTAATTTTTCTGGATATTTTTTTATTTAATGGGTTTTTCAGGTAATATTAACTTTCAGGAAATAACCTGGAAAACTTTTATTTCAAAACATATAGCAAACAAAACGATTGTGGACGATGTGAATTTGAATCGCCATTTCGAGCGATTTCAACAGCGATCTGAAGTACTGCGACATATCGCAAACAAATCGCCACGTCGGATTATAAACACATCGCCGGGGCAGTTCACTAATAAATCGCCATGGCGAATTGTCGCGATACTCCGCGGTGATTCATCTGCGAGGTGACATATTGTTCGCAGACGATTCGAATTCGGATCGCTTTCGGATTCGCCAGCGAACTCATTTTCCGACACGGCGATACGAATTCGTATCGACGGCGATTCGTTTTGTGTGCTGGGTATAAGCATAAGAAAACTTTGTAAAAAGTGATTGCAAATAATGTAAAAATCACCCAATAAAATAATTTGATTTTGTATTTGATCCACCGTTGCACCGGAAAGATATTCTCGCATTCATTTGATCTCTGAACCAGCGATCGTTATTTCGCGATTTTTGATGTAATTTTTTGTTCAAGCTCTATAACTTGCATTTTGTATCTCTTCCTTCCTGATGGCGTTCCGGAGTATTAACGCTTCTAAGAAGTTGCCATTTGAAGAAGATCCTTTCATCTTATTTCAAGAAGAAGATGAAAACACCCCATATAGCCATGTACGGATTAAAGTGAACTTGACAAGATAGAAAGCGTGAAAGTAAAACAAACCAGACTGGTGTCTGTATTGAAATTTATGTGAAAAATATTTTTCGCGTGAAAATGTATTAGTGAGTCGTTTTGGAAGAATTGAAGTTTTCAAAACATTTTGCCATTATTTTGTTAGTAATTACGGAGCCAATGTCCATTTAGAAATACATATACCACGCGTAAACTCTGCTATGGGAAGAAACTTTCACCACAAAGTTAATTCATCAATCGAATGCTGCAATGAGAATTTTGCTTTCAAGTTTCAAAGAATGCTAAATATGATGTCCTTGTTTCATGCTGATTCTCTCATGCATTCATTCTTTTTGAAACATACCAAATATGTATTTCCAATAATAACTTATACATAACACATAACTTACAAGGAAAACAACAGGTACAGAATATTACTGAATAAGTGAAAAATGGTCAGTGTTGTGCGAACATAACGATTAATGACCGATTGCCCCTCTGTAGTACCAAATATGTCGTATTAAATGAAAACTTAATGATTTCTTGAAACGCAACTTTAAAGTTGACAGGAGTGGTGACGCGTGCGGGCAGCATATTTAATTTTAACTGGATTTACTGACATAGTAAATTATTGACAATTACACATACTACGAAGCTGGTTGAAGATAAGGACAAAGTAATTAGCCTTCTAGGAAAATTCTAGTTAAATTGTTTTTATATGAAGAAACCAAAAGGAACTTTCCAAAATATTCTTAAGTGACACCGCAAATGGGATGAAATCCTTTACTATCATGATGTGTATAAATTTATTAAAACTAACCCCGAATGCACGATAAGTACTGTTTGGCCCAAAGACATTAAACATTTTATCACGTTAAAGCTCAACTATTGTCTGACATAATTTAGGGATAGGTAGTAAGCGAAAAATGAGGACAAAAGAAACATACAAGCCACAAGGACTATAAAAACGGGGACTGCAATCTTTATGGCTTGTATGGCTATAAATCACGGGTCAGTTAGAAACGTGAGTAACATTTCTGATTTGTTAAGTTGAATCGTTTTTAAGGTTTGTATCATTTTTTTGCGTTCCACACATCCGAAGAAGTCCTCTGTTAAACCTTTCCGAGTTCTACGATACATTTGGTTAGCCAGAGAAATAATTTGTATCATTTGGTTGGGGTATCGAAATAATATCGATAGAGTTTATGAAATATTTCAAAATTTATATACTTGTTCATAAATTGAATTTTTTAATATATTCTAAATAAGCATTAAAAAAATTATCATTTCTGCCCATAAAAAAAGTGGATATAGTTATAGTTTGCACAACCTGGCATTTAAGATATCCGATAAGAATTAAATGGTTAGTTGATATGAGCTTTAACATGAGTTATGTCATGTCAAAGAATACGCATGAGAATATTGAAAACTGCTCAATGAATCAATCTCTTGTTAGCTAAACAATGTTTTCATGGAAAACAGAGCGTTAGGCTTTATATTGCGAGCAAGAGTCAGTGTTTGCACTGATTCAAATAAAATAAAATCTACATCCGTAATCTAAGAAAATATTCGTAAAATTTTGTTTTTTTTTTTTGCTTTGAAAACTTCATTGCTCTCTAAAACAAAAATTTTTAATTATTTCTCAACTAATTTCATGGCACGTAAATTTATTGTAGATGTCACGTGGTATCCACGAAAATTAAAGCTATAGATATCTTGCAGAAAATTTTAATCTTCCATGTTTATGAATTTTCCTTTTCAAATCAAACTTTTGATATTGCGAAGAATCCCGGCATGGGCATTTGTTCTTAAAGAAAGGCATGTATAATAAAAGAATGGCACAGCATGTGCACAAAACCACATGAAAACTCGCAGCAGGCAGCTCGAAGAAAGAGATAGAGCAACCAATAATCGGTTTAACGCCGTACTACTTTTTGAGCTATATTGAATGAATCACAAAGAAGAGATTAGAAGACGAGAAAATATTTACCAAACAAATAAAAATCTATTTGGTTTAGTGGGTTTTTGTGTGTGGAGTTCTCGCGGTATTTGTCGATCGATTATCTATTAAACTAACCAAATCCGAAAGCTGCCGCCCAAGTGACGTGCAATAAGGGGGGGGGGGAGTGATGCAACTTACGTAAAAGTTAAGGAATATTGGCTCCATTCTGCAGTTGGTTCTGTGGTACAAAAAAAACTTCATTGAGTAGTAATACGCCGGACAACAAATAAAAGTTGCGATGATCACTTTAATTAAGGAATTAAAAGAAACAAGTACCAGAAGATGACTGTGAGCAATGTAGGAAAATCTTGCTCAATAAGTTTAGAGAGCTATCTGGTTAGGAAAGAATGCAATTAATGTGGGAGATTGGTAACTTATACCTCAGAACCATTCAAAAGAAACTACTTCTTGTAACTGGTCGACATTTCGTTTCGCCTTCTACCCCCTATTCAGCAACGAACATATCACAAACACTCATTCAATCCCATGATTTTTCAGCTTGTTCAACACCTTCACCTAGTTTCAATAATACTGAAAACATTCCAGCCATTCGAATACTGGGATCATCTCAGGAAATGCGCTCAAAATTAATACCTTTTTTATCTAATGAAGGAATTGCTCCTGGTCAACCTATCGTTTACTAACCTCGTTTAAAACTGCGCAGACTTCGGTTACAATTTTGAATATCAAAGAGCTAGATATCGTGAAAAGGTAATGAAGACCTCGAAGCTACTCCCAAAACCGAGAAATTAAATATAATTGCTAGACGTATTTTTGCTGGGATTACCTTTCTTAGCTTAGTATCTGTTCGTATAGTTCGATATGATCTTCACTTTTTAAAATATGTACGGTTTAACGCCGTACTTCTTTTTGAACTATATTGAATGAATCACACATAAGAGATTCGAAGACGAATATGTATGTAAAAACCATTGACGTCATCCTCGAGAAAGTTTTTAAATCATTTTGATGCATTTCACGCCATTTTTTGGATTTTTCTTGCATGGGAAATATAGTAATAATAGCTAAGAGCACATACGCTAACTGCTCCGTGACTTCAAATGCACTCATTCTTCTTGACGATTGCAAAGGTAGTGAATAAACGAGATTGTACAGAGTTGCACTCGTCACTCGGTCTCGACATCTCTCGCCGAGTGCTCTCACGCAAGAATGTACAGCCGCCTGAAAAAGTCTAAAATTATCTTCCTCTGATGATACGGTAAGTTAAATAAGAAGTCAGTTAAGATTAATCTCTAGAACGATTCGATCAACCTTACATCGTGTTAGATATCGAGCGAGACTAGCTTAAAAACAAACATTTATAAGCAAAGTGAATAACAGCTGGAGTTTGCAAAAAAAAAAAAAAAACTACATAAACATTCAGCATTCCTCACATCTTGCCAACTCTTTCACAATTACAGGACCTAATTCAATCGAGCGTTCTTGGGAAGAACTAAATCTTAAAATTCAACCAGAAGCTAAAGTAAGCACATTGAAATTTTAAAACAAAACAAAAAGCTGGTTTTATCCATGCCAAATTGATTAAAAGAAGCGATAAGAAAAAAATTAAAGGGTGCCTATAATATTGTTCATCCTAAATCTTAATACAAACTGTGTTAATTTGTCATTCTTGTCTATATTCCTTTTCAAGTAGTTCATACGGTTTAAAGCGGGATATACAGAGGAAGTTTTTTTGTTAAAAAGTTGCTTAAAATATTTAATAAGTTTAATAAGTATTTTAATAAGTTCCGTTTTTGTATTTTTTTTTTGTATTTTCATATTTGTGTCCGTCACTGAATATTAAGGTGTCATAACTTAAAACATATACATTTTATTCCTTATTCATTATCACACATTCTAAATACTTAATTTCAATGGTTTGCTTGTGGCAACTGGTGGGTTCCTAGAACTTAGAGCTTAAGATTCGAAGAAGTCTGAATTTAATAACATTAAAGTCCTCTACCTCAGAATGCGATCGGACTGCTAAACGTTTTCAGCATCCAGAATTCATGGAAACGACGAAAACTCGTCCAATGAACCATCACGACCAACATATGTCGAATAGAAAGAAGAATTGTAGAAGAAATGCATTCCTACAATTATAATTCACAAGGTCCATTTACAACCAAAATGGCTCGGTTTCTCTCCGCGATGGCCTATATCATTTCAGTTTCTTGGTTTCTTATTCGTTGCACAGATAGGCTTCATTTTTTCGTAGTTTTTTGAAAATAGCTAAGAATGGCATTCGTAGCTCATATACATATTTAAACGTTATCATGCCTTTCTGTGTATATTTATCGTTTGAAATTTTTTTCTCGCGTAGCTTTAAAGTTTCTAGTGCAGTTCAGTAATTTTCAGGGATAAACATTGCAGTCATCAAGTACACAACCCAAAAATCTAAGATCATCTCAAGAAATGCATTAATTCAATCTCCAAAATAAAATGCCACTACAAAGAGTGCAAAGTATAAATAGACTATACGAATATTTGTAAAGCAAAAAATGAGCCTTTTACTGACTATACTTTTTTCTATTGAACTTTTGCTCAACAATTCAATATTACTTTTTGCCTTCCTAGAAAGGACTTGTGCGTGTTAGTGTGACTTTTTTCCTTAATTTTTGAAGGTACACTCGCATTTTCCCTTAAAAATTATCAATATTCTAGACATGATTGCCACAGAATAACTACTAGCTATCCCTTTATCTGGCAAGGAAAGTCTCAGTGGCTATTTTTAAATGCTTGTGTTACCTTCTCATAAGTATGTACATCTATATTCATTGCTTCACAAGGTAAAAGTCTCGGTACTAGGGATCTTCGAACTTGCGACAGGCAGGACCAAGCTGTTTTTCTCTCTCCTAAATTTCAAGCTTTCTTGAATATCTGGCTGTTTTTAAGTATTTTTTTTTTTTCGTTTTTTCCCCATCTTAACCCAAGGTACTTACGAAGAAAGTTCTGTGAGAAGCTGAGCGCGAAATACCTATACTAGTTTATCAATAATCCTTTGACGTTATCAAATTGTGTGGACTCTTTGCGTATAGTGAAGAAAAAAATCTTTTTTCAACCTCAACAGTAACGTTATTCGTTTGATAGGAACTTTTCTCTCTTTCTTTATTTCTTTCTTTTGAGTGGAAACTCTTAATTGTATATATAATTGTGCATTAAATATGATGAGAACCAGAAGCAGATAATCTATATTTGCCTTCATGTTTACTATCTCAAAGGACGTTTAACAGCGGTACCCTGTCAAAATTTGATCAATTACAAGTTGCTCCTATTGAGTAATGTGATGAGCGATCGGTACCAAGATTTTTCAAAATATGTCCTCAGCTGGTCTACAACTTTGTCCTGGCCGCAATAAGATGCTGATGTAACATCGAATGAGTTTCGAGGAAATTCGGTTCATTCTAGCAATATGTTTGAAATGTTAAGACCATTCCCTCATCAATGGCATGTATGGAGTCCTCTGAAATCTTCCAGTGATATTCTAACAAACGCTGCAATATAAGCTTACCCAAATAATGATGGGAATATGTCAAAATCATTGGTATTGCAGTCGAGAAGTCGGGTTCAAAATATATCCTCATTGAATCGTTGGTATATATTACGAGCTTTTCAATGAAATATCAAATAAAGTATGACATAGCTTCGCATTCGTTAGTCATTTCTAAGAACACCAGAATCTGCGGTTCAAGGTAATTAAAGTTGATTTCCTGTGTCCCAGATAGTCCACGTTATTCTAGACAATAAGCAATACCAGATTAAACAGATTAATCGAGTACTACGACTGTAATAAGGATTGTTATAGTGTGAAAATAAACATCATTGAATAGCAATATTCATGGAATATTCAACATTATTCCATTCATAGAATAATAAAGACACACAACCTTCGCTTCATATAGTTCAGTCCTCATTTTTTGCAGCTCTCGGTAAAGGAAACTTCTTATAGAAATATTATTAGTAGTGCTATTAATAATTTATAGTAAAGAAGATTAGTAGCAAGTTTATTGTAGTTTCGCAATTATGGGTGAAATTTCTGACTTCGACGAATTTGAACAATTCATTCTCAATACCAAAATTAAAAGAATTCTCATTCAGGAAACTTCTTTGAAACATCAAACTCATCTCCACTTCCTCAACTATAATCCTTATAGAAACGATAGAGTAACAGGGGAATAGGAATGGCGAATCTCGTAAGAAGAAGTGCGATCCATCACCTGATTTATACATCAGAACCATACAACAGAAGCAACGCCCTTTAAGGTAAAGACACATTGGTTAGAGTTTGTGGTTATTTCACCACACTATAATCGACTTGGAAGGGCCGCGTTTGATCATTGGAGACCTCAATGCCTATCATAGGCATTGGGGTGCTGTAAGAAGAAATAAAGATGAGACTAACCTAAGCAGATAAATTACAAGGGAGAACGTAAGCCTGCACCTACTCAATAAGACAGCGCCTTTTTGTCAGATACGCGAAAATTTCCTTGATTATAACATTTCTTGAGAATTTCAAGTCAATATACGATTAATGTCCAAGACGAGCTCTCAGGTCATCAACGCGTACACTGCTTAAAAGAGAACATCTATATAGATTGACCTACAAGAAGAAGGAAAAAACTAAGTTGCAGGCTTTCCACGGTCATTTGACCAATGAAAATTTTAGCCAAGATGTAAACAGCCGATGACATTAAAAAAAAATTATCCAATTGGTAACAAACCATATCGAGCAAGTAACTAAGAACAATGCAGTCACAAATCGGAAAAAGGCATAGAATTTCTATGAACTCCCACGTGACATTAAAATCTTGATAAGGAAGAGGAATCAATATCCATCAAGAGCCAGGATTGCGGGTGATTCTAGGCTGCCAATGAAATTGGTTGACAAATAGAGTACGAGATCGCATGGGAGAACATTCTGTAGATGCTCAAGCCTGGTTAGGATGACTTCTCGAGGTAGTTCACCCACCACGGAAACACAAATGCCTTCCTTCAAAGAGACACATACGTTTTCTCTCGTTAATCCACAAGATAGATTCAGTGTGATGAAAGCCGACAACACATAATCCCTGACGAATAACATGGATTCAGGAAAGCACATTTGATAAAACTCCAACTAGTAAAGGTAATCCGGAACATTAGAAATGGTAGAACTGCAGTGTAGTTAATTTCGATATAACAAAAGCCTTTGAAAAAGAATGCCATGCAAGAACCATCTTCAAAATGCAATAATTTTCGGTCTCCCTAACATACATTCAACTGATATACATCCTTAAAGATCGATCTTTTAAGAGCTAGGGTAGTTAGTATTAGGGTATCTCTTGAGCCTGCAAATTACACATGCCAGAGCTCGACATGGACCACTCATTTCACCAATATGATACAACTTGTACACGACAGGCTGTCCACACTTGCCAAAAAATGTTTAAATATGAGTTTATAGGAACTACGCTTGCATAACCTATACTTCAAAACAAGTCATCACTTGCAAACTATAAGGCTCAACAGATACAGTGCAAAAACATTTACGTAAAGGGAAAATCAAGATAAACAAACATATAACCGAAGTTACATTCTTCACATGACGCAGAGCGCAATAACCAACGACTGTACACACAAAGAGTCTGACACAACGCCATGAAACAAATAACCTAAATACGTAAGGCTCATACTCTACCACAGGATGACTTGGAAGGCAATAAGACAGAGAAAGAACACATCGCCTAGATATACTCTCCTCCCTGAGCGCTCTCCTTAGATCTGTTTGGTTAAACTTGAAAAATGGGATTCGCAAACCGATACTACTACACGGTTGTATCACTTTCTGTCAAATCTCCTGTAGACTTACAAAAAAGCGTTCGAGTCGCGCAAAAATAATGCGTTACGATGAATTTGGCAGATTTCATGGTATGTTTGCAACGATACCATACATAAAATTTGCGTATTGATACAGTTGAGATATACATTAAGGGCAGAGCACTGAAACCATTTGGCAATAAAGACGAGATTCCGAACAAGAGTATAAAAATTCTCAAAATCCTCTACAAAAAAATCATGGCACATACAAATGACTGAACACACTAGTTTTGTGTTACGTGGTGGTGAGTGTCACAACGCTCACAAAGATGAATGGAGCAAGAATGCTTAATCGCACTAGTTCGACGTAACCCTTACTCTAATTTAATTTAACTTAATCTACAGACTTAATCTATAAAAATTAGTATCACGCAAAAAATACATGATATATAAATATAAAAATAGAACATTTAGAGCTTTCATTACATTTGTTTTTACAGTATTTTGAATAATAATAGGACCGTACTTGCGGTTTAGTTCGCACGGATATCCTTTCGCTCTAGCATTCTTAACAATTTTTCACATTTGGGCATTGGAAATCGTTATTGATCTTCGAAAAAGAAAAGTTTAACAGAAATCTAGTTTTCGTATAACTTTAACGTTAATGTACTCTTTGAGCTCGCTCCTACGCATCAAACCGTCCGACATAGGTTTTGTTTCGAATTGTCTTGAAAACATCGAATTTCTACAATGATTTCGAACATTTTTCACAACCCTTCCCAAAACTCTCGATTTCTACGAAATTTCCACACGTTCACAAGCTCTCTAAATTTCCAAATTTTATGTAACTTACGGCTCTACTCTAATCGATCAAGAAGAAGTGGAAAAGAACCTAAGACAAAATCAAGGAGTAAATGGAGAGAATTTTTATGTTGATACATACGTGCTAGGGTAACTACATATGCTATCCCGAATGTTTGAAAAAAAATTACATCTGGGAGCAGTAAGGGTAAAAAGTGGGCGTAAATTGTCAGCGATCAAAGTTATTGCTATTTTAAAGGGTGATTTATTACTGAGGAAAGTGTTGAATGGAATTAAGGATATAGATGCAAAAGATTTGGACACAGGGAAACATTTGCACTCAATGCAAATTGCAGCCGAAATCAAGATACAATTTTTACAAAATGCAGTTTGTATCAAAGATATAATAATTTTGAAACACTTTCAAGAAAAATCAGCTAAGTTGTATGAAATTTGAGTATTTTTCATATGAATATGATGATTGACCTTTAATGCAATTAGGGCAGTTTAGCACTTTTACTCTAATACCTCCATGATACGTTCACTTTGATTCGTTGCGCTCAACTTGTAGATGAATATGTTTTCATACTAGAACTAATAGCTTATTTTCACATATCAGTTTTTTCTTCTTTTACTCGGGTGCAGTCTTTTTACTTCTGGTTATAGGACGACTCACTAAGCACATTCTATGCTATTCTGACAGCTAAGCTCTGATTGACAAACACGGTTTGAGTCTGCAACCTAACGTGATATACGCTTGGGTAAGATAAAAAAGAATAAAAAAGGAAAAGCAATTGCGAGAAGATTGAACTCCGACCTGGTGATCACTCGTACAAACTTTCCATTCTAACAATAAACGAAAACAAACAAGAAATATATAAAGTGGTATATCGTGTCCTTTCAAAACAAAACAGTTATTTGTTATGCTCTCATATGAAATAACATTCGTTGTCATAACAATACAATTATAAATTACAAAATATAACGGTAATTCTCCCAAAAGAGTTTCCAAATCACAAGACCCTGCAGACCAGTTAACAGGTACAAAAAGAGAATTTGTGCGCTTATTAAATACTTCCTTCAATAATCAGTCAATTCTAGAACGAGAAAGTCATTACGAATGGCTCTATAGCAGCCACCGTATACTGTCATGCTATTCCTAGCAGCATTTTTGAAGGCATGTGGGACAATCGTTCGACCAACCCATAAAGTAACCCGAACAGTGACTTTCTCTTGATGTAATAATATTTGGGCAACCGCCTGTGGTCACTCATCACTCAAAATGCGGCAGTTGTGTTTATTGACGTAACCATTCAACCAGAAATGTGCCGTATCGCTAAAAATATTTTGCTGCTGCAGCTTGTTTTTGGGACCATAAACCGAATTCACGCCGTACCTGGTAGTCGTTGGGCTTCAATTTCTTAACAAGAGGAATTTCGTAAGCCCGCGAACCAACATCCTTCCAGTAAATCTTCCATAATATTAATCAGCAACTGTATAACTTTTGAGCACGATGTCGAATGAACTCACTTGTGTCTTTATGGATACTACGCTCTATAGCTGCTATGATTTCTTCATTATGCGCTTTACAATGCCTGGATGGATGCGTGTTATCAGTTGGAGTAAATTCATGCAGACACGATACATTATTGATCTAATAAATTGTTGTGAAGGACGATTATCTCGGCAATAAAATTAACGGAGTGGGTGATAAATTTCTCGAACACAGTCGTTCTTTTCGAAATAATTAATAATTTACACAATTTGCAGATGTTGTACAGGCGTCAAGCTTATTATGATGAAATGGCAAGCTCAACTTACCATTAAATGCATAACAGCATTTACGTCGTACATAGCACCAAAGAATCTTGTCAACATAAAGTTTTATGTGGATGAATTCACATTGCAGATGCATTCAGAGCTTTAATTTTACTTTTGGTCACGTATTGAAAAACGCATTACCGAAAGGTAGCAGATATCTACCTAGTGTACAAAATCCGATTCACGAAATTTAAAGGTGCTATTTCTTCGCGCTCACCAAGAAAGGTGTTATGATTCTTCCACTTAGTCCTGATTCTAGTCCTGTGAAAGCAAAATGGGCAAACGGGTGACTTCGTTTTGACTTCATACAGGTGAATGTAAAAATGAAGCCGGCCAAGCTCATAAAGCACAAAGTAAAAACGGATGCCGGTGATCCGAGTAAGGTTACACCACAGCAGAGTAGCAATAGTCGGGTGAAGGTAATTGGTATTAGTGTTAAGCAATTTAAAGTCATTGCCACAAGCGCTGCAATTGAAACACTTCCATATTCATTTATTAAGTTTCCTGCGCCGTTTCAGGACTATGGATATTAATTCAATGGTTAGCTGGAAAGGACAACGAACTGATAACATGAGCGGAACACATGCGAGGTAAACTGAAGATCGTCAGAAGTGACTTGAATACGCACGACGTACTTTAAGGAGGGACTAAGTGCTACGAAAGAAGTGAGGAGTCACTTTATTATTTAAAGACCACAAACCGAAATTTCGCAAAAAAGTGAATACATTGACGTTTATAAATAAGAAAAGTTCGAAAGTAATCGATGCCATTTTAATCACAACAAAGTTATAGGAAGACTTAGATGGCTTAGTTATGTGACTTAGTATGTGACTCAGTTTGTTCATGGTACCACAATTCGATCATTTTCGAAATGGAGAGAGACGAATATACCCCATAAGTCTACTTCAATCCGAGAAAAGCCAATTGGAACGGACAAAACAAAGCTGCTTAAAAATGCAAAGGTTCACATCATGCGAATCTATAAAAAAGTTGAAAATACATTGTGTAAAAAGTGAAATATATCACAAGTAATTATTATTATTATTACTGTACTGGGGTCCGCTTGTTGGAATTTAGCAAAGGCTAGAACTTGGCCCTTAGCTCCGCATAAGTAGTACTATTGTTCACAGATGGTCCATCCTGTCGTCCTACAGAAGCCAACGAGTTCTCCCAGCTCAGTGGTCACCAAGTGTTCTAATTCTGTTGCGCCAGTACATAGCCAAGTAAGGCGTTTGTTGGCCAGACTCGGGCAATCTAGGAAGAAGTCTTCTGTACTTTCTTCATCCTCGCCGCAAGCTCGGCAGGAGCTATCCGTTTAGATTCCTAATCATTTGGCGTGTTGACCTAGAAGATAATGGCCCGTTAATACTGCCACCAATGTTCTAACGCCATTTCGGTTTTTCCTAAGAGTTGTTTTGTCCTCATTTGATTAGGATGAGGCCAAAGAGCTAGGCTTATCCTGCAGTCGTTCCTGTCATTCCAAGCAGTATATGTCTCTTTCCAGAGAATTTCGTCTAGTCCCCTTTTTACCGTTGCTAGTGGCACTTTAATTGTGTCTATTCTAGTGGCATTTTGGTCAGCTTATCCAGCTCTCGCTAGTTCATCGGCTCTTTCGTTTGCCTCTACACCACTGTGTCCAGGGACCCGTGTCAGTTTTACATTTATTCGGTTCGTTGCGGTTTTGAGAACCTGCCTACAATTCTGCACCAGTTGTGAAACCACGTGGTTAGAGGCAAGCGCCTGCAGTGCCGACTTACTGTCCGAGAGTATTTGTATACTTCCATCAAGGATGCTTGTTCCCGCTTTTATTGCAAACACTTCCGACTGGAAAACTGTTCCATGGCTCTCCAGTTTAGAAGTTCGGTTGAGTTGCGGGTGATCTGGGCAAAATATTCCAGCGCCACTTCCCTCGTCCGTTTTGGAACCATTAGTGTAGATCATGATCTAACTTCCAGATGTGAAATCCTCCACCGTTTTCCACACTTCTCTGGTCGGAATGTTGATTTTCTATGGAATTGTTGTGTCTAATATTGGTTGAATTCTATCCAGCTCCCTTTTACTTGACGGGGCCATTCTCTTCATTTTTTTCAAAATGCATACGTGCCTCCTTTGAGTGTGGTTAGATAACCTATATGTGGTTTTTAATTTGATGCTCGCAAGTGATGCCTCTCTCAAGATGAATTTGTCGAGTGGCATGAGATTAAGCATTATCTCCATTGCAGCAGTTGGCGTAGTCCTAATGGCACCTGTAATGCCAAGGCAGGCCATTCGCTGGATCTTCTCTAACTCTTTGCAATGGTTTTCTTTTCTAGTGCCTGCCACCAAACCAATGCTCGTTATAGGTGGTTAAAGGCCTCAATACTGTAGTGTAGATCCAGTGGGTAATTTTGGGTTTTATTCCCCAGGTATTCCCCACTAGTCTTTTCATTGTGAAGAGCGCCGCTGTAGCTCTCCGTCTGACTGCTCCTATGTGTGGAGTCCAAGTTAGTTTACTGTCCAAGGTTAATCCTAAGTATTTCACCTTGTGAACTGATATGTTTTCCGTCAATGGTCGGAGGTGTACATGTCTCCCGTCTATGGCGCTTTGTGTAAATCATAAACTCCGTTTAGTGGGCATTGATACGCAGTCCATTCAGTTTCGCCCACTCAAAAAGATGTAACGTGCGGTCTGCATCAATTCCGACATGGTTTCCGGGTTTCCGGGTTTCCGGGTTGTTTTTACTTGTTCTGTCTCTTCATCCGTTGAGCCCGGAAAGTGTTGGTTTAGTAGGAGCTTGAGACGTTCTATGCTATTTGTTGTCCACGATCCGTCCTCCTTTTGGAGCATTGTGTCCACATGCAGTTCTCTTTTCAGAGGCCTGTTTAGCCTAGATGTCTCGTTTCCATCCTCAATATTGCTGCAAAAAAGATTCCAGGATTTCCTTTTCTCTGTTCTTACAGCTGTTTCAAAATTTTCAGATTTCGATTATAGTCGTCTCAATCCGTATCTTGGCTTGTGAAAGCGAGCAATTCTGAATAATCTTTGAGTCTTGTTTTCTGATCTCTTCCAGTTCTTTGTTCCACCTGTTTTTGTTTGACGGTAGTGGTTGGACACATTTCACTGAAACTATCGACCAGTATACTTGTGATATATCTCACTTCAATGTCGATGTCCTTTCGACTTCTCAATGGGTTCGACTGGTGTGAACCTATATGTCTTTTAGTAGCGTTGGTGTAGCCGTCCCAATCCGCTTTCCTAGGATTGCAGAAGACCAATGGGATCTTCTCGCCTCCTCTCACTTGAAACGTGATCCATTGGTGGTCCGAGAGGCTATGTAAGTCACATACTCTCCAGCCGTGCAGGTCCGCCAATGCCTCTGTTGTGATTAGAGTGACGTCAATCACTTCCGCTATATTTTTCGTTATAAAGGTCGGTGTGTTACCCTTATTTGCTAAGTTGAGGTTGGTAGTTATTAAGTAATTGACTAACTGCTCACCTCTTTCGTTGCACTTGGTGCTTCCTCAGAGTTCGTGATGCGCGTTCGCATCGCATCGGATGATGGCTCGCTTCCCCCGTATATGCTCCAATAGGGTGCGGAATTCGGTGGTCAGCATCGTAGCGTCAAACGGTAGGTATGCCGAGGTCAGCGTTACCTGCCCGTCCCTTCCGTCCAACACTGCTGATGTAAGGTCCATATTGCTGAACTGCGGTAGGAAAATTAAATTAATTTCCTTCCGACATATAATGCAGCTACGGATTTTATTTACCCCGCTTGTGGCAAAGATATTGAATTGTTTTGCACTGATTCTAAGTATCTTTCCATTAAGTTGGTAAGTCTCTTGTATCAAAGCTATGTCGGTGTTCCCATCTGCTAGATGTTTAAGCAGGTTGGCTATTTCCGCCCTGCTGTGGTGCAGATTTACTTTGGTCCCGCATTGACTTTTCATTTTTGCTCAAAGGGCTCGGTCGCCTTTGCTTTGGCAGTCGCCTGGGTGAAGCCAAAACTCAGTCATCTGTTTTTGTCCTTTAGAGTGTTGACGTCTTCTTTTCGCGTGCCCAGTACCAGGGCCATGCCTTTGTTGGCGACTTCTTTCTCCGCGAAGAGATGCCACCTTTCCGTTTCATACCCCGTATTCTGTAGCTTAAGCGTCTCGAAGGCTTCCTGCGGTTTCTGCTCCGTTTTGGGTATAAATACCTTGACGGTGCATAACCCCGGTACCTCCTTTATGGGGACGACTCTAAACTCTTCGTTCAGGGTGGTGTTTACCTTGGCAACTGCAGTCTTTAGATATTCGAGAGACTGCTCGTCTCTACAGGTTACAGTCAGATGACCTGCTGTCAGTTTCATTCCTCTTATTGTTGGGATTTTTTCTGGTTTGCTGCGTGTGCTCGAAGAGGTCCTTCTTCAGGGCGGTTTGCAGCTTCACGAGTTGATCCTCCTGGATCTTACCAGTTTCATTGAGGTAGTCTATCGCCGCTACCGTTAGTGTATCAGTTGAAGCGTCCCGATAGGACTTCCTCGCCAGAGTTTGGGTTCGGGGCTCACCCTCCGTTCCTTTTTACCAGTGCCTTGGTTGCTGTCATCCGATCTCATCCGCTTCGATCCGGTTTTACCCTTTTCCTTTGTGGTTCGCGGTACAGCTTCCTTGGCAGCAGCAGCCAGTTTCCCAGGTTTCCCTTGGTTGGCTACCACTTTTTGGCTGGTATCAGGGTTCGTTGGGAAGCTCTTCTCCCCGATTGTGTTTTGACGCTTCAGTTTCCTTTGCGTCTTTCTTCTTAGCGTTCTGGCTGATGCTCCCGTCTTCCCAGTGGATGCGATAGCTGCCATTGCGCTTGTTTTGTTGCAGTCACTCGTCAAATGCACGCCAAACTCCCTCAGCGTACATTTCTGGCCCAATAACTCTGGGCAACTGGTACTTGGTGCCGACACGGCAGTCGTCCGGTCCCGGAGATTACTCCTCCTCGTATGCCGGGTACTGAGGGTACTTCTTCTGCTTGTACTTCCATATTTTTTAAATTTGGTTACCTCTTCGCTTCACTACTCGCCCTTTGCCTACCTGCTAGGTTGGATCCTAAGGTCTCCTGCAGTGTAGCTGCTGGGTTCATTGGAGTTAGTGGGCCCCCTGGCCACGTCAAGGTGGGTAACCGTGAGGGGGATATCATAATTAAACTGATGGATAGTTTTCCAGGAATGGGTCGAACCACTACCATAAAACAAAAGACGCTTAGCTGGTGCAAGTGGACATTGGAAAAGGCTGGCTTAGAGAAAGAAAAAACTAGGCCACCTTATAAATCGAGGAGAAGATTAGGAGGACTCTAAGTGAAATATGAGATTCTTTAAAATTGCTGTTAAAACAGAGCTTAATTTCCAACTTTCATTATGCTTTCCGTGATTGATGTCAGAATGACATGTCGACATGTATTTTGAAAACCTGAGAACGCTTTGTGGATGAGTTAATAAAAACGAAGAATACAGGTGTAACTTTATCAAGTAGTGAGCTTAATAGAGAGGCACCTTGTCAAAAAATAAAATTAATAGGACACAGTATCGTCGAGATCCAGATGGAGCCTTGAATATGGTAAAAGCGGAAAGCTTAATAGTAGCCGTTACTAGATATAGAAAAGACATATCTAATGAGTTGGATGCTGGAACTATTAACGAAAGGAAGATTACAACCGAATCACAACGAAATCTTGAATAAATTGACTAACAGCAGTATAAAACAAGATGGCGCAGTTTTACCACTTGCCTGGGTACCTACACGTAACCAAATAGTTTGGTTACGTGTGAAACAGGAAGGGTTCCAGAACCATCACATGCGTTAACGACATTGTTATACTGGGCAGTGAAAGGTTCCCAGAACCCAGGCAGTACCTCATGCAGACCACTAACTTATTTCCTTTCGAGTATTTCCGTATTTCCGACAAAACAGAGTTTATATTCCTCACAACGCGCCAAAAACTGGAAACATTTTCATCTCGACTATTCTTGGGCAACGCATACGATTTCGAAAAATTTCATAAAAGCTAGAAGTAACCTAGGATACTAAGCTGACACTTTGTTTTCAAACATAGGAACCGTCAGAAAGTGTGCTACAGCGACATTCTTCACAATAAAGAAAAAATCTTTGAAAACGAGGGGACCAACACCCAAAATTTTCCTTTGGACGTTTACAACAACAGTGCATCCAATAGCTGTATAGACCACTTGTGTAGTGTAACACACTTCAAAAGGAAACACTGCAATAGATATAGGTAACATTCAGCGAATTGTCTGTCTTTGCATCACAGGTGCTATGACAACTACTCCAATGGCCACAATGGAGACGCTGCTCAGTCGTATTTAACTTATCAAATTAATTTTCATGAAGTAATCACATTGAAGCATCAGATAAAAACCAAAAAATGAGTTACTGAAGTAAAAAGAAAAGGATGTCTCCGGCAAATGAAACAGAGTTCGAGGAAATTCAACCTGTGGTGGGCACAATTATCCTATTGGGGATCACCAAAGCGAACAGGGAAGTGTGAATAACGTTGGAAGACTTTCCGTTCAGTAGAAGATGTGGCTTCAAAACAGCCTTAGCCTCCCTGTACAAAACACAGGGCAAAACAACTTCTAGGAAAAACAGAAACAGCATCAAAACACCGGAGTCAAAACAGGCAACAACATTGGTGTGTAAATTTACAACAAGCCTAACAAATAGAAACTCAAACACAAAAGATCTGCCGATCTTGTGGCGAGGAAGGGAAACCTACAGAACACTTTCTTCAAGATTGCCCGAGCCTAGCCAAAAAATTCTGGGCAATATGGCGGAGGAGTACTAACGTTAAAGAATTAGTACTCTTAGGAGTTCGGAGTACTAACGTGAAAAAAATGAAATATTTTGCAACCGCAGAGCCTAGGGATTTCATTGGTTTCTATAGGACAGTCAGATCGAACATCAGTAAAAAAAAGCACCGTAATCAGGAAGCGGTGGGTCGATGCTATCCCATGTTTTTTTTTCAACATTTAACTCATAAATACATAAATTCATACGAAATATGAAATACATAAAATCATCACATAAAAATTGCGATTTTTCGTAATTGTTTTATTTTGTTGAAACAGAGCTAATAATTTAAGTTTATTCTAATTTTTGCCAAAATCTAGAAAAAATAATAGTTCAAAGTAATTTTCTTATATCAAGCGCGCTTTCGATGCATATTTTGTAAAAAGTTTTCCAACAACAAATGTTTTTAAAAAAGGATTTATTTCATGTCTGGGAAATAATATCGCTCCTACTGGTTCATAAGGCTAATGGTTTCCACGATTTCACGCACACTACATCGATTATCACGTCTTGATAAGACTCGTGTGCATTATTGCTGGAAGACCATTATCCTAGACCATAATCTTTAAACACGGAATTGCTGGCTCAAAATACCTTGAACCAATTGCAGATGGTCCTATTATTCGTAGAAATATATAGAAATTATTCCCATAAACTGTGGGAATCCCATCATCAGAGTGGTTCTGCCAATTTTGATCAATTTATCATAAGCACTAGAGCTTGTTCTATTTCAGCCGAAATTAAGTTTCCCGGGAGGAGAGGAGGAGGGGGGGTTCTCGCCTTTTGTTGAGCGCTTACATTTCGAACAAACTCCTCATATATCGGGAGAAACAAAACATTCAAAAGGAATTCGATTTTTCACTGTTCCTTAAAATAAAAGCAAATTCAATTTCATTCCATATTTCAAATATTTTCTTCAAATGATTGCAACATCTAGCGGATACAATGCATGCATGATCAATAGAACCCTTCACCATTCTTTTCAATACATAGGTCTGCTCAGCTGTCAATTCGTCATTGGTAGTCGAATATTTACCATCAACGTTTTCAATGTTATTGCCTCGTATATAATCTGTTCACTCATAATAATGATTTTGGAGGCTAATTGACGAGACCATTTCTTGATATGACTTGATCATCTAGTTGCTTCTTCGATATGGCTGCTTTGGATTTTTCTCATGTTCATAATGGTCTGATCACATGTTAAATTTATCACAAAGGTTGCCCCTTCCGGATTGTGAAAGACATTTGGACTGATGATGCCACTAACGTGGGCACAACCTTAAATTAACCGGAATGGATGCAATAAATTTAAAGGCACTTTAGTAATGTTTACTTCATATATAGAGATTTCTTTTTTTGACATATCTAGATGAAAAAGTGGGGCATCCCCACTGAGCTAAATAAGCTTCGAGAATTGAACGTTTTACTGTGTTTTATAATTCAAAATTATTATTTGAATACTCAATGATTAATATCGATTTGAGAATCTTAACAAAATACAGTTGTCACCGAAATGTCAGTTTTGACATCTGTCAATGTATACATTTCACAGTAAATGTCAATGTATACATTTGACAGATCTGAAATGACAAACAATCGATTCAGAATCGCTGGGAATGCATTCTCATTTATAAAGACCGACATCACGTTCTTTCATCTAATTGACATGACTTAATACTTTTTTTCCTATAATGCAAAAGTTTGTTTTAATAAAAACAAGATGAGCGTATTTCATTCTTCTTGATGCCCTCACTCTCTAGTCACACCACATTGTACTAAAAACGGTATAATAGCGACGATCTAACGGTGTTTAACCACAAATAAGGAGGCCAACATGGGACCATCGACAGATTTGAAACATCCTTATTAATATTATAATTAATAAACACCTATAAATAAATTTGGGGAGAAATATAGAAGATATAGAGTTTCATTAACAAAATTGATTTATGTTTCTTATTATTTTAATTATAATTATAAATACGAAATATATATATATATATTCGTAGATACTTTTCCATTCTACTATTCTATTACTTTTCATAATGAAGATTGGTTAAGAATTAATCTGGATATTGGATATTGAATCTGATTAATCTGGATTTTGGGTCTTCTGTGATTTTTAAAATGGTAGCTGTTAATTGTGCATTGGACGGTATTAAAGAAACAGTTGACCGAATATAACTAAAGAACTAAAAGTCATATTATCAAGATATTTCTTATTGATTTCTTATTGATTTTCAAGTCAAATGTTTGCTCATGGAATTTCGTGAAAGAGGCTGAATGCTTGAATGAATTCGTCAAATTATTATCTCGATTCAATAGACCTTCGCGGGTGTGTATAAGTAAATCACGGTCTAAAAATTTTTTAAAATTTGTTTCATTTTGATAATAACCATAAGGGATTTTCTCCCATCATCCATTTAAACTTTTGAAGCACATATATCACCAATAGCTGTGTGGGTAGTCCCAAATTCATGTGAATTTCGTATTGCAAGTTTTATATTATTAGTAGTAATTTGAGTGTTGTTTTTTTTATAAATAAATTTTATAAGTCCCGCAGCTCTTGATTCATTTAAATTCCGCTTTGCAATTGCAAAAAATATATCGCTTTGCAATAATAAAAATTCGATTTTCGAGAAACAAAATCTTGCATATATGAAACATATTTGACATGTTGTGACTTTGGCAGTTTAAAATTAACATTATCAATCCCTTTCCCGACGTTATAAAATAAGTAATCATGTCCTGCAAAGTTTCAAGCCTATCCAATGAAACTTTTTGGATTTTTCTTGTAAATACAAAATTGATGGATGAATTATTCTTTCATGTTAAAATCTGAAATCATCACCTCTGTAATATATGAACAATTAATACTAGTAACTCGCGACAAAGTGGGGGTGTCACATTTCCCCTCAGTTTTGTGTAAAACAAGCATATCGCTTTCAAGGTTTTCTCTTCTTGAAGTTTAAAAACACATACACATATAAATCTACTAGTGGTTTTTCTGTCTCTGTCTGAGAGAAGTCACTCGAGCGTATTAGTGCTGTATGTGGCTTCGCCGCGGCAATATGCTACAGAAAAGCAAAAGCACGTGCTGATATGATAAAATAATAGCAATTCGTTTTGCGGATAGGCGTTAGCATCTCGGAAAATGGAAAAAAGGAAAATTTTGCCTCCTACAGTATAGACGAAACTATGAGTTATCAAGGCATATCAATAATGGTAGGGGGAGTTTAATTAATTATATAATTAATAATTATATTTAACGACCTCCTCTTATTTGATAAGAGTAGTGCAAATATACATAAAAGCATGAAAAAATTTCATTGTTCTAAGATCCATTTCTAGAAGAACATTTTAGGTTTATGCATCATATAGTGCGCTGTAATATTGCTAAATTCGTGACAAAACATATTAATCAAGTTGGTATTCTAGCAGAGACTTTACCAGTGAGTGTGTCAATCTTTACCATATTGACATCGTCAGCTAGAAGTACAAGCCCATGCAACCCTAAGCGAGCTCAAGACGGGATTCAGAAGAGGAATTGCATAATATCACCCAGCCGGATATTCAGGATGTCATGGATGATCTTCCAAATAAGCCTTAGGTTTCCATTGTAGTTTCAGATTGTTTAATTTGAAGTCGGTTCCAAAGAAAATCTTTCTTTTAAAAGTGAACAATATTAATTTGCCGACAAAAGTCTTTGAAAATTTTCGAAATATTGACTTTGTCGCATGGAGCCTTAATAGTTTATTTTGCAATTTTGTCATTTGTTTTTTAAAGATTCGGCAAACTATAAGAATTACAGGGGAACCATCCTTTAGTTCCTGTAATTAAAAATGAGTGTTTTTGTCGTTAAAATCAATTTATTGTCTAGTCCTCGATTTTGTCCATCCAACTTGGTTTTGATTCATTCAATATTCATACGATACTAAATTTTTTATGCTTAAATAATATGAAACATTGTGAAACGTTTGTAAAATTTGATGTATTCTTCTATTCAGCCTCATACTTCCACCCAGCATACATAAATAGGATATATATTCATGCCTGGGTTTATTTTTCCTGACATATACATTCCTGTCATATATCGATGAGATTTGTCACTTGAATTAAAGATGGTAGTAAGTCACGAATCAACTTGATGTCCTTGCTGCTGGTTGGCTTTATGCTTAAATTTAAATAGTAATCGCATAGTTTTAACTACTTGCGTGTATGAACGAACCGGATATCAACAAAAATCAATGAAGTGCACTGTTTCAGCACAAATGTTATCGAAGAGAGATAGTCCACCTTATTCCGCAGATACTTCAACAGAGAGCAAAACAGGCATGTTAGCAATAATGGAAGCGTGATATATTTATCGATGGATATAAAATGAACATTTGCTGTGCCATAAAAAGTATTCATTCGACCGTTCAAAAATTTATAACTGCAATTAAGGTAAATAATGCGAAAATTCCTCTCAATGAATAAATTGCACTGAAGAATATCGAAAACTAGGTCTCTTGAAAAACCTTATATTGAAGTAGACATAGCTTACTTTGAGAATTTAAAAACTAATATAGGAAAAAAGATTCCGATGTCAATGTCATAATATTATTAGCTTCTTAATTTATGTCTTCATTGTAAGATTGGCTGAGAGGATGACGTGCGCAATTGACAAGCCATAAGCACTGTTTTCAATTGTGTTCACTTGAGTAACCTTCATAATTTTAAAAACTTGCCTCAAAAAAACTTACTAACTAACTAACGAACTTACCCCTAAATGAAACAAATTTTGCTTGATATATTTGCATACATTTGCTTGGTATATTTAGGTGGATACTGTGCTGCCAACAATTGATTATGCTATCGAGATTTAATTTTGTATCTTGTCTTTCACACAAACTATTTCGCAAGGAAAACTTTTACCAGAAGTAATACGATACGAAATAAAATTATAAGTTGAGTGATTGGTTTGCGTTTCACGCTTCCTCCTCTGAATATTGCCAATCCCCTGACCGTTTCTGAAAAATCAGGAAGAAGGTGCTTTTATTCGGTACTTGCAGCGAATTTCTTTTCTGAAATTATGTTTAATAATGAAATTCCTCTGATGGTGATCACAAGCACATCGTCGTTACTGGCTATGAACTAGTTATATGGAAGCTAGGTGCTCAAAAAGTGCCTTTTCTCCTGGAGAAGCCGTCAGGACCAGATTTCCAGCAGGGACTTAAAAGTGCTTGAGAAGCTGGTAAAGAGAAGACCCACCGACTTTAACCATGTCGTTGGGGTTTTTTTTCTTCGCCAATACGGATTCAGTATATAGCGTTTTTCTATAGATACTATTGTGAAGGATATGACTGCATTTCAACAAATGGGGGAATGCTGTCAACTCTGCTAGAGGATAGTTCTCCTAGTGTTGCTAACAATCAGAAAGGTTTTCAACCCCGCTAAGGGCAAGGATATTTTGGAAGCCCTGGATAGTACATTTCAATAACCAAATTCTGATGTCGACACATGAGTCTTATCTATAACATGGAGCAAAGTCGACGGAAAATACTACCAACATCAGCCCCATGTTTTGTCCTCAGCAATACACATAACGTCTCTACAGCGGGCTGATAACACCAGAACAGCCTAAGGAATCATGACTGAACACATAGTACATGTTTAAGGAATATTATGCCATAATTTTAAGGTAAATTATGGCTAAGGAGCTCGTTGACCATTTATGGAATTAACGCTAACCCTAAGAAAATGGATGGTGCCATATAAAAACAAAAGGCATTGCAGGAAAAACACCAGTAGGGTTGAAACTCACAGTTACGAACGTAGTAAAGAGTCTGTAACTCTTAATCAATCTATACATTTTTCCGGAGTAGAGGTATAGAACGAAGCTCAAGATAAGAAGCTTCAACAGAAAACTGCCATTGTGTCATAGTCAGTGTCATAGTCAGGCGTGATGGTTATCGCTGGACAAAACGTATCTCTTACAGCCACTGAAACCTACTGCACTCATTTACAGCGGCAATATCTAACAAAAGGAGGGTGAACCGCGTAATTTATCACAGATCTGAGAATGTGGTTCAGTTGTACGAATATTGAGACTGACATCTACGTAACACAACTATTGGGTGAAGATGGTTGTAATCAACCTTAGCCGCATAAGATGAGTAGGTTATAGTCATCAGAATTACATTGAAGACGAGGATGACGTTTGCTATACTTTTTCATCTAGAATATGGTATAGTTGGAGCCGTTATCTTGCCAAAACATTGAGACAATGCAGCCTGGAGCGCCTGATTGATGGGATGAAAAGAGGAAGTTTTCAAAAAACGAAAAAAGGTGATGTACAACAAGAAAGGAATATTTTAGTAGCTCATTGCTTGTAGATTTCATATGTTCCTTATTTAGGAATCTGCCATCTCTTTTCCTTTCCGTTGGAGAGTGGATTCTTGTGATTCATTTTCAACCTTTTATATAAGTTGGTCATTATAACCCCTATAATATGGATGTCTTGCTAGTAACAGTACGTCAATTGGATTTAAGCTAGCTTTCCTGAGTAACTGGGGGGAGTGTTTGGTTGGTAGTCTAGTAGAATTGGCATGGATAACCTGAAATGCTAGGTGTAAAAAACCAATTTTATAAGCTGAAAACCCTTTAATTCAAGCCGAAAGCGAATTGATGGGCATTGAAGTCTCCACTTATCCACATACCTACATGATCGTTGCAAAAGACTATGCAGATTTAGAACGCTATTTTGCGAAGAGCGGTTTATGCTCAAAAATTGGCGGAATGATCCTGATATCGTTTGGTCTTCATAAAATTGGACTTTTTTGAGTGTTTGGTTCGAAAGTACGTTAACTGATTTAGTGATTCGAATACGTTTCTTTACATTTAGAAATGTATGAAATGCGTACAGTTGCATCGGTCAGTGTCATTTATGCTCGATTTCAAAGAAACTGTGGCAATTAGGAAGCTAATATGTCAGAGAATTTTGTATAGCAACTTTACTTTTTATTTAAATATGTGCCATGCTGTCGTAAAAAAGTTAGTAACACTGCCGGGAAAAAGCTAAAGTAAATGTAAAAATCGTGGTCGAATGGTCCTTGAATGATCATTGAATGATCCTCCCAGTGTTATTCAGTTTAAACGTAAGTAAGTTAAACCTTTTCAGTCGCCGTATTTTTTGGCCGGCGAGGTGGCAGGTCGACGTGATTTTCGCAAATGTGTTGAGCGCCAAATTTAAAAAATTAATTGTCAAAATAAATACTTTTTTTTAAATATATATTTATATTAAGAAAATAATTTAAGTGTTTGTAGAAGATGTTTATTTTCTTGAAAGTCCACGCGTCTTGGAAGATTATTTCAACTAACTTCGGGTGTATGATTCGCATACATGATCATGATCAAAATGTTCCCACAAAGATGAACTTTTACAGAACTGTTTTCTAAGGAGATGTCGGCAAAACCTTACGTTTCTAGGTCTGCTTTTTATGGTGCCATTTGGACTTTGGATAAGGTATAGCAGGGTCTTATTCATGTAGTGCAAGTGTTTCGATGATCTCTAGAATTGGTCTTCAACCAGTATGATGTTGCACTGAATTTTCCTGCTGATCAGCCTTGATCTGCTCCCAGATTTATTTTATGAGCTCACTGGTAGCCGCTTTGAAGCTATCATCACCTGTGTTCCTTGCTTGTCTAGGGACTTGGTTCTTTTTCCGTGTCGAAGTTTTAATTTGCTCAGGGAGTTTATGGGGATGTTCAATGATTGTCCGAGTTGAAATTGTTTTGCCTTCTTTTGTCTTGATGATTTTCAAGTGTTGCTGACTAATTTCCATTAACTAGTGTATCTTAGTAGATTTCAAGTTAGCTTTTTTTTCTTTACTTTAAGATTAACTCTGTCTACGTGAAAGAGGAGTTCTGGTTCATGGTTGGTTAGCAGCTCATTCAGGACGCTTAACCCTGATGCTTTGACGCGCTCCATATGTTACTTTGATAAGTCCGATAAGTTCAATCCGAGTTTGATAGCTTTTTCAAGCTCCTCAGTCACAGTGATCTACACAAATATATCCTGCGATAAGGATTGAATTGCAAGAGAAGGTGGAGCTATTAGGAATGCAGTCGTGTATTGCCCGCTTATTGACTGACATCAGTATATATTTGATAGAGTTTATGTGCACTTTAAAAACTGTAGCCCGTAGATGAGAATACTTCTTTACTTTAACTATAAATAAGAATATTGCCTCGGAAGTGTTGAGCTTCAGGCTCTAAGAATGCTCCGTGCAGAAGTTCGGTACCTTCTAATTAAGAAGGTACCGAATATGAATTATCTCTTGTATGAATTATCTGACATTATATCGCTCACGAAATGCTATAGTGGCACATCTTATATTTGCGTAACATCGAGAAAATTGCATTTGAAAAATTAGTGAAAAATATATGTCGATGTTCCTGGTATTTAAACTAAAATCACCGCTAATTGTGTAACCATAATAGAGATTTGGGTGTAGTTCTAAGTATAATTATAGGATTGAAAATCTCAGATGTTTTTCGAACATTTTTCAAGGTGTGCCACTATTGCACAAATTAGTAAAAGATGTGAAAATCAAAGATGTGCCATTTTAAACCAACCACATTACATTGTTTTTAAGTTTTATTGTTTTTATAAATTGCTTTTTCACTTAGACACAAAAAAAATTTCCGTATTTTAAAACTAAAAATTATAGAAAACACAAACACTCGTATGAGTTTTAACTTTTTATCAAAGATACATAAAACATAACAAACTTCTGTCTTTTATAAAATGAACGTACACATAAAGATAGTTTCATATTAACATTCCCAGTATGTTACTCACTCTTACCTTTTTTCCTTAAATACAAAATTACTTTCAGTCTTGCGTGAAATTAATGTGATTAAATTTATAATTCTCTCCCGTTCTCTCATTAGTGATCCTAAACAATTAAATCTCCATAAAAATATTCATGGCATTATTTAATCACATTCAATTTCCGAGATTCATCAAATTTTCGTTCTTTTTTTGGTATTTGAATTGCATCTTCGTAAGCATTACTATGGTCGACATTTTTTAAATCAACTGACCTTCTAGTTTGTTTCGCTAAATTAACTTCTCTGAATTTGGATTCAGAATATGAAACCTTATAGAAAAATTTCTCAGGATACTGTCTTTCTACTTTGAATACCGCTGCATCATAAAATTTAACAACTCGGTCAGATGTGTTTTTCCCAAAATTAAAACTGGTTTCAGAATGCATTTGTTTTTATGTCGTAGAAGTCATCATAGCTCATTTCGACAACATTGTACGGCCACCCTTGTTTTTTGGCAGTTTTGGCTATACCCACATAATCGTTGACTGTATAAATTGGGCCTGCCTTTAGGAATCGCTTAATGTTCTATTTAATCAGAGAATGGACATTGTCGTCTTCGTTTTGAGTGTGGCCACTTACCAATCACTAATACAAGATCCGAACTGAGACAAATAATCCGAATACAAGATAACTTTCAAATCATTAACATTGTATGATTCACTCTTTAGCTTCAGATAGTGAGGCAAACAGGTACCGATCTCATTAAGGTCTCTTTTTCCTTGCCCTTCATGCCACATAAATCAGGTAACTGGCCCTTAACTTTTTTCTGCCCGGTCAAACAAAGTAAAGTTGTAGGTCGATAGTTTTGATCGGTAGTAAAATGTAGATATATCTTCTCTTGGGGTCGGCAGTGCAGCCTGTAAGGCGAAACAAGCAACTAGGTATGAATGATTCTCGGCAAGCTTCCCTTTATATTTCAATTTTTTTCTTTACTTTATACTTTTTCTTTCTGATGTACTCAACACATTTCTGGCATTGATCATTTTTAGCAGAGTAAAAGGACAAATTACATATATGTTTCTATATGTCCCAAAACTAGCGACTTTTTTGCATTAAGCTTCATAATCAGCTTTGTAGTCACGTTATAGCTGTGCAATGAATTTACCACCTCCAATAAACTCTTCTTCAGAGTGGGCTCTAATGTATCGACTCTCAATTCTGGGTATAGATGAAATATGTGGTCTCAAATCATTTTTCAATCACTCCAGTAACGCTTTCTTCATTCGTTTTTCCCACATTCCTTCAAATATGCCCTCTTTCCTTTTTGCTATTAAGGTGTTTGTGAACCGATTAGTCACTCCCAAAGTTGAAATAAAAAAATAACTTGCAGACCCTGAATTTACTGGCATCTTTAAAAAGATAATATGCACTATTTTTGAATCGTGTCGCTTCTCGTCGATATTTACAATTCACTTCATCCATGAGAGTGGCAACAAACACTCTCTTCATATTGATAGCAGATAGACTCCAGTATTTTTCGAATATTCCCAATCGTTCATTCTGCGAATATTTTGCGTAACATTTAAATTTACAACTTTCATTACACGGATCCTGCATTTCTCTTGTTCGTACCAATTTTCCAGTGCTTGTTGTTTAGTACGTCCATTTCATTGGCTTGGAGCTATTTTTTCTAGTTTTCTTTTCTACTTCATCAGTTTCATCCGCCTTACGGTGGTCTTTGTCACTATGAGCGTCATCTGAAGGTGCAGAAGAAATAGTTTCCAATACGTAATTGGTGTCTGCTATAGAATCATCAGAAGAAAAATTTGAACCGGTATTTTCACCCTTAACAGCTGACAATACGTTTTCAGCATTCAATGGTCCTGAAGTTACATTTCCAGCAACCTCCCATGTAGTTCGGTTTCTGTAGATCTCTTTCTCAGATAAATTCCTAGCATTCCCATCATTTTCCAACTTCTCGACTCCATTTTTGTTTCTAGTTGCAAGAAATATACGCTTCAATACGGCTTATCTTCTAACTTCCTATGTATTCTTTTACATCAAATGGCTTAACATGAAATATGCCTAAACTGCATAAAATATTTATCTTCTGTTAATCAATACTGGCATATTGTAAATTGAGCCAGTTTGTCTAAAAAAATAAGACAATATAAACTCAACCTACTAGTATATCTCAAAATCTGCCGTTAGTATATTCACTTCTCACTAAACACGTGTCGAAATGCCGATGGCTTGGAATGCACTGATAAGTTATGCCACTATAGACTTGTTTGAATAGAGAAGCATGCATACGCAACAGTGGCACAAGTGCCACCTGGCGGCTTATTATTCAAGTTTCTTAGTGCTGATTTCGTTCATACTATAGGGTATGCTACTGGAAGTATAATTAACGATGTAACTCTGATTTTGTGATTTTCGAAAATGTGCCACT
This sequence comes from Stratiomys singularior, assembly GCA_954870665.1. NCBI lineage: Eukaryota > Metazoa > Arthropoda > Insecta > Diptera > Stratiomyidae > Stratiomys > Stratiomys singularior. Next base: position 52,008,674 of record OX940879.1, read on the forward strand.
ATAGCATTTCGTGAGCGATATGAATTCTTCACTTTTTTAAAGCAATGAGATGACGTTCTTGTAATATAGAAATATGATAAATGTGGACCATTGTCTGCTGTCCATCTGTTAATTTTGGGTGATACTTTAGCAAATTACAAGAACAAATTTCCTTGTTCAACTTTGTTATCATGTTTGGCAAAATGCTTTGATTTAAATTCAGCATTATCTTGTCTCTGATTATTAGGGAGCACATATATATCGTGAAAATAAAGTTAAAATAACTGGTTAAATAATCCTCATTATCCTATCTGTAAGACATTGACGTGCTTCCTTGTAAATATTCATACAAGCTCCGCCTTTATTGGCCATTTCCTGAAGGTGGTAGATGAACACGTGACATATTTTAATGACTAGTTTTAGTCAGACTAGTATAATTATAGCAAACAAATCATTTTATTCACGATTGGCTAGATATATTGGATTGAAATAGACGTTTGTTATAAAGCTGATACTTTTTGCTATGAAAATTGTAACAAACCAATCGTTTGCAAGTTTTTCGTTTATCTATAAAATCATGTACTTAATACAAGTCCAACTTTTGTTGATTAAAAAAAATGTAAACAAAAGAAGCAAGGATATATGAATATTGACTGGAGATATGAAATTTGATATGAACTTCAATAAATAATTATAAAAAACGGATAAAATTTCTGTCAGAATTATTTCTTATTGTGTAAACTGAGTACTCACATTAGTGTCACAAAAAAAGTAGTTGCCAAATGAAGACGAATTAATTGAAAGGCTAAATATGTTATTGTTTCGAACTAGATGAGGCAAGTCAATGGTGCCGAATTCTGTGAAAACTTGCTAATACCCGAATTAATTGTTCACTCAGTTATGGTCAATATAGAAAGTAGCAACACAAAAATAATATATAACTGATTACAGCGAAGAAGCTGAAATAATTTATGCAATCGAGTCTATTGACTAAAGTTCAATCAAACTGATTGAACTAATGTATTCCTTTTAACAAGCTCAGACGATCAAAGAAACGAACAAAGATATTTAGTGAAAGCAGCATCGAAGACTGCGTTGAGATATGAAATCATGTTACCAACAGCATCTGAAAGGATAAGGTTGCCCAAGTATTTTCTTCTCTGCTTCGTTGGTTTTACTTGGAGTCGGTGTGATAGAACATTCTTAGTCCTTTGTGTCTGTGAGCTACATTTTTATTTTTAATCAAGCTATATTTATTTTACTTTGGTTGGCTGATTGATCTGAGGCTCGGATACACCCTTCAACTAAACGGGAATTAGCAGTAACATGTGTATGTGTATGTGTAACAGGAAATGATCAGCAGACATTTAAGAGCAACAAGTAAGATCAATAAATTCGGTAAATGGGTCCCACACGATTTGAACGAACGTCAAATGGAAAATCGCAAAGTTGCTAGTGAAATGCTGCTTCGGCCTCACCACTGGAAATCAAGTTTTGCGTCGAATTGTGATGGGTGACGAGGAATGGATTTTATTTGAAAACCTGTGGCGGAAAAATTTGTGGCTTTCACTTGGCGAAGCCGGTCCTTCAATACAAATTCAAGAAGACAATGCTCCGTGTCTGGTGGGACTAGAGTGGTATTGTGAATTATGAACTCTTGACGCCACGCGGAACCATTAATGCAAAACACTTTCGTAAACAAATGATAAATTTAACCACGTATTAATCCAAAACGACCGGAATGGGCCAGAAGAGACGGCAACGCGCCGTCGCACACAGTAAAACCGATGAAATATACAGTAAAATGTGTTCGCATGGAACATCCTTCTGCAACCGCCGTACTCAACAGACTTTGTGCTATCTGACTATCACCTCTTCGCATCTCTGTGGGGTATGCACTCACAGGGCAGTACTTCAGGGATTTCGAGAAAGTTGGAAAGTGGTTCGACGAAACCATTAGTTGCATTCGAGTGATAGCATATTGAATTTTGACTACATGCACTTAATAAATAAGTTAAAAGCATTACATATTTCAAACATCACTCATCCTGTTGACTTTCTGTAATTCATTCCATCTCGAATGTGTTAAAGCACCATTGTAAGTTCGAATCATATAGAGTTTTCTGCTCGAAAGTCATATTGAGTATCAATTATTTCATTGAGGCGGTTGAGCAAAACTCTTGCCGTTGGTTTTGATACAGCGTATAGAGGAAGAATTGCATCCCCAATTTTTCTTAAAAGCTAAAACTTTCCCTGGTGTTGGGTTAATTATGATGATTGCTATTTTCGACTCTTCTGGAGATTGTTCTAAATAGAAAATAGCAAGAATCGTGTCCGTGATGTTCTGTACCAGATTCTTTCTTTGGTTTCTGTCATGTCTAGTGGCCGTATCGTATCTCTTTCTTGGATCTTGTAAGTAGTATTTCCTCTACTCATTCTTGTACTTCTTGTACCCTTGTACCTCTCGTAGTTGAAGTGATCTACTTCAGTAGCATTTTCTCGAAATTGCATCTTCAAAGGGTCTACAAAGGACCTTAGTTCTTCATCTTTATCAGAAGTTTTGTTTCGTGAGAGTTTGGAAGGATTTTATATCCTTGCCGGAATTGTGACTGTTGCGTCCTATTTCTATTTCAGCTCTATTTCGCTTGCTCGATCATCGAGTTTATGTTTCTGATTGTTTTTAACACTTGGGTGAAACTTTCGTTAGCAAGAGCATTTTTGAAAGCTTGCTTTTTTGTTTCTGTAGCCTCATCTACACAGGTATCCTCTTTTAGGTTGTGGACCAGTTTCTAATCTGACGAGAGCTCCTGGAGGATATAATTTATCATAAGCGGAAGAAGTTTAATTTAGCACTGGAACTTATGTTAACGAGCTCCTTATATTTTTAATGTTCTTTGCACAACCTCTGTACCTTGTTATGCTCTTCCCCGCAGTTGACACGTTTTGGGTTTCTGTTTAGGTGCTTTTGTGTGTCATGCATCTTACTTGCGAATACCACTTACGTGAAGAGTATCCAAACTACTGGCAGCTGACACATCAATTGCTTATAATTGCCGTGGCACTGGTTCTTCACAGGTAAGATAACATATGGCAGAAGTTTCATCAATATGAATTACTTCCATTAGAAGAAGAACTTTAACCAGTTTTGAGGGTGTTTAGTGTCATTTAAAAACGTTTACTTTAATTGGGTGGGAGTTTACATGTATTGGCATTCAGGATTCTCGCCTAAGGAATGTAGTACATGTGTAAGAAATGGACGTCCTCAGCTTCATTCTCTATTTCTTCATATTTGCCTTTTCATAAGGAAGAGACGTCCTTTGCTGCATTCTCTTTTTCCTTTTTTCCTTTCTTCCATCGGAGGAGTTCTATTTTCTCTGTAATTTTAGCATTACTTGTTTCTAGTTTAACTAAACGTAGCATTTTCTACAAAACATATAGCGAACAAGCAGTCGCCTTCGCTCAAAATTGCCAAATGGTATTCTGCGCTTGTTTTGACGTCAAACGTCGAATTAAGGTTTATCTATCTCAAGCATTTTATCCCCTATGTTTATTCTTCTTAAGAAATCTATTTTATATGATTTCACCCATCTATTCCCAAAATTATTCAAAAGCATAGTATTTTCAACGCTCCAATATTTTGAGGAATGGAACATTAACCACATACCACTTGAATGCATCGACAAGCATGAGACAACATCCTTTAATCTACAGAATTTCGTCTATCAACACCTTTACGGAAAAAGCTGTTTAAATTTTATAGCAAACCAAAAAAATTTCTATTTGCATCTTCAAAATTTCTATGCATGTAATAAAATATTGCTAAGCAAAATTTGGTCTTTTATTTTGAGTCACATTTAAAGTTACAAAACAAGCATGGGTTTTTATGGTTTAAATGCCATAAAAGTATCCAAAAGCCTTCAATATTATGTTTCTTATGATCACATTTTATATCTTTATTCATTTTCGTATGTTCACCCCCATTTCTTCACTGAAAAAAGCTCCAGTACGTTCTTTAAAAAAGAATTTGCAACTTAGTCAAATGTCTACAATCAACGGTAGCTATAATTACCAAAATTTGTAATTTTCAAAAGGATTCATTCAAGAATTAAATTTCCAAACAAAAATTAACGTGTTCGAAAACAAAAACAAAAAGAAATTTAATAATTAAATTTAGTATCATGATTTGCAATCTTAAAAAATGTTGGCATTATGCCAAAAGCCAAATTTTTTCCACAGACAAGGTATATACCCTTATAACATTTTTCAGATAAGCAGGATTCAAATTCCTTTTATAGAGGCTTAAGTTAAATAAAGTTCGAAAATGGCTAGAATTATTCTTAAATCGAGCGGAAGATTAATTGCCCTTTCTCGGTAGAGAAATTTAAATTCTTTCAAAGACGTTCTTTGCTTGGATACAAAATCTGGACAAAATTCATTGTAAATTAAAATAAAAAAAAATCAGGAGTTCTTTTCTTTGCTATTATGCAAGCAAGTCGAGAAAATTAGATATTTATCAGACAAACAAGGATTACTCACTTGGATGCAATAAATTATTGTGTCACAGAAAACTTAAAAGTTTCTCCTTTTAGTGGCTGTTTTGTATTATTTGTCTTTACTTTTATCGTACTCATGGAAATGAGTACGATATCATTTGATTACAAGCACCAAAAGTTTTCACATTAAATCCATAATTCCAACATTCATGCTATCTGGAGATTTCAACTCCCCGAATGTGTTCGGCACAAAAATGAATCATTTAAGCCAATATACGGCAAGCGATACGGCAAAACGTCCTGCTTTGTTACCTTTTTTCCAAAGTAATATCATATTTCATAAATGATTCTATGAAATCGAAAAATCAAGATCCTTCCCGGTAACAATTTGTCATGTTCACACGCGGGGGATTATACTGGGTAGTTCAAAAATGTAAGGATTCCTTAAAATAAAGAGACACGTACTGCTAATACTGAACGGTGTGATGGAAGATGCCCTCTCGGCTAACGTTTCAATCTGTCATAGTGGAGTACGTCAGAAAGCTGTTTACCCAAATCATTTATTGAGTTTCCACTTATTTGGCCACAAATAATGAAGTCCCTTAGTTGAAACCCTTACGGCGCGTCCCACTTTTGCCTTTTTTGGCCCGTTTTGTTGGTTTTATTGAGAGGAACAGTAGAAGCTTCCCGCTTTGATGAAAAGGATGAGAACTTGAGAGGCAACGTAGAAACGATTTTTGAATTTCATCGTTTCATGCATCTGAAGTTTTCGGTCGCTACCGAAGTGAAAAGATAAATTCCAAAAGCTAAATCAATGGAAAATTTTCCTGGAGAAAATATATCATTAGTATCAGTTTTTATAAGAAGCCTTATTTCTTTGGCTGCCTAAAGTCATTATGAAATGTTAGTTGAGAAAAAACAATTAAAATTTGGTTTTCACTTTCTACCAACAATACTTCAATCAGTCTATTTGCATGCGACCGCCATACATACATAAGCAAGAAGACACATATCTTATATACATTTAAATCATCGGAAATTTCGTGGATGATTTCGAGTGATTTCAGAATATCTCAGATTTGGCTCGCAAAAGTACAGAACACTCACTATTGGATAAGAAAATATAGAAAATGCCCGATCAGAAAAACTAAAAATCCGCTCAAGGAGGGAATTGATGTTATATTCAAAATTGATACGAAATTTACTGCTGCAATTGTGATTCCAGCTTTTTTGTCAAAAATCGTTTAATAGGAAGTTTGTTCCAAGTCTTAGTACTTTATGTACTTACGCTATGGCCCATCGTCTAAGGTAGGCCATATATACAAAAGATACAGATAAGTCACATCCGTCGGACTGATGGATAAGTCAGCTAGCACAAACATCTGGTTAGGGAACATTTTATCAGTGGTCGAACCGAGGCCTAAGCCCTTGAATTCTTGCTGAAACTGCTAAGAAGCAGATAGTATCCATTTCTTATTTATTATAGCTTTGGATATATAATTAATTTAAAAATTTTCAGGTCAGTGTGCAAACCGACGCTTAAGCCTTTAATGCCGACGCCGGTAAGGGAGCTCAAACTTGTGAAGTTATATATTATTAGAATATAAGAAATAATTTTCCACCTAGGGATCTCTAAAAGTTAACCCCGCATACAAGCTCCGTCTTGAAAATAGCGGGAATGGGTGACGTGGGAGTGGAGAGAGAGCTCTCAACCGCAAAGGCGGTTTTCACCCGGAAAGCCAAGTGAAAAGATAGCAGGGAGTGTAAAGTGAAAATTCTTGCTAGACTTACTAGCAAGTTGAAAGCTCCAACTACAACTACCTTCAGAGGAATTACGAGTAGAGGAGGAGGATTTTCCCACTACCGAAGGGGACGCTCAAGCTGATTGTAACAGCGATTGCGAGCAAGAGCACCCGATGAAAATGGTCCGAAAAGACCGTTTTCTTCGGAAAAGATCAATTGTGTCTCTAACCCTGGAGCCAACGTGCAAGCGCTCAGTAAGCCTTGGTGAATAAAACTTTACCGAACTTTACGCTGCGGTTTCCATAATTTGTGCAAGTGTAAGAAAAGATGCAGTTTCATCCACCCCAGTGCGTAGAATAGCTGTCGGAGCTGAGAAAAGTCTGCCCAGCGTTGCAGCAAATAGGAAGCAAGGCGTTTCCCCAATTGTATCCTACAGGCTGAAGCTGAAGCCTTTCAAGGAAAGACTTGAACAACCCAAAATTTGATGTAACGGTGAACAGTTCTACACGAACTTCGTTACTCCCAAAAACCATAGAAGAACATAAAAGTCATTTTGACTTTTTAAAATGGAACAAGGTGGCGTGCTTCACGCATACATTCCCAACAGTAAAATAGCTGACCCTGTCATCAAAGGGTGTTCACACTTCCTATGAAGACAATGATGTCAAGGAAGAACTCCAAGACATCTTCGTGGAGGATGTTTCGCGAGCCAAAAAATCTGACGCGGCCTCAAGGACGGAAAAGAAAATTCCTTCGTCCTTCCACATTCAACTTAAGCCAGGCTTTGACGTCAAAAATGCTATGGAGGTCAGAATTCTCTTATATCAAAAGATAAAATGGGAGCGTTTGACGAAATCAACCACGTCGCAATTATTTAACTGCCAAAGAATTGGACATGTTGCCTCTAACTGCGGAATGCAACTCTGTTGCGTTTAGTGTGACAAACAACAACAGTCAAAACACTGCCCCATTGGAAATGAAGTGTTAAAAAAGAAAAAGCGCATTTTTTGTGTGAATTGCAATAGAAGAGTGCACTCCGCTAGTTACAGGTGCTGTCCAAAGGCCAAGGAGGCTGATCAGAGGAGATACAATCTTCAAGAGAAGACGAAAAGGTCAGGAGGGACTTCGTCACTCCTTCCTTAAAAAGCAGCATTAAAAATTGTGTCTCATTCGCTAGTATAGCAAGGGCTGCAGCTAAACCACTTGCTGCTAAGCCTGTACGGCAAACTAAAGTGAATTATATTCAACATCAGCAAATAGATAGGAATTCTATCATGAATAGCAACTGCAATCAATTCTTTGGGTGTTAATTGTCCATTATCATCCACATAATCATTCCTCAGTACAAAAAACTCACTACACTGAGCGACAAAAAAGCGGCGTCGACTTTGCCTTTGAATTTGCCTTCAATATCTGTTGTCGTGGTGAACGCCATTGAGCTCTCTATCGTTCACATTTGCTTGTTAACTCCACAGTTCAAAAGGAAATCTGTCCGACAATACATGGACATGTATAGATCAGATTTCTTGTTCATTTCGGAAACAAGACTGAAAACTAAACACAAGGTTCACAAGGTTCACTCAAGGGAAGACGACCCAGATGGAATCCTTGGAGTAGCTATTTCTTTCAAGGAGCATTTCAAAACTCAAAGACACTATCTTCCAAGCCTGGAATACGTCGTGAAATTGAGGTCAGTCCAACGGGGTCACACATTTGCATTTTTTGAAATATACGTGAAACACAGATATTCGGGTGGTGTTCTCGTCGAAGACTTGGAAACAGTCCTAGCTTTGTGTGAAAAGTGTGATTTCTTTGCGATAAGAGGTGATTTAAACGCCACACATCCTTCCGCGGGTAACGCCGTTTCTAATGGATATGGAAAGGCTCCGTTTAACTGGGTGTAAGCAAATAAAGATCTCATTTTGATTGCGCTGAACGAGCCCACCTTCCGAAGAAGGTGAAGGCTTCATCAGCCTTTGAATTTTTCAATGTGTCTGCCAACGTGGTAAATATCTTTCACAGCTGGAGGAATTTCGAATGTGGAGTTATTAACGCCGAGTTTGACCATCTTGTGGTAGAGCTGACCATAAGAGCGAAGAAGGGTATAAAGTTGGAGGTGGCACACCGTCAGTTTTCTAACCCACACAACCATTTTGACTAGGAAGCAGTGAGTGCTAACTCGAGTGGAAAACTTGACGGTATTTTAATCACCAGATCGAAAAATGTCACAACCACCGGGATCGAAAAGGAAATGGCTTGCTCCAATTCAAACCTTAATACGGTCATCTCAAAGATCTCCATAAAAAACTCCTCCAGGAATTACATTTAAAGTGATTTACCACAGTAGTTTTTGGATTCTCCCTTAATTGAATGATATAATTGAGATTTGAATGAGAGATTCCTTCAAACCCTACCAAACATCACACCAAAAGCCTGGATGTTCGCTCAAATTTATAAAATAACTGGCCGTAATCGCCTGCCAGGCGATTGATGACTAGGCCGTTGCTGACTCCATCGCAAATTATTTTGCGACAGTTCTTCAAGCAGAGAAAGCAACTGCGAACTCTGCTTTCAATTCATTAGTGAAGAAAACAATATCGACAATCGACAAAGACCACAAGAACCTATGATTGACTACATTTTCAGGTTTGAGGCCACCTGACGCAGCTCTTGGCAGTACCCTATTTGAGCCACTGAAAGTTGCAGGATGCTTGCACTTCAGTGAAATTCCAAAAAATCAAAAAATGAAATAGGTCACTCAACGACAAACGCATTAGCTGTTCTCTAAGCCAGTATAAAACATGTCTCATGCACATAGAAAAAGCTTTTGATTCGGTTTGGATTGACGGCCTTATCTACAACCTGATCAAACTGGGTTTTCCGGCTATTGTTACGAAAATTTTTGGCTGGGGACAAACTGCCTTTGCGGTGTCTGATGGAGCCACCGCTGAACTATTTGCCATTAGTTCGGGGATCCCGCAGGGGTCCATTCTAGGTCGATCTCTCTTCAATTTACAGGTACTTACGTTCGACATCCCATGGATAAGGGATGAATTCCAACCTGGAACCGAAGTGAATCTCTTCGCCGATGACTTACTGGTGTGGTCTTCTGAGTACAATCTCCGCTTTACAAGAAAGATACTCCAAACGTACCTAGACTCGTTAACTTTATATATTCAAAAGTGGAGGATAATGGTTAACGTTTGGAAAAGCGAGTTTTATATATTCAAAAGTGGAGGACAATGGTTAACGCTTGGAAAAGCGAGTTGATTGTTTCCATAGATCCAAATCAAAAATCTGGACGTCGCACGAGGAGCATCTGTGATACCAGAATAAAGCTGAACGGGCAGATGGTGCACTGCTCGAAGCAAACAAAGTATCTGGGGGTGATTTTCGATACGAAATACACCTTTAGTGCTCACGCGGACGCTGTATTGAAGAAAATCACATATGCATACCATGTTCCTCTACCTATTTTTAGAAAGCAGTCAAAAACCAACTAGCGGTTGAAGATACTTGCCTACAAGTCACTCATCAGGCTTATTCTCATGTATGCGGTTCTGATATGGCAAGCAACAGCAGGCTACTAGTGGAGTGGAGGATAGGGTTATTGCAGCGAAAAATCCTTTGGGCTTGCACTGGTCGTACAAACGGGAGGACAAACGGCATTACCCCAAACGAGTACTGTACCGAGAGGCAGCCGTAGAACCAATCTATCTCTATGCTTAAGGTTGGTTCAGTAAGGGACAAAACGGATGGCGGATCTAAATGGATCTAGATAACTAAAAAAAAGTCACTTGGAAAATTACTTGAAAACTTGAAACACCGTCTAAGGTAATGAAGAGATTGAACGTACCAAAAACAAAATTCAATCATCCATCCTTACCAATAGAATATTTTGGCAAGAGAGCGTTTTTACCAATGAAGTTTTTCATATATCTCATAACCATGACTATAACTATTTAAAGATAAAGCTCATCTTTTCAATCTATTTGAATCCTTTTTGCTCAAGTTTACAGATACCATCTCAACTAAAAAGTCAAAACGCGCTAAAAGAAAATTATTTTGGTGTTTTGATGCACATATTTTATATCAGGGATATATTCGTTTCCCATCAAACACATATGTGCGTATGAAACCTTCATAGAAAGTGCAAATGGGACGAATATTGTCAGGGTACACTTGTTACTAGGAACCTTGGAACCACAGAAAATAGATTAGCAAAATTATTACCTCAATCACCTTGGATTTCTACAATCCAAGTGACTCTCGTTCACCTCTTTATAGTAACAATCACAGGAGCCTGAACCGCAAATCGATTTACCCTTCTCGTAGATTGGACTATTTCACTATGACAATTGCAGCTGTGTTGGCAATATGAGTATGTTTCCTCCATTTACTCGATGATAGTATTAGGACCGAATTGGAGCAGAGTATTGTAACAATGACCGCACTATAACATCTTCATAAATGGTAACCGCAGACTCATAACACTTCTTCCACGAATATCAACATTTAGTGTCAGCAATGAATGTCTTCTGTACATGAGTACGCAGAATGTGAATTAAGAAAATGAGATGTTTTCGACAAAGATTAAATGTTGTTTCGTTTTCTTTGCTGATTTTTTTTTCTTTTCTGATGTACTTGTTTGTTGGGAAACTTCTCTTTATGCAAGAATTGCAAACGACGAATTGATGCAGATAAAGTAGTGTTCCTAACTACTATGGCTACCTAATTTGAGACCATTTATTCATTGGAAAGTGTACGTTTGTGTCCAATTTTCCTAACCGAACATTTCAAAAATCTCAAAAAAAAGCTATGAATTCAAATTTTAAGAAAACAGTTTATATGTGGTTTTTATAGAACGTATCAAAACTAATATCTGATAGGAACTATAAGATCCAAAAGATAAGTCTTCTTTTTCAGGTGCTCTTTTCGAAATTCGAACAGCCCGAATGCAGTTTTGACTACTTGACTAACTTTTTTGCATTTGTTTTTATTTTGGTTGCCGTGTTGACAAGTTTTGCTATCGCCTTTTCTTTGTTTACTTGTCGTGGTGCTTCTGAGTTTTTCTTTATTCTCCTTGGAAAATCCTGCCGATTATCATGACCGGTAGTCGATGCCCGCGACATCAGACAATTTTCGTGACGTCTACCAAATTCTATTGAATCTTGTTTTAGAACACATAATAAGGGAAAACAGCTAACCGTGCTGTATTTTAATTTGCCTTGGATAGTCAGCTCACTAGGATATAGGAGAAGGTAGGGAGAGGGAGAGCCACAGTAGAAGAGGGAGGATCACAGTAGAAGAAGGAGAGCCACAGTAAAAGAGGGAGATCCACAGTGGCTCCTCTCACAATAAATTGACCACTGGGGTAACTTGCAGCTGAAAACCCACTGGATATATACGCAATTGTTCACTGTATATATACGCAAAGTAGTGGGACCAGTAACTACCAGGGTTTTTTATCGCGAACTTGCCTGTCGTCCAGATGCGTGACCAAGTCACTAAAAGTACTCATTAAGCAAAATGATAAGTGAAAACAATAACAATAAACTAGGGCTGGGGATCTACACCCTGACATGTGAGGAAGTCTCGACATCATGCGGGGTGTCTCGACCTCATCTCTACAGCAACTATGCTGAGCATCTCGCCAGGGCATTTTTCAGTGGTTGAACACTTGGCCACTGAAGAATCAAAAAGCTTCAAGTGAAAACATTACCGAAGCAAGCATGTTCGCCCGGAGGCCAAAACTCCTGCAAACTCCACCTCAAAGAGTCAAAATTACAAAATACACCAGTCAAGTGGAAGAGAGAGATGCTGATTTTCAATTGGTGCGCTCTAAATCGCAACTGAAGGCTGCGAAGTAGACACAGCCCGTAATAGCAAAATATATAAAACAGACACTCAAAAAGCACGAAGGTATAAAACACAGCACAATGTCAAAAAATACCAAATGCAAGCAGCGTAGAGATGCTCTACTGATCAAGTCTGAAGACTGGAGGACTTAAGCCAAGGTCCAAAAGGAAATGAGGCAAAATGTGGAACCCGAAAAATACGATGTCTGTATACGAACGGTAAGAGTGACTTAAACATGCGGCCTCCTCGTAGAACTGGGGGCAGAATGCACCCACATGGTCCTGTTCTAGAGCGCCGTCAAGAACCTCTTTGACCCTAAAGTTGTTATCTCTACATCACAGCCAATGTTTTCCTTGGAAATAAGAGACCATGACTGTGTTGCGGATGCCGAAGAAGTAAAAGAGTCAATTAGGCAAACTCTTCCTACAGCAGACAGCTTTAGGTTAAGGCTGATGCCTATCAATCATACAGAGCAACAGGTCACAATAATAGACATTCCAGAGAAAGTCTCTGTGCATCACCTGGGCAAGGAGTAAATTAAAATCGGATGGGTTGTGTGTAGAAAACGTTGGAGGATAGTCCTAACTTGATGCTATAAGTGCCTTAGCTTCAGACACATTTCCTTGAACTGCAAGAGACCAGATATAAGCAAACTGTGCTACAAGTGTATCGCTCCAGGCCATCAGGTGGAATACTGCCCAAATGAACCTAGTTGCATCTTGTGCAAAGATAAGGGACTAAGCCCTGAAGATCTACCAGGAGTTCCAAGAGGCCTTAAGAAAGAGAAGATCGAAGTCATGATACAACTCCAGCACCTTCACTATATAGATCAACTTACACCGTAACTCAACCGAACAAGACTAACTCGACCAGGTCGCCAGCGAGAATAAGTGGACTTGTTGCTGATTTTTGAGAAAAACCACTACAAAGAGGAGGCTGGATGACGTTGTGACCGATCTCGCACCACCGGCATCTAGGTACGTCATAATGCTGTACTGACTGATTGGACTTGCTCCCGCGCGTTCGCCGACAGCTCCAACCTTTCGAGTCAGAGGCTGCTGAGGAACCAATCCAGATGTGACATTTGACACATGGAAGGTACTGGAAGACTACTCGGCGAGCGATCATTACTGTATTGCTTTCGATGCTGGCGAGCATAGTACTTGACGCGGATGCATTCGCCGCAGTTCTCCTGAGCGGTGAAACTATGACAGGAACAAAGAAAGTCTCTGCTGAAAATAAAGTGAACTCCACCATGAGGCTCATCAAGACTGCGTGCGACTGCTTTATGCCCAGGCGATGGTATAGACACTACAAGAAATCACTAAAAAGCTAAAAGAAGGTCACAGATTTTGCCGCAAAGCCCAATGATCAAGTGATCGAGACGAGTCACATCCCCGAACGCTGGCATACAGGTCGGCTAGAAAACTCCTCCGTTCGCTGCTGGCACAAAGCTCGCTGCTGGCACAACCTCGTTGAGGACATCGATACTGACCCGTGGGGGCTGGTATACAAGCTGGTATACCTGAAGTGGAGAAGATGGACAATATTGTTCGAGTGCTTTTCCCTATGCATCCTTTTCGTCTCGATTATGCAGACGGCAAATTTTCTGGAAAATGCCCATTCTGTTGGGTTCGAGCTCGATGGGGCGGTGAATGCTTTAAAAACGCAAAAGGCCACAGGGCCAGATGGTATTGCAGCGGAAGTCGTACAGCTTGCACACCAACTAACAGCTCCCTACTTTCAACACCTGCCTGCAGCAGGGCGTGTTTTCAGCAAGAGAGAAGGGAAACTCAGAGCAACCATCTATGTTTGTTGAGCACTGCTGGGAAAGTGCTCAAGAGGCTCATTAGAAAGCGACTTGGGAAAGCCATCCAAACTGCTGAGACCTATCTCCTTAGCAGTACAGCTTCAAGGCTGGCCGATCCTCGATCTGTGCAGTAACAGACGTGGTGAATACGGTTGAGCAGGCAATAGCTCACTATCAGCACTAGAAGCGATTAGTAATGCTCAGAACACTCGATGTGAGGAATGCCTTCAATTGCAGTTTCGAGTGTCATCGGACGAGGCTTCAGCTCTCAACTCTCAGTCGTCTTTTGACCAACACGCAAGGACCAACCTCAAATAAAATACTTCTACTGATGAGCTTAAACGCTTGTACACAAAGAGCGCAAAATTGAATCTACACCGCTCTTAGCTGAAACTGTCTCTTCAGACGAAGATGCAAGCAATGAAATCGTAGAAAATCCTAGATTGCGTACGAAAGCAAACCAGCTAACTAAACCAGTAAGAGACCGTATATTTGAGTTCAACAATGATCAATACAATCTCCAGTAATCATTAAAATATATTCTATTTGAAAATCGTAGTTCTGCTATAATAGCCTGCAATGGATACTATCCACATTTCATGTGATTTAATAGTTCCATAGCATCTTTTTTAGACGTCACCACCACCATCTGCTGTTTCAACAAAGAAACATGACAGGATGCTTATACTAAGGTCTCCAACATTAAATTTTTGTCTAATATTCCATTGATTATTATGTCAATTATACCGTAAATGATGCTGTCATGTTACTAAAACAGTACTGCATTTATTAACTTGTCCATTTCAAATGCTTATGGATTATTGATTGTTCGTGACATTATCTATAGTTCATGTGAGGTATTTTGTCTAGAAAAGATCGAAATCATAAGACCTGGAGCTGGAAGCAAACCATTCTAATGAAGACTGTAAGTCTTTCTTGTACAATTTTCCCTCCACGTTTAAAAGCAACAGTTTGACATGGTGACAACGTGGGGGTACCATTCGAAAGAATAGCTGTGGATATCTTAGGACCCTTTCTCGAGTCTGAATAGGGAAATCGGTATTTACTCGTTGTGGCTGATTACTTCAGTAAGTGTACCCAAGCACCTATACCCAAGTTCCTATAATCCTTGTTAGGAAGTATACTCAATTCCTAACCAGGAGGCAACTACTGTAGCGGAGCAAATCGTTTCACAGTGGGTTAGTAGATATGGCGTGCGCTGTGAACTACATTCAAACCAAGGCAGAAACTTCGAGGCACAAGATTTTGCCGAAATGTGCGAGCTGCAAGGAATTCGAAAAACATGGACAACACAACTTAACCCCCAGTCCGATGGAATGGTCGAACACATTCGTTCAATGACACGCTTAACAAACATTTGTCCAAGATGGTTGATGAAAATCAGAGAAATTTTGATCGACGCATTCCATTATTTTAAAAGCACACCGAATTGCAGAACCAAATAATAGCATACCGAATTGCAGAACATGCATCGACAGGAGAAGCGTCTGCGAAAGACATCTTTGGAAAAACGATTACCAGCTACCAGCTGATGTAAAGTTTGGGACGCTCCCTGAACAGCCCTAACCCATTTTGTAGTATTCAAGCGACTTAAGGCAATGGCTGAATCAGATACACCAATTGGTACGGAAACAAATCAAGTCGACCACTGATCGCATTAAGGTCAGGTATAACTTAATGGCAAACTCATCCCGATTCCAGCTGGACGACTTGGTATGGCTATATAACCCACGGCGTCGGAGAGGCAGATCTCCGAAGCTACAGTCGAATTGGGAAGAACCCTACAGAATCATCAAGCGACTCAACGACGTGGTATACAGAATACAAGAGCACCATTGACCAAGGGCAAAAATAAAAATTGTGCGACTAGACCGGCTTGCCCCATACTATCAACAGGAAGACTTGGATGCAGCTGATGTGAAATTTTTTCGAGGCGAATAAGATTTAAGGCGGGGATAGTGTGACGTGTTCGAATAATGTCACGCGCCACTGTAGTCGTCTTTGGAGCAAATTAGTAAGCAAGTAACAATTACCAATACATCGAACATTCTCGGAAGTGGAATAGGCATAACGTAAACACATTGCGTGCAATGAGTACAACATATACGTGTGTAAATGACTCAGCGCGTAAACTCGAGAATGATCCACGTATATGATTCGGGATCGGATGGTACATGTATAAAAGCGACTACAGCGAGCAGCGAAGAGAAGTCTTGTGGCTGAAGCGAAGTCGTGTTGCATTAGCGATAAACTGACAGGGCGCGTTAAAAGAGGTGCGGTAATCGAATAGTGTTGAAGTAAAATGAAATCGTACGTGGATTAAAAAGCGAGTGAAAGTAATTGAAATAATTAATTAATTAAAATAAAAGTGAATAAGCGAAGTAGCAATTAAGTGAAAATAATTGTAAAGTGAAATTTATTAACAGAATAAATTCTCAAACAACTAATTTGAAATTAGTCGGGTGTGTTTAATTCACTTTTTCGAACATTTGTGAAGTAACAGATCGCGCACCTGCGAAAGCGCTACAATAATTTTCAACAAACTCTAGCTCGTCTTACTCTACCAAAATCGGTTGATTGAAATTCAATACTTTTTTGAATGACCGTCAGTAAAAGCTTGGGTAATATTAAAATTATATGAGTCTTCATTTTCTATCTACCCGAAAGTGTTTTCACCCTTTGTGTTTACGCGAAACGATGATATTATTACGATGATCCCTTAAACTTTGGAGTCGGAATTGGGAGCCAATGCCTGAAAAAGGTTTTCCGGAACATGACTATCACCATGACTATCACGTCATGTGGAGTCCTTTAGAACGACGATAATTAGGGACTTAAATATTGCAATCAATTTTTTCTAACAACCATATAAGTATTCAAGTTTGTACCTTAACACCGAAAGATTTGAGTTGCCAACATACACAACCAGAATCATATCCAGAAAGTCAACTCAAATACTGCTAAACGCAATCAAACTTTACTGGGTACAACCCTCCGTGCGCGTGAGAGCTGTTCTACTTCACATATTTTGAGGACCGATTCAATAAGATCAAATTGCATACAGTCTGAAATTTTTTATCGTATTGAAAACATTCTCAAAAGCATATAAGGCAAATTTCCAACCAATTCGGAACTAATTTGCCTGTAAGCGGGCATAATTAAAGCTCAATCGTAGGCGATAGGTAGTTGTGTTGTAATAACTACTGTTGGCATTCGTCCTTATAGTCGTGAGAGTGGTATACTTGATCCTCTGGTACAAGGGCCAGCATGTTACTCCGTTGGAGTAGTCAGTATTAATTATTTTAGCTGCAGTTAACCTAATGTTACACCATAGACTGGAAAACTAATGGGGGTCCCAAATAACGTTAAATGTTAATTAATGTTAAATAATCTCAGAAATAGGATATGGCCTGATTTTTTAAAATTTTTGAATAAACTTCCAGCTGAATGTGATTGGCAGGAAATTTATAAGGCTTTTTACCATCAAAATGTGCTGTTGTCGGAAACAAATAATTTTTTTTTCAATTCGACACAGTTTTATTTTTAAAGAAACAATCTACTACACTCGTTGCATTTAAAAGCCTTAAAATACATTCACTCATTTTCTCCCTTAGATTGGAAATAAAAACCCACATGATGAGTCCATTATCATCTTCCGTACTTCATCAGATTTAATGGATTTCACAGTAACAATAAAAGGCGGAAGCTTTCAATAGAATGGAAACAGTGTTTGCAATAGTCCAAAGAGGAAAAGTGCATATTTTCTGACAATTTTTTTTCTACTAGTAAATACTCGTTTCAACAGAAATTATGTAATAAGTCGAGTACAGATGGGTTTGCACAAGGAAAACGATAATTTCAGGAAATGGAAAACAAAAACCACTTACATGTTCATCAACTTACAAGATGTAAACTGGAAAGAATGCAAGATTACAGCAAGATTTTGAAATAAAATGAAAATAGAAAAAGTTTTAAAAAGGTTGGACGTTGTTATTTTGGGTCGCTGGTTATTTTTACTTTAAAACTAAACTTTTTTAAAGAAATTAACGAATCAAAAAGAAGAAATTGCATTTAGCTTTCATTGATAAATAGAGCTTTAGAAAAAACAGTAAAAAATAAAGTAAATCAGCTTAAAACTAACGTATGTACCTGTTTTGAGAACATCTCATATACAAAAAACAGAACGGGCTTTTCCCGTCTTTTTAATTCGCTGCTTAGACCGTGGTAATACTGGAAAGTGATTCGCAAGAGGAAGCGAATTCAATAAAAAAAGGACCCACAAGTATCGAAGCTTTATTTACATTTATGTTTCAGTTTCAAAATTGCGATCATCCGATTTGTGCATCTTTTCTCAAATTCAACAGAAGCATGAACCACTGATAGTTGTAATAGAAAAAAAGGATGGGAGTCTTTGTCGTCAGGAAAGTTTCATAATACCATATCTAGTTGCCGAAAACCTCTCTGGAAACAGCAGATGCGCTTTGCACTCATCCATTCTGCTTTGTGACAACGTCAGGTCAATGTGAGACGATTCTAATACGAAGGAACATCCCACGATATTCAGTCTATTTCATGTTTACTAGTAGCGAAATGGGTGTTGGCAACAAGTCCTTAGAAAAAAGCATCAAGACAATTTTTTCGCTACTTTTTTTTTATTTTTCAACATAATCTCCTTGGAACTCGATACATTTGGTTAGACGTTTCTCTAAATTTTTTAACCCGTGAGAAAGAAAAGATTTTGGAAGGTCCTTAAAATAAGCATTTGTTTGATTGATGACTTGAAAGTTGAAAGTTGAGAAAGTTGTCCAGCGGATCATTTTTTCTGGTTTGGGAATAGGAAAAATCACTGGGGGCTAAATGTGGTGAATAAGGTGGGTGGTCGACCAATTCGAACTTGAACTCTTCAATTTTAGTAATTGATCGTGAACATGTGTGAACACGGGCAAAGTCCTGATGAAAAAGGATTTTTTAACTGTTTAAATGAGGTCGTTTTACTTTAACATTTTCTTTTAGCTGGTCCAATAAAGCATAATACTTCCCTGTTATTGTTTTTCCATTTTCCACATAGTCAACAAAAATAATTCCACGTCCATCCGGAAAAACAGTAGTATGACCTTACCAGCTGATTTTAAGGGTTTCGCCTTCTTTGGACATAGTTCGCCTTTAACAAAATCTTTAATCTCGGGAGTGTAGTGGTATATCCATGTTTCATCTACAGTCACATACCGACGAAAAAATCACCCGGTTTACGTGGCATGAGCAACAACAGAGCTTTAGAGGCAACCACACTATTGCGTTTATTCTGGGCTGTGAGCAAACGCGGCACCCATCTTGCCGAAATCTTTTTCATACCCAATTTGTCTTGTAAAATAGAAAAGACGCTACCTTTTGAAATCCCTGTAACCTCAACTATCTCACTCAGCTTAAGTCTTCGGTCACTTATCACCCAATCATGGATATTATAGATTATTTCGGGCGTAGTCACCTCTACAGGGCGTCCTGAGCGTTGTCCATCCTTTGTTGATGTACGACCACGTTTAAATTCATTCAACAAGTTATAAATAGTTGCAAATGAAGTAAAAGATGTCCCGTGAGCTACATCCAACTTATTTTTTATTTCTTTTGCTGTTAAAACAGACCTAAACTCAATTTTTACAATATTTGTAATCAAAAATTTTTTTTTCATTACACGAGAAACACACAACAACTCAACCAAGCCGACTGAAACTTCACAGCATTCCTAGTCGGTGGTGCCGCTGCATAAAAACAGGCCGCTTATAGTGCTAGTCGCACCATCTGTTTAATTTTCCAAGGACTTATTGACCTACCCTCATAAAATGTGGAGATCAGTACGTTTGGGAGAAGAAGAAAAAGTAAGACTAAGCGTCAAGTACCAAGAAAAAAAAGTAAGGTTAAAGTACAAGAAGGGAAATGAAAAATAAGGATTAAGATATTTATATAGTGGAAAAGAAGAAAAAAAATAGTTTAAGGTACGTAAAGTACGAAGAAAATTAAAGTAAAAATATTCAAATCGTTATCAAAGTGCCATAGAACCAGCCGTTGTCAATTAAATAAAGTGCTACGATCCAGGAGCATTCGGCAGTTGTTTGGTCGTTACTTGAATTGTGTTACAAGTTGTTTAAAATTATCTTAAATATCTTAATTATCTTAAAATCTTAAAATCTCATCTTAAAATTAGCTTAATTGTTTAAAAAAAAAATGATGGCGAATTGTTTAACGATAGAAGTGCTGTTTATCTGTGGAAGCTAAGGAACAGAAACGTATCAATCAGTAAATTGAAAGGAAAACATATTGGTGCTATTCAGCTGCACCTGGCAGACATTGCGTGATGAGTCCCGCGATATCATCGAAGTCGAGTTCGCTGACTTACGTGGTAACGAATTAAGAGAATTGGAGAGGAACATATACCTAAGTATATATATGTAACAAGTAATGAATTTGTTTATATTAAATATTGATATTTAAATCTATTACATATTGTTTTTTTTTTATACAAATTAATTGGAGAAACATAAAAAATGCAAGATGAAGCGGTAAGACCTGTATTGATTGTGTGTGTGCTGAGATATATATAAGTGGAAATATCAGAACGCTTACATTAATGATTTAGTCGTGTTTCATTATAAGCCATAAAGCACCACACACCCCTTAACGTCAACATGTTAATTATATGGGAAAAAAATTCAGAAATCTAGAAAATTCTGTGTATTTTAAGCAGTCAAATACAATTTTATCTGAATTTCATTTGGGCAAGGTGGTTTAAACCATAAATGATTGGAGTTTTTTGAAAAAATTTACAAAAATCATCAGCATTCTGCTAAAAGTTGAAAATATTATTCAAAATCAAGTCATCTACACAGGTCATTTTGGAAATTTTTTTTTTTTGAGGTGCAGCAAATACTGCAAATGTACAGTATTGCGTTCATCATGTACCAAGTTCCCCTAATGCAAATCATAGTGTTGCGCGTTGAGCAGGTGCGCGACCTGTTTGCTATTCGCAAATATTGCTAATAGTGAAATAAAACACTCGCGAACTATTTTAAAATTAATTCTTAAAATTTTATTAAGTTTCTTCTACACTTTACAATTAATTTAGTAAAATCACTTTAATGAATTAAATTAATTAATTAGTACTTATTCAACATAATTAAACACTAATTCACTTATTTAACACTTTTCTCACTTTTCTTATTTCGAACTTTTCTGGCGCGCACTGTCGCGTACTATCGCGTTTTTAATTCACAACTGCTTGTCTCGTCGTTCGCCGTAGTCGCTTATATACCACTACCAACCATCCCAAAACCTTCCATACAGATTGTTCTCGCGTGTACGCGTCGAGTCGCTTGCACCGGGATCTGTTAAACTTGATGCGCGTGACGTGTTTATGCTTGCGCACACGAGAACAATCGATCTGTTGGTAGCAGATAGTCGTAAACATGTTTACGACTTTTTGTTTACGCCGACTACAGTTCGCTTGACCTGAACACGTCACAATAGAAATTTTCTGACTGTATTTTTCAGGTATATTTGAAATTTACATAAATTCAATTTACAGCATCATTACTCTGCAATGCCTGGAAATTGCTCGTCAATAGCCACAAAACTACCTGGAGAATAAACCCGGAGAAACCTTTCTTCTTAGTATATTGGTAACCTTTCTTATTGGTATATACCTTTAATATTAGTATAAAGTGATCTTCTCGTCGAAAAAGAGGAGGCATCTTATCACAATGGTCCCCCTTACCAGAACTCCATACCTTGTTCCTAAGAAAGAATGACTCTTCAGTCGTTGAGTGTTTATCTTTCATAGCTGCTGACAAGGCGAAGATACCAAGCAAAACTCGGAGTTCCGTACAGTTTATTTCTCTAAAAGCAGCGTTTGTCATAGATATATTGACTTTTACCACTATTTCCACATTTATCTACCGAACGATCTCCTCAATAATCATACAAGTCAGAAAGAAATCGAAATATGAAACTGTGTCATAAATATCTCAACACATTCTTTTGGGACCTTTGTTTGAACGAATAATGTCAACAGGAAATGTTTTATCATGTTTTTGACCCTTAATCGTGGACTAACAATATTTAAACTCGCAAAGTTGGTTGATTCGGAATAAGTATGCCTGTTCATGTTCGTGCAAGCTCTGATAATAAAGGCTGGGAAGATACTTCTTCATTACAGACGAATTCATCTTCGTAGTCACTCTGTTGATCCTCTTCTATCAAAAAATCTAATTCACTGTCACTTTCGCGACATTCATCCTCATCACCTTAGTCGGTTTGGTTCAACATGGCACATATATCGCTCTCTGTCAATGATTTCCTGCTTGTCATCGTTCAGCTCAAAAATTGCTCCCTTAAACCTGAAAAAAATTAAAACCTTAAAAGTTACACAAAAGATAACTATTCGGCTTGCGAGGGCACAATATATGCATTTACAAGTACGCTTGTCTTTGCTATCTAATTGAAATATCCGCGTCAAGAGAAATACGATCACTGACTGAGATTGTTATGAAGGAGCAATTGATTCATCCACTGACTGAGGCTTTATAGCAATATGTGCACCGTGAGCACGCATCTGCGACGTGGGGATTTTTTAAGGGATAAACCATTTGTTGCATGTCGCCTACTGCCTATTGAATTTCGTAACGTACTCAGGTTCCGTGATTTAAACATGTAATTCTCTTTTTCTCAATTATACAGGCTTTTAGTTTTGAGTGGTTATTGCATGCTGAAGTTCTCCGTAATCAAAGTCGTAACATCGTCCGAGGATAGAAACATTATCATTCAGAGAAGATATACTCTGCTTAATAACGCCTCTATACTACTAACAATCTCAGAGATATTCATATTACGACAAGAGACTTATGAACTTTCCGTGCTTACCTGCTGCTAGGCGTCCTCGGCTATCTGTCATATAAGACAGAATAAATAATTGAGATCAGACTTTATTAGGCTTCAAAAACTTGAAATAAATAGAACCCCCAACGGAGAGAAACCTCAACAGATGAAAGCAATAACTTCAAATCCAGGGAATAATTGATAAGCCTGTTGCATAGGGCAATGCTGTTTGTATTTTATTTACACTCTTCAACTCCAAAATTACTAAAATATAAAATCAAATGCGGCCTTTCAAAATACTTTGTAGTGATCGATGACAACTTAATGTTATTTCGTTGGTCTTACCTGGAGTTGATGTAATAAAACTCCCATACTCCCTAAAGACTGTGGGTGCAGATCTCTCACTTGCTGATCATGTCAGTAAAAAGAGCTGTACCGTTATTTTTTGAAAAGAGGTATGCTATCTGTTGAACGATCTGAGGTTCGAGTACACCTGCCGTCCTCCCGATTCCCTACGTCTTATGAATTCCATGGTAGTGTTGCAGTGTTGGTCGAGTTTGTCAAATAGTTTCAGTGATCGGTCAAGTCTGCATTTGTCAACTGTGTCTGTTTAATGTCTTTTTGTATGTCTATGGTTCTGACGTTCCATGGAATTCAGAAGATTTTCCTTAATTGCTTTGTTATGGAAGGCTTGGAGACCTTTTTGGTTGTCTGGGTCGTTTGGCTTAGTGCAGCACTTCCGTAAAGTAGTGTCAGTCTTTGACTTGGTTGTAGATTAGGAGTTTGTTTTTGCTGTTCTTGTGACCTTTGTTTACGAGCATTATCAAGTGCTCACACATTTCCCTCAGTTTTTACGTATATGTTGCGTCCAGTTCAGTTTCTCGTCGAAAAGAAGTCCCAGATATAAGACTGTTGATTTCCATGGTATGTCCTCATTGTTGATGGTAAGTGACTTCGATTGTTGGTTTCTTTTCCTGGTTACAAAGATGGCTTAGGTTTAGTCCGAGTTAATGTTACTTTCCATTTATTGAAATATCCCATAATAATATCAATAGAGTTTTGCAATTTTAAAGAGATGACTTCTGCTTGTCTCACTGAGTTATAGACGTATGTGTCATCAGTGTATAAAGCTGCTTGAACATTGTTTGGCAGGCGAGGCATATCCGCTATGTAGAGCCAATAGAGATTGGGAGATGGGCAATCCTTGTGGAACTCCAGTTTAAATTGATCGCAGAACGGAAAGAAAGTTGTCTGATTTGACATAAAATGAGTTTATAATTTGGATGACACGTAGTGGAATTTTTAATTCATGCATTTTATAAATGAGTCCCGTATTCCAGACTCTGTCAAAGGTTTTAGATATGTCAAACATAACTGATCCTGTCGACTTTCTGCGATTCATCCGAACATGTTGGCCTACCCGTGTTAGCTGGAATTCCAAAGAATGTGCTGGTCGAAAATCATATTTTGTATCAGGAATTAGGTGCTTTTCTTCAATAATTTGGTTCAGCTGATTGAGCAACGGTTTTTCCACTAATTTTGATACAGCTGACGGAAGACTGGTGGGCCTCCAATTCTACAAAAAAATTAGATTTTCCAGAAATTAGATTAAATTTTTTTTGTTTTCCACTTTTCTGGGTATTTTCGTAAACGGTAAATAGCATTGATGATGTCTGTAATGTTCTTTATCAGGTTTTTTGGAAGCCATCGTAGCATTGTATTTGTGAGTGTGTCGTATTCTGGTATTTTGATCTTCTTTAATGCTTGTATCATGTCTTTGGTCTCTGTCAGGTCCAGTGGCCGTATGACATCTTCTTCCTCTTCCAGTCTTGAGCGCAATATCCGTATTACTGCGTTTTTTACCAGGTCCTCGTGATGAAAGTATCCCACTTCAGTATGATTTTATGGAAATTGCATCTCCAGAGGGTCTGCAAAGGCTTCAGCTTTATGTTCTTTGTCAAATTGCAGTCCATTGGTATCGTGAGTTGGTGGCATCACTGCTTTGTTTCTTACTCTGAAGTATTATGCTTCAGAATGTCTTACTCACTTAATGCTGGGGCTCAAGCATCGTTTTATACGTCAGGAGAATATCTGCTCTTTCAGATTTTAAGAGAGTCCTATATGGGATAATGTCTCTATAAATATGTCTCTATAAATTCAACGCTAAACGTTGATTGGTTGCTTGGGCTGGTTGGCTACTCTTTTTGGAAGGTAAGGATGATATATCGTTTTACTGGAGCGAATTTCTCTCCTTCAAATTGAGCTCAAACTGTTTCTTTACCTCAGCGTATAAACAATTAACTTCAGATGTTTGAATACGACACACGTTTTCCTAACGTATATTTTGCGAATAGTGATGTTCTGTTCGAGTTTGATACTTCTACAACAGACTGTGGTGTAATAGAAAGTTAGCATCTGTAAGTAAATAGAAACAATAGTCGAGGTTGAGGTTTTAGCAGATGATTCGGGGATCTCCGATCCGTGCCTTTGTGTGATTGTTTAAAGATCGTTTGCCCGAGCTTGTATTAAAATTCTAGGACTTATCTTTTTTAGGTAGATCTTTGCTACTGTCTAGCCAAAAAACTACCTGCAATAAATTCTTGAGTAAAATTTATTTTCTGTTATTTAACGCATAGCACATAGCGGTTAACGCATCCATATCGTCTATGAATCTAAATGGACTACGAATTTCTGCTTTTTCCCAAAAGATTGAAAATCTCAAATGCTATATTTTTATTTATTTTTATATTATATTTCCTTCGTTTCTTTCTCATGGCTGCTGTCAAAGTCTGATTGCTATTTTTCGCAATCATTTCCACCGAATCCTTGGGTTTATCTTTTCCGAAATCGGGTGCATTCTGATCTGTTAAAACGCTATGGACTTGGCATTTGACGGTGGAATTTTTATTAAGATGAGTTAAGCCTGTGATGACAATCATCTCGGTTTTATTGGTACTAACCTCCATTTTTCCAATGAGTCTACCATTTTGTTGAGGTGTACATTAATCCTTTTGATGCTTAAAGTGAGGTTGTGTGAAGATAAATAAAGCCTAATGTTGTTGGCATATTGTGTTTGCAAAATCACAAAAGTGTTGTCGAAAGAACTCAGCCTTGTGGCATACCGGTAGAGTTTTTAATTTTATTTAAAGGTGTGTGCTTCAGGCTTTGACAAATAAAGTATGATTAGATAGAGAACTGCACAGGCGTTTGTAGTGTGGGTGGAAATAAGAAGGCGTCATTGTATAGATGAGAACATTTTGACGGACAGATTCAAATGACTTTGTGTTTATTAAAAATCATGTTGAGATTCGTGGTTGCACTCAACCTGATACATGATCTCAGGCAATGTAGGGTTCGATTAATTGAATGAAAGAGATGGCATGGAAATAGAATATCTGGGATTATATGATGGAAATCAAGACTTGAATCTATAAAAAACTTGATTGACGTTTCAAAGATTTCTGAGATACTGAAAGCCCGTGATATTGATCAAGTTAGATATGTCCGCTTGAGTTCTTTGTAGTTGTGAGGACAAAGCCATAAATGAAGAAATTGTTTTTTATCAATTTTAATTTTAATTGTTTTTATAATGGTGAATATTTGATTTTGTTTGGAGTTGATACAAGAAAAATGTTTATTAATACGAAATAAATTTTGGAGGAGAGTCTACAAATTTTTCGCTGTAATGTTTTTGTATTGGATAGTACAGCTGTTGACGATGTCTACATTTTCTTTTGTTGTTCATACAGAAAAATACCAACTTCATGCAATCATCTCAATTATCTTAAGATTAACTTGATTTGTTTGCAAGTTTTTGGGATCGTGTGGAATAAAGTTTTCCCTCTTTTGTCGAGATGGAATGAAGTTAGTATGAACTCCGTTTCAGAGGCGATACTATTAATTTTGTTTGGAGGTATCACATGATAGTTCTGATCAGTGACCAATGGGTTGTTTATGGTTGGAGTACATTTTTTTAGGTACGATTTGAAAGAGTTCCAGTTCATATTATTACCTTGATGGCTTAGGGAAGAGTTAAGAAACTTATTATACAGATTTTTGGTTTTAGGCAATTCTGAAGAGCGTGCAGAAGACTGCATTTAACACAAAAATTCATTGTATTTCGGCCGATTTTGTGGACTTTCTTGCATTGAATCTTGGCATTTGGCTTAATTATTTCAAAAGAAAAAATGTTGTGCAGGATGGCCCAGAAATGTTTAAGAGTTGCAGACTGAATATTGACTTAAATATGAAGAAAAACAATTAAGTTTCAGCAAATGTTTACTTCTGTTAAGGGTGTCTCAAAGACGAACAACTTTTATTCCACGAATCCTTATTTCTTTTAAGCTGGAGAAGGTTTTAATTGGTGGCAACAAGTGCTGTAATCAACAATTCATTAAAAGCAATCTATATTGTTAGGAAGAATGTAGGCGAAGAAATTAGTATTTCCTGATAATAGAAGTTTTTGTTGCTTGGAAACCTGTTTTTGAGCTTGGACGAGCTTAGGTTGATTTTGATTGTCATAGAAATCATGTAAAGCTATGTTTCGCAGAATGGAAATTTTGAATGAGACCTGATTTCATTGTTGTTGTTCTTTTGATTCGTTTGCTTTTGATTGCTGCTTGTGATCGCTAATGTTCTCTTCGTCATCAACCTGGTCTGGTTAGCTCTGGCGGGTTACTATTGGTGGGTTACTATTTTTCAAAGTTCCTTTGAAAACAATTTTAAAAAATGCAGTTGGCACATAACTCTTTGAATTTACTTATGCACGAACGTTATTAGATTGACTTGGTACTTTCCAATGGAATTTGAGCAAACGTATCCAGCATACTAGAATTCTCAGAGCATAAGTGATACATGCATGATCAAATTATACTCTGCTGTGGTTTTCGAGAGATTTTGACACTTCATGTTCGAACTCCTCCCTTATATTTTTGCAGAACGAACTACATAAAGGACAAATTTTAACCACACTTTCTGACAACCATAGACCACTGAATGTAGTTTAAATGTTACTGTTTCAAAATAGTTACAAAAGGAGATTCAAGCAGCTTTTCGTCATGAAAAGCAGCAAACAGTTTAAAAACTATACAAACTTTATAGTTTTACTATGCCATAGTACATTTACTTGAATAAGGCGCCATTAATTTAATAATCCATTTACAAACGAACAGTCAAACTCTCCATTGCAACATATCATGCTTAGGTTCACAAAGCAAAACTGAATTGAAGTACAAAGGAGGTGTTATTCCTTTAATCCTCATAATGTCACAACAGCGAGCAACTCACACACTGGGCTTCGTAACCTTGACAAGTCTTGTGGCGTACTGGCAAACTATGTGGAGTGTAAAATTGAAAAGGATTCTCAGTAGAATGCTTAGCGACGTTTCCTTAGTCAAGACTGAGTGGTCCTGATTAGTTTTACCATTGAGTGGCTCCAATTAGTTTTGCCATGTTGAGTATTTACTTTTTGGAGATTAAATACAGATTACACATTGTATTGAAACATGTCGAGAGGAAAGTGGTGAAAAGCTATTTAGTCCTTTTTGCATGACTTACTGTTTCAACAAATTGTTACGATTGCTGAAATATCAGTATTATATTGATCAATCAGAATTATTGAAATTAATTGATGAATACTTCTTTGTTGTCGTATGAAACCATTTGTTAAATTGGGGCATTGCATGTAGTTCACCCAATTGAATGGCAACATTGATTCATATCCATGGATTTTGTAAAGTCAGAGATGTTTCAATGGGACTCCAATAAATATCAGTTCTTTGAAATCAACAACCATAAGAGATGCAAAGATGGCAATCAAATAAAGGTACCTACAGGTACTAAAGTCTTAGCCTCACCCAGAGAATCATGAGTTAGGGAATTCAATTGCTGCGGACCGCTAAGTTTTCATATTAACTGCAAGAAAAATTTGTAGGTCAAAAGAAGAAACGATTTATAATTCCATATTACTTTAATAACTCTATTGAAACGAAACTATAAAAGGTTTTTCAAGGCTCAGACATCCGACGCATCTTTCCAAAAAGAAATAAAAGAAAGCTTGCTGAATGAGGAAAAATAATAAAGTACCTATCACGGCGCATAAGATTAAAAGCGTCGTACTTCGGAGAGGTATCAAGCAACATAATCAGGGGAGGTGTCAAGCAAAATAATACAGAACCTGGTTTAAAATATTCAAACACTGGAAGGCTTGGGACTTTATGCCACATGGGACACATGCAATTCACAATCAAACGGAGTCCTCGAGAAAACGAAGTCCTCGGGATGAAAGACCATCTAATTCAAATAAATGACTATAGATGCAAGTGGCTGAAGACAGAAAAAGAGCAATAAGCTAATTCTTTCAACAGCTCAGTGCTTGTCCTGATTTCTTTGGCCAGCAAAAGGTTGGCTTGCAGCCCAATCAAAGGAGATCGGGATACACCAAGGGAGGACGAGAAAAGAACGTCAAACGATCAAATCTCGATGGAGAACAATATCCAAGAAAGCAGCTAAAACAGCGGCCCTATAGTTGAAATCGATAAGCCTCCACAGCAACCGAAATGCAATGAATCACCGCAAATAACCCAAGAAACAAAGATTATGAAGCGTCGAAAATCTATTGGGTAGGCCTTTCTTGTTAAACCCACTGATGGTATCCATCCTATGCGGATATCCTGCGAAATCAAGAGAGCTGTAGAAACGGAAGACATCCAAACTGCTATAAAAGCTGTACGGCCAACTCCGTCAGAAGATGTACTTGTTGAGTTCGGACCAGATGCAAATAATAAGGACACGTTCCGTGACGCAGTTAATAGAGCCCTCGGTGAAAAGACAACTGTAGCCTCATTCGAGCCTAAGACCATACTCGAAATAAGAGACATTGACTGCATTACCGATCTCTCCGAGATAAAAGATGCCTTGAAACGCAATTTCCCTGTACTGGGCGAGACGAAAGTCAGGTCGTTGACCGTATAATATATAGGTTGATCGTATAATGGCACTAACCCTATCAATGGCCAACATAGGGGGTCCACCACATCAAGAGGACGACTCCTATTGAGCCTTGTGCAGTCGGTTGTACTCCATGGGTCAGAACTGCGTTACGACGCGCTCAGCAAGTAGTTACACCGGAAGTGGTTGGCACAGGTGCAGAGATTAGGAGCGTTGCGAATGTTATGCGCATATCAGTAGTCCCTAAGGCGGCAGTGCTGGTAATCGCAGGGGTGATACCCATCACCTCCCTTGCTAGAGAGCGCAGGAGTATTTAGCTAAGCAAAGGGGAAGACTGAAGAGAAAAGATCACCAGGGAAGAGAAACAACGCTCTTGCAGTGATTATCAACAGTCCTGGAAGCAAGACACATGGGGAAGGTGGACTGCACGTCTGATCCCTGACCTGAAGCCGTGGCTCAGTCGAGTGTATCGTGAGACCGATTTCTACTTGATTCAGCTCTTAAGCGGGCATGGTCGTCTTCGGTCCTACCTGCTAATGGTTGACAGACCACGGTCTCCTGACTGTGTGTTTTGTGCAATAGAGTTGGATGACGCCTGTCAAACATTCTTCCTTTGTAAAATATGGATACAGCAGCACGAGGACGTCTTCAGCGAAACTTGAGAGCTCTGTTCGGAAACTATGGTCGAAAAAAAGGCTGAAAACGGTCGACAATTGGAATCGCGTGGCACAATATACTCGGGCAGTGCTTATACTGAAGAAAGCGCTAGGAAGAATCGGGGATGGGGGATCTCTATTCTAGCCTTCCTTCCATCCCGCTGGAGAAGAGATTCCCATAATCCGAAGGCGCCCCTAGGCATGGGAGCACGAGGCCTAGCCCGAAGTAATGTGTGAAACGGTTTCAGGCTAGGTTCTCAAATTGACAGGGAAGGCGTTTAGTGGGTAGTCCAGAAGCCTTACGTCTGGGAGTCCCACGCTCAGGGCGTAAGCAGCTTTCACCACCCTACCACAAAAAACAAAAAAAAAGGCAAGTTGGAAGAAAACTGTATTCACCCTCAACTAATGATAACCATCGAAATGTACAGAACAAAAAAGCGAAGTTTTCTTTTTCAGTATTTTTTTCTTAGTGAAGTTGAAACTAATGAAAAATCTATACTCAAATTATGCACCTTTAGTTTGCCTATTCAATACTCATACAAAATAAGTTATTAAAAAATAATTAAAAAAATATATGTTTAAGAACATAACTAAAGAAAAGTTTCGATGATGATGATATCCTCAAAAAATGGGCCTGATGAGTTCATGGTGTTGATAGCGTTGATAACTTCAGCTCTCCTAATTGTTTGAAAAATACGAATAAAATTGCAAATAAAAAGAATTTAAAGAAAAGGGGTTTGTAATTTTTACGCAGTTCATATGAAATTTTCAGAAATAATTTTAAAATCGAAATTCGGGTACCATTAAACAACTTTTTCCATTAATTTTTAACAAAAACAAAGGGTTACTTAAACGTAAATTTCTTTTTGTTCCGACGAAAGCGATTATTCGACTGAATTTCATAAAGTTAAGCTCAAAATGATGGAAATTTGATAGATTGGTTTTTCACTCTATGCCGTGGAAAAAAAGTAGATTTAAGATAAATGAGTTTAAACACATACGCACGGATTTTTTCGAAAAATTTAAAATAATGTGTAGTAACAATTAATTTGTGATATCAGCACCATCGAGAACCCTTTCTGTAATCTCATTTTACTCTCCTTTTTTTGCTTTTGCTCGTTTGCTTTTTGGACTGTCGGCTAGCTCCGTATATCCTCAGCGTGGTATTGTCTTGGGTGATATGTTCCACTTGTGGGCTGTTGGTGATGTTGGTGATGATGAAAGAACGTTCAGAAAAGATGTAAAGCCACATTTTGGCAAGCATTCAACAGTTCTTCGATAAAATGTCCTTTTTCATACGCATTTCTCTATCACTACATTAATAGGTAACAATTTGGGGACAACCTCCCGTGCAGTTTTTGTATTATGTATTTATTCTGAGCCGTGTACATTTGACCCATTATAATTTTATTGAAACATCACAGCAACGGCATTACCAGGAAGAATGCAAGCATATGTGAGGCTGAATAAAAACAAATCGCTACTAATTGAATGAGTTGAAATGCTGTCAGTATCATGACGAGAGCATTTTATCCTAAGTTCGTAATTTCAATATATTGAAGAAAAAATCGGTTTTTTGAAAATGCTAGACCTCCGGGTTGCAGTAACGAGCTTTGCATGATTTTCATCAAATTCGCCAACTGTCAAGCCCAAGTATTTGATCAAAGTTAAGCAAGGGACAAGAAAGAAACATGTTCTTACTTTACAGATCTTCTGGGTTATCCATAGTTTTTTCTTATGATTAGACTGCAAAGGATTGGCGAAATATCGGCTGGGGAAGCTCCTAGTTAAAATATTGCAGAAAATAAATAATCTCAGACTCTGCAATCTCAGACTCGATAACGATTTAAACCCGGACTCTTTCGGAAATTTCTTAGGGGGGGGTCAAGCTTTTCTAAAATCCTGTAACAAAGTCAAAATACCAGAGCAATATGCCGCTCCAATAAATAATTACTTGAGTGACTATCTGCCCGACATGAGCGATGAGCTAATGTTGTGAAAGGCATCGCCCATAGCTTCATTATTCCATGAGAAATATTGAATTCGCTCATGACTGATTGATTGGGATTTAATTGCAGAAACAATCTCCACTTCTCTTTGTATTGTTCATTTTTGTTTACAACTTTTATTTTAAAGTCTTTAGCTTTGAAAGGCTGTTGACAACACAATTGTCGTGCTCTTAACAAGGACTTCTTATTGCACAAATGAATTTTAATGATTTGGCACGTATATATAAATTCACCAATTCCAATTGTCTCCTATTTTTATCTGGTATGTACTCCGGTATGTCTATAATCTTTGTTGGTAGTGTTCAAATTTATTATTATGTAAACAGGCTCTGGATAGAATATTATCAGTGTCAGGATAACTTCAACAATGGTTTCCAGTAAAAGACTATGAGCTCCCCTAGCTGCTATAAGTTCATTTTTGGTAGAAATCATGGCTACGATATTTTGTATTGAATCTTGAGAGTCGTGTTTACCAATTTAACTATTCACTTTGTTGATTTTTATTTCAAAGTTTATGTAAAAACCATTAGGTATTTGGACAAAGAAGCAATGTTTGTTTTAAATGTTGATGCATTTAAACATTCTTTGTTTGCAGGCACTCTAAATATGGATAGAACATCACTTTGAGTACATTCTGCAGCAAATTCCTCCCTGAATTAGCGAAAAAAGATGGAAAAATGTAACTTAACTTTTGTTTGTTTATTTGTTTACGATTCACACCTTTTTTTCTTCGTTCAAACATTGGGATGAATTGCCAAGCTCCAACCAAAGCTTACGAAGGCATACTGATGTCCAGTTTCACAGGTTCGAAGACTTATTTTATGTTTCTGGAACTTAAGATGCGAAGAATGTTATCTCAGAGGTGTTGATGCAAACCATGACGGCCCCAGTTGCAGGCATTTACATGGCAGTAATCTTTGGGTCCCCTAAGTGGATCTTTGAGGACGGCTACGCTCAATCTGTCAGATTTCTTTGGAATTTACATACTGAGAAAAGGGAAACGATACATTGGAGGGATGCATCAAGCAATGAAAGACCGTTTTATTTTAGATGTTTTTCATATTATTGGGAAAAAAATTTTGATACAAAAACGGCAGTGGAATGAGAATAATAAAAAAAATTAGCGTAAAAAGCGAAAAGAAAATGGAGTCAGCAAAGCCATAAAGACGAAAAAATGTTGCAAAAATTAGATAAAACTAGAATAAACAAGACCAAACTTAACCGAAAACCTAACCCGATCGGGTACGGTTGGCATGCATAAATCACCACTACGAACAAACCAAAATTTTTGTTATTTTAATTTACAAAAAAAATCCAATTGCCTCGGTACTTCGATTAGCCTAGATACTTGTCCCTCGCTACTCGATGGAGTATTTGACTACTAGTATTTGCTATCGTGACCGTTTTAAAGGAGAAGAAGAAGATAAGATATATATAATATTTATGTATCTATATATATATATATATATATATATATATCTGGTAGATACATTGTAACTAACGATTCCGTCCGACGCCGTAAGATTTGAATTTATTCACCACTGATTGTTTTATTTTTCAATCAACAGTTTAAACGTTCGTCATCCAATCTCGAAAAAATCCACAAATCCTAATACGATGATATCCTACCCGAGTAGTATTTAGTAAATTTGCACATTTATTCGCCGCCACAACCGGGAACGCCGTAGCAATTCGCTGTTTTTTAACACTTTTTCAACGTTAAACTCCACTAATTTTAACTGTTCACAATAATTATTACACGAAAAAAATGGTCCTTTTTCGCACTGTCTTTAGGCGATTCGAAATTCAATGGTTCACAGCCAAAACTTTCGCTTTTCGACGTCATTCCTTCCCCCGTTTTTCACTCAACTCCCATTCCGCTTGTTCGGGTCCCAGTTTTTTTCTCAATTCCCAATCAAATTGGCACCGTCAATGATCTGTCCCGTCCCCAACAATCGTTTTCTCCTGTTCGTGGGTAGTAACTTTTCATCCTTCGATCAAAGTGAACTCAGAGAAGATTGATCGTGGCTGTTTGACGAGGTAGATGTTATAGCATACATCAAGTATCTCTGTCGCTACGCGCAATCTTACCTTGCATGTACGTTTGTAGAGGCCATTCCGTTTATTTGTAGAGGGAATTATTGTTGGTAGTATTCAATGCATTTGAATTATACGAATTTGAAATGACAAATGAGGGAATTTTTGAGAAATGAAATGCGACAGTTTTGTTTATTGACGAAACCATTCAAATAGAAATGAGCCACAACGCTCAAAACAAAAAAAAAGTTAATTCAGGATTCGTAGCAATTTGGTCACATCGATACTACGCAATATTACTACTACTACTATTGCTACTACCACTGCTGCTACTTCTGCTAAGAAACTAATAAACAACGTTTAGACGGATGTGTATTATGAGGGATTAAACGCGGGCGGAAATGATTATGTCAGCCGTAAAAATGATGGAGTGCGCAACGAGTTTCTCGAACAGAACCATTTTTTTCGAAATAAACCTGCACAATTACATACGTTAAATTCTAAGAACTAAATTAACCATAAAATGCATGACATCGTTCACACTATACGTAGCATTAAAATGTGCAGCCAACTTAAAGTTCCATACCTTGAAAAACATCCTTTACTTGCACCTCGCAAGAGAATCACTATTCTTTTACCTTCATAAGGAGTTGAAGGATGCTGTCAGCGTTTGCGTTTCGTTTGAAAAAACACACAATACGTTTCATACGTCCCTAAGTTTTAAATAATTCTGATTATCTTATTGTACTGTTTCAATCAGAACATGCTCCCATACACCATAAGACCATTCATGTGTCAAAGGTAAAAACCTGTGCTAATCTTCAGCTACTTAAGAAGATTTCATCAAAATGGACCAATTTCTAGAACATTTTTTAATTCGCCTTTTAGAAATTTGAAAATATTTTGATATCCACAGGGGCTGGTAGGCTAATTTACATTTATGAAATACGGAAAAATGTGGCACATTTGGGGAAGAATGGCCTCATAAGAAACTACGAATCGTTTTGCATTTCAAAATTGTGTAAGATTTGTCTGCTGACCGTTCAGCCCTCAAGTTTGACTTGTTGGGAAGGATAAGTTATAGGGATTCTAAACAATAGTGCAACAAACATCCTGGCCAAAAAGAATAGAAACGATCATTGTGATGTTTTTTATGCTTTCATATTTCTAAATGAGCATCTTCCATTTTTTTTTTGATTTTATATATTGTAAACAATGTTGTAAGCTTCTAGTGCGCAACAGTTCAAGGCGGATTTCAGCAGAGAACAATTGAAAGAAATGCTTAAAGTTTGCTGAATACTATAACTGCTAAAGGAAATTTATAGAAAATAGTACTGGCAATGGGGACAATGTCATATATTAGTTTCTTACAAAGTATGGTATCAAACAACTTCACATTCTAAAAATACATTTAAAAACTGTTTTATTATATACCTACTGTAAAATGAAACAAACAAATAAATGTCCTTATATTAGCTGTACTACAAAATTAGTAGTTGGTAAAATAGTTTGATCTCAATAGGTTATAGAGGTTTCAATTGTTAATTATTTTTTAAGGAAATTTCGTCAGAGCAGAAGATCAGAAAAGGCATCTGAAAAATAATTTTATCAGAGATAAAATGTCTTGTTATTTTGAGAAACAAAAAATTTATTGAGGCGAAATCGGGGCATAATTATGGTACGTATATTATGCATGGTATTTAGAAGGAGTTGGGATCGGGAGGGATTAGATTTATTGAAAACTATCTTCTATTTAAAATCTATTATCTATTTAAAACTAGATCTATTTAAAGACATTTCGAGATTTCGAAGGTAAAGTCCATGTACGCCACCTTTTTCTCATTCATATAAGTGAATTTTTTGTACTTTGGAATGAATGAATCTTTGAAAACTTTGCGGATGAGAATGAACAAGTCACACCCGAAAAATTGTTTGTGTTTTTTAAGAAAGCAGTGACGAAGTCCCTTCTTTCTTTCTTCTTTTTTTGGAGATTGTGTTTCCTCTTCTCAGCCTCTTTGGCCTTGGGGCATCCTCTGAAACTCGCCGGGTGACCCTTACTATTGGAATTCACACAGAAGATTGCATCTACTCCCTCTTCCTTTTCAATGGGGCAGTCCCTTGATTGGTCGATTGGTCGATTGATGTGGTCGCATTTGACGCCATGGGATTCCATTCCACCTTTCGAGGCAATATGTCCAAATCTTTTGCAGTTAAAACACTGCGATGTATTTGATTTTGTCAAACGCTCCCAATGCTACTTTTGGCGTAGGAGCGTTTTAACACTCATGGCTTTTCTGTCGTCGAAGTCAAACTTAAATTGGAAAAAGAAGGACGAAAGAGTTGTTTTTCCTTCCTTGACGTCTTCCTTGTTGAGAACCTTTTGGCTCTCAAACCATCCTCCCCTAGGATCGCTTGGAGTTCTTCCTTGACATGAAGGAAGTGTGCAGACTTAGAATAAAGGAAGGAAGGAAGTGTACACCTATACACTCTCCGTTGGGAGTGTATAGGTGTGGCATGCCACCTTGCCCCATTTTAAGAAGTCAAAAAGACTTTTATGCTCGTCTATAGTTTTAGGATATAACGAAGTTACATTAAATTTTGGGGGCATCGAGCTGATTCTTTTCACATGCTCAATGAATTCTCTCCCTAAAAGGCTTAAGATTAAGCCTAAAGCACACTATTGGTGGAACTCTCTGTTTCTTCCCTTCCCGGGAATATCGGCTTATTCTACGTACTGGGGCGGATGCGACTTCAGCTTTGGTAATAATTCCCGAAGCTTCCGAGCCCGCAACCTGTAGCTGCGGAAAACTTCTTTCATCACTTTGGTACATTGTCACTAAGATTCCACTTATGAAGAAATTCGACCATACATTTGAGATACATATGAAGTCTGCGGGACCATAGTTCAATAGAGAGCGCCGTATAAAGTGGCGTAATACCATCATCATAAAATAATGTTTTCAAATCGCTTTTAGGATCAAATGCGAAATCTGCGGTGTAGATGTTAAATAGGATAGGACCTAATATGGATCCGCCCGGAATGCGAGCATTGAAATCAAGTGAACTAGAGAGCGTGTTATTAATTTTTTTTTATTTTAATTTTATTTACCCACTTATTAAACTACGTAAAGGAGAGGAGCAATGTGAGCCGATAGTGTGTTATCTGTGTGTTATCTTAATAGACATAAATTTAGATAGATTTAAAGTTAAGTGGATTTAGGAATTAGTATTACAATTGCCTCGTTCCACATGTTGGGGAAGTAGCAATGGTTCATGCAATCATTTAAGAGGATACTCAAGGTCTTTACGCAAACCTCTAGGAGTTTGTAAATAATCTTCAGCACTACAGCTCATCTCTGAGTTTTTAATAATTTTACTTACATTAATTAATTTACGCTTGGCCCGAAAGATGATTTTGTTTTAAGAGCTCTGATGATGCTTCGCATATGACACGATGACACTAAATTTTTGTTCTCAGACAGGGATCCAGTAGCATCCTCGAAAGCAATATTTTGAGAATCGCAGTAGAAGATTGTAGAGCGTTGCATATTTGGTGAAGTGTTGTGTACATTGGTGATGCCATAATCGAGCAGCAGCAGCAGGAGTGGTCTCAGCTTTGTTGTGGACTCTAGCAAAGAAGTCTGCGAATTAATTTGACCGACCTACCTACATGAAAGACATTAAAGATTCTTACATTACGTGGAAGAGAAATTGTTTTTACGCCATTGCCCTGTGAGAGTTTTAATGCGTTAATAAGTAAGATCCCAATATTTTCAACATGGTTTTTGATGTCGGTCCAGCATCTACCGCTAAGTTTTTTGGTAAGAATATCTTTCTGGTATCTAAGAAAATGTTCCTATCATTAGCTAAGCTTAAATTGCAATCTTGTGTTCGAAAATTTGTTTCGGACGTTTCAATCATTAATTTTCCGTTTTGATATTAAAGGCACACAAAGACGGAATGTCTTGCTGATAAAATGAAATATTTAGGCCGAAGTTCCGCAAACTTTAATATCAGCAGTATCGGAATTAAATTGGTTGAATAATTCTTTCAAGTTGGACAACATTACCATTAATTGGGCTTTCTCTTTACTTTATTTGGTTTAAAAATGTACTCTACATAAATTGAGTACTTTGATAGGGATACATAGTCATTTAGATATACTTTTACTGTGCTGTAGACTTTTTTGTCTGTCATCAGCCTATTGTTAACTTCTGGGCATCAGGATGATTTTATGAGACGTCGCCTTATCAAGGAATTCAACCTCTCCTTTTTTTCTCATATATGAGATTACACGTGACATACACGTGACCAATTCTTTAAAAAACATTTTTGTGAATTAGGTTATTAAAGTTTTTTTTGAAACTTTTACTTGATATAAATAGCCTGGTTAAACCTTTTTTTTAAATCTATGTCTTAATTTCTGTCACTAGAAGACATCAACCAGATCAGAGGTGGGCAACTTTTTTGGCCATTGGGCCAATTTCAATTTTTCAAAAGTTTCCGCAGGAAAAAAAAAATTCACGAGTACGAGTGCGACTCTGAATTTATTTGAAACGTAAAACCTCTGCATTTTGATAGAAGGAAATAATAGCCATAATTTCTAATGAATAGTTTTTTATTTTCATTTGACAACTTAAATGTACAACTAAATGTTGTACAATTAAAGTACAACTTAAATGTTATACAATTGAGAATGTTCTTGATTTATGATTACATCATAATCAGGATCTAAACGACTAGTTGTTATTCTGAGAAAAGCTACCAAATTTTCGTCTGTCATTCTGATCTGATTTTATTTTTGTATGTTTCAATAGCGATAATGTAGATTAACAAATGAAAGTTGATCCAACGAAAACTACATATTTTTTCCATGATACAGAATACTTTTAAAGATTTCTGGATGCAACGAAGCATAAAATTTCAGTATCAGTTTTTCAGCGTATTGATTTTTTGAAAGTAAATCACAGTGCAAACTTATTAACTTTAGTTGACTATTAACAATTGGCAAAGGCGTAGTTGGCATTGAAGGCAATGGCAAACTAACTGATGGAAGACCATTTGAAATTTTTTGAAAATCTTCAAATCGTGCTGAAAACTCGTTAGATAAGTCTTTTATTATTAGGTCGTATTTGCAGTAATCACCATCTCTTAAGCTACTTTCCCTTTGCTTTGATGTTGGGAAATGAATCAGCTGTTTCTTTTAAAATTGTTTTAAAAATAATTTTAACTTGGACGTGAATGAAATGAGATTTGTATACAAATCATAAACAAATAATCTCTCTCCTAGTAATGATAAATTCAAGTCATTTAAATATGATAACATGTCAACTGAGAAGAAAACAATCTTCCAACCATTGGTCATCCTTTAGTTCACCGACTTCATTGTGTTCATTTTGAATATTTAAAAACTGCACAATCTCATCCAATAAATTATGGAATCTACTTAACACTCTTGAAATACTGAGCCACCTAATCTCAGTCTGGTAGGGAAAATCAATGAAATCACTTTCAATTTCTTGTAAGAAAGTGGTGAATTCGCTGTGGTTTAATGCTTGTCCTTGAATAAAATTAACCACTCTTCACTTTAGTGATCTTCACTTTTGGATCACTTTTTGTGATCCGTATAGGAAAAAACTGTTACGACGGAGGTAATGTGCTGAAGATTTAGAACTGTTTTACACAGTATTTCTTAATGTATTTTACAATGCAAGATCATTATTTCTTTTCCCGGAATGCTGCTTACTAGGTCCCTTATTTTTTTTAACAGCCCGACATTTTTTCCTGTAAACCTGGGGCATCCATCAGTACTGATATTGACGACTTTGTCCCACCTAACGTTAAATTTCTGTAACGCTTCTTGAAGTGCCACAAAAAAAGTCTTGGAAGATATCCTTTTTGCATACTCTTCATAGGATATGCAAAAAGATGTTCTTCGATGACTTCAAATCGATAGTTTATTCCTCGAATAAAAATTAAAAATTGACTCGTGTCTCTAATATCACATGACTCTAATGACTCTAATGCTAATGCGTAATAAATGCAACTCTCCAATTTTAACATTAATTGGTATATATAATATAATAATATTGCCTTTTTATCTGGAAGTAACATTTCAGCAATATCCAACAAACAGTCTATAACAAACTTTCCATCCGAAAA
The DNA here is from genome assembly GCA_954870665.1 of Stratiomys singularior. Classification (NCBI taxonomy): domain Eukaryota; kingdom Metazoa; phylum Arthropoda; class Insecta; order Diptera; family Stratiomyidae; genus Stratiomys; species Stratiomys singularior. The sequence continues at coordinate 52,049,256 of OX940879.1, forward strand.
TGATTTCAATTATTTTGCAATTTTATGCGCAATAATATAACTAGCTTTTGTCAAGCTTTATTTTAATAAGAAAGGTTTGACAACGTACTTTGTTGTTTAATTAAGCCAGTTTTAAAATTTTTCTGCTTCAGCACGGAAATTTTCGGGTGATAAAAATTTATTTTTGTGTGAATGGCTTGTGGAAAAATGTCTTTTTATATTATTATATTTTAAAACTGAGATAGTTTCATTGCACACCAGACATACTGCTTTGCCATTCATGTTTCGAACAGATATTTAGACGTCCAATTTTCGTTAAAACTGCGCCGCTCCGTATCAACTTTCCTTATTTCGATTTACTCAGTTTAATTTCAAAAGCAAAATAAAACTAACACCTTCACAGCTAGGTTGATTTTATGAACATTTTAAATAAAATCACGACAATGTTTGTTATTCCTGTCTGAAAATAAGAATTTATATTATAAAACTAACAAAACCCGAAAATATCAAAACTAACGCACTCCCGCCAGTATAAAGATTTCAGTTTCAGTCCTTTTTAAAGGCTGGTCACAGAATTATGGTTTCGTTTTCCTTTACAAAGTGCCTTCAAAATCAAGTACTAACTTTCAGATTCCAAATCAATTTTGATTTATGCTTAAAGAATTAGGAAAACCAATCCAGACAACAAAATTCTCAGATTCCATATAAAATGCTTTATTCTTTACGCACTTTCTTTTTCATCCCGAAAAACCCTGAACTTCATTCCAAGACATGACCAGATCTTTTTGTGATCCGTATAGGAAAAAACTAATAACCAAATTGAGAGAGTGGATTTTGCGTGTACTTTTACATTTCAAATACGAAGTAGGTTGAATATGGCAAACTTGAGCTACACAATATCACAACCCGAACGACAAGCCCTTTTTAAATCAGGACTACAAATTTTAAAACCTATGTCTGCGGCTAGCCAAAGATTCCCAAATAGACAATTCTGTTGCGAATAATAATCTTTTACAGGACAGAAATTTGAAGTATGTTCAAGTTACGAAATCATAAATCAGTGCCCAATCAAAATCACTTCACAAAAAACTCAATAATTTGTATCAGCATGAAAACTTTTTCACTGTTCTGGTTCAGCGAAAGACATCACTCGAATGTGAGATCAGAATGGGCCAATCAAAAGAGCAGAGGGATTTTCTTCAGAGGAGCTTGAAACGTTCTTGAAATTTAACGAAATCGATGTTCGAAATATTTTTCAGTATTGTCTTAACCAAAAAAACTAATTGTTTGAAAATTTGAATTCGTTGCTGGCCGATCAGAGCATCGTCGTGGGCCGAATTTGGCACAAATTTGTTTTTTCTTACTATTAAAAACAAGAAAATAACTTGTTTTATATAAGCAGTTTTGAAAAGAATGTTTGAAATAACCTTTGTTTTTTTTATTTGTTAATCATCATGAAGGGTATTCGAATTCGAAGAATGGTTCCTTGGAACCATTTCCGTAATCCAGTTCCGTGATAGTGTTCTTGGAATTGGAAGTTGTTTGCGTAGGTTCACGAACGTAGTAGGCGACATTCCTTGAAAGCGTGAACACCGTTTATTATCTCGTGCTGGTAATGTCGACTTTCATATTGAAAACACTGAATTTTCGGGAAGTCGTTTTTCATTATTTTATTCTTTTATCACAGATAATGTTCGGGCGCAACCTTTTTATTAAACGCGCCCTTTATCGAACGAACCCTTTATGGAACGGGCCCTTTTTTTGGTGTGTTGCTAACTTCGGTTGGGTTTATTCATTATTCGGTTTCCGCTTTTGTGCGTGTCAGAAAGATCGCGTCGTGTTTTCCAGTTCAACGTCTACACCTGAATTCTACCTCAGGAGTAATCCCGATCGAAAGTAGAAAAGGAAGAAAAACCAGTAGCAATGGTTTTTAGCCAACCGACGACCACCACAAACGGCAATATAATAAGGCACTATCAACCTCCTCATTCCACTCCCACTCATCTTTACATCCCGTCCCCACCTTCAGTCATCATTCCAGCCGCTGGATTGTCTTTAGCTGCAACACGTTTGCAGTTAACATTGGTGAAGGACATTTTGATCACGTGGTAAGTCACAAACGCTTATTCATCTAAATTTTCTTTGTGGTGACGCCCCACGCGTCAGATAATAAAATGAAACTTATCGTATAATGCTCGATGCTTACAGTAATCGTGCCCTATCTGAGAAGACTCGGCATTTAAAAATGTTGATTTTGACGTAACTGATAAAGATCGTGAAGAGACACCGAAAAAGTTTGAAGATTCACAACTACGGCAGTTGTTGGATGAAGATTCAAGTCGAACCCTAGAAGAATTGTCACAGGAGTTAAGCCGTCGGTAAGCGGTTGCACGCCATAGGAATGATACAACTAGCTAGGACTTGGGTGCCGCATCAACTGAGATAGAGGACTAGCAAACAGCGTTTGGTGACTTGCGAGATGCTTCTTCAACGACAAAAAGGAAAGGGTTTCATGTATAGTATTGTGATAGGAGATGAGAAATTGATGTACTGCGACAACCCTTAGCGGCCAAAACGGAAAAACGCCACAAAGAAATATTCACGCTTCCAAGATCATGTTGTGCATTTGCAGGGACCACAGTGGCATCATCTATTACGAACTCATGATACAATCACAAGGGGTGTATACCGACGGCAATTAGTCCATCTGAATTGAGCTCTGAAGGAAAAACCTAAAACCTCTAGAATGGAATGACAGACATTACAAGCTGATTTTGCTGTTTGAAAATGGCAACACGTAGCCAAGTCGGTCAGAAACTATTTGGTAGGTGTGATTTGGGGAATCTTGTCCCACCTGCCGTATTCCGCAAACATTGTTCCTTTAAATTTCCATTTTTTCAGCTCCATGCAATTGGGTGTCACTGGAGAACGAGTTAGTTCTTATGAAGGCATCAAACAATGGCTCAACGACTGGATTTAATCGATGGATGTAGAACTTTTAAGCCAAAGATTCCAACTACTACCAGAAAGATGGATAGAAAAAGGGCTTGCTCGACTGTTGAACGTCATTTATTGCGGTATAGAATTATTTCGCAATAAGTGAATTTGGATCGTTAAGTAGTGCTTTTGTAAAGTTAGTGAAAAAACAATCAGTATATATTAGGACTACAAGTGCATTTTATAACAAAAAAAATTAATACATTATGGCTTGGAGAAAACCACTTACTGAAGAAATTATGAGCATATTGGAAGAGGAGGACGATTTAGAATTTGCTAGTCAAATCTATGCTTTGTATATCCCCCCGTTGAATGACAATCTCAAAGACGAAGAAAACTTGGATCATGATGCGCTTGGTTGTTTCGACAATACTCAGCCCACTGATATCGCTGAGACGTTTGAAATCCACGCTGATTTACCAACTGAGTCAGAAAATTTGTATGACGGGCCCGGTCCATGATTTCTAAAAAGTCAAGGCAATCAAAAAAGTCACGACTTAAAAAAAGAAACTTTCTTTTCCATACTGGAAGAGAGAACATCCTACCTATACAAACTTTCCTGAAATGATGAAGCTGCTGTAGTACAAAATAAAGAACAACGTTTTAGTGGAAAACCGCCATTGGAAATATTTTCTCTATACTTCAGTGATGAAGTTTGGGAACAGATTGTGAATTTTTCACAAAAATACTTATGTGATTATAATTGTCATTCATTTACCCTCACTACAGCAGAACTTACGATGGTTTTCGGCATTTTGTTGCTGACCGGCTATCATTCAAAACATACTGGTCAAAAGATGAAGACAAAAATGAACCTATCGTAAGAAAATGTATGAGTCGTAACAAATTCGAATCTATAAAGGAAAACATTCATTTACGTGATAATGCTGACTAGGAGAAAAATGATAAATTCGCTAAATTACGTCCTTTTTTAGATGTCATCAACAACAAAAATGTGCAGTTAGGGAATATTTTCTCATAACTTGTCAATTGAAGCAGGAATGATGCGCATATTTTGGATGCCATAGGCGCAAAAAAGGGACACATCGAAGAAGTTGCCGATACTGCAAAAGTACAACAATTTACATGTCTATAAACGTCAAGTACATCTTCATTCTGACTGCTTTAAAAAATTCCACTCACGTTAACATTTCAGCTTGCGTGACTATAGTAAACGGCAAATAATTTTTAAATTCAGTAATCCCAATTTTACGATTACGCAACATTTGCGCAAGGCAAACTCAGTATTTTATAACTCATTATTTATTTTATAAATAATAAAATCAATAAAATTATCTGTATTTATTTTTACTCATTGGAATTAATGGGTTAAACTCACTCTAAATACGTTCTGAATGTAAAAAGTATAAAATCGTTTTTCCATTTTAAAAATACGTATCTTCAAACTTTAATTTGATGCTTTGTGCAGGATTGAATATTTCATGTATGAAAGACTCAAACTTCTGTTATAATGTTTATTCTTTGCACTCCAAAATTAGATTGAGTTTATATATATATTTAATTTTTTTGCTACATATCTAGAATTTTCGTTAACTTCAACTACCTTTGATATCTACAATTGAAGTCAAGGAAATTGAAGGTGTCCACTTCGAAATATTCACTGATGAAGACACTGTAATGATATTTTTATCTTTTTGGGTCAGCATGCTCCTTGCACTATTTCTTCAATTTTTTCTGCCTGGTCTTTTCTTAAAAGCTTGATTTAGAGGCTGTACTTTGAGGAGGACTTTTCACCGCTTTTTGTATGCACTAGGCTGAAATTTTACTGAAATCTGGTAATATTTAGATATACGCCATAGTCAAATATGCTTCAAATTTTATCATAAATATTTCTCAGTATCTAGTAGTCATAAATATTTGAAATCTCTTGCCATAAAGAGGTTTTCAAACATCTAACACGTCCATGTATGCATCATCGTTTCTAATATTTGATTATAATTTATTTTAAAAGACGAAAGCTGGTAGATTTGTGCACCAGGTACTAACATATCACCATGAAATTATCGACTTTTGTACTCTAAAATACTTAAAAATAAATTTTCATTAATACAAATGTATGAATTGAAAATATAATCAGGCCTAGGGCGTATGGACAAATTAATTAAAAGCATTCAAACCAAAACAGGCTGGAACGCAATCATACTAATCAATCGCACAAAGAAGCCATTTTTTTCTAATCAGAGATGAAAGATTGACATTGATTTGCATAAACTAATGGAAAATCAATTAATATAATTTTGTCTAACAAACATAATTTACATCCGAAAAGCGTGATATTTGCATATAAATGCATTATACTGGACGGAGTTTCAATGAGCTTGGGTTCATTTCAGTTCAAAATCCGATGTGGATTTAATTAAGTTCACTTTATAGGTAGATGCATAATTTTCATACAACCGTTAGGCACACTCACAGTTCCGAGAACAAATTTTACGTATGACATGTTCCCTTAGCTACCCCTAAACACTGTATTTGTCATGACTTGTCATGACGATTGATATGCATTAGGACTTTTGTGATTCAGTAAAACCGAATGGTTATCGCTTGATAAAGGGTAAGCTTTACGCTTGTTTTATACTGTTAATGCTTCGGTGCGTAAATGTTATGCCAAGCAAGTATGCCCAAAAAGTCGCGAAAGTTCTATGCGAATTCGAACCGAGTTGATTTCATCAGGTTTTTTTTTTCGAATTTGAAATGCTGATTTAATAACACAACTAGACCCCAGGATACATTATTTGGAGCATCCTTTGTTAGTCTCCAGAAGCCAACTTCACATATATCGCCTTAATAATATATTAATGACAAAACCAATGCTAGTGCACACTGTTAAACGCTTTTACAGCTGAGCTTGGTGTCATTCATCCGAACTTGAATGTAGGTAACAAGGAGTATCAGCGGGTGTACCTTTTTATTCCCTTAATAGAATAACTTTGAGAAGAACATCCTGAGAAGAAGTGGTTGAAAGTGGCTCCAAGAGTTCTCACTCATACCGACTCTATGCTCATGTATGACGATGGCTGTTACTGACCCGGTTGTAAGGCATTTTAAAGCTCTCACCAATAATACGCATCCACTCAATCATCATATAGCGCATGATGAAGAAACCATAGCAGCTGTAGAGCGTAGTATCGATGAAGACTCAAGGCCGAAACACAATACTGCGTGACGGCGATACGTGAGCGCGATGCGATTCTCCCTCGTCGTCACGCAACGCATTCAATTTTAAATGCACATTTGCGGGAAATTGTTTTTGATTTTTTAAAGGTTTTGAATTTGGAATGTTCCTTCGTTTAGCAAATAAAAGCCTTAACTAGAATGCACAAAATTTTCATTCGAAATTCATCCATAATAACCAACGTACTTAAACAGTAATTAGGGTGTTTGAATTTCAAATTTCATTTAAGCGCCATATTGCATTTGACAAACGTCACGCACATCGTTGCGAGAAATTTTCGTTTATACGAATATTTCCCGCCTCGCATCGACGCATCGCAATCATTGTACGATGTCGTATACAAATGCATGTTACGAAAACTGCTTGACATTTGCTGCGAGACTCTCGTCGCGCTCTCGTATCGCAGTCTCGCACTATTGTATTTTGGCCTTCAAGTGAATCCATTCGACATCGTGCTCAACAATTAAATTTGTACCCATCCACATTATGAAAGATTTGACGGAAGGGTCCTCCTTTCCGGGTTTACAAATCCAACTCGTGAAAGAATTCAAACCAGAAAAATTGCTGCAGAAATTGGATTTAATAAGCAAAGGTACTGATAATGACATTAAAGTGAATGGTATCCACTACAGAGACATAGTCATTGACTTTCTCAATCTGGAACTGAGATCAACTCTAGACCAGAAAGGTCTCAGCCATCGGACTGGTAAGTTGCGTTAGTTAGAAAAAATTTGTTTAGCGAATACATTATCAGTGGTCGAACCGACGCCTAAGCCCTTAAACTCTTGCTAAGGCTGGGAATGACCTGATCATATCAATTTATTATTTATTATAGTTAAGGGTATATCATTATTTTAAGAATTGTTAGATCAGTGGGCAAAACGAAGTCAAAGCCCTTGATTTCTTGTCGAGGCCGGCAAGCTGTTGTAACACGCTGTAGGATGATAAAAGTCTTTTTGACTTTCTATAGTATAGAAACTTTCTAGACTGCTAGACCTATATTCTCCCTACAGAGAAAAAATCAATTTACAATGATTACCACTTTCATGTTAAATGGCGTGCATAGTTCTTACGAAGACAATCATGTCAAGGAAAAACTAGAAGCCAACTTTGGAGAGGGTGTATGGCTGTTTGCCAGGCCAAAATGAAATGAAACTGGAAGGCCACAAATGTTTATTGAACAGTGCCTAATTGACGTAGAAAAGTCTTTCGATTGCGTCTGGAACGACCGTCTTATCCGCAAACCGATCCAACTTGGCTTTCCGGTTAATTTTACAAAAATTATAAGCAGCTTCATAAGGGGACGTACAGCCTTTGCGGTGTCTGGTGGAGCTAGTTCTTAGCTCTTTACCATCCATTCTGGGTCCCTTTCTCTTCAATATATTCACGTCTGACGTCCCAGAGATCAGAGATGAATTTCAACCTGGAATCGAGTGAATCTCTTCGCTGCCGACTTTTTGATGTGGTATTCTGAGTAAAATTTCCGCTTTGCAAGAACGAGACTCCAAAGGTACCTGGACTCGTTAACATTATATTATATCAAAAATGGGACATGAGAGTTAACGCCAAGAAAAGCGAGCTGATTGTTTTCAAGGATCCAAATAAAAAATCTGGACGTCACATCAGGAGAACCTGTTATACCAGAAAAAAGCTGAATGGACAGGTCGGACACTGCTCCAAGTGAACAAAGTATCTGAGAGTGGCTTTCGATACGAAAAACACCCTTAGCGCTCACGCGGATGCTGCATTGAAGACAACCACATCTGTATACCATCTTTTACGTCTTTTCAGCACGAAGTCAACAACCAACAAGCGGGTGAAGATACTTGCCAGCCAATGGTTTTTTTTTTGGTTGGGAGGTGAAGAACTCCCAGGCGCACAATGCTTTTGTACTACCCACTAAGCACCTCCCTATCGACCTGAGAACCTACCCTGGAACCGTTTGACACATTACTTGGGGCTATGCCTTGTTTTCCTACGTCAAGAGGCGCCTTCGGATTTCGGGAATCACTTCTCCGACGGGAAAGAAGGGAGATGAAGGAAGTGCTAGCAAAGAGATCCCCGATTTCTTTCTTTCTTCAGTATAAGCACTGCCCGAGCATATTGTGCCATGCGATTTCAATTGTCAACCGTCCTCGTCAACCGACCATAGATTATGAACACAGCTCTTCTATTACGCTGGACAGGTCCCCGCGCTGCTGATTCCATCTTATGCAAGAGAAGAATGCGTGATAGGAGACCGTGCTCTGCCAATCTTGTACAGGTAGGACAGAAAACAACCGTGCCCGCTTAAGAGCTGCGTCAAGTAGAAATCACTATGTCTCACTATGCACTCGACTGAGCCACAGCCTCAGGTCAGGGATCAGACGTGCTGTCAACCTTCCCCTTTTACCTTGCTCTCAGGGCTGTTGCCAATGGCTGAGAGAGCAACGTCCCTCATCTATGGATATCTCTTCTCTGCTGTCTTCACCTCTGCTCAGGTAAATGCATCTGCGCTCTCTCGCAAGAAGTGTGATGGGTACCATCACACTTCTTGCGCACTTGCACACTTCTTTACCCTGCGTTTACCATCAATACCGCCCCGGAGACTCTTTAATATGCGCATGAGATTCACAACTCCCTTTATCTCTGCGACTGTGCAAACCGCTTTCGGTGGAACTCCTTGCTGAGAGCGTCGCCCCACAGTTCTGACCCATGGAGTACAACCGACTGCACAACGCTCATTAGGAATCGTCTGCTTTATGTGGTGGGCCCCCCTATGTTGGCCATTAATTGGGTGAGTGCCGCTACACGCGCTGCAATCTTGTTAGCTATTGTTCTGATTTGTTCGGAAAAACTCATAGTCGAGTCAGGACACTTAGGTACTTTACTGCTGATTTCAATTCAACCAGCGCGTCCCCAAGACTGATAGGCTCTGGGGATTCTCTTTTTCTCAGTATTTGATCCTTCAGATGCTCCCGTAGAGTCCGCAATCATCTGGCGCAGTTAAATGCATTTCGGGCATCCCGAATAACGAGCAGGACGAGCCGTCGTGTGGAAATACTGTGTGACTCTACACGTTGGACCGCTCACTACTTCTCCGATTGCATCGATGGTGGAGCCGCTTGCTCTGAAGCCATACTGCTGTGGAGATACGACCCCGGCAGCACAAATCAGACTTCCTCTGATAAGTTCTTGAAAATTCTTTCCGGCCATGTCTAGAATGCACAGTGGGCGGTATACAGCTGGCGACTCGGGATTCCCTTTCACCTCAATAATGAGCACAAGCCATGGAACCTTCCAGCAATGGGAACACCCCTTCGCTCAGACATGTGCTGGAATCTCGGAGGAGCAGATCAGAGCAGAAGTGAAAGACCATTTGTAGCATCTCAGCTGGAATCGCATCTGATCCTGGAGCCTTTCTGGCATTCATAGACAGGACTGCTTTCTTCAATTCTATCTTCGTAAAAAATGGGATTTCCATTGGCGTTTCATAATAAACGGCCTCAAAGACGGTGTGATGGAAAGGGAAAAGCGCTCGCAGAATTTCATCCATCTTTTCTGCCTCGTACGAGTTAGGCAAACTTTGGACACCGAGCATCCGTATCACTATTTTATAGCCCTTGCCGCATGAACCCCCTCGTAGTTGACTAGTAAAAAGCAAATTGGATATATGCCTCTTGCCAGGTCCGAGCTCGCTGTGCCTTTTATTGTAGTTTGTCACAATCTCTTCCTTTTCCAAAAATTTTGGGTGACCACTAGTATGGGGTTGCCGTGCCGAGATCTTGAACGGGGACATTGAAGACCAGGCGTAATGACTCTCATAGTAAAGTTCACCACATCTCTTGTCACAGTACGTCCGATCCCAAGCGTTGCTCCCGTCAGCGGTGATCGTGCCATTATCACTTCAACGAAATTCTCAGTATTCCACGGGAGCGCAGAATAACAAAAGCATGGTATTCGGGAAGCACCGTTATGGATCTCCAGAACTATGAACTGATTATCGTGGCCATCTCCTCGCCCGCAACCCTGCACTTAGAGGTCAGCGCTGTTCCGAACTCTGATGGTGACTGTACCAATTCGTCAGGATACCATGTCGGTGAACTTTTGGTGTTATGTAGCTCCCCAGCAGTAGTAAGTCAGCTTGCCTGTTTCTCGCAAACTGTTCGAGTAGGTCTTGCGCGATGATCCTTCGATACAGATTGATTTGAAGGATGCGAATTATTGCCGGAGCGCTTTAGCCTTGGTTAGGGCTTCTTGGAAGACCCGATACTTCCCTATGCCTGGAATATGTTTCAAATTATCTGGTCTCGAGTCATGCTCCTGTTAAAGCACATAGTGTGACTCGTCTGTGCATTCCTTCTTTTTATGCCCTGTTTTGTCGCAATTGTAGTACAAGGAGCTTCCGTCAGTTCCATCACATGCCTGTGCGGTATGACCGTACCCGAGGCACTTGAAACACTGGAGGGGAATCGCCGTTCGCCGTATCCGACAAATAACCCACCCTATTCTTATTTTGCCCTGCTTCAGAAGCTGTTCTGCTTCCCTCTGTGTGAGGTCGCCTATAGCCCCGTGTTGACCCCTGTTGTTTGGTATAGCCAGCCTGACTTTCGTCTCACCTAGTACAGGGAAATCGCGTTTCAAGGCATCTTTTATTTCGGGCAGATCCGTAATGCAGTCAATGTCTGTTCTTTCGAGTGTGGCCTTAGGTTCGAGTGAGGCTACAGGTGCCTTCTCTCTGAGGACTGTTTTGACTGCGTCAAGGAATGCGTCCTTATTATTTGCATCTGGTCCGAACTCAACAAGAAGATCCCCTGACGGAGTTGACCGTACAGCTTTTATAACAGTTTGGATGTCTTACGGTTTTACCGCTCCCTGGATTTCTCGCAGGACATCCTCTTACGATGGATACCGTCGGTGGGTTTAACCAGAAAGGCCTGCCCAATAGGTTTTCGACGCTTCTTAATCTTTGTGTCTTGGGTTATCTGCGATGATTCATTGCATTTCGGTTACTGTGGAGGCTTATCGATTTTTAACTTTACGGCTGCTTTTTTAATGTTGTTTGGCAGCTTTGGATAGTGCCGCCTGAAAACCCTCCTCCATCGAGATTTGAGCATTTGACGTCCTGTCCTCATCTTCAGTTCGTTTACCTGGATCCCCTTTGATTGGGCTGCAGGCCAAACTTTTGCTGGCAGTGGAAATTGAGACGACTACTGCGCTGTTGAAGAAATAAGGCTGTTGCTCTTCCTTTGCCTTCATCTACCTGCGTCTATAGTGACCTACTCAGGTTAGAAGGCCTTCCAACTCAAGAACTCTATTTTTAACCTCCTAACTAACGTTTGAATGATGTGTTTCATCACTCTTTCTGCTTTACGGTAGATCCGCTCTTCCTCTGCACGATCGAAGATAATCGGAGTGCTTCGAGTCAGCCGTGCCGGGATTTCTGGAGCAATCATAGGTTTCTCCACCGTTTCTCTCCCAGATTGCGAGAGTTCCTGTTTTTCTTTAGTTGGTAACTCTCAAAGGAACACCGCCACAAGTAATTATTGTTGCTTCGAGAATCAAAACGGGCACTTAGGACACTGATTTACTTCCATCGTTACTCGCACTGACATCAAGCGATACCAGTGTATTACATTAATATCGTTGGCAGAATGATATTTTACCACCCGATCGCCATACTTGCCTGTTTACTCGATCTTATCTCACACCATTGCTTCATCGTGATGGTGGCCTCCTCAGCCAAGGCGCTCACCTCCTGTGAGTCAAGCAAGTTCATACTTCACAATAGCTACTGTATACCAAATGCAGGGTGATACACTTCCCAGCAAACATTTTGTCGGAATTTCGCTTAGGCGAACTAAATTCGGATCCCCTATTCTTCGCCAGAACGAACTAAAGTCGGAAAATAGCACATACGGCACGTAAAGCTATGAAAAATCGTCTTTTCTTCGCCAGAGCAAACAAAAGTCGGAAAATAACATATGGGGCGCGTTAAGCTATGGACGGAGCGAACAAGAAAACATTTCTTTTTCCTGTTTTCTGCATCCAATTTTATTTTTATGGGTTGTTGATAAGTTTACTCTTGTTAGTCTCAGGTAAGAGTTCTATGTGACGTTTTTGGTAATACGTTTTCGGACTCATACTCTCGTTTTAAATTACTAATTTCCATCGCGAAATTTGCGATTACTTTCTCGATCACGCATTACCTTGTGCAGCATTTTGACAATAGGTTATTTACGCGATCAAAAGTAATAACTTGTGCGTTCTTTTTGATTAGTTTTATACGCAACCAAGGTTTATCCCTTTCGGCTTATGTGTTAATTGTGTGGTGTGTTTAAAAAAAGAACGATTTAGTTTAATTTTTCGTTGAATTCCGAAATGTTATGAGCATTTCGCTATTCACGGGTTCTCGACCAACTTTCGGAACGCCAGGTAAATTCCAAATAATATACTTTTTAAATGCCGAAGGTTTGTCCCCCTTTTTTAAAATGTTTTACAGCAAATTGGTTAGTTGAGTGTTTTTTCATTTTGTTGCATTAATATTTTGTGATCCTAGGTGAATTTCATTCAAATAAGTAAATATTATTTTATATAATGCGATATCAACGATTTTTGTATGTTAAATGTATGAACTTTCCACATGTGAAAGCCGCTAAAATCAATTGTAAAATGAATCACAATATGGATACATGAATTCTCGGTGCTCTACTGTAGGTGTATGTAATGAAGTGTACATTGGACAACAAAAGGAATAGCTGTTATGCTGATTAGGATACTGAATAAATTAATAATAAGCATTACAGCTGGTTTTGTTGTGTGACATATATATCATTGAGATCTCATACATTCACTAATATTGGCAGCACCGCAAGAAAATGGCGGCAGTTTCAAGTGATGTCACGTTGACGCTATCGTTTGATGGACTACATATCATCAAAGTCCCTCTGACAAAAACGTTGGGCTGTGTACTCGACTGATTTATATCCTACTTAGAAGAAGTCATCTCTTTTGACTTGTTTACAGTATTTCAAGATTGGAGCATCCGCAGTTACTGAGAAAACATGAGAAACAAGTGGACAGACAGGAAGGCGTACTGATGGATAGGCAGGTCGCCAAACTAGTAGAATCATCCGAACAATTATCTGAACTTGACTGTCTCCCAATTTCATTGATAAACTGCAGATTTTTAGGGCTCGTCAGTTTTCCTTTTCCTGTTTTTATTAAGACGTACAAGACAAGATTTTCTTAATAAGCTTGATTGTATTCTCCATGTTTCCATGGTTAACAGAGAATCCCTGTGACTTTATATAAACAGAATTAATTCTACAATTCGATTTTGTTAATATGGAGTCTGTAAGAATCTCATAGATTCCTTTTTAAAGAACAATAATCTAATCTAGTACTTATGAAAGCTCGAGACGATAATAGTTATGTCTAATCAATTATTTTTCTCTAAAATGTGTTCAAATCAAAAATGTTTCTTATTTAGTTCAGATACAATTCCACCATGGAAGCCAGTTCCTGTTGATGACAATGTCGCGAAAAACAGGTCAAAAGGGTGCTTCAAATATTATGAATTGTTTGACGATTGACTTTAGGACCACTCCTTAAACTCCTTCCAATTGGACATTTTTCAATAGTTATGCCGACATTACGTACGATAACGTTTCATATATATCTAAAGTTGTAGAAAATATAAGTTGTAGGGACTGAATAACATATATTTTAGTCCCTTCGACTTATATTTTTACCGTTAAAAGGAATGTCGATAGTAGAATTAAAAATAATATTGTTTCCGAATTGGCAGAGTGAGCTGCAAAATATTTAGTAAATATTTTGACACTGAACGAAGTGTTAAAGCATCTAGGGCACTGCATTTAAAACGTTCCAAGGGACTCACGTAGTTTAAATAGCACTCCCATTAATCACATCACATTATATTACGTTTAAATTTTACCAACATAAATATCCTATCAGACTCAAATCCTACAACCGACTTTAAATGCGACTTTACTTTAAATACAAAACCGCCTTTAAATTCCCTAATTATGATAAAACTAATTTTAAAGAATCAATGCCAAATTTGTTTTCCCAAATTTTCTCACGATCGATTTTTAAGTTGTTAGAAACAAAGTTACAAAACGGAGAAACTGATTTCGCAAAATTGATTTCATAGGTTTTGGGTCATTTTTTTTAATTTTTCTGAATATTTTTTTATTTAATGGGGTTTTCAGGCAATAATAACTTTCAGGAAATAACCTGGAAAACTTTTATTTCAGAACATACAGCAAACAAAACGATTGCCGACGATGTGAATTTGTATCGCCATTTCGAATAATTTCAACAAAGATCTGAAGTACTGCGGCACATCGAAAACAAATCGCCACTTCGGATTATAAACACATCGCCGGGGCAGTTCACTAATAAATCGAACCGTTTGCCGAATCGTTTCCGAATGTGCGCCGAATTTGCCATGCCGAATCGTTTGCGTGGTGACATATTGTCCGCAGACGATTCGAATTCGGATTCGCCGGCGGACTCGATTTCCGACACGGCGATACGAATTTGTATCGACGGCGATTCGTTTTGTTTGCTGGGTTACATATTATTCTTATGAGTACTTGAAAGTACTTTGAAGAGACATCGTAGGCATAAGCACTTCAAGTGGGCTTGACGTTTAAAGAAGCAGTCTAATTCCTCAACCGTGGAGATTGTCTTTAGAATGTCATTAAGGATCCTGAGTACTTGAAAGCTGCATTATATTCGCTAATTATAATCGTCGCAGATTTACACCACGTGATCAATAAGTTTTGCCCCATTATTAGTGTGAATGCAGAATCATTGCAAAAATGTACAAGTAAGTGAATCGATACGGGCCATTATAAGACAATAATCTTAAAAAGCAAAAAACTTGCGGTTAAAAACACAATATAGACAAAGTTTCAACGAAAATTACTTTTGGTGATGCTAACACGATTTCATTAAAGTTCTATTCCAATAGGTGCAATCTGACAGAATATAATAATTACCAACACACACTAACTATGTACCTACTGCAGTTATGCATTTCCTTAAAGGGTCATATGGGCAATATTCGGTCGCGTGGTATGTTCCATATTAGTGTTAATAATGCATCGACCAACACTGTACGTTTGATCAGCATGGTATTAACGATGGGATGCAAATTGCGCTCCATACGAATGCGTGTGTGCTTCTCTGGGAGCCGTCAATCGAAAAATATGAAATTCAAATCCACATAAAGCGTGATTATAATCGAATTTTAGGCACCACATCGCATAAAAGCACTAACTAGGCCGAGTCAAGTTATTAAAATTTAGCATGCATTTAGGGAAGGTCGTTATATGAATGCTGATTGGTTTTTGCGAGCAACATATGCACAATGAGAGTTAGTTTACTGGTTTCAACATTTATTTAATAACATATGCATGAATGCATTAAGTTTAAGAGTTTTATTTTATTAAAAGTAGAATTTTCAGCATAGTTTAAGTATCGAAATTTGGATATATCGATCTTTAGGATCTCTAACCAAATCGTCCTAACCTGGGGTCTAGTGATGATTATCTGTTCCCAAAGCTTAAGAAAGAACTTTATGGGAAGGAGTTTTTAGGCGATGAAAAAGTGAAGGATGCACTTTCAATTTATTTTTTGTATAAAGACAAAACATTTTTTATTAAAGTATACACAAGTTAATTGAAAGATCTGAATAATGTATTAGCGAATCAGGAGAAAATGTTAGAGACATTAAAAGTAATTCTGTATATTGTTTCTTGGTTTTTATCCTCAATTCAGTGAACTTTAAAACGCTTAGGTGGTTTTCACATAGGTGGATACGCAGAATGAGTTTTGACACATACCTGCCTGGGTTCTGGTTGGGCAGTCATATGTTTTCATAGTAAGTAGGCCATCATTTGAAAATTCTAGCACTACTTGAGTTTCAAATAAACATACAGAAAATTTTGGAGTTGTATCCGGCATAATGTCATGTCAAATTATTTTGATATTTCTCCTAATAACTCCAAAATCTGGATCTGAAAGGCCGCCTACTGGAAAATAGTGATTTATTATTTTAAGTAATCTCTGGTATCCCTCAAAGATTATCAAAACCTAATAATCGTATGGTTTTCATTTTGACCTGAAGAATCAACCAAAAAAAAGGTTCAACTTCTTTGAATCCTTGTCTAGATTGTTATCAAGTTAATGGAGAATCATGGCACAGTCGTTGCGATTACTTCATGGTAATTCATTGACCCTCACATTTTCGATTCCAAAACAGTTTACCAATAACTGTCTGAGATACATCGGACTATTTGGGAGAGACAAGTTATGTAAACAATCAAATATTAAGGCTTGAACATCATCCCAAGAATGAGAAATATCCTTTACTGATAATTTCTATTGCGGAATTCGTTCGTCTTTAATGGATAGTACGCTCTGCTTCAGCTGCATTTTACATATAAAGTGCCAAAATGAGGCTTTCTGTGTTTACCACTAACTATGCACAGCCAATGCAGGCGCATATTACGATTCGCATAAAGCATAGGAGACGTTTAAACTTTGATGTAACCGCATTGGAAATGCCCCAAAATATTTGCTGTTTGCTAGACGTAGTCGACACTCGCCCGATATCTCTCTTGTCTAATGTGGGAAAGTTACTTGAGAGGATAATCCTCGAAAGCATCACACAGTTCTCTGAAATTGCAGGAACTGTTCCGGAAAAACAATTTGGCTTCAAAAAAGGTCACTCAAAGATAGACGCATTGGCTGTTTAATAACGGTGAATGGGAGATTTTCCTACAAAGTCTAGAGCCCGGAGATAAGCCGTTCTGGAGAATGGCTAATTACTTCAGAATTAAAACAAATCAATCGCGCTACCAAATCACTTTCCCAACGGACTGTAATTTGACAACGAAGGCAAAGCTGAAGCCTTTGCCGACACTCTGTAGAAACAATTTAGATAAAACTATACCGAAGACTAGAGCTTCCACCACGAGGACCGGGTAGAAAACGGAGTAATTCGGATATTGCACTCAAGACTGGAAGAGGAAGAAGATGTCATACGGCCAGTAGACCTGACAGAGACCAAAGACATGATAAAAGGACTAAACAAAAACATAGCACCATCATACAACAAACTCACAAATATAATGTTACGATGGCGTCCTGAAAACCTGGTACAGAACATCACGGATATCATTAATGTTATTTTCCGTCTACGACAATACCCAGAAAAATGGAAAACAGCTGTCACCATAGTCATCCCACAACCAGGCAACAATCTAACTTTTCCGCAGAATTGGAGGCCCATCAGCCTTTTCTCAGCTGTTCCGAAATTAGCGGGAATAGGCTCAATAGGCTAAAGGAAATAATTGAAGAAAAGTACATTTTTTCTGATACACAATATGGTTTTCGACCAGCACATTCTTCGGAACTCCAACTTACAAGGGTGGTCCGACATATTCGAAATGGGATGAATCGCAGAAAGTCGACAGAATGAGTTATGCTTGACATAGCTAAAGCATGAATGCATGAATGAGCTAATAGCATGAATGAACTAAGAATTACACTTTGTATCATCCTACACTCATTCTTACGTCAGAACATTTCGTGTCAAATCTGACAACTATCTTTTTCATAAATCCATCTTCATAAAATTTTTGTGCTAGAAATAAAGAAACCTTCCTTTTAATTTCATGTTTTTTTTTATTTACCTTGCGGAATTGATTTTCGACCGTGATCGTTCGGTCTTCATCAGCAATCTTTTTGCACTGCTAACAATTTAAACTGTAGTTCCACAAGGATTGCCCACCTCCCCAATTCTCTATAGGCTCTACATAGCAGATATGCCTCGCCTGCCAAATAATGTTCAAACAGCTTTGTACACTGATGATACATGCATCTATAACTCAGTCAGACAAGCAGAAGACATATTTTCAAAATTGCAAAACTCTATTGATATGGGATATTTCAATGAATAGAAAATAAACATTAACCAAGACAAAACGCGAGCCATTTTTATAACCAGGAAAAGAAACCAATAACTGAACTCACTCACCATCAACAACGAGGACATACCATGGAAACCAACAGCCGCATATCTGGGACTCCTATTCGAAGAAAAACTGAACTGGACGTAACACACACGTAAAACTCTTGAAAACAAGAGACAAAAGTCACTCATAAAGTTGTATCAACATGAATGATGAATTTTGTTCTAAATTTATATTATATTTGAGAATAATAAATTAAATTTACCAAAAACCAAAGAAAACAAGATAGAAAGTTCTTATTTTTTTAAAGTAATTAATAACTGATAACCTTGCAAACTGATAACGTTATCATCGGTGCGTCACACTTCTAAGGAAAAACCATATTCAGTATCAAAAATTGCAAGATATCCTATCAAAAGCAACAAATATAAACAAAAAAACTTTTATCGACTCAATCTTATTATCCTTACAATGAAAAACAATTAAAATTCGCCCTACCGTTGCAGGTAAAGAACAATATAAAAACTCACATATTTCCATTTTGTCGTTCTCCCTCTTTTTTTTACATCTGATACAGTTTTCCACCTGCCCACATAGCCCCACTTGAAAATAATTTACTGCCTGATGTTTTCACAGGTGATAGACTTTCAGCTGTTTTATGTTGGACATGGTGAATGAAAGCTCCAACGGAAAATCCTGAATTTATTTAAGCCATCGCGGATCCTAGTTATGCAAGTATATATAGCGTTCACACGTTGAAGCCTTTTCTGTTCTGTGGCATCAAATTTATACTTATCTTTTTTTCATGCATAATAAAAACTACGGACGGGAACAAGCGTGGGGTCAGAAGTAGTGACCCGGAAGAGATATTGAAAACAGATGTCATATTCATTCAGCCGATATCAAATGAACTTTATAAAGAATATTGCATCTGAAAAATCAATATCGGTTTTGCCCAACATTGAATGTTCACATTAACATTTTTGCAATGAAGCACATACGCTATTCGTTTGTTAACGTGAATAAAATATGCTTATCCCGAATCAAAATGATTAAATCATATCTACCAATTGACATGAAAACTAGGATTCAAAATTTAACTATTTAATTATATGGGTTTTTAGCAAAATGAACATTTCATTTAAATTACCTCCTTTGAGTGAATTATAGATTTTGATTATTACAATTTTTTAGTTTTCTGTTTCTTTTGTGTTACCCCGGGGTATGTCGACAGTTTACAAAGAAGAACAAGAATAAAGGCTTAAACAATAAAGTTTCATACTTATACATTGGACTGTGCTGGTGAAAACAATATTTCGGTGTATCTGTTACATATTTTTCTTAAATATTATTCCTTGCGGAATTTCAAGTATAATTTTCAATCTAGTTTTGTTACTCATCCGGTTTTTATATATAACACATTTAAAATAACATCCTAAACAATTTATGACAATTTCAAAAGAGCGATTTTTGTAAATAAATAAAAGTTAATATTCTCCCAACTGTATCGGATTATTAATATCAATTTTGAACTTTTCTTCAAATTTTAAAAACTTATTAATAGAGAGAGCACAAGGTAAGCACTATTGACAGTAAAAACTTTATTCCAAAAGTTCAACATCATGATAATGTATATTACCTTTTGTATTTATTATGCAAAAGTACCATCGATGGATCCCATTATTTTATAACAATGTTCCATTCAGTAGTAGCCTGGAACTACTAAAATATGGCCCAAAGCAATCAAATTCAATTTATTTTATTGGGTTATTTTTACATTATTTACAATCACTTTTTACAAATTTTTCTTATAATAATACATAACCCACAGGCTTTGCCTAATGGCTATGCCCAGAACTCTATACGAACACATATTAAATTATATAGACCTTACTTTATTTTACAATTTAAAATTATAATTGCTAACACTTACACCCTAACCGTGACCTCAGTTATTTTTATGTTTTTCAATGTATTTAAGGATTATTAATGTATGTATAATAATTTGTTATTTTTAAACAATGCAGTTATATAATATTTTCCTTATGACTATTCTTACAAATATTAAATATATGTAATCACTTATCCAAACCGTTGGCTGCCTCACACGCTCAACTGTCTGCCGCGTTTCTAATTGTGGCGGTCTCGTGTTCCGCTACACGTTTGGTCACTCGCTCGATCAACCTCTTAGCACAGAGATTCATCGGCTCCATTGCTGTGTCTCGGTACAGTAGTTGGTTGGGGTAGGGCCATCCGTCCTTCCTTTTGTACAAGCCAGTACAAGCCCGAAGGATTTTTCGCTCCAATAACTCTATATTGCTCCAATTGTACGCTGCTGTTGCATACCAGATCAGAACCGCATAGATGAGTATGGGCATAATCAGTGCCTTGTAGGCAAGTATCTTAACCCGCTCGTATCGAAAGTCACCCCCAGATACTTCGCTTGCTTGGAGCAGTGCACCATCTGCCCATTCAACTTTACCCTGGTATCACAGATGTTCTTCGTTGGACGTCCATATTTTTGATGTGGGTTCTTGAACACAATCAGCTCGCTTTGCCTAGTGTTAACCCTCATCTCCCACTTTCCATTGTATGCAGTTAACAAGTCCAGGTACCTTTGGAGCCTCGTTCACGCTTAGTGGAGATTGTGCTCAGATGACCACGCCAATAAGTCGTCAGCGAAAAGATTCATCCCGATTGAAGGCTTAAATTCATCTCTGATATTGGGAATATCAGACGTGAATATATTAAAGAAAAAGGGGCCAAATTGTCTTTCTGGCCTTATGACAGCCTCTGAAACTCGCGGGGCGGCCTTTATTCTAGCAATTTACGCAGAAACTGCATCTTTTCCCTCGTGCTTTTCAATTGGACTGTCATTGGACTGGTCGTGTTTGTTAGACTTGACGCAACGAGGTTCCATACCGCAATTTGGAGCTGCGAGGTGTTTGATTACGGCAAACGCTCCCAATGCACCATCTGATGTAGGAGCGCTTTTGCACTCATAGCCTTTTTGACCTCAAAGTCTGGCTCAAATCGAATAAGAAAAGACGAAAAGGTTTTCTTTTCCGTCCTTGACGCCACTGTTGAGAACCTTTCGGCTCCCAAAACATCCTTACATAGGATGGCTTGGAGTTCTTCCTTGACATCATTGTCTTCATAGGAAGTGTGCACACGCTTCACTAACAGAATCATCTTTTTTCTGTTGCGAGTGTATAGGTGTAGCACGCCACCTAGTCCCATTAGAAAAAATCAAAAAGTCTGTTATGGTCTTCTATTGTTTTTGGGTGTACCGAAGTTCATGTAGAACTGTTAACCGTTACATCGAATTTTGGGGCATTCTGTCATGTTCGTTCAACTCTTACCCTGAAAGGCTTAAGTTCAGCCTGTAGCATACAATTGGAGGAACCCTTTGTTTCCTTGTAGCTACAACGTTCAGCGGTCTTTTCTTAGGTCCTACAGCTATCTTATGGGACTGATGCAACTTCATCTTTTCTTACGCTTGACGAAGCCGTGGAAATGGCAGCGTGAAGTTCGGGAAAGTTCCCTTGGCCCGAGTTTACTTAGCACTTGGGAATGGGCTCCGGGATTGGAGACACAATCGGTCTTTTCCGACAAAAATCGTCCTCCCAAACCGTCTCCATCGACTCCTATTGTTCGAACTCGCTGTTACAATCAGCTGGAGCGTCCCCTTCGGTAGTGGTAAAATCCTTCTTCTCTACTCATGAACCCTTTGGAGGAAGCTGTAGTTGGAGCTTGCAACTTGCTCGTAAGTCTAGCAAAAACTCCTCCCTTACATTTGTTCCAAATTTTTCACAAAACCTCTACAGATTTTTCTTGGCTTTCCACGTGAACGCAGCTTTTGCCACGGAGAGCTCACCTTCCACTCCCACGTCACCAAACCACGCTTTTTTGAAGACAGAGCTTGGATGCGGGGGGACCCTGACTGACGTTATAATACTTAAATTATTCCTTATAATTCTAAGTATACCCTAAACTATAATAAATATAAAAAGGATATTGTCTGCTTCTTGCCAGCATTAGCAGGAATTTAAGGGCTTCTGCCTCAGTTCGACCACTGATATATTCCCTTGACATTTTTTTCCTAACACTTTCCTAGCTAACAAAAACTATCAGTCCCACGGTTATAACCCATTTCTGGCCAAAAGCAATGTCCAAATTGCCAAAGATACAGGCATGGTTCAAGTCATTATCATTCACCGAAGAAGCGCCCTATTTGTAGCGGTGATCATGTTGGATTTTTTTTTCTTTTTTGTTTGCGAGGTGAAGGCTATTAACATCTTGAGTTTCGGACTGCCGCTGCAGGCTACCAACTAAACACCTCCCCTGCCACGCCGATATCCTAGCCTGGAACAGTTTATCACATTACTTCGGACTAGGCCTCATTTCTCATCGCTTAGCGGTACCTTCAGGTTAAGGGAATCCCTCTTTCTGCACGAATGGACAAGAAGGAAGAGCATTGCTGTTACAGAAATCCCCTCTCCCTCGCCAAGCGATCTATCGTGCCCTTCTTTATAAGAAGCACTATCCGTACGTAATGCAATACACAGTTCCAATTGTCTTTTGATTGCATCATTTTTCCCGTTACATTTTCTAGGGAGAGTACGCCTATTTTCTCCGAGAGATGCGAACGGAGTCTTGTCCATCTGGTACACGTTAAGAACGTGTGGCAGGCGTCATCCGTTATCCCCGAGCAGAACACGTAAGTTGGGGATGGTGACTTTCCCATTTTATACAGGTAAGACTGATAATACCCGTCACCACTGAGTAGTTGCGTCAGGGAATAATCAGTCTCACCATTCATTCTGTAGAACCACGGCCCCAAGTCATTAACCAGTCGTGCAGTCTACCTGCGTCGCGTTTCGTTTTCCGCATATATGGGAGGGTCCTTCTCCGTTCCTCTCGGCTGGCGGTTTCTCTCGACGACTCCCCGCTACGTAAGTATACACGTTTCCGTTTGTCTGCAAGTAACTTAATAGGAACCACCCTCGAAATTACCAGCACTACAGGTTCAGAGACAGTGCGGTATGCAGCGGCTATCCGCAAAGCTCCTTGCCTCTGCACCTGTGCCAGACGCCTTCGGTACGCCTATTTACCAGAGCGTCAGCCCAGACCTCGGAGCCATACCAGAGCATTGACTTCATTGCACTCATCAGTAGACGTCTTTTGCTCGAGGTTGGTCTCACGTGTTCGCCATAAGGCGACTGAGAGCCGATTCTTCCAAAGAAGCCTTATCAGCTGACGCTCGAACCTGCTTGAAAAAACTCATCTTCGAGTCAATTATCACGCCAAGATATCTGATTGATTGTTTCGACTCGATGATCATTTCTCCCACCCGAACAAGAGGGATTCGCTTCTTGGTGAGGACGACGACTTCGGTCTTTTCCAGCGTTAAGCTAAGTCCACGGTCTGTCATCCACTCACTCACTCGACGTGTTACCGCACCCAGTTTGAGTTGCACCTGCCTGACAGTACGTCCGGCGACTAGTACTGCTACGTCATCTGCGTAGCCAACCGGGCGTGACTCCCCCGGTAACTACAGCCTCAAAAACTCATCGTACGAGACATTCCAGAGGACCGGGCTCAGAACGGAACCTTGCGCAACCACTGATGTCAAATAAATTCTTCGCCGGCCTCCCAATGTGTCATAGATGAGTTTCCGGTTTTTGAGATAGTCCTTCAGTATCCGCATCAGATACCTCGGCACCCTGAAATATTCCAGAGCACGAAGAATATCTGCTATCCAGCAGAATTGAAGGCATTTCTCACATTGAGTGTTACGAGCTGTACTATTCCTCTCAAGTGGTGATTGTAGGCTTCTGCCTGCTGGACCGCACTCACTACCTTTGCTATTGCTTTGAAAGTGGTGAGCAGCTTGTCAGGGCAATGTTGGTGTGCAAGTTGTATAACTTCTGCTGGTATACCATCTGGCCCTGGGGCCTTTTTCGATTTTAAAGATTTCACCACAGCATCCAGCTCGATAGCACTAAAAAGTGCGCATTCTCCAGGACATTGAACATCTGCATCATCGGGACGAACGGGATGAATAGGGAAAAGCCTTAGAATAGTCTCATCCATTTTTTCCACTTCAAGGACACAAGGCCTCCTTGCAACTTCTAGTCTCCGCATGACAAGCTTGTAACCCAGCCCCCATAGGTCTCTATCGATGCCCTCAACGAGATTGTGCCAGCAGCGATCCTTCCTTTCGTTAATCAACCTACGGAGGAGTTTTGTAGCTGACCTGTATGACAGCGCTCGGGAATGGGACTCGTCTCGATTTATTGAACGTTGGGCTTCGCGGTGAAGTCTGTAACATTTTCTTCGCTTTTCAGCGATTTCTGCCGACCACCAGTATAGAGCAGGCTTATTGTGTCGAGGTCGTAGCTTGAGCATAGAGCTGTTGCACGCACTCTTGATGAGCCTCATGGGGGAGTTCACCATGTTTTCAGCTGTGACAGCCCTCGTCCCCGTGATAAGAACTGCGGCGAACGCGTCAACATCTATTTTAGAATTATTTCAACCTACAGTTGAAGGTTGGGTTGCTACGAGTCGAGTAGCACGCTCGCTAATTTCGAAAGCAATGTACTGGTGATCGCTCGGCGAGTAGTCCTCCAGTACCCTCCATCGGTGTATCTTCAGCACTAAGGACTCCGAAGCAAATGTCACATCCTGAATAGTTCTCAAGCAGCCTTCCCGTCAAAAAGTAGGTGTGTTCCCAACGTTCCCAACGTTCGTGATGACTATTTGCCTCCTAGCCATCATTTCGAGGATTCTTTTTCCTCTGGGGTATGGAAGAAGCATTTTCCATCCTATCGCCTTGGCATTAAAGTCACCGCTAACATGGATTCGGCCTTCCGTGCTTGAGACAGCTTCCTTCAGTTCATCGAGTCTGCTCTGAAAACATGAAATTGACTCATTCGGCGTGAAATAGACGCTTATGAATGTCAAATCGGTGCTCCCAATGAGCACAAAGCTATTTCCGCTGGAGCAAGTGCGAGCTGTAGGTAGAGCCCAATCACGTACCCAGATGGCGGCCGTGCCGGATCAATCACAATACCATCTGGCCTCCTCCTTGTTGTGGTGTTGCTTAGAGCAACAATAAGTCGACCTTTTTCTCCCTCGCAACCTGGTCTTGTTAATCTTGTGCGGTCGAGGTACGGTGTAGGTTGTTCTGCAGGACTTGAATCATGTCTTTGCTCTTGCTCAGTGCCTTTTTGAACTCCTGACACCTACCACTTCCTGGGATATGAGCCAGATCTTCGGATCTCCGCCCCTTATCTTTGCACAAGATGCAACTGGGTTCGTTTGGGAAGTCTTTCGCCTTATGGCGTGCCACACTTGTAGCGCAGTTTGCTTCGATCTGGCCCCTTGCAGTTCAAGGAGATGTGTCCGAAGCTAAGGTACTTGTAGCATCGAGTTAGAGCTACCCTCCGACGCATCCTGCACACAACCCAGCCGATTTTTATTTTCTCCTTGGCCAGGAGTTGCACAGAGTCTTTCTCTGGGATGTCTTTTATTGTCCCCTTTGCCCTGTAGGATTGGTAGCCGTTAGCCTTATCCTAAAGCTCTCTGCCGTAGGAAAAATTTCCCTAATGGAATCTTTGCCCTTTGCCTTTTTCCTGCAATCAGATTTAAGTGGGCTGCATACCACCCTTTTGCCTTTTACGAAAGTAGTAGCATTTTCGGTAAAGGGAGTTTTATTTTGAGAAACTTTCTTAAGCTCTTTCGATTCACTCTCCGCCCGTAGCCACCTGCGGCGATAGTGCTGGATCCTATCAACGAAGTCCTCCAATTTGCCAATCCCATTTTTCATGTGCATGTGCTTGGACATTCGTTGCATTTCTCATCACGGTTAATACAGAGCTTATGTTCCTTGTTAGACGCTCTTCCTCACTTCTGTCAACAGCTGTTTTCGTAATCAGGTCATCCTCAGGTGAGGTTTTCGGTATATTGTCAGCAGGAGGGCCTTGTCGCTGTTGAGCATCATTGTTTTCGCTTTCCACGATGTTCGGTTTATGACTTTCAATGACCCCCGGAGAATGGCACTTCGGATCGATGTCTCCAGTGCCCAAAGCCTCCATTACCCTTCGTGTATCGTTCACTCCGTCGCCTTGTGAAGGTGGAATGCTGTGGACAAGCACCTTTTTTGCTGTTGCAAAGCGTTTGATGAAGGTTTGCTTGCACGATGTTTGCTCGCTGCCTTGTTTGGGCTTGGCTACACTTTGAGGTGGAGTTCGCAGTAGTTTTGGCCTTCGGGCGAACATGCTTGCGTCGTTGATTTTTTCACTTGTGGTTTTTGATTCTTCAGTGGCCAAGTGTTCCACCACTGGAAATGCCCAGGCGACTTATCCCCCCCCCCCCCCCAGCAAAAATGCTGGAGAGAAGCCAAGATGAGGTCGAGGCTCCCTTACACGTCGGGGTGTATATCCCCACCCCTAGTTTATTATTTTTGTTTTCACTCATCATATAATTTTTGGGTGGGGACTTTTAGTGACTTGATCACGCGCCTGGATGACGGGCAACCTCACCAAGCCCCTCAAACGCCAAGATAGTACGCATGAAGGGGATCATGTTGGATATCACGGCTAGGGGTCACAAAACGTAAATTAAGCAACTGTGGTGGTGCGCGTTACATTAGCTTTTCAATTTGTAAGAGCTGAAGAGAATGTGAAAGCAAAAGCTTTCTTGAAGAAAACCTATCGGGAAAATTTAAACAGATAATCAATTTTTATTATTATTGCCGATGCTACAACGTTAATTTTCCGAATTTATCCAATTCAGAAGCCAATATAATCATTTACAAAACAAACGAATTAGTTGTGTTAAATGATTCTGCAAACAGCTCCATATTGAAACCAACCTCACAATTCAATTCTTCTAAACCGCTATATAAAAGAACAAATGAACTCCTTTCATTTGAATTGAAGCCATTCAAGTTCAGTAAAGCTGGACTTGAATGGCTGTCACTAGCCTCTGTATATTTCAGTCGAATCGCCTAATCAGCCAAGCACTAGATACAATTCTAAGCGAGATGTCAGGAAGCGATAGAATTGTAATTGGCGGAGTTTTCAACGCTAACATACATACTGGGGCAAAAACACAAATAATTCAAACGTAATAAATCGCAACGTGTGGTTGCCAGCAGCCAAGCACACATTCAACATACAGCAATACCATTTACGACTACAAAGCCGCTCAGATTCAAGATTTTCTTCATTTATCGACTTTTTCATCATATCAGAATGCCTAGCCATCTCACAATTTCAGCAATACCCACTCCTAGAAACATACGAGTAACAATTAGATCAAAAAGCAGCCGAAATACTGTTAAATTGAGGTATCTTCCAATCATCCAAACAATCTTCAAATACATCCAAACCACCCACATAAATTGAAGACTACACTAGGGCAGACTGAAAAAATCTTGAAATAAAGACGGATATGCAATTTCACAATAATATATACATACATATACACAAACGTAAGTTCCAACCTATAAACAAACAAAAAACAGTCTGATGGTACTAGAAGACACCATCCTATGTTTAATCAATCTGAAAAACAGTTTAGAACGTATTAGTTTAAGTCTGGAAGAAAGAATACTAGAATGCACAACCTCACATAAAAAATAAGTGATGAAATCGATTTAACGCTTATTCAAAAACATCGAAAAAGGTTCCAGACTAAAATGAAAAACAAAAAGCATGATCCCACCCTCTACAAGACATTAAATCAAGCACTGGGCATTTCTCAAGACAGGCGACTCCAATACTGGAAAATACTCTTGATCAATGCGAAAGTGCATACGTATGTGCTAAATATTTTGCAAACGTACAAAATCAATCGGGTGTAAGCCAAATGACCTGTAAACCACTGAGGAACCTAGTGTTATCTCTTATATAGAGGTCATAAACAAGTTTATATACAACGAAGACAAGTTTGATAGTATTTTCACAGCAGATAGTGAAGTCAAAAATGCCCCGATTGAATATAATGACTTTGTGAACAGATTATATACTAAGAATATTGTTAGGAAACTAAAACCGAAACCATCATTTGGTAACAATGGTAATGCAAACAAATTTCTGAAGAAGTTGCTTGAAAGTTACATCAAAACTCTAGCTTTCCGAATAAACAACTGCCTTAAAAAATGGTGCTTTCCATAAATCTGGAAAGAAGCAATTGTCCTCCCAAAAGCAAATTCAACCAGCATGGTCACAAATCAATCTATGCCATATGATAGCAAAATCTTAGAAAATATCCTGAAAGAAAAAAATCTTGTCAAACATCAATCAGCAAAGTGCTATCAGTTCAAACCGAAACGGATTTGTTAACCAACGATCAATGAGTCACGGGCTGGTAAAACTTTTAGATGATGTTAAAGAAGATTTTTGTAAAAATTCAGTAACATAAGCCAATACAATTGACTTGAATAAAGCCATTGACCCAATGTAGATCGAAGGACTCATAAATAAAATGAAACTGCTCAGATTTCCGCTTAACATGTTTAAAATTATTGCAAGATATCTGCTAGACCGTAGCTTAAAGGTTAAAGTCAATAACAACCGATAGGAAAACAATTATATTAGGGCGAGGTACCACAACGATCTAATCTCGGACCCGTCCCATTAAAGAAATTTACAGTGAAAAATAGGTAACCTGAAAGATATATAATAAAATCAGTCTGATTGCATATAATTTAAAATGTGCAATATAAAGACAAATGATTCGACCAATAATAATGTATAGTTTTGAAGCGTGGTACAATCTCTCATCATGTCAAATGCAAAAAATTAAAAGTCTGGAACTAAAATGCCTATATAAATGCCTTGTAGTACATAAAGCTTATTGAAAATTGAAGAAAAGCAACAATATAAAAATATATGGAAGAATAAGTTCAAAAAATTTTTTCCTAAACATATTGTGCTTATAAAATCACTAGTGAGAAAATTTTCCGAACTCGAAAACGAAAAACGATTCAACTTATCTGGCAAAACAAAGGAACAAAAATAAATATTATATGAAAAGTCTTTCTAACATCATTTTTGTATCACCTACACAACAAAGGCCTATCAAAATGAGGAGATGAACTTACATTCTATAGGCGTAAGTACAATAGCAAAACGCTCCTAGATTTAAGTAAAACTAAAAATAAATCACAAAAAAACAAAAGAACGCAACATAAGGACAGCGAATAAATACCGTATGAAATAAGACTTCCATTTATGTAAAAACGTAGGTAAAGAATATAAATAACCACCAAATGTGAATAAATACAAGAAGAGTCAGTCTGAGGCTTTCCCAAACAACATTAAACATTTAGGTAAAAGTAAACCTCAGCAAAAACAAACATATTAAGGCACATTACTGACAATACCTTTTATAATAAGACGTAGTATCATATCAAACAATAATTATGAAAACCAAAGAAATTGTACCATATTCAGAAACTACTTTAGCCTAAATAAATATCATTTACAGCAAAAAGAAATGTTTCTACAGTCTTCACATCTGATGTGATAAGGTTCAAGTTATCGACGTCGAGGAAGCGGCATTGACGAAAATTAGCACCGGACTCGACTCAATAATAAATAGTTTCTGTTTTCATGGTTCCCATGAAGAAAAAAAAATACCAATCAATGAACTGAGGCCTGACCCTTTAAATTCTTGGTGAAGCTTAAGACCTGAGAATAATTTCACCCAAAAAGAGGGTGTAGATTTCGTGCTAAGGCTAAGAATTTCTTTTTTTAGTGGGTGAATCAAGGCCCTAGTCCTTGTTGCCTGGTTTCCTTGGGCTGAAAATTTGATTTCGATATATTTTCTTATATTTTGAAAAAATGTGAATTTATTCCCTTGTATGGAAAATCAGTTCCTCTACTAAGGCTTCCAGTATTCCCGCATCGAAGCCCTGTTTGAAATAGCAGAAATTGTTGACATTAGAACGGAGGAGGGACGACTCACTCTGCGACAAGAACTTTCTTCTCTCGAAAAGTAAATAAAAACGTAAAGAGGCTTTATTAGAAATTCAGGAGGGAATATGAGAGAAGAATTTCTACTAGACCTTTTGAGCTGTTCTAAATAACAAGTGAAAATTTTTTCTGAGGACTTGCCTGTAGATGTGGATGAACTTTCCACAGCAGAAGGCGATGTTTTGGATGATTGTGAAGGTGAGTCCGATCAAATGGAGTCAATGAACACGGTCCGCAAAGAAAATTCCCGGAAAAGTCGCATTCTGTCTCTACCGCTTAGCCAGATTCCAAGCACTTCTGAAACTCACTCTTTGGTCTCCAACGTTTTGGCAAACGTAAGTGAACACGACATTAGACCCACCCCAGTGTGTAGAATTATCGTCTGAGCAAATAAAGCTTGAATT
This sequence comes from Stratiomys singularior, assembly GCA_954870665.1. Taxonomy (NCBI): domain Eukaryota; kingdom Metazoa; phylum Arthropoda; class Insecta; order Diptera; family Stratiomyidae; genus Stratiomys; species Stratiomys singularior. Next base: position 52,079,809 of record OX940879.1, read on the forward strand.
AATGTTGCAGTCAGTGCAGAGCAAAAGGTTCCTTCGATAGTTTGCTACAGGTGTAATCTTAAGTTTTTCAGAAAAAGGATTTAACGAGTATACAAAAAAAAGTCAGCTTGATGCCTCGAAATACGACGTCACAATGGCCAATTCTACATTAACTCTTTTGAACCCGAAAACAATAGATAATAATAACAGCCGTGCTTGCTTTCTAAAATGGAATCATGTTCGTGCAACACCCATGTATTCCCAACAGAACGTAATGACACTGTTATTAAAGGGAGTGCATACTTCTTACGAAAACAATAACGCCAAGGAAGAACTACAGGCCATCCTAGAAGAGGATATTTTTGGAGTCAGAAGTTTCTCAACGGTTGACTGAAGTAAGAAAAAGAAAACTTGTTCCTGTTTTAATTTAAGGCAGACTAAATGGCTATGGACGTAAAAAGCGCAATATCACGTCGCTATGTCTTTCATTTCAACAGTATTAAGTGCACAAAACATTGCCAATCAAAAAACTGCTCCTTTTAGGGGAAGCAAGGCAAGATGCAATTTAATGCATGAATTCAAAATCACTTCCATAAAATAAACCGTTCGAGATGGTGTTCCCTTTGCTGATATTCAGAGGTGCAGCCAAACCAACTATAATTCAACAACAACTGGACGACTGAGTTTTGGCTTCACCCAGGTGACTGCCAGAGCTAAGGCGACCGAAACCTTAGAGCAAAAGCGAAAAACTAATGCGGGTGACCCAAGCGAATCTGCACCACAGCAGAGCGGCAACAGAAAGCCTGCTTAAGCATCTAGCAGATGGGAATACCGACATAGCACTGATGCAAGAGCTTTACCAACTTAATGGAAAGATACTTGGAATCAAGTATCCAGTAAAGCAACATGGACCTAACATCAGCGGTGTTCGACAGAAGGGACGGGCAGGTAAAGCTGGCCTCAGCATACCTACCGCGTAAAGCTCCGATGCCGACCACCGAATTACGCACACTATCAGAACGGGGGAAAACGGCCATTACCGGATGCGATGCAAACGCGCAACACGAACTCTGGGGAAGCATCAAGCGCAACGAAAGAGGTCAGCAGTTAGTCAATTACTTAGTAACTACAAACCTCAACTTAGCAAATAAGGGTAACACATCGCCTTTTATAACAAAATCTAGAGCTTAAGTGATTGACGTCCCTCTAATCACAACAGAGGCATTGGAGGACCTGCACGGCTACAGAGTATGTGACTCACCTAGCCTGCCGGACCACCAATGGATTACTTTTCAAGTGAGAAGAGACGAGATCGTAGAAAATCCTAGAAAAGCGGATTGGGACGGCTACACAAAGGCTACTAAAATATAAACCAAGCGAATCCAATTAGAAGTCGAAAGGTCATCGACAATAAAGTGAGATACATCACAAGTATACTGGTCGTAAGTTTCAGTGAAATGGGTCCAACCACTACCCTCAAACAAAACAGGAAAGCTGGTGGAACAAAGAACTGGAAGAGATGAGCAAAATATTCAAAGAATATTCGGAATAGCTCGCCTCACAAACCGAGATATGGATTTGGAGGACTATAATCGAAATCTGAAAATTTTTAAAACAGCTATACGAAAAGAGAAAAGGAAATCCTGGAATCTTATTCCAATACTATAGCAATATTGAGGGAGGATGAAGAGACAGAAAAAGTAAAGAAAAATAGCAAGCAAAGAAAAAGTCCTTTGGGCCATTAATACCTTCGAACCTTACAAATCAACAGGAACCGATAAAGTATATCCGATCATGCTTATGAAAGCGGATATCACAATAATACGGATTTTGGTGAAAATATATAGAGCCTCCATATCCAACGGCTACATTCCTTTGGACTGGAGTGAAGCTAAAGTTGTTTTTATACCGAAGCCGGAAAAAGCCAGCCACTACAAAGCAATCCATTACCGACCTATCAGCTTAACGTCTTTCATGCTAAAAACTCTGGAACGCCTGGTGGATGGGTACATAAAAAGCACCATGAACATAATGAAGCTTTGTCCGAACCATCATGCATACCTCCCAGGGCGCTCAACACAGACGGCACTACACGAGGTCGTAAGCAGAATAGAGAGGAACCTTGCTATCAAAGATTACACTTTGGCGGCCTTCATTGATATTGAGGAAGCCTTCAATGATGTAAAAACTGAGAGCATAGTAGCAGCCATTTCAAAATATGCAATAGAACTATATCTTACGAAATGGATGACGAACTACTAGTGAAAGGAAGATAAAAGCCGAAGAAAATGGCGTAACCTTGAATAAATGGACTAACAGGGGTACACCACAAGGCGGAATAGTATCACCACTTGCCTGGGTGCTCACAGTTAACCAAGTAGTACGCGTACGCTGACGATATCGTTTAGCTTCGCTCACTCTCAAATTTTTTAGAGTTGGAGAAGCTAAGTGGACTGCGCATCAATGCCGACAAAACGGGGCTTAGGCTTTACACAAAGCGCCGTAAACCGGAGAAATTTTCACCCCCGACCATTGACAGAAAACATATCAGTTTAGTAAACAAGGTTTATTAAGCAAAACAATACTTAGGAGTAACCTTGGATAGTAAACTAACTTGGACTCCACACATAGGAGCAGTCAGACGGAGAGCTACAGCGGGGCTCTGATGAATAAAACCAGATGAATAAAACCCAAAATTGCCCACTGGATCTACACAACAGTAGTGAGGCCTATAACTACTTACGGGGCATTGGTTTGGTGGCAGGCATTACAAAAGAAAACCATTGCAAAAGAGCCAGAGAAGATCTAGCGAATGCCCTGCCTTGGCATCACAGGTGCCATTAGGACTACGCCAACTGCTGCAATGGATATAATGCTTAATATCATGCCACTCGACAAATTCATCTTCGGAGAGGCATCACTTGCAAGCATAAGATTAAAATCCACATATGGGTTATCTAACCACACTATAGAAGCGGCAACAACCAACCTTAATGGAATAATACAAATACTCTTGGATAGTAAGTCGGCACTGCAAGCGCTTGCCTCTAACCACGTAGTTTCACAACTGGTGCAGGACTGTTGGCAGGCTCTTAAAACCGCAAAAACCCGAGTAAATGTAAAACTGACATGGGTCCCTGGACAAGAGGTGTAGAGGGAAACGAAAGAGCCGATGAGCTAGCGAGAGCTGGATAAGCCGACCAAAATGCCACTAGAATAGACACAATTAAAGTGCCACTGGCAACGGTAAAAAGGGAACTAGACAAAATCCTCTGGAAAGAGACAGATACGGCTTGAAATGACAGGATCGACTGAAGGATAAGCTGAGCTCTTTGGCCTCACCCTAATCAAACGAGGACAAAAAAAACCGAAATGGCGTTAGAACATTGGTGGCAGTATTAACGGGCCATAATCGTCTAGGTCAACACGCCAAACGAAAAGGAATCCAAACGGATGACACTTGCCGAGCTTGCGGCAAGGAGAAAGAAAGTCTGGCCAACAAACGCCTTACTTGGCTGAGATGTACTGGCGCAACAGAATTGGAACACTTGGCGAACACAGAACTGGTAGAACTCCTTGGCTTCTGTAGGACGACAGGATGGACCATCCGTAAACAATAGTGCTACACATGGGGAGCTAAGGGCCGATTTCTGGCCTATGCTAATTTCCAGCAAGTGGACCCCAGTACAATAATAATATAAATAAATAATATTTTCAGGAAATTGTTTTTTATATGTAATTTTTAATTGTAAGGTATCGAAATGAAACAGTTTAAGTATCTTTAGGTTTAGGTTTAGGTATATTTAGGTATAGTTTAGGTTTAAGGTATCGAAATGAAAGTTTAATAATTATTTTAAATAAAATTTGGAACGCGCTACAGAGATTCGAAAATTATATGGTCAGATTGCAAGTCACTTTATGAATAATGTGACCTGAAATCGGATCGTTTTTTAAATTTTGATACAACTACAGATGTTGTATCGTTTTGAGAAAACCCTAATAGGATTAAGTACGGACTGGGCTGGTTTGTTGGATGAAGACCTAGTGTGAGGTCGGATTCATGTGCAGCAGTTGGATGTACATGTGTTAAATAAATAAAATACTTTTTGGTTTTATTTTAATTTATTTAGAAATAAAAACAATGAAAATACATATAAATTGTAGGGATAAAAAAATTAAAGTATTGGCTGCTCATCATCGTAGTCCGTCTAATACTGTCCTGGTCAGAACCTGAGCCCTGAAGCAGGTCTTGAAAAAATAATTCACAAAACCTTAAAAAATCTTTAAAAAATCGTCTTGAAAAAATAATTCACACCTTTGAATTATTACGGGGTCTAACGGCAGTAAAATGTATTATACGTGTTTGAGATATTTTAAACTTTTTGCTTTTGCCTGTTTGTACTCCTGTACTCCTTTGGCGAAGTGAAAGGTTCACGTCGGCGATAGTCTTTTTTGACTCTTCAAACACTCAGTCTGGCGGCATAAAAATATGTCCTTTAATATGTAAGAAATGACGTAGCTTAGTGAATACCTTGCTAGAAGCCATGAAATTTGCGAGCATTGTTACCATTATAAAATTTTTGTTCTGTCTAGAACAAGAATCTGTGTATAGCTCAATTTTTAATTTTGTTTATTTTCTGTTAAACACGCTGTGGCTATCTCATTGGCTCTGCGACTACTTTGATTTACTAGCCATACATAAAACTCAATACCGTCCTTGTATTGTTTGACTTTTGGTTTATGTTGCATTATACAAAGGTTATCAACCAAGCTTTCCGAGAATAGAATATCTTTCCAACGCTCAACTTTAGAAGTGGTTGATTTTGCTGGCAATCAAAACTAATTTTTTTACTGTTTCTTCATTATATGCAACCTCATTATCATAACCATTCAATAAAGAAAAAAAAATTTTTAGCTCTTAGTTTATAAAGACGATATTCGGTACGAATATTGTTTTTAGTTTCCAAATCCTTCGCATTTTTTATTTTATTTGTCTTCATGAGGGTTTCCAAATCCTCAGTTGAAGTTTTTCTAGAATACTGATTTATTTTTAAATAAAGAAAATGTTTTTGATTTTCTGTGAATTTGTCGTACATCGATTTCAAATTTAGTTTGGGAGGTCTAGAGCATTTATTTCTTGAGTAATGCTTTCTTGAATTCTGCACGACATTTGTATTTCATAATGTCTTCATTTATAAGCTCAGTATCTGCCAGCTGTTTTACATTCTCACCTCCTCACAGCTCCTTTGGTTGTGATCCAGTTGCCAAAAAAGCATTAGCCACGGGTAGAAGGCGCATACGTCGAGTACCGGTGATGGAAATAAACGTTTTAGAACAAACCTGAACTTCCTGTGATTGACATCGTACGAAAGTTTGCCGATTGCGTCACTTTTGTTTGGCTCTTGGTAGATATTTCAACAAAAATATGTCCTGCCCGATTTTCATAGCATTTAAGTACAGTTTTTGTCGAAACTCTGTAACAAAAAAAGTGTTGTGTACTTGTGGTCGCTTGGATGAACGAAATCACATTAAAATGCCGCGGGGCAAATTGAGATTTGAAATGAGACTGTCGCTATTTTGCACCCTGCTACCTCTCATCGCGTTTGTTGTGTAAAGTACAATAAAAGAAACACATATTCACTCGGAAAATATTGCGTTCTGAATTAATCGGTCCAATAGGAAGTAGTTACCTTTCATATCATCTATCGTTAGTTTTGACAACTGACAGAAAGATCTTTTGTTGACACCAGTTGTTGATACATCTCAATGATGATTGCAGTGGAAATCAGGGTCTCCTTTGCCTTCAGATGTGTATTTAGAAGTATTACAACGTTGGTGATGTCGCCTATGCTTTCGCCCATGTCGATTGGAATAACAGCAGAATTATATTCTTCGTTATCCATGTTAATTAGTTCACAAAAACAATGAGCGTGCTTTCTCTATGACGAAATAATCAACACTAATATCTATCAAAATATGAATGCAAACATCACGTGTCATTTTAGAAAGGCAAGAAAATATAAATTAAAGTAATCCGTCGCCTACCACGTTTGGAGTATCGCTATGAGAAAACTCGCCCTTGGTAGATGTTTCACTTTGAAAAATTCCGTAAGTTCGCAATACAATTACAATGCCTTGTGTACCATTTCCCGAAAATTCGTTGATGCTATCGTATGCAGCTCTAGAAAAGGTGTCCAAAACCGCGAAAAACCCGAAAATTAAAATCGCTTTGATGAAACGCTTCTGAATTGGTATTAGCAAACATTTGTCTCATTTCACTGACTTCTTTGGTTTTTATTTTTTATTAAAAACTATTTATTTATTTTGGTAAGTATAATCAATACTTCATACTTTGTTATGTCGTTTAGTTTACTCTTTAGTGTAGCACTAAAATAGTTCTCCATATGATTTCAACGTTTAAAATTTCCTGAAAGCCACATAGCACACATCCTAAATTTTCAGTTTTAAACTGAAACCTAGTGTCTTAATGTTCATATTGTGAAATAGGAATTTACCATACATAACTTGAAAGTAATCTCTGCAGATAAATAAATTTATTTCAAAGAACGCAAGCCAATTTCATGTGGAATATCGTCAAGATAAAAAAGGATAAAAGGAACGTGAAATAACTTAGTAGTATGAGGCGACCACATAAAGCTAGGACAATAACAAACTACACGAAACTCTCTTTCTCAAAGAGGATGAAACAATATATTCGAATTTACATATCCGTTTCCTCGTTTCCTTCTAGAGCTAGTTCCCATGATTATTACCTTCTTTCTGTTGAAACCGTCTGCTTTGTTTATAAATTGTACCTAAGGGTGAAACAAATCGAATTGTCGTCCAATACTACTGGGAGTTGATCAAGAGAAGGATACCGAAATAAAAGTGAACAATTTCAATGATCGCTGTGGATTAACTTTAGTCATTCGGAGTAAAGTAAAACTCGTACATGTTTGGCAAAAATGGAGCTGAGTGTATTCTATACATATAACTTTAAGAAGTTATACTGAAGTAAGCTTAATAACTTTGATGACAATCGGACTTTTTATTTCAAGTAAAGTGTTTCAAAGAATAATAGATAAACATTATATAGCAGATAATTATTATCAAATATTGACATATGTTGCATGTGAAAATTGCAAACTATGTTTATTTTGCTTATGTAAACTGTGTTGATGATCAATTTCTTTACTGATATGCTTAATGTATGTCTTCATGGACCATAATAACTTGAAAAATTGGATGCATGGCAATGAAAAAGGAACCCTGGATGGTTCTGGGACTGTGTCATAAAGTCAGGGCTTAGAAAAATTTGTGGCCTCAACAACTTATACGAATGCAATCATGAACGATGAAGCATCATGAACGTTTTGCAATTCCAAAGCTATGCTATGAAGAGTTATGACGCACTCCGGCTGTTTTCGACTCCCAAAGACTGATGTCATGATAATATCATGACTGATGTCTGTGACACTTTAAGATTCTGGGGTCGTATATGAATAGCGTTCACCATTAGGAGGAACATTATAAATCATAAAGTTTCTCTTAACGTTGTACTTTTCAATCAAAAGTATTATTCTGTTCGATAAAGTTAAGTTGCAAAAGTTTGGAAAAGCAGCGCAAAGCTTGCAGCTAAGAAAAGAATAACAACTCTTGACAAACTCAACAGTGAGAAGTCATCAAAAACAGACAAGTGGTTTTGATGACCGACTAGAATCCTTCCTAGACCGAACGCTGACCAACCCATCTTGTAACGGTAAGGCTGAAAACCCCGTGCCCTCTGAGTAGTTTCGTCAGGTTATAATCAGTCTCAACATGTGTTCTGCAAACTGCTGCTCTAAGTCACTAATCAGCCGTCTGGTCCACATACTTCACGTTTCGTTTAAATATGATTGCTGCCATAAAGCCGGGTCCTTTTTATTTCCCTACTCGGCTGAAAAATTCTGGCGCCGATTTTTTATTTCTTTTTCAATTTCTTACAACAAGGGTTTCGTTTTTAACAAGAAGCATAACAGGGATCACCCTCAAGATAACTAGCGCTATCTGTTCAGATACAGAGCGGCATGTAATTCATATCCGCAGGGTTCCTTGCCTCTATACTTATGCGCAGCACCCTCGGTACGACTTTTTACTAAGAGCATCAGCTCAGACTTCGGAGCCGTATAAGAGCACTGACTCCGTTGTACTCATGAATAGACCTCTTTGACTCGAAGTTGGTCTCCTCGTGTTGGCAGTAAGGCCACTTGGAGCCAACACTCCCGCTGCAGCCTTATTTGCTAACGCTTAATCTTGTTCGAGGAAGCTCATCTTCGAATCAAATCATCATGCCAGGTTATTTATTGATTCCTTAAGCTCGATTATTATTTTGCCAACTCAAACGCGAGGGATCCGCTGCTTGGTTGGTATGACGACATCGGTCTGTTCTAGCGCTACGTTAAACCCTCGGCCTGTCATCATAACTCACTTGACGTAGTATTGCACTCGGTTTAAGTGGAGTCTGTTCAACAGTACGTCGTCATAGTCGTCTGCATACCAAATCTGACGCGACTCTCCCAGTAACTGCAACACCAGAATGTTTTCGCCCGAGACGTTCCACAGGTCCGTTCAAAGAATGGAACCATGCGCCATTCCTGATATCGCATCTATTCTTCACCAACCTCGCAATGTGTCAAAGACGAGGATACCCAGAAATATTTCAATTTCAGATGGCTTCCCTGACTCTCTCTCTCTCTCTATCTGATGAGCTTCTGGAGCACCGTTACAGCGGCGATCAAAATACAAAGGGGCCAATATGAAGATGGTTCCTCCAGGTTACCCTCGTTAGAACAAGCCTTGTCCCTTTCCATCAATTTGAGAACATGTCTTGCTGCAAAACATGTCAAAACATGTCAGGGCAAAGATGTAGTACTTCCGCTGGGATATCGTCTGGCACTGTGGCCTCTTCTGTTTCTAAGCATTTCACGTCCCCCGTCCAGCTCAATTACACTTACAAAATGGGCACAGTGCAGCGAATTCTCTGTATGAAGCGTCGGGATAAATTGGCTCGAACAACCTCGTCTAATTTTTTCGCTTCTAGTGTATTTAGGGCAGGGTATTTGTAAGTTTCAAGTCTTTGCATGAATAGCCAAGCCCCACGGGTCCCTTTTGATGTCCTCAGCAAGTTTACGCCAGCAGCGAACCTTGCTCTCGTTAACCATCAACCAACCTCGTTAACCAGAGTTTTCTACCCGATCTGTTGCAAGCGTTTGGGAATGTGACTCGTCTCGATCTCTTGAACGTTGGGTTTTGCGGTGAAGTCTTTAATATTCTCTTCACTTTTCAGCGATTTCAGCTGTCCATCAGTACACAGCAGGTTTATCGTGGTGTTGCTGTACTGTAAGCAACCGAACGCAAAGTTGATGAACCCAATGATGGAGATCACTATGTTTGCAACTTTAACTCGGGTCGTCCCCGTCATGGTCTCAACATTCATGAGAACTGTGGCGAACGCGTCGAAATCTATTTTAGCAATGGATATTAGACAGTACCAGCCAGCATCCTCCTCGTAGTGGAGTTGTACGCTATTGGTTGATCTGCAAGACTTAGATCATGTATTCGTGTTTCTTTCGCCAGGACCTTCTTTGAAATTTGAGTGGAATCTTCAGGCTTCGGTTCCTCAGCTTTGCAGAAAATGCAGCTATGTTTGTTGCTGGTTTGTTCCACCTTTGGAGCGCATGTTGCTTTGATCTGGCCCATTGGGATTCCAGGCAATGTGTTCGAAGTCAAAGAATTTAGGACTGCCCTCCGGCGTATTCTGGACGCAACGCAGGAATTGCACAGAATCTTTTTCAGTGATTTCTACTATCACGTACTGTTGCCATCTAGGATTGGTAGAGGTCAGCTTTACTCTAAAGCTGTCTGCCGTAGGAAGAGTTTTCCGAATAGACTTTTCTACTTCTTATGCATTCGTAACACAGACAATGTCTCTTATTTCCAATGGGGCTATGGGCTATAATGTCGAGATAACAGCTTTAGAAACTTTTCCTTGAACTCGTTGAAGAAGCCCTTCTCGATGGATTCTGCGCTGACTTCTAGAGAAGGTCGCCTGTTTTGGTCACTCTTGCCATTCTTCCGCAAACACCGGTTCCTAGTTCCTCGTTTCACCTGGTCTCCCTTAATGCAAGAAGTTTTATTTTTTGTTAAAAGTGCTTCACCATCAATTATGAACATATTGAAAAAAAAGACAGATAGATTTCATAAAAAATTAAGTACTACTTTTCTTTCCTTTATTTTAAAGTTCTGCTCGAAAGGTAAGGAGTTATTATTGACAACCGAAACGCGTTCACAATTCGGAGCATTCGGAGCGAATGTAGCAAATAAAGTAAGCTTTGACAGGTAGATGGATAGAGAGCTTATAAACTCAAAGACAAAGGTGAGTGGAGTAACCGCGATAGCTAGCTTTCTGAAAAAAATAATAATAAAATAATGTGTAATAGTATATATGAGTCGTTCTCCAGGAATAGAAAATCTAAGAGAACGTTGATGCGGATCTCTCCACACCCTCGTTTTTATGTCCTGTCTTCATCGCGTTTTGCTTACAAATACCAATGCATCTGGTGAACGGGAGCGGGAGTTTGTTCAAAGTGTTGTAATCGCTTGTTGGTGCTGAGTTTGAAATTTTTGATTAAACTTTATTCCACCATGGTCGCCAAATCATATGACTCCGGTTACATCTGCTTTCCAGTAATAAAATTAGTTTAGTATGAATTAACGCTGTTATAACTACTGTTTTAATGCACTAATTAATATCAATTAATATCTTCTTCATAGGACCAGTCGTATCATAAAACAGAAAAGTCGCATGAGTTGTGTAAATATGTTTTCATAAACGAGAAAGAACGAGAAATATTAAACAAGTTTTTGGACGAGAGATAAAGTTTTCGCAATGAGGCGTACTGCGGTCGAAAAAGGAAAAATATTGCTTTTTAGGAAGAAATTGCGATTACTTACGAAATAACGTCAAAAACGAAAGTGGGTCAACCGTTTAGAGTATTTTGAAAGCGTGTCGTAAGACCTCGCTTTTCAATCTCTCGGGAAAAAGTGTAAGGCCTAGAAGAAAATCTTTGCACGAGGCACGTAAACAAAGATTCAACGCTATACGATCAATGGGGAGTTGAAACAAATTATTTCAAGGAAACTAAGCGTCCGAATGATGAAACGAAGGCTAAAACAGCTTGGTCTTTGAGTACGTACAGCTGTCAAAAAAGCCACTTTTCGCAGAATTGATGAAAAAGGTTCAGATTGGCAAGGCAGCCAGGGGATGGTAAATTGAACTGCGGATAAGTATGTAGCAATTCGTTTTTTTTTCAGATGAGTCCATATTCAAACGAATTAGATGTGAATGAAAAGACGCGTCCTTGGAAGAAAGGAAAAAGATTTAAGCCAAAACTGTGAAGCATTCTACACATGTCAGGATGTACTAAATGAAGTAGAGTTGGCAAAATAGTTCTATTTCAAACCCCTTTCATTGCCGTGAATTGCGTAAATATGTTGATTGTCCATCAAAGAGCGATTTAGTGAATATTCTGGTGATTTTACTCGACGCCGTGATATTTAGCTTGTTTGGTTCGTATTTCAATGAAACTTGCACTTTTAAATGTTAAGAAATAAACAATAATAAACAAGTTCGGATTTCCTCCCGCAACTTGGATCACATTCATTAGACAAGTTTGATAAAAGTCCAAATATGTAAATTATTGAAAAAAATTAGCGAATATGGGTCCAAATGTAAGAAAACGGAAGCTGCCGACATTAAACAAAGTAAAATAGTAACATAAGAAGAATGGTATTGTGAAATTATTTCGGATTATGCAAAAACTACATGTTTCTATGCCTAAGTGTATAAAACATTTAATCAAAGCTAACCGAGAACACATTGATTACTAGCCATAGAATTAAGTCTTTTTTGTTGCATCTTTGAAGTTGTTATCAGAAAACCAATTGAATTCACATTTACTACTAAAATCAATTCGATTGTATTGTGTTTAACCAATAGATCCGAAAAAAATGTTATATAATCCCCAAATTCTTCGTACCACTGTAGATAAATCTTCTTTTCGTTTACACTTGTACTACTAACATCTTCCTTAATCAAAACTTAGGGTTAATGCCTTGGTAAAATTTTCTAAATCAAATCTTTCTATAAGTTCCTCATTTAGGAATCAATTATACACAGGCTTATGTCATTGAAATTTCTGAATAATAACAAGAAACCTGTTTATTTCATAATACTGTCGTATACTAGTCCTTGATATTTAATAATTTAAATGTTTTGTGGGTTGCGAACGTTGGTTTGTTAGCAAATAATATATTGACAAAAATTCTCATCTTGGTGTCATAAATGTACTCTGTTATTCACAAGGCTGCATTTAAGGATTAAATTCCGTATTCAGAACCCAACGTAAGTGCTGACAGGCAAAATGAAACAAGCAATTTCTTTATCCTTAATCACACAACACAGAAGTATACAAATAAGGACATGATTTCGCATTTCCTGCCACTCAACATCATTATCAAGTACAAGTCATCCATCAGAGCCTGGCGCTGAGTGTCCATCATCAACGTTCTCTGGTCTAATTATAGCTAACTAAATCAAAACCAAATTCATCAAACGAACTGCCGACATAGCAGCCTCTCCTCCAGGACAACGCTATGATTCCATCCTAGCTCCTTGTAGCGCATTCACTCCCATGCTTTAAGGACACCAACTATACTAAATGATCACCTGCCGGCAGGTGTGCTGAAAAATTGCTTTACATTTCGTCCACACCATAGGACGACAATATTATCTAGAAAGATCTTAGCATGGCATAGATGAAGGGAGAGCAGCAATCTGTCACAGGAACGACAGGACACTAACCGAGCAAGGGATGAGTGACGGTGGATTGTACCGAATCATGCTTTGAATTTTCATGTTGTTTAGCCACGACGTTTTCAACTGACAACTCAATAAAAATAGTCCAATCATCAATCAAACGTGGAAACTACAAGGCAAATTTTATTGCTTTGGTTTACATAATGCCATTTAGAAAAGCTAAAAAAATATCAGATTTCCGTACCAAATTAAAATTTATAAATGGTTTTAATTTTCAATAAATAGTAGAAATTAGGTTCATTTTGTAGATACCTTCGGCTTGGCATATTTATACACTAGATAAATGCTGTGATATAATACAAAAAAGGAGAAGTAAACTTGTTTTACCTTCTTCTATTGATTATGCAGATTTTTACGTCATTTTTCGAGTAGGTGATAGCATGTATTTTTTATTTTATCTATGATTAGAATCTGCATGCAAGTCTTGGCGAGCATAAGTTGTTCTCATTAGCTTATTACTCTGAAAATTTTTGAAAAACAGTGATTCAATCAAAATTTTTGTGAATTTTGAGAGTTATATGGTTCCTTTAATACACTTTGCTTCATAACATACTGATGCATATATCATCATACTCAGTATGTCACCATCAGTGGACTTATTTTTTTTTTTCAAAATACTCCTCATCATATAAAAAACTTAATTCATCTCTCTTGAATTTGAAAATTCAAAAAGAGTTAAAGAATTGAAATATTGAAAAACTTATAACTTTGTTTGAAGAAGATTTATAATATGGTTTTACATGAAAAACACTTTTTTTTAAATTGATGTATCTAATACTAAGAAGTTGAAGATAATAAAGATAAATCTTAAGGATAATCTAAGATAAATTTCAATCCTTCCAACACAATAGGCTCCTAAGTTTGGCGAACTCGGAACCACAGGTGCTAAAAATGGAGAGATGCCATCAACAGGCTGGTTCCATCTAATACATGTGTTGAGTTCTGTGTGATCATTTACCGAAATATTCTAATTGAATAACATGTGTCCATTCTTTCTTCCAGCTATATTGATTGATTTTTTGGATTTTTTTTGGGCCAGCTAGCGAATGAGATGAGATTTGAAGTCAACTATAGTTATTTCTAGTCCTTTTCAGTGTTAATTAGAGTTGTAAGCTCCTTGAGTCTATAACGTTTTTCTTCTGTGATGATCTCGAATCTCAACGTAGCAGCATAAAGCGCTAATATTCGCAGATGGCTCCTCTCAGGCATAAATAGTAAAGGCTGCAACGAATTCATATTTGCATTGTTTTTCTGCATTGCCAAACCTTTGCATTGCCACACCTTTTAGAAGGGTATTGATATTTTACCAATTTACTAAACCATATAAAGTTCAACTAATTTTGGTCAAATAACGTTAGTTCCAGAGTTCGTGCCAAGTATTAACGCTGTATGTGCTTACAATATAGCTTATACACAATGTATAAGTTGTAGTGAGGCCTTAAGCAAAATTTTATCTACAATCAAAAAAAATTACGCGTATTAACACAAATTCACCAAAACTTACTTACGAATACTCATTGGCAGTATAACAAAATGAGGAAAAAAATCGTAATCTATATTATGGTACCAAACAATACGATATTTCCTTGCACTAATTCAAGGACTTGTTTTGTTTTGATGCGCATGGGGTATTCATATACTCATAAACATTATTTCGTCTTTAAGTTAATAAAATTACGAATAAGCATGACATTAGTGCCCCATTATCAACAAATATGTGCTGACAATGGACACAGGAGAATCGACTTAACGGGAATGCTATCTCCACACGAACATCACTTTTCCAAGAATTAAATCTCGCTCATTTCATAAGATCTTGACAGATGGTCGACTTTGGATTTAATTTGTCAGTCAATTGTCAGTAATGATATTAATGGATAATTTCCAATTTTAAGACAATAATTTGCCCTTCGGCAGGACATGTAAAAGTAATACAATTTTCAGCTGTTTTTGAGGTTTATGAATTTGATTTGCATATTTTTGCCTTTGGTTGGATAGTACATTGTGAATATTAACAATTTATTAGTAAATGTGTTTCTAATCGCTCGGCAAATATTGGAATTTCGAAAAAAATTTGGGTATCATATTGCAAATGACACAAATGGCAGGCTCAAATGGAGCCGAATATATGAACAGTTAAGGGGGAAAAAGATAAGTTCGAAATTTTAGATGCCCACGAACGCTAATCTGCACGGACAGTGCCTCTCTATATTTTATAATCATTTGCTCAAACGAGATGCTCCGTACAGCTATCGAGTTGCTGCGAGTTTAACTAGGAGGAGTAGCCTCAGAAGGATAACCTAGTTGGCTGACTGAATCCACATTAAAATTTACTGCATCTTTCAATAGTTTTGTGTTACATGAAATCTAAAAAATATAACATAAATCGAGCAAAATATTATTTTTACTGAATGATTTATTCACAAATGGCCGTATTGCACTGTTTTTCAGGTGATCTGTGTATTTTAAAGGGTCCACAGTCGTATCAACAGGTGCTGTCAATTTAAATTATGACGAGTCACTAAATTCTTTTGGATTGTGCATAGTAAAAGGTAGAGAAATATCTATAATTTTCTATGCATAGATTTATGCGAAAGTTCAAACATGACTTTTTATTATACTATATATATCATAAATACTCATTTAAATCAAGTTGAGGTTTGACTCTTCGAACAACAACAAGAATTGAAGCGATATTAGTGAGATGTGGGATAAAAAAACCCTTACAAGACGTTCGATAAGTTCTTTCCAGGTTTCTTTAGGTTTACATTCTCGGCTACGTCAAGAGAGACTACATCAGGCACTTGATGAACTTGCCGACCAACGGCGCGAATATATTTGATGGGGTGTGAAGATGGCTAAATTTGTCCACAAAAGAGAGAAAAATATTGAAAGAATTAAAAAGAAAAGTAAAGGACTACGAGCTTGTCATCCTTCTCCAGTACATTGGCCTTCTCCTCTGAGGGAAAAGTTGAAAAAAAGTGCTACAAAAATTTGGAGAAAAGAGAATTTCATACCAGATTAATATCCCAAAAAGTAAATGCCTAAATTGTTTATAAGGTTATAGTAAAAGCTTAAAATTCAAATGAGTAGTAAAGTCATTGTTCTTTGAAGCATGATGGCTTAAATTTAAGGGAAGACATACCTCGAGTCATTCATGCTCTTTTTTGGCATCATCAATTAACGTAAGGATTGGCGGGGCGGGAAAATTATTCAATTGAAAAGACACATTGAAAAGTACGCGCTTGTATGCTGTCATCTTTTGCTTGTAGGGATGAATAATGGACTAGGACTAGGACTCATTGCTTTCCTGCCTTTAATCTATGAATGTTTAAAGTTAGACTTTATTATAGGATTCATTTTATCCCATCAAAGTGAATTAGATGTTGTTGTGAATTTAGGTTAAAACTGCTTTGAGACCTTGAAAAAAAATGTGAAAAAGAAGAAAAGAAAAAGAGAAAAATGTAAAAAAAGGTTAGCAGAAGTTGGAGAAGAGATCATTTCATACCCGAAAAAAATTCCCAAAAACTCAATCACGGCAATGCTTATTACGTCACTTATTACGTCATTGAAGGAAGAAACCGTAACGTCATAATATATGGCTTTCACGCACTTCTTCTAGAGGGCTTTAAAATGGGTTTGGAGAGCCAGAGCTTCCCCTCTCTGGTAATAGTCAAACTCAAGTCCCAAACCGTATCCTCAAAACTCAATAATAATATTGCAAACAGAAAACAATAATATTGCACACTTATTCTTGAGTGAAAAAGTTTCATTTCTTTCATATGATTCGTAATTTATCAGAATTGTTTCGTAAGCGCTTTCCAGCCTTCAACAAACCGAATTTTTAAAGCATAAATACTATCATCACATTTTGCCCATTTAAATGCATTCATTGTTTTTTAAATTATCAAATTTGATGATTCCCTTTCATTATTAAATATAAAACCTGATAAAATTTTCCGTCTTGTACTATGGTACTATGCGCAAAAAATTATAATTTTGTTGAATTGTTTCAAAAAAGTTTGTTTACATGTAATTTTTTCTTACATCATCATAACTTACTAAATTCAACAAATGAATATCACAGTGAACATAGACTGCATTTAGCTGGATATATTTCATGTGTTTTTCTTGTCCTCTACACTTTTTTAGAGGAATATTTTTGTTCCTATGCGTTTAATAATTTGGTTGGGCGTTTCTTACGATGTTTGATCCTTGACTCCAAGAACGCCTAAAAACTTTTTGGACTCAAGTATTTACCTGGCCTAATGATTTACTTAACAATTCTTCAAAACTCATCTCGTATTTCAGTGATAACTCAACAAAACTTAAGAAGTTCTCTCGGGAGCTTAGATCAATGGCATCTGGCTCTGTGGCCAGGAAAGGCTTTATTAAACGTTGAGAGTGTCATAGTAACATTACGTACTCACCAGAGTTCTTGGCTTCAAAAAGATAATTGTTCTTGCAGTTCCGCAGTTCCGTGTAACTGCTGTGATATGTTAGAGAAATAACTAGATGGATTTGCAATGTACTGTTTCATTTTAGGGCATTTTAAATAAACTTCATGATATGTTTCCAATTTTTACAGCCTAAATCGCATTGATCCAAACATCGCATTTTTTTATGTTCAATTCGTGAATAACCAATATGGTTCACAACACGCCTCCCAAAATATAAGACAAGAGGATAACTATGTTTGTTCAAACAATATAGCTCCAGGAAAGACTACAATGTTCATTTTCAATCACAAACTGTTTCTCATGATCAGTTGGTAATTTAAAATTACTCTTATCAGTAACATATGGGGATAGTGAACCACTGCTTACATAAAAATAAAACTTAATTTTCTATGTGAAATTTCAATTTTTCCTGGTACTTTGTTGTGATTTTTCTTTATCTACTGATTTTCTGGGTATACATTAGTATTGGGTGCAACGTCTGCTACAATGATACGCTTAGTAACGAGTTATTCAGCACTCTTAGAGCCAGTA
This sequence comes from Stratiomys singularior, assembly GCA_954870665.1. NCBI lineage: Eukaryota > Metazoa > Arthropoda > Insecta > Diptera > Stratiomyidae > Stratiomys > Stratiomys singularior. The sequence continues at coordinate 52,097,695 of OX940879.1, forward strand.
TCGGCTCCACAGGGTAGGCAGGATGGGCCTCCCCTGCCCTTCAACTATCAACTTCTTTTTCTTCATAGACCTACAGCCTCCCTCGGCCCATCGCTCCCTGCAACAAGTTGTAATGTTTGTCTTCGTTTGGCAGGGACGCCATGTAATGTTTGATTTACTTGGAGACAAAACTCGCTATTTTATTAAATTCACTATATTAGTGTTCAGAAATTTTTATAGGAATTTTCAGAAGAATTACCTAACCAAGCAGCAGGGCCGCAGATAGAGTGGCGAGGACGACGTTGCCATTGTCCACTACGCCGTGGTTATCTAATTGGTCGCAGAAAAATACTTCGCGACACCTCCTAATGTAAGACCTCAAGTAAAACTCACTCTCTTGTCTTACGATCAGAATTGATCTTTATTTTGAAACTTACTTTCTATTTATACAGTTTTCTTACCCTAATTTTAAACTAAGTATTTACATCATTATTTACTTAATGCAACCCAAATGTATCGATTATCAGGTCATAAATTAATCCAGACCACACACATGCGATATTGGCTCGTGGGAAAGACACATGAATCCTCTTGGTCTAATTATGTCGCGTGCTACAAATGTAAAACGATCTTACGTATTGAAATGTACGTTGACTCATAAGTAGGTCGTGTTAATGAAAAAAGGTCAGTTGTGAATTTATGAATTTATGACCTGTCAGCAAAATGTACTTTGAATGACCATTTTATGTCATAGCATATTGCTAGTTTACTATTTATGGTATTTATGATATCGAATTCATGATATTCAAAAGGAATGACTTATTGATACATTTGTGGATGCATTGGTGTATCATATTACACTACAAAGTGTCTCGAACTTTTCTAGGTCCATTGACCACGTCCTTCAATTTTGAAGTCCAAGCAGCGATGAACTGTCTTCGTCCACAGAGTCAAACAAGCCCTTTCCTCAGTTTTCCCACTTGTCTCTGCTCTTTAGTTTTCCCAACAAATACCTTTTTGGGTATCCGTCGCTCGTCCATAGGATGAATATGGCCAGCACAATGCAGCATCCACCGTGTTATAAGTGTTGGGACCTCCAACTCGTCAAGAATTTCAAATAGCTTATGGTTGTGTCGAATTCGTTATTGATCCCCATATAGCTTCGTTCCATTTATCCGACTCGGGAAGCATCACTCAAATGCGTTCAATATGCTTGCGGATGCTTGGGTTAGAGTATATGTTTCACACCCATAGCATAACACAGGTCTTATCACAGATTTGTGTAATTGGAGCTTCGTTTTCCTGTTTGTGTTCATAACCGTCTGAAACGAATAAGACGATTTATTTGCGAGCTGTACTCTTTGGCGTCATTTATCTCTTTCACACGCCGTGCACAAATTCGCCCACATTTTCAATGCTGTATTCACCAACTGTGAAATTTTGTGGATGTGCGTAGTTTTTCTCGACTGCGTCATGTGCTTTGTTTTCTTCTCATTGATTTGTAGCCCTAATAGTTTTGCCATAGCGTAACAACAAACAGCGCTAACACTCCGAACGAACGACCGATCTAACGGTATTCAAATAATTCTGCAGAGTTGCATTGGTGTTCGTAAAAATGTTTATTTTTCTCTATTTTGTCTGTCTATTTACATTGTAAACAAAACGAGCAAAAAATAAAAATGTTTACTAACACTAATGCAATTCTGCAAAATCCGTTAGATTCGTCGATGGTCGGAGTGTTATCGCTGTTTGTTGTTACGCTATGGTTTTGCATTGCGGTCGAGTTTGCCCGCCCTGCTTTAGTCCGGTATTTTTGTCAAAGGCGTTGGTGAGTTGGTTATTGACGGAGTTAATATGTAGATTGTTGACGTTATTGTAATTTCGGTAAGATGGACTGATTTAGCTGGGATACCAAAGCGAAGCATTATTTGGTAGTGTACGTTACGATCAATACTGTCCTATGTTTACTTAAAGTCAACGAAAATCTGGCAAACGTATACATATGTGTAATTCCCAGCATTTCTTCAGTACCTGCTTAACAGAAAATAATTGGTCTTTCGTCGACCTTCTAGCTCCAAAGCCATCTTGATACTCCAAATGATAAAGATGGCGTATAATCTGATTTGATTTTCCAAGTTATTAGAAAATTATTTGTAAGCCGTGCAAAGTAGTGATATGCCTCTATATTTTTGGCTCTGTAGCTTAACGCCTTTTTGGTGAATACGAAATTTACTTGATTGGCTCCACTCTTTCGGCATATGTTCTTCTTACCTGACGTACTGAATGATTTTGTGGATGATTTTTTGAACACTACTGCCACAATATTTAATGAGCTCCACTGGAATTTCATCGATGTTCTGCGCTCTATTATTCTTTTTGACTTTGATGGTAGAACAGACTTCATACAGAGTTGATGCCAATGGAAACTGTCCAGGATTATTTGTGTCTTTATGCTCTAATGGGCTGGAGTTGTGTGAAGCATTAAGGAGTTTTTTGAAATATGAAGCCCATTTTTCCATGGCGTTGTTTTTATCACAGATGATGTAGTCGATGACATCACGGTAAAGCGTGTTTTTGCTTGGACCTCGCAATAACTCTTCACTACTATAATATTCGCATGTCAATATATATGATACAAATTTATATCTTTATGAGAATCATGAACGAAAATTCCAATACTTGAAAGTTTATTTTGAATTTTCAATTAGAAATTTAATCTTCAACTTTCAATTAAAATTCCCATCCATAAATAAATTCATTCATTATTCCATACAAATAAAAGCTAAAAACTTCCCTTCACAACGCATTTATACAAATTCAGAAACATCACACAAGGATTAACATTGTTTCATTTATTTATCTCATATTTTAATGATTGATTTGGCTTGATGACATGCTGAATTTCCAAAAAAAAATTAACAACTTTTTACAAACTTTCGGGTAGTTTTCAGTTAGTTAATTGCCAGTGAAGTGAAAGAACTAAAGAATAACATGGAGCAACAGGAAATGAAAAAATTACCGGTTTTTATCTTCTTCAAAACAAATTCGATTCCTGATCATTAGGCAGTAAATTATTTTTTGTAAAAATAAGACCATGTCCGGACATGAGAAACTAAATTTTTTGCGGAGATTATAACAAATCGTAATTTATGAATTGTGCTTTGCATGCGAAATGCCATTGGCTCTGGGAGTGGCACTAGGAGTGAAACATTGAATAAAGTATTTGTCTGAAATTGTCTTATATTCAATGACAAATCAACAACTTCATGAATTCTACTGGATATGATGATTTGGAACATAACAGTGAGTCAAAACAAAACCATTGCCACCAATTGCCAAATACGATAACAATTTCAAAAGCTTTTTTGGTTTTGAGCAGAGTTTACAAAACTATTCAAAATGATTTAATTGATAGTATCGGCTCAGTAATTAAAAATTTCCTATCTTCCGAAACATATGAAACATCACGTTTCCATGGCAGACCGATGAAAGCAATTATGTTTTTAATTTTTTCGTTATCTATGAATATTTGATATTTTACAAGAAATGTTTCAAAGTTTTAAAATATATTTTTTCTTGCTTCAATGTTAGTTTTATTACGTACAATTAAGCAGTAGTAATGTCAGGCGATCTAAGCCGCTTGGAAAAAAAGTTAAAGAAACTGCTTCACAAGCATTTTTTATTTATTGTTTTGCGCATGGACTAAATTTGGTCCTGAAAGATGTTGCTCACAAAATAAATGAATGTTGTATCAATTTTCCTGATTTATCCGGTTTTTCGATTTTTTCTTTTTTTTCGCTTTTTTTCCCGAAACTCTAGCAAACGGCAGAATGCATTAGATAAAATTTGTGAAAAACGACTACTAAGCAGTAGTCATATTCGTTGGAATTGTGGAACGCGTATTATTGATATTTTGCTAAATGACCAATGTGATCTGTTGGAATTCTTTGAAGAAATTTTAGATAGCGACGATTTTGCTCGCATTTGAGAAACTTTGCGCGAGTCGATGGAGTTTAAAATTATTTCGAATGATTTCTCATTCAAATTTTTTAACTGAAAGTATATCATTTGTGATCTATCAGCAAAAGGATGTCATTTTCAATGTCATACAGTCAAAAATTTTGGATGTTAATTATCACGAAAGTAGAATTAATAATTTGACCACCACCCTTAAACGGCATCGAGAGCAGGATACATGTTTTGAAAATATTTTCGATGATTTTTGCATATCAACCAGCCAACCATCATCGCCAACCATCATAGAAATGAAAATTAGGTCATGATGGTGTTTCTGAACCATCATTATATTTCAAACGTCTTCATGCTGAAGTATTCGATTTTTTGATTAACCAACTGGAAATAAGATTTAATGATTTAAATAAATTAAATTTTTTCAGCCTAATCAACCGCGAAAAATTCTCAGAATATGGAAACAAATTTCCAATTAATTTACAGGAGTCTTTTTTTACATTTTCCGAAAATGTTTGAAAAGCGAAAGCCTCATAATGAGCTTTCAATATGGCACTCTGACCCCAGTATTCTTTGTGCTTCAACAGATAATAGATGGGATTTCGACTTCAAACTTTGATTCGATAAACAATTGAAAACGTGATGCTATTCAGATTTGTAAGCTCTATAAAAATACTCTTTTTTATTTACTGTCATTGTAGTTTTTATAACTGCATGTATGTTAGTTCAGTTAACTATAAACGAATGATTGCAAGGAAATGTCCGACCAAAAATCCGTGAACAACTTTAATTAACTAACCTGAACAGTCCACACACAGTCCTATCTGTCCTACGGTTCCTCGTATCCTTTCAATTAATCTCTCTCACACATATAATGTTAAATTGAGTATCGCCATACGTTACAGTCTATCAGCCACAACTTCACATTTTATTAGGTTTTCCTGGAATAAATTAAGTTAGGAGCAAAAAAACTGCTGTTTGAAACATTCCTTGAGCGGCTCCAAGTTTCGGATTATACTGAAACCATGGCAGTTTTACCCGGAAATTAATGGTTCTATTTTAGACCTGGAAGAAACTGCTATCATACCCGAAGGTTAATCCAAAACAAGGCAAAGAACACAAGAAAAATCAATTAATTAGCTAATTAAATTAGTTTTGGTGTTTTGTTCTTGTTTAGCTGGTTAGTTACCATCCTTATTTGAAGTGTTGTTCCCTTCAATGTCAGCTTTTGGCTGTGGATTGCTTCAAGTGCCATACTTTGCAGTAAAAGAAAATTACACGAAAACTCAAAGCAACATAAGAGAAAACTACAGATCGATCCAAAACTTTTACTTAATTTCCTGCTAGTTTTTGCGCTAGCGTTTCAAAAGGGATATGCGGTGGCAAAAGAAAAGTTTATCCGTAAAAGTTCAGGTATCCATTTGCTCTAACTTACATCAATCAGAGAGAAATGACCTCAAGGTATCGTTACAATTGCGGTTGGGCTTTTCATTAGTTTCATTCCAGGTTCATACCTGACTGTTACGACTGCCGAATCGAGATACATTTAATCACTAAATTGATTAAGGATCGACTTCCATAGAAGAAATTCTAATAATATATTCACCATGTATGTTATACCAGGTATCGCAAAGCATAATAAAATAAAGGGCGATTCCTGGAAGACTCTCATTACAATTGATTGTTACGCGAAGTTCATAAGTATATTGATTACCATGTTTGCACAACAGAAACCAATTGCACATTTTAATTGAAGCATCAGTTGGAAGAAGGTCATAAAGCCAAAAAGAAAAAAAGGAGATACTTAACGTTCTACCACTTTACTTTCAGCTCATTTGAACAAGTTAATGGATAATATGGAAATGGATAATATTAATTCAAATTATTGTACCCACAGTTAATAACGCTATTTCATAAGAAAGCCAACTCAAACACATTTAAACTTGATAGATTTATTTAATTCCTCCAACATAGTATGGACGATCATCACAAATTAGATTACTAGATTTTTTCGATGCTAACAAAAGCAAATACACGTGATACGGTAGAACAGAAAGTCTTCGTACAGCGTTTTTTTTCCCGAACGATTCAATATTATTAGATTAAGAAAAAATCTAATGAGGGTCATATGGCAGCACTTTTTAATGGTACGTATGGTCTGACAGCTGTCATAAGTTTTGTAAGTAACTTGGTTAGCCATTTTATCATAAATACGCCTGAGCAACGTCTACAAATTGTGCACATTCATTCAAATCAATAATTCGATTAAGCATGGATCGTTTCCGCACTACGTTACCCCTCACTGATAATCCACATTCACCCACATGTTGTAATATCAATAAAGGCTCAAGTGTGTCCATTCGACATCGTGCTCAACAAAATCCTGTGTTTGGGTACAGGAACAAATTGCTAAGTATCCCAAATTTCATAAGAAAAGTCCGTTTGGCGATGAGGATCACTTCCAGCCTAATGGCTACGTCAATAAACAAAACTGCCACATTTGGAGTGATTATCAACCACGAGCAATTGCCCAAACACCTTTACATCAGAAGAAACTTCCTGTTCGTGTACTTTATGGGTCCATGGAATCAATGGCCCACTTATATTTAAAAATGCCTCTGAGCGTAGAATTTCCCGTTTCGGATTTGGTAACTGCCCTGCAAAATCTTGTGATTTAACGCCGCTTGACTATTTCTTGTGGATATACGTCTTATCGCTCATCTAGAGATACCTAAACCAAACCTGAGATAATTGATCATTTGGAAGACAATAAGAGTGGTCGAAAGTTGGACCTCTGATTAGGACTTCCTTCCGACCATCCGCGACAAAGCCGTGTCCGAAGTCATTTACAAATGAAACTGTAAAAGAATTATCTTTTTAATAAAGCAAATTTCGTGGCTATCAAAATAACTAATTTTTATTTTATTTCCTTTAAAAGTATTATGCGTCAATATCCATACTTTAGTTCTGTTTAAAGTGTTTTCCGCGACATAATGCAGACTTGCTTCGCGACCCTCTGAGCTAAGCCCTCATGGAGAAGTGAGTTGGTTTTAAAGACACGTTTTGAAAGTACATTTAACCAAGGTTCCCTCAAATAAACGTATTTTGAGCTATTAATTTGAAGTATTCCGATTGCTACTTTCTGTGCATTTTCATTCATGGAAATAATTTTTGGTTGATGTTGTTCAAAAGTCGAGCAAACATCAACTTTTTGACGACCAAACCTGTAACCATGATGGCTTTGGAAGTACTTTTTATAGTATTCGAATTTTACGCAATATCACTAAGGATGGCTTTCTTTAAATGTGTCAAAGGTCACTTCCAAATATTGCACAGAATCATTTAAAAGGATTGATGGAAAGTCATTGATCAATGACATCATTCGGTTCATTAAGCAGGACATTACGTTTAATATATAACCCTTTAATTTTAAGACAACTAATGCTCAGACTTAATTGAAGTTACTCAAAATGGCCCTATTTTTCACTGGCCTTAATTTGGAGAAAGACTTCCAACATACTTGAAGGTTCTCAATATCTTACTTAAGAAAACATGTGAAACTACCGTCTAATGTTTTTGGACTTTCATTTCTAATTCAGTAGCCATTTCTTTGGAGTTATCAATCAGATTTATCAACCATTGTAACGAAGTTCTAGCACATGCTGTTTTTTTATTATTATACTGCAAACAAAACTGTTATTCTTAAATATTTTTACAGTACTAACTTCCCAGTACTAGCGCTTAGCCTTTACAATAAGTGCCACATATCTTAAAAGACGTTGCACTTCTTGAGTTAACTGAATTTAACACCAATTCAAAAATTAAAATCGTGCCTCAATTGCAATGGCCAGCTAAGACGCTCCTCAATGAATAGGTGGTAAAGAATGGCGCACAAGCCAGCTGCAAGTAGAGAATGCCCTCCTTTCAACGGTGCTTAAAGAGACGACCAGCCGAGGACTGCAATTTCTATTCAAAACCTGAGGTCAATCGGTTTAAACGATTATAGCAATACCAGCGAAATCAAACATCAAAAATGAAAATAAACAAAAAAGTACAGAGATAGAGATAGTAGGTAAAATTAGTAAAATCTGCTCCAACAATGAGATGGAAGCGGCCCTCACATTGACGCAGAACGATTCAATAGATACAGAAGCCTAGATAAAGTTAGATTTAGGTCACTCATTGGTGGATTGGCTTTTGAAAACAAGAACACTTTCTTATGACCCAATACTAAGCCGATTAATATGACCGGTAGGTGTGCCAATTGGACTATTCCCAATAACTCTACACGTTCCGTTTCAAATGACAACCTAACCCAACAACAACCTCTTGGCTGCCATCTATCTTCATAGAAATTCGCAATGATTGCGAAATTCGCGGATGTAAAATATCGCAATAACACGCTGTCCCCATCGTACCACAATGTTACCGAGCATATGTTACCGAGGGAATTGTATTGTAATGGTCTTAACCAAGCTTGGAGCTAAAATCGCTAAAAAGCAGACACTGAAAATCAATCGCAGTTCAGTGTGAACCCAAATAGCTTCCAGGTAAATCCCCTGTCCACGGAGATCGACCTCCATTCATAGTCCGTAGTACTTCAGGATATTAAACTAGTAATCGGAACTCATAAATACTACTCCGATCAATTACACCAAACACCCAAACAAAACGAAATAAATTAAATCGCACAGGAAATAGTGAAGCATTTAGGCGCTTCCATTCTAATCCAAAAAGTTCGGTAACTCTGGATGACCTATACGCAACTTCCAAATGAGGAGAGAACTGAAGTTTCAATTAAAAACTTGAATGTGATCGGCAGACAGTAAACACAGTACTCTAGCAATTAAAATAAAGTCTTTGCAGATGAATTGAAGGGGCTTTCATTACTTCGAAAATTTGACAGTTCATCCATCTCGGTGAAGGTGCAGGCTAAAACCTAAAAAAAAGAGTACCTGATAATGCGTTCTTTTTCATACAATCCTTCAAATGCTGTCTTGGGAATATCATCACTGCTGGTAAGTTTCAAGTGATTTTATGGTGATTTCGTTTTTATGTACAATGATTTACAATTCGTTATCTTAACCTAATACTTAACTTATAGCATTCACCTAATGGTTGTACCCAGAGCTCAATACAAATCTTTTTTTTTTTTTGATTCCTTAAATAAGTTATGTTATTCAAATGACTTACTATGGTCTTACTGGCCTTTCATGTCCATCTTTTCACTTATGTTTTATTAATATTATTTCTACTATGATTTTCTTGTACTTAAAACAGTATTTAGCTACAATATTCAGTTTTCTTATTAACTACACATCTCTAACCGTTGGTTGCCTCCATGATTCTATTGTCCACCGCATTGCTGATCGTGGTGGTCTCATGCTACGCCATCCGTTTTGCCGCTCGCACGATCAACTTTTTATCATATAGATTGATTGTTTCCGAGGCTGCATATCGGTACAGTGCGAATCCGACAGTTTTTGCGCTACAATAATCCTACTTTGCTCCACTAGAACCAATCATATCAAAACTGCAGACATGAGTATGGGCCTGATCAGGGACTTATTGGCAAGTATCTTCACCGGCTTAATGGCTGTTGATTCCTTGCTGAAAAGAGGGAATGGAGAAGATGGTATGCAGTTGTGCTTTTCTTTTTCTGGTGTCACAGTTACTGCTCGTGTGACGTCCAGATTTTTGATGTGGATCCTTGAATACAATCAACTAGTTTTTCTTAGCGTTAACTCTTATCCCCCCTTTTGACAAAATGAAGTGGACGAATCCAGGTTCATTTGGAGACTCATTCTTGCAATGCGGAAATTGTACTCAGAAGACCACACCACTAAGTCATCAGTGTAGGGATTCACCTCAATTTCAGGTTAATATATTGAAAAGAACGGGACTCAGAATAGACCCCTGCGAGATCACCGAACTAATGGTAAAGGGTTCAGAGCTAGCTCCACCAGACAACGCGAAGGCAGTACGCATGAAGCTTCAATTTTCATAGCATTAACAGCAGAGCCAAGTTGGATAAGTAGATAAGGCCGTCAATCCAGACACTTTCGAAAGCCTTTTCTAAGCCAATGAGACACGCTGCTAAAAATCTTTTTGGCCTGCTAGTTTCGTCGATCGTTGAGTAACCTCTTTTGAAGCCTTTGTCTTTCCGGACCAGTTCCTGCCTCTACAGAGAACTGTATGATGCTTTGGAGGATTACTCTTTCTAGTAACTTCCCTACGTTAGGTAAGAGAGATATAGTGCGATGATCGACTACTATTGGTGCTATTGGATATCGTGCTATTGGATTGCTTCGAAAATATTTTGGCGCATTTCCATTGCTGAGGGAAGTAGCAAGTGTTAATACAGCTATTTAGAAGGAGTGCCGGGGGAAAAAAATACGTGTGGAGAAAGTTTTAAATCTAGCTGAAATTTCATCAGCTCCAACTGATCTTTGGAATTTTGCTCAAGTACAAGCATCCTGAGACTTTCAGGGTTCGGAACGTTGGAGTGATTCGAATGCAAAATTCCAACCAAGGGCAGGTTCTTTTTGCTAATGAATTGAAGGCTTAGTCCTCACTTGCATTCTCCCCAAATATCAATTATCTATTAGATTTCGTGATTCGAAATCTAATATTCTCGTGATTTCTATGATTTATCTAATACAATTATCTAATTCAGAATGCTGACGTCTTCTTTTTGCATTCCCAATACCAGGACCAGTCTTTGTTGGCGACTGTTTTCTCCGCGAAGAGATGTCACCTTTACGTTTCATACCCCGTGTTTTGCAGTTTAAGTGTCTCAAAGGCTACCTGCGGTGTCTGCTCCGTTTTGGGTATAAATACCTTGCCGGGTGCATAACCGCGGTACCTCCTTTATGGGGACGACTCTAAACTCCTGATTCAGGGTGGTGTTACCTTGGCGACTGCAGTCTTTAGATATTCGAGAGACTGCTCGTCACTACAAGTCACAACTAGAGCTGTCTCATTGAGGTAGTCTATCACCGCTACCGTTAGTGCATCGATTCCTGCGTCCCGATAGGACTTGCTCACCAGAGTTTGGGGTTCGCGGCTTGTGGTGCAGCTTTCAGTTTCCTTTGCTTGCTGCCGCTTTTTGGCTGGTGCCGGGGTGCGTTGGGAAGCTCTCCTCCCCGATTTTGTTTTGACGCTTCAGTTTTCTTTGCGTCTTTATTATTAGCGTTCTGCCTGATGTTCCCTTCTTCCTAGTGAGTGCAGTAGCTGCTCGTTAAATGCAACTGGTCAAATGCACACCATGCTCCCTCAGCGTACATTTCTGGCCCAATAGCTCTAGGCAACTGGTGCTTGGTGCCGTCACACCAGTTGTCCGGTCCCCGGAGATCGTATGCCGGGTACTGAGGGTGCTTCATCGTGTTGTACTTCCATGTTGATTATTTGGTTTCCTCTTGGCTTCACTTTTCCCCCTTTGCCTACCTACTGGGTTGGATCCGAAGGTCTACTGCAGTGTAGTCGCTGGGTTCGTTGGAGTCAGCCACTCAATGATTATACCCAAATGAATGTTTCTTTGTTCATTGATGATGCAACCGACAAATGTTTTTTTGTTTTTGTATTCCCATATTTTCTAGTGCCTCCAACTGTCGTCCTTTACGTCGTACATGTAGTATGTACACTGTTTCCTCGACGCGACTCGATATACATTTGATATCAGTCATATGGTTTGCGAAGTTGGACTTAGTTGTCGCATACGGTTTTCGTATTCATTGTCCTTATTTTACGTTCTTTACGTTTTTTACGTTCGTTACGTTTCTACTTTACGCTTCGTTTTCCTTTTCTGTGCTTTCTGGGTATTATTAAGTTCCTTCGTATCTTGTCCACTAGGTTTCTCTTGGATCCATTGTTTTCCGCTATCGTGAATATTGTATTTAATTCTATCTTTCTTTTCTTTTAATTGTTTTCTAGTGCCAACCGAATATCCGTGATTAACGTATATTCCTCCAATTGCAAATACCTACCTCCCAGGAATAAACCCAATATAATGAAGTCTGCGCCTTTCAGACTAGAGGACAGTGTCTTTGAATTTTGAGTTGCCCCTTGAAAGCGATTGCTACTCCAATGGGTCCATCTGGGTCATCATCCCTAATGGCTTTATATTTTCCCAAGCAAACTAATTTATTTTTGAATCCTGTTTCTGAGATGAACAAGAAATCTGGTCTATGCATGTCCAAGTATTCTTGGATAGTGTTTCTTTTGAAACGTGGAGCTAGCGAACAAATAGTAACGATGGAGAGATTAATGGAGCTCATCGTGACAACGAACGATGGAGTCCGTGCTTTCTTCCATCTTCTTTTGGAGATTCCGTCTCCTCTCTTCAGCCTCTCTGGCCTCTCTGGCCTCTCTGGCCCCTGAAACTTGAGGGTGGCCTTCACACGGAAGATTGTTCCGTGGCAGTGAAAAAATTGCGTGCTTGATTTCTTTAAGCGCTCCCATTGTACCTTTTGGTGTAGGAGCGTTTTACGTTCAAAGCCTCTTTGGCGTCAAAGTCTAGCTTAATTTGTATAAGTTAGGACGAAAGAGTTTTCTTTTCCTTCCTTGAGGCCACGGTTTAGAACCGTTTGGATCCCAAAACATCTTACCCTAGGATGGCTTGAAGTCCTTCCTTGACATCATTGTCTTCGTATGAAGTTTGTACACCGTTTAGCAACTGGTTCAGCTTTTTCTCGATTGGGAGTGTATAGGTGTAGCTCGCCACCTTTAGAAAGTCAAAAAGGCTTTAATGGTCCTCGATTGTCTTTGCATACAACGAACTGTGGAACTGTTCACCGTTACATCAAACTTGGATGCGTTGAGTTGATTCTTGTCACATGCCCCATGTATTCCCTCCCCAATATGCTTCAGATTCAGACTAAAGGACACTTTCATCTACATGGAGGTCCTCTGCAGGAACTTGTTGTTAGAGTTTGCAGTTTGCTATCAGGTCTAGCAAGAAATCTTCCTTGGCTTTTCCTCTAAAATTCTGGTAAAACCTCTGCAGGTTTTCCTTAGCTTTCCTCGTGAAAGGAGCCCTTGCCACGTGCACATCCTCCGTTCCTCATCCAAGCATTCCCGCTATTTCCAAGACTGAACTTGGGTACGGTGTTAAATGAAGGCGAACCCTGACGCAAATTTATTATTAAATATATAAAATTATTAATTATTATTAATTATTATTTAATTATATATATTATATTGTCAGCTTCTTGCCAGTCGCAACAAGAATGTAAGGACTTAGGCCACGGTTCGGCCACTGATGTTATATTTCCTTAACAAATTTTTCAAATTTTTCAAAAATAATCGTTTATTTTAGAAATTTATTGCATGTTTACAAAAGTATTTAGTTCCTCAATGAGAGTCTTTTTTAAGTAATTTTAATAGAATCAATTTATTAATGTTTAAAATTTGGTCAACACTTTTTGTTTGACAGCGTGGCTTGAAACATTCAAAATTTGTTTTATTTTCACACCGTAAACCTATGCCCTCCTATTGCACGTCTTCAACTCTTGATTTCAATAGAAAAGTAAGATACTGCTGTCGTTTTTCCAAACGTTCTCAAAAGCAATCTAATTTAAATAGAAAAACGAAACTAATTAGTCTAATTTCACGCAATTGGTGCAATCTCACGCAATTTATCCACCCTTTACGCCAAGCGATTATGCAAAGTTCAGTTATGCTAAATACGAGAGCAAAAACGTTTTCTTAAAAGATATCTTGTCTGCATTCAATAAAGTTATGAAAATTATTCAATCCAACTTGGTATCTAAATTCACCATCAGCAAAAGCAAACAAACTGAAAGGCAAGAAATAACATTTCTTTGAAGCATGAAGCTGTTAAATTTTTTTATCTGAAAGTTCATCTCGTCTTAACTAAACAATTAATTTAAAATTCATACCGAAAATTAGTCTGTATCTAGAACGGAGATTGTCTCCCCCTAGTTTAAGTTAAGTAATCTACAGGTTTTTGAAAGAATGACTATAACGCCACCATGAATACTTCATCTCGGTTTCGTATACACTGCATGAATGGGTGTCACTGTGAAATAAGAGAGAATGCTGAAAAAATGTCTGTTGACACTTACCGGTAGCATACGTGTGCTAAATTTTCAACCAGGTTTATTAATTGATAATTAAAAATGCAAAACGTTTGGTGGTACAAAAGCGTTTCGCTTTGAATTAAAGCGAACTCTCAGCTGCTTTGTTATAATATGAAATTGCTAAGGGTGGCTCTAGTTGATCTCATAAAATCGGAAGTTTTTTAAGGATGTTTCGAATCAAATGGAAGGTTTAGGAATTTAAAGTTGTTTTACTGTTTTCCTCACATTTGCTTCAATTTCTAAACTGGATTCAAATTTATGATGCATATTTTTTAATATTGGTCGGAAAACATTGAATTTTTGGGTATCAAAGTCAGCTTACTCATAATAAACAACATAATAAGGTAATTTGTCGCGCAAATTATTTTTTCCTATTTTTAAGCAATGTTTTCTTTGTAATGTAATTATTGTGTATTTATTTGAAAAAATTCAACCTTTATACTAAAATGATCATAATCAGGTTATTCCAAAGTTATCAATCGTGATATTTAGATAGTTATTTGACTTTCTTACTTTCTGACGGAAAGCTTTCTTAGGGAATTTATTCGATAATGATAATGTCAGACAACATGCATTCAGCAATGGAAGAATTTCCACATCAGAATGATTTTCCCGTCAGTCATTGATTTTTTCGTAGGTAGGTAATCTATGTTTCGGTAAAGAACAGTCAAACATACTAAGGGCAGTCATAAATTGGAAATATTTAATAAGCAAAGTCGAAAGTGATCCATTTCTTCCGTGTCTGTTTTTTTCCATTTTTCTAGCATAAACATAAATGATAATTTTATATACTGCACCAAAAGCCTAGATTTTAATCTTTTATCTGTTAGCTGGGTACCAAAATACATTACTGCTATATTATATTTCTTCTAAATAATGATTAAAATAGCCCAAAGAAACAATTCTGTATTATTCAAATATCATTAAAGACTTGAACAAAATTTTATACAGCACATTCCACTTTCTCTCTTACGTACTCAATCCTATTATCATTGCAATTTTGGCTATAGCGTAAATATTACTTAGAATAAGCTATCAGTCAAGTGCTCTACGACCGATATCCTTCCCCATATAGACCAACTATATAAATCTCGGAGTTTATGGCGCTGGCCAATTTGAATGTATAAAAACAAGAAATTTATACATAAATCAGCGCATCTTAGGATCTTATTCGATGTACGCAAAATGAGGTTGAGCATAAGACCAACTTTACCACGCTAGCATGCGGGAACTATGTGCACGCAAGCCACTTTAGCTGCAACACAAGTTTAACTTTCTTTAACAGCGAACTCGGTAAATTTCCTTTTTCAAGTCAAGAAGGTTTCCATAAAACTTCACCAGGATTTTAGTCACGTGTCATCGGTAGCCACTAATTTAAAGCAATTAACTAACCAGGACCTGTTCATAGTTCAACTAATTCATTGTTCAACAATTTCATCTTCTTGGTAAATTAGAGATATTTCTAAAACAATTCACTTCAATTACAAATCCGTTTTAAAGAACTGCATTGCACTAAAGACATTTTCCTTTTGTCTTCTCAGAATAAAGTCGATAAATTGTCATCTCTTCTGTTAATCCATAATTTTTGGACCGTGTTTCAACTTAATTTTATAGGCGCTCTAATTGTGATAGCAACGGAGAAAATTTTGCACTGAAGGACATGTTAAGTCCTATTCTCCACTTGACCACAACGCTACAAACCATCAAAATTTTCTGCTTTTTTATGCTGTTTTTCTGCTTTTTTTACGCGCATTTCTTTTCACGTTTTGAGTAAATATATATCAGTAGGTAAGCTTTGGTTTTGTAATGCTTCATTAAGGTCTTGAATATTGGGCAATCGCATGACAAATGCTGCAAATATCAGAACATTTCTGATTTTGATAAAGATTTTGCAATTGACAAACGTTGCGCTAAGTAAAATGCAACATATTTCCCGATTTTCACTATTCAAGTAAGTAAAACTTTAACTATATTGTTAAATTTTTTCTCATTACAAAGCATACTTTCTCACTATTGAGCACTCTTCCTCATTTTCAGCAAAAATACTCTTGTCGAATATTGTCTGTCTCCGTCTGTCTCAAACCGACCGAAAATATCGTCACTTTTTTTCACTGATGTTTTGCCTCGTGGAGACTATCATCTATAGATGAGGTTCCACTGTGTTGTTGAAGTCATTCTTTCTCTTTTTAATTTTTGATTCTCGCTAGTGCAGATGCTTTTTTTCAAGTTGCAACATGTAAATGTTGCGACATGTAAATTCAGATAGATTGAATAACAGTATTCAGTCAGTAAGTCAATTGGATTGGTTGCTGGAAATTGTCTGCATATTAGAAGCAGTTCCTGTCTACTATTCAAACGTAGATACTTTATTTGCTAGGCAAGTTATACTTTATACTTTACTATACTTTACTATACTTTCTATACTTTATGCATACTCAAATACTTCTGCCGAAAATAAAGAAATAAGGCCTCCCTTTTAATATTAAAAGTAATGGGGAACATCATATCCACGCTTAAATAATGCCAAGAAAGACCTCTAAACAACTTTTTAGGTTAGATTGAACATTGCCGTCAAGGAGGATCAAAAAGCAGATAAAAATTCTGCGTAAAAACAAAACCTTATTGGAACGTGCATTTTGGAGCGGTAACCGTAAATAGACGGGTGTTAATCAAAGAAGAAGTAGCATCAATTGAAGGAAAATAACAGCTGATAAAGTGGTACAATAGCTGCCAAGCAAATCTTTGCTTTTGAATGCCAAAACTGAAAGTTGAGACCTCGAGGTTCATGAAAACAATAAAAAAGATGATACGTAACGTAACGATAATCTACTGATAACGACGCAAGACGAGAAGATTTTGCTTATGTCCTCAAAGAAATGAAGTGTAGCCGGGAGCCCGAGAAACTAGGAGTTGTTATTAAAATAGCATTAGTGATTAAACCAAGAGGCTAAAATTCACAAACAATGCTCATGTGCTGCCGCAGTGATAAGTTTGCTACAAATAAATTTGCCACTTTAGTTAAGTTTCAATGTGACTCTCCCAGCACCAGACTTAAAAAAGCACAAACTTGGCATACAGTATCCTATGCGACCAGAAAAATGATTTTCGATACAGGATCAGTCTTGAGCATGCTAAAGTATTTCGAGTCTCAAGATCAATTTCCAACAAAGAGTTACTACGCAGAATTTCTTGCATATGGATGCATCAAGGCAATTGAGTGGGTAATGTTCCATCTAAAGCCCAAATGGAAATAAGTCTAACGACTGACAGAAAGATTCTAACATGTCGAAATGGTCGTTCGCAAACAAGCGAGCTTCCTTAAGTCGCAGTATTAAGGATTCCTCGAGGTAACGCTCGATCCGGAGTGATTTCCGCTTTTGATTTTGGAAAGGAGTGTACGGATACTGGATTTCTTTTGAAATGGATATACTTTTAAAAAGTTAAGCCTTAACCGAGGTCAAAGGTGTTACAGGAATTTGTAGCTTCAATTTCTAAAAAATCTTGAACTCCACATTTAAATGTATTGATGCACCGTGTGTATTCAGTATCGATATCAATATGTGATATGTCTTAAACATTGTTATTGTATACGAAAACGTCGCAGAAAACATTCACAATGTTTAGGTCCCGATAGTCCGGCTAAGCAATTCACTAAAACATTCAAAGTTGTGGCTAAAACAGAAAACGTAACAGAAATTTCAAGTTCAGAATCCTGGCAGTAATTTATGTGATTGATCAAATCCAGGCTGACAACTATGTTCTCATTGTAGAAAACAATGCACTTGCTAAAAGGAAAGTACGATTGGCTGCAAGTTAATGTGCAACCGATGTGCTTACGTTAGAAGTAAGAGGCTCCAGCTTTCGAAATCAACTAGGATCTTCTTACAAAGATGCATGTGACGTTGAATCTGATCTTGAACACATTCGATCACAGCGTAAAGTTACATAAGTTGCTCACTAATGTAACTTTCAGTCTTTGAATTTTTGGAAAATGACCGTTGTTTTAGGGCGACTAAATTCAATTTTGGTCAGGAGAAAGCGACTTTGTGACAAGCCAACCGTTGTAAACTTAATTTTCAGGCAGACATTAGTCGCTTCGATTTTCAAAACCGAGGTACTAAATGACGTACTGTTTTGGAAAGTGGTAAGATCGCGTTAAAAAACTAATAGATCACCTACAAAATATCAACGGAGACTGGGTAGAAACAAATTTTGCTGATGCTATTACTCGAAAAAAAGGGTTTTCTGTCTGCAAATGTACAACGGGGAATTAAATACATTGAAAAACCTTAAAGCAGGTTGAAAATATTCTGCTGGAGTCAAAAGTTTTTGAAAGAAGCTGTATGAACAGTAACAAGGAAATCGAGGAACCTCTCGTCCAGAAGTATTGAATGAGTTGATCTAACAAATTGCTGGGTATCGATACAATATGTCCAATTTTGAATCAAAAAATTGATCGTGTTAAAAACAGATCGTGTTAGGAACAGATGAAATATTGGGAGGGATGAGCGATGAACACACCCAGAAGGTGCTAGCGATTATGTGTACCTACTAATTTTGAATTTACGTAAATGTCTCGGCAATGCAAATCATTTATTAAGGAATTTTTATAGATAATAAGTTCCTCGAAGTTGTTTTCAGCTTCACTCAAGAATTAAAGCAATCATGAAGTGATGCTATTTGTTACCCGGAGCTTATAACTTTACATTTACCAGCAATGCGTTGATGTAGGGAATGATACTTTTAAGACGTGAGGATATCAATGATTAAAAAAATATTTATAATTAGCGATTAGGACAATTGCAGGACGATTTCACTGTCAGTGGGCCCCAATTATTTACGCAAACAAGTATAGCTAATGATACATAACTTTAAAGAGTATTGAAAAGTTCTTAATGATTCTTTGTTGAGACACTTTTGTATTGAAAAAGAGCGCAATTTTGAAGGATACGGTCAGGGAAATTACAAATATTGGATAGATTATTCTTTTGATTTATTTTATATTATGCAATTGAGGTTATTATGCAATTATGATTTATTTTATATTATGCAATTTGCATATATTATGCAAATTAGTCTATGCTATTGCGGCGAATTGTAGCTATGCTGGTTTAGTGCAGTAGTAAAAGATCTTGCATTCTGTGCAGAATGGTCGAAACCCAATTTTCATTATGGCAGTTGCATTTGAATTTTCAAGATTAGTTAATCGCTGGACTAAAGGTATTGATTGAAAAAAAATTGCTGCATGCCCTATGTACATTATATGCTATGGATTCGGATAACTTTGTGTGGTGATGAACACGGTAAAGATAGTTTTCAGATTGCAATGTACGTTCAATGGAATTGAGTTCAATAGAATGTAATCGTAATTAATTGATCATAATGCCTTACAATAAATTTTTGATCTATTCCTTTAATGGGTATATCTAAGACCAATATCAGCAGCAATGTTAAGAAAAAGTTCAGGAATTTTCATTCAAAAAAATTGAATTTAAATTGAAGATTTGAATTTAAAATATTAAATACAGAAAAACTTACGTAGAAGTTTTACTGGTTATATTGTTTGCGTTGTAATTATGAAGTCAGACCGGCTGTGCATACTTGATAATACATCCTCTAAGATATACTAGTACTAATATTATTCTAGTGAGTATATTTTTCACTTAAAAGACATTTTTTTATATCTCTGTTATCTGAAATGCATTAGTTATTCATTCTTATCCCTATTGAAAATGTCCTCGTGCATGCCGACTTAATCTTTGCCCATACTGCGATCGTTCGCCCATACAGTACATCTTTATAGTTAGTAATGAAGAAAAACATCCAATATTTCAAATTTCTTTTCATATAACAGAGGTGGATGTAAGGGAAACGCGCCATTTAACTTTTCAAATTGCATCCTCTGTCAAGTCAAGTCGAACTTCTTAAAATTCCATGTCCGACATGATCCTCTTTTACAATTATTGTAGGAGTGTTTCCAATATAATATAATTCTCTATTTATCCTTATGTACCATGAGTTTATCTCATCTCTATAATGACGCGTCCATTTTGCGTGGAAAATAAGAATAGAACTATAATAATAATCTTGAAGCTATTGTTATTCGATTTATGGCTTTGCAAATCTTGTGCACATTTACCAAACACCTACTTTTGCAAAGTTGAAAATAAACTGAAGATCCTCTTGGAAAGCTCTCAAAAACTTTCAGATAACTATCTATTTCTGGCAACTTTCTATAAAATTGAAATCCTTATCAGCTTATATACTCCCATAAGAATTTTGCAAGTTTTGTTTACTGTACGTCAACCAATTGTTTGCTTGCGCTTAGGACGTTTTGTTGTCAGGCAAGTAAAGTAAGAGTACAAACAATATTCCTTTTATAATTTATTGACCGATTTTTTCGCGCGTTATTGCATTGTTTGATTTGTAAGCGGAATTGTTAAGCGGAATACGTATTAAGAAAGGGCATTGTTGAATTACTCAGTACTTAGGTGATTATTAATTTCATTTCTATTTTTCTTTTTTAGGAACTTTTATTTTTCATGAAACCCAGAATCACCAACAAGTGGGAAGTTTTCAGCATAGCTTTAATGGTTAAGGTATACATTGAGTATAACCTATGGGTTTCAAAAGCAAATTCAATAAATAGCGAAGTACAATTTTGTCCTTTGTCACTTAGGTATAGTTTCTATGAACGGCATTCTTCCTTTCGCAAAAGCGTATTTGCAAAAGTTAACAATCAACTAAATTCGTTTCATATATTCTAAACATGTAACGCGGATGGTCAGCAAACAGTGGCTAAATCTTCCGCATCGTATAGACTATATTTAACAAAACTCAACCCCCTAATAAAAGTTATCGTCGCGGCAAGGAAGCTGTCTTTGCCTTATTTAGAAATGCTACCTCAAGAAATGTTTGCATTTTTGCAAACAAAACAATCTGGATTTTCGAAAAGATTTTTGATCATGATTTGATTAAAATAAGAAGCAAAACATGGTCAGAAAGTTCAAAATGAAGGAAAAAATTTCGTCATTAAAATAGGAAAAGTGAGGTGAGAGTTCATATTCTTAGCGTAGGCAGCGATGGGATATTTTTTATTTTAAAATCTTATCAATTTCAATCATTTATAATTCATGGGATTCAAAACTTTTGATTCGCATTATTTTGTAAAAGGTGATATTATTTATTTTTTATAAAACTAGTCTATGGTAATTGAAAACATTTTCATTTAATAAATGCGGTTTTTTTAGATAAGTATCCCTAAGAGTAGTCAGCAAAGCAATCTGGATATCACATATCTGCTAAATGGTTTACCTTTACATATCCCTCCGAATGTTTTACCTTTGCAGTGAAAAATATGCCTACTTTTCGATGTTTTCGAAGGATTTGAAGTTTTACAAAGACAACGTTCAAATTATGTGTAAATAATATAAACAATGTTTTTCAATGTTCTCTTAACAGTTTCATTTACTAGCTTCAAATCGAAAAACCTCATTTAATCATGTATATTTACTACAAGTCACGCAGCACTCATATTCATGTTTATTTCCTACATGTCACGCATATACGCTGGAGTACGAGAAACGAAATTAAGTCAATTCTTTTATAACACGACAATATTGCCTAACAAATGTTGACAAAATCTCTGAAGCCTTTTAAAGAAACTTTTGTAAAATTCATAATCGTCATTGTTAAACGACTGTCTGTATTCATAAGAGCCCTGACACATTCAACGTTTTCGTATGTTTTAGAAGATCAAGGTCTCGCCAAGTGAGATTGAGTTTCAGTGTGTCCTGAGCCTTGAATAATTTTTACCAGCAGAAAGCTTGTTGTGTTGATAAGCAATGTTCCCTATAGGCCTTTTTCAACTCCTCCTTCAAGTTTGTTCTGCAAGTTTAACACAAAACTTTATTACACTACGTTGCCCTAAATTCCAATGCTTCTATTTTTGTAACACAAAAATAAAATACAACTTTAGTAATGGTTCTGTATAAAATAATTTGTTAACCGTACGTGATTGAAACTAGGACTAAAAATGTGTTATGTAGTAGTAGCCGCAGGTTTTCCAGCCTCATTACTTTTCTCACACACCTCGTATATAAAACCCTCCCTACGTTTAAATGCAATGTAATGCCAATAGGAACCCTGGTTTATTTTTAACCAGTTAAATTATTTTCTAAACGACAATGAAATTCTTACGCATATAATGCTTTTGAGCTTCAGAATAAATAATTTTTGTAGGAATTCTAACGATTTGTACCAGTTAATTTCATGGTAATCTGTGAAACCTTTTCGCATGTTGAAAATGCTGAAAAAATTAATCATGAAAATTTTTTCATAATTATTTTGTCTTATTTTTTGTCTTATATCGAATTTTACAAATCGTTATTGAAAAGTAATTTGTTTCTCAAAATAATGTACGAAGTCTTTTAATTTAGTATTCCGATTTCATAGAACACGCTTCCTTTTTATACTCCCTGCATGGCCAGTTCCATGGACGGGCAACGTGTCGTATAAAATACTTTTCTAATAACTTATTCACTCGGCCTTGATTGATTGAACCAAACGTTTTTACAGAATCATAAGTTTGAGTATAGGTAAGATAAGGTATCGCTTTAGTCAAGGAACGATGTTGTAACACCTTTAGCGATTTGTGCTTGTTCTTTACCTGAAAAACTCAACCCAAACAGACATGGAAGTAAAGTCTTGCAGTGTTCGTCAGTTGCCACATTTTAACTCGTTGTTTCTGTTCCTCCCCTAATGAATTTCGAAGTTTATGGAAATCATCTACACTTATTTAGATCATGTAAGAAGGATCAAATATCATTGATTTTTGGGTTGCAAGGGTGAATTTTATTTGAAACATTGGAGAACAATTTTTTGCATAAAATTTCAATACTAACAAAACGAATGGTCTAAAGGGATTTGCTCAAAGCTTTAAACAGAAAATTTGTCAAACGGGTTATCAGAAAATCAACCTATCGCATTTGTAACACAAATCATAAAAGGAACCTCAAACTTTGACCACTGAGCTCCATAATGCTTGTTGATTATGATTAACAATGCATAGAAATTTAGTGCGGATCTATCAACAAAGTCAGCGTACAGTTTGAAGCCATTGAGCACGGAGAGAAAATTTGAAATCACATAATTGACTTATCAAACGTTTCATCTATTTCCTCTTCGATAAAGTCAGAGAACTGGCTCGGTTATATATTAGACAAAATTTAAATTACGGATGAGTCTGTGTATCGTCGAACGCTCCTACATGGCAGGATTTTGTTGTTCTATGAAGAAGTTTAAGGCGGAATCTGAATCTCTAGGTTCTGTATTGATTGCAGGAATTAGAACTTTCTCAGGACTCAGGACAACGTTCGAAATTCGGTATTAAGACCATCACCCATAAGGTTCTACTGGCAAATGCACCCAAACCTGATGATCATGATTTGCGCCTAAATGTTTGAGACTCGGGTTTTGGAATACTTAAAGTATTGTTGCGCGTTGAGCAGGTGCGCGACCTGTTTGCTATTCGCAAATATTGCTAATAGTGAAATAAAACACTCGCGAACTATTTTAAAATTAATTCTTAAAATTTTATTAAGTTTCTTCTACACTTTATGATTAATTTAGTAAAATCACTAATCACTTTAATGAATTAAATTATTTAATTAACACTTATTCAACATAATTAAACACTAATTCACTTATTTAACACTTTTCTTATTTCGAATTTTTCTGGCGCGCACTGTCGCGTACTCTCGCGTTTTTCACTCACAACTGCTTGTCTCGTCGCTCGCCGTAGTCGCTTATATACCACTACCAACCATCCCAGAACCTTCCATACAGATTGTTCTCGCGTGTACGCGTCGAGTCGCTTGCACCGGGATCTGTTGTACTTGATGCGCGTGACGTGTTTATGCTTGCGCACACGAGAACAATCGATGTGTTGGTAGCAGATAGTCGTAAACATGTTTACGACTTTTTATTTACGCCGCCTACAGTTCGCGTGACCTGAACACGTCACAGTATGTTCATAGTTTCAGGTTTAAGATAAAAAAAGATCTTTCCCTATGAAATGGGTTTCTAAATTGATCAAAATCTAGACTACTTGCCTCTTGATGTTCAGAATGTTACTTTCAGGGGTGGTATTTGAGCTTAGGGCATGATCGGGCTCCTTTTTTGAAAGTTATGATAAATGAAGCGTAACCACGAATACTAACACTAAAGAAATATATTGAAAGAAGATTTCTGTCCCAAACTAGACACATTTGACAAAACAAATGTCTTCCTTCAACTGGCGCGGCTTTTCACACAATTTTCAAGGCAAACGAAGTGCTGCCCTCAGAAGCTAAGTAAAAGCACCTGAAATGCGATTTTAACTTGAAATATAATGGTGAATTGGCTAGATAGTACCGTTTGGAGCATCTTAGTGACACGTTTCGCAAACACTACCCTGGAAGTACACTCAAGTACCACTGATAAGCCCCCAACAAGGAGCAGCTAATTGGAATTCATCCTTTCGGGAGTATCGTGATGACTAGTTACACATGACAGTGGTGTTCTCCTTTAAATCGCCAGGAAGAGTTTGGTTTCGTATTCACCTGTGTAGAAATAGGAAAACCTCAATGTAAGCTAGTATCTCACTACGATGCAATGAGAAACGTTATTTGATGTCTCAACTCCTGTCCAAGTAGACTATGAGACTACGCCTAGTCAAGACAAGTACTAGCAATAAAACTTGCTACTTCAAGTCGGTAAGAATCCCACATTATGTTTTCAGACTTTTAACCTCTCTCTCTTTTTTCATGTACGAAAATAAGCCAAGAACAAGTCGCTTTCTTGCACGAAACATCCAACATGAAAGAAATTTGAATAACGTGTCAAGATTGAGTTCAGACCAACAGCCGATGGGGAGTTAGAACAGGAGTTAATTTTGTTTAAGAATATAATGTAAAAAATTTAATGTCATAAATAATATAAAAATTGGCAGAAAACTAAAGCTTATAATTTTTTCCTGTATATTCCCAGAGTGCTATCTAAACATTATATGTGGGTTTTATAATTTTGTAACACCTTTATAAGCACCCGATTGATTACCTGATATTGGAATATTTTCTTCTGGCTGAGTCACGCTTGTTCTGACTTATATCTGAATTAAATTTTAAAACAGTGGAAAGTGGAAACAGCTAGAAAGTTGGCTGCCATACATATACTTTTCTATTGATTTTTGGAGTCAAGGACGACATATTTCACGACCATTTTACTTTTGACATATCCACCTGACATTTTTATCTCAAATTTCTGCCGAGTCGAATTCATAGTGATATACGACACATTCTGAACTTTGCCTTCTCTCGGAACCATCCTCTTCAGCATTCGGCTCAACGGCTCAAAGAAGATCCTCGCTTATTGTGCGCGGAATGCCATTTAAATCACTTTTAAAAATAATTAATAAGTTTTCAGCGAAACTAATGCTATTTGAAAAATTATTGCAACCTGATTCCTCCCGCATCCTGGTTGTAGCAAGTCAGTGCGCATACGGTCAGTGTAATTCCAGAAATATCCTTATTTTGCGCACGAATTTCGATCGATTTATTTTACATAAAGTATGACTATATTTGTGAGCTTGTGAAGGGTTGTATTAACGAAAAAACATTTTGGCTCAAACAGGCATAACTAATTCTTCAAACACATGGCATTCGTCTAATGCTTATAAGCCATGACAGGCCAAGACCATGGCCATGACAGGACCAAGATATAGTTCTTCTTATCGTAAGGTTTTTAATTCTCTTTATCTTAAGGTCCTTCTCAACAAAATACAGCCATTGTGGAAATAGTGCCAACAACGAATTATTGACTGAAGTGTTTATGTGACATACTTATTTGTAACGAAATTTTGGATGCAATAATATTTTGAATTTCGGTTTCTATGTGATTTTTGACAGAACCGCTTAACATGTTGAAATTTATAAATTTCATCATGTCTTTCTATGCCACATTCGTTCATAAGTTTATACAGATAAACTTGAAAATTCATTTTTCTTCTAGAAGCTGTATGTATAAGTAGTGTGCGTTCCCAACACGTCCAATACCTCAAAAGTCTAAATCTTTACGACAAACAGGTACAATGGTAGTATTATATCAATCCATTCATTTTCTTTGTCGATTGTTGGATGCAGTTGAATGACCTACAAAATCGTGCGCTGAAGTTTAAAAATCATCTAACAAGCTTTTTTCTCAGATACAAACTTTTTTAACGTTAGAATGCTAATCTGGCACATATCACAAAAAATGCCTTGTTTTCAGGCAATCATGTCCTTTTGAGAGTAGTTTTTCATTTTTTGGACCACGATCAGAAGACTTCTTCAAACTACACAAAATATATGAACTTCAAACCTCAAACTATCACAAAACTATCAGTAGAGTAGCAATTCTATCTATTTTAATACTCTTTAGAAAAATTTTGGCATTGAAAAATTTTCTGTAGAAAGTACCGAAAAAAGTCATAATATAACGAGACCATTGGAACGCTATCTGTGAAAATGTTCTGTGAACGTTATTTGGCGCAAGAGCGTGGTGAGTTTTTGGATCGTTTTTGAAGTTTTTTTTTCGCGAGGATAATGTTTTCTTATAAATTTTTTATCTGTGTGTTTGACACTATAAGGAATACTTTTAAAACCCAAAGTTAGGAACACTTAAAAACAAGAATACTTTAAGAGACATTCGGACTTACAGAGCTGTTTTTATATTGAAGTAATCCAAATAATCTCAGCTTAATAATTTTTCTCGTGAATCGTGCGAAGTCAAAGTAATTTATGTTATACATGTAAGATACATGCCTGAGACATTTGCCGAATTCGTGAATTTGTAAGTAGTAGGAAGTGTTTTATGAATATGTCAGGATTACGGTCATTTTTATCAAGTTTACAAATTGGAGTTTTTTTATTGGTGTAATCCAGTGGTGGGAGCTGAAGCTGAAGGTGAAAAAACGTAATAATCTACTGAGGCCTGGACCAAATTAAAAAACACTTTAAAACGAAAATTTTCTTAAAAATCGATCAAATGACAGAAAAGCTTCACTATGATATTTTTTAAGGTCGAAGTAAGCGAAATTGCGTTTGATGTTTATCAAAAGAGGTGTGTACCAAATCTGTATTCCTTTCATTTTGTACGGATATATTCAAAAGCAAATCTTTTCGAGCATTTTTTCAATCAAAACTTTTTCATCAGAAATTTTCAAATTTTGATTGAATATTCAGGAAAATACTTCATTATATTATCCAAATAGATTGATATTCCCATATGCCATAATATGCATTGTTTTCCCTTTTGTGAAAGGTACATATAAATTCTTTTATAAATCATTTTGAAATCCAACTTTGCCAATGTATTCTATATCGTCATTTGAGTGAAATTGAATAAGTTTCATCTATTGTTTGTAGTAAGTCTGCAGATATTTCATATAGATATACTCGTTCAAAGGACACGAAAGCCCGCGAGTAACTCTTTTACTGTTCATATTGAGATTGAGTATTCTGTTTTCTTGTAAAACGACGACAGCTGCACTCTGTTTTTGGAGACTATGTAGGATTGTATAATTTTTACCTGGTGGTGGATACAATTATAGAGTTCAAGCTCTAAGAAAGTTTTAGATATGCGGTTTTCTTATTCTGATTGCATAATTGCTTATTATATTTTTAAAGTAAACAACATTCAAAGAACATTGTTTATTTAGTTTAGATTGCTTACTCAATCACTCATAAATAAAATACTTCTTGACAGTAGTCTAGAATTAGTTGAATTTTTGAAGTTGAAAACAATTTTTTCAGATGGAATTTTTTGAACTTGCACTTCTTTTTATGTATTTATGTTCCTTAAGTTCGTGAACTTATGCCTTAAGTTCAAGCCAGTGAAGGTACATTCCGGTTCGACCCAAATAGCTGTACAAATTGGTAGAACTTTCATGTCATTCAAAGGAATATATTACCATCTCCAGCCCGATAAACCACCACCAACATTTCACAACAGAAGTCCCGAAATTTATCAGAAAATCAAAACTAGTGTTCCTGTAGGACTACACACTCTTATATCCAGATGCTCACGTTTATTTCACAGGAAACAGGAATAACAACGCTTAGTTATTCTTTCTACGAATCTTCTGTGTATCTTCTGTGCCTTCTACAAAGGAAAATCGGTCTTATGTTTTTTATCAGTCAGAAAAATTTAAAAGAAAGCCATCGTATATACAGGCTCAGTCATTTATTTCTTGGTTAAACTTTTTCTTACCCCAATTGGTGGCTTTCTAGCAATTCTAACCCCCAAACTTGCTTTTTATTGCTGATAATTTCATATGATGTATACTACAGGAGAACGATTTTACACTTTTTGGTCCAGCAAACAATTGTGTCAAGGCTGTTCATCTTAAAAATGATTGTAAATACACTTTTCATTTAGTTGTTCATGTTCATTCACTGATTTTCAATTGGAATTATTTGTTTTTTTTTTGAGAACGATATCTAACGATATTTAGGTACGATACGTAGTTATGTTCAAACAACATTTGAGGTTTTTATGCTTTAGATCTTTGGTGCGTTTTCACACTAAAGTTTGCTGTTTCGTGTGATCGTAATCCAGCATAATCTGAGTGAAGTTTTCATTGCCTGGGACATGTAATAAGTCATCTAATTGTACCGAAAGAAGCACGATGATAGGTAATTATACTGGGGTGATTTTTTCTGACAAAATCCAACATTCCTCTAGTCGGGTTTCTTCGACAAAATTTAGTATTCATTGCAACAATGCACAGTCAGCCTAGACTCCTCGGTAACTATTGTCTCGGGGATGCTCTTCCAACGAATTTACCTATAGCCATCAGCAAAATGATCTTTCAAAGTCTATCTATAAGTATATCAATGGGTAGGGGATTTGGTCGACTATGTCTGCATAAATATATTAGAAGCGCGGACAAATCAAATGTCGTCAACCTTTCAGTCCATCCGAAGTGCCTCGCATGCCTAGCTTTTTTTACATCTAATCCAATACGAACAATGTGTATTTAAGATCATTTGACATATAATTTTTTTCGCTTAGGTGTGATACCTAGTGGATTTTGTTAAATAGTACTTCAGGAAAGTTCCGTCAAAACACATATTCTAGAAATACTCTCACTAAATCGCAATATGAAACATTTCAATATTTTATCGGAAAATTTTAAGTTTGAACGACAAAACGTTCATCAGATTGTGCTGAAGTTTAGAGACGTAGATCGAAAATATGAAATATGCTCTGTGAATCTGGATTCATAGTTTCGGCGGTAGTGTTGCATCTTGAAAGGTCGCTAGCTATAATTTATTGTATCCAATTATCAGAGTTCATTTACGTCGACAATCAGGTAGTAAATTCTAAATGCCGTATTATGGATAAGAAAGCCTCCTCAGGCAGCAGTTGAAATTTTCCGTATATATTCGGGCTCTGAGATCTCCAAATTAACTTTTTTTGGGCTACATTTTATTTTTTGAAAAGGATCCTTAAAATTTTCATATATTCCTTTGTTTCTGATTCAAAATATAGGATGTCTTTGTTGAAGCGAGGAACTATTAGTTGGCATATCGTTTTAATGCTGCGCATTGTGTGACAGCTGTCATATTGTTCATTTGGTTGGTCATGATATCATAAACACGTTGACGTCTGAGCAACGTCAACAAATTTGGCAAATATTTTTGAAAAAAACTGTTGTGTTGGAGAAACTCATCGTAAACTCCGTCAATTTTATGGCTCATATAATCGTCCATCAGAACAATCCATTCAATTAACCATGGATTATTCCCCCATCGCTTTCACTCTCGCTGACAACAATCATCCATTAAGACGTCGTACAGTTTGCTGAACGAAAATTCAATAGCAACTTTGGGGCGTAGTATGGATGAAGACCTAAATGAGTCCATTAGACTTCGTGCATAATGCCTCCATCTTTACCCATCCACATTATGATAGATTCTAAAGGAGGGTTCGGGTTTGTAGGCTTACAAGATCGACATCGTGCAGGAATTGAAGCCGAACAGCCACCGGGCACGACGTAGATTCAATGTACGGGCCCAAATACAAATTGCTGCTGGTTCCGAATTTCATAAGAATATTATATTTAGCAATGCGGCTCATTTCTAGTTGAATGGGTAAGTCAAATAAAACTGCTACATGTGAAGTGTTTGGGTGGCTACACAAGCACCATGAAAGGTCCCTGGCTTACTTTATGGGCCGGTGGAGTCATTGGTCCATATATCTCCAAAAATATTGCTGGGGAGAACATGACAATAAATAATGGCCCCTATATAGATATGACCACGAGTTTCTCGTTTCGAAATTGACTCACAGTAATGCAAGGGATCCTTGGTTTCAACAGGATGGTGCGATATTTCATACAGATTGTGCAACCATTGACTGATTGCAAAAAGCATTCGATGAGGGCATCAATTCTTGTTTTGGACCTGTGAAGTGGCCGACAAGACCTTGTGATTAATCATCGGTGGACAATTTTTTGTGAGGATACATTGTCTACGCAACCCAAGACGCTATACTGTTTGAAATACAACATTCATCGCGTATTCACCGCGTATGGCCAGAATTATTGGGTAGATCTGTCATAAATCGGACTTCTCGTTGCACTTTCTCCGCGCTAGTCATTGTGTTTACATTCCCGAAATTATATTTTAATAAAAATGGCAAAAAGTTGTCTTTCCAATAAAATTAATTGCATTGTAATCAAATCAATTTTCTTAAATTTTATTTCATTTATACAGTTAAAATGACATCTTTTAGTACGGATAGTTATTTCCGAAACGTCAGTTTTTTGGACCAAAACAGCTCCATTGTCGGTTTCTTCATACGTTGTGGCAGTTGATTGGATTCAAATAATAATTATTTTATATTTAACTTCCTGTTTTGCAAATGGCAATGAAGGAGGATAATTTCAAATTTATAATGTTGAAAATACATGCACAGGTTAGAAAGATTTTTTAGGTTTCTAATAAGTTATGATGGCTGCTATACAATTCGATGGTGATCCTTGGATTGGAAATCATGTAGCTTAAAGTGAGACTTTCATCATTTTAAAAACACAGTTGGATGTACTTATTTAAGCTCCATAATTTATGAATTGTCCTTAGACTTCCTTAAGGTGCTGTTGTTTGGCGAATGTTCAGAAGCACACCTTAAGCTGTGTTTCTAATATTCTACAAACCGTACCTTTATGTGTGTTTCTAAATATTATCCAATGCTACCAGAGTAACATTGGATAATGTTTGCGAGGCATTTCACACATCAAAAGTCATTTCATTCAGTGCAGATTATTTGAATGTCAATATTTTGTTAGCAGTTGATCTGGGCTATATAGTCAGGATGCATGCGAAACTGATATCACATACGCTATTGATCGAATCTGATAAAAACTATTCACCCATTCATCAATTATCAGTAAACTTTGTATTTAACAGTTTGATGGAAGATTTTGAAGAACTATATGTAGAAACCTGACACATAAACTAGAAGGTATACGATGAAAACCCATTATGATCAATGCAGCTGCATGTTGTTCAAGGAATAAACGTGTGATATGTTTGCTCTATGCACCTGCTGAAATTTTTCGATGACAGATATTGTCCGTATAGAAGAAACATAGTTGGAGAATGAGATAAATTTCCCGGAAGTCCAACAATTTTTACGCAATTCATTATCCCGAAATAAAATTTATATTAAACCAGGAAAAAATTCGCTCACAATATTTAAGTCATCACTCGGATAAGTTTGCCTTATTTTCTACTTGTATTTTTCCCTTCGAGATGGTACCCAGGAGTTTAAGTGCTTTTTGGGGTGTCACCAAAGCGTAAGTACTACCAATGTGCACACTCTCGAAAGGCATCTGCTGGAAAGACAAAACAAAAGTTTTTTTATATTTGTATTGCGTGTTTTCGCAAAAGCTTTGAGAGGGTTGTTCTTGTTTAGCGAAATATTCTGAGGAAAATTGACAATTCAAATAAAATTTTTCTTCTTATATTGTATCTCGATTTGAGTATGTTTAAAGTGTATCACCTGTTTTGCGCCTTTTTGTGTTTTTCATACCTATGATCTGCACTTGAAAAAGATGTGGTATTGTTGTCTACGTTACCTGGTCAGGTGAAGCAATTGATGGCCCGCACTTTTCCTATCTTGTCCAGAAAAGCTAAGAAATACCCATACCCACTGAATCATTGGTTTCATCATGTCCTTAACTAAGCCATGGCCTCATGGCCCTGTTGCGAATGAGCCGTTGCTCAGTCGCACAGCGAGAGTCAATTACCTCTGCTAGGGTGTGATAGCATCCCTCTCCTGTTCATCCCGGTGAAGGTAGATTCTCCTACGGCCTTGTGCTAGGCGGCCTAAAGGCACCAGCCCCCCAATGATCATCATCGTGGGGATACGATGTGTCCTTTCGAGCGCAGAGCTGTCCAACTTTCCCTTTTTTATCGTTTATTTTATGAAATGTTTTTATTTTGATTTAAATCATTGTTTTGGTTTTGTATTTTTTTGATTCTCTAGTATTTTTTCTTTCCAATTTTATCAGCGAATTCGCAGCGATGGGAGAATAAAACACTAAAATATTCAATGTCAAGTGGAGTTGGACTCGTCGGTGTTGTGGTGGGGATCGTTTATAATTTTCTTCTCATGATTGGCGCTGGGACCATCCTAAGTCATACTTTGTTTTTTGTATGTACGCACAGGAACATGGAAAAATTAAATGGCCGTAGATAAGTTATAAGATAGATAAATAAATAAATGGTTGATCCTGTTATACCAACATCCGTGATTGGAGGACACTTGCAGATATTACACCCAGTGTTTCTAATGTGAATGGACTTACAGGAAGAGTGAAATATTTTCAATGTGAACGTTTTGCATGGAACGCAACCAAACTCATTCAGTACAAAGTCTTTGGTTTAATATTAATACACAAAATTTTCTTTGAATTAGCTGGAGTTCAATGGAAATGAATGGTAACATTAACGCAAAAAGTTTTAGTAAATTCTTCTGGAATTTTTATTCTGTTTCTTGATTCAATTTTCAAAATCGGTTCGAAAAGCTGCACTGCCGTAGTTATGTGTGAATGTTGCTCCTCATCAAAAATATTGTGTTCATCCTTGGGCGAATTTATTCGAATGCTCCTGATCGCGTATTGATGCCTGTTGGATCAATTTCAAAGTCTTGATCAGTTTACAATCGGGTAATCCAATGAAACTTGCTGAGAGCCGAGCACATGTGATTTATAACCAACTAAATACATTTATTCATTCACTGCTCACATCTTTCCCTTATGGACAATCAAAAAGTTTATTAAAATTTTTTTTTAAGTCAAAGCTTATTTCAAAAACTTTTATAAAATAGGACAAATATTATTAAAGCTGGGAATGGAGCCTCCCATTAAAACATTGGACTCTAAAATCTTTATATCGAGATGGATAACGAAGCAGCCAACGACGACAGTCTGAAATTATTCACAGAACCGTCAGCTAATAAAGCGACGCAAACAACAAGTTTCGACTTTGATGGAAAAAAAATTTTATTTCAAGGAAACAAGGAGGTAATGTTTGCTCTGTTTCATCCAGCACATCAACGTAATCGTTATCCTGACAGTTTGTAGTTCGTGCTTTTCATATTTATAAAATATGTAGTTGTAATGGACTCGTGTAAAGAGTCTGTGGAAAATAAAGCAAAGTAAATCCTGTCATAATTCACTGAAGAGAATGTAATAGAAGAACCTTATCCATGTTGTTTTTTTCTCATTTTTGTATGAGCATATAGGATGTCGTCATGTTTAATTTTCCGTCCTGAACAGTTAAGGTGTTTGGTTTTCTCCATTCCAGTATGCTTTTGTAAAAGTCAGTTCTCATCATGAAGTTTTGAAGTCAACCTAACTTCTATGCAAGCTTTAATTGAAAAGTTGATGGGTTTTTAAGAGAAAAATAACCAAATTTTAAATATTACTCAGAACTTCAATATGCACGTAGCTTCCAGATATCCTTGCTGATTCCGTCATCATGCACTCTCGATAGGAATAATATTCAAAAGAATCAAATATGCATGAGTAAGTTGCAGTCAGCTACATTTTTATTGCTACTTTTATTGATCTTCATTGATTTTTCAAGTTTGTTGATTAAGTATTACTTTCCGATAATCTTATGTTAATGCTCACTCCAGGATTTTTTTAAATTGGCACCAGTTGATACTAGTGAAAAATTGAACCTGGCTAAGGTGGCAGTAGGAGGTAGTTTCCTTTAGGCAGTAAGGAGTAGTTAGTTTCCTGGAACCAGTCCGATTGAGCATTTTGCTCCATTCTTGTCTGTGGGCATTTTTTACTACGCTCACTGTAACCTGAAATTTACATTAGTTTCTGTCTGTCAAATCTGGAATTGATCTTAGAGTTAGGTATGTCAGTTAGAATTCCATGGTTTTGTGATGGTGTCCGTCTTTTTGGCCGAAGAGTTTGAAGAAAACCTGAAAACATTGTGAATGCTACATTTGTAATATACCACGGAATTGAACCGATCCGTCTCAGAGCTCTATTCTGCAATGTCTGGAGTGCTTTCTTGTTTCCCTTTTTCGTCTACGCCTTGTGAGAGGGTGATCGAAAGTTAGGCCTAGGTATTGTGCAGTTCCATTCCATGGTATCGGTTCGTCGTCCATTTGTAACGTTGGACAATGTTTTGATCTTCATCTTGCGATAAATATTGCCTAAGTGCTGTCATTGTCGTTTTTTATTTTCCATTTGCGAAAGTATTGTAGAAGAGAATCTATTAAACTTTGAAGCATTCTGCAGCGTTTTGAAGTAACAACTTCTGCTTGTTGGTCTGTATAGCACAAGTACACGTATCATCGGCGTAAAGAGATAATTATATGTTGTTTGGAAGAGTAGACAAATCTACGATGCATAAATTGTATTAGATAGGTAAGATAGGTGAGCTTTCTGGGGCTCCGGCTTCCATTGATCGCATGTTAAAGAGATTGTTGTCTATTCTGACTCGGGAGGTTCTGCCATGGTGAAATGAATATAATATTTGTATCGTTGCAAGTTGGATATGAGATTCATGCAGTTTGAAGATTAGTCTGGCTTGCCAGACTTTGCCGAAGGCTTTTGGTATGTTGATCATAACTAAGCCCGTTGGCATTCATAGTGAGCTGAAGTCCGATGGAATAAGCTGCTCAGAAGCCAAATTATTAACCGCAAATTATACGTTTCTCTTCTATTACCTCCTAAAGTCTAAATTAGATTGCTCTTCCGGCGATTTTTGATAGAGAACAGATGAGACTCAAAGGTCTCCGAATCCCAGGGAAAGTATAATCTCTACTTGATTTCAGTATGACCATTATGGTAGTCAATTTAGCAATTTATTTTATTTAGATAGCCAAGAAGATAATTGAATTTATTGTAGTTGTTAATGTCTGTAGAATACTTTGGATGCCATTTTAGCATCGTGTTGGTTATCAGGTTTGGACGAGGTGTTTTTCTTTGCTTAAACTTAATATAAACTCCATTGTCCCGTGGAGGTTCATTAGTCGTATCATCCAAATTTGTTGTTGTTAAGTTAATATTAATTAAAATTAATTAATATTAACTTTAATAACTGTTAATTAATTAAATTAGTTAATTTAACTTTAATTAACTGTTAATATTCATTCATGTGCTTTTGTCAGGATAGCCTTCTCCTCACCATCAAAATTGTCCTCCTAAGAGGAGGTTTCATGGAACTGTTGTTCTAATGTGTTCTCAAAAGCTCCCACGTTTCCTATGCCGTCATATCGAAGCGCGTTTGGACCTCGGATAAGTGACACAACTGCCTTTTTTTGCGGATATGTCGAACTATCCTCCAGAAGGCATCCTCGACAGATTCCAAGCTTTGTATGAAACCTTCCCACTGATTGGTGCGAAATGCCAAGCTGCATTTTCTTGTTTTGTTAGTCAAACGGTTAGCTTGCATCTATAATCTAGGATCACCCGTGTTCCTAGCTCTTCTCTAGGCTCGATTGTTCCCCCTTATCAGGGTTTTCAATTCTTGAGAGAGTTCGCAAGAACTCTGACTCTTGACTCTTATTTACCAACTTGATTTTGTGTGGTCAATTCTTCAATCATTTGGTCGGCATTACTAGCTGTTTTTAACTCTTTGTTTTTAAATAAACTGTCCTGGAAAGCTTTAGAATCTGTTCTTTTCTTTTAATGGTTCTTCGATGAATACGTTTTCTATTAGAAAATAAATTGGTTCATGATCAGAGCAGAGCTCCTTGTGGACTCTGATTCTAATATTATGGCGGAATTCGCAGAAGATTTCAAAGTCGATGATAGATGGTGTATTTTGTCCGTTATATGTTAGTCTGGTAAGAGCAGACCGCCTTGTCAAGCTCAGCCCTAGCTCTGTTGCTTCTCATATCGCCCAGACACGGTGATGGGCATCAAAGTTTTCTATAACCCGAAGCGGGCCCTCAAGGGTGAAGAGATAGATGCATAGAGGCAAAGAATTGTCCCATGTTTGAGGCTGTGAAGGGAGGGGGGTTTATTTTTAGGATTATTAATGATTGGAGTATTTGTTTGTGTTGCTTTGTGGAAATTTGAACAATTGTGAACAACCTCCATAGATCGCCGGATGTTCACTCCTGCAATAGACGTACTTTTGTTCCGGGTTTCGTTACACCTGACGTACCTCGCCTGTGCGTGGCGATTGTCAAATTGGTGCCGAGTAAAAAAGTTGGCGAGTTTTTCTGCCGAATTGTTGGCAGTTGTGACGCATATAATATCGCTATTTGAGCGCCTCAACTTGGCAGATTAGACGGAAAATCTATTCTAGCTATCCCATCGTTCCATCGATTCCCATCTATCCCATCGATTGTCCCATCGTTCTTTTCATATTCAGGATATGGCTCGAGGGTTTTTAATTAATGATAATGATAATATCCAGCTTTTACTTGAAAAGTATAAGCACTTTCTGTTTGCCGTTTCTAGTGAAGCAAAGGTCATGGCAAGAAACAAAATTAGTACCCCAAAGAATATCCTGTACTCGTTTTTTTGCATTGCTTGTCCCATTCGTTTGTTGCACGTATCACAGTTTTCTATCCCAGCGATCACTAAATTGAATGTAATAGAATACAACTGATTATCGCTTCATGCACTCCTTTATGTACTGCCTCGTGTGCCTGTTTTCAGGTACAAGGGCCGTAATTGCTTGTTTTTTTTTCTCATTTTTATCTGCCATTGTTCTTGAACCTC
Organism: Stratiomys singularior; assembly: GCA_954870665.1. Classification (NCBI taxonomy): domain Eukaryota; kingdom Metazoa; phylum Arthropoda; class Insecta; order Diptera; family Stratiomyidae; genus Stratiomys; species Stratiomys singularior. The sequence goes on from OX940879.1 coordinate 52,135,027, forward strand.
TTTCTTGTTTGGAGCGACCATCTCATCTAGTTCTGAATGCGCTTCAGTTGTTCAGTGACGCCTCCATTATGCCTTATGGCTTCCTGGCATATAGGGTGTATGGAGTTAGTGCGATTTACCACCTTGTCTTCCTCTTATCTGTTGGCATTATATGTCCACTCACGATATCGCGGCATGTTTGATTTTTTTGTAAACTCTAAACTCAACTCAAATTGGGTATCTGTCATTTTTTGATTCCGTACGTGTTTTGGAAAGGCCAGGGTACTATTTTCGATGTTGTCAATTGTGTCGACAAGCTTTAGAGTCTTGTACCGTACATATTTTTCTATTGTTTCTTTTTTGACGTCTTTGTATATGTTTGTATTTCTGATGTACCATGGAGTTCCCAAGATTCTTCTTATATATCGGTTCTGGAGGAAATGGAGCGCTATATTTGTTTTCAGCTATATCAAGTAGATTGATACTCACGTGTCCCGAGGTTTGTATGACGATGAAGGCTATCTCTAGGTATTTGTTTATGGTATCCCATATTATATACGTTAGTTTTTTTATTCTAAGTTGTTTTCTACGCTATTAATTGCATTGTTTGTAATTACTACAGTTTTTGATCCTAATATTTGCTTTTTTTTCAGGGCTACAAGTATTGCATATAGTTCTGCTTCGGTGATTGTTCCGCTATATCTGAAATTGGAATTATATGTGCTCCTACTGTTGAGGTTGATAAACCCGATGCCAGGTCCAAGATGACTTCTGCCTGTATGTCGCGTCTGTGACAAGGACAAGGTATTAGGCTGCATTCGCTTAGCAGTTTGTTTCTTTATTTGTTGTTGTTGAACTCAATTTTATTACGACGGTATGTTATTTAAGTTTAAGTTGGTTTTCTTGTGGGTCGCATTGGGTTAATTTTGCTGAACTGGTGTGTGTACTTATTTAGTACACAGTTATAGTTGCTTTTGTAGTTTAAGGGGTTATATATGTTGAGGTGCGAGAAAATAGGGCAAAGTTTGAATTTTTATGAAGGTATGTAGCCATATTTTTATTGACAAATTGTTTTACGTTTTGCGTAGTACAATGTTTAATGTGCAAAATCAGCTTGAGAAAATAAAAAAATATTCATAATTATAAAAGTTATAACGATTCCCGCAAAACGCGTTTTTTTCAAAGAGGCTTGCCGTGCCTACGATTCCAGTCCAACAGCTCAACTGAAAGCATGAAACCAAAAAAATTTCGTTAGTTTAGAGACTTGTGGTGTACTTAAACGATTCAAAAATAAAAAAATTTTTTTTTTTTGTAAACGGGGACAATTTTTCCAAAAACACCACTTTTTGCGTCTGAAAAAATTTATTAAAAAATTCATAACAATAATATAAAAAATTATACGGAAATATTGAATCGTTCAAGTACATGGCAAAGAAATTACGAACAATTAGAAAAAAAAAATTTTGAAATCGGTCGAAAACTTTTCCGGCAATCCAAGGCACCGCAACGACGTTTTAAGGAAAAACACGATTTCGAGATAATCGCGTTTAAAGTTTCAAGTATACTTTTGTCTAGTGTAGCGGTCAATCAGGTAAACTTACAAATCGTCGTCTATTCCGGGGCCGTAACAGGAGTCCTCTGTAATCGATTTGGCTTCCAAATGATCGATTTTCTGTTGTCTGAGAGCCATACGGTTTTCCCTGGTCGCATTATGCGCCCGCTGCTCGGCCGTTGAAATGCGCCTTTCGTCCTCCTGAGCGACGAACTCGTGTGAATTTCTACCGCAGGGCACCCCTAATCCCTCGAATATCTTCAAAACTGCTTTTTGACCCTCATTGAAAATGCAGGCAGATAAATATGCTGCAATGCCAACTGGTACCGCACCTCCCGGAAGATGTTTTGGGGTCAGTTTCCAAATCAACTGATTATAACTTTCATTGTTATTTTGCGTAAACCCACCGAGACAACGTGCAAGTAATTCATCTTTTGACAAATCTTCGTAGATTGGTTTGATTGTTTGTAAAACATCTGCGGGAAGTGGTTGGTAGGAATGTTCAAATCCGGGGATTTTGTTCTTCTTCGTCGGCTTTTTCTTGGGAAGCGCAGCGAGAGCTCTCTGCCACTCACACCATGAGTCTTCACCGGCGGGACAATTCGTATGTTGGGGATTTTTGTCGGTTGAACTATAGTGAAAAAACGTGGCCCAAATATCGTTTTTCATTTTTTCGATTGAATCCGGATTACGGCGTATCGCTAAACCGTAATAAACGGTCAGCTTGTCAACAATTTTTCCAGTCAATTTCCCCTTACCTCCAAGCCCTTTATTATTTTTTTTCGCATTTCTCAATCGCGTCCCCATTCTTTTCTGCACATGCCCAATGCACTCCTTCTTTTGCACATCGAGGTTTTCATATGGCGCTGATTTCTTTACGGCAGCAAACGTTTTAGAATCGCCGTCTCCAATGTAGTTGGCGTACTTTATCCCGTTCAAAGTTTCGGAGCGTTTGAACATTTCGATCATTGCGTCAACCTCCATCTTCCCGGATGATCCTGAATGATTCGCTGTGCAAACAGGTTCATGTTCTTTAATCCAGTCGGCATAATCGTCAGTATCCTTTTGCGATTCCCACACTTGGCACAACTTGCAGTACGCACTTTTTACGACGATGTCAAGAATTTTACCCGTGTGATATCCGATCAAAGACGCGACCCCGTACAAAGAAGTGAAGCCACGTTTCTTCCATGTTCCATCACCGGAAACAGTTACATGATTTTTAATTGGGCCATTATTTGCTTCAACTTCGTCCCGCACAGCACTTTTCACGACTTGGTTAAAAACTTCAATCACGGTGGTCGAAATGTTTTTCACTATCGTGTCGTAGGAACACTGCTTCAAAAATGGTGGCATATCCATAAAGCCGCAAAATTTTGCACATCCCGCTGCTCCTAAACCAAGTAATCTCATTGTCAGTATAAAGCGTCTATTTATTTCATACGCGCGATCAACAATACCACTCGAATTAATTTTACGCTGGGTACATTTGCCACATGTGACCGCGATTTTGAAACCAAGACCTCGCGTTTCAATTGGCGCGAATTGTACATCACTGTCGCACGTCTTGCATTTCACAAACATCGAAATAGCCGCGAAAACTTCGAAGAAATTCACCATTCGATATTCCATGGATCCAACAACTGGCACGTGGATATCAGGATTCAATTTGAGTTTCTTTCGTGACGCACTGAAACTGCTATCGTCCACTTCGACGGTTTTGGGATTAAAATACTGCCTTCTCTTTTTAGGCTGCGATTTTCGAACGCGATTTTTCATTTTCGTTTCGCGCGTGACTTTATTGCGAGGGCCCATACTGATTTTTGACGAAATACAACGAATAAAACCGAAGCAAAGAGAAATTTACGGCTCTCACGATGCTTATACTTTGAAAACTTGTATTCGACTGTTTTGAGGAATTTCCTTTCCTGAACTCCGGAAAACTCTAATTAAAAAACCGGTTTTGGAGAAAATAGCCCGACCAGTGTCGTACGCTCCGCTTGACGCACCACGCGCCCGTAAAGGAGCAAGAAGAAAAACACTATTCTACTGCTTGTAAATCTACAAAAATTTGGGATTATATTCTTCAAAACTCATTCTTTAAAATACAAAAATAAAAAAAAGATCGATTTTTTGACCGACCTCAACATATATAACCCCTTAAGGATTTTGGCTTTGAGTCTATCCGTGCTATTGAAGAAAAAATCAGGAACGTGTGCAAAGAACGTGTGAAAAGACATCTGCATATTGCAAGAGAGTTCTGTTCGGTCCTGAAATTGCATAGAGTTAAGTGGTATTTATGTTCAAGAGCAGTGGACTTACCACATCTCCTTGCAGCAATCCGTTGTTGATTATCGTATTTGTTAGGTTAAGATGGCGCATTCTTTTCTTGTATCGCTTTTTGATTCACTCAATGTATACTTTTGGAACCTTCGATAGGATAGGAGATTGCTGAGAATTTGGAGGTCTATTTTTCATATGCTGTTTTGAAATATCTCCAAATTGATTCTGTTTTGGAATTGTTGAAAAAATGTGTTAAAGCATTTATTTGATGATTTCGTTTTGGTGTAGGAAGGGGTATGTGCTAATAAAGAATTTGACTATTCTAAGTGTAATTCTATTCCGGTCTTGATTACTTTATTAATAATTTTGATAGGTTACACTGATTGTTTAAGTCTTCTAAAATTCTATTCGATTTGGGTATGGGTACTATTCTAATGTGTCTATCAGCTTCAGGTATCATATTTTTATTGTTTGATTTTTGGGTAAAAATACCTCTGAATGTTCGATGGTTGATTTTATCTAGATCAGAAGCCGTGCATTTCCTTCTTTTCATTGTGTATGCTTTCGAGTTCTTTCTGGGCAAATTCTGGTTGGCTTATTGCTTGTGTCAGTCGGTTTATGTTCGAGATGTTGTGTTGTTTTTTTTTTCGTATTAGGACAAGAAAATTCCGCGTGGTCTTCACTAAAACTATTACATATTTGTGCATCTTTGTTGTTTTAATGTTGTTTATGAATTTCCAGAAATTTTTGATATTGTCACGTTTTCTTATTTGTTCTAATCCCTTATTCGAGTTAATTTCTTTGGCACCTTTTGCTTTTCCTCTCAAGATTCCTCTTGCTTTAACATAAATTTGATTCGGTCGTTTTTGTGCAGGGCTATATTTTTAGCTTTCCATAGTTATATCCATATGCTATTTCTATCGACCTCCAGTGTTTGGGGAGGTAGTTTGTTTCTAATAGGTTAACGTGATATCCGGTGCTGACGGAATCGATTTCCCATTTTTGTCTAATATTTTGAAGGTCTAGATGCCCGGGCTTAGTATCTTTAGATGCAGTTCTGTCATCCTTTGTCCATCCTTTCATCGTTTTTTCATGGGACTATTGTCATTGTCTCTCCTTGTTTGACTTCTAGCGTTTAGGTCTCCTTCCAAAAGAATGTCTTTGGTGTAGTTTAGGATTTTTTATATCTTTTGTAGTCTGTCTCTAAGTTCTTTGATTTTGGTCGATGATTCTGCATGCTTTGATACTAGTTTTACGTTGTATTTGAGTTTAAAGATTTGGATGGCAACGGTTTCCAGTCCGCTGTGTGTGGGAATTTTTCTTTTCCTTTCTTAATAATTTGATTACGGCGCCACCTATGTTATTTTCTCTGATCTTGTATATTATATTATACTTCAATTTTGTATTTGTGTTATGTTATTATTTTCTTGCAAAAAGTCACAGGAAATGTTATTTTTATGCAACTTATATTCAAGGTTTTCCTTGGACTTGTTTATGCCTTGTACGTTTAAATATTAAATGTTCATACTTTGGGGTATAAGGTTTTTCTTGTTTTTTATTATTTCTTTACAGTTTCTTTGTGAATTCGCCCATGTCTGTTAAGTCAAATTAGCTTCCTTTAGGTCTTTAGGTCTAGCCTTGAGTATTTGTTACGGTTAACGATATTGCGAGCCCCCCTTTTGGCGATATTTAAAATTGAACTAACATTTATCCCCTGTCTCTAACTGATCCATTTAGGGCATCTTTGGTACGTCACCTCACGTTCTTCGCTTTTGCATTGTAGGGAGAGAATTGATTCGCATTTTCCATCATAGTGTTCGGTTCCACATTTCAGGCATTTTTTTTTGTTTTACCCTTACAAAATTATGTTGATTGGCCATGACATCCACAATTCTTGCATTGCCTATGCCTAAACTTAAAGTAGTTAACTTGCTTACAAATTTAATGTCGTCTTTTTTGAGTCTTGTAGTAAGGTACCAGTAAAAGTTTATTTGACTGAGTGTCATGACTGGGTCATATTTATCTCTAGTATTTAGTGTGCTGGCTTGCACGATTTTAATGTTATCCACATGTATTCCTAGTTATTTATATGCTTTTACTGTTTGTATTATCTCTTCTATCGATATTCCATGCCGAATATCCCTAAAAATACAAAAACCGTACAGAGAATTTCCTGGTATGAAAACATTGAGGTTAACAAGCTTCAATTTTTTGCTATCCATCGCTAGATTTGCTTCGATCACAGAATACACAAAACCAAAAAATACATTTATTGAAGATTTGCACTATTTTCCTGACGTAAAATTGTTATAAATAATAACAAAAGAATAAAGGAATAACATATTTGCAGTCCTAAGAGCTTATACTCAGGATCATTCAAATGAATGTTAGTTTCTTCAGTTTAATTTCAATCTTAAACCGTTAATTTTCATTTCGAAATTCCAAATTGCGTTTTTCCATGTAGCATCAACAGATTTCAGCTTCTAGGACATATTAAGGAGTGTGTCCATTTCCCTTAATAATGGAAGAATACGCTTAATATGTATTTAAGGGTATAACACTAAAAAAATTTTGGAAAATCCGAATTTATGTTCGATTCAGTAATAAAATCAATACAAATTATCTTTTTGGCAAAAAATATTTACGAAAATACTCCGATTATTTCACTGAGACAAAACAGTATTACGACATACGCAGTAAAACTTCGGTAACGGGAAGAGTACACATGATTAACAGCATACTCGTATGCTCTAAATATTACCCAAGCGAAAATAACATCCATTTCCTTTTTAACTTCGATTTCGTCTTACATTCTCTTGGCACTTAGCTGGCTATGTGTTTCATAAAGATTTCGTACGACCAAGCAATAAATCTTTAAGTCAATATCTAAGAAAGAGCCTTCTCTATAGGATTACATCATACCGTAATCAATATCCTTCAAATATTCCGGATTAAATACTTTTTTCTTACATTCCTTTCCTCTCAATCTTCTCCGAATAAATGCAAAGCCTAATACCATGCCCTTTTCTCATCGAATCCATTCGACAGGATTCGACTGAATCCTGGGTATATTTGTCTTTTGGCGTCTGACGAAATCAAAACTCCATTTAGTAATGGCATTCCAAGCACTTTCCGTTTGCTCTCAGTTGCTTTTGACGTTGTCTTCCTCACAAACTTTCGTAGAAAAGTCAACAAATTTCCTGCCGCCTTAAGGATCAAATAACAACGACTATTCCTGCAGACGAGCAATGAATAAGATGAAACTCACTCAAGGCTCAATTTTAAAGGAGCTTCTTCCAATCTCAAATGAAATATAAATGCACATATGGTCAGTGTTATCGAACTGGAGTTGAAGTGAAAATTGCAGTACAGTTCCTTCGAAATGAATTATATTGGGCGCTAGGATCCATACGAAGGTTTTTTGAGCTCCAGCGAAATATGTATATGACTTGGCAAATGTAAACAAGTTTGCTTTGAAACGAAGTTTTCGTGCATCAATATAGGTATAGGTGACTTACGGAGATTCCCAAAAGAATTGTTTATTACCTAAACTTGATAGATTCTAATATGTCTGTGCAAAGCGTTTTCCTCTTCTTTAAACCTTAAACTGGTAACACATTGGACTCGTGTGTTCTTTATTCATGGGATTCCGCGCCCAAAGGGTATAAATTGAACCTATCACATTTTACCGGCAGCGATTAATCATCGAATGTTTGTGCATTTGTGTGCAAGTTACACACTCAAGACGTGATCAAATAAAATCGGACTTTGCTGGAACATGCAAAAGGTTTGTAAAAGAGGTCGATGATAAGGGTGGTGGTGCAGTGTTGGTACGTTTGATATTTATTTTTCGACTTACATCATCTCTTTTCAGCGAAGACCGGTTTCAGTGACTCCAGGATATACAGCATACCTGCTGAGTACGAGCACATATGAAACATGAAGGAAGAAAATAACCTGCGACTATTTGTCATGCTTTATACACCCGTCAGGATACTTGAAACATTTTTCTTTCATTGCACGTTACCGATGCATGCACTATCTTCGCTATATGGTTATCCGAAATGCTAGATGGTTGTCCAAGTTGATGTTACTACAAGCAATATTTTGTCATAAATATTTATGATCTTTTTTGAACAGCAAGCTCTTTAATTCAGAAAATTGAGAGGTGTCAATTATATAGTTTTATTAAGTGTAAAGTGAACAAAACCAAGGGTACATTATAAAGAGAATACTGCTGGAAAAAAGTCTTTCGAGTTAGCTCAAAAGTAGAGAGCAATATTTTAGCTTTGGCGGGCAAACACCAAACTACACCTGAAATTTATCGTTGGTTTAATATTCCGCAGAGTACTGTAGTAAAGTATTTAAAGAAATTTGGAGAGAAAGGCTTCATAGAACCTTAGAAAGGCGCTGGAAGAGCAAGAAAGCTTACCCTTTTTCATCAGATATTAGAAGAAATCTAGCTCAGATAACATAATGACAAATTTCCCGCAAAATTTTGGGTAACGTGCAGTCAACCCTGTCCTGTTTTAAATTAAGCCTCCTGTTTAAAATTACGCAGAAGCTCTTACAATAGGCTTGAAAGCATTTATATTAGAGTTAAAAGATGTGAAATTCTGCAAATTTATTTCAATAAATCACAAATACAATAAATCAGCCTTGTTTTAACACTTTATGTTAGATATCTTTCTGATTAATTTTATGTAACCTGATGTTATTCTTTACTAGGTTTTTTTTTGTCCATCAGCGGGGCGAAGATCACATCAACACAGTGTTGACAACGGCTCTAACAAATATTATTGCTTTTGAAACAAAAAATTTTGCCGGAGTCTTGCGAGAAACGCCAATGTGTTTCCTTGATTAAAACTATTGCATTATTATTTACGTGAAATAAATTGCTCTCCGAATTCTTTGAATTAAAATTGAACCACACTATGATAGTGTTGTAGTAGAGTATGACGGAGGGTTTCGAAGAAGACGGTCTGCAAACGATCAAATATTTCCATTTATGCACGTGATTGAAAGGGGATGCCTAATTAACATCCACGTGCAACAACTCTTTGTAGACGTGAAGCGAGCATACGATACAAAATAAGACTTGACTTTGTTGTATCAACAAAACTAGTCCACATGCTCAAAGTTACAATGCTCAACACAGAGTCCTATATTAAGATAAGCGAACAGTTCTAAAATAGAATCAGATTTGAAACAAGGGTGTGGACTTACGCTGCTCTCTATAAGAAGAAAAAGAACAGCTGAATCTTCTGGTCCACTAATATTCAAGTGCACGCAATTTGTAGCGTATGTTGATGATGTCAATAGTATGGCATGCTCAACTTGAAATGCCAAGACAGAATTTTTTAACGTAGAATTTAAAGCAACCCCAATTTGTCTACGTCAATGAAGCGAAGACTAAACTTATGACTTAAAGGAACTTCAGTCCGACAAATCCTGACCATAGGAGACCCCAACTTTCAAAATCAGGGTAACTTTGTGCATCTTGGTGCTCAACAAAAAAGGCAGAGATATGATCCCGCATTAATGCAACAAGAGAGGAGTGTGTTTTTTTAGGTATAGATCCTTAAGTTCGCATCACTTTCAATGCTGTGTATGGTATGACCGCTGACACGGGTTTTATGGTAAGGTTGTGAATTGTGCTGATTTATTTCTACTGATTATACAAAGACACCGTAGCAGTTGTAAAACATAATATCGATATGGACCTAAGTGAGTCAATTCCACATCATGCACAACAATTCAATCCACATCCATCCGCATTATGGACAATTTTACTGTGGGACTTTGGTTTTCGGGCTTACTAAATTCATCTCGTTCAAGAATTGAAGCCGAAATATCACCAGGCAAGGCGTAGATTCGGTGTATGAACCCAAGAACGTATTACTGTAAATCCCGTATTTAATACGAAAATTTTGTTAAGCGATAAGGCTCATTTATGGTAGAATGACTGCGTCAATGAACAAAACTGCCGCATTTGGAGTAATGAGCAACCAGGTTGTCGAAATATCGTGACAACCGGAGAATGTCACTGTTTTATGGAATCATTGGCCGATGTATCTTCAAAACTGTTGCTGGGAATAGCATTGCAGTCGATGGTCAGCCATGGTCAATGACTTTCCCCTTCCGGAATTACCGGGATCCGTGACCTTCCACACTGCTTGTGACCATCGACCTATTGCAAGATGCATTTGATGAGCGCATAATTTCTCATTTTGGATTTGTGAAGAACTGGCCTGAGTTAATAAAAGATTCGCTCTTTTATTTAAAAATTTGACTTTATTCTAAAGACGCTAGAATAGAAATGACTATGATACAATAATTTCTTATCATAGCACACATCTTATGATGTGGTTTTGCTTACATAAGCGAATTTCGACTTAGCTAAAACATATCATTGTACACCATGCATATACATTGTATGGGAATGGAAATTAAGTGCTGATGTGTACAATATGGAAACACTATACATTGTATGAAAATGCTAATACGTTAAACTTTGCATTGTATGGAAATGGGAGTCAAATACTGGTGTATGAAATGTTATCAATAACTCCTGCTAGATCTTCTGATTTAACACCGGTACGCTGTTTCTAGGGATACGTAAGATCACTTATCAAGGCCAGCAAGCCCGAAACGCATGAATTCTTGGAAGACAACATTCACCGTTTCAATGGTGAGATACGGCCTCTATTATTGATTAGACTAGTCGCAAAGTGAACCTCTCGTTTGATTTCCTCCGTGCCAGTCACGACGCTCATATGTTCGTTATCCTGTTCAAATAAAAATAAGATTGCATAGAATTATCCTTTCTATAGAACCGATCTCATCGCAGTCAAAACAATTTATTTGTATTATATTTCATTTCAAAGTGTTATGCCTCTAAAAGACACTCTTTTGCTTGGAATTGAGACAAAAGAGATTTAAAAAAAATTATTCTTCTACAGTATAAAGATAATCTTATATACTTGAACAACAGGGCATCAGATTTGTGAGAAAAGCTTTCTATTCACCGTAATAATTTCTTTACTTCACATTACTATTTCTAAACTTCTTTACTTCACGCTGGATGATAAACTCATCTCCAACGCGGTCCGTGCAAAACGCCTGATCGGTAATGATTGATACGTTTTGGTAGATTTTCTATCTCACTCACAATAGTAAATTTTTAAATATTCCTTTTTAATGTTAACTGAGGTAAACTTTTCCTTTTTCCATCGTGACGCTCAAAAATTACCTACGGCATGCATAACCATATTATTATCATGACGATTTTGAACTTCATGAGCATATTTGTGTAATGATTCTAAAATCTCACTTGGGTATATTTCAAAGTAAATTCAATTATAGATTCACACATTTTCATCATGATATGTGCCATCACTGAACCATATAAGATTATTACGTTTATTTTAGATCTTGTAGGCCTTTGTCTGCCGCTAAGTATTTCAATGGAATGGAAAGTTTTTGACTTTTCAAGATGGCTTAGACTTCGAGGCAATTTTTTAAAATCAGAGGACTCTGTGTTTAATTGTAACCAAATGTTACTGATCAGTAGGTATTTTCCATAGGTCAATAGTAGTTTTCTAAAGGAAAACTGTTTCAATTTGTTTCTTGTCTTTATTTCAAGCCAATAAGATACAATGCATTATTAAGCATATTAAGCAGTTTTAAGCAAATAATATGTTTCAAACATCTGTTTCAAAACCTTTTTATTAAAAAGGTGAAATACGCTTTTTGCCTTTTGAAGCTGCTGTCACAAGATTGCAGTGCAAAGTTTTAGAAGTCTAATTAGAATACATTGTTCTTTCAAAGTTATATAAAAGCAATTAATACTTCAATCACCATTTAATCTACGATAAACTCAACTCACAATAGCGATAATAGATTTACTCATGCCTGCTTTCCAATTAAGGCAAATTAACCCTCATCACCTAATGTACATACCAACTACATGCTCCTGTATGCAAGAATGTCTGTTATCCCCACGCGTCCACCATATAATTTTGCTTTGTACGCTGCAATAAAATATAATGAGTACATCTGGAATGCTAATTATGTAGTTAAAGGAAGTCTTTTGTAGGACACTTCTATCCGACATGCCAATGGACTATCAGCTCCCAACTTGCCACATACGTATACATGAAACTATAAATAGCTGATTGCGTGAACATGTTCTTCTACCATGAGCATATGATGCTAAGGATCTTCCCCCACTTAATGAGTTGATGGTTTATTGTTCAGCGATAACATAGAATTAAAGTAGATAGTGCAAAAGTATTTTAAAGTCCTAATTCGCAAATTCTTTTTTGTTTTTTCATCATTTCCACTTCGAACGAAGCTTCGAATCCTTAATCAATGATTAAGGCTCGAAGATTAAGCTTCTATATTCTTAACTTCTTTGTTTTGAAATATATTTAATAATTTACTTTCAATTTCACCGCTTTCCTGTATTACTTACCAATCCAATACATTAAACTAGGTAATCATCCAATGAATCTTACTTTAAATTTTCCACACGTACGTTCACTTGCAAGGAGTACATTTCCAAAACCGCTTTGCAGCTGACATACCTTCTAAAAATTCATGAGGAACATTTCATGATTGGATGACCATTAAAGTTCACCAGATACATTGGTAGCCTGAACACCCCGGTGAAAGCCAGAGGGTGATAATAGAATTTTATATTCCACCGTAATATCTCTTTTAATAGCGCTACAAGGACCAGAAACATAATAGAAGCAATTCAGTTGGCAGAAGACAGGAAGAGCATTATATTCGTCATCAATATACCCGCTTAACCACAAAACAATAATTTTTGTGTTAGCATTCTTATTCTGTGACGGCTGCTGCATCAAAGACAAATTTTCCCTAATGCCATAAAATGGAAAAAATTTTAGCACTTGCTTTATAAAATGGCATGAAATGAGCGAAACGAATGAAAATTTCAGCGAGTTATGACGCGTGAAAAAATTAATAATGGTCGTAAAATTTTACGGGCAAAGCTCGCCAGCTCCTGATTTATTACGATTCGGCACTTCCCACATTCGATCATGCTCGACTAGGAAAATGCTAACGTTGAAGTGCTGGATAGTATTTTATATGTTAAAATAACACCCTTAAAGCCGAGGAGGACTCAAGGATGTGATACGACTGGCTGTTATTTGCAAATGAAGCTTTCGCGTAATCCCTACGTATTTGCTGGACTTTTAACATCGTTTATAAATAGGCTTTGATATCTTGAATTTCTCCGCCCATCAGTATTGGCTAGGAAGAGAATATTTTTGAATACCTTAGCTTATTCGTTACTTTGAAAAAGATTGAATTTGAAAGACTTCTTTTAACAATTTCTCAATAATATTAGTTTTCAATTTTAAATGTGGAAACAGCTTTTTACATGAATGACAAGAATCAAGTTTGCATTTCCATCGAAGAACGAGGACATCAATCAATTAATCTATGTAACGATAATTTGTCCCACCTTGAGTCCACCTTGAGAACATTGATAGCAATATAAGGTAAGTGCGAATTCATGATTATTCGGTGTATATTTTTATTTATTTCAATTTAACATTTCATTAATAGGTTAGAGCACCAGCATCGTATATTCTGTTTATCATTAAAAGTTTACGCAGTACCACAAATACAGACAGATGATGACCTCGTTTTTTGCTGCACGATTAGTTGCTTCCATCAAACTTCAAATTTCGCAAGGAAAATGTTGGTTGACAAGAGCATCCTTGAACTCCCAACATTTTTAGGGAGTGCCACTCCACGTACTCAAAAAAACCAACGATTGCACAGAATATGACCATGAATCATGTTTGGATTTCACTTGCACTGTAGCACCGGACTGAAACTCGAGCGTGAATGGCGCCATACTGATGATTATACCGTCTTCGTCGAGAAGTTCTTCAGCAGGCTGCAGATTTGGGATGTCATAGAGAAAGAAGTTAAATAGTGAAGGGCCTATGATAGACCCTTGTGGTACTCCGGATAAGATTGGGATAGGTCGGGATGATTCTTGAGCAATTTGAATCACAGTAAATCTCAAACTCCTTCTGCTCATCCAACGCGCACGCAACTGTGCACTTTTTATTTTTAAGATTGCTTAACTTCTTGAGAACCTTATTAGGTATGCCGTCCAGGCCGTGGAATGTTTTGCTGTTTAATTCAGCAAAAATGTTGTGAAGCAGCAAAATTAATTCAGAAGAAATGTAGTGGACATGTTAGTGAAAAGATCACAAAAGAAGACGTGGTAAAGAAGCTCTTTTAATTTGTGAAAAGATTAAGAGTTCCTCACTTTCTTTGTAGCCTTTCCGTTTAGGATTTGATTTGCAGAAGAGCGTTCTCGGTAAAGGTGACCGTAGAACGCTTCGCAGAGACGGACTTTCTCACCAGGGGAGGAACTGAATCTGTTTTCAAACTTAAATGGGCCTCTGTCTATGTTGAATTTAGTGGAATGGCGGCCGGTAAGGATGTTAATTTCCTTAAAGGCATCTGATGAGGGTTTAAATGTGTTGAGTCTCCTTTTGGTTTCATGGCTGACTCATTGGTTTCATGGCTGATGCATTTTTTCAATATCATCAGATAAGGCGGCAACGTGAATTTTGAATAAAATATATTCTTCGTTGATTCGATTGTAAGCCGATGAAAAATACGCTTTAGCCTTTGTAACACGCTTATGCGTTTTTCAATCAAGTCAAGTGTTTTTTTTAGAGAAACAAGGATAGAGCTGGTTGCGAAATTTCTGGAGAGGAGCGTGTTATGATAGGGTTTAATATATTTTTATTTTGTTAATTATTAAATGATAAAGTAAGAATGGGTTGAGATGTGAAAATCGATTTCTGGGTTGCTCAGGATACGGTTATCTGGTGGCTTTGGTGGTAAGAGGCTTTCTAGATAATCCTTGAATTTCGACCACTAGACATAGGAATATGATCTAAATCGCTCGGGACATGTTGGAGCGGGAATTAGGTCATTAAGGGTGATAGTAATACATTTACAAGTAATACATTTATAAGAGGAATAGGCTCCTGTTTAAAGGCCGTTTGATATAATAAAGTTATCTGGGAAATAACTGCCCCTGGGGAAAGTTTGGATGCCCGCGTTGATGATAGCACATGTAAGATCGGGGCCAGAAGAAAACCGTTGGAACAATTTCGTTTCCATTTGTGTTCTGTTTAGAGTCTCCCAAGTCTCGTGTTTGGCATTGAAATCACCGCCTAGCAGGCATGAATCGTAGGTTGAAGAAATGGCGAGCATTCTATTCAGTACATGGGACGTTAATGGGCCACAGTTGCCAGGTAAGTACAAGGAGCCAACTAGGATTTTACCAGGAGATAGATTTTGGCCAATATGGTTTCGTTCAGGAGGATGATGTACGGTCTGAAAGCTTTGCATAGATCACATATATGTATTCTTTTGTCATGATGGATAAGGGAATTGATTTTAAGGATGGAGATGCTTAGATTATTTATCACCATAGAGATTTAAATAGAATTCAAGAAGTATGACTACTTTGTCATCCGGGGGAAAGGACTTAAAGATCGGCCTTGGCGTTTTTAAAAGAAATGCAGACGCAGATTGCGGAAAACTCACAATTGGCACATGATTAAACATGACACATGATGAAACCATTGGCACTTATAGCACTGTATTAGGTCGCCCTTTCTGTGTTTTTCCCAAAAAATTTTCTGATGGAGCGCATAGCGCACTTTTATCAGGCGAAATAAGTCCTCGTGAGAGCAGAGATCAACTTAGCACAAGTCCTAAGAGACTTTATTGGCCCTCGACCATGCAGTGGCGACCTTGACTGATTCGAGTTGTATTTCTGGGCACTGAGACCTAATATCCGTCTCAACTGCCGCAGAGCCTAAATCCGCCTGATGACACGTGGTATGGCTACATACTTCTTTCTTTCCTTTGAGGTACATGAATACCCTGTTACCGAGGAAGACTTTATGAGGTTCATTATATAGTCGTAAACAATAAATTTGTCCGTTGTGACTTTGAATTTTTTCTCACCGATCCGGTTCACCTTATACTGTGTGCCTGGATTTTTTGTTGATGTTTTTGTCAATTATTCCCTTAAGTACTCAGGGTGCAATCATTCAATAAATATAGGAGGACAACATTTTTTTGCTGGTTCATGAGGAGTTTTCGGCGCGTCACTTAACGAGAAGACATGAAAAGGATTGAGGTTCATTGGAGCACGCTTTGGGAATCCTCGGGGGCTTCCCTCCTTAATACCAACCTTCCTTTTGCTACTTTGAATTTGTTAGCTGCCTTATTGAGCAGCGCAATATCCGGTTCGGAACTTGAAGGTTGTTCATCCTGCGTTTCTATCGCTGCTACCTCGCTTATTTCCTTACAAGCCGCCTTCGTTTTCGGGACTTTATTTATTTCCATTACTGCTGTGTCATAACCTATTATTGTTTCGGGAAAGTTGTGCTTGTTCAGCTCCGCTGCCACAACATGCACAGCGCGGGAAGATTTTTTCGATTGGCTGGATACAGACAAATGCAGTGGTGTTGATATTTCGCGAAATCGAGCTTTGCTCGATTTGTTTTTAAACAAATTATTATTAATTAGTCCGCTGCTAAATATACACACATGTTGACGGCTCACGTGAAAATGCCTGATCTAAATGAATGGTTTATAAATGGCATCTCGTTTTCAAACAATGGACGGCCAGTAACGCTTACTTCGTCGTCGTATACCATCGACTATCGAAAAATTAGTTTAACCAATATTCAAAAATGCCCCCTCTTCGAAAGAATAAACAAAAATTGTAACATTAGTTGGAGTATCTCAACCAACCATTTTAAACATCATAACATTAAGTTCTTGTGGCTGTAGTTTGTTTAAAATCTGGCTTGAGAATAAGGACATTAGTGGATTCTGGGGCTGGTTTTGACATTTTTATTTAAAACAGTGACTCATTTTCTCCGCTTTTTGCTTATTTTAACTGATTATAGCTCTATCTTATTTTATAAAAAGCCAGGATTTGAAATAAAAAATTCCATTCCTTTTCAGCCTTGCTCGAATTTATAAATACATTAAATTTGAGAATAGTTGCGATAAAATTTTGACCCCGCGCCAGGAGCTGTTTTGTACACCACGCGGGCCAAAATGTTACAAATTAAAAACAAATGTGATTTCAGACTTTTTATCCTGAATTGCCACTACATTTAGTAGCCAATAGTATATTAGACAGTAATATTTTGTAGCCCAAGGCGTTTTAAAAACAAATATGATAATTTTCAGTCAAATTCAAGTTTACAGTCTTTTTTAATTAATTAAAAATCAAAAATCAATTAATTAAAAAAACTGCGATTGAGATCATTTTTTTCAGAAAAAAATATTTATTAATTTCCTTGTTAGAAGAAATAAAATAAAAATCGGATCTGAAAACCTTTAAAACAAAGGGCTTCAGTCATTATAGTCGGAAAAATCACTATCAGTGCTTAACCAAATCTAGGATCAAAACTTTTCGTATGGGACCATCTTTTACAAACTACACATTGTACTTATTGTCCACCATTTTGACTATGATCCAGTGGTTCACAACATATCACGTAGAAAAAGTAATTTTCCGAGCCTTCTTAATCAGCGCCCTGTAATATCTTCTTCTCTCATCTAACATTTATACCTATATTTTCTCTGGCTCAGATGACGTTCTTTTCTTAGTAACATTTACTTTTCTAGAAGTATTTCCTTTTCTTGCTTCCTTCCAGTCGCAACGCATTTTTTGCTGGTGTGTCAGTTAAAATAGCTAATTTAACAACAAGGACTGGTTGCGATTTAAAAAAATTTACTCCCGCTTCTTTATTTTTCGGTCACGATAAAGCATAGAAATATTGTACTTTATTGTAAATGTTAATTTAAATGGCCTGGTTTCTTTTCGCAATAATCCATAGTACATGCGACTGCATTTCCTAAGGTAACTTACCAAAATAACCTCTTCCATTATCTTCTATAAAAATGGCTTTTATTCTGCATTTTCGTTTCACTTGTTTTCGATTCTTCAAATGCCTTTTCAGAGACATATATCAGGCTCCAAATTTTAAGAACCAACACATTCATATTTATCGAGTGTTGACATTTCAAAAACCATCACAAAAAGATTGGTTGTGACAAGTCCGGACCATATGTCATTTTTGGCCCCAGTGCTGAAACTAATCTTTGAAATCTTCATTATAGAAACGCAAATAAGTAGAACTGTACAAAAGTAGATTCGTGACAAATACAACGCAATTGGGCATAAATGTAACACACTTGACAGCTTTCACAGAAAACATGGTGAACACTAATATTACTAAGAATAAAAAACCTTACTAACCTGGTGTTTTTTGATTAGATATGCACGGACTCGTCACACAAGAATGGTAGCGCTACTGCCTCGGGTGATGCGGTGGGTGACGATGCAGTGATAATATTCTTCTTGCTAAAGTTAAAAGCTCTCGCTTTTAACAAGCTTATGCCACTGAAACAACATGTCCCTGTCACAATCGGTCCGAGTCTCCCCTGTTTTAAAAATACGAGTTAGTCGAATGCTCCCGTGAGTTCTTGGTAGTGTATTGAGAATGCAAGGAAGGGGATATGATTAAAATTATTACTAATGAAGAAATCAAGATTCACCTTTCATCATCATGACCCTGAGTCAAACTAAGAGACGAAAGAGTGACTTCCACCAAACGAAAAAAGGACGAAAACAATTTATGTAGCGTGTGATGTTGCATTGTGCAAAGATTGCTTTATAATTTACCATACTTAGATACTTTACTGCTTTATATTTTTAAGGGTAAATGAAGATAATCGATCAAAAAATACAAGATATTTTCGTCACTGTATGGATATATTTTGCTGCGCAAAGTTACTAGTGGGACATATACGTCCCGCAACTATTTCTCGGAAACCACGGAGCGGACATTTTTAAAAATAAAACTGTAGTCCTTTTAAATGTTCTACTCCACTATCCTTCAATAATCCTTTTCGAATCATAAAAAAATAATAAAGGTGTACTCCTCATCCACGAAAACGCGCCCGTAGACACAAGACGTGCTGCGATAGCTAACAATTACCAGTGCCGTTTTGAACAACTCTATTATCCATCCTATAGCTAATATCTGGCTACTATTGAAGTTTATTTATTTCCAAACAACAAGAAAGAAAGACTTTGAAACAATCTAGTGGCGAAGATGAAGTCAAATCGGTAATTTTCAAGATCATTTCTTTTGCCAAGATTAGAAAATTATTTCGTAGATTTGGAATGAATTAAAGGAAAATATGTTGATAAGAATAAGAAAAAAAGCTTGAAGGAAAACTTTAACCTCTTTTACTGCTTTCGACGAACTTTTTGGCCACTCTTCGGACATCAAAGACTTTGTTACTAAATTTTAAAATATTACAATTACATAAAACTCTGATTAAAATTTGACAATCAATTATGTTTATTCACAAACCCGTTCAACAACAAAATTACAAAACGTTTGCTTAATTTGATTTAGTTTTAATCAATTCATTTGAATAAAGATGGTGTGCTTCAAGAACAAATTTAGTAATCAATGAAATATAGAAGTCAGTAATCAATTCACAGTCAATAAGGGTAGTTGGATTTTTACACCATTCACAAAAAAAAAACTTTTGGTGAAAATGTTCGATGTAAGTGAACCAAAATATAATGTTTCAAATAAATAGTTTGAACGTGGGAATTCGAACATGTGAAATTTTTATTTTTAATTTTTTTTCAGTTTTTTATTGGAGTATGTAAATTATTACTCGAAATCGACCTTCTACGGCTTAAACTCAAAGAAAGATTATAAAGAATGGCGAATCATGATATTGAGTGACCAATTCAATAGTGGAAACTATTTCGAACGTTGCTGCGAGAAATCGTGGAAAGTTAAAACTTACACAGAATTGTTGCAATTTACAAATTGAACGTGTCCTAATCATAGTTGCTGTCGGCGGAATAATTGAGAAGTAAACTGAAAAATAAGACTACATAAGAAAGTTGCGGAGACAAAAACACATCTCAGCCTCATCATTGTCAATGAAGTCCGGGAGTAAAAGGCAAAAATGTTTAATATTCTTGACCTCTTGAAGACAACAAAATAGAACAGGAGTCTTTAAGAGGGTATGATGGAAGGTTTCCGCTATTCTAACAATTTCAAGTCTTAATAACGCAGCCATTGTTGGCAATATAAAGTCCGATCCATTTATATCCAAGAATTCCCCCACCCCAAGTTGAAGGACAATGCTAGCAGAACTTAACACTCTATGCAAACGGATGGTTCCAGTGACATTCAAGAAACTACTCGTAGGGTGATTAAGAACGTTGTATTGAATTTATTATAAGTTTTATTATTGTTTACAATACCAAGACAATGATTGTTTTCGTTTTCACTATTGCCACCTTCATTCCCGTCATTATCATTTAAATTAAAACTACTTAAATTTCAGCCAATCTTGTTATGTCTATGACTTGGCTCCAATTTATTGACTTATACAACACAGTAATTACGTAAAAATAAAACAACATGTTAACGTTGAAATTCGCGAAGACTGATCATCGAATAATATTTATTTTCCGTAAAGGTTTTAATTAATGTACTTTGATATGCTTAAAAATGGAATAGTAAGGAGTAGTGGGGTTGAAAATATTACAAACTCAAAAGTTTCAGTTAAACTAAAATCATATCTCTGTTATGTCCTTTAACTCACACCCTTTTTAATCTTGCCATGAGTTGTTTCGCCATCTCTTTATTATTTGCCACTTGAATATATAATTATTCATGCGTGCTGGTTTGGGCAAGGTGGATTTTGCCTGAAGTTTTGAAACGAAGAAAGCATTGCGTCATGTCAACGGCACAATAAATTTGAAAAACTTCCATGCATTGTTATTTCGTTTAAGTATGATTTAACTTACTCGACAGTAAACAAAGCAAATTAGAATAATGTACACCCCTTCGATGAAAACAACTTAACTGGGAGGTTTTTTTTTCAGTAAAAAGTGTCCTAGAGCTCGTTATATGCTTCGCATTATTTTTTGCTCGCGTGTTTTGTTGACATTCAACTTTTGTGCAAGAAAAGTAAAATGTCGGGACAGCAATCGATAGGCTTGAAAGCAGTGATTCGCATGATTTACTGGTCGTAAAACCTACCCCAAGGTCAGTTTGATAAAAGACGACGTCACTTGAGGGTGATACGTATGAAAGGAACTGTAGCACGTTGAGGCGAATGTAAATTACATAAAAATTGTTTCCCCAGCAACCATGCAGGCTTTCTTTAATTATTTTGATTATATAAGGAAATGGTTATTAATAATTCAGCAAACTGATAGAACTCACATCTAAAGAACAAAGGAAAAAAAATATAATCTTGTTTGCTCAGCACAAAATGTATAAAAATTGGCCAAATGCTGCCAAAGATTTTGTGCCCTTTTGTTTTTCGTTTTCGAAACGTGGACGAAGTCCATAATTGCTTTTCACCAAATTATTTGTCGAGACAGTCTGAAGCTGGTTTTCACTCAGTACAAACTTACGAGCAATTTCTCTCTAGTGGTAAAATCAATTAATCGCATTTGTTTCTCTTTTTATTTAAAAATTATATCAGAATTAATACATTATTAACCGAGGTGAGTCTTCAATATCGTGGAAATTCTACACATGTTCAGTGCAAGTAGGAAGTTAAAAATCATTTCCGATTGAAACGCTCCTTCGGGGCCAATGCAAGATAGCACCGAGCTCATCAAACTCATCTGAATCCCATAAATTTATCCCAATAGCTAGCTTTGAAAATAGCAAAGTAATAGATCAACTACCCTGTATTGAACAGTCATCGAAACTAGAAGCCACGCTGTTCACCTTTACCGATCTTTCCCGTGATACCTTTTATTCCATTGCTTCCAGGAAAACGATAAAATTGAAAACTATCTTAAGGCTTATCTCAAGGAAAAGGGAGCCTATTCACTTAACAACGGCCATTCAAAGTAATTTTAACGAAAGAATTCAGTCAAATAAATCAAAATAAATCAAAAATTTAACAATATTTTTTTTTTTTTCATTTTAATTTTCAATCACCAAAGCAAACGTTTTAAAAAAATGTTGTGGCAAAGTGGCACGGAGTAGTTGGATTAGTTGATCGTTTTTTAAGAAATAGGCTGGCTTGCTTTAAAGTGCCACTTCGATTCACATCAGACCGGGTCAGCCCGTTCAAGTTTCAATAATAATTGGGTGAATTTTTGATGGGTTAAATACAATTACTTACAATTATTCTTTACCTATTACTTAACCAACGGGTTTTGCCTAATGGCTGTACCTAGAGTTCAATACTAACTAGAATTTTTTTTTTTTTATTGATTCCTGTAATTAGTTGTTATATGGAAATTCCTTCTTAATTTCTGTGGTCTTTAATATCAATCATTTTGCTTACATTTACATAATATTATTTTTATCATAATTCCTTATACTCTAAAACAGTATTTGACTACAATGTTTCTTATTTACTACTTATTGCTAACCGTGGGCTGTCTCTATCGCTCGACTGTCTGCCGCATTGCTGATCGTGGTGGTCCCATGCTCCACCACACGTTTCGCCTCTCGCTCGATCAACCTCTTAGCATAGAGGTTGATTCGTTCCATGGCTGCATCCCGGTACAGTACTTGGTTGGGTTAGGGCCATGCGTCCTCCCGTTTATACATTCCAGTGCAAGCCCGAAGGATTCTGCGCTCCAGTAATCCTATCTTGCTCCATTTGTACGTTTCTGTTGCCTGCCAGATCAGGACCGCATACATTAGTATGGGCCTGAAAAGCGACTTGTACGCAAGTAACTTCAACCGCTTCTTGGTTGATGACTGTTTCCTGAAAAGAGGTAAGAGGAGATGGTTTTCGTATCTAGATTTCTTCAATATAGAGTCCACATGAGCACTAAAGTTATTGCTTTTATCAAAACTTACTCCCAAAAACTTTGCTTGCTTCGAGCAGTGCACCACCTGCCCGTTCAGCTCTATTCTGTTGTCACAGATACTCCTCGTTGCGACGTCCATATTGTTGACGTGGACGCTTTTTTTTTGTGGTAGCGAGGTGAAGGCTGTTTACGCCCTGAGTGTGGGACTCCCAGACGCAAAATGCATTTGGACTACCCACTAAACACCTCCCCTGTCAACCTGAGAACCTAGCCTGGAACCGTTTGACACATTACTTCGGGCTAGGCCTCGTGTTCCTACGCCTAGAGGCGCCTTTGTATTATGGGTATCTCTTCTCTAACGGGAAGGACAGGAGAGGAAGGAAGTGCTACAAAAGAGATCCATCCATCCCCGATGCCTCCAAGCGCTCCAATAAAGCTTTTTTTAATGTAAGCACTGTCCGAGCATATTGCGCCACGTGATTCCAATTGCCAACTGTTTCCAGCATTACTCCGACGATAGTTTCCGGACAGAGCTCTCCGATTTCGCTGAGTAGGACCCCTCGCTGCTGGCTCCACCTTTTGCAGTAGAAGAATGTGTGATAGGCGTCATCCAACTCTCCTGCACAAAACACACAGTTAGGAGACCGTGCTTTGTCAATTTTGTACAGATAGGACCGAAAACAACCGTGCCCACTTAAGAGCTGGGTCAAGTAGAGATCGGTCTCACCATGCACTCGACTGAACCACGGCCTCAGGTCAGGGATCAGACGTGCAGTCCACCTTCCCCTTGTTACTTGTTCCGAGAACTGTTGCCAATCGGTGAGAGAGCGACGTCTCTCTTCCTTGGTGATCTTTTCTCTTCGATGTTCGCCTCTGCGCAGGAAAATACTTCTGCGCTCTCTTGCAAGGAGGGTGATGGGTATCACCCCTGCGATTACCAGCACTGGCGCCCCGGAGACCGTTCGTTATGCGCATGCAATTCGCAATGCTCCTTGTCTCTACACCTGTGCCAACCGCTTCCGGTGTAACTCCTTGCTGAGAGCGTCGCCCCACAGTTCTGACCCGTAGAGTAGAAGCGACTGTACGACGCTCATTAAGAGTCGTCTCCTTGATGTGGTGGGCCCCCCTTTGTTGGCCATTAATCGGGTGAGTGCCGTCACACGCGCTGCAGCCTTGTCAGCTACTGCCTTGATTTGTTGGGAAAAACTCATCTTCGAATCTATCAGGACGCCCAGGTACTTTACTGCTGATTTCGATTCGACCAGCTCGTCCCCTATACTGGACGTGGACGCTTGAAAACAATCAGCTCGCTTTTCTTCGGGTTAACCCTCATCCCCCACTTTTGATAATATGAAGTTAACGAGTCCAAGTACCTTTGGAGTCTCGTCCTTGCAAAGCGGAGTCTCGTCCTTGTATAGCGGAGTCTGTCCTCAGAAGACCACACCAGTAAGTCGTCAGTGAAAACATTCACCTCGATTCCAGGTTGATGCTCAACCTGCATAAGTGGGATGTCAGACATAAATATATTGAAGAAAACGGGATGCAGAATGGATCCCTGTGGGACCACAGAATTAATGATAAAGGGTTCAGAGCTAGCTCCAGCAGACACCACATAGGCAGTTCATCTTGGAAAACTGGCTTGGAAAACAGCCAATGCTTCTATCGTTGAGTGACCTCTTTTGAAGCCAAATTGTCTTTCCGGTACAGTTCCTGCCCTTTCAGAGAACTGTGTAATGCTTTGGAGGATTATTCTCTCAAATAATTTTCCCGCATTAGCAAGAGAGATATTGGGCGAGGGTGGACTATGTCTACGCTATTGGATTGCTTCAAAATAGCAAATATTTTGGCGCACTTGCCTTGCTGTGGGAAGTATCAAATCTTACTGCAGTTATTTAGAAGGATTGCGTGGAAGACGAAATACGTGTGGGGAAGTTTTTTTAAGAAAAAATTTGGAATTACATCTGCCCCGGCCGTTTTCTTGGAATTATGTAAGCATGATATGACTTTCAGGGCTCACAAACAGGGCAGTGCCAATAGATGCATCGGAGGAATTCGAATCTGAAAATCTAGTCAAGCAACAGTTCTTGTGGTCTTTGTCGAACGTTGATATTGTTCTCTTTACTAGTAAATTGAAAGCAGAGTCCTCACTTGCTTTCTCCCCTTGACGAACTGTCGCAAAGTGATTTATGATGGAGTCAGTAACGGCCTTGTCATCCATGAACATGGATCCGTTATAGGTGATTACTCCTGGCAGGCGCCTCCGGCCAGTTATTTTATTAATTTGGGGGAACAAACAAGCACCTGGTCTAATGTTTGTTAGGGTCTGTTCGAAAGGCAAACTCAGATGTTCTTCTCGAAATCATTCTATTAAGAGACATAACCATATTCAGGTTGCGATGGCATATCCTTGAAAAAAGTTTCCTGGGCGTGCTACGACTTTGATGAAGCTTCAGGAGAATTTTTTTGTGGATATCTTTGGAATGACCGTAGCAAGGGCTGAATTCAAACAAGCAATACCCTCTTCGATCTGTTGATCGAGATTCCTTCAATCCTTCTACTTAGGTCAGCATTAACAGCTTCCCAGTCTATGCGCTTGTATGGGATAAAGAACTGAGGGGCTGCTGCTTCCAGCTTTACACCCTTTTTAACTCTTAAAGCGAGTTCGACCAAAAGATGGTCAGATTCAGCATCAAGGGCTCTTCATTCAAAATTCCTCCAGCTGTGAGAGATATTCACCAAATTAGCAGACACAATGAAGAAATCGATCGTTGACGAGCTTCTTCGGAAAGTGGGCTCGTTTAGTGCAATCAATTTGAGATCCATATTGGCTTGCACCCAATTGAACAGAGCCGTTCCATATCCATTAGATACGGTATTGCCCCAGGAAGGATGTCTTGCGTTCAAATCACCCCCTATCGCAAAGAAATCGAACTTTTCACACAAAGTATGGACTGTTTCCAAGTCTTCAATGAGATCCCTACCCGAATATCCGTGTTTCACGTATATTCCAACAAATGCAAATGTATAACCCCCCAGGAATGAGCTAAATATCATGACGTCTGCACATTTTAGACTTGGAAGACAGTGTCTTTGAATTTTGAGATGTTCCTTGAAAGCCATGGCTACTCCAAGGATTCCATCTGGGTCGTCCTCCCTTATGACTTTATATTTCCCCAAGTGAACTTTGTCTTTACTTTTCAGTCTTGTTTCTGATATGAACACGAAGTCTGGTGAAGGCATGTCAAGTATTCTTGAACAGAGTTTCTTTTCAAATGTGGAGCAAGCGAGCAAATGTTGACGATGGAGAGCTTAATGGAGCTCATCACGACAACAGATTTTGAAGGCAAAGTCGAAGTACGCCGCCTTTTTCTCACTGAGATTGGTGATTTTTTTGTATTGTGGAATCAATGAATCGACTTTGCGGATGAGAGTGAACAAGTCACACCCGAAGAATTGCTTGCAGTCATTGGACACGGCAGTATTTTTGTAAATCAGTATTTTTTTTGGGTTGTCGTACACGCTGAGCTAGTTGCGAATGAGACACCATTTTGAATGGTGTTTTTTAAGGAAGCAGTGACTGAGTCCCTCCTTTCTTTATTCTTCTTTTGGAGATTATCTCTCCTCTCCTCAGCCTCCTTGGCCTTGGAACATCCCCTGAAACTGGCGGGTTGACCCATACTATTGCAACTCACACAGAAGATTGGATCTTTTCTCTCTTCCTTTTCAATGGGGATCCTCTTTGGATTGGTGGTGTTTGTCGCACTTGATGCACCGGGATTCCATTCCACAGTTCGAGGCAATGAACTTTTTGGTGTAGAGGCACCCAATG
Organism: Stratiomys singularior; assembly: GCA_954870665.1. Classification (NCBI taxonomy): domain Eukaryota; kingdom Metazoa; phylum Arthropoda; class Insecta; order Diptera; family Stratiomyidae; genus Stratiomys; species Stratiomys singularior. Next base: position 52,161,598 of record OX940879.1, read on the forward strand.
AACTTTTTGGTGTAGAAGCGTCTTAACATTCATAGCCTTTTTGACGTCGAAGTCAGGCTTAAATTGAATAAGGAAGGACGAAAGAGATTTGTTTTCCTTCCTTGACGTCACTGTTGAGAACCTTTTGGCTCGCAAAAAATCAGCCCCTAGGATGGCTTGGAGTTCTTCCTTGACATCATTGTCTTCGTGGAAAGTGTACACACCCTTTAGCAAGAGGATTTATTTTTTCTCAGTTGGGAATGTATAGGTGTAGCATGCTACCTTGACCCATTTTAAGAATTCAAAGAAACTTTTATGGTCGCCCATGGTCTTAGGATGTAACGAAGTTCGTGTAGAAGTGTTGATGGTTACATCAAATTTCGGGGCATCAAGGTGATTCTTCTCATATGCTCGATGAATTCTCTTCCTAAAAGGCTTAAAATTAAGCCTATAGCTCACTTTTGGTGTAATCATCTGTTTCCTAGTGGCAGCAATGTTGGTTGGGTTTTCCTTAGCTCCGATAGCTATTCTACACACTAGGGGTGCAACTTCGGATTTGGTGATACTTGCTGAACCTTTCGAGAAAACCCCTTTCACTCACGTTTACGGAGCGTTTTGAGGTTGGCTCCTGGGTTGGAGACACAATTGGCCTTTTCCGACCACCCTCATCCCGGACCACTTCCAACGACTCTTCCTGATCGGACTCACTGTAGCGATCCGTCAGAAGGTCTCCTTCTGTAGTGGAACACCCATCTACAGGTAGGTCTTCTGCAGAGACTTGCAATTTGAGTTTGCAACTTGCTATAAGGTCTAGCAAGAACTCTGTCTTGATATTTCCCCCAAATTTCTGGCAAAACCATTTCAGGTTTTTCTTAGCATTCCGCATGAAAGAAATCTTTGCCGCGGAGAGTTCCCCTCCGCTTCTGCGTCACCTATTTCCGCTATTTCCAAGTCAGAGCTTGGATGTAGGGTTAAATTAAAGGGACCTCTTCCAGACAATTTAATTAATCGTTAATGATATTCTAACTAAATGTTTATGATGTTCAGCAACTTGCTGGCCTCGGCAAGAAATTAACGGCTAAGGCCTCGTTTCGCCCACTGTCCTAATAATACTTAAACTAATCACAATACATAACTATAATATAATAAAGGAATGAATGTATATTATAAACTCCTCGCCAGCCTCAGCAAGAATTTAAGGGCTTAGGCCTCGGTTCGACCACTGATAATAATTTTCCTAAACAAATTTTTCCTATCACTTTCCTAGCTAACACAATCTGTCACTCCGACGGTTGTGACTTCTTGATCCATGCCGTTCATGTCAGCACAGTTTAATTATATAGCGAAACAAAGAGGACATTGCTTTATCATCCTGCATGTAACAAAATGGCAAAGCTTAATCACCGTAACAACCCTAGTGAAATGTTGAATTGAATCAACTTCTTGACACAATCAATTTTATTGATCTTGAAACTGGTTCGATGATATGTGTTGATGAGTGCTTAAAGCATCTGACGAAAGACACTGAGTCTGCATCCATAGAAAACACTCAGGAGTTACGAAGCCCTTTTCTTCAGTCAAAATAGATCGTCGTCGACTACGTCTTCAGAAGAAGGAACGTTTGATTGCGTGTCCTACCCCCTTTGACACGCCAGTTACAACATTTGGACCGCAAATGGTGTAAAATTAACCTTCTGCCCCTCTGTGGCTGCCGGAAAGTCTGATTTGGTCAAGTGTATGTTTTTTCAATACTTCAATAACAATGCTGCAATCAATGCTCTAATAACAGCATTAAAAATGCATCCTAAATACGTTCATCGTAGAATACTGTCCTATTTTTAAAAGACTAAGGTGTTTTAATTGCGGCAAGATGATTTCTCTAACACGCCTGCTTCCTGTCTCAGGCCCTGTCTAAATCCTATGACGTGAACATCAATTATAGTTTCGCGGATCAGTTTCCGCATTCTGGCCGCCGCTTGCATTTAGTTGAGTTCCTTCATCAAATGAACACTTGTGATAAGCACATCGATGGCAGTGGTCAAGATTCAGTTCTCCTATCGTATAGCAGTTCTTTTGTTCGGTTGACTTTATTATCTGTTACAATCGCTGCCAAAGTCATTGAGGAAGAAGTAGTTGAAATGCCGGATATGTAACTCTTTGGGCGGGATTATATAGAGAGAAAAAAAACACGGGACCATCAATCGTACCATACAAATAAGGATACATAATCATCAGAATAAGAATTATATGATATTAAAGGAAATAAAGTATTGTTACCCTGGTTTTAAGTCGTATTTATTTCTTTTCAGCATTCAGCAACGTCTTACAAACTTAACGACAAACTCATCCACTGCAATAAATTCTATTAAAATCAAGCCTCAAATAAACCAATAAATTCAATAAATGAAGAGCTAGCGACAGCTAGACAAATGTCAGAATAAAAGCTAAACATTATTCTATGCATTTGTTGTAAACCAGGGAGCAACGTATGGATATTATAAGCTTCAAGTTGAGATGAGAGAAGTTACGGAAGTAACAGGTGTCAAATGTATAAAAATTGGACATTATTTACGTCTTGGTATAGGGTATTTTGATAACCAAAAGAATTTTAAAATGAAATAAAATACAAATTAATTGTTTTTATTGGCATGAAATTGGTTTTAATATATAGATAATTCTATTCATTGCAAATTTTTATTTGAATATGATTTAAGACATATGAGTGCCACGACTGGCGCGAAGGAAGTGCAAACCATAGGTCCCATTTTCGACTGATCTAATCAAAAATAAGGTCCATATCTTGGCAATAACGCGGCAGAGCTTGTCTTCCAAATGGTCAAGCGACGAGGGTTTGTTGGCGTAGACAAATGATTTGTCGTCTGCCCACAAAAAACAACCCAGCGAAGTTAAATGAGTCCATACATATACGGAAGATATATACGAAAGATCTTGCAGTCCATACATATACGGATGAGGAACCATGCAATGTCCTTCATCGAAATTTAACGAATAAATGGAAGCAAATGATCGTGCAGTCGCATATTGGGTTTACTGGTTCCCCAATAATGGGCCACTTAATGTCTAAAAATGCCAATAACTGTAAAAGCATCTAATTCTCTGCTGCTAAACCATACTTACGCTACCTTTGTGGGGACGTAAGAGGGTTAAGGCGATTATCACTAGTCTGATAACGGAACCAAAGTAATAACCATGCCACTAGACTGGAGATTGGGTGACGGGTTAGCTCTTTAAAGCACTGTAAAATCCCTTAATTGTTTCGAAACCTGCAGCAGAGAATCAGAATGAATAAGACCTACGGCAATACCTCGCAACCGAAAATTGGACTCTAAGATTGAATCCTGGAATGTCCAATCACTGAATAACCCTGGCACTGTTAAATACCTTTTACAACGGTCCAAAATTTTCAAAAATTGGCTCGTAAACGTACACACCTCGACCGAAGAAACAAAGAAAACGTTCTACTGGAACGTTCAGGTCGAAAGACTAGTCAATTCATTGACTGGAAAGGACAGAAAAAATAATTTTGGGTGATTTAAAAGATAACGTTGGCAATGAGCTATCTCGTTCGGGAGCGACTGGAGAATATAGCCTACACCATGAAAAAATTGTGATCTGACTGATTGATGATCGAAACTGATTGGTGATCAAAAATGATTGGTGATTGACTTTCCACCACCGGATGGCAACACACGAAGTCAGATCGACCATGTTCTGATCCAACAACGTTGAGCTCGAGCATATATGACGTTCGCACGTACGAGGAGCGAACTGGAAACCGGATAACTTCTTGACCAAACTTATTTATGGGTGTTGCAAGTCAACTTCGTATTCGACGAAGATAAGCCCCCTATAAACATTCGACATTGAAAAGCTCCAAACGGCGTTCCTTGCCCAACATTTAACTGAGACCATCTACAACCAGCTAGCTTGAATCTTATCAGATACCTTTCTAAAAACAAGCAACGACCTATGGATGGAAGTAAAAGCGGAAGTGAAAGATCGTGGCAGAACAGCGGATCGGACTAATTATTGGTTCGATGAAGAATGCCAGCATGCGTTAGGTATAAAAATATAGGAAAGAAAATCAGAATGAAGGGAGGAGAATATAAAAATTTCAGATGAATAGCGAATAAGATAATCAGAAATAAGAAAATATAATACCATGACGACCAATTGAGCAGCATCGATGCAAATCTAGCGAGCAACAACACAAGACAAACATACAATATAGTGAAATGCTTAAAGCGTGGTTATCACGCTGAAATCTGTGACAACAATGATATCTGTTCCGGGCAGATTCCAGTAAAATGGTGAATAAATAATAAATATACACAAATTCATCCAGCATGCCTGGCAACATTCATATACTATATTCCCTCTCCGCGAAAAAAATGACAAGATATAGAGCGAAAACTATAGATTATCCTCCCATAATCAAGTTGGCTTTAGAGTTGGTAGATCGACGATAGACCAATTGTATACTGTCAAGCAGGAACTTCAGTAATGTTGTAACGTTAAGCGAGCATATGACAGTATTGATCGTAACTTACTGTTTCGAATAATGTGCCGCTTGAGTGTCCCAGGCAAATAAGTCTGTCTTACCAAAATAACAATGACATCGACAACCTAGCAAGAAAACCTCTCAATAACCAACTCACCCACACCTTTGAAGCAAATACCGGACTAAAACAGAGAGATGGAGTGGCCCCCTTTCTACTCAATTCGGCACTGGAATATGTCATAAGAAAGCTTCCTTTCCATACAAGATCCACACTATTATTTAAGTCAAACCAAGGGGTACCCTATGCAGATGACAACAACATTTCGTCACGTTCGCTAATAATCGCCAAAGAATTCTTAATGACAGCGACGACAATTGAATGCGAAGCAAAACTAGTAGACTAAAAGAAAACAAAGCTCATGACATAATCGAGACAAAATACCTCAAATGTCTGAAGTATCACAGATGGCGAAGACAGTATCCAAAGTGCGGGCGAATTTGTGTATAGGCACCAAAAAACGAGAATTACTAAGAAATAAATTGAAGAAATAAATTGAAGAGTACAGCTTGTAAATTAAACATTTTACCTAGTTCCCACAATTATTAAGACCGCAATTAGAAAGATCACGATTATAAAGACCAGCAGCATAAGGAGGAAAACAAAGCTTCAAGTATATAAACTTTTGATAAGACTTGTACTATATTATGAATAAGAAACATGCATCTTAACCTAAGCTTCAGCAATTATTTTGAACGTCTTTGAGCAACCGGCCCTGATGTGGATAATTGAAGCGGAGCTAGACGGGAATTAATGGCGAATTCGATACAACAGAGCTGGACGTTTCAACGATTGTAAGACAGCGGAGGCTTCAATGGGCTGGCCTTATGAATCGTATGAACGAACAACAGATACCCGAAAAGTTATTCGTTGGAAGAACTAACTGGTGGAGCCCAGCGGCGAAACTGAGTAAATTCTGATCTTACTCTGTTGACGAAGACAGTACGTTGCTAATTAGATTTTCAAATTGGCGGACGCGTTCAACGGATCGGGTCAGTTGAAGGCGCTTGTTGCATGAAGCGAAGGCCCGAAAGGAGCTGTAGAGCTACGAAGAAGAAGGATATAATTTAAAACTTTCCAAACTAAAGTGACGAAATATACTCCAACTTATTATTAAGATATTAGTGATAGTAATTGTTTATAGCTCTTTAATTTCGTAAAATGCAAAAATTCTTTACTTTCAATCGATAAGTTCTAGAAGCTAAGTCAATGCATATGGTACGGAGTTTGATCAAAAAATATGGCGACAGAATTTTCAGAGACGAAACTGTTGTCTTCTGAAATTGTGGAAAACGTTTAGCTCTTGAAAAGGTGTCAAATTTTTGTCATAACTAGTCTTGACTCGTTATCCAATCTCTAAGCCACGAGGATAAGATCGTGTTTTTAAAGTCTGTCACGTTTCAAGTTGCAAAGAAATTCATGGAGCCCGTGAAAAATTGTAGTAACTCTGAAGTTTGTTTACAAGTGGTCTGAGTGATTTGAAAACCGTCATGTGCCGGCTGAAATCCACCGACTTTTATACTGACAAAAACGTAAAAAAACGTTGGTTAATTGGCAATGCCGACGATAAAAATACTGCTCTGTGCTCAGCATTTTAACCGATAATTCGCAAATGACGCGAAGGATCAGAAAATTTATTCCCTGCCTTACGACTGACCAACAGAAAGGAATTGCAAGATTATCATCAAACATGTACGGATTTCTGCGGCGAAGTTATAATTGGATATGGTCTTTGGTGATAACTTTGAGACTAATCGCAGAATTATCAATGAAAATATCCCTTGGCTGCGAAAAAGACCTCAGTCGAAAAAAAAAAACAAAAAGACCATGATTAATATTTTGATAGTGAGAGAAAAGTGTGGTCAGAGTTCGTCTCAAGCGAAAGAAATTGCTAAATTAGAATTTCACAGAAGAGTACTAAAACATTTGTGAAAAGTGATATGAGGAAACTTCTTTCTTTATGTGCCATGGTGCCATTTAGGTGCCATGCTACATGTTCCTTAAGACTTGCAAGTTCTTGGCAGAGTAAAATCTTACGGTATGTTCACATTCAACCTAATAACCAGACTTATCTTCATGCAACTTCTGACACTCCTCAAAAATACAAAACATACTCAGAGCTAACCGTTTTAGTACCATTCCCGACATTGTGATGGTCAAGAAAGAGAAGCTAACCGCTCTTTTTACAGAAGCCTCCCGAAAATCTTTTCAGTGTTGGATAAAAAGTCAGGATAAGTGCATTTCTAGCCAAGGATAGTAATTTGAAGAAAAATGATTCCATTTCCTTCTGAAATTTTTATATTCTTTGTAATGAAGTTGCTCGACGCATTTTTTTCAGTTCTCGTATATTTTTACATAGCAAAAATAATTCTACATAGTTTGCAAAAATGTCAACTAAAATTGTCAGGAGAGTGAATTGTAAAAAAACGAAAATTTATCCGAGATCTGTTGAAGGCAACTCAATGAGAAACGGATATCCGCTAATCCAAACGCAAAAAAGCCTATACGTCTTTCCTGTAGTAAGCACCAAATGAAAATTGAAGTATTTTAGAGATCACTTAAATTTTTGAGGCAATTGTTTTGGAACTCCATTGAGATATCTTAGTTTTTTGATCTAACTAAGTCATTTTTCAAATATAATGCCTTTAAATTCGTCAAACTCAACCTTTTGAGTTTGTGATGAAGGAAATATGTTTAAATAAAAAGTGAATAACACACAATATTCCTTTAAGACCATAGACCATATTTGTTTTTTGGCATATATCGGTATTTCCAAAGCTAGTTGCTTCCTTCCTCAGTGTTAAATAATTTATAAGACTTAGAAAACAACTCTATATATATACCTATACTAATTAACTTTAATTAGCCCCTAATTGATAAAAACAAACATTCACAAGCCAGAAGGTTATAAATTACTTGTATTGGTGGTTGTTCAGTGGTCATACCTCTATCTAACCTATTTAACCGAAAGGCTTAATTCCCTTATGAAGTTATATTCATTATTGTTGCATGAATTTGAAGAGGGAAAGAAGGAATTCGAATATCTCCAAGCTTTCAACGACGTCTAATTTTTGCCAATATTATACCTGTTTGACCACTTTTAGATCTTCCGTCGTGATATTGTATCCCGTTTCCACAACATGCCTTGCCACCGTTGATTTGATATCCTGAGTGCTTCTTTTCTTTTTTAATGCATTCTCTATTTCGCTAAGGTGCTCATTGTAGCGTGTGATGGCTAGACGTCGAGTTTGTCCTACGTAATATTTGTTGCAAACAGGGCAGGAGATTTTGTGCACCCCACTTTGTTCTTCTAGGCGATCCTTGACCGACTTGACTCGGTTTTTAGTAGAAGTTTTCTGCTCGTGGGTATGACCACTGTTTCTGTTGTCCTCACTAGTTTTTTGAGTGCTCCTATTGCTGAAGTGTTTCTGATCGCCGCTCTTCTTGTATTTTCGCCTTGTGTATTTTTTCGGAACAGAGTCGTCAAGCGATGGAGCTCCATCTGTCTTTCCTTTTTCTTTATTATGTTTTTGATAGTGTTCTTGTTGTAGCCGTTGATTTTTGCTGTCTGCATAATATATTCTTCTTCTTTACGTTTTTCATTTAATTAAAGCGGTATGATGAGCATTCGATGGATCATAGCGTTGTAGGGGGCCATTCTTTGAGTAACTAAATGGAATTAAGTGGCCGGGATCGTCCATTGTGTTGTGTTGCTTTTCTGTGTATTCCAAAATTAAATGCCCCATTTTTTGTATGAATTCATAAGTCCATAAGTTCATAAGTTCATAAGTTCTACCGTTTCCATAGTAAAGACTTTGTTTTTATGTATTGAATTATATTCCTAAGCGTCTCTCCGAGATTTTCTTTTTCACAATTGCCAATACATCATCACAATAACGGATCCGAAATCGAGGCTACATACCTGAGCCTTCCAGTGTAATTTCCAGTTTGCACATGAACACCTCGCTGATAAGAGAGGAGAGGGGCATCCTCATTGCGACCCAATCCTGTGCCTTTGAAATATCTTCCTCGGAACATAAAATAATTTTCCTTCATGCCTAACTCTGTCAACTTCATTAACGCTCGCACTTCGCAAGCCGTTTAACAGACGTAGTTCCAGTTCACCGGAACGCTCGGAAACAGTTAACAGCTACAACAGGACCACTATCAAAAACATAACTAGGTCAAGGTCTAAGTCTTTCTATAACTAGGTCATTTTTCAAATACAATGCCCTCATATGTGTGACAACTTTTGAGTTATGAGTTTTCAGTATGAATGCAAATATGTTTGATTAAAATTGATTTCTTCTGAATTCTTCGTTTCTTTTTCAAATATCCTATGGGGCTGTTTCTTGCGTTATCAAAACCAAATGAGGAAACTAATTTTAAAAATTGCAGACCGATATTCATTCAATCCGAAATATGGAAAATTACAATTTAAAGTTTTTTCTCTCCGTTTTTTATTTTGAAATAAATTAATTGAAGTAAGATAAATTCATAATATTCTAAATAGATACCAACTATGCACTCAACAAAGCAATGCAGACTCCGTACCCTACAGATATTTGTACGTATAATTACTTGTAAATTTCCACTCCGATGCGCTTAACACGATATTGTCAACTATTTTGTGATTTACGATAAGATGCTTTACCTGTTGTAAATGCAATGCACCCAGGTATGGAAAGCATAAAATAAACCGACTCGCTATAATTCCGTTGTTTTCAAGAAAATAAATTACAACTATGTAAAATACTTAACTAGTCTGAGCTGCGACGATACAACATAAATCTCAGTGTAAAGTGAAAAGTGCACTTGTATATTACCATGGCAACTGTTGCGGAAATATAAATCTTTTCCTCTGGAACATGAATTGAACGATATTTCATGTTTTCCCAGAAAATTATAGGGATCCCGTTTTCGTGGTATGTAGTAGAAATCCCATCTACACAGGAGCATATAAAACTTTCACATGAAGTACACATGATAATGCGGTTCGATTCGCACTTAAAGCTTCGGCGAAGATGCATCACGAAAGGATTCATATATTGGTTTCTCTTTGCGCATCTCTCGGGACGATACTTTTGGTTTAAGAATTGTTTTGAAGTTTTGATTAAATTACATAGTGGATTTTGCTGCGAAGCAGTTTTTTGGGTGGATTAAAAATTATTTCGTGCTGCAGTTTATAAATACAACCATGCTTTCACGCCAAGCATTTCCCTTTAAACTTGATCCCGGTAAACTTAACACAGATCACAATTTGAAGCAGTATTTTCGATGAGAGCACAGTGTTTGTTCAAAACAACGAGAACACTGACAACTAAGTCGTTTTGAAGTATTTGAAGAAAGAATGGATGAATTCATTTCTTGATGTCTTAGTATAATGATGCATGTCAAACTTATTTCTTGCTTAGTTATGAATAAATTTTTATTTATTTAAATGACTACTTGTATGCTAGTATTATGTATGTAGTAGGTAAATTATTAAGTTTTCGGTCGACTAGTTAATACATTTGTTGACATGTGCTTGCATCACATGTTATCATGAGGTTTTTTGGCCCTGAAGCAATATACGATCGAACTTACTGTATACAATGTAACTAATACAGGGGAAAATGTTTCTTAACATCCTTCTACATCAATTTTTGAAGTTATTGGTGAATCAATTTATCCATTTTCACTTAGAACTTATAAGTGATTTATACCCCTGCTAGCTAACTAAGCGAAGACTCTTGGGTGCGGAAGTTCTGATCAATTTGTCGAATACCTCGAAAGTGAATTTACAAAGAAAGGTGGAAAGAGCTCAAGCTGATTTCGAACACGCGTCCCTGCCGCTTCTCGTCAGGTGCCAACAGGGTAGCGGCAGGGACGCGTGTTCGAAATCAGCTTGAGCTCTTTCCACCTTTCTTTGTAAATTCACTTTCGAGGTATTCGACAAATTGATCAGAACTTCCGCACCCAAGAGTCGTCGCTTAGTTAGCTAGCAGGGGTATAAATCACTTATAAGTTCTAAGTGAAAATGGATAAATTGATTCACCAATAACTTCAAAAATTGATAAAGCTTACCAAAGGCAAATTGGAACATAGGACAAGTTCAAGCTGAGAGCGAAAAATGATAAAAAAAACGTAATTATAACCAGACGACATTCACCCAGCTGGTAGTGCCAATCGATGCGTCCCGGCCTGTGAGTTGGCACCTGACGAGAAGCGGCAGGGACGCGTGTTCGAAACCAGCTTGAGCTCTTTCCACCTTTCTTTGTAAATCCTTCTACATGTTTCCTCACCTACATATATACGATGAATTTCAGGATGACCCTTGCATGTATACAGCTCACCAAATGGATGATGTAATTCTGGGTTTTCCCCGCCGAAAGATTGCTCCATCTGTGAAAATTTTCCGCATCAGTTCGCTTGGATGCTCGCAAAGACTTTAGTAGTACCTAAACGCCAAGGTTTTCATTCTGCTGCGGAGCTTTTCGACTTTTTTCTCTTTATAAGGTTTTCCGTATCCATAGTAAGGCGTTATTCGAAGATAGTAGTAGAGTCTAGTGAAGCTCGTAGTATTTTACTCTTTAATCAACTCTTGGCTTCCGGAGCAGAAAACGCTGCAGGCTTTTGTGGTACTGTTCCGAAGGCGAGGAGTATATCTGATTGTTTAACTGAAGGTCATTCCCAGCTAATTTAGATTGAGAGAAGGAAACATTGTTTTTTCCATTTTTAAAGTGTCTTTCTTTCTCTTTTGCGTAATAAAGTTGGGTCTTTAATATTTGTGAAGGTTTTTACCAAGTCTTTCTCGCTGCGCAAAGGTGGATTCTTCGGCTGTTGAGTGGTGTTCTTAACCTCTTCTGGTGTCATCTCCTTGTGCACGTTTGCCCTCTGGTTTTGCCTTCCGGGTTGTCTGCCAAATCTCTATTTGCTTCTATTTTATTAGTCTTTTTGTGTCTTCTGATAAGTTAGTTGTCATCACCTCATCATCTAAACATGTCATCTTCTATTTCGAACTCATCTTCATTCACTCTCTCATCAGGCACGTCATTACGTACTGTTAATTCAGTTGGAGCCGATCTCGTTTCATGAACTTTTCTCGGTCTCCGACCCCTCGCGCAATGTTCGACCTCACTGATGATCTCGCTGGTGAGTTAACTACAATCTGTGGCACGGACAGTATGTTCCTCTTCGAAGGTTGCTCACATTTTTCGTTGGATTTCATTTCGATCTCAACCCCATCTTCTTCGTCGAAGCTTTTTCGCTTTCGTTGCTCTGCCAACTCTTCTGTCACTCCCTTTTCAACGAACCTTACGTCTCTTGTAACGACGACTTTATTATATTCTGGCACATACACTCGATACCCTTTCGATTCATCGGAACTTCCCACCAGGAGGTCTTCTTTCACTTTTAATTCAAATTTACATTTTCCAGGCTCCCTACACAGCACACACGCGATTGCTCATGTCCCGTATATTCTTATACCAATTGTCATACTGAGTATGACCTTCCAAACTCGCTGTTAGACACTTTTGTCGTAAATAATTCGACGCGTATAGCGCTTCAGCCAAAAAACTGCAACTATGTCCTATGTGCATTATTCGCGCTCCACCCCACCATTTTGCTGCGGTGTGTGACGCACTGTTAACCGTCGAGAAATACCGGTTTGTTTTAAATGAGTGGCAAACTCGCGACTACAATACTCTCACCCATTGTCAGTCATCAGACATATTATGTATTTTCAAAGGAAATTAATAATAAAATATATATATATATAATTAATAATAAAATAATAATTGGGCAACCGATAGGTCGCACCTGCAGCGAAAGAAAGGATCAAGATTATAAGGTTAGTTGAAAATACAAGGGCCGCATAATGGCGGCCGAAGAAAGTTAATTTTCCACCGACTAGTTCACCGCGTGGGCGTGGGGGGTTAGGACTTTATTTAAGCCCTGATCCTTTCATGCAACTCACACACATACACACACACAGGGAAAGAGCTTAGTCCCTCATATTATATTACATAAAAATTATTAAAAAAATCAAACAACCTGTGAATTGTGCTGTGCTCAATGGTGCTGCGCTGACTGTGAACACCTCCTCCTCTACTGGTTGTGTATCTTCAACTGATTGAGTGTCTTCTATGGTTGAATGTCCTCTACTGGTTGGCGGTTAGTGGTCCTTGGCAGAATGTCCTCTGTGGTTGAGTGTCATCCACTGGCAGATTGGCCTCTACTGGTTGGTTTTCCTTGGCAGAATGTCCTCTGTGGTTAAGTGTCATCCACTGGCAGATTGGCCTCTACTGGTTGGCGTTCCTTGGCAGAATGTCCACTGTGAATGAGTGTCATCCACTGGCAGATTGGCCTCTACTGGTTGGTGGTCCTTGGCAGAATGGCTCTACTGGCTGGACCTCTACTGGCTTCAACTGGTTGAGACTGGTTGAGTATCCTCTACCGGTTGCAACTGGTTGAGACTGGTTGAGTGTCCTATACTGGCTGCTGCAACTGGTATTATCGGCTATTGGCTAATCGGCTGAATGTCTTCACTTGTTAAGTATCTTCTATCGGCTGAATATCTTCACTTGTTAAGTATCTTCTATCGGCTGTCATCTATCGGCTGAATCTGCTCTTCCTCACAATTTCCACTCCTTTTATATCGAAACGAACACAACAACCCAGTGAATCGTATCGATCGTAAAAACTTCCAAGAATTTTTTTTTTGGTTTTTTTTGGGGTTTTTTTTTGCTACTTGGAAGTTTTTTTCTGTGACTTTTTTTTTTTGTTTTTAATAACGAATTATTATTTTACTAATATTATTTACTAATATTATTTACTAATATTATTTACTAAATATTATACTAATATTATTTTACTAAATCTAACTTTAAATATTTTTATTTTAATTTCTTAATTTATTTATTTACATATATATATTTTTGTTTGTTTGCGTAATGTCGCCTACACATCGAAATACGTAACACGTGGGGACGACCTACCCCTTGAGAAGGGTCTCACTCCAAAAGCCGGGCTGCTATCCATGTAGGATTAAGGGACTATGGCCTAATGTCCTGGCAATGGTAGACTCCTAATGGTTTCCCATCTGAGGACTCCAGTTCATACGCGACCTGTCCAACTAAACGAACTACTCTGGCCGGTATGAATTTCGGTGTGAGCTTAGCTGCAAATTTTTCTACTGCACTACTGAGTACGTGATTTCGTACGAAAATCATTTGTCCAGGGGTAAAAGAACGGGTCCTTGCCCGTAAATTATAATGCCTTTGTCTTTTAGCGTAAGCTTCGCCTAATTTCTCTCTAACTCGTTCACGTATCACCCTCAATCTCTCGTGAGGGGTCATGAGCTCGACTTCTCCATCTTCAAAAGAAGACAACTTCCGGAGGAGCTCGTAGTCGGAGCCATGGCTCACTGACTGAAATCCGAACATCAGATAGTGAGGCGAACAACCGGTCGACTCGTGTACAGTGTTGCGGAATGCAGAGCTTGATTCTCGCAAATACTTATCCCATATAGAGTGGTCATCACCTATAAAGGAACGAATGGCAGCTAAAATGGACTGGTTGACCCGTTCGGAAGCATTCGATTGAGGCGAGTATTTTGGAGAGAAAACGTGCTGAATACCATATTCTTGAAGGAATTGCATGAAATGCTTAGAAGTAAACTGCACACCATTATCCGAATGAAGTAGTTCGGGCACACCAAATGTACAGAATATATCTAGAAGGAATTGAGTAGCGTTTTCGGTAGTGGCCTTGGGCATGGCTTTCATCCATACAAATTTTGTATAATGGTCGAGCACAACAAACAATTGGGTGTTTCCGGTCTTCGAACGTGGATAAGGTCCTAGGAAATCAATAAATAAGCGCTGCATCGGCCTATCAGATATGCGCTCTTGACCTATATGTGGTCTAAGGACCTTATTGTACGGCTTAATTTGCTTACAAGTACTACATTGGGAGATGTAAGAAGCGACGTCCTTACGAAGGGTTGGCCAATAATAATATCGCTGTAGTACTTCGGTGGTCTTACGTATGCCACAATGAGATGCTTCCAGTCTATCGTGAGCTTGGGAAATCAGCCTAGCCAAGGTATAATTTACCGGCGAGGGAAGGGACGACTAAGAACTGCAAAAGTTTAGTCTCGTCATCATATGTGACGGGAACATTTACGTATCCTGCTGCTGGAACTCGCTGTCCATATGCTGTTTGGAGACTGGTTTTCAGGGAGTGAATTTTGAGATTTAAGTCTCGAAGTAACTCAATGGACCGGTGTCCTAAGTCACTGACGCTAGCTCCACTGTCCATAAGACCGGTGAGCTGATATCCTAATATGATGGTGTCACAATAGGGACGCGGATCGTTAAGATCGCGATCGGTTACTACCGAACTAATCGCTAGTTTACGAAGGGCGCGTTTCGCGCGAAAGTATTTGATAGCGCGAAGTCTTCTTCTATATCTTCGTGTAGTGGTGAACTGGGGAAAACGGTTGACGGGAGTGGGTTTATTCAATCGAGTGGTCTGAGCTATAGAAGTCTTGTCATAATGTGATGATGGACTATTCGAACTCAGCGATTGCGACGCCATTCGGGATCTACATTGGTGGATGCGTCCACAGTATTGACTCGAATTTGAGTTGTTGCTTAAGGGTTGAATTTTCGAAAATTTGGAGCGGGCCGACCCCTCATATGCGGGCCGCTCCTGAAATAGTTTCCCGGAGGTTTACACTTTTGGCACTGAGTTTTTCGTACTCCCGGAGTACCGCAACCAAAACAAAACAATCTCTGGATTGAAAGTTGGCATTTGCTGAAGAAATGACCTATATTCTGACAGTTCCAACACAAACGGTATTCGGGATCACTAGCAGGGTCCAGAGATTTGATTACTTCTTTGGGCACTTCTGTTGGGAGATTTTGGTAGCGTGTGTGTGACAAGGCATGGACTTGGCGAACAGGACCGAAAGGTCGTTCTACCTTGCTCAAATTCCAAACAGATTCTATTGAAGTGCAGCACTGTACCAGCTCATAGACTGATATAAATTACCGACCTGCGAGATGGTCTCTCAACCGACGATGCATATTAAGATACAATAAGTGCTGCACATCCAAATCAGACATGCCTTTCTGTAACTGCAGCGACAACGTCTCTAAGGCATCGAAGAATTCAATGAAGGGTTCACCCTGCGCCTGATGACGTGCATCCATTTGACGCCGAATATCTATGTCTGCTCGAGCACGGGAAAATCGATTGAGGAAAGAATGGGTGAGAGAATCCCAATCTAAGGAATGTGGGTGCATTTCGTGATATTTCCAGTACCACTCGAGAGCAGGCCCTTTCAGGAAAATGTGAAAGCACTCTGCCAATTGGTTAAGCGGCACCTCTTGAGAGTCTCCCATAGCTTGTAATCTACACAGGAAAGAGTCAGTTCTCAGGCTAGACTGGCTGCCATCATACCCAATACCCCATTTGGATATTGGTATAGACATTTGGCTTATTGGACGTGAGCGTGCGGGAGAGCGCGTACCAAGATCACGTATATTGTCTCGGGGAATCTGTGCTGTAGTAGCATGGACTGGACGGGAGGCTGGACTAACATCCAGTGATTGCCTCATGGGGCCTAGAACATTTGATTCCAGAACTTGCTCCAGCCGCTGGATTTCTTCAATCAGGTGCTCTATCTTAGGTTCCGAAATGAATGGATTATGACTCGTGGTCACGGGTGTCAGAGTTTCATATAATTCTGCCGTGAAAATGTGAGGTTTTTCAGACTCAGGAGACAAATTACGAAAGGGGTTTGAATCATTCAGTTTTGTATTTTGAGCAAACGGACAACCATTTGTCTGCACACTCGAGGGTAGTCCAGTGTCTGCAAATCGTCTTCCTGTCCTCACCAGGACATTGGTAATGGCGAAGCCCTGGGGCGTAGAGTGTCCTGACGGCAAAAATTTTTCCGATGGTGGAGACGACATAATTTGACTCCTTTATACTTTTCAATTGTCCTTATTTAGTTCTTAATTCCTTACTTATATTATATGTTTTTATTCATTAATGTGTGTATGTGTTCGTTTGAAGATATGCGTTTCCGGATCAGGACGCGAAGAAGGTTGAGAAAGTTAAAGGTGAAATGGAAGTATGTGAGCAATTCCAAGGGTTGCTGATGCTCATCCGGCCCCTGATTCAAACTCATAGAGCGATAAATATCAGTCGGCATAGAGTCAACAACACCGGAGGGTAAAAGTGTTTAAAGAAAATAGCAAAGGAAAACAATTAGTGGTGTTTCGAGGTACGTGTGCATCCGCCTGTTCTTCATTCAAACCAAAAACATATGGCGAAATTTACAAGAGATCAATAGATGCAAACGCTCCTTAAAAGTAGTTGTGCGTAATGTCAGCCAAGTCAACTTCAGGAGAGGCATTCCTAAATACTAATTCCTGAATCCTAATTCCATAATCTTAAAAGGAGAAACCAACCACCTCCTTCGTCGACCCTTAACGCTCCGTCTCAAAACTCATCGAGTCGAAATCTACGGAAGCGACAGTCAACATCACTCACGGAAACAGGAAAGAAGAAAGATAAGAAAAGAATACTTTTGGGGCGCCAGCTGCAGATGCAAGCAATCAGCGCGATATGTACTGAAGTGATGGTGCAGTGTGCCAGCGGAAGAGCAAAGATTTTATTTACGAACTTCAAAAAAAAACGAAATCCCCCGCTGCCACACATTGCCATCACCTTGACCGAACAAAGCCACAAAAATTGGGCGCCATGTTATGTATTTTCAAAGGGAATTAATAATAAAATATATATATATATAATTAATAATAAAATAATAATTGGGCAACCGATAGGTCGCACCTGCAGCGAAAGAAAGGAACAAGATTATAGGGTTAGTTGAAAATACAAGGGCCGCATAATGGCGGCCGAAGAAAGTTAATTTTCCACCGACTAGTTCACCGCGTGGGCGTGGGGGGTTAAGACTTTATTTAAGCCCTGATCCTTTCATGCAACTCACACACACACACACACACACAGGGAAAGAGCTTAGTCCCTCATATTATATTACATAAAAATTATTAAAAAAATCAAACAACCTGTGAATTGTGCTGCGCTGACTGTGAACACCTCCTCCTCTACTGGTTGTGTATCTTCAACTGATTGAGTGTCTTCTATGGTTGAATGTCCTCAACTGGTTGGTGGTTGGTGTTCCTTGGCAGAATGTTCTCTGTGGTTGATTGTCATCCACTGGCAGATTGGCCTCTACTGGTTGGCGGTTAGTGGTCCTTGGCAGAATGTCCTCTGTGGTTGAGTGTCATCCACTGGCAGATTGGCCTCTACTGGTTGGTGTTCCTTGGCAGAATGTCCTCTGTAGTTAAGTGTCATCCACTGGCAGATTGGCCTCTACTGGTTGGCGTTCCTTGGCAGAATGTCCACTGTGAATGAGTGTCATCCACTGGCAGATTGGCTTCTACTGGTTGGTGGTCCTTGGCAGAATGGCTCTACTGGCTGGACCTCTACTGGCTTCAACTGGTTGAGACTGGTTGAGTATCCTCTACTGGTTGCAACTGGTTGAGACTGGTTGAGTGTCCTATACTGGCTGCTGCAACTGGTATTATCGGCTATTGGCTAATCGGCTGAATGTCTTCACTTGTTAAGTATCTTCTATCGGCTGAATATCTTCACTTGTTAAGTATCTTCTATCGGCTGTCGTCTATCGGCTGAATCTGCTCTTCCTCACAATTTCCACTCCTTTTATATCGAAACGAACACAACAACCCAGTGAATCGTATCGATCGTAAAAACTTCCAAGAATTTTTTTTCGGGATTTTTTTTTGGTTTTTTTTGGGGGTTTTTGTTTTTTTTTTGCTACTTGGAATTTTTTTTTCTGGGAATTTTTTTTTTTTTTTTTTTAATAACGAATTATTATTTTACTAATATTATTTACTAATATTATTTACTAAATATTATACTAATATTATTTTACTAAATCTAACTTTAAATATTTTTATTTTAATTTCTTAATTTATTTATTTACATATATATATTTTTGTTTGTTTGCGTAATGTCGCCTACACATCGAAATACGTAACAGACATTTAATCCGCTTGCTCGTCTGATTTTCGCGCTTTGTACTCTTTAAATGCCTGTAATACGTCTCTTGTATTTCCCAAAAATAAAACTTCACACCATCGACTATAATCGTCAATAAATGTGACGAAGTATTTTGGCCGTTTGAATGACTCTATCCTCGCTGGTCCCCACGCATCAGAGTGCACTATATTCGAGACTTTTGGGCTTTTTTGGGATTTCTTTGGAAATGGTGACGTTGCCAATTTTCCACGTATAAGCACATCACACGGCTGCGACAATTTTTCAATCTTGACGTTTACACCTATTGCTAGTCCCCTTTTCGATAACTTGAGCACGTCACGCACATTTAAATGGCCAAGTCTTTGATGCGACACATTTACATTTACAGCGCTATTACTCGCAAGACTTGCTTGCTCTACCTTCTAACAGAAATAATAAAGGTTTCCTTCGCGTTTAGCGATAAATTCAACCTTACTATCCTCTGCGCGTACAATTGCTTTGTCTTCGTCAAACAAAACAGTGTGTCGTGATCCGTAATTTTCACCACTGACCAGTGGAAACTGATTTCGTATACTAACGGTGTACTAGCTCATTTCAACGAAATTGGGACAAGTTGGACTCTCTAATTTGTAATCAATATTTCTTCTCTTTCTTCTCCTAATTCTTCTTGAGTAACTTCTTTAGACGCAATGTGGTCCTAACTTTAAATAATCGGATACCACGATTCTTTTTAGAGCTGTCGACTGGGTTTGGTAATTTTCTGGTAATTATAAAGAGTTTCTATTGAATTTAATTGATCTTTTATCAACTCTACGAGCGCAAAGTTCAGTTGCTGCATTTTTAGTTTATAGTCTTGAAAGATCGTCCGTTTTTGCTGTAGCTCGTAGAAATCACAGCTGAAAATTGGATCTATTTGACAATCCTTTTCGGAGTCTTGCCCTAGTACCCTCATCTTTCCTATAATCAGGATTCTTTTACTTCGGAAAACCATTGCTGATTATGATATTTAACAACAGCAACAGAAAACTGCATTTTAATGTAAATTAGCAATTTACTTGCTCAGAAAAACAAAATCCAGGGACGAAGTATTTTTTTACATAGCATACCGTCACAAACATTTTGTTCTTGGTTTCCAATAAAAAAATTTTGAGCTCATTTATGCGAGATTCCTCTTTAATCTGCAAATGATTCAATCTGGAGTTCAGCGGTGATCATCTTTCACTTATTCTCCAACAAACCAACTTTAGATATGCCTCTTCTGCAGTCCTAGGATCAAAAAGGTCTCTATTCTTATGATACATGTGTAGAACTCGGAAGCCGATAAAACTGTAACACTCAATCGATTCCTTACTCGAGTGATTTCTTACATGGAAGATTAAACTTATAAGCTAAAACTTAGCCATAGCTCAGACTTATGTGCCACCTCGCTTCACGTAGGTTTCTATAGCTCAAGTCAATAGGATCTAGGATAACATCAAAATGCGTGGAAGTTTTATAACAACATTTTTATTGATCCAGTAAAAGTAAGTGTTCTAGTCTCGCATCCACCCCATTGACATAGTTGATGTTGCAGTGCTAGCTTTTCGATTTACTTATTACATTTAACATCACTTAGTCTACATGCAGCATGACACAGCCATTTATACTTAATAAATCAAATCATTTGTCTGTCTTGCACGGTATGCAATATACATCAACTTTCACCGGCATAATTTAGTTGATACTTCTTAAATTTCATTCACTTGCGCATCAGCTTACATCCAGACCTTCTTTTATTTAGTTCTCCCCTTACTTCTTGTCAAGCTTATAATTCACTCACCATCAAATCTTCTTTGCATTGAATCTTGTAAGCAACTATCACCACACAATGATCCGGCTTTCTTCCATTTCCCCTCGGTACGGGCCTGGTTCTCAGCGTATTACAGCTCTCATTGGCAATTTCACCGGTTCTCAATTCAGTCCGTCCTTCTGCATGACATCAAACAAAATTGAATCAGTTCTTTTGTTTGTCTGCCATCGGTTCAATGTGTTCTTATTCCGCAGAAGGCCAAACGATTACAAGACTGCACAATGTTTCAATTAGAGTTCAGATCCACTTTTCGGGTACGCTTCTTGGCTTCATTTCAACCTCATTGGAACAACAAGCGCCTTGCCCTCCCCTCCCACTTTACAAGGCTTTGGACTGTCAAGATGGAACCGTAAAGCGAACTCACAACAAGGCGTGGTTCTATTCAGAGAAAGTAAAACAAGCTGAACCCGCTGTACTCCCAGTTAACTGCATACAAGTTGCGATAGTATATTCTTAAAAGTAATTTCCTGGGGGCAAAATGTTTGCTATGAAGATACTTGAATATAGACAATTGATACGTGATTTCCCATGAAGGATGTCTTGAAGTCAAACCATAAGGCGAAAAAATCAAACTTTCACAGAAGGTAAATATTATTTCCAAATCTTCAATCACATCCCCTCCCAAATATTCCTTTGTAACATATATTTCGTCGATAAATTCCCGAGACTGAGCTTATTATCGACATTATTATTATACTTATTATCGACAACCACGCACTTCAGTCTTGTATCACAGTTGCTTTGAATTTTCAGATGTATCTTGAAAGCTGAGGAGTTTCTACTTCAAGTGTCATCTCTGGCCGGTCATCTCCTAAAACTCCATCCTTTACTCCTCTAAATGAATTATGTGTTTGATATTCAATCTTGTTGTTTAGATGAACAAGAAATCTCAATGAATTTCCAAGTATTCCTGGAAGGAGTTACATTTACATCTCGGAGCTGGCAAACATATGTTAACGACAGAGACTAAATGAAGCTCATTGTAACAGGAAATTTTGAAGGCGAAGTCTAAGTGCGCCGCTGTTTTGCTCCCTTTTCTCTGGCGGCTAATGCATCTCACGGGTTGGCATTTGATATTGCAATTTATGCAGGAAATTGCATATTTTCATTCTTCGTTGTGAATGTCTTTTGACTGGTGATTTTTACCGCAAAATTACACAGTGGAGTTCCATTCCGTATTTGCACGAAACATGGCTAAAAGGTGAACAATTGAAATAATTCGACGTGTTAGTCTTCAAACGCACGCAGCACACAGCTCAGTTTAAATTCGTTTTTAGCGTCCATAGCCATTTAGATATAAATGTCTGGAAGGCCTCTAGTTTTTCCTTCACATCATTGTCTTCGTAAGATATATCCACTCCCTTGAGTAATTGTGTAGCAAACAACATGAATTCATTTTAGAAAGCAGACGAAACTGTCATGAACTTGAAGTCAACAGGCTTAGTCATGTTTGACTCATCAAAAGCCTTTGACAAGGTCTGGCATGCAGGACTCATCTCCAAAATGCATGAATTCTCCATCCTCCTATCACACAATTAACTCATACACAACTTCCCAAAAGGTCGATCTTTTAAAGTTATGGTGGAAGACCACCTCTCGAGCTTGCGAACTATTCAAACTGGAATTCCGCAAGGATCACCCATCTCACCAATATTATAAAATTCGTGACACAGCCATGCCAATCTTGCCAAACAATTTTCAAGGATCACTATATGGAGACGACACTTGCATAGACTATACTTCCAGACAAGCAGAAGTCATCACTTCAAAACTGATACTCACAATCGAAATGTTACAGGATACTTCCGTAAATTGAAAATGAAGCCCAACAAAGACAACAAACAAGCCATTCCCCTCACCAAGCGTAGAGGACAAATTCCAACGGCATTGAACATAGACAACGATGTAATACCATGGAACATAACACCCAAATACCTAGAAGTCACGCTGAATCACCGATTTACCTGGAAAGGTCAACTACCGAAAAAATCGAGCCCACTGCCTAAGAATACTCTCCTCTTTACACCCCTGCTTAAATCTGGTCACCACTGATACAAAACAAAGTACTGTTTTAAAAACAAATAATTTGACCGATACTACTCTATGGCAGCATCGCTTTCTGACAGAGCCAAAACCCATAAAAAAGCACTTCAATCCCTGCAGAAAAAAGAAGTATTGTGAATCTGTAGAATTCCATGGTACATTAGGAACATGGACACAAACACGGACTAATGACTGGAAAACATAGAGAAATAAATACCAGACAGATCACTGTGACTATTTGACAAATTAGACAAGATTTCTAACCGCACTATAGAAGTCCACGAAGTTCCGGCCAACACTAGTCGAAATTTATACCCAAGCCTCCGATAGACCACACAAGGCGGAAACGACTAGACTTTCTGGGTAAGTGGAAGTGATTGTTTTGTACTCAGAGGACGAACACTCAATCGCACTTGGGCCACTCAACCCACACATTGGAGGAGGGGGGTCTCATAAACTGTCTTCAGCTGATTTTTCTTACATGCACGTTATATGAGTATATCTCTAAAAATTTTAAAATTAAGGAGGTAGCAAAGAATAGGAGGAACACTGGTTCCTGGTATTATTGGTTTACTGGTTGCAAAGTCAATAGCTGAACTTATTCCGACAGTTACTTTACGCACTCGAGCGATTGCAATATCGCCCTTGCTTAGGTTTGCCGAAGCTTTTGAGACCGCAGCGTCAATTTGCGGGAATGGGCAACAACTCCGAATGAATGTCCTGATGCGTTATCATGGTGAAATAGCACCTTCGTTTTCGTGTGTCATTCGTTTTTTGTCGAAGCGGTCCAACAACTCGATCGTTTTCCCTTTTTCTAAAAAATTTGTGAGGATGCCGCCGTTCGCACACCAAAAAATCGTCGCCATGACTTTTCCGGCCGATGTTACTGTCTTCGCATTCTTTGGAGTAAATTCACCTCGGCTACTTCATGCACTTTCATTTGTGGATCAGCGAGAATCATGTCGTAGACTTTTTGAATTATTAACTCGGTAACCGAAACGCCCAGCAGACGTGGCTGGGCGTTTCGGTCCCTCCTCATCAAAAACGGATATTCGCCTACGTTTAAATTCGTTGAACCCATATCTAACTATGGTCATATATGGCGAAGTGTCCCCATAAATAGCATCCAACTTTGCTTTTAATCCTCCCATTTTGCCCATCCAAAAACAAAAGACGAATTACCGAACGATACTGCTCTTTTTCCATCTTAACGAAAATCACGAAACACACCTTCCTCGAATGGGTGCCAAATTCAAACAAACATATCAATCTGTCTGAAATTAGTTTTTCCCGTCGTTTGATAGAAGGCAGCACATGATGATAATACCAATTGCCCTCAGGGACACCTTCTGTTGTCAAACACTGGTACTTATTGAACCGCCCTCGAAATTGAATTATTTACTGTAAGACATTCATTTGTTTTAATTGTTTTAGGGTCCACTAGAGAAATTAGAACAAGCCTGCTTTCGACCTGAGCTCCCCACAGACAATTCTGTCTTTGCGGAAGTCCGTCCTGTTGCTCTATGCAAATCAAGGAGTGCGTCTGGTTTCTTGATTGTACTAAATTTTAATTCTGCTACTAGCAAGTAATAGTACGATTTAGATTAAAGTGATCCATACTTTTCCTCGATTCGGCAAGCATGGATATGAAGAAAGGCACTGCCAAATTGTTTGACGTAATGATTCAGTAAGGTCATTGCTGTCATTTGAAACTGAGGCTTCTTCCTTCCAGAAATCTTAGTCCAATTCTCTTTTTACCATTGCTAGCGGCACTACAATTGAGTCTGTTTTTACTGTGCCTTACTCGGCTAAGCCAACTTTTCCTAGTTCGTCCAGTCACTTGCCTCCTTTTACACTTCTGCTTCCAAATGCAACGTGTGCCTAATTTTTCTTGGCTCAGCTTTGGTTTGCATACCAGTTTTTCACTTGCTGTGAGGTCATGCAGTTATGAACTAATCTGTAGTCCTGACTTGCTTTCCGAAACGATGTGAAATTCGTGTTAATGTGTTTTTATTATTAATAATACCATTTCCATAGCTGCTTTCATTTTAAAAAATTCCAATTAAAAAGCCGGGTAGGGCTTTCTTGCTTATTTTTTCGGTTGCGTTGTGAATTCCCATCAAATTAAATTTGACGTCCTGTGCCTCCTCATCTGTGATATAGTATTATAGTGATAGGTTTATCAATTAACAAATAATTGAGGGCTGCCTGACTTTGGATTATTTCTGTCTTGGTCAATAATATATAATTAATATTGTATTCTGGCCAATCTCAACTAACGCGTTTTTAATTACACATATCCTGCTCACCATCACAAAGCAAATGCAAACTTTTTCCTAGAATTAATTATATAGCCATATATTCATCGGTACGAATTCTAAGCATCCCGAATAATTCATCAACTTAGATAATAACTTTCGTTGAAAATATTTCTGTTAATCCGAGCAACATTCATTTCCTAATTCCATTTACAATCGGATGAACGTGAATAAAGAGCAAGTAGGAGAATCCTTTGTTCAGATTTTATTAGCTGTAAAGTCGACTAATTCTTCAACGACAGAAGCAGTAAAATCTTCTTTGAATTATAACTAGAGGTATTACCGAGCAAGGGACAGACCAGAATTATCATCGGAACCACAACAAATCTAATCCAAAAAGAGAAGATAATAAAATCTGATTACGAAATCTAATCAGGATATTCGAAAACACAAAGGCAGGATCAAAAATCATCGGAGATACTTTAATATGTGAGAAAACAAAAGACAGTGAGATTAAAGCTGCCGCTCAGGAAAATCAACTTCATTTCTTCGTTACAAGGCAGCGTATACTAATATGTTCAATTATAAATCAAACATATACAATATTTGTTCTGCATTCTACGCATGACTTCATTTAATATTTGACTATTCAGAAAAGGTTGAATAAATAAGGATTAAAATTGATTTGGAAACTAGTGATTGGTGGATGGTAATCTAATGAAGTACGTTGTTAGTAACTTCAGATGCTGAGCCATTGGTTTATATTGAAAAGTAGTGTTTTGTTATGTGGCAAAACTAATGTAAGGAGATTATGCAAAATGTCCCCTCATGAATGTGCTGCATTGCTTGCTTTCTCGGTTTCCACTAAGTCGGATTTTTTCGATGGCATCGGTCGCCAACCAAGCTCTAATTTTGTTTTGATACCACGATATTGTAAGATGAACGAGGAATTAAACTTATCTCACAGCAGACCTCGATAAGATTTGAAGTTATGGCGGTTATATATTATATATATTAAATATAGAAGCTTACCATTAAAAAATTAATGCGTCGAAAACCGAATTCACAGAAAGAGGTGATGGAGAAGACAAACTTAATACAAGAAGTTTCTTTTAAAGGTTTCTTTCATAGTTTTGCCAAACTCGTACTGTATGGGAAAGTAAGTAAAGATATGGTGAAAATACCTCCCAAATTATTGATGTATTTGGTTAAAGATAGTAAAAAGAGTAAGAGATGCAGAACAAACCACAGCAACATTATCCTTCCTATTATTTTGAACATACTATTTAAGCTTTTATCCTGCCAAGAGTAAGACTTTCTTGGAGCTCGTCCGATTAAGCCTTCTTGCTCCATTTCTATCTGTAAGTGCCGAACATCCACGGTAACTAACATAGAGGGATTAGATACATAATGCCTCCATGGTTAAAGAACTTAGTTTGTCAAGCCGGAAGTTATAAATCGGAGGCTAGGTATTTAGGTATAACAATCGATATTTTAATCAATCAATTTTAATTTCAAGTTTAAGTATTACAATAAATATTTTAATCAATCAATTTTAATTTCAATGTTAATTAAAAGAGCTCTCAATTCATACTGATTTTTTAAAATCATTTTCACTTCACATTAAAAACTATATTTTAAATATGTTACTCCTTTAAAGTTTTTAATAACGACAAGTGATTTTCAATATTAATGCTCCTTTCAAAATCCGACCTAAAAGTGCTTTCGAAATTAATGCTCTGTACCAAATCGCGCATTACAAAACGAACACCACAGGTATACCCACCGAATTTAAATGTAATTTTCCAGAGCGTAGACGCTCTGAATTACGTCAGATAAGACGCCTATGCAGTGGTATCTTTTTTTGGATATGCTTTTCTCAAATCAGGCCATGGTCAATTGTAAGTCCAAGATATTTTAATGTTCAGTTCCATTGCATTCTTTCAGGGTCAATTTGCAGTGCTGCCGGTCGCAGTCTTGGGCACTTGATAATGAATATAACTTGAGTCTTGTCGTTATTAATCACAATTTTCCTCTTACGGAACTTATCAAGGTTTACTTTAATTGATTGTTGCAATTTTTAAGCGTTGATTTTGATTGTACTGAGGTATAGTATATACAAGTCTCATTTGCATAAATTGACGGAACGTGGTTTAGTAAGAGAGGCTGATAAAAGATTAAGATAAATTAAAAATCGATAGGAGATAGGTCACAGCCGTCGGACTGATAGGTTGTGTTAGCTAGGAAAGTGTTATCCATAAAAGTATAAGCTATTAAAAATTTGTTTGTGGAATATATTATCAGTGATCAAACCGAGGCCTAAATCCTTAAATTCTTGCATAGGCTGGCGAGAAGCTGTAAATATCCCTTTAATATTCATTAGAGTTTAGAGTATATAATTAATTTAAAAATTATCAGGTCAGTGGGCGAACCGAGGCCATAGCCCTTCATTTCTTGTCGAGGCCAGCACGACAGAGCTTGAATGCGCTGTTCAATTCAGGAGACATATAGGAGATATATATATATATATATAGAATACAAGAAATAACTAATAAATTTGCCTGTTAGGGGTCTCCTGAATTGAACACCGCATTCAAGCTCTGTCGTGGAAATAGCGTGAATGGGTGGCGTAGGAGCGGAAGGTGAGTTCTCCGCGGAAATGACTGCTTTCACACGAGAAGCTAAGAGAAACCTGAAGAGATTTCGCCAGGAATTTGAGGAAAACATCAAGGAGAAGTTCTCGCTAGACCTTATAGCAAGTTGCAAACTACAATTACGAGTCCCTGCAGAAGACCTACCTGTAGATGATTTTACCACTACAGAAAGAGACACTCTGACGGATTGTGACAGTGAGTCCGATCAGGAAGAGTCGATGGAAGTGGCCCGGGATGAAGGTGATCGTAATAGGCAAATTGTGTCTCAAACTGCGGAGCCAACCTCAAAACGCTCATTAAATGTGAGTGAAAGGAGTTTTCCACAGCTGCTAGCTGCTGTCTCCAAAGCTTTGTCAAGTATTACCAATGCTGAAGGGAGATAGGAGCTAAGGGCAATCCGACCAACATTGCTGCAAGTAAGAAACAGAGGGTTGCACCGATAGTGTGCTATAGACTTAATCTTACGCCCTTCAGGGAGAGAATCCATTGAACATGTGAGAAGAATCAGCTTGATACCCTCAAATTTGATGTAACGGGTACTAGTTCCACGCGAACTTCATTGCATCCAAAACAATTTAGGATCATAAAAATCTTTCCGACATTCTAAAATAGGACAAGCTGGCGTGCTATACACTTCCAACAGAGAAAAAGCTGACGCTGTTACTAAGCGATGTGCACACATCCTACGTAGACAATGACGCCAAGGAAGAACTAGAAGCCATCTTCGGGGAGGATGTTTTGGGAGCCAAAAGGTTCTTAACGGTGGCCTCAAAGAAGAAAAACGAAAATTCTTTTGTCCTGCTTCATTCAACTAAAGACAGACTTCCATGTCAAAAAGGCTATGAAGATTAAAACTCTCTTACATCAAAAGATACAATGGGAGCGTTTGACGAAATCAAGCAACTCGTAATGTTTTCATTCATGGATGGCAAGGCCGTTCTTGACTCCATCGCAAATTACTTTGCGACCGTTCTTCAAGGCGAGAAAGCAAGTGAGGACTCCGCTTTCAATTCATAAGTAAAGAGAACAATATCAACGTTTGACAAAGGCTACAAGAACCTGTGCTTGACTAGATTTTCTGATTCGCATCTCTCCGACGCACTTATTGGCAGTGCCCTGTTTCTGAGCCCTGAAAGTCTCAGGATGCTCGTACTTGAGCAAAATTCCATCTAATCGGCTGTGGCTAATGCGATGTCACATTTTTTTTTTAAAATTTCCCCAAACGTTTTTCGTCCTCCACGCAATCCTTCTAAATAACTACCTTAGCATTTGCTACTTTACAAAGCAATGGAAATGCGCCAAAATATTTGCTATTCCGAAGCAATCCAATAGCACCGACGTAGTCAAAACTCACCCAATATCTCTCTTATCTTATTTGGGAAAGTTACTTAAGAGAGTTAACCTCCAAAGTATGACACAGTTCTCTGAAGAGGCAGGAACTAAGATGTATGTGAAAGACCACACTTAGACTGTACGTGTAATGAAAAAAAAATAATAAAAGTTTATATTGAGCTCTGGGTACAGTCATCAGCCAATACCCATAGGTTAAGTATAAGGTTACGATAAAGAGTTTTGAATAATTGTAGAACACAAAAAATCACCCAATAAAATAACTTGAAACTTGAAACTAGTAAGAGAGGGTGTAAAGATGCGGTGTAAAGATAGAATAATCTAGGTGAGACAGGTCAGCCCTGTGAAACTCTATCTTTAGTCTTTCGCAGGTTTGAGAGATAACCTTCCATCTTGACTTCATAAGATATACCTTTAAGAATGGCGTAAATAAGTTGAGATATAGCAGGGGTGTACAGAATTCATTCATTTTATATAAAACATAAAGAAACCTTGTGACTTCCTATAGTTATATACTTCCTGGATGTATTGGATCACCCTTAATAGATGTAGTTTAGTAGAATTGACTTTTCTGAATCCTAGTTGCTCATCAGCGATAATGTGTTTCTCGACTATCACTTCGTTTAGTCAAAGTAATATCTTTTCCGCTTTTTCGGAGATTAAGGAGAAAAGTCTCCAAAACTGGCCAAAAATTGAGTTATCGATGTTTGTCTGATTGTATATGATATTGCCTGGGAGCCATTTCAGCATAGTGATTCTATTCCGGGGGCTTTCCGATTATTAAGAATAAGTATAAGGTCTTTTGTCCTCTCTGCGTCAAGTTGGCGTTTCATGTCTTCAGCCTGGATCTTAGCTCCCGCGAACTAAAATACTTAGACATCTTTCGGAAGGCATTCTTTAGTCTCGGGGTTCTGCATTAACTCTCATATTGCTCGTCTTGGAACTGATGTACTGTTTTTCAGATTTCTTTTCTTAATCGGTTGGTTTTCGTTTGTAATCTAAGATCATCCGTGCTCCTAGCTCTTCATCAATATCGATTCTACCCACTTATTATGATTTGATGTTTTCAGGGAGTTTATAGGGGTTGTATTCCCTTGCCGGAATTATTATTATATTGCCCTTTAAATTTTAAATGTTGCCTGCTTGATATGGCCCGCAATTGTTATTATTATTATTATTTATATTATATTAATTTTACTATTTATTTTAATATGACTTTGTCTTTATAGACGTGCTCCATGGTGAAGAATACTGTTGGGTGATCTGAGGATAGTTCATTGAGGATATGTGTTCATACGTTTGGCTGGAATAATCGAAAGCTTTCCAAGTGTACGAGTATGATAGTGGGTCTCTAGTCTGTTAGTCTCTTAAGTGTGGGCTCGTCGGGCCTGGGCAGACTTGTATCTTTGCTTATGATGAATTTGTGCAGCTCAGTCCCTGCTCAATGAGGGCTCACAGAATGTGATCTTATACCAATGAACAGAAATGTTCCCTCGCTTTCGAACAATGATCTTAGAGATCTTGTTCGGGATAGTGCAGGACGGATAGTGCAGCAAAATTAAAAAAATCAAAAGAGTTCGTCTGTATTTTGATGGCGGTCGTTTCTGCTTTTCGAAATTCTGATGTGCGTATCAGGCTCACAAGAATGGCATCTCCCCTCCCTTGTCTGTTAAGTTATCAATCCTTAAGTTATCAATCAAATGAGCAATTGGAAATTGATTCCGACCTCTGCAATCTTTGGAAGCAAGAATAGCATTCCACATATGTACAAAAACATGATGCAATGGATTTATTGTGCTTTAGCTAAGGTCGCTTGCGCAGCATACGTGCTTTGGAAGATTTTCGGCGTCATGTGTTGCATCACCATTTGAAACAGACATTACATGTTGGTGAAGAACTGTGCTCTGTTAGTGGTATTTGTGTAATATTTGTGTAATTGTGTGATATTTGTATAATTACTCTCGTCAGTGGTCACTTGCTGTTTGAGAGAAAATTCGAATGTTTAAGAGAGTATTTCGAAGAACACTGGCTTTGCCGAATTTATTTTCATTTTACCTGTGTTGTGATTCTGTTGGGCATCGTCCAATTGTCAATCTCTCATTATATTACCCGTATCGTCCGTTCTCCATGATTATTACTATATTATGTGTTTCATTGGAAGTTGATCCTGTTGGTTACTTAGATGAGGCGTCTCGGCTACAGATGGTTTGGAGAGCGAGAAGAGAGGAACTCCCTGTCATGAAATGTTCCATCATCCATTTCACGTCTTTTTTTCTTCGTTTTCTTTTTAAACCTCTTTTATTTCTTCAGCTTCACGCCTCTTCTTCTTCAGTCTTTCGGGAGAAAGACGAGGGTCTCGCGATTCTCCGTTTTTCATTTTTTTTAGTTTTTGGGTGA
Source organism: Stratiomys singularior (assembly GCA_954870665.1). Lineage (NCBI taxonomy): Eukaryota > Metazoa > Arthropoda > Insecta > Diptera > Stratiomyidae > Stratiomys > Stratiomys singularior. The sequence continues at coordinate 52,192,790 of OX940879.1, forward strand.
TTTTTTTTGACTTTTTATTTTGTACTGTTGATTGCGCTCTAAGCGCTTCGCATTTAAGAATTCGATCGGCAAGCTCACTGAGTGTCCTGGGCAAATGCTGCTGGTTAGTCCTGAATTAGTCTTGAATAAATCTGAGCACTTTCATCGGTTGTCTTCAATGTCGTTTAGTCAGTGGACTAACCCTCTAAAGCTCCAACAATATTATCCTGTCCATGTTGGTCTCCCACCTTGCCAAATATGTGTTAAGGCGGGTAGTTTTTTGTAAAAAATTTTTTGCATAAGACCTTGGCTCTTCCGTGAAAAAAAATTCCTCAAAAAAGGAGATTTTCTTTTTCTTTAGTTAGTTAAATTGGTCTTCAGACATGTTTCTGATCGTGCTGCACTGCTCCTTTCTCACTGTCCCGAGCAACAATTCTTGCTGTCTCTTTTTGTAGCACCGAATATCTTGGTGCTCATTAAGGAACATTCGTAATTGTCTCACTTAAATTCTATCCGAATGATTACTTCACTTTTTCTTTAAATATAACGGATGAATTTGTTTTTTGTGGGTACAAACGCGAAAAGGGAAATGGTTACTCGTATTTCGGGATATATCTATATCCTCACGATCCGGTATGGTTATCTTTAAATTAAACGTAAGAGATTTATCTCTTACTCTGCACAAAATAGGATACATGTATGAAGCGTGGATCTGCGAAAATAGGCTGAAATCTTTCTCAAGCGATTAAAAGCACGATTAGGTCACAAGAGTCCCTTTTTTTGCATGGAAGGAGCAGGGAGTCTTTCAAAGTGATCACTTCCTCTCCGGCAATATATAACGCTCCATTGTATTTCCTTTCTAGCTATCAGGACTGCTTAAACAGAACGGGCCTGAGCCGCGAAACAATTGGAGAGTATTCTCCGACTTCTAAATTATTCCACTTATTTCATTCAACACATATGTGGCAGGCCTATCGCGTCACTCGAAATAAGGGTCATTGAGGGAGTGACGAATCCGGCCGATATATCCCTAGGAACTATTCAGGTCCAAATATAATTTTTAAGAAATTTGTAAGAAACCTTAATCAAGGTCAACGTTTTACTGCAATGACCTTTATCCTTCAAATTAATTAACCTCTGAGCATAATTGCCTGAGGGCTGCTCGAATGTTTTGCGAGAGATAGACAAGCTGATTTCCTCCTGCTCAGAGAGAAACGTAATACAAAAAGTTCGCCAACATAGGATGAATTCAGTGCAGCCGGCATATCGGTTCGGGACATTGTTTTTCCGAATGGAATGCAACGGGTCAGGAGATGGGATCGTCGTTTGTGACCTACATTCTTGAGTATGTCGTAAGAGCTAAACAAATCATTGTCATATTTCCAATAAAGCCTGAATGCCTTGAAGCATGCTGTTTTTTGTGCACTGGACCATATGCTCATTATAGCGACTTAAACAGTACAACTATTTAAAGACTATATAAGGGGGGGGGGGGGATAGGCAAAGTAAACCTAGGCATAGTAGCCTATGCCTAGTAGTAGAACTAGACCCATCATGTTGACATTGGCTACAATTTTTACTTTCCGCCGATCAGACTAGCACCTGAAAATAGCAGTGTAGATCCTTGATAGAGCTTCCTACAGCTTTCAAACTTAGTCCTCCGAATTCTGGTGGAATACTGAAAAAGTGGATATTAAGAGTTTTATTAAAGTTTTTTTGGCACTATTTCAGAAGCTACGCTGAGAAACGGAGGTCGTGCACCTAAGAATATAACACCTCCCTACTGTGAGAATCGTTGCGTTTGCCTGCGTTTCTTTTTGCCTCATCGAGGACCACAGCATGCCAAGCCCCGAGGTTACAAGTGGCCACCAAAAACTGTTGAATAGTAAAGGGACTGTCACAAACTTTGACCAGAGAACACTAAATTATTGACACATCTAAAAGTTGAGATATCATCAACATCTAGTTTAAAAAATTAACCCTGCAGTATTTGTATGCAGAGAACTAAATGCTTATTTCTATGTGTTTCAAGGCAACTATCATAATCTTCATCTTCTTTAAGACGATTTCACTTCGGATATCTCTAAAAAGTGTTGTGAGTATGTTGAAATTAACACACTAACACAAGGGCTTAAATTGTTGTCTCTGAAGGAAGGCGTTATCTTTTGTATGCAGGTTATCATGAATGCAATATGGTTTTCATATACCAAAAAGACACATTCTTTTATCAAAGTCAAATAAGACCTTTTTTAAATGGTCTTGAAAAAATCCACTTTCCACTTGTCTCCGAATTCTGAGAACCCCCTATCACAACACTGAACTCTGTTCAGTCGTTTATTATTAATCAATATATGTTATGGATTATATATGTTGTTTCGAAATTTTTCAATTAGGATGTTGAGGATATCTATGGTTCTATTCAAAACCTCGTCTATCTTATCAAATAGTTTCAGTACTTTGTGTCCAATGTATTTCTCAACTTTACAAATGCGTTTACTTGTGTTATCCTTGTTTCTAACATACCATGGACTTCAGCATATTCACCGAACGGCTCTATTTTTCAGGGATTAGGGCACTTTTTGTATGTCTTCCCTGTCGGACGGAAAGCGGTACCGCCATATAGTAGTGTTGGTTTAATTATGTGCTTGGAGATGAGAGCCTTATTTTTCAAGTTTAAGCGAGCAGATGTGTGAAGAGGGTGTAGGGAGGATTGTATACTTAGGCAGTATTCTGTTCTTTTGTATATGGTTTTTCTGCGTCATCCTATTGTCGAGTATACGCCCTAAATGTATAGCTGCTCTAATTCGTTATAGACTCGGACCCGGTGGACTCGGTGATTGTTGTGCTCTGCGTTTTGTGAAGATTATGGGTCGCGTCTAGTTTTTCTTTATTTGAATTTTGCATTCACTGATATATTCTAACATTATTTCGACTGGGTATTGCAGTTTTGAAGTGGTGACTTCTCCTTGTCTTAAAGTATATAACACGCAAGTATGGTTCTCATATAGTGATACTTGAACATTATTTGGTTAGGTTGGAATGTCTGCGGTGTACAAGTTGTACCGTATTGGTGAAATTGGTGATCCTTTTGGAACTCCAGCTTGAATAGTTTGCAAACTCTAGAAATGATCTTCCACCTTAACTTGAAAAGATCGACCTTTTGGAAGGAGCATATCAATTGAATTATGGTAGGGGATAAATTAATTAATTAGGGGATAATTGTTGCGAAGAAATGCATGAAAAATCGTTGCATTTCTAAGATGATTCCTGCATGTAATACACTGTCAAAAGTTTTTACCATATCAAAAATGGCTAAACATAGCTAAGCCTGTTGACTTACTGTGGTTCATACCATTTCTAATTTACTGGGTCAAAATTACTTGTCGGATCTCAGTTGAACATGCTTTTCTAAATTCATATTGCTTGTTTGATTATTGATATTTTTGACTATCGCTTCATTTAATCTAGTCAGTCATGCCTCCTCAGGTGTTTTGGAGATTGATATTAAAGATATTAAAGATATTATGTGAGATATTAGGTGAGATATTAAAGACTTTTTCTGGAAGCCACTTCAGCATTGTGTAAGACACCGTGGCATGTCCTGGTGTGGTTTTCAGTTTTCAGTATCTTTCTTACTTTTCAGGGTCCTAGTCCGAAATTGTATTTTCACAAAATCAAAGCTACAATGTGTCTGCGAAGGCATCTGCTTGTCAGAATTTGTCAAAATTTAAATTTTTTGGATCGTGTATAGGTGGCATAACTTCTGTGATCCGCATATCGAAGTTTTTTGACACCCTCCCGAAGAATACGATATCGTAATTAACACATACTTATTAATACATACATACTCGTAAACAGTTATCTGTCGATTATTTTGTAGGCTCACTTGTACTCCTCCATCTTCTGCGATATTGGATCCGACTCCTTAGCATGATTTTAATTTCGCGTGATTATCACGTTGAAAATCATAGTTTTCTCAGTTTACTTGTTCACTCAATGCAAGCCTCGGCATTATTTTGTATGGTCTTTAATGTCTTAAAATATGGTCTGTATGGTCTTAAAATTTTGGCTTGAGAACATATGGATTTCAAAACATAATTTCTATCCCTTTACCTATCTCATTACAGACTTCGCCTATTGCGTGCACTTAGAACGGGTTAAGGCAGTTGAAAACTTATTCTTAAAAGATCACTAAATGAATTCCTTTCACCATCCTGTCTTTGAGAATAGCTTCGTTTTGTCAACATTCCATCCTTTTCCTCAAGAAATACTTTGATTAAATATTGTTTCGTGTTTGATATTCTCGGTAGCATTGTAAGAATTCTTTTTAAGCCAGCAAAATCTTGGTTAAACGAGGCATCGCGCTCAACCAAGTACTTGTTACCTAAGTATTTACGCCGATAACGAACTTGCCAATATAAGCTTCAAACGTTTCAAATCATTTAGTTCAGTTTACTCACTAACGATTTCTAGATGTAGTCCCTTCTAAGATGAGATACATCTACTATTCCCGCTACCAGCCTTCCTACCAAACTGCATCATCACAACGGCTGATTAATAAAATCTCAGTTTACCTGTATTTCAAGAGCTTAACAATAGATCCTTGAGTGAAGTTCATCTCCAATTTTAGGAGAGTTCTACTTGTAGTGACGATTTAGAACAATTTCTCTAGTTTCTGCGAAAGATTTATTCGAGGTATGCTTGTTTGGTGTTGTTAAAGGAATGAATCTTTCCCGTATGCGCTGCCTCCACTTCGAAGACGGCGGTAAATTAATAAAGAGAAATAAATTTCATTTTAATTAAGTTCTTGACAGAGTTATTGCCATCCAGGTCTATGCTCCAAACTTGAACGAAATCTTCGCTGTTTGCAGTGTTAATGGTTTTAAGATATACTAGTGATAGTACTTAAGTATTTACGATGAAAATTAAAATTTCAATTATCAGAAGTTAGATTTTGTATTGAATTGGGTTGAAATAAAGTTAATAAAGCAATTTGATTTCATGAAATGGTAGTTTGTTGCCATTTTGTGGTTATGAAACGATACGTAATTACCCAGCGCTTGTACGTAGAGTAAAATTAAGTTTCCTAATGTAATTGATTACTCCGTAAGCAAATATGTCTCATTTAAGTTTCGTAATGATAAGCAAAAGTTTAGGAAATTTGCCTTTCCACTTAAATGAATCATCATAATTTAAATACAACTCGGAACTCTGTAGACTATTTAAGTAAAAGTAAAATAATATGTGAAATAAAATTTAAATAGGAAATAAAGTAAATGTAAAATAAAACTTTCGGGTTATTTATTAAAAAATAAGAAAAAAATGATCCGTAATAACTAGTCAAAACAAAAATCAATCCGAAAGAGATCCTTCACCAAGTGGTGATTGTAGAGAATAACAATCCATTTAAATTTGAAGCCATAGCTATGAGGACGCTTTCTTCTACTGACCAAATTCAGTAAGAAAAGTACTGAACAATCGAAATCAAGGTTTGAAAATTTTATTGCAATTGATTATTACAAAATTTAGTTTTTTTAAAGGTGAATAATTTCAGTTTTTCAAATGTTATTCTCGCTAAATAGAGTTGGGAAGCTTTCAACTTTCGGTATCTTGTCAATTCGGCCGGAGAATTTCCAAGCTGACTGGGCCAGTGGACGTATGGAGGTGGTCTCGTATTTAATGGGGACTCGGAAGGATACATCATAATGAAACAAGATAGTGCTGTGTTATAGGGAAATACTCAGTGATTTTTATAAAGGTACAAAAGCAAAATTGTCAAAAATCCGTGAATCAAATTATTCTCAGGTTTTTAATAGTCTTATTATGATCTAATAATATATTGTTATAATAAGTAAATGAAATACGAGGGAATTGTAGTGAAAACTTTTAAAATTAAAAATACTACATATTTGCGAAACTCCTTTTGCCTTATTGGTGGTTGCCTGTGTTGTGCCGCCTGACAATTTATGTCGATCATATCCAGCTGTAAAACTCTTAAGTTTATCATCTTTCTGTTCTGTTATTTGTTATGGTATGGCTACAGACAGAGCCGGTATCTGTGCTAGTTTTGTGCGCATGAGTTTTCTCACAACATCAGTTTGTAGTTGCAGAACAGAACGTTTATTTTTAGGGTTGAGCCAAAAATCATACCAACAGCAACCTTCTTCTACCATTTAAGGCTTTTAAAAATTGGAGAAACTCATCGGAAAGATTGAACCCTTTATCGGTTGTTGCATTCTAAACTCATATATGACCTTGGTTGTTCATTTCTCCCAAAATTCATAGTCTACTCATCACCGTAGATATCTTTGTCTCTGCCCAAGATATCTTTTGTCCCTCCATAATAACACTATTATAGTGTTCTGCAGAGCCACGATACGCTCTCCTATATTGAGCTTCCTGGTTTTGAAAAATAACGGTAATTGTTGACGGTTGGCAAAGTGCCAGAATGACAGGTGTGGCCAGTAAGCCAGTATTCAGCTAATCGTACACATATGTACCAGTTGTCTTCAATTACTATTCTTCCTTAGTCTAAAAGTTCGTCACATATCTCAAAGACAACACTTCCGGGTTTATCCAGATGGGGCATTGTGGGACTCTGACCAGCTTACATTTCGAATATATACGGCGTCAATTGTTGCCTTTCAAATCTTTAAGCCATACTTGTGGAAACTTGTGGGTTATGCAGGCAGATCAATAGTCGCCCTTAAAAAACGCGCTATTACGCGACTTATCCACGACAACACAGTCTTTTGGCGTCATTAGTTCTCTCCAATTTTTCGTTACAAAACTTCAATAAGTTTGACCCTATACAAGGGATCATTTACTTCTCTTCCCTTCCTACTACCTACAAAATTGCTAGAATGCATTATTGAAAATATGGTAAAGTAAGTGGTAAGTGGTAAGTGGATGGTAAAAAGAGTCACATTTCCTGTAACTTATAATGATGGAAGTATAACGATTCCAGTCACAAAGTAAATTACCATAAATTTTTCTCTCTCTTCCTTACTAACTGTTTTCCAACGTTCGCTAGGATTAGCAGAGTAGAAGCTTGTCTATTGTATCACCAAGTCTACGACTTGATCAACAACTAATATGCGAAATATTGTAAGGACATCGCCATTTCAGGAATATGATCAATATTGGAAAAATTTTCACTAGTAAAGTCTTCATGGTGTAATTGTTGAAAATCGTTCCTCTAACATTCATTCTCGTCATACCGACATCTCTCCACATTTTCCCGCACAGTACTTTTGGCTTTGATAAAATTTACAAGCCTAAAAAAACAAACAACCAAACCTAGCAAATATAATAATGTATTGAAGACACATTTCCACGTCTTAAAAGAGGGGCTTGGAGAGGGCGTGTCAATAATAAGGGATTTATCTCCTCAGCAGTATTGCTTCAAGGCTAGACAACTCATCGAAAAGCACTTCAGTGAGATACATGTAGTTAATGAGATAATTCTAGCTATTCATCATCTACAGTAATCCAAGGGGATAAATCTCTATAGTAATATCCTTGGCCAGGAAGATCTTTGAATGGCACAATCATAGAAGTGAATAGTGACCAGTGCCTTGCAAACAGATTGACGCTGTTATAGCCTATGGCGTAACGGGGCATAGCTTTTCTTGTAAACGTGGATGTGAGGAATACCTTCAATACTACAGAATGGATAAAAACGCGCTCTGTATCTTTTGTAGGGATCCCATCCAAGATCAAAGTAAAGGCTGATCTACGACTCATTCGGGGTCAACGAAGAATGTAACTGACACCAAGAGTGCCTTGAGGTTCTGGTTGGCTTAGAGTTGATGCTTTTGAGGATGCTTCTACCGTACGAGTGACGCTACGTTGACTGAGGAGAAGTCGTAGTTACGTCAGTCGCATAATGCACTGTCAAACTGACGTGAATCACGGTATACCTAATAGTGTATACCTATTACACGGTATACTAACTGTAGATAATCGAACGTTAGCTAAGTCTAGTGTTTGAAAGAGGTGAGTTCGTAACTTTCACTTCAAAAGTAACCACCATTCAGATGGGAGATCTGATCGTTAAATCCATAAAGACAATTGAGTGTTTTGTGTTGATCATTGGCTTAAAAACCACCTTCTTAAAATCTACAGCCGTCGATGTGCAAGGCCTTATCTGGAATAAGCCTTATTAGGCTTTTCCTAGAACCCGCTCCATCACCCGCCAGACGCCAAATATCGAGTCCTTAGCAAGTGGTTTGCGATGATGGCCTTCAAAGAGGGTAATACCGGAAATTATTGATGCTAATATAGAGGCAAGTGGTACCGATTGGTAAAAGATGGATTCCCATTGGGGTTCTTGCAAGAAAGTTCACCTCTACGAAGGACAGAGGAGAAGAGTGAAGACATTACTTCAAAAGAGGAGACGCGGACTGCGGACTATTGTGCTCTCGCAAGGTGTTGTTCTCTTGGCTCAGTTCAGAAATATCGTCAATATGATTTTTTTTTCTATAAGGGGGTTATCGAATCGTGGTCATTGAAATTTCATCACTTATGATTGTAATCTTTTTGATCCTAAATTTGTAAACAAATAGTGAGATTGTTTTTATTTACCTACTAGTATTAGAGAGAGATGGAATCAGTGAGTCATAATTTGATTCTGCCCGAATTATCGAATATTAAGCACGCATTTCTTATCATTATGTCCAATAGACAGAGTTTCAAATAAATGTCACATGCGGAAAAAATTTAAAAAAAGACGTTTCCGAATTGGGACTTTCTTCATGTGAGATAGCAAGGAAAATAAGCTGCAATCAATCCACTGTGGTAAGAATATCTAAAAAATCGTTCCCAGGGATCAAAAAAACGAAAGAAAGGAACTGGAACCTAAAGGAAGCCAGATGAGCGTTTAGGTCGCATGATGATGAGATAATCCTTGGAAAATTGCTTCAAAACTGCTAAAGAAATATCTACAGATCTAGGAGATAGCAACCCAGCAGAAGCTAGTCGGGAAACAGTTGGCAGAAGATTGATCGAATAAGGTTTCAAGGAAACTATTCTAAAAAGCATTTCTAAAAACGAAAAAATGAAGCAATCTCGCGTAAATGGGGAACCGAATTTTAAAAGTTGGACATCTGATGACTAAAGGAAAGTGATGTTTTCAGATCAGAGTTAATTCAACATCTTCAGCTCTGACCGTGCTTCATATGTAAGACGTCGAGCAAATGAAAGATTTGACGAATCCTGTACAGTAAAAACAGTGAAACGTCCGGCAAAAGTGATGGTCTGGGGATGTTTTACCTACTTTGAAATTGGCCAAAAACACTTCACAGATGGGACGGTGAATGCAGAAAAATATAAAAAAAAAATTGGAAGAAAGTTTCATTTTATCAATGTAATCCCATCTTACACACTGCGGAGACTTCATTTTTCAAGATGATTCTGCTCCATGCCGTAGAGCCAAATCGGTAAATTAATTATTTATTATGATATCTACGATGGTTAGATCTCCACGCTGTCATGGCCAGGCAATAGTCCTGATTCAAACCCTATAGAAAACTTATGGATAATTATGAAAAAACAAATTAATATTACAAATCCCACGAATATAAATTTTAAGTTCATCTTTATTCTTAGGCAATCGAAAAGGTGTGGAATGAGGAGATTGGTGACGGAGTCATAAAAAATTTAACTCAATGCCTAAAAGGATTACCTCAGTTCTCAGTCCTAGTGGAGGTTCGATAAAATTCAAGCTTATTCATATAATTAATATGATAATAAATACATTTTCAATGTTTCATACAATTTTTCTAAATAAATTCATATGTGTATGTAAAAAACAATTTTTTTCTAAATTCCTCGAAAACACTTAAAAATTAGTTTTCGTTTTTAGTATTTATTATTACCATTTTTCATGGCTCATATCACATTCTTTTCCTTTGCAAAGCATTTGAAAATTATCAAGAGGTGGGAACAACATTGGTTTAAGGGGATCCTGTATTATTTCAAAGTGATGTAATATCTACAACCTTGGCTGTATGTGTATATAAAGCACGGTTTTGCCTATTTCAATAGCAAATACTCTCGAAATTTTTATGCATTTTTTTTGCATTATTATAGCAATGTTCATTTAAACACGTGGTTTCCATGCGTAAACTCGTAGATATATGCAGCTCTGTAAGGCTTCACCCTCCTGGATAGTGTTTATGTATATTATACTGAAATATTGAAATTAAAAGAAATTTATCTCATACGCATGCTTAACCTATATTTTGTACTTTAGTAACGCTCTGAATTTCGTACGAAAATCATATACCTACATCATCTGCGTTTCGGGATTTTTATGATAAAAATGGATCGTAAATGTAAAAGTCAGCACGTGCGTCTTTGTTAAAACAGCCGACGTTTACTGAAAACCTACATACTGATGAAGTTAACATCGATTATACTAGAAAATCGGCCAAAAAATTAAACACTTAAACACTGGCTGACATGAATTGTCACATGGAGTGTCGAAACTAATGGATGTATATCCTTTTAATTATTCTTTTTTCTATTACAACAATATGTGGAGTGAAAAATTTGTAACGGTAACATATCATTCAGTCAATATGGACAGCATGGAACTATAGATGAAGAAAAGCTCTTGAATGTCCAAATGGAAAACAGAAGTTTTTTTTGCATTTCGGCGATGGATTGAGTCAAAATGTTGTGGAAATTTCAGGTGGGTAAAATTTTGCTCGATGTTTATCCGTACGGTGAAAAGTGCACTGTAGAAAGACGCCAAACTGCAGCGTATCTGTTCTATAGGTGCCGAATCTTGGTGCAAGTATCGGCAAAGTGAAGCTGAAAATTCCTGGAAAGACTAGAAGCATCCTCCTGCCCTCTCTGCAGAGGTTAAAGAAATTTTAAAGCCATTGTATGAATTAGACTTAAGATAACTTATTAGAAAGATGCTTATGTGGTCTCACAAATATATAATAACGAAAGTTTAAACAGTTTCGTATTTGCCTTGCTATCAAGCATATATTCAATGGTGGAAGGAATGTTGCAATTGCAACACATATTTCAACTTGCATTTTCCATGAAGGATTTGGACCAACTGGCCGAATGGTGGAGACCATGGGCAAACAGATTGGTCCCAGAACGCTTGTATACCCATAGCATATACAAAGAGAACAGTGGCAGTTTTGAAGCTTATAAGGACAGCAGGGCAAAGCGGAGGGATGATAGAATGCATGAGATTGAGCTTTTTGGAGCGAATGAAGGCAGTATGTATGTAAATGGAATTGCTGCGTAACCACAGGCACCTTTATCGTATAATAATTCAAAAAAAGTTTATATGGATTTTTCTCAAAACCCCTATTTTCATGCCGTCGGAATGATTTTTCCAAAACTATTGAACTGATTTTTGCTAAATTTTTACCCACTTATTGGACACATGTATAGATGTCGTATACACCTCGGGTGCATCAAACTATTTATTTTTCTATTTTTAAAACCCAAAAAACACGAATTTGTGATTAATATTTTATTAGAATCACTCGATAATTTTGGTTCAAACGATGGCCACTGCCCTACCAAATAAAATTTTTTTTTTATTTATTGTTTCAGACCGCTTTAGGATCACTGTCACCATTTAGTGTGAATTGCCTTAGATGGCTATGAGAAAGCCGCCATTTTTTAAAATATAATAACCACGAGTCAATGAATAATTTTCCGTATATTTTGAATATGCAGTAATATTTGTGGAATTAGCACAAATATTGAACACTTCACTCAGTCATCACGCTTCATTCTTGTGATAAAGTTCCCGTTTTTCCACGAACCACCCTACCGCATGGCATATTTCCTATACAAAAGTACCCTGCTGCAATTATAAATCAAATTTAAAAATTAAAATAAAACAATTTGCTTTCAATTAAGTACTCTGAACACTTTATTTATACATTGGTGCATTTGAAAAACAAAAGAGTGTAGATTCTGAAAGTTAAGCAAAATGGAGGACTGGAAAGTCAGACCACCGGACCCTGAGGGGCCCCATGCGCCTGACAAGGCTGCGATACAAAAGAAAAGGAAACTCACTGAACTAACCGATAATAACAAAAATAAAGCGGAACGTAAAAGCTTCCCCGAGGAATACCCAAACCTACAAATTCAAGTGATTAAAGATAGTATCGAATCCAACAAAAGGGTAAATCTTCCAAGTAACACGTGTGAACCTAACCTCAACTTGAATGATAGACAAATGACAACACAAAATCCCAATATCTACCCTGAAGACTCAAAAGCCAATTCTGTCCCCGTACTCATGGACGCCATAAATAATGAAAACAATAAATTTAGAATCACACCTATGAAATTCTTCCTAATCAACAAAAAAGTAGGTTTAAAGGACGTAAGTGATGTAAAACAAATTGGGTTTAATAGGATCAAGGTGATACTCAATAACCTCAAAGCGGCCAACGAGAGCATTAACAACAGCGCTCTTAGACAAATGGACATAAAATCCTTCATACCAAACAACTTTCTATATAGATATGGTGTAGTCCGACACATCCCTACGGAAATGACAATGGATGAATTTGTAGAAATATCAAGACCGTGCAATAGGAGAGGAGACTACCTTGATATCAGCATAGTCGAGGCCTACAGATTGACGACCAGGGACAGAACAGCCCCAACTAAGTTTATACCCACTACAACCATAAAAATAAAGTTCACAGGAAACATCCTACCTGATAACATTAAGACTGCGTATATAATGAATAAAGTTGAATACATCAAATTCAGACCCCGACAATGTACAAACTGTGGAAGGCTAGGACACTCAGCTCTTCTATGCAAAGATAAGATAAAAACTTGCACGAGGTGTGGAGAACAAAATTGCACTGGAAACTGTACAAATATAAAGTGCCTTCTCTGCAAGAGCCATGAACATGAAGCTACCAACAAAGACTGCCCGAAATGGACCGCATATAAAAACGAAGTAGAGACAAGCTCGATCTTAAATATCACCAACAGGGAGGCAAGGCTACTAATAAGTAAAAATAGATCTGCTGGCCTGGAACTCGAGGACATTGCCAACGTGGAATTCCCACAACTCACAAAAACACACGGTAATAATCAAAGAAATCCTATCCAAGATGTCAGGAAAAATCTATTCATACACTCTTATGCACAAATAGCGGCAATTCCTAACATAAGCAATAAAAACAGAAACCTAAACAACAACAGATCGGAAAACTTCCCTACAGTTGAACAAACAAAACACACGACCAAGCCTATTACACAAAATCCACACAAAACTAGTGAGATGGAAAGAATGCTTAAAAGCCTAGTTGAGGAACTGAAGAATATTTATAGAAAACCACAAAGAGAACATACATACAAGCACAGATAATATTAAAAAAATCCTAAACAGCATCAATGACAACCTGGAAAACCAGACTGAAAGAGAAAATAGAAATACACAAATACCCACAACTGAAACTACATAAACTGCATGGAAATTCTACAACTAAATATACAAAGCATCACAAGACACAAAGACAACTTAGAGCACTGTCTAAGCAAACACAATATAACAGTAGCCCTTCTTCAAGAAATCCTAAGCAATTTCAACCCCAACAATAATTTTCGAAATTATAACATCATATATCAGCTTAGAGAAAATAGCATGGGAGGAGGAGTCGGAATACTATTACGTAAAAACATTAAATTCATATAGCTAACACACATTAAAATCGAAGCGATCCTGATCAAAACATTAAACCTTAACACGAATTTCATAATTGCATCCCTATATGCACCACCCTCCTTCAAAGCCTCTGAACTTAAAACTGAACTACAAAAACTCACTGACTTAATAACCTCTCACACCCCTCTAATCATCGGTGGAGATCTGAATGCTAGAAACAAACTCTGGGGCGATCACACCACTAATGCCAAAGGAAAAAGCGTTCAAGAATGGATCAGCTGGAACAAACTTAATATCCTTAATACTGGAGCCTACACATATGAAAGAACAAATGCTGAAAAACCAAATGTCAGATCGGTATTGGACATCTCGCTAACAAACATTAACAGCAATCAAATAATCTAGAAACTGTTAAAGGAGGACATATGCAACAGCATCCACAAGCCCATACTCATCTCATTACCTTTCTCCCCTAACACACACATTAGAAACAACAATAAATTAGGAATACAGCATGAAATAAAAACCAGTACCATCAACGATAACCTACAAGATATTTACAACAAATTGTAAGAAATTATCACAAACAATACCACGTACAAAAAATTCAGATTCCCCCTAAATTACTGGTGGTCCAAGGAATTAAAAACACTTTTGAGGAAAAAAAATCATGCACATCTCAACTTTAACAGATTAAAAAGCATGGCAAATTGGTCGATATTAAATGAGTACAAATATGAATGGAAGAAAAAAGTAACTGAAGCCAAAAAAGCCAGTTGGAATAGTAAAATCAAGGAAATTTTGCAACGGCAAAAATTCCAAAGAACTTTGGAATTTTGTCAACCACTTCAAATTAAAAAATAAGAACAATGATTTACTACAATTTGACGATGAACAGGCGAAGGAATTCCTGAACCTAATCAAGAGCAAACAACACCCTAATGTAGAAACGGAACCCTTTCCTCCCCCTCCGAACAACGAACAACTGAACTTTACGCAAAACGAACTAGTCGTAGTACTGAACAGACACAAGAAATCCAGTGCACCGGGACTGGACAATATAACATATGATAATATTAGAACTGCACACAAATACCATCCACAAATAGTCTTGAATGCATTTAATAAAGCCATTTCTAACTGTGAGATCCCTGAGGAGGCCAAAACTATAAGAATAGTCCCAGTTTTAAAACCACTAAAAGACAGGAACGATATAAACAGCTTTAGACCAATATCCTTACTTAGCGTACCGATTAAAGTAATAAATAACCTCATAAAAAATAAAATTAATCAAATATTGGAAAAAAATCAACTCAATGCCTCCAAACTCCTTTGCATACACAAGTAACAAATCATCCACCATCTGCCTAAATAATCTGATGCTCAAACTGTCAAACAAGACCCCCTTCAAGTTTAAAATATTAACCGTAATTTACATATCAAATGCTTATGAGAAAGTTGACATACACATTCTAATAAAAACACCGCAAAATCTACAAATACCATCTGGGTTCATAAATTGGATCCAACAGTTGTACACGAATAGAAAAATTAAATTAAATAACCACATAATAAGAATCACAAATGGCCTCCCACAGGGTGACGTACTAATCCCAACTTTATTCAATATATATACACACTCATTACACAACATTATGGATCGGAACACGACAATACTACAATACGCTGACGACTTCGCCATATTACATGAAGGGAACAACGCCGAGGATACCTTTTTAACAATGCAGAGCAAAATTGACAAATTCTTAGAAAAATGTGATGCTCTCAGACTCACCATAAATCCAGACAAAATTCAAAATATATTTTTTGGCAAAAGCAATAACCCTGAAAGTACCCTACAAATACTTAACATCAATACACCCTGGAAGAATAACATTAGATACCTAGGTAGACTTATAAATAAATCCGGAAATTTTAAAGACATTAATAATTACTACAACACATATAAAAATAAAACCAGCCTAATAAAACGACTATGCAGACCCATGAATGCCTTCAGTCCCAAAACTGCTCTAAACATCTACAGGACACTAATTAGACCCAAATTAGAATACGCGATAACAACCATAGCCCATGCCCCGGAGTAAGTTTTCAGAAACATCGATAAAATCAAAGCCAAGATACGAAAACAGTGCCTAGGTCTACGTCCTAGCACCCCCAATAGCTACGCGTTTGACATGGCCAAGGAATTGAACACCCGAGAGAGAGTAGATTATCTTACGGCAAAAGAACTTGGCAAACTAATGCACTTGAATCTAATAGACACATCACTAATAAACATAGAGGCACCCTCACTAAATAGCTATAATTACATAGCCAACCAATTCCCCCAAATCACCACAAATTTCAGACCAATCAAAAGAACCAACCTACCCCCTAATACTTAAATCTTTTGGGACCCAGAAGACACACCTTTCGCTAACTACAAAAACACTAGACATTCAGACCTAAATGACATCTTCAACACATTTATAAGTAGAATAAGGAAAACAAACAACAAAATTATTATCACAGACGCCGCCAAAAATCGGTTTGGCACAGGCATCGCCTATACAGAAATATTACACGGTACACGAAACTCATATAGTCTCAATAACTCCATCTCTGTCCTAAATGCTGAAATCACTGCCATTCACACAGCCCTATTGGAAACAAACTTCCTTCCAAACCCTAGGTGTACAGTCTTCACTGACTCCAAAAATGCTCTTACAAACCTAAATTTCAATAAAAATAACAAAAGAATGATTCAGGATATATAGGAACAAATCAATAAACACAATGAGGTCTTTTTCACTTTTATATGGGCTCCAGGGCACAGGGACATAGAGCTACTCCAAAAAACTGACTCACTAGCCAAACAAGGCATACTATAAACCAATCCCCTACACACCTACAAGGACCTGGATGATGTCCTTAATGAAATACATGAAATAATATATGACAAGTGGTTAGATAATACAGATAATCTACTAAAAAATTTCAAACCTAGCCCATGGAGCAAAGCCCCGCATCTAAGACACCTCACCAAACCCTGGTTCCACAACAAAAACATACACCCCATAGTTATAAAATCAATAAATAGATCTATGGTAAACTGAACATACAACAGGGAAAGGCTATTTAAGATTAAAAAAGCGCCCTCGGAGCAATGCCATCACTGCAATGAGACAGATACACCGAGCCAAAAAACTTTCAGATGCACCAGGTATGAAGCTTTCAGAGCCAATTTCAATTTCTTTACTAAATATAATAACATAGAAAATTTATTATGCAAAAACGATGAGCTATAGCTAGAACAACTATGCAGCTTCCTTGATTCCACAAAAATCATCCTTTAAATACAAAGTCCGTATAAACCTAGGAAACTCCTAATTAACCACTCCCACCTTACCTAATTTCCTACCCCCCGTGTTCGAACGGGTAAAATATCACAATAAATAAGCGAAAACGCTGGCCAGAGCCTAGAGAGCCAGGGCCAATTTTTGGTTTTTCGGCTCTGCCGAAAACGGAAGGAAAAAAATAAAAAAAATATTTTGAATATGTACGAGGTGGATGTTAAAAATTTTTTCCAGTTTTTTTAGTCAAAAAAAAAAAAAACTTTAAGTTGTAAGGGAAATTTTTTTTATTCGAAATATTGCCCATCGGCTTCTCTATATTTCCCACATCTTTCAAGTAATTTAAGAATACCATGCCAGGAAAACTGCTTGTCTTTGCGTCAAACCAGTCATCGAGTCACTTTCCAACTTCCTTGAAATCGCTGAATTGCTGCTCTGCAATCCCGTGCGCCATTGATACGAAGAGGTGATCGTCAGGTGGCGCCAAGTCTGGGAAATTCGGCAGGTGCACAAGGATGTCCCATCCGAGCGATTTCACTGTGTTTTTCACTGCTTTTGCTGTGAACGACGGTGAGTTATCTTGTAATAAATAATGCGTGGTTGAAATTATCATATGTTGACAACAGCGTTATAATGCACAATATTTCTTTTCGGGGCGCCGAAGCAGCATTTCATGAGTGACCTTGCGATTTTCCATTTGACGTTCATTCAAATCTCGGGGGCCCATCTAACGAGTTCATTGATCTGATGCATCGCTCGTAAATAGCTGCTGATGATTTCCTGTGACGCATTTCCGCTTATCGCCTTTGCGTTTGCAATAACTCCTGCAATTGCTCTTCTTCGCAATTTTGTGGTTTCAGAGCGTTCACTGTCTTTCACATCGAAATTTTCACTTTTTGTCGACACCACGTCTCACATTTTTTCGTTGGTGGAGCGTGTCCAACCTTTGTTTTTAACCAGCAAATCATGACTTTCAACAGCCTTGTACTTTTAGTTAAACCAAGAAGGTAAATGCTCATTTTCAGGCACAAAATCAGACATTGTTGATCAACACGATAAAACAAACACGCTAGTTTTGGCGGACTCAACTTATATATGTTTGTAGCTAAATGTCAGATTATCGAAATGGCGCATGTGTCAAATTAATATGCTTCGTTCTTTTCGCTGGCGTCATCTCTTAGTAAAACTGGAATAAACTTGTGCATACACTTGGTTTCCTTTAAACTCAAAAAGAATAATACTAAAATCTACTTCAGGTGCCTTATGATAAGATCTTAATAAAATGTTTTTGTGTGCATAAAAGATAAAATTAAGTCGTTGGCTGAGTTTGATTTTTCTTGTTGATTTCGGAACCCCTTCAAATGTCTTTAAGTGTATAAATTGTTTAGTGTTCAGCAAATGAAAGATCCTTACCAGGTAGGCAGCATTTAGATTGTGGGCCTTGTTGTTTGAGCTCCCTTGCAAATATATCCATGCCCATCATCATAGTAAGCAAAAAGAGTCTTTTGCCTGTTTCTCGCTTCTGATTAAATTCCCTTTTACATTTCCAGCATGAAAACGATTTAGTCACGAAAGCATGATGCATCAAAACTTTAAACTTTCCAACCATATTTTATCAACATATTCCTCGTATTTTCTTAACTGTCTCTAAATTTATGGCATTTGAGAAAGTTTTGACATTCTTCTGCTGTCTGAATTCCTACTCGTAAAAATTCTACCAGACGTTTTGCATCCAGTCAACGTTCTCACCGTAGAGGAACATATTAAGGTAGTAAGAAATGAACGAAATGGATGGTGGAGGAAAGTCAAAAGTTGATATAATATAATTTCCACGCGAAGTTTAAGAAGAGCTATGTGCTACCTGGAAACGATGGTCGAATTTGATTCAAAGTTGCATAAGCATTAGTAGAAAAAGCTGAAGAGTTATTTTTCTGCTTTATTTTCCGCGTAAGCACGAGCTTACAAAGTGGATTGTATAATGGTTTACCAACCAAATTCAACTTGGGGACTCTGATCGCTTTTTCCAAAAGAGAAACGTATTTGCTCCAATACATTCTTACAGGTTGGCAGCAAGGAGTCTTCCCAACTATGCAAAGTGGTTGTAAATATTTGACTACCGAATCTACGGCTACTAGTGCAGGAAATTAACACATTGCTAGCGCACTTTCATAGTTAATTTATGCCATCATTTCAACGTTTATGAATGAATTGCACGCAATCCATTTTCTGACTACACTCCAATGGGGATGATGTTCAAAAAAGGAAGGTCGTGGCCACATACGTATGCGATGTGAGTGTGTGTACGAATAAACAATTTAAACGGTTCGGAAGAAGGGTGGTGACAGTAAAATCGAAAGAGCCTAAAAGCGTGGTCAGTAGGAATATGGGTCATTTAAGAGGTTCGTCGTTATGTTAACACAGGCAACTTTACTCATATTTTATTATTATTATTTCCCGTTGTAAAATGATTTGTTAGGCTTGTAATGTAGGAAATTTTTATAGGATTTTTATTTCGACAATTTAACATAACAGCTCGCTAAAGTGGAAAAATGAAGCAAAATTGTTGCTATAATTGCTAAATTTTTACGATGTTTAAAGGGGCGATAATTGCTGCAGTTGATGATTACCATAAGTTTGACATTGCGGCGAAGGTAAGAATTATTATTGTTTTTATACTTTAAACTTTGCATTTAATATGAAATAACGAATTGTAGAAATTAACTGCAAATGAAAGGAATAAAAGATGGTTTTAAGAGCATTTGACAGTGAAATTTCTTTTGGAAAATTATATCTATACAAAAACAAAAATAATACAATAATTTTTCAAGGTTAGTTTATAAATTAACTGGACTAACGAGAAAAGGTCTGCCTTAAAACTAAAACATCATAAAAAAATTAAATAACATAAGATACAAAACACAAAATAGTGAAAATAAAGCATTGACCTTACTTAAAAAAGACAAAAACTTTGCACCTTCAATTCCAAATAGTCCAAATCAGTACCGTACCAAACAAAGCGTTTTCACAGAAACACGACTCAAAAATAAACACAAAGTGCGCTTGGGGAAATTTAAAGTCATAAGGGATGACGACCCAGATGGAATCCTTGAAGTAGCTATCTAGCTAAGTAGCTATATATTCAAGGAGCATCTCAAAACTCAAAGACACTGACACGATCATTTTTTTTTCATTGTGTCTGCCAACCTGGTGAATATCTCTCACAGCTGGATGAATTTTGAGTGTAGAGTTTTTGACGCTGAATCTGACCATCTTTTTGTAGAACTCGCTTAAAGAGTTACGAATGGTGTAAGGCTGCAGGTAGCAGACACACAGCTCTTTATCCCATACAAGCACATCGATTGCGAAGCAATTAATGCTGACCTGAGTGGAAGGTTTGAGGATATCTCGATCAACAGATCAAGAAATCTGAAATCCACTGAGACCGAAGAAGGCATGACTTGTTTAAATTAAACCGTTACTACGGTCATTTCAAAGATATCCATATAAAATTCCTCCAGAAATTATTTTTATAGAGACTTACCAGAAGACATCCTGAAGCTACATCGTAGACGTAGCACCCTCTTGAAATTCGTTTAAAGGATATACCGTCGCAACTTGAATATGGTTAACCGGGAGTATCAACAATAATAATGTCCCTTAATAGAATGATTTTGAGAAGAACATTTGAATTTGCCAATGAGAGATTCGAACAGAAGCTAGCAAACATCAGACCAAGCACCTGGTCCGCCAAATTAATAAAATAACTGGCTGGAAGCGCCTGCCAGAGCTCCTCACTTTCCATGCACATGGATGAAAATGCCTTTGCTGACTCCATCGGAAATCATTTCGCGACAGTTCTAAAAGGGTAGAAAGCAAGTGAGGACTCTGGTTTCAATTCATTAGTAAAGTTTCAATAATGAAAAATTCATTAGTGTTTGTGAGCCTCGAGAAACTCATGATTCTCGCACTTGAACGAAATTCCAAAAAATCTGCTGAGGCTTGTCGAATTTCAAATTTTTTCATAAAAATCTTCCCCTTACTTATTTAGTTCTTCTCGCAATCCTTCTTAACAATTTCACAAACATTGTTCCCTCGGCAATGGAAATGCGCCAAAATATTCGTCATTCTGAAAGAGTCCAACAGTACTGACATGGTCGATACTCGTCCGATATCTCTTCCATCCAAAGTAGAGAAGTTACTGGAAAGAGTAATCCTTGAAGGCTGTTACGATGTGGGTTCGCTGCCCTCGGGGGAGCTTCCACCACGCAAAGAACTCGGTGAACGCGTCTGCCGGAAGTAAGGTAAATGACAAATGAAGCAAGAGAAACCACTACCCTCCGTTAATCCGCCTAGTAAGAGTTGATTCTGTTGCTCGTTAACGATATGTGCGAAGAGAAACTCATAGGAAGTAAAATTAAAGTTATTCCGTAACTAACCAGAATTTTGTATAGGAGTAAATCATAGAAGCTAAGACAGGAATTGTGTAGAATTTATAAGAAAAGAAGTAACTGAATCCTTAGAATAGTAAAAGTTTAGAATGATAGTTAGTTTGTAAGGGGTAGCAACGAATCGACGGACGAGTCATACGTACAATACGTACATACATACAACTTCAGCTACCGGAACGAGCTCAACCGATTGTATGCCGAGTGTATGATTGTATGACACAACCGAGAAACCGAGTCACACCCTTAGCCGCGAATTTGGCTCCCTCGCGCGATTCTCGAACTGTGGCTGGGCGTAAGGAGCCACGGACACAAAAAAAAAGGTACTTACCTTCACATGATGACTAATCGCGGTAACGGACATTTAATAGATAAATAAACTTAAAACACAAACTAAAACCTAAAACACAAACACAAACTAAAACACCGCAAAACCGCTCGGAGGACACTTCCATATTGTTACCCCCCCCCCCATATCAAGAACCACCGCGGCAAAGATCGCGTAGTAAACAACTAAACAAATAAACAAACGTACAACTTAAACACACATAAACAAAGCAGTTGTCACTGGTTACCTGTCAACCGGCAGTTGCGGCGAAGGGTGATGCGTTCCACTGTGGATGGTGGAATTCGCCGCATCATCATTACAGCGATTCCGGCGAATGGTGCAAAGCCCGGGTGGGTCAACGAACGAAGGGTGAACGGCCGCAGCGGGAGGACCTCAAACCCGCTAAATGGATGGTTTTAAAAGGGAGTGAAAAAATCAACGGGGTCTCTTTTATCCGCGAGGCAGTGCGACTCGTGAAGTTATTATAATATATACGTGAATATATTTGGTGCAAGACACGGAATTATTAGCAGTGCGACTCGTGAAGATATTATAATATATACGTGAATATATTTGTTGCGCGATGCGGAATGCGATCGGTGGGAAATGAAACATTGTACATCGTCCTAATAGAGTGCTCGCTGAGGAAGCGGCCTTAAAAGAAAAAAATTAAAACTTGGCGAATTGTTGGATGTGGTGGAGTGACCCGATCACGAGACTGACCCGATCACGAGAGTGACCAAGTTATTAGCGGGTGGAATTACAGTGCGTGGTGAACGCCCGGATACGGGTAGCGGAAAGTCGGAGCACAGCGAAGGTGTAGTGCAGCGGACGGACGTAGGAGGAAAACCACGAGGGTGGCCACCGTCGCACAAGGAATAGCGTCGTAGAGTTAAGTAGCGTAGAATTAAGTTTTTGTGATCACTAGTACATTAGAGTCTGAATTATTAGGATATCAAATAAAAGAAACAATATCGTAGTAATTAATAAATTAAGCTAAAGTGTATCACCCCGAGTTTCTCTTCCGCTGGTTACGCAGGAGCAACGCGGACGGTAGTCGGTTTTGTTCCAGTTTGTTTTCTTTTTCTTTCGTCCCGTTCTCTTTCAGGATCGGACGGTTTCCGCGTGAGTGTGGAGGTTCCCTACGAGGAGAGTGGTCTCGTCGCATTCTCGCTTGGCCACGTTTCGGGGCTCGGTAAAGCGAGTGGCGCCCACGCCCGTCTCCGACGGACCTACCGGGACCGAGGGCCCCGGCCGTTATCTCTCCGAACAAAGGACAAAAAAAAGTGGTAACAAGGCATCACACAGTTCTCGGAGAGCAGGAACTGTACTGGAAAGACAATTTGGCTTCAAAAGAGCTCACTCAACAGTAGACGCGTTGGCTATTTTTAAAGGCTGTATAAAAACAAATTGACAGGCCAGAAAGGTCGTGGTAGAGTGCCTCTTTGACGTAGAATTAGCTTTTGATTCGGTTTGGATCGACGGACTTATCTACAAACTAATTGGATTTCAGGCAGTTTCATAGGGGACATACTTTCTTTGCGGTGTCTGGTGGAGCTAGTTTCGGACCCTTTGATATCGATTCGGGGGTCCCTCAAGGGTGTATTCTTGGCAAATTTCTTTTTAATATATTCACGTCTGATATTCCCGGTACCAGAGATGAATTTCAACCTGGAATCGAGGTTAATCTTTTCGCTGACGATTTATTGGCGTGGTCATCTGAGCACTACCTACGTTTCGCGCGAACGAGACTCAAAAGGTACCTGGACTAGTCAACTGCATACTATGGAAAGTTGGTGATGAGGGTTAACTCTAAGAAAAGCGAGCTGATTGTGTTCAAGTACCCACAACAAAAATCTGGACGTCGAACGAAGAACATCTGTGCTACCAGAGTAAAGTTGAATGGGCAGGTGGTGCACTGCTTCAAGCAAGCGAAGTATCTGGGAGGGATTTTCCATACGAAAAACACCTTCAGTGCTCACGTGGACGCTGAATTGAGGAAAATTAGATATGCATACCGTCTCTTTTTACCGCTTGTCAGGAAACAGTCAACAGCCAACAAGCGGGTGAAATTAATTCTCTGCAAGTCGCTGATCAGGCCCATACTCATGTATGCGGTTCTGATATGGCAGGCAATAGCAGCATTCAAGTGGAGTAAGATAGGGCTAATGGAGCGCAGAATCCTTCGGGCTTGCACTGGTTTGTATAAACGTCCAAATATATTGAACACCACCTTTTTCCAAAATTTGCAAGTTCTTTGCTCGTCTAAGTATGCGTACAACATTTTATCGGATTCATCTACTCCTCACATATATTTATTGTAATCGTGAATCATGCTTGGTTTTGCTTTTGTATATTCGAAAGAGCCTTTCTTTTTTGTTACGGTTGTACTATTAGAACTTGTATTGGAGGAAATTAGAATTACTGGATGCGGCTGTAATATCTTATCTTAGAAAGAACACATCAAGATATTTTGCTATGCAAAATTTTTTGCCACACCAACCATGGCTTTCTTGGTTGGCGTGGGAAAATTAATTAAAAAATAGAACTCATTAAAAAGGCTATTTATGCTTTAAAAGAATTACTTTCTGTACGAAAACACAAGAGCGGCAAAATATTTGCTCACGTGCAGAGATACAGACTCGTACTGAAATAGCAGAGCGTTAGTGCCGCTTAGCTTGTTTGGACTTGATATCCGGAATCTACATAGGCTTCAAATGGTTAAAGATTTCCATGCATTGAAACTATTTAGTGTGTGCAACTTCATGGAAAAGGTAAAATGCCAGTTGCAAAACCTTGTCAGAAATCTAATCATGCCACCTTACTTACTTTCATAATGAAAATGGTCTAAAACTAAATATGCTTCGTCCTTATACCTTAAGGGCCACTACTCATGTCGTTCTCGAATACTTGGTAGCAGCGAGTCATACTTTTGTTGAAATGTCTGAAAACACATTTCCTGACAGGCCTACTCCCTGCTTATGCGGCGCTAGTCTATCTCGTGTCCTGTCGAATTGATCATAGCAGATTAAAGTCTCCAACTGGCAATCTGATAATCCTCTATGAACGTTAAAGCTGCCGTAATCACTTTGATGAATTTGCAACGTTGACGGTGTGAATACTTCACTCAAATAAGGCAGATCGAAAACACAGTCGCTAGGGAACACTGTTTCGAATTTGAGTTAAGTTTCCTTATGGTCACTGGCTTCGGGAGTCCAGAGCGGTGTACCCATGCTATAAGTCATTCAAAACAAAGGTCGTTCTCATATATTTATCGCCCATCGTTAGTGCCAGACCCCGATCCTTACTAGCGTCCACTGAAGAAGATCAAGCCAGCATCCGCAATAAGCTCTTGGCGTTTGGTGCTTTTGTTTGCCAGGGTCTATCGTTTCATCCTACAGAAACCAAAAAGGCTCTCTAGATCTGTGATCTCCGAATGTTGTCATTTGTTCAAGTTCCGCTGCATAAATTCCAGTTGTTGATGAGACTGAGACAGTTTAGAATAAAATAATCTGTACCCCCTTCCTCGCTTTCTTGTCTCGACTGGTATCCATTCTTTTCTGGTCGGTGTGTTGATCCTGTTTGATAGTATTATGCCCACGAGCTTTTGCATGACAGAACCGTATTTGTCCATTTGTTTCAAAATGTCAAGCTGTCTCGTTTGAGGGCGTTTAGAAAACTAATTATTTCTGGACTTTACTTTGATGTCTGCGAATGTTGCTGCTCTAACAATGAGTTCATCGAGTGGCAGTCGATGAAGTGCTGATGACAACTATGAATGGAAGTCAGGCCACTTGCTAGATCATGTCTAGTTTGTTGGGTTGTTTTGTTTTGTAGTGCCGGTCACTATACCAATGCTACATAAGTGATTATGGGCCTCACTACTGTTGTATGTACACAGCGAGCGATTTGGGTTTTTGGCGCCAAGTCTTCCCCACCAGTATTTTTATTGTGAGAACTAGCTAGTCATCTTACTTCTCTTATGTGTAATGGCCAAGTTAACTTACTTTCCAAAGTAATTTCTAAGTATTTTACTTTCTGCTCAAGCATAATGTATTCCATCAGCCGCAGGGTCTGGAATATTTCAGATTCTCGATGTTTTGTATGGGGCATAAAAGCCATTTTGTTGACTTCGACGCGAAGCCTGTTTAAATTTGGCTACTGAAAAACATGTTAGAGAATGGTCTGCATCAGTCAGTCTGTCTGTAGCCTTTGCATATACAATCATTTTGAAACATTTACTGTTTGGATCTTTAGCTTTTTAATTGACTGAGAATACTCAGGCAAAACGTAATACCTGTAAGTCCATTTCTTCAAGATGATGTTGTTATCTTTGGTTGTAATCTTTCTTTTCATTTCACTTCCGGTAACAATTTGATTAAGTATAAGTGTATTACAGGACAAAATCACATACCGAAAATGGCACACCACCAAAAAGCGTGTGTTTGCGATATAAGGAAAAAGAAGGGAAACGAAGGGAACTTCGTTCTTAGGACAAAAACCAACTATTGTATATGTTTGTATGGTTGCTACTAAGCTTTTACTTTTCACATTATTGAAGACTCCCTAGATATCAGTGAAGGCCGCCAATGTGTAGTCTTTGATGGCAGAATTCTTCTCTGTTCTGATTGATATTTCATTTAGTGCCGCCTGTATTAGTCGTTTTAGATGGTATGCGTGTTGGTTGGTAAAAAATGCTACCTATTTGCTTAAACAGTCGACATTCCAGGACTTTCAGCATAAAAACGATAATAGCAGGGTAATAGGTTACTTTGGTTACCAATCCAATCTATGCATCACATTTTGAGCCCGGAAAGTTTTAACTTGATTGGAAATCTAGCTTTTCTGCCGTATTTGTTTTCAAAAGAATGATATCAAACTTTTCCACTCTTTTTATTTAGCCATAGCGAATAGGTGTGTTTATAATGTTCAGCACTAGAAAACCCCCTTTTCAATGACACGTCTAGCGGTATGTTCAAGCAAGTTATGGTTTAAAGAAGGCAAATTCAGTCACTCTGGGATCAGTTGTTTATCATTGGTTTATGAAGGAGTGCCTACCGTGGGTAACGATGCTAACTTTTACTTGTTCTCGTTGTAATGGTTAATCTTTCGTTAATCTTTAATCTTGTATCTTCGAAGAAGCTTCTCATCTTATGCATGTGAGAGGATTTTTTAGAAGCTCTTGGTTGGATCCGCTGAAATTTTCTTGCTGATTATATAAGCCCATTCGATTCCATGTTTTTCATTCTTGCACCGATCTGGAAACTAGTCTGGTGGTGGTTTTCGCCATGCGGTAAAACCATTAGTTCTTCCGCTGTCTAAGACCACTTGGATCTCCTAACCTTTTCTTCACGTTATCCTTTGTTCTGTTCAAGTCATTCAGATTCTTCCTGTGGTAACTTTTGGCCACTTGCTTTTCTAATACACTC
The DNA here is from genome assembly GCA_954870665.1 of Stratiomys singularior. Classification (NCBI taxonomy): domain Eukaryota; kingdom Metazoa; phylum Arthropoda; class Insecta; order Diptera; family Stratiomyidae; genus Stratiomys; species Stratiomys singularior. The sequence goes on from OX940879.1 coordinate 52,219,999, forward strand.
AATGAAAACAGAGACCTGCAGTTTTTATCCATTCTTCGTTTATTAGTCGCCTGTCTTTGGAGTTTTCAACCGCTCCTTTTTGGAGTTTTTAAGACACAGATCGGAGACAAGCATTACAACAGCTGTCACTCACTGCCATCAGCAATGGTGACATATTTTCGGAGACGAACCATCGATAATCAGTAGTCTATCTGAATGGATTCTTTGGCAGATTTTTGGTTATTGAAGTATTTTCAGAGACTCATGCTGTAGGAAAGTGAAGCAGAACCTTTGAATGGTGATCATTTTCTCAAACCTATGATAGTAGCGTATTAACAGTCAGACCGTTTTGCCTATTCTAAGTGTGTAACGAATGAACAACAATACTTCAACTTTTAAACAACATAAATATAAATATAATATAAAACAAAATTTAGAGGAGATAAATTTAACCGATAAGAATCAAAAACAGAAGAGTTGTTATTTGTGATTTAATAAAAGAGTTGAACTTAGTGCTAGGTCGACATATACTGATCTGTTTTTTAGTGACGCTATACTTCATTTCTTTCGTAATAGCCCTAGTAACAGACTTGTACAGATAGTACTGTAGAGGTAGTGATCTTACAAAAACGTTCCAAGAATTAACAATGCGGAACCAACCTTCTAGGTGAGATTTGTGCTATGTCATGTCAAGAAACTAAAATTTTCAAGACTAATATCTACCTAGACAAAAAAAAATGTTTATTCTTTTCAATGTCCATCAGCAGTATTCATTTACAAGGTCTCTGTTATTTTAATTTTGCAAAATTGTTCGATATCGACAATGTGCTTTAAAGCTAAACGTCCGATAGGAAAGTTTTTGTGACAACTTTAATTTTTCACAATTTCAATATGGAAGACGTATTGGTTATGGCAATATATTCACTTGATCTGATGATTATAAAGAGTTTCAGATTGTCTAACAATTCTAACATGTGGGAATTCTAGCAAATGAGCAAGCCGATGTGGTATCGCGAAATGAAGCACATCTCGAGTAAGTGTTAACACAACATCCTGCTCGATCTCAATTCTAAGAGAAGAAGCTAATGCATAATAACTAGATATTTTCTCTTTAATTCTCTGTATTGCGTATTCATTGCATGATACTCTCGTATTTAGATCCCTTTTTTAATAGCTTTTGCATTTTATGCAATTTCACGTTACTTTAAAGCCAAATAACTATGTTTATGAGTGTAATGGATGGAAGCAAATGGAATGGATTAACTTAAGCAAATTTTTTTCGCAGTATGGAATGCTTTCTATTCCAATTTTGAAATCAAATATTTGAAATCAAAATCCATAAAGGCAAAAAATACAAGTTGTAAAATAAATTTAAATGGCATTCAAATCAATCAGCGACTTTAATCATTCACGTTTTCTGATACAAAGTTCATAAAGAGGAAATAACCAAATCGAAATAATTATGAAAACTTGCATACTATTAGTTAATAGGTGTAGAATTCAGTTAGGTACCGGTGCTTTGTTTATTTACTTCATTTAATTTCTTAATACAACCAAAGAATGTTATCATATATTACCAAAATGTATCTTCATAAAAAGTTTGTGCGCACACATTCACGTATATGTATAAGGACCATTGTACGGTCCACGAGAAAACGTTTCGTACTGCTGGGTTGGGCGAGAAAGCAAAAAAAGCGATCATAATAGAAGTAAAGTCTGTGGTACTTTATCTTTTTATAAGATACTAGACAATAGAAATAAGAAATGATGGAGTGGATAGATCAAAAGGTCAATCGATTAGACCAACAGATTTCTCCTCGGCGCATGAAGAGTATCCATAATGAGATCCAAATGAGTCAAAGTAAACAACTTTTTATTTATAAGGGAAATGTTCTTCTCATGGTCGCAAGTTCAAAGCTTCTCGATTGTGGTGCGAAAGTCACTCAAAGACACAAGTGTGACGTTCTGATTGTTTAGTTGTAATTGTGCAGCAAAGTAATCATACGCTGAAGAGACATCACACGCAAAAGTAAAATGTGTGTATGCGTGTGCACATGTATGTCAACATGTACATATATGTATATATATATATATATATATATAATGTCCTTTCTCGTCTGCAGTTTTGAAGAATCTGTTCATCTTGGCCTAACAAAATGAAATAAATTATTCGCATAACGTGCCATTTCATTTGACTTTATGTAGGTAATTTGATAAAGTATCAAAATTACTTGAAATGGACCCCTAACCCGCTACCAACGACAAATTTATGTACTCATATAAAATTCTACAGGGACGCCTATTTAGCTATATAGTTGCGGCGATGATGGCTGTATTCCTCCTCGTTTGGAAATATTTTGCCTTCATTATGCCAAAATTCAGCAACACTCCCTCAGCGAAATATCGGCCAGTTTTCCATTAAATTTCAACAGTAAGCTTAATTCCACCGCCCACCAAATCTTTCGCAGAACACATTAAGATAAAGCGACTACAAACATTAAAACAGAAATCATTGCATGAATTTAATTTTCTCTTACGAACGTCTCAATTTCGAGGAGAATAATTTCTCAGACGACATTATCCTGTATGAAACTACGTTCTTGAGAGCATTAAGGGTACCCTAGGCTCATAAAATTATGAAAAATTATAAATTTTGAAATTTGACACACAATAGTCTGCCTTCATGTCGATGGATTCATTTTAACAACAATGGAGCTATTTTAATCTACAATCAAATATGATTCCGAAAGTGTTTTAATTTGAACTAATTAATTCATACATTTGGAGAAAACTTTAAGAAAACTTCATTTCAAACAAGAAAGGGAAATTCATGAGGTGAGCGGGTCCTGCAAGTCAGCCCCATGAAGGACAAATGGCAATCTGCGAAAAAATAACGGACATAAATTGCTCGAATAATGACATAAAGCATCTTTAGATGGAACCATCAATCAACGCGTTCAACGTGTAATGGGAGCTGTACCTCCTGTTTGCTGATATCACCCACTACACTGACAATCCTGGGAGACAAAACCCCAAACTTTGTCAAGCGTGTTCATTCTTTTGCATTCAGCGACAACTTCTGTCTCACCCTCGCACGGAATAGTCCTTTTCATGAACTTCGTCACAGTCATCAGTGGTAAAGTGCGACACTTTGGAACAGGAGCACACCATAAATTTGAAATTTTTCTTTCAAGACGTCTCGGAAGCATTTTTTTACGTCATTATGTACAAGCGACAGTGAGGGATAGTAAGAAAGGTCATCTAATGATGGTTGAATAATTTGCCTTTATGATTTTTTTTAGTGAAAAACTTTTCCATTAATGGAATGGCATAAAGTTTTTTTAAATTTTATTTCGGAGAATATAAGACTAACGTCATCGGCCACTAAAATGCATGGAAATTCATAACTTATTTCTCATACTTTTGAGCGAATATATCTGGGATGGTGAAAAGGCGATGGTCGGTCATTGGTAAATGTCAGGAAAAAATCGCCGATTTCAGGTTCTAGCTTAAGTGATTTCCTAGCTCTCAGTTTCATGGGAGCGTTATTAATGATATTGAATAACACCGAAATTGGACATAAAATTAGAATATAATTAACAATAGCAAACCAAAAATTTATTCACAACTTTAAGCCATCTAATATTTCTAATTCAAATTCATGATAAGAATGAAAAATCCATAATCAGATGATAAGAGCCACTACTTAAAAATGAGGTAAATGTTTTCAAAGATTACTGAAATATCACTGAAGGCTGAGAACTAGTATTGAACATTTCCTTAGGTACTATTTGACTTATTTGACACAGTATAGTTTGAGACATTACCTGAGCCACACCTATTGAAAACAAAGATTCTTACATTGAGCAAAGGAGTTTCTGTTTAAATTATGAAAATTTTACCAATTAAAGGAATTATTTCCCTTTAGATTGTTAAATTTATATTGTATTTGATTGTATTTCACCACTTGCTTACGGTTGGTCACTCAACCGAAGTCATCCATAATTAAAAGGCATAGAACTTCACTTTCTTTCACTCATTTTTCTCAAAATATTATACTTTATCTGTAAGACACCGCAAAAGTATACTTCACGCAAGTTATGAGTGTATGTTATGGCTTTGTGTAGTGTAGTGTAGTTATGACTTTGAGTATATCAGAAATCTAGTCATATGTTGGACTTGCTTTTCGCATCGACGCGTATATAAAATGACCTGGGTATCACCGGATTGCAAGACACAAAATCAGATCGATAATGTTATGTTCCAACAACCTTGGGCCTCGAGCATACTTGATGTTCACACATACCGAGAAGCCAATTTTAATTTGGTCCATTGGTAGATGTCGCATGTCAAACGCGTATTCAAAGAAAACTCGCCATCTACGAAAATTCGACATCAAAAGGCTCCAAACGGCATATGTGGCCAAAAATTTCACGGAATCCCTCAAAACCCAGCTAGCTCCTATTTTGTCAGATACCCTGCTCAAAACAGGCAACGACCTATGGGTGGAAGTTAAAACGGAAATAAATACCATGATAGAACAGATGATCGGATCGATCGTCAAAAGTAATGATTGGCTCAGTGACGAAATCTATGCCAGGATGCGTTAAATAAATAGAATTAGAGTACAAAAAATATTTAGGTAGAAAAACCAGGACGAAGAGAGAGGAGTAGAAACGGTTCAGAAGAATAGCGAATAAAATGATTAGAATCAAGATAACAAAATACTATGATGAATAATTGAGGAGCATCGATGTAAGTCTAGCGAGCAACAAATTATTGGTGAATTTGATACAATCATGAGCTGTATGAAATTTTTGACGAGCCGGAGTTCTCAATGGTTCGAAGACAGCGGAGACTGCAATGGACTGATCATGTAAATCGTATCGTCGACGGAGTGAATTAAATTGGGTGAACTAAAGGGTGGACACCAGTGGTTTTTCCGTGGAAATTTGATCTGATTCTGTTTACGAAGACAGTTCACCCTACTCGGATTTCAAAATTGGAGGACGCCATCAATGGAGCGGGGCAGTCGGAGGTGCTAATTGAAGGAAGCGAAGGCCCAGGAGGGGTTATAGCGCTAAGAAGAAGAAGACGTCCGTCAAACCATTAAAGTTTGAAAAAGGCCAATTCTTAGCGCGGTGACCTCTCCGGGGAAATTTATTTTTCATGCTAAGCCTGTACAAACGGTTCCGGACTAGGGCGCCAGGTTGATAAGAGTTATATTACGTGGAAGTCCTGAATTGAAGGTGTTGATAGCTTTGACCTCTCTACCACAAAAAAAGATATAAATTTATTTCATTTTTTAATGTAGACAATGAACCTGACAAAGAAACTGTTATGCGATTGAAGAGAGACTATTTTAATTTGTGACCAATTACTCTGCTGCAACGTATGTGATTTCCACCCTTCCACTGTATTAAGTTTGCTTAGCACATGCACTGAAATACAATTGCGAACAATCTTCAATTGTTCATACCGAGGTTTTCCCGTAATCCAAGAAATTATATTAGTTTTTTCTATACACAATTTCCCTACATGTTGTATATTTGCGACGTGTTCTTGTTTTTAGAGCACTGTGCTCCAACTCTTCACTACGATATGTATTCCAGCCTTTTTTAAGCCCAGCATTATTTTAATTCGTTTAAAATATAGCTGCATATAATCATACATTCAAAACATTTCCAAACGTTTCGTTTTCTAAAAATAGAAAGATATTGTTGAGTTAAGATCGTTAGGGTACGCACATTACGTGAAAATTGCACGTTAACAAAATTTGGTTCCTTTGCTCGGTGGTGCTAGCGAACATTCACGCTTCAAATTTGTTGACTACAGCTATCCTTGGTCCCTCCAATACCATCATGATATTCCTCGTCCGAAGAGTTCCGACTTAGACCTAATCATGTACGCAGAGGACATTCGACTCACCACTGCCAATTCCCTCCCAATTCTAGCTCAAACCCAGTTGCAATGTGCTGTGAATAACACCGTATTATATCTGAAAAAATGGGGACTAGAAATCAATGCTAATAAATCTGAACTAATCGACTTCCGAAATGCTAGTGGCAAAGGTCACCGTTTTGCAGTGTCCCAAAGCAGGCATCTACGAATCCAAATCGAAGGCAAACCAGTTCCCCTAAAAGCCAATATTAAATATCTTGGGGTGCATCTCAATAACAGGCTTAAATCAGATCCGCATGCAAGGAAAACTCTTAACAAAGCGAAAGCTGCTGCCGCTGTCATCTCCACTCCCCTCTCTTCGAAAGCGGTAGGCTCGAATGTGAAAGTACTGATGTACAAAACTCTTGTCAGATCTATCATCACACACTCATTCCCAGTCTGGTTAACAATCTCACCAACGCCAGCCGAAGAACTCCAGGTTTTTGAGCGAAAAATCCTAAAGAAATGCCTCTCAAAATATCGACGACCAAACAAAAAATTCTACAAGAACAAAATGCTGCACAAAGAAACAGGGGTTGTACCGATACTTCATTATATGCTAACTACGAGTAAGATCTGACTAGCAAAGTGGAGAGCTCACCATCTCCGGAGTATCCGCACACTCTTTGAATCAACTATTACAAATCAATCATATAACCTTTGTCTCCTCAATGTCCTTGACAAATACCACCCAGGTTCTTACAATCCAAATGTCCCTAATAAACCACAATTTTACATTTCATCCGAACACAATATATACCAGGCCTGAGGCCACTTACGTCAATATCATAAAATCCTCAGTTAACTCTTGTAATATATACGGATAAGCCATCAAAAAAATCTAAGATTAACCAAGTGACATAGCGCAAAGCTAACTCCTACCCTATCTACCTTGCTATCTGTATTAATTCCAAGTGGCGAGAACGGGACGTCCATCCTCCCAGGAACCTACTGGTTAGGCTCTGTTGGGCAGGGAGTATAGGCGGCCCCCTGTGATGATATCAATATCGGCACATGATATCAATAAAACTTCAACATATTAAGAGTTTTAGTTATAAGAATAGACATAGCTTTAGATTTAATTATATTTAGGAATAAGATTAGTTTTAAACTTAAGTAAGCATAAGTTTAAATGTTATTTATATATTAGCTTTGCCATAAAATAAGCCATAAGAGCGAATGGCATCTCCTAAGTATCTTAAATAACTTTCTATATATGTATGTTAAACATATTTTCACAGTTAAAGTTTATTTGACAGCTAAACAATGTCAAATGTTTAGTAGTAATTAAGTTTGTACTGTCAACTTGTTTAATGTCTCAATAAAGTTTACTTACTTGACTACAGCTGGATGCGTGAAACCCATCAGAGACGCGTATCGTAGTATTTTCTATATCTTCAACAGAATGTGTTGATTGTGATTCTAAAGATGTCTCATCAAAACTTATTAATTATAGGAGAGGCAAAATAAACAAAAGCTTATTTTGTTGTTATTTTCAAAATTGTCAGAAAAAAATTGGAAACTATAATAACCAGCCTGGCAAAGGACCTTGCAGTGTCAATGCGTGCAGTCGTCTCTTAATTGTAGCAAAAAGTAGACAATGTATGATCACAGAGGAAAATGGATCGGTTTATTCACTTCTCTGAGAAGTAAGAGGCTACTCGCAACATCTACAATTCCTTACGAGAATCGGTGGTACAGTGGTATATCTGAAATACTCTAGCTTAGAGGATTTTGCCACTTCCTAATGTATGCTTGAGTATCCTCCCACAGGGTATCATCAAATTTTCGGAGAAGTGAAGTAACCAATCCTCCTCCACTGTGATTTCATAATGTCTACTTATGGGTCATAATACAAATATTAAAGTTTTTGGTAGATCAATTGATCCATTTTCACTTAGAACTTATTAGTAATTTATACCCTTGCTAACTAACTCAGCGAAGACTCATGGGTGCGGAAGTTCTGATCAATTTTGTCGAATACCTCGAAAGTGAATTTAATTTTTACAAAGGAAGGTGGAAAGAGCTCAAGCTGGTTTCGAACACGCGTCCCTGCTGCTTCTCGTCAGGTACCAAATCACAGGCTGGGACGCATCGATTGGCACTACCAGCTAGATGGATGTCGTCGAGCTATTTTTACGTGTTATGATTGTTGCTCCCAACTTGAATTTGTCTTATTTTCGACAAGCTTTATCGAAGTTTTTGTTAGATCAATTTATCCATTTTCACTTGGAACTTATAAGTGATTTATACCCTTGCTAGCTAAATCAACGAAGACTCATGGGTGCGGAAGTTCTGATCAATTTTGTCAAATACCTCGAAAGTGAATTTGATTTTTAAAAAGAAAGGTGGAAAGAGCTCAAGCTGGTTTCGAAAAAGCGTCCCTGCCGGTTCTCGTCAGATGCCAACCCACATGCTCACAAATATTATTAATTCATTTGGATCACAGCAATTCTTGTGGTAAAATGACAGATGTCAGATAACCCAACGTATGGTGGGCTGACTCAACGGCATCAAGATGTTTAACTGCAAAGACCAATTTACATTAGGTTGACATAAGAAAAAACTAGTGGGTCTGGGTAATGCTTAACAAGGCCCAATATTGAAGCTAGTTAAAATTGCCCGCATTCCTGCCACCATAAGATGAAAACAGCTATAAGTTCCGAGTCTCTTTATTACAGCTATAATGTACTCGCGATCTATCGGTTTTCAATCAAAATAAGTTTAATGTTATTTGGTTTGGTAAGTTTCCTCTTATTTGTGTTTGAAACAAGAAATCCACCTTCTATGCTTCAGTGTAATGACGCAATAAAAATATATGAAGATGTAGCACATGATAGATGAAGACGTGATTTTTCTATCTATGTCGAAGAAGAGCCAGCCGAATACCTCGCACGAGATGACACAATTTGCTTCTTAGTTACCCAATTTTTTATTCAGAATATCGTGGAGCAATATGGCAACATCAGAGACATTACAATGCATAAATACTTTGGCACTAGATTATCTTTTGGTATTCATTTGTCCAAATACATACACCAATCATTCATTCAAAGCAAATCTTTTGGTCATCAGCTCCCATATTATGATTCCTTAGCTCTTTGCCCAATTCAAAAAGGGACGTTGTCAACATCATTAACTGAGGACATCAAGGACATCACTCAACTGAGGTTGATGTATTGACTTGAAATGGGTTCGAATCACATCAAGTTCAACATCAAGTTTAACATTAAGTTGTGAAAATCGAGAACATTGTCCGTCACCTTACAATTCTTTTGCGGAACAGAATCAATGCAAAGTTTAAAATTGATATTTTTTGATATTTTAAAAATCGTATGATTTCCACTGGGATAAGTTATTCATTTGCACTTTTTCCTTGTGGGTCATATAGTTGAATATCCTATAGTAGAATTTTACACTTCCACTCTGTATTATTTTTGGTTCTGAACCCCTTCGAGACACCTATCGCTAGAGATTGCAATAATCATAGAAAATCTGTTTCATCAGTAGTGGCATTCTTCTCATGCTTCATAAGTCTGGAAATATTTTCTGAAGTTTCTCTCTGCAGTTACATTCAAAATTAACAAGTCTCCCCTTCCAATCTGTTTTTTTTTTATCATTTTTCATCTGCTTTCTGCAAATTTTTAATTGTAGCGAATGAGTGGAAGGAGAGGATTATCCTATCCTTATATAGGATATACAAAACCTCCATTAAAGTAACTTAATTATTGCCATCGTTGGTCATCTTTAAACACTCGTTGAACAAACGAGATGAACGATTTTCGTGTCATGGCGAAAGAAACTAAACAGCACTTGCAGTGTGGAGGGGCATCATAAAGCAAAATGTAATAGTAGGGGAGACCGGGGCTAGTTGGCGGTTGGGGTAAGTTGGCGGATCGCGTTTTTTTAAAAATATGTTTGACATGTGCTGCCACCTCTTCGAGTATTTCGAAAGTGATGTGAAACGCATCATCTGACGTACTTACAGCAAGTGGACAATTGTTCTGTCAAAGTTATCAGTGTTTCTGGTTTTTCATGCATGGTGGGTAAATTTGACTACCTACAAACTATTTGTGATAAATTACTTTGATTTGATCGATGAGTTCAGGTCATTTTCATTTTCTTACAGTCTATATAATATATTAGAAGATTTTACATTGGTTGTACCTATAACCTCAAAAGTTTGTTTATTATATTATTATTTATGTCAAATTCTGATTGGGGCTAGTTGGCGGGGTGAGATACTAGGCAAGTCTTCAAAAAGTAGTTACATTCATATCATTTTTTTTGCAGTTCTGTATTTAGAAAAATGAGGAATTACAAAAAAAAAAAAAACAGACAGAGGAAAATCTTCTCCGGAAATTATAAAGCAGGCTGTGGAAGATGTAGTTTTAAACAACAGCAAGAGCTTACAAAATTCCCTTGCGAACTCTAGAGAGGTACTGTGCAAAGGCAAGAAAAAATAACGAAGTCACAGGAAAAACAATCTCGTCAGAAGTTGTGCAAGCACTGCAGCCAGGTTATTTAAAAATTCGACAAGTTAGTTACAAGTTGTTTCCTTTCCATGTAAATAATAGACCTATGATAACCCCTGTTTTTGATTTCATCATATTTTTTAATTAGGTTTTTGACGCTGAACAAGAGAGGCTGATGGTTGATTATGATCTGAAAGCTGCGGATATTTATTATGGACTGTCGCCTAAATAAATTCGCAAATTTGCTTTTCAATATGCCGAAGCAATCAAAATTAAGATGTCAGAATCTTGGAACAAAAATAAAATGGCAGGTTCTGAGTGGTTCACATCATTTTTGAAAAGACATCAGTCTTTATCCATCAGGACACCTGAAGCGACTAGTTTGGCCCGAGCATCTAGTTTCAACCCAACAAATGTCGATAAATTTTTCGATAATTTGAAAATAGTCTTAGAACGAGAGAAATTTGAAGCAAGCGATGTATGGAATGTCGACGAAACTGGAGTTACCACCGTGCAAAAGCCTAAGCGAGTTGTTGCTCGTCGAGGACACAAGCAAATCGGCAAAATTACATCGGCGGAAAGAGGCACTTTGGTGACCATAGCTGGTGCAGTTTCGGCTTCTTGCAACTCCATTCCTCCTTTTTTCATTTTTCCAAGAGTTAAATTCCGCGATAATTTCATACGTGATGCACCGACTGGTAGCGCCGGGGTTGCTAACCCCTCTGGATGGATGAACGAAGAATCTTTCTTGAAGTACGCCCATCACTTTGTGAAACACGCTAGACCTTCAAAACAGCGACCTGTTCTTCTTCTTCTTGATAACCATGACTCGCATTTGTCCATAGAGGCTTTGGATTTTTTTAAAGATAACGGAGTCACAGTATTGTCATTTCCTCCGCACTGCAGCCATAAACTTCAACCCTTAGACCGCAGCGTGTATGACCCATTCAAGAAATATGTCAACTCTTTTTCTGACTCTTGGATAACGGAAAATCCAGGAAAAACAATGTCGATATATGACATCCAGGGTATAGTGAACTCTGCTCTTCCTCGTGCTTGCACACCTTCCAACATTCAAGCAGGATTTCGAGTCGCGGGAATTTGGCCCTTCAACGAGCACATTTTTACCCTGGCAGATTATTTACCAGTATACTCAACTGATCGTCCAAATCTGAGCGAGGAGCAAAAAGAACATGCTAATGCAGAACAAAACTCATTGTCAGACAATTCTTATATTCTACCGGAAACTTTGAAGCCACTTCCCAAAGCTGATAACAGGAAGACAGACGCGGCAAAAAGAAAAGGCAGGAAACGCAGGCACACTGCTATTTTGACAGATTCGCCTGTAAAGGCAGCCTTAGCAGAAGAAAAACAAAAAGTGATCGAAAAGCGAGCTGCGTCGACTGCTAAAAAGGCTAGAAAAAATGTTAAAATACTTTAACGAAAAGACAACATCGGGTATTTGTACCAACGAAAACATCGTAAAGCATGTAAAAAAATATGTAAAAAATGTTTATGCTAATAATATAAAATGAAAATCATTACGAAAATTTATATTACAATATTATTCCAATACCTTATGAAGTTATATGCAGCAGTTTATAGTGTATCAATGCTTGATTATTAACCGCCAACTTACCCCGGACATACCACCAACTTGCCCCGAGATCGGGGCAGGTTGGCGGATTTTTCTCGTCATCTTATAGCTTCTGTAAATCTTATAATAAATGAACAAATGTTAAGAAAAAATTCCTTAATGTGGTCAAAGGTATACTTTTTCATATTATGTTTAGCAAATGTTTCAAACAGTAACTACTCAAGCGCTTAAAATTCCGAAACATAAACCCCGCCAACTAGCCCCGGTCTCCCCTACTTCATGTACCAGGTAAAGTGAGCTTGGCAAGATAGAGAACTTAGAAATTATCACGTTGATTGCCACGCGGTTTTATAGCAACTTCCCCGGCAGACCGCACGCACAGGTATCGTAGTACAGCAATGCGAAGCGCAATAATGGCAAATTAGAGTTTCCTGGATGGAAATTTTAAAACGTATTAGGGCCATTGTTTTTAAGCATAGTGGAAGGTATTTCTGTTCCAAAGGAAATGTTTATATAAGCATTCATTCAACACGTTAGGCCCTTTACCTTTATTATCATATTTTATACTGTCGGTCACCGATGATTGACGCGGCCTGAACGGAAAAATCGGTGTTAGTCACCGGTGACTGACGTGGCACTCAACGTGTTAAACGACGTAGTCAAGTGGAGGGATCGTAATGGTAGTTTTCTCTGCTTTAATGTAATACAGAATGAGTTTTTCGATGTACAAGTATATGTAAGCCATTGTATATGATATATATTCAATTTAAGATAATTTTAATATTCATCACTATGCACCTTTGTTCCTATATCCTGTCTCCAACAAAATTTGCAGGTGCAAACTAGTACATCTGGAAATAATTTGATTGTAATTCCGTTGATTGAAAGCGTTTTGCAAGTGTTAGCCCTTTTTTCATTTCTGTGTTTGGTACCATGACCCGAGTATAAAGCCCTATCAGGCCAGCCTTACCGTGTTAAAAAGTGGCGAGCCCTCTTAAGGGTAGCCATATGCAATACTGATAAGGTTATGCAAGGGTAAGACCTTTTAAAAAATTCCTCATGGGATGCACTAAAACCGAAAATGAAAAAGGCAACTCCAACAGCCCTGCTACCGAATCCTACTTGCAACCTCCACGTTGGTGACCGCTGGACTTCTTATGAAGACTGATGCAAGAGGGTGAGCGCGACTTCCTGCGCGTGATAACAAGAATGTAATAACCACGCCTTCGGAACGAAGGTTGAGCGATGGGCTAACAACCGGTCCCTGTAAAATCGAATATTGTTTTGGAACCTATAAGGGAGCCTCGGATTGGATTGGAACAACGGAAACGACCCCGCAAACGAAATAACGACTATGCAATTGGATCCTGGAATGTCAGATCACTCAACAAACCTGGCGCTGTTAAAACATTATTACAACAGGCCAGTGAATACAAACTAAATGTGCTGACAATCCAGGAAACGAAATGGACTGGTGCTGAGATACAGGACATGAGATCGCACACACTATTTAAAAGTGGGAAGCCTGGAGGAAGCCGAGAATTCGGAGTAGCATTTATTGTGGATAGGGAACTCAAGTCACACGTTATCGACTTCAAAGCAATAAACGAGAGAATGTGTGCGATCCGCATCAAAACTAAATTCTTCAAGATATGGCTGATTAATGTCCACGCTCCGACAGAAGATAAGGATGAGGAAGTGAAGGACGCCTTCTACAATCACCTAGAACGCCTCTTTGACTCATTGCCCACAAACGACATCAAAATAATTCTAGGTGATCTCAATGCAACAATTGGCAATGAACATATTCATCGGGGAACTACAGGAGGCCACAGCCTTCACGATAGCAGTAACGACAACGGCCAGCACCTGATTGACTTTGCTTGTAGCAGAAATATGATTATTAGTTCAACGTACTTCCCACGCCGACGCATTCACAAAATAACTTGGGCATCTCCAGATGGCAACACCTTCAACCAAATCGACCATGTGCTCGTTCAACAGAGGTGGGCATCTAGCATAATAGACGTCCCAACATTCCGTGGAGCAAACTGCGACTCGGACCACTACCTGGTCAAATCAACGTTTCGATGTCGCCTGTCAAAGGCATTTAATACGAAAACCAGCCCACTACAAAAGTTTGACATCGAAAAGCTCCAAACCGAGTCAATTGCTAAAGATTTTCATGACTCCCTCGAAAACAAACTAGCGCCTATACTCCAAGATATGTCTGAAAAGACAAGTAACGAGCTATGGATGGAGGTGAAAGGAGCAATTAAAAGCACAGCAGAACGGTCGATTGGGTATATAGCCCGGCACAGAAGAAATGACTGGTTTGATGATGAATGCCAGAATGCGTTAGAAAAGAAAAATCAGGCGTATAAAGAATATGTTAACAGAAATACCAGGACGAAGAGGGAAACTTACGAGAATCTCCGACGAGTAGCCAATAAGATTATTAGAAATAAGGAAAGAAAATATTTTGATGACCAATTAAGGTCAATAGATGCAAATTTAGTGAGCAATAGATCGAGAAACGCTTACAAAGTAGTGAAAAGCTTAAGACGAAGATATCAGCCCAAGACATCACTCTGTAAAGATGAAAGCGGTAACATCATTGCTGACGACGATAGGATCAAGGAAAGATGGGCTGCCTATTTCATGGAGCTCCTTAATCCTACACACGGCTTAAGAACAGCAGAGTCGTCAAACATCTTCGAACCGTCCCCTTTGGCTCCTCAAACTCTGGTAGAAGTCAAGTATGCCATCAAAAGCCAGAAAAACAGTAAAGCGCCGGACATTGATGAAATCCCAGCAGAACTGATAAAGAACGGCGTTGTTGCGGCACAGAAAGTCATCCACAAGCTGATCCAACACGTCTGGGATCAAGAGCAGATGCCGCAAGAGTGGTGCCAATCCATCATCATCCCTATCCACAAAAAAGGAGACAAACTACAGTGCGAACATTACAGAGGTATATCACTACTCTGTACATCTTACAAAATCCTCACAGAAATACTTGAAGGTAGATTAACACCATATGCTGAAAAAATAATTGGGGAGTATCAAGGTGGTTTTAGAGCCGGACGATCAACTACTGACCAACTGTTTGCAGTTAGGCAGATCCTTGAAAAGTGCTGGGAATTTAACATCGACGAAGATAGCAGCACGCTACTCGGATCCCGAAATTGGAGGACGCGGTCGATGGACCGTGACAACTGGAGGTGACACCTACGGGAAGCCAAGGCCCGAAATGGGCTGTAGCGCTACAACGACGACGACGACGACGACGACGACGAAGACCTTTTAAAAAATTCCGCCAGTGAATACAAAGACAATTGGCGGGAGACAATTGGCCATGTAACAGCCTTTGCAGGGCAAGACTTATAAAATTCTAATCCAGCCCTGATCAGCTTGGCCACATCATAAATCTATTGCAATAATTCTGATCAGGACCAGAACTTTCTAGCCAAGGAAGTTTCATATATTCTGCTTCAATGGCACGAATTTTCAGGAAACATGCCTGGTGAAAAAACCCAAAGACTTGCCACCAAAGGCGGCACTTGCCTCTTCGCCATTTTCTCCTAGCCCATATCGCTTTCAAGACTCCCGGCAACTCTCACTAGCGGAAATTCCACTTCATCACCTATGTTCTTTGTGGCAATCATTACACATCAAGTCTTCAATCTGTCAAGCCATTGGAGATGATAGAAGTTGCCACACTTAATGCAGACCAAAACAATACAACACAAAGTCAAAAAAAAGCAGCGAGTGAATTTACATTTAAAGAATTCAACAATCGAGGAAGCATATCATATAGTCGAAAAGGAAGCTCTGATAGACAAGAAACTAATGAAAAATAAATTGATCCCTTTTTTTTAATTATTCCATTTCACATCTAAGTAGAGAATGAAAACTGAAATATTTCCCATGCAGGCATCTAAAAATTTCACATTTTAAGTGCCCCAAACTACAATTTATCAAACGAATGAGGCGCCATGTTTTATAAATTGGGTCGATTTATTTTTTTACTTCAGTGAATAACATGATTTGAAAAAGATTGTATGACGAAATGTATTAATCATTAAAAATAAAGAGAAAAACTACTTCTTCTAAGAAATATGTTCTTCCTTACCTACCCTATCTCCTACCCATCCTAGTATTATCCCTATAAATAAGAACCCGATATCAAAAAAATCATTTGCCTGGCAAAATAGAGAAATATTGGAATAAATATTACGATTAAAGTTTTTTAAATTTTCTTGTATTGTTTAGGACACGTTATGAAGATACCACTTCTCGTGGAGAAAACCTTGTCACTTTTTGTAATGGAAATACTTAATGAAAAGTAACGTTTTGGATCTGCATGAGGAAAACTTTACAAATCATTTCATTGAATACCATATTTTAAACAACAAAAAGCAAATGTTAGTGAACCAACGACAAATCCAACACTAAAAAATCAGGCTAAACTTGGCAGAGCTAGCAAGTATTTGCGTCCAAAAAGTAATTCAGAAGAATTCACATTACTCTCAGGATTTTCCTTGTTTCAAACGTATTCTGGTTTTCGTCCTTTTCTCTTGTGTTTATCAAAGTCTGCATGTATGAACAAACAGTAAGACGACACAGGGTACTTAAGCCTCGCAAAAATGTTCATGTGTCATAAACACCTTGCGACTAGATGATGAAATATTTTAACACGTGTTCTTGTTGCACGTAGATAAACCTGTCAAGTTGGAGCTGTAGCTTTCCATTCAGGAATGAAATAAGCAGATAAACATTCCAGCTACATGTTTTATGACATATTGTTCCTTAAGAGATACACTCTCGAATAAATAGGAAGGGTGACAACTGGGTTTCGAGTGGATGGTGCTTTATGTTCCTTTGCTTGCGCATCTGTTGACTTGGATTCTCTAATGGTTTTGTTTGTTGATCCAACTAAGCTGAATACTAATGACTGCTTAATCGATTATAAGGCATATCCTTTGAGTTGAACAACTAAATAAATAACGTTGTGTGAGTCAAATTAAATTTCGAATCTATTTAACATTTGCCGAAATCATGAAATAGTTAGGAGGATTGCGTTTTGTGTATATAATTATCTGATTATATTTCGACAGTTATACAGGACCTGTAATAAGTGTCCTGGGAGAATTGAATTTCAAATAATAATACCTCTTGAATAATTTGAAAAAGCCAAGTAAAGTTATGATTACAGCTCGAAAGTGCCAGAAATACACCCGATGATAACATGTTTAAATTATTGGCTACTTGTTGCATTTTCATTTGTTTGAATGTTGTAGGAATAACCTAGTAATATGTATTTATATATTATGCCTTTGAAGAGACAGCGTATGTTGAAGAATTTAAAACCGTTCAATAAATCAGATATGCGGTTGTTATTGTTGCAAGGCGATGGGCCGCATTTAATAGCGATCATACCATATTGCTCACAAAATGATATAGTGGCGCATCGTATCATGCGTAATATCGAGAAAATCGCATTTGAAAAATAGCGACAAATATATGTCGATGTTTCAGCTGGTATTTAAACTAGAATCACCGCTACTTTTGCAACCATAATAGCGATTTTGGTGCAGTTCAAAGTATATTTAAAGGATTGAAAATTATGGATTTTTTCTCGAAAATTTTGCAAGATGTGCCACTATTGAACAAATTAGTAAAAGATGTGAAAATCAAAGATGTGCCATTTTAAATCCACCACTCAATCGATTACATTGTTTTTAAGTTTTATTGTTTTTATGAATCGCTTTTTCTTCTATCCACTACAAAAAAAACATTTTAAAAGTAAAAATTATAAAAAACATAAATACTCATGAGTTTTAACTTTTTATCAAATATTACATAAAACATAACAAACTTCGGTCTTTTATAAAATGAACATATACATAAAGATAGTTTCATATTAACATTTCCAGTATGTTACTCACTCTTCACTTATTTTCTTAAATACAAAATTACTTTCAGTCTATCGTGAAATTAATGAAATTAAATTTATAATCCTCTCCCATTCTCGCATTAGTGATGCTTAACTCTTGAATTTCCATAAAAACATTCATGGCATTTTTAATCACATTTATTTTTAAGAGATACATCAAATTTTCGTTCTTTTTTTTGGTATTTGAATTGCATCTTCGTAAGCATTTTTAATCTCGATATTTTTGAAATCAACTGACCTTCTAGTTTGTTTCACTAAATTAACTTCTCTGAATTTGGATTCAGAATATGAAACTTTATAGAAAAATTTCTTAGGATACTGTCTTTATACTTTGAATACCGCTGCATCACAAAATTTAACAACGTGGCCATATGTGTCTATCCCAAAATTAAAACTGGTTTCAGAATGCATTTTTTTAAAAAGTCGGAGAAGTCAACATAGCTCATTTCGACAACTTTGTACGGCCGCCCTTGTTTTTTATCGGCTTTGAGTATACAGACATTATCGTAGGGTGTATAAATTGGGCCTGCCTTTAGGAATCGCTTAATATTCTATTCAATCAGAGAATGGACATTGTCGCCTTCGTTTTGAGTGTGGCCACTTACCAAATACTTATAGGTGAAACGTTCAATACATGCGTAGCATAGAAGTATGCTGCCAATATAAATTTATGCACAAGTATCCGAATATAAGACAACTTTCAAATCATTATCATTGTAAGATTCACTCTTTCGCTTCAGATAGTGAAGCAAACAGGTACCGATCTCATTAAGCCCTATTTTTCCTTGACCTTCATGCCACATGAAACTGGCCCTTGTCCTTTTTCTGCCAGGTCACACACAGTAAAGTTGTACGTCGACAGTTTTGATCGGTAGTAAAATGTAGATACATATTCTCTTGGGGTCGGCAGTGCGGCCTGTAAGGCAAAACAAGCAACAAGGTATGAATGATTCTCGGCAAGCTTCCCTTTATCTTTCAATTTTCCTTCTCTGCTTAATACTTTTTCTGACTGATGTCACAAATAACTTTCTTCCTATTTTTCCTTTCCTTCAGCATCAGCGTTTTTGTACTCAACACATTTCTGGCATTGATCGTTTTTAGGAGAGACAGAGGATAAATTAAATTCATTATTAAATATGTTTCTATACGTCCCAAAACCAGCGATCTTTTTTGCATTGAGCTTCATAATCAGGTTTGTAGTCACGTTACAGCTGCGCAATGAATTTACCACCTTCAATAAACTCTTTTTCAGAGTGGGCTATAGTGTAGTGACTCTTAATTCTGGGTATAGAAGTAATATGAGTTCTCACATCATTTTTCACGCACTCTGGTAAGGCTTTCTTCATGTGTTTTCCCAGCATGTCTTCGAATATGCCTTCTTTTCTTTTTGCTTTAATGGTCTTTATGAACAATTAGTCACTCCAAAGGTTGACATGAAGTATAACTTGCAGACCCTGAATTTACTGGCATCTTTCAAATGATAATATGCACTATTTTTGGATCGTGCTGCTTCTCGTCGATATTTATAATTCACTTCATCCATGAGAGTGGCAACAAACACTCTCTGCTTATTGAAATCAGCTAGACTCCAGAATTTTTCGAATATTCTCAATCGTTCATTCTGCATAAATTACGCGTAACATTTAAATTTACAACTATCATTACACAGATCCTACATTCGTCTAGGTGGTACCAATTTTCCAGTGCTTGTTGTTTTGTACGCTTTTCCGCAGTTCCTTAATTGCTTGATGACATTATTTTTCCATTTCATTGGCTTGGCGTTATCTTTTCTAGTTTTCTTTTCTGCTTCATCAGTGTCATCTTTCTTACCGTTTTCTTTGTCGCTATGAGCGTCATCCGAAGGTGCAGAAGAAATGGGTTCCGATACGTAATTGGGGCCTGCTGTAGAATCATCAGAAGAACAATCTGAACCGGCGTCTTCGTCATTAACAGCTGACAATACGTTTTCAGCATTCGATGATCCTGAAGCTGCATTTTCAGCAACTTCCCACGTTGAATCGGTTTCTGTAGTTCTCTTTCTCAGTTTAAATCCTATCATTTTCTCGCTTCTCGACTCCATTTTTGTTTCTAGTTGCAAAAAATACACACTTCAATACGGCTAATCTTCTAATTTCCTATGTATTCTTATACATCAAAATGAAATATGCATAAACTGCATAAAATATGCATTTCAAAACGCCCTTCATTTTCGGTATGCAATAGCGGCACAGTTCAAAATATGCCAAAATAACTTCACATAAAAAAACAACATTTAATTTTCTGCTAAACAATACTGGCATACTGTAAATTGAGCCACTTTGTCTAAGAGAAAATAACCAATATAAACTCAACCTACTGGTATATCTCAAAATCTGCCATTATTACATTCACTTCTCACTGAGGACGTGTGGAAATGCCGATGGCTTGGAATGAACTGATAAGTTATGCCACTATAAACTTGTTTGAATAGAGAACAGTATGCATACGCAATAGTGGCTTAAGTGCTACCTGGCGGCTTATTATTGAAGTTTCTTAGTGCCGATTTTGTTCATACTGTAGGGTATGCTACTGGAATTATAATTAACGATGGAACTCAAATTTTGTGATTTTCGAAGATGTGCCACTATAGCATTCCGTGAGCGATATGTATTTGGAGGAATATGGGTTTATACGGTGGGAAACCACCTTATTGTATCCATGAAGAACTAGTTATTTTGGACGAGGCATTCGTCTTGGGGCCTTTTGCTTATCTGATTTGAAAACAAGGAGTACTGATGGACAGTTTAGCAAGTGGTGCCGAGAACACTACACTCGTAACTAGTGAGTGTGCTTTTGCACTACCCGATTTCTTGTCATACAAAAATGCGCGTTGAGCAATTTACTCAAAATACTTACGACTGGTGAAGTCACGAAGAACTTGAGCCTCTTCACGTCTGCCCAGGAGCCCTCTACAGGTGACTGCTGTGGCATGATGCTTAAACGAAATCGCTGCAAAACGAAGAAACATAACAAACTTTGTATGGAATCTAGCATTCAACAAGTTAGATTGGATTGGGTTTCTGCATACTGTCATGCACAACTTGTTATTTCTTCAAAAGAAGATGTCAACAAGAACATACGAAGGCTGCGTGCGCGTAAGGCGGAAAAAATGAATGAGTTTCCACAGAAAACATTAAAAAAATGTTTTCTGTGGAATAAAATCCTCGGTGGTTTCTATAGTTGAACAAAGCAATGCAAAATATGGAAATCAATCAGTGCTCATTCCTCAACACTGAATTCCTACTCAAAGCGCTCAGCGTAAACGGATCCTTCAAATTCATTTTGGAAAGTTAGATATTCCGCAACTACTTGACTCTTTTCCGTTCCGAAGTGCGCACGACATAGGAATAGGTTTGACGAATAATGGGCTTGACATTAGGAGTGACGCAAGATTCCACTCTTGGCCCAGACCTCTGGCTGCTCTTGTAACATGCCTTTGAATTAATAGAAAACTGTTGTGTACTGTCTTCTAGTTGGTTTTTAATTTAATTTTTACAAATATATGTTTAACACGTTTATGCTGGTGCCGATTTTCGTGTTTTGTTCATCCCATGCTTCATCTGGCAGCGTTTGCTTAGTATTACACTAAGCGCTTTTGTTGCAAGTTCTGTAATTCGTGACGTTTTATCATCTAGACTACAGATTTCTTTCTGTAAGTATAACTAGAAAGATGGTAAAAATGTTTTTGAAATTTTTGACTTTAGAAACAAAAGATAACATGGATATGGAAATAAGTGATGTATGAAGGAAGGATATTTGATATCTTAATGAGATAACGATAATGGAAAATGGCAGGAAGTAAGAGAAAAAACTTCAGTAATAATTGGTATTTTGAAGGCAAGGAATTTTTTTTGATAACCCTGATTGTAATGACCCCTTTTAATGATCCTGACAGGATCATATTTAAGAAAAGATAGTGGAAGAAAATATATTAATCATTCATCTAGCTGTAGAATACACTAACATCCCTGGTGGTTTGTTACAAGCGATTAAATGTATAATTTTATTGGCGTATTTCTTGTTATGGGTTCAGTCCAGCTACCCAAAATTAGATTTCATTAGTGTGACAACGACATGCATGCGAACGTACGTTTAAAAAATGCAATGATCGCTTTTTATCTATTGTTAAGTTTTTACAATTTATCGGACACATATCCACAAAAGATTAAGCCAGGAAAAATTTCTTTAGTGATGAAGCTATGATTCTATTGGGAGGGCGTCTAGGTTTTCGGGAATATATCCCAGGCAAGTGACATAAGTATGGCGTTAAATTATTCATATTCTGGTTGCTTGAAGGTTACATATATGATATCGAAAATTATGCCGGGTAAAATGAAACGATCATCGAAAAAAACGTATTCTCATGATGTAGTAATGAGATCACTAAATGGTTTATTATTTGAGTCGAAAATCGTGGCGATATTAAAAATCTGAAATAGACTCACAGAACACTAGTTTGCATTTTAAATACCTCAAAGAATTACCGCTGTAAAATAGTGGGGAAGGAACAAATGGCAAAGTAAAGCCCGATGCTGAGTTTTATTATAGTATTACAAAGAAGATGTTAATTCATCAGATTTTACCAAACACCATTAAAAGGCTCTGAAAAGCAATAATACAATTAATATTTGGAATTATCCTCGATATTGCCCGTTATATTCATAAAAGACGGGGCACTAAAAAGATGATTACTTTACAATTTAGGGATATTATTATCAACACCTTTTCTGGATATTGGAATATTGAACGTTACATTGTGAATATTTTCGATTAATTATTTTCGATTTTTCTAATCACATGAAAATTTTTAAAGGATTTCGGATACCATGTTGCATATGACACGAATGGCAGGCACGAACAGAGCTAAACAATTTAGTTCTGCGGGCGTTAAAGTAACCTCGTGTACACAGGTAGGCCTCCCTATATCTCATACTTCCATGAGAGTAACAAGCTCATCGGAGAAATCCATCATTAGTTTGACGTCCGATATGGGAAACACAGCAGGCTATTTTTTCTTCCTAATTACTTTGCGAAAGTTCGTGGGGTACCCATGCATTAATCTTTACCACATATTCTAGAGCAAGGAATTTTCTTTCTGAAACCTCTCCGGTAATTCTGCGGTGGTCATTTGATCCCGCATTTGTATCAATTCTATTAGATCACCATCTGTCACTTCGTTGGGGCGTATTAATTGGGATTGTTATTTGAACTGTTGTTCGCCATTACGAAAGTCTTGAAACTACTAAACTACATGCGTGTTCTGTTAGCACGTTTCTCAGTTGCAGTTTGTCTCTAAACTTTACTTATTTTACGATAGGCCTCCCCTAAGTGGTATCCAAAATCAAACTCGCGTAGTACTCAGTGAAATAAGTAATATATGTACATTGAACATTTGCTATGTTTACGTTGCCATCTTTGAATGAGAACTAAAATGCCGATGTGACTGTGACTTTTCCCGGCCCATTCTTTTCGTTACAATACACCACCCGAGGAAGCTCTGCTTGACTGCCCACACTTAACTACAGAAGAACCAAAACTAGCCATGGCGTCGATGAAAATGCGGAAAAAGGACGGCGCGATTCATTAGCCACGTGAGGCCATGATTTAGTCGGGGCCATGATGAGACCGATTACTACCTAACCCAGCTCCTCAGTGGGCATGGGTATTTCCTGTCTTATCTGCACAAGATGAGAGAGACGCGGTCCCTCGGCTGCTTGTTCTGCCCGGGAACCGCAACGCGTCCGAGACCTTTTTCGACTACAGACGGTGGGGTAACGAGTGCTCTCTCCTTTCGAAGAAAATAAGTGAACTCTCTCTAGAAAGTTTAGTGGATGTGATGATATCATCAATTGACAAATGGATCTATATGGCATATTATCCTCGGGTGGTTTTTCCGACGAAGAAAGGCATCTTGGACCGTTGGCTGACGCAGAGGGAAGAGGGGTAACTTTTACAGCAAACCCTACACCTTCCGTTCCCTCCGGCGGAAAAAGGGACTTCTCTAACTGAAGGCGCCAATTAGCGAAAAAAAAGGAGTCTAGCCCAAAGTGATGTGACAAACAGTTCCAGGCTGGATTCTCAGTGTGACAGGGGAGGTGTTTGGAGGGTAATCTAGTAGACTTTCACTTCTGGGAGCTCCTCACTCAGAGCGTTAACAGACTTCACCTCCCAACCAGTTGCAACAGCCGTAAAAAGCCTTCTTCTTATAGTTGCAATGATTACATTTCCAAAAGGCTCCCTGCAGTTGATTTGGGATCATGAATTTATGATTTACAGTTTAAAACATCCATATGGGGATATCGAAGAAAGTTGAGTACACGTAATATACTTTAATACTACGCAATTAGTAGAAACAGTATCTTACATGCTTCAGATTCACAGAGGTCATTCAATATCTCACAGCTTGTTGAGTTTGTCTAAACAGTTGATCTGTCTGAATTTCTCTATTTATAGGCTATTGTTAAGAGAATCAAAATGGAAGTGTGTGTTTTTTTCGAAAATATTTCCAATTCCTTAGTAGTTATGCCACACAACTGGTTAGTTCTACTCTGTTAAATCTTATTTGTTTTGTCAGTAGCAGATAACATTAGCATTGTAATGATTTACTTTGTTTCTTTTCGAAAAATAATAGGTTGTGAAAAGTCAATCTTACACTGGCAGTTAAAGTATCTTAATGGTTAAGAGCCATTTATTTATGTGGTCCAAAGCCTTGTTCTGTGAGGTGAATGCTGTTCATGTTCTGTGTGGGACTCCCAGATGCGTAGATTTTCTGGACTACTCACTAAATACTTCTCCTGGTAACCTGAAAACCTAGCCTAGAAACGTGTGACACATTACTTTGGGCGACGCCTTATGTTTCTACGCCAAGAGGCGCTTTCGGATTACAGAAATATTTTTGTCATCTGGTAGGTGGGAAGAGTATAGTAGTACTAGAAAAAAGAAGTCTTCCATTTCCGAATCCTCCTGTAATCTCTCAAATAATTCCACGAAACACTGAATATACGATGTTATTACTTACTTTCATGAAGCGCCGATACTCGAATCGAAAAATTCCATAGCATATTGAAGCAGTTGATATAGGTTTTTGCCTTAAAACTGTGTCAATTTGCCATATCATTGAATTAAAATGATTTAAGCTGGGATTGGCCTTAAATATGTTATATTATTCAAGGAAATCCTGAAATATTTTCGGTATTTTCAATAATAAAATAAAAATAAGGAAGGCATTTTTAAAATGTATTTCGATCAATAACTTTCTTGAATCGTAGTCTTTTATATCCTATTATTATTGATATTCCTATAGTTGAAAATACTTGTTAGATACAACTTACATTGTTTGCTTAAATTTCCAAAACTTGACTCAAAGATTTTTTCTCAAGCTGCTACTTCAATAAAAAAATATTAAATCAAAAATAGATGCAAACAGAAAAGGTCAGGCAGTTATATATTATTTTGTGCAAGATAACTCACTTTAAGGGAGGGAAAGAGTGTGAAAATCATGAGACAGAAGAGTGTGAAAATCATTTGACCAGAAAAAGTTAAGAAATTTTCTAGATGTATAAGTATCAGTAAGGAAAGCTGATGAAAAAAGAAGGAACTGTGGTATACTATGCATCAGAATTTCTACGCATCAGCGGACTACGGAGAAACAAATTACCAACGCATGAAATTCTATTTTTTTTAGTTGGATCGCGTTAGATCGAAAGTTTGTTCAAATTGTCCAAAGTGTGTTTTTTGTGTAAATCGTTTAATTTTTAAGCTTTTTTTGTGAAAAGACCCTTAATTTGTCACATTGGCCACAGGAATCTGTTTCTTTGTAATGCCTCTCTGAAGATTTGGTCTTTATTTTGAACAGCGTTATGGGTCTAATCTGGTTCTGTTGGCAGTTTGTTTGGATTTATTGTTCTTATTAATTACGCTTTGTTGATTGGAAAGCAACTACCCTCTAAGCACAACCTCTAAGTACTTGAAACTTGCTTGAAATCAACAAAAAATTCAACAAATAAATAAAATATTATTGAATTTTGATATTAATTGTATCAGATTCGAGTTATACTCTGAAATATAATGTTTATGTTATTGAACAAAAGTTATGATTATCATGGATTTTAATTATAATTTTTATTAAAAGTAAATGCCGGCTTGACTGTCTGAAGCTACTGCTTTCAGCCTTCTTCAGAGTGTTCACAAGCTAAAAATTCTTTTATATGTCTTTCTTCCCCTATTTAATGTGAACACATATAATTAACTCAACTATTACTCCTTGATATATGTCTTCTTTTTACTATTATAAATATTTGAATAACGAAATGTACTCGATCTTTAGACCGAGTTGAGCAGATACTCTCCTTCATTTTTGCAGATCGCCATATTCCCTTCTACATCTAATTTTCTGAAATCCCTCGTGCTGCATATAATTTCCTCCTGTTAAACGCCGATCCTGTAGTTCTTCGATTGTTTTGTCAGCCCGATGTGCTTATTTTTGCAAAATTCAAATTCAAATTATTGTTATTAAGTGATTCAAATCACACAATCAGCTCGCTTTTCCTAGCGTTAATCCTCATCCCTCACTTTCCATAGTATGCAGTTAACGAGTCCAGGTACATTTGGAGTCTCGTTCGCGCAAAGCGGAGATTGTGCTCTGATGACTCAGATGCCAGTAAGTTGTCAGCAAAGAAATTCACCTCAATTCCAGGTTTTAATTCATCTCTGATACCGGGAATATTGGACATGAATATATTAAAGAGAAAGGGGCCTAGAATAGACGCCTGAGGGAGCACTGATTCGATACCAAACGGTTCGGGACTAGCTCCACCAGACTACTACGGCCTTTCTGGCCTCACAATTTCTTTTTATATTGACTTGAAAAACAGCCTACGCGGGTATCGTTGAGTGAGCTCTTATGAAGCCAAATTGTCTTTCCGGCACAATTCCTGCGTCCTCAGAGAACTGTGGTATGCCTTGAAGGATTACTGTTTCCACTAAATTACATGCTTTGGACAGAAAAGTATTGACTACGTCAGTACTGTTGGACTCTTCCGGAACGACACATATTTTAACGCATTTCCATTGCTGAGGGAAGTAACAAATGTTTATGTAATTGTTAAAAAGTTTTGCGAAAAGAACCAAATTAGTATGGGGAAGTTGTTTTATAAAAAAAATTAGAAATTACATCAGCCTCAGCCGATTTTTTGGAATTTTGCTTAAGTGCGAGCATTCTGAGTATCTCAGGGCTCACAAACAGGGTACTGCCAAAAGGAGCGTCCGAAAGATTTGAAGCGGAAAATCTAGTCAAGCATTGATTCTTGTGGTCCATGTCAAACGTTGATAAATTTCTTTTAACCAACGAATTGAAAGCAGGAGCCTTACTTGCCTTCTCCCCTTTAATGGAAATCTCCCCTGGAATCCGCGACAGCCTCGTCAACCATGAGCACTCTTATAAGTGAAAGCTCCTGACAGGCGCTTACGGCCAGTTATTTTGTTTATTTGGGGAGCATCCAGGCATCGGGTCTGAGGTTTGCTAGGGCTCGGGTCTGTTCGAATCTCTAATTGGCAAAGTACGATGTTCTACTCGAAATCATTCTATTAAGGGAGAGTAGAAGAAGGTGAACCCTTTGGTACTTCCAGTTAACTACATCCAATTCGCGATGGTATATTCTTGAAAGAAGTTTTCATAGCGTGCTACGTCTACGATGAAGCTCCAAAATGTCCTGTGGTAAATATCTATATAAATGATTTTTTTATGGAGATCTTTGAGGTGACTGCAATAAGGGTTGAATTTAAGCAAGCGATTCCCTGTTCGATTTCGGTGGTTGTGAGATTTTTCGATCTTCTGATTAAAATATAGTCAAGTTTTCCACTCAAGTC